>CM065785.1:82882955-85282955 GCA_033296515.1 Macrochelys suwanniensis | reverse complement strand
CTCATATGGGACCCGTTCCAAACTCCTAATCATTTTAGTTGCCCTTCTCTGAACCTTTTCTAGTGCCAGTATATCTTTTTGAGATGAGGAGACCACATCTGTACGCAGCATTCAAGATGTGGGCGTACCATGGATTTATATAAGGGCAATAAGATATTCTCCATCTTATTCTCTATCCCTTTTTTAATGATTCCTAACATCCTGTTTGCTTTTTTCACTGCCACTGCACACTGCATGGACGTCTTCAGAGAACTATCCACAATGACTCCAAGATCTCTTTCTCGATCTAGAACAAATGCTTGTGTGTTCTTGATCATGTTTTACTGGGTTTTTCCTAGACTAATGAATAATTATAAACATTACGGTCATCAAAAGGGACTCATCACAAGCTTTTTGGCCAGTTTAGAATGGTATCTGGGTTACAGATGGCAGTTTTTCTTTTTCCCAGTGGATGTAGATAGGGGAGTGTTCTACCATTCAGTGAATCTCCGTAAAGTGTAGAAGAAGCCCTTTAGCTAGCGTGTGCACATCTTTCATCCTCAGTTGAACATTAGTGCCCTAGTGGAGTATTTGCTCCAGCAAATGTGTTACCACCACCAGCAAAATTACATCAGGTCAGAAAGTTCCACTCATTTAAGTTAGACTGGGCCTTTAAAGCATGGCATGGCACATCGCACCAGGAGGCACTGGCTCTCCAAAAAGCCCCACAAAGGCACAGTTCTTCCCAGGGGTTCTCCTGTTGCATGGGGGAGAGGAAAAATTTGTCACACCACTATATAGGAGCGACATATTTGGCCCATGCAGCCGTTAGCTCTGCTGGGCAGTGTATAGAGAGGCAGAGCCGTGGTTTCACCTATTCTCCTGTTCCTCCCTGGGGCGGGGGCAGTATCTGGCACACCCGGTATTACCCAAGACTTCACAGCAGCTGCTGCTGCTGCAGCCCCCATCTGCAGGGCTGCCAGCCGGCAGTCTGAGCTGACCCAGGCCTAAATCTGTAGCTTTGCCACAGAGGAGAGTAAATCTGGCAGACCCTGCAGAAGAGCTATGGCTCATTCCCCCTCTTAACTCATGCCTGCACCCCCTTTTCCATGATTAAGGGTGACAGAGTTATAGCCTTAAGGAAACTCTCCTAAAAATATCTATTCCCTTGGGATCGGAGGAGGGAGAGCTGCCCTGAGTTCGAATAAGTCTATTCAGCAGTAGCCTGAGCCTATTAATAGCAAATAGCCCAACACGCTGTTCCAGCCACTAGTGGTAATATCACAAGGTTTGACAAGCACTGGATTTAATTTTTATTTAATCTAAACTACTTATGGCATTTCTGCTTTGAATTCTGCCTGATTCTTCCAGTGACTGAGTTAGAAGGAGCAGGTGGAGCGGATGTCACTTCAGCTCACATACTCTCCATATGCGCAAAACATACAGTGTGTTTTTCAGCTTGTCTGGCTTTCCTGTGATGAGGACAGTATTCTCAATGCTTCGCCAGGCAGCATGTGTAGCGGTTAGAGCAGAAGACAGAGTTAGGAAGCCGGGCCTGTATGTCTGACTCTGCCACGTGGCCTTGGGCAAGGGAATCGCTCTGTGCCTCGGTTTCCCCCCTCTGTATAACGATGATAATTTTTACCCACTTTTGTAAAGCGCTATCAGATCCTTGGATGAAGATGCTGGCTAATCATTCCTTGCACCATGCTATAGGTGTGCTCAACTCTTCACAGGCAAATGCAGGATGATGAGATTCCAACCCTGAAGAGCTCACATCTTCAGCATCTGCATCTGCCACCCTTACATCATGTTGAGCAGCATTATATCTTACTCCACGCGACAGCAAGGCACTACTGAGCACAAGGCTGGCAGAATGTATTGTCTGTATTACTGTAGCCCCTAGGAGCCCCAGCGATGGAGGAGGATCCCATCGTGCGAGGTGCTGTACAAACATTTAATCACAAGACAGTCCTTGGATGCTTAAAATCTACCCGTAAGACGACACATGGATATAGACAGATGGGAGAATACAAGTAAACAATGAGACAGTACTGGTCAGCATGACAGGCACTGGTCTCTGTATTCTAGTAGCCTAATGCTTGTCATTTTTTGTAGGCTTGATGACAAAGGAGAGTTATGTATATCCAAAGGAGGTGGGAAAGGATGCAACAGTCAGTGAAATATGCACTGCTGAGGCTTGGTACTTATCTTGTAGGATCTATTTTTAGGTATGTTATAAAATAATGTCTACATAGCAAGAGAATGGGAGAGGATCATTAGCACTAGAGAGCTAGCCACAAGAATGTTTGGGAGGTGCTGAAATGGAGGAAAGCAAAGCTGGCTGATCCATTAGGTCACACAGTGTGTTCTAGGCATAAGGGCAAACATATTAATTGCTTTTATTAATTATTTACTCCGTATATGGAAAGTTTTTTCTCCCTCTCAATAGCATTTAAAATATTTCTGGTTGAATGTTTGAAGAAAATGGTATCCTATATTGATTTTACACCTACAAATTCAAAAATGTGGGTGGAATCTTTACTAGTTGTTATCAGCAATTCCACGTGCAGAATTTTTGATAATTCCATCTGTGAGAAAGCTGTCTAGAAGATTTTTACATTTACAGAGTAATTATTGGTTTACTGATAGGGGTCGAATGCTCTCTTACACTGTGAAACATATGCAAGTCCACTGTTCATTGCTGGTGGAATGGGACCATGTGGCCTAATAGGAGAGAGAACACAGCCGTTTTCTCACTAGTCACCCATGTGAATTTTCTTCAGTCTATACAGCATCTTTGACAACAGAAAAGTATTTGACTACTTCAGATTACACAGACTTTCAAGAGATGGCTGGATATTTAGGCTGGGAGTTAGAAGGTGGTTTCTAGCCACCAGAGGAGTGAGGTTCTGGAACAGCCTCCAGATAGGAGCAGTGGGGGCAAACAATTTCACAAGTTTTAAGGTGGAACTTGACAAGTTTATGAATGGGATTATATAACGGGGTTGCTTGTATCAGGAGGGAACTGGACTTGATGACCCTTCCAGTCCTAGGTTCTGATAACGAATCTCAGACTGGACTTGGGGGGCATAAGTGGAGGGTCTTCTACTGTATGTCTAGCCAGACCATGCTGTATTCTTGTTTTTCTTCATGCAGTATAGGGCTGGAAGGGACCTTGATAGGTCATCTAGTCAGTGCCTGAGCAGGGAGCCAGGGGCAGCCGCGGCAAGCCGCCCCCCTGCCCCCCCCGCTCAGCGCCTGAGCGGGGGCAGCCGCGGCGAGCCCTCTGCCTCGCTGCCCCTCCCTCAGTGCCTGAGCGGCGAGCCAGGGGGCAGCCATGGCGAGCCTCCCCACACAGTTCCCGCGGCCCGCGGGTGGTGGTGGTGGGCTGAGCGCCCGCGGCCGGGGGGGAAAGGCTGAGCTCCCGCGGGCGGGGGAGCTGGCTGGGGGGGGCAGCATTGGGGGGGGGCGGTGCAGGGTTGGTGCAAGGACGTTTCGCCTAGGGTGCGAAACGTCCTTGCACCGGCCCTGCTTGGGGCGGCACATTTCTAGGGGCGGCAATTTATCACTCTCCTCTTTATAACAACCTTTTACATTCTTGAAGACTGTTATCCTGTTCCCCCCTCAGTCTTTTCTTCTCCAGACTAAACAAATCCAGCTTTTTCAATCTTTCCTCAGGGGCCATGTTTTCTAGACGGTTAATTTTTTGTTGCGCTCTTCTAGACTTCCTCCAATTTGTCCACATCTTTCCCAAAGCGTGGTGCCCAGAACTGGACACAGTACCGCAGCTGAGCTCTTATCAGAGCTGAGTAGAGCAGAATAATTACTTCTCATTTCTTGCTTACAACACTTCTGCTAATACACCCCAGAGTGATGTTTACTTTTTTTGCAACAGTATTACATTGTTCACTCAAATTTAGTCTATGATCCACTATAACCCCACATCCTTTTCTGCAGTACTCCTTCCTAGGCAGTCATTTCCCATTTTGTACATATGCAATTGATTGTTCCTTCCTAAGTGGAGTACTTTGCATTTGTCCTTATTGAATCTCATCCTATTTACTTCAGACCTTTTCTCCAGTTTGTCCAGATCATTTTGAATTTTAATCCTGTCCTCCAAAGTGCTTGCAACCCCTCCCATCTTGGTATCATCTGCAAACTTGGTAAGTGTACTCTCTATGCCACTATCCAAATTACTTATAAAGATATTGAATAGAACTGGACCTAGGACAGATCCCTGCGGGACCCGACTCAATATGCCCTTCCAGCTTGAGTGTGAAGCACTGATAACTACTCTCAGCATAGTTTTCCAACCAATTGTGCACCTACCTTATAGTATGTTCATCTAGGTTGTATTTCCCTAGTTTGTTTATGAGACAGTCGTATGAGACAGTTTCAAAAGCCTTATTAAAAGCAAGATATATCACATCTTGCTCCGTCCCCCACTCATCCACAGGGCTTGTTACCCTGTCAAAGAAGGATATTAGTTGGTCTGACATGATTTCTTGACAAATTCAAGTGGACTGTTACTTATCACCTTATTTTCTTCTAGGGGCTTACAAACTGATGTTTGATTATTTGCTCCATTATCTTTCATGATACCAATGTTAAAATGACTGGTTTATAATTCCCTGGGTTGTCCTTATTCCCCTTTTTATAGATAGGTACTATATTTTCCATCATCTTATGAATTTAATACTTTGAAGAGCTATGTTTTCTCTAATATACACTAACAAACTAACTGCTAAGTGTCCCTTCACAATCTCATAGCTACTGTTAAGGTTGCCAACCCTCCAGGATTGTCTTGGAGTCCCCAGGAATTAAAGATTAATCTTTAATTAAAGATTATGTCATGTGATGAAACCTCCAGGAATATAGCCAAACAAAACTGGCAACCCTACCTACTGTGCAAATGCTTAATGTCATTTTATTGATCCCAGCCTAAAAAAATCAATGCAATGATGCCTGCTTTTTATTCAGCGTATGGCATTTTCCTCATAAAGCAGGATAAAGAGTTCACATTATCGAGGTGAATCAGTTTTTAAGGGGAAAGGTACAGTGTATTTCAAAGGGCAGGGGTATATCAGAGGGTAAATCTATGCATTTTGCAACACGTCTATCTTAAAACTTCAATAAGTAGCCCTGTAACCATCCTGCGCTAGCTGCATTGGATGACAAGATAAGGTTGCCATTCCACTTTACCAAACTCCCATGCTCTACTTTGCGTAACATTATCACCTTTTCTCTGTGTCGGTATGATATTCCCTTGTCCCTCCAGCTTTTAAACTGAGCGCGGTTTGGATTCCAATCAGAGAGTGTGCCAAATCACAGACAAGAGGGAAAAACAAATTTAATTTATTGCAAAGGCAGATATTTCACATGGACAAAAATTAATTAATTAGCCATCTGAAGGAAAATACCCCAGTGTAATTGTATTTTAGAAAGCCGTTCTCAGCTAATTATGTACATCACTCCCCAAAATGCAAGCAAGCAGTTTTTCCTCCCATTAAAACCCAGGGGATATGAATGAGTAGCTCCTTCCCACATAAACCTTCAGTACATCAGTGAGAACACAGGCTCTGTTTCTGGATCAGAGTAATACCTTCCCTCAGGTCACCATATATTACTGTTGAGTAGAACATCAAATGGGATGGGGAGAGAGGTAGTTTTCTGAAGTTGGATAAACTGCAGTGAAATAATTCATCATTTTCTTTCCTAAACATTTAGACTGTATTGCCCTTCGTTGCAAATGATCAGTCTATAAAGGACTCATTTTAAGTGAAATCATAACCTACAGCTTCATATGGAAACATTCCTAGAATCCTAATTTCACCCACCCACCTCTTACACTGCAACAGAGAGTATTTCCACGTTTGGCAATGGTTGCTTTGATGGTGCCTTTAGATAATCTAGACAATGAGGGCCATATTCTGGATATTAGAGTTCAGCCCGGATGTGCTCAGGAAATGGCAAACTAAAGGCGCAGGGCCAAAGCATGGACTTCTCAGTCCAATATTACTCCTGGGGGAATTCTGCACCACCGTGCATGCACAGAATTCATGTCCCCTGCAGATTTCTTTGCTTCCCCGCAGAAAAATGACTTTCTGACAGGGAAACAAAAAGCAGCTGCAAGAGAGGTCATGCACCATTCCTAAGCTGCGCAGGTACATCGCTTCAGGCACCCAGAGCAGCCGGTGAAGAGGTAAATCACTGCTGGGCTGGGGACACCCCAGCCAGTGGCTCTTACCCTGAGCCGGAATCAGCTGCTAGTCCCAGCTGGACCGGAGGCAGGAGAGGACGGGACGTTCTCTTCCCTTGCAAAGAGTGTCTGGGGCTGTATCAGACCTTCCCCCCAGTTGCAGGAAGCTCAGCATCCTCCCCTGTTTCCTGTCCCAATTGCTCCTCAGTTGTGGGGGGAGGGAGTCACTGTACAGGGAGCTGCTCCCCCATACGCCCAACCCCCCTGCATCTGGACCTTTCATACCCAGACACCCCTACCAAGTCTCACCCTCATCCAGAACCCCCCTAGCCCACTGAACCTCAACCCCTGCATCTGGAGCCCCTCTGCACCCAGACCCCTTGCCTCTGGACCCACCCACCCCTGCACCCAGACCACCCCCCACTGAGCTCCCTGCACTCAAACCCTCACCCTGAGGAGCCTGAGTTCCCACATCCAGACCCCCCATGCTCCTGACCACCAACTAGCTGAACCCCGACCCCCACCCCACCAAACCCCACTCCCACAGCACCCAGACCCCCATGCTAAGACCCAACCACCTTCACCTGGAAGCCCCTGCAGAGTCCCATTGCCCCTGCACCTGGACCCCCTCCCCCCCACAAGCCTCTGGGCATTCAGATCCCCTCACACCCAGACTCCCACTGAGATCCCTGCACCCAGCTTGTCCCACACAGAACCCTCTCACCCCACATGTGGATCCTCCCCCCACACTGAGCCCCTCCACACTTGGTTAAGCAGGGCCTGCCTGGTTGAGCCTGCCTGCCCCAGACCTGGTGCGCCTGGCACAGAGGGGCAGGGCCCCAAGGTGTTTCTGGGGAAGGCCCAGGCCTTGTGCTGTGTCAGGGTTGGGAGCAGCCTCACCACTGAGTCCGTGTCCCGGGGGTGGGAGGTGTGGGGGCTGCAGGGGGATCTCCCACCTTCATACAGCGGTGGCCTGTGCTCCCCACTGCCATGCTGGAGCCTCTGCATTTATTTATTGATAAATAAAACTTGCAGAATTTCAAAATATTGTGCGCAGAATTTTCAATTTTTTGGTGCAGAATGCCCTGAGGAGTAATTCAATAGGCACCCAACAGAAGGTAGCTATTCTGGACATCGTTATGATGGATAAAGCTGAACTGATCACTGGCCTGGAAGTAGGTGGTTGCCTAAGGACCTGTGATCATGACCTCATTATATTGGATATGGGCAATCAGAGGACTCTGCGATCAGTAATATATGCTTCAAAAGGGCCAATTTCCCAAAACTGAGGGAAATTATGAGCCAGATTAATTGGGAGGAAAAAATTAAACAGAAAAACGTGAATAAAAATTGGGAGTTCTTTAAGAAGAGTTTATGAGAGGGCCAAAAAACCACAATTCCACAATCAAGAAAGAGGACAACTTTGAATAAAAGACCAACCTAGTCAAGAGGCTAAAATTAGAAATAAAAAACAAGTGGGTAAAAGGGGACATAGATAGCAACTGATATGTTAGAAGCCATGAAATGTAGATGATTGATTAGAGAAATGAAAGACATAAGGCAAAATCCATGGCTGATAAGGCTAAGGACAATAAGGAGTTTATGTAGATCAGAAACAAAAGAAATCCTAGCAATGGTATATACCCTTGACTAGAAGTAGATGGTAAAATAGTTATTAACGATACAAAAAAGGGCGAAGTGTTCACCAAATATTTCTGTTTTGTATTTGGAAAGAAGCAGGAGGCTGTACTCATATCACATGAGGATGATGAAGTACTTTCCAGTCCATTAATAACCAAGGAGGATGTTAAACAACATCTGCTAGGGATAAACATTTTTAAATCTGCAGGCCTGGATAATTCCACCCAAGAGTCCTAAAAGAGTTGGCTAATGAGACCTTTCACCTGCTGACATTAATTTTTAATAAATCTTAGAACACTGGGAAAATTCCAGAAGACCGGGAGAGTGCTCATGTTTTGCCAATATTAAAAAAAAGGGCACGTGGGATAACCAGGGTAACTATGGGCTAGTTAGACTGACATTAATCCTGAGCAAAATAATGGAAAAGCTGATATGGGATTTAATTAACAATTAACAGTTATAAATACAATTAATACCAGTCAACACAACTTTATGGAAAATAGGTCTTGTCGAACATACCTGATTTCATTTTTCAATGAGATTAAAAGTTTGGTTGATAAAGGTAATTATGTAGGTAAAAGTAAAGTATTTGACTTAGTACAGCATGATATTCTGATTACAAAAATAGTACAATACAGCAAGTGGAAAGCACACATTAAATGGCTAACTGACAGATATCAAAAAATACCTGTCAACGGGGAATCATCACTGAATGGAGGGGTTTCTAGTGGGGTTCCACAGAAATTGGTACTGGGCCCAATTCAATATTTTTTATCAGTGATCTGGAAGCAAGTATAAAATTACTGCTGCTAACACTTGCAGATAACACAACATTTGGTGGAATGGTAAATAGTGATAAGGACAGGGCAGTCATAAGGAGAGATCTGGATTGCTTGGTAACCTGAGCTCATTCAAACACAATGTGTTTTAATAATGCAAGGAACAAATAATGCAGGCCGTACCTACAGATTGGGGACTGTCTCCTGGAAAGCAATGACTCAGAAAAGGATTTTGGGACCATCGTGGACAAGCAGCTAAACACACACTCGGAATGTGATTCTGTGGCAGACAAGGCCATTTCAGCTCCGGGATGTACAGACAGGGGAATAGCGTGCAGGAAGAGAGGTGATTTTACCTCTGCACGCAGCGCTGCTGAGCCAGATACTGGAACACTGCATCCACCGGTGGTGTCCACATTGAAAAATTGGAGAGGGCGCAGAAAGGAACCACCAAAATTATTTGAGGGCACTGACTACAATGGGAGCAGGGCCAGGTTCTGTGGGTTGGCATCAGCCAGATGGGGATGTAATGGTGTGGTCTGGCACACAAGCCAGTGGCATCTCTGTTTGCCAGGTGTGTACGCAGGATATCCACCACACCTCTGATACAGCCCTTTCCTCGTTTTCATTCTGACTGTTTCTGAATCCACGTCTATTTTGGAGCCGTAAGGGCTGAAGTTCTAAAGCCAGCTCTTCGTGAAAACAAAAGGGAGCATGAAAGCAGCAAGATTTAAGAATGAACCGGGGCCTTAAACGCAAACACCCATTAACCTTCGTGTTTTGAAAATCTGGCTTCGCAGAGCTCAGCCAAACCACTTCCGAGATGGGGGTGGCCATGTGCAGACAGCGCAGGAAAGCGCCACTTCTGCAGGGAACGTCATGCAGTTTGAAGAGCTTGTTTTCGGCCCTGCGCTAATGAGTTATTTTAGAATATACATGCTGGGCTGCTTAGCGTCATTTTAGTGCCCATGCAAGATGCCACGCGCGTTCAGTGGCAACACAGGATTTTCCACATGGCCCCACTAATGTGCCTCTGCCATTGTGCAGAAAGAGCACATGTGAGAAATGTTCATTCTCAGGGCCTAGTCAATACCTGGCCTCTCCGTTACCAATGCCAATTGGGATGGAAGCACCTGTCTGCTAGCAACTAGCGGGAACCCACCAAAGTGCATGTTGTGTTATTTCTGAAGGGTGGTAACAATGGCTGTGGCATAAAGAGATCTGGCATTCTAGTGCCAAAAGGAGAGAGAGAGATCAATGGACCACAACCACTGAGGTTTGCAATATTCCTCCTTCCTGGCCATCAACTGTAAGAGGGATGAATTCAGTGAAGATTATATGTGGCTTTGGCAGGTGCATCTGCTGGCCTACCTTGGTTTCAGGGTAACTGCGAGCAGACAGACCGAGATGTTTGATCAGTGGTGGGGAAGGTTTTAAACAGCCACAGACACCCAAATATGCTGTAACCAATGGATTTTTCCTCCTTAAATACACTGGAGAGTCTGAGCTGCAGTCTTCCTTGCTTCCTCTGTACTTCCCTCTGTTGCAGCATCTCTCCACTGAAGTGAATAGCACTTCCCGGGGATTCCATCTCTGGCACATATCTCTGCAGCAGAACGGGAGCGATTTCATTATGCAACGCTGTATTTTATTAGTCAGTTGAAACGGCTATATTAGACCCTTGCATAATAAAATCTTTACTGTACCACTGCAGAAAACCCACACAACGATACCGCACAGTGCTTCAGCGGGGGAACATTGCAACAGAGCGAAAAGCCAAAGGCAGCAGCCATGGCAAATTAAGACAGGATCTTTTTTTTGAACCAGGATATAGGCCCCTGGTGTCAGAGAAAACATCTGATTTGGAAGCATGTAGTATGAAGGGTCTGAGAGCTCAGCACAAAGACCCCTAGTCCTTTTCTCACCCATGTGAGAGGCTTCAGCACAGTGCAGATGGGACATGCAGGAGGGAGACAGGAACTGCTGAGACTCTCGCTAGTCAAGTAGAAAGCAGCAGCAGAGGCAGCTCAAACTACTGCCACAGCCACACTGCCGTGGAAACCCTCAGTCCTCCACTGAGAGTGAGGGGACACGGAGAGCACCCACCTCTGGGGCTGGTATACGCTTCCAGCCCCAGCTCCCAGGGAAAGGCTGCAGTAGTATCCCACTTTGCCTCTGAGCAGCCAGTTGGGAGGAAAAGTAATCGAACAGCAGCATTTCAGGGAGGGTTTTTTGGAGAAGGCTGAAATGTTGGTGTGTCGAGGGTCCATTTCGTATTAACTCCTCCTTGGAAAGCAGGAACGTGCAGAGGAGTTTGCAGGTTGGATTGTTCTTTTCCTTTCTCTGAGGACATCCACTGCCCAGCTACAGCAGTGTGAGAACTCAGCTGCCAGAACGAAGGGGATCCTTTCATTCCGAGTGACCTATCATGGGATACAGGGATGCTTCTTGGATTGCTCGGGCTGAGACCTGGCAAACTGCTAACGGCTGTGCCAGAGCCGGCCCAACAGTAGGTGACCAGCCAGCTGCAGTAGCATTTTCCCACCTGCATGAGTGGCTAGCGAATCGTAACTCTTAGCACCGAGAGGGACAAGGACCAGGTTCCACTAGCCATACTCACACTGCGTAGTGCCTTACTCTGGGAGCAGGCTCACTCAAACAGGAGTAAGGGTGACACAATCTGGCCCTGAGGAAGCACTCACCCAGACAAAGGACTTTAAGTGGAAAGCCTCAGTATACTCACACACAAAAATAACTCGGTGAATTGCCTAACAAAGTGAAAAACACATTGGCAAGAAAACAGGTCTGTGGAAGTGACAAAACCAAAAAGGAGTTTGGATTTCCACAATGCCGACCATAATCCTGCATTCTGGTAAGTAAGGAGAACTCCCACCAAAGTCAAAGGGAGCTCTGCCTGTGTACAGACTGTAGGATCAGGTGCTGCAACAGCCGGAAACTGCATGACCACATCATTGTCTCAGTGCATCTATGGTGGGATTTTAATCTCAAACCTCCCTTGCCATGTTCACAATGTCAGAATTTCCTACTCAACACACTCACAGCTCCAGCATCCCTGATATCTATGCGCTACAGAGATCTTGTCACATTCACAAGGGACCACCAGATCATCTAGTCTGACCGCCTGTATATCACAGGCTACTAAACACCACCCAGTACCCAGACCCCAAGCCAACAACCAAAATCAGACCCAAGTATTACAGCCCTCACTGTGTTGCTGAACAGAACCCGTCCAGCCCACTTCCACCCCTGTACATCAGCAAGGTGCTGTTCACAGTCCAAAAATTACTCATTTGTGAGCGTATCTGCAGTGTCTTTAACTACAAAGTGAAGCAGGAGTATTCATAAGTGCAGAATTAAAATCTGCTTAGTGAATAGAAACATCAATTCCAAACAGTGGAATATCTGTCAATCTAGCTTGTCATAATGCCCACACTGTTACAGTATCTGTCAGTGGCTCAAACCTTCAGTTCACATGTACCACCACTCTGAAATGACCTACTTTGTAAAAATAATTTTTAAATATTTGCAATTACGCTGTTTTTTTTATCCTTTTTTTATCCTTTTTATCCTTAAACCCAGTGGGGCCCACTTTATGCCTAGTGAATTACATTAAGGACTATAAAGTACCATATTGAATTAAGTCCTGTGAGGTGTTGAGCATGGCAATTCATCATCTCAAATGTTAACCAGTGGTCTACAGCTAATATTTCATCATATTGTTAATGACATTTATAGTCAATGGGTCTGTTCTTGTTTCCATGCAAGTCAGGGGAGCTTTGCCGTTGACTTTAACAGGAGAAGGCATTTCGTCTTGTAAGAATGGGCTATTCTTTGAACTGGAGGGACAACCCAACATTGAACTTACATAGAAAGTGTTCCTGCAGTATACACAGGGCCTGCTCTTGTCCTGTCCCACTGAGGTCACTGGGAATTGTGTAGAGAGAGCAGAATCAGGCCTACAATTGTTTGCAATCAGCTTCTGATTGATTTCTCATTATCTGCCTCTGCAAGTTAAAAGCCATTTGATTTGGGTTGTCCCCTTAGCTACGCACAACGAGGGTGGCTGATAAGAGTAATGTCTTGTGATGGAGTAGGTTACTTCAAGTTCACAAAGTTGTGAGAACTTTACAGCCAAGGCTTTTTGTCAACCAAGAAGCCAGTAATAATAGACCAAGTGCATGAAAGCCCACAGCTACTCCAATCCCAGTGTTTCTACAGAGGATTTGCTGCTGGCAACAGCGAAGATGAGGTTCCCATGGGAACTGAGAGTGCTGACATCTCTAAACTAAAAAAAGGAAAGAAGCAGCCAAGTATCTGGTCTGCAGAACTGCATGGACATGGATGTATAGAATATATTTCTCTCTTCCCAGTAAGGAGCTTTTCTGTGCTTGAAGGTAAGATGCTTTTAAAACAATCTAGGTGTAAAGCTAGTGCCACGTTTCATCTCGAGGGCAGGATGCAAGCAAAGTTATATTTCTCTCTTATATGTTTGCTGTGTCATTCCAGGCAGATGTCCTGGAAAGTTCATTTTTACGCGGAGACTTTACCTGTAACTACATTAAAGACGACAAAGCTCCAGCACGAAGTGACACCGAGCCATTTATCTTTCCCATGCAGAATGACTGAGATAAATAAGACAATTTCAAATGCCATATTGCAGGAGTTAAATTGTTTGTAAAGGCAATATAGTACTGTATTGCTGCTCATTTGCTGCATGGTCATTTAATGCCATAGCGTTTCAAATGGAATCCCTCTTTGGCTTGAACAGATGTACCTCGTTCTGTCAGTTCAAAACAGCACGGGAAGGACGGCTGTCTCCACAGTGAAATAGCCATTGGTATCCCCTTGTTAAAATGGTGATGAGACCACCCTAAATGCAGGTCTCCCAGACAAATGTCATGGACTGACTATCATACATGAAGCTTCACCGGTGAGCGTAATCCCATTATTCTGGACAGCACAAAGTCACACCACAAACCGGCTCCATTTTTTAAAGTCCAATCAAATTTCCCACAGAACTAAAGGGTGGGAGGGGGACGGATTCAGAAACAAGGACACCTGTGTGAGCTTCTGCTCTTCTTAATGCAAGATCTTTGAGAGTGAATGGCAGGAAAAGTGTGTGGGGAGGGGACTTACACAAGTGGTACAGGATCTTGAAAGTGCCTCAGTAAATACTCAGGGGCAGGAAGAGAAACAAGGAGGAAATTGTACATTTTGTTGCCCGGGTGGGTAAAAATACCTCTGTATAACAAACAAAAAAATCAATGAACTGCATCATTTTGGGATGCCAAACAGCATCATCTGTTGTGGGCAGGGGCTGCTGTAGGTTTAAGGGAAAGGTGGTTGATATGCCTGACAGATTTAGGGACAGGATGGAGAGGCTCCTCCATTGGACAGCCACCTTCAACATCTGTAAATGCGGCAAGCCTTTTAAAAGGTTGGTTATAGCTCTGTGAGGGCCAGAAGGAAATCCCTCAATGTAAGGCAAAGAAATAAGCCCGGCTGAAAACTTCCCTCAGGAGTTACCATACAGCGGGAGACTTCTCCTCCTTAGCGCTGCAGACTGAACCACAAGCTGAAATGGACAGGGGAACCGATGACATCATAACTCAGCTGGAATGAAAGAAAGCCCGCGAGACAGTTGATGGAGCCGTGGACCCACGCTGAGGATATCACATCAACCACGGAGGTGATGACAGCTGCAGAGAGCTAGGCAGTGCAGCTGCAGAAAGGAAAAGGAATAAAGGTAATGAACCAGAGGAAGCCCAGGACATGGCGGGAACTAGACAAGAGCAAACAGCCCCAGTGACTGACGTGATCAGGGATAGAGAATGCTCAGGACTTGTCTGGAAATTATCAGGACCTGTTTAGCGATGCTGAGCCTGGGACCTGCACTCATGGCAGCAAAGCAGAAAGGAAATGGAATAGTGCAGCACCCAACAAATATTAACAACTTAGACACATCCGTCAATCTCCACAACCCTGGGGGGCAGGTTCTGAGTTGGAACTCCACGGAGCTGAGCATCTGACCCTGAATCTGGACTTTGGAGAGATTCAAACTCATGCAGCGAGTGAGAGCATTAACGATACCCGTGAACATGGTGTTCGTTCAGTGGAAACTTGTTAGGGGACAGATCCTGCCCCTTCCCCGGCGGTTATGAGGAGTCCCGGCCGGTTAGGGCACCGAAAATGGAGAGTCCATGCCTATTATTATTTGTATCACAGTAGCACCTAGGGCCCCGTTGTTCCACAGACCGAGAGCAGAAGGCAGCTCCCTGCCCTGGAGAACTCACACTCTCAGGCTATGTCTACACAGCTCTAATTTCCAGATCTGGTAGATGTACACGCACTAGCTCTGCCCACGCTAACGCCTCAAAGTAGCCATGGCTGCCCGAGCTGGAAATCCTACCTCCCAGCTCCCGGGCAGACGTGCCCATAAAGACAAGGTGTAAAAGGTGAGTGAAGCAAACGAGGGTGAGGTGGAGGACAAGGCAACCATCACACCGGCGTGTTTGGCCATTTGCAGCCACCCAGTGAATAAGCGGATCAGCAGCAGCAATCACAACTCAGCACCTGCCCGCCGGTGGCAGGTGGCAGGATGCTGTAGGCCCCGGGTCAGTGACTGCCGTGGATTGAAATAGGAGCTTGAGCTACCACAATGCACCAGCCAGGGAACGGGGTGGAGGGAGCTTGGGTTATCCAAGCCATGGGGAGGCTCCCCACACAGCTCCACCTTCATTTTAACCCCTACCGCATGCCCCTTGCAGACTGTGGAGCCCTGCTCTGCAGAGAAGCCGTGCGTGTCCCAGGGCAGCAGGGCCTGGGGGTGGGCAGGATGTGCTTCTGAACCTGCGCCACCACCAGTCATTCTCGTGGGGGAGCAGGGGCTGCTGCAGTAGCAGCCGTGGAGAGGTGGGTTCCTTGCCTGCTCCCCCACTTCCGGGTCCTGCCAGCGCTAAGCCCAGCTACTCCAGGTACGTTGGTACCAAGGCAGGATTTAACCCTTAGTGCAGTGGTGGCTTTGTTCCCCTGCTGCCCCCCAAAATTCACTCTAAGCGGAGTTTCCCTGTAAGAGCAGAGGACGAGGCCATTCTGTCCTGCCAAGAAGGGGTCCGGGCCTCTGCATGGAACTTTCTTACCTTCATTTTACATGTTCCCTACAATTACAATGTATTTTACGATATTATTATAGAAATCAACAGTTACCAGCCCCAAATTCCCCTTGGTGCTCCACCCTCACATCCCCTTTCCCCCCCATACCCTCAAATTCTCCCTCCCCCATGCTCCTTCCCCAGCTCTTTAAAATATCCGGACGTCAGTTCTGATTTGCTGCATACCATACGGGGCGGGGGGAGGGGGGAGAGATAAAGCTAGCACCCGAAGAAAATATCTCCCGTGTGTGCTCATTGTTCTCATCAGCTGCCTCATTCAGAGAGCTGACAAAGAGCTCCTCGACTTAGCAGACAATTGCCCGAGTTAGCAACCAGTAAAGAACAATGCTCCTTTTCCATAGTGTTACCATTTCCAGCCCTCAAGTCCCTCGCAAATAACTTAATTTGGGAAATTTCAAACTTGTGGGATCAGCGAGCGAGAGAAAGAAAACGAATCTGAGACAGGAGGAGGAAGCCTTTAGCTCTGAGAGGTAACGAATCGTTTTTGGAACGGGGGGGTGATGGGGAGAAAGGCTGGTGTTGTTCAGGCACATGGAACCTCTTTGGAGCCAGAGCCAGGCACCCACCCACAGTCCGAACTGGTAACTAAGAGCTTACACTTGAAATGCTACCGTGACAGGAGGAGTTCTCCCATCAGCGTAGTTAATTCACCTCCCCAAGAGGCAATAGCCAGGTCGACAGATTTCTCCCATCAACCTAGCACTGTCTACACCGGGGATTAGGTTAACTACATCCCTCGGGGGTATGGATTTTTCACACCCCTGAGTGACATAGTTGAGTCGGTTTAACTTTTGAGTGTAGACCCATTTTACAACAAGCTCCTTTTGAATGTTGGTTTCTTTGCCATTGGGTTTGGGGTGGGTGGGGAAGTAGGTAAGTACATGTGATCACTAGTTTTACAGATGGAGAAACTGAGGCTGAGAGGTTAGAGAGCTGCCCAGGGCCACCACAAAGGTTAGGGTCACAGCTGGGATTACAACTCCTAGTATTCAACCATGCCTCTCTCTATTCCTAGGGTGAAATCTTAGTCCATTGAAGTCCAGGGGAATTTTGCTATTAATGTCAATGAGGCCAGAACGTCACCCAAACTCAGGTGAGGCAGCATCTGCTATGACCTATCCGCTTTTCACAGCCACGTGTGCAAAAGCACTTGCAGCAAATATTGCAAGGTCTTCCCAAACTGCACTGGGACTTTGCCAGGACAGACTTCATTATTAATTATTATTATTATTATTATTAAGAGCTGAAGAAATTCTGTTCATAGCCATGTGTCCTCCCCACTGGGGGCAAACAGGCTGGTACTGTCACTTCAAGACAACACTTGAGAAACCCCCGCCCCCGCAACAGCAAACATTTATTAATGGGTACAGTTCATCTCAGATGTCACTAGAACTACTGAGGGTAGTAAGCACTGCACCCAGTAGAGCGGAGGGCCTGACTCTCAATGATATCTTACAACCGCTGTATTTCCCCAAAGGCAAAACAAAGGCAGCCCCTGTGTTATTCGCAGCATGTAGCCACCATTGCCAATGTCTAACTACTCACTGATGAAATACTGCTCTGAAATGCATCAGCTTTTCTGGGTGAAGAATTGGGGGTGACCAGGTCAGGGCTTCCCTGCCAATATTCTCACACCTTCTGCTAGGCAGACTGCTCGCCCGCCCTCCCCTGCCCCCCAGCTGCCAGCCACCTCGCTTTCAAAGTCCTCGAAATGCTGCTGCTCACACTCTAAGGATGGGAGGGCACATAACAAAAGTGGCTAAAGAAGTCCAATGGAAAACATTGCTAAACAAGGGCCCATCTGTGGGGATTTCTCTGGCTGTTTGGTATGTCACTCCCTCTTTTTAAGCTATTCAGTGGGCTTAAGCATTGTTTGGGTCAGGCTGTAACCCTCTTTTCACTCAAAAGGAAGAGAGCAAGCTGCTCTCTGCAGCTGTACATTGGGTGTTAGCGACAGACCTTGGCTTCCGAGGGCAAAGAAAATGCAGCAGCACGTTCTGCAGGAAACAGAGAGATAGAGACGTATCCCATTCTTAGCATGAACCACTCTCAAGCAGACAGGATTACAAGGGCTGCCTCACGCCTGCATAACCAGACCACATGCCTAGAGTTTGCTAGTGCTTGCTCTGCCACGGCTTGTTCTTTGATTGCTGTTGCTTGAAGAAACGGTATGGCAACAATGGCGCAATGAAGTATTTCTTTTTATAAGTGTCTGTGAGCCAAATTCTGACCCCAGAGGAGTGACCCTGGTGTAACGAAGAACAGAACCCGGATTGACTTTAGATTCCCTTGACTCCAAACTGCTCTCACAAATAGCGACAGGAGGTCCCTCCCTTTCAGCTCATCACTTACCACAGGGAAGAAAAGGATAGTGATCATTCATCTTCATGAGGCTATCCCAGTATCTGCATTATCCACTGAAGGACAGTGCAAACCACTGGACAGACCAAACAATCCCCTCCCCCCCTCCGCTCCTCCATAAAGCAATCTTCCAGTAATGCTGAATGAGGTGAAAATGAGATTCACTCTCTATGCCAAGATGACAGGTTCCTGCAGTAGGTGCTTACTGATGCAATGAGAACATGACAATTTAGGGTAAATATCAGAACAAACTTCCTGACGGAATTAAATTGTGGGATAGACTTCCAAGGAAAGTGGAGGAAGTCTCTTTGCTTGGAATATTTTCAACTTGATTAGAAAAGCACTGGAGAGTATAATGCAGGGAACAAACCTGCCTTGGAAGAGATCTTTTCCATCTCTTATTTTTGATTCTATATATTACTCAAAAGAACCAGAAAACCATTGCACAAATGCTGTGTATCGTAGCTCAGTGGAGAAACGCATGACACATCTGGGTGTGACCTGACCCAAAACCCTGGATCTGAACTCCCCTAACCTTTGGGGAAGTTTGATTCTGGATTCAAACTTCATGGACTGGCCTCATCTCTAATGTGCTAACCTGTTGAATCAGGTCATGACTAGAGTCTTCGTTTGCAGAAACAGGATTTTAAATCATCCACACGACAGATATAGTCCAGAACTTGCCAGACCTACTGTCTAGGTCAGGAACTCACCACTAACACTAATGGTAAGCATATGAAAGCATCTGATAGTCTGACTCCAGGAAAGTCAACCCAGAGCCCAGCTGAAATAAAGACTCAGCTAAGGAACTAACATAGCTATTCTTCCCACCCATCTGACATCACTTCTTTCTCTGAGGATGCAGGGCCTGCGTTTCAGCCTGCCCTTAAGGGGAACCTCCCTTTCAGCACCTGAAATTGTCTAGACATAAATAACTTGCTAAGTAGCCAATGAGAAGTGGTTTGTCAGAGCCTGCCAATGTGCCACGTCAGCAAAGGCTTGTTGGTCTCAAAGTGCCAATTAATGCTGCTTATCCCTGAGAAGAGGTAGGACCACAAAGGGTCACTGGCTTTTCCCCATCTCTGCATCACTGTACTTCACCAAGTGGACTGGTATTTTTTTTTCCTGCTAAAGTCTGAATTCCAGAAAGAATGTATTGGTGGGGTTTAAAAACAAAATTAAACTTCAGATTGCTCACTTGCAACAGAAGATCTTTGTTCCTGACTGAACATAGACAGGAGCTGCTGGGATAAGTCACAGGTGTAGTATGGCTTGTCATCCCCATGCAAACTTGACAGGATAAAGGGGGGAGGGAAAGCAACAACTGAGCCTATATGAGCACTTGACATTCTTCCTAGGATTTACATTTTTCAGTGAAAGCTGCTACTTGAATTCTACTCTGTTGGATAAATATGCATTTTAAAAATGTGTTAAATACTGATTTATGACAGGCCATGCAGCTGCGAGGGGTGAATGACCAGGACTGGCTTCAGGCAGGGGGGCTCTGTAGGGAAGCATGCCATCAGAATCAGTATGCAGCCAGCCAGCATAGGCTGAAGTGGGGTGAGTTGTGCCTTTCTGTACTAGGAAGCAGCCTGCTTTGTCTCTCTCTGTAGTTGGTTACTGTGTTCTCATTCTGGAGTCTAAGAATAAAAGTAGTGTCACGCTGCAACCTTCCAGAAAGATCATTCTTTGGTTTTTTATCTAATTTTTCTGTTTGTATGCCGGGAACATAGCAACTGTCTGTACAGTGCAGTCTTGAACCCTGTGTTGGGGCCCTAAGAGCTACTGCAATATAAATAGAAATAACTGACAATTAATTTGAAATTATATATTTTTCACTCAAGAATCACACATGGCTACAGAGGTGTTAGACAACAGAGATCTATTATTTATAAATAAATGTATTGTTTATTGTGCAATAAATGCTGGTGCAGAAATAGCATGTTTGGGTGTGGGGATGCAAGCCACCATGGTCAGCTTCCAAAACTGTCCTGATCTGAAAGAACCACCTCCATTAGTGCCCCCAGTAGTATGGCTTTATTATTTCTGTGAGCTGGCCATTAGATACAGAAAAGACCCATTAGCTCCTCCAGTCCTTCTCTCTGCTAGTTCAGGGAATTCACATGATTGTACCCAGTGAACATTGTTTTTCAAGATTTTCTTTTTAAAGCTGGTTAATTTAATTCCCACAGTGAGAACACCTCAATTAAATCAGGTTTTATAGTTTAAAAGCCATTATAAACTGTCAATTATGGAACAAGACACTACCAAACACCGGTGTGCCACCTTTTGATCATGTGTCACACGTTTTGATTGCTTGTATCACACATTGTCAGGATTAAAGGCTGAGACTGAAGCTGCTTTCACTCTCTAGTGTGACTTTTCTACAAGGAGAAAATACTTTGGGTCTGAAGGGTTTAAAACATTTCTTGTATATTTTAAAAGATTTAAATGTTTACAATCAAGTGGAAAAAACTCTGAAGAAATCCCTCCTCTCTTATCTCACGGACGTGACCTTGTCTGGATAAGGGAGAACTCACATTTCCGCATGTCCTGAGCATAAGGAAAATAGCTGACATTACAAGGCATGCAGCAATTGCACCTGCATAACTGAGGACAGGACTGTGTCCTTAGACCTTTAACAAAAACACTTACGCAATAACTAGCTAATGTAAATAGATAATGAACCACACAGCCTTTCATTTGAGAAACTCAATGCACTCACGGGGCCTGATTCTCATTTATATTAATGCCCCTTTACACCACTTTGACAGCACAAAAGAGCCTTTGTGTGGGTGTAAAAGTTCTTTGTACTCACTTTGTGGCCTTTTTCCACTAAGTGCCATACTCAGAGGCTTCTCTTTTCTCCTGTCCCTAGAGGCTTTGGCCTCCCCAGGCTGGCACTGCAGGTATTTCTGTAATGAAGTAGGTCTGGAGTGATATTCCTGTCTTCTGCTGTGCTCCAGAGAGCCGGCAGCATGTTTTGCGTGACCCCCTTAACGGGGGAAGGAACGCTGATGTCCAGGGTGGGGAGGAAGAATACGTCTACACAGCAATCCACAGCACCAAGTCTCAGAGGCCCGGCCAACTGGCTGGGACTCACGCGACAGGGCTAAAAATAACAGTGTAGATGTTCCCTCTTGGACTGGAGCATCTATGCTGCTATTTGTAGCCCCATCGTGTTGGCCTGAATCAGGCTCCGAGACTCGGTGCCACAGGTTTTGGTTCTGCTGTGTAGATCAGTAGCGTAGCCGGGGGGGAGCAGGGGGAGCGGCCGCTAAGGCGCCGCCCGAGCCCTGCTGCCGGAACTGGGCTCGGGGGGCGCTTTAAAAGGCCCCCGGCTCCTGCCGGTGCCGGGAGCCACGGACCTTTTAAAGCACCCCCCACCCCCAGCCCTGCTGCCGGAGCCGGGGGGGGGGGGGCTTTAAAAGGCCCGGGGGCTCCGCAGCGGCTGGAGCCCTGGGCCCTTTAAAGCGCTGCCGGGTGAGTACAGGGGGAGCGGGAAGGCGCCTTTTTATAGTGCCGCTCCCCCTGTGCTCTAAACCTGGCTACGCCACTGTTGTAGATGTACCCAAAAGATTCGACAGCAGGAGCTCCGGGCAAATGGCAGTTGCAGGAAAACACAGGGCAGGGGGTGTACACCAAGGGAACGTGAAGTGAGGCAGAGGGGAGGAGGAGATTGGGGTGAAGGGAAGGAAAACAGAGGAAATAAAGGCTGGAAAGGAAAGAGAAAGGGCCAGAAAACAGCTGTAGGCGTGTAATAGGCCACATCACTTCCCGCACATCCCCTCAAGACCTGGTGTGGCTCTGCAGAAGCCTTTTCTAGCTTCAGTTTCTCTCAGAGCTCTTTAATAGGCTCCCCACAGACAAACACCTTCCCTGCCTGGGGCTGGTTTAACAAACAGACTTTTGAAAACAATCCCCAAAGTCCCAAAATAAAGTCCATCACCACAACTCCAGAGTTGCTACTCAGCTCCGGCATCTTCAGCCAGTCCTGGAGTGCGTCTCCTCTCTCGGCCGGCTCTCCCAGCCCTTCCTAGCTGAAGCCCCGCCTTCTTCATCTCTCTCTCAGGCTACGCCTACACTGTGTGTGGACGCATAGCCGCACTAGCTCTCACTGAGTACAACGAGCAGCGTAGCCGTAGTGGTACGGGCAGCGGCAGCTCGGCTGAGAACATACCCACTGGTTCCAGGCGGGTTTGTTCTCGGCACGACTCAGCCACACCTCTGCTGCCATTACCTGCACCAATGCGGCCACGCTGCTATTCACACTTGCACTCGCTCAACCAGAGAGTGTGAGGACGCAGGGGAAAAGTCACACCCCTAGCTCGTAGTGGAAATGGAGCCTCACACGAAGCTAAACACCTTCTGCTGTTCCCCTGGCTACTCAGCGTCTCCTGCAGGAGCCTTCTGCTCTCTGCAGCCTCTGTGACAGCGTCCTCCAGCAGCACCCTTACCTCACGATCAGTGGATAGCCATCCTCCTCCTCTGAGGTGGTCCACGGGACAGGACTCTGGACTGGGATTCCACAAACCTCACTTCTATTTCTGGGTCTGTTATTAGCTTGCTCAATGATCTTGTCAGGTCACTTCATTGCTCTGGACCTTAATTTCCCCAAGAAGGCTAATGATAACAATTTTCTTTTGACATTTACGAAGTGCTATATAAGAGCCAAATACCATTAGAAAGCGTGGACCTATTTGAAGTGAACAGGAGAAGCTGAACCACAGAGACATTCTGCGTTAACCCACCTATCCCAGTTCACACTTTTCACCCAAACTGGGTAATCTGAGGCTGAAAATTAGCAAGGTCAATAGAAATATATCTGCTATCCGCGAGTAAGTGAGCACACACACATCCAGAAGAATCTAATTGAAAGACTAACCATTTACAAAAATGTTAATGCTTTAGGAGTAATTTTATGGTCTGCTGTGCTTTTGATATGCATTAGCAACTATAATGTTGCTGGAAGTTACTCTTGACGAGGAAAATATACTAATTCACGTACAGCTTCGCTGAGGAATTTTTGAGTCACTGCATGTGCATGGCTCCACAGAGAGATTAACGGTGTCAGGCAGAACTACTGCCAAATGCATGCTAAGCGTGACTGAATATGAAAGGTGCATAGTCTTCCCACCCTGCTCATCTCATAGCATCCTATAGAACCCAATTACTAGAGGTGGACTATCAGTGATATGTGGCATTTACTGTATTTCAGTTTGTGATCACTCAGGAATACAAATGCAACAGACTCTGATAATACAACACTGACAGATTTTACACCTGTATAAGTCAAGAAGCTGAAAATTACTGTTCCAACAGACCTATACCTGGGACACATTATACATCCATATGAACACAGGTAAGATATTGCCATATTCCGTAATACAAAACACTGTATGTATCCATCATATCTTGGAACTCCCTGACTTTTGCTTCTAAAATTTCACGCATAATGTTGCATTTCGTATAATTTATTTTGCATTGAATGTTTACAGTCTATTAATCTGCGATGCCTCTGGAGTCATTGCTCTAGACACAGTGCTAATCACTATATAAATGCAAAGGCCTGTTTCTATATAGATCCCCAGCCCGGTCTTCCTTTTTGCACTTACAGATGAGGACATGTGCAGATCTTGCTGCCTGGTTGACAAGTGCAATCAGATATTTAGATTCACATCTGCAAAAAGGAAAGCTGGATTTCTGTAAAAATCAGACCCAAAATATAACAAGTGTTTGGCAGTCTCAAGAACGGCACATATAATACTTTTATGGAACAATTCATCAATGAATTGCATACCAACTATCAGAGCTTCTAATTAGATTTACTCAGGAACAAAGTGTAAAATATCAAATAAGAATGTTTAACATTGCACTTGTTGCCCTCTTGCACTGGAACTATTCCATCATTCTGTACATGGGGTGTAACAAGAACACGGGCAGATTCGGATGACAACAGATTGCTCCAGCTCAAGGGCACAAAATACAGCATGTTTTGATGGTATTTGAAATGTGAAAATAGAGCTAAATATCTTCCCAAGGTCAGCTGTATCTGGTCTTCTAGCCATTTTTAACAGCATGTTGTGTGCTATTTGTGTCTGTTTCAAATTCATAAAATATGCAATACTCAACACTCTGGTCCACTTTTACACACTTTGCATATATAAATAAAGTTAGATATGTAAATGCTACATCCATTTATTGTAGTGAAAGTCTATTTGTGTCTCTAGAGCCTGACCCCTGTGTCTTACTGCATGCTTCTCTCTGGCTCTGGGAGCATACAGGCATCTATGACCTAGACAGGGAGTCTCTCTTTCTATGGCGTGTATATGCTAATAGATATGTTCCTTTTTGCACTTAACCCTTGGTCTGAGGACATGCCATTTAGCACTCATAAAAAGTGCCATCCTGCTAGAACTGGAGATTGCAAATCTTGGTCAGTGACAATGCAAGTGTCTTCATAATGCTGTCCATGTTCTGCAGCTCTGACCAGAGGAACCTCTTCTAGGGATGAGAGCATAGCAGTCTCTATGCCTGCTTGGCCCTTGGTCTCTCTGCTAGGACAGCAAACAATGGTGTCAGTTGAGATAATGTGTATTAGTGAGGGGAGAGTTGTAGGTTGTTGTCCACTTGGAATGGGATTAAGACCAACTCATTTCACATACACCAATGATCAGCAAGATGGTGACAGTTTTCAGTCCCGAATGACCTAGGCCAGATTAAAAGAAGTGTCATAGAAATAAAGGGCTGTAGTGCATCCCATCCAGTCTCATCCTCAGTGCTAGTTTTAAAAATGCAGTAAGAGTTGGTACAGGAACTAGAACTGGTTGGGAATATTTTTCCCCCACAGTAGTTTTGACTTTGTTGGGACAAACAAACTTTCATCCACAAAGTGAAAGTTTCTGGTTTTCAGTCAAAGTAGTTTTGACCAAAAAACAAACACTTCTTAGTTGGGGGGGGGGGGGGGGGGAGTTGTTTTTTCAATGAAAACTCAAAGTTTTCTGTGGAAAACAGCCACTTTCGGTGAATAATTTAATATGATCAAAGACCAGTTTTCATCAAAAATGGTTTGATGTAAGATTTCTGAACTGCCCTAATAGTAACACAGACATTAAGAGTTTGCATTGTTACACCTTTATCTGATTTTAAGAGTAAAGACCTCAGCCTCATTTTATGTTTCATTTGCAGCAAAACGTGCCTCTCTGCACCTCTCTTTATAGTCTTTGCATTCATTTTCTTTCTAAAATTTACCAAACATATACTTGAATAGGGCCCAGTTCCAGTTCCATCTACAACAAATACATTGCCAGCAAAATGCCTAGGGGAAATAAAACCCCAACAACCTATGGTGGAAAGAGCAGATTTACTAACAGCTAAGTCTAAAAATGCTATCAGATCACATTGCATGGAGCTGACAGCTAACAGGTGATGTAAGTAATGCAGAGGAATGCTTCCTTTTCCCACTGATTGGGCCCATTTTTCTCCACACTGAAGTGCATAAAGTAGGGGACCACGTGGCCTGTCATCAGCAGTAAAACAACAGTGTATTATCGCCATTGAGATCAACATAAATCAATACAAATAATTATACAGAATTTCATGCCTATGGAATGGTCAGACTAAAAGCTGATTTGGAGGTAATTTAAAACCAGGAGAAAGGTCCCTCACCAACATTTCCCCTGGCTGGTAAACAAACTGCTCAGCAAACATAGGATGAAATGACGCTGAAGCTCAGGCTCAGCATATATTACAAGATGGATGCTCCTGAATTTGAAAAGTCTTAAAAAGCTTTCAACAGAATCTGTTAGAGAAGCGCATGGGGCTTGGGGGAGATGCTGCTCTTCATCTTAAAGAGTGACGTTTAACCAAAACCAGCTTGTGTAAGGGATCTCCCACAACAGGGCATGTCTGTGACATAACAGCACACCTCCAGTGTATTGTTCCGCCCTGGGCCGCTGTCCCTTCACACCCGAGAAAGTGGCAGTTGTCCCCCGTAATCACACTTGTTGGCGTCTTACATCCTGATCCTGGAGGTGCCGAACACCTGCTGCAACTCCCACTGAAGTCAGTTCTGGAGATGTGAGGAAGGGTTCAGGCTTGCAAGTGAAAGGGAATGAACCCAGGGTGAATTAAAGGCACAGTACCGTGCGCATGCAAGAAACACTTCCAAATGAGCAGCTAGGTCTTAAAATGCCTTCTTTGGAAAAAAACATAGATCATTATAACACAAACAGGCTTAAGTTGCTATATTAAAACCATGCCTCTCACAGCCCTCAGGACCAGATTTCCAGTTAGCCAATCAGATTATTCCCTGGGGATATGGTACAATTTCTATGATCTGATCCTCACTTTATCCAAAATAGGGTTATGTCCCTGACGTCTGTTGCTTTCACTGAAGACGCTCTCAACTACGTGAATGTATTAAGTGCCTCCCATGACATTTGAATAATCAAGGTCACACTGTACATATAGCCTTTGCCAATCTTCAGTTTGCTATGCATCTTTATGCGCTGAGTGCTTTTATGCACAAGGGAAATGTGTGTGTTTTGAGACATAATATGCTGTTAAATAGCAGGGTTTCCATTATTTTAATCCAAGTTGCTCAGGAATAACTGAATTTTCCAAGTGTTAGTTGAACCCAATTAACTGATATAATACATGACGGCAGCTTTCCTGAGGGAAGAGAAACATCTTGTATTCTGCTCATGTCTGGCTACCAAGGTGATTTTTTAAAAGTTTAATTTAATTAACTTTTTGAGACTGAGAATCTGTTGACGGAGTGTCATTGACAAGGGCTGCCCACTGCTGGCATACTCCAATTCCCTGGGGAAAAAATCTTAAGGAACATTTGGAAAAACACAATCTCATTCAGGAGAGTACACGTGGACTTCAGGAGGGTAGGTCTTCCTGCCCTAATCTCTTGGAATTCTTTAAAAATACTGTGGCAAGACAGGGGAATCGTTAAATGTACATTTTCAGAAAGCATTGGCTAAACTTCTACATCGGAGATTAATGGCTAAGGTAAAGAGATGTTATTAGTGTGTATCTAAGGATATGTCTACACTACGAAATTAGGTCAATTTTATAGAAGTTGATCTTTAGAAGCGATTTTACACAATCAATTGTGTATGTCCCCACTAAACGCATTAAGTCGGCGGAGTGCGTCCTCAATACCGTGGCTAGCATCAACTCATGGAGCAGTGCACTGTGGGTAGGTATCCCACAGTCCCCACAGTCTTCGCTGCCCATTGGAATTCTGGGTTAAACTCCCAATGCCTGATGGGGCAAAAACATTGTCGCGGGTGGTTTTAGGTACATGTCATCAGTCTCCCCTCTTTCCCTCCCCCGCTCCGTGAAAGCAATGGCAGACAGTCATTTCATGCCTTCTTTCCTGGGTTACCCATGCAGACACCATAGCATGGCAAGCATGAAGCCCGCTCAGCTCAGTGCTGCTGTTGTGTGCATTGTAAACACCTTGAGCATTATCCTGTAGTATGTGCAGAACTTGGCTAGGAGACGCCAGCACGAGGATGATTGTGAGGAGGACAAGGACACAGATGTTCCTGAAAGCACGGGATGTGGCAATTGGGACATCATGGTGGCAGTGGGGCAGGTTAATACAATGGAACACCGATTCTGGGCCCAGCAAACAAGCACAGACTGGTGGGACCGCATAGTGTTGCAGGTATGGGATGATTCCCAGTGGCTGCGAAATGTTCGCATGCATAAGGCCACTTTCCTGGAACTTTGTGAGTTGCTTTCCCCCACCCTGAAGCGCAGGAATACCAAGATGAGAGCTGCCCTGACAGTTGAGAAATGAGTAGCGATAGCCCTGTGGAAGCTTGCAACGCCTGACTGCTACCGGTCAGTCGGGAATCAATTTGGAGTGGGCAAATCTACTGCGGGGGCTGCTGTGATCCAAGTAGCCAATGCAATCACTGACTGCTGCTATCAAGGGTAGTGATTCCGGGAAATGTGCAGGTCATAGTGGATGGCTTTGCTGCAATGGGGCTCCCTAACTGTGGTGGGGCAATTATAGGCTGAGCAAGTGCAGAATGGTGGTAGAATGTGCCTTTGGATGTTTAAAAGCTCGCTGGCACTGGTTGCTGACTAGGTTAGACCTCAGCGCAACCAATATTCCATTGTTATTGCTGCTTGCTGTGTGCTCCATAATATCTGTGAGAGTAAGGGGAAGACGTTTATGACGGGGTGGGAGGTTGAGGCAAATTGCCTGGTGGTCGATTTTGAGCAGCCAGACACCAGGGCGATTAGAAGAGCACAGCTAGACACGCTGTGCATCAGAGAGGCTTTGAAAACCAGTTTCATGACTGTCCAGGCTACGGTGTGACAGTTGTGTGTGTTTCTCCTTGATGCAAAACCGCCCCCTTTGTTGAATTTACTTCTCTGTAAGCCAATCCCCCTCCCCACTTCGACCACAGCTGGCAAAGGAAATAAAGTCCCTATTGTTTGGAATCCATGCATTCTTTATTTTTAAAAAAGGGGATCACTGACAAGGTCAGTGAGGTCGGGGATGAGGGAAGGACAAGGCCACACGAAGGAGGCTGATACTTTTCGGCCCCACCTGGCAGCAGGAGCAAGTGGACACTGGAGTGATAGGATTGCCTCTGCTGTGGCTGAGCCATCATGGTGCTCTCAGCTAGGGCAGTTGTGACCCTGACATAGAGTGCTCTCTCCTGTAGTGGCATTCTTCTGCCTGCTCAAAAGAAATAAATCAGACCCAAAGCACATATTGCCTGTCCTCGCCCCTTCTCCATTCCCATCAACTGGCGCTACACCGCACTTGGTCTCCAATTTACGGTGAGGCTCACAGGCCACTCAGGAAAGCAAAAGCTGGGCCCAAGAGGCCTTCCCTTCTTGAGCTCTCCATTAGTGCAGGTGATCAGGCTGAGTGATGTGTCTCCAGCCCCAGGGCTTTCAGGGAGATGGCCTTCACACGCAGTGGGGTGGAGACGGGGATGGAGAGGCAGAAAAGGAAAGCAATCAAGCTGTTGAAAGCTGCTGCGTTGCTTCTCCTCTTCTGGGATGCAGAGGGTGAAGCAATGTCAAGAAAACCCAAACTCCTAGTATAGGTCCTCCACCAAGGGAGGAGAGTGAAGGCAGAAAAGGCCACTCCTGCTTCTGCTTCACAGGGAGAAGTGAGTGGCCCAGGAGAGGAAGCCCCTCCTCACACTTCCCTTTGGGGAAGGAAAGGAGGAGACCAGACTAGGAGGGCCTCTCATGTTTCTCTCCTCCAGTGAAAGGGTGTTTGGGGGGCAGGGGACTTCCTGAATGTGGAGCAAGCTTTGAGGTGGGGGGTGGGGGCAGAAAGGAAAGGGTAGTACATGGGAGCCATCCCGCACAGGGGGAGTACATGTGATGGACATCAAAAGGGGAAGGAGGGCCACCAGCACCCTTCCCTAAATACCAATACCTGTAGGACAGTGGTCAGTGGAGGAGTGAGGGAAGCCAGTCATCAGGTTCTCCCCTACCCAGGGCAGACCCTGGTGGTGCCTCCTGTGTATCTTATTTGTAAAGGTTTCAGTGTAGTAGCCGTGTTAGTCTGTGTCAGCAAAACAAAAATAAGAAAGAAAAACTTGTAGCACCTTAAAGACTAACAAATTTATTTCAGCATAAGCTTTCGTGGGTTAGTACCCACTTCATCGGATGCATCCGATGAAGTGGGTACTAACCCATGAAAGCTTATGCTGAAATAAATTTGTTAGTCTCTAAGGTGCTACAAGTTTTTCTTTCTTATTTTTATTTGTAAAGGGTGTCACAGGGTGACAGTGGCCCTCTGAGGGAAGAGGTCAGTGCACCCATGACTCATCAGATGACCCCAGTTTGCCTTAAGAGAAGGCACCTGAGTCACAGAGGGAGGAAAGCGCTGGTGGGTCCGAGCTGCCTTGTAGCGAAAGAACAGCAAGTGAGAGCTGCTAGGAGACTGGGAGGTCCCTGGAGAAACCGGAGGAGCTTCCTGGGGGAAGGCTGAAGGCAGAAGAGCAGCAAGAGGGGTTTGCCAGCTGAGTTTCCTGAGCAATAGAGCCAGGGCCAGAGGGCTGAAAGTCAGACATCAGTGGAAGGGCTAACCCGCTGGTTCTGCCACAACTTGCCACTGGAGGTCACGCCAAGCGGGGTCACCCTAGACATGGGCTTTACAAGGACATTGTCCATAACAAACTTCTCTGATTACAGATTTGCCTCACCCCCTTCCCAGACTACAATGGGTCCATGAAGCAGAGTCCCTCAGGCTAATGGATTTTCTCAGAAACTCTTTTGATGTTCTGAGTGGTTTGATTCAGCAACCCTCAATGTACAAACTATCCACTGTGCTGCTAACTGTCAGGGATGTGATTTAAAAGAACCAACTTTTTTATTTCCCTGCTGAGGTAGCTCTTGATGGTGAGGAGATAACATTTGATTTCAGTTTTTTCACTAGACAGATACTTGCTTTATGTATTGAAGGCTGTAGACTATTGATTTTGTTGTGTAATTGCATGTTGATAGCTACTTTTTCACAATACAAATGATGAAATTACTTTTTACATCCTTTTTGATTTCTGCAAGTACAACATTGAATGTTAGTGGCAAAATTAGTTGCTAGACCTATTCATCTAGAAACCAAACATGAAAGCGAAGAGGGTTGTTTTAACCCCTGACTCCCTACTGAATCTGATAATTCTCTAAGGGGTGCAGTGAGGATGCATTACTATCCTTTTTTAAGCACAGTGGGATTACGTAAATGTAGGAGACTACAAGATCCTTGGGACAAGAACTGTCAGCCAGACACTTAATACAGTTCAGATACAAGAAAAACAGGATAAGCATCCAGTATGTTGGTGTTCTGTTTATTTTAATATGCATAGTGGGCCAAATTCTACTCGTGGGAAATTCAGGGCAACTCCATTGAAGGCAATGGAGTTAGTCCAGATTCCCACCATGTAAGTGTGGGCAGAATTCCCCCAGCCCCAGTTTACTTGGTGGATCATCAATGGAAGGCTTCTGTGGGTCTGAGTTTTTAAGAAGATTGGAGGGGGGCGGGGCAATTGGCACATAAGGAATTAGAAGGAATTCCAAGCCCAGGCCTGGCACAGAAGAAGATGCAAAGGCAACAATGAAAGAACAATACAAAGGGTGGGAGAGAGGAGCTGAACAATGGGAAGAGAATTTATTTTCTCAGTGCACTGCTGTAGGGTATATTTTACTCAGTCCTTTCCTGAAAACCTGAACAAGATTGGTTAATGTGACCCGAACGTATTTCTTGGAACAGAAGGAGTGGCGGTCCCCGGAGAGCTGAGGTTTCAGATCCATTCAGAATGCTGCTGCCAAAGATCAATTCCCAATCCCATGACTTCGACCATGTCACCCCTCTCTTTGCATTCCTTCACTGGCTGCCTTTTCTCTCTCACACCTGACATAGGCTACTTGTTTTCCCTCCAAGGCCCTTCACAACCTGACTGCATCCATCAGTCAGCATCCAAAAGTTGACTCCCACCTCCAGCCAGTCCATAACGCCACACTCCATTCCCCCTCACACTGACTGGTATTATGTTGATTCCTTGCACTCCCTCACCCGTCTGTATCTGTTGCCTTATACTTAGTATCTGCCCCATGGGGCTTACAATCTTTCTGTGCTATGTGTTTGTACAGCGCCTAACACAATGGGCTCCTGGTCCATAAGTAGGGCTCCTCGGCATGCTGCTGCTGCTAATAATAATACAAATAAATGGTTCTGCGTCTCCTCCTTGCTTGCAGAGGCTACACTGCACTAGAAGACAGCTAAACAAACATTAAATACTTCCTTAATGCTGTTTTCTGTGCATAAGCCACAGATGCGTTTCCTACAGTGACATTATACGGTCAGGAATGGGACGGAGACGGGCTGCACTCGAATGAATGCGAGTGGGAGGTGTCCACAAGGCACTGTATTAAAGTGTGCTCCACACTCTGAAAACCCCTCCTCTGGAAAATAAGTGCCTGGAAAATGAGGAATGGAATGGAAGGAGGCCAGGAAACACTTATCCGTCCATCCCGGTGCTCAAGAGGTGCCTATTGTATAATCTCAAAGATAAAGAGCAAGCCAGCAGGTAAGTCTAGGAAACTGAGTGGCTACAGGGATTGTTAATGGGAAACATATGACATATAAGCCACTAGCTTACTTGATATTCAGGGTGATGAGGACTGAAAATCTTTACATCTGGTGGCTGTTTGATGACCTGTACTATGTGAGGGAGTCAGTGGTCTTCTTGCAGTTCCTCATGGACAAAGACCCTCATCACGAAAGCCACTGATGTTAATTAGCAGCCTTAAGAGGCCTAGGGCTGAGTGGTCATGGAGACCCTCTCACCTCCAGCCCTGTTCCTCCAAGTTAGTGGTCAGGCCCCATGGCGGGGAAATGCAGAGCACTGGAGGAAGCCAGCATTGCTGTTACCACTGTTGAACACACCCAGTGCGCAGGGTCTTGCTCTTCAGGACATTCCACAAGAAAGAAGTTTGCCTAGGGCGAGATTGTGCCAGTTTTACTCATGGGTAGGGCCCTACCAAATTCATGCTCCATTTTGGTCAATTTCATGGTCAAAGGTTTTTTTATATTGCAGATTTCATGATTTTAGCTATTTAAATCTGAAATTTCACGGTGTGGCAATTGTAGGGATCCTGACCCAAAAAGGAGTTGGGTGGTCACAAAGTTATTGTAGGGGGGATTGCGGTACTGCTACCTTACTTCTGCTGGCGGCGGCGCTGCCTTCAGAGCTGGGCAGTTGGGAAGTGGTGGTTGCTGGCTAGGAGCCCAGCTCTGAAGGCAAAGCTGCTGCCAGCAGCAGCAAGGGTGACAATACAATGACCCCCATAAAATAACCTTGCAACTCCCCTGCAACTCCCTTTTGGGTCAGGACCCCCAATTTGAGAAACATTGCCTCATGAAATCTGTAGCGTATTTGCTAAAAGCACACAAAATACCAGATTTCACAGGGAGGAGACCAGATTTCATGGTCCGTGATGCAATTTTCATGGCCACGAATTTGGTAGGGCCCTACTCATGTGATTGAGCTTTCACAAGCAACCCCACTGCAGGTGATAGGATGATTCACAGCCCAAAAAGCATTGTACAACTTGGCCCTACATTTGGAAAAAGCCACACTGCTGTTTGAATGTAGTTCTTTCTGAAGTGCTTTCCTGGCACTTCACTTGCCAGTTGGTTATTTCCTCCTTTTTAATTCTTAATGTTAAAATGTTTTCTTGTATCGAAAGGTTTGTCTTTTGATTAGTTTTCATAACTGGGCATTTTTATTAGAGAAAGCTTTCCTTGGAGATCGGACATCTGGTCTTTACATCGCTTTTCTTTTGCAATCACAGTATTGGCACAGGGAAACGTAATCACAACCACTGTGTATTGTTAACTTTCTGACTTTGGAAGCTGTGTTCCTATTCTCAGGGGTCAAAAACAGGTCATTCCCATACCAAACTGTGCTTTCCTGTTATAAAGTATCTGCTTGTATAAAACTTCACCTTCATGTGTTCAGTTTACAATTGCAGTCCTGGGAATCTTGTTTAATAATTTTGTAACCTGACCCAACACCTCTGAGATTGTTCATCTTGATGCCTTGAACCAGCAGTCCACCCTTAACTTTCAAGCATGTGCACCGTTGCATTGATTTCAGTGGGACCATCACACCCTTCAGCACCTGGCTGGATTAGGGCCACGCTGCCCACACAATGCTAACTCAGCTTCCTCTCAGCACTCTTTAGGGCTTGTTTAGCTCCTCTGACCAAGCAGCAACTCAGTTACTTCATTTCTCCTTCCTGACAGGGCACATGTTCAATTTATTTCCCCATGCTGGACAGCACCAATTGCCCCAGTTTATTGTCACCACATCCAATTCCAGGGCTCCACTATCAAGGTTATAAGTAACTCCTAGCAATTTCCAGCTCAGAGAGATATGGGATGAATCAACAAGAGATGGGGGGCAGAAGAGGGGGAGATAGGATATTGTAATGGGACATGGGCCACACAGAATTCCAAAGAAATGTACTGGAGTCTGAGTTAACAGCCTGTTTGGCAAGAAGAGAGCAATACGTGAAGACCCCAGCTAACACAACCAGCGTACTGTGTAACTAAGCCTAGAACCGAGCTAGCTACTCTTAGTGCAGCAGTTGGTCTGTGTTTATATCCTGCTAACATCAATTTTGTTTGTGATTTTCTTATATCATCTGCCAAATAAACTTGGCTTTTATTTACTGTGCCTGGGGCTTGAGTCTCCCCCTATGGAATTGCGAGTAACTTATTGACTTCAAAAAGCAAACAGCAGGGCCAGCTCAGCTGTAAGTTAGATAGGCTATTATTTGAGTTACCTGATGATTTCATGTGTCCAATTCTCCCTCTCTAACATCCGTTAGGTTGCCAGCTCAGATCCAGCATGTCTCTCAGGAAATGTGTGGGATGTGTTCCATCCCTGCCTGGTATATCCCTGTGTCCCTTTAATCTGGGGGAAAAAAAGCATCGACCCAGTTTGATGCCCTTTTGCTGAAGGACTCCATTTCCTTCAAACTTCAAGGATGCTTTAAACTATGCCCACTGGCCATCCCGGAGGTATGGCTTGCTGGAGCACAGCTTGCTGCAGACATGCCCCCTCCTTACCTCACCTCTCTCATTCTTCACAAGGGGGAGCTGCAGGCCCGGTTGGCATAGGAGTTGGCTACACCAGTCCTCCATCAGCTTGCTCCCCAAGCCTGAGATCCCCAGCGGGGAAGAGCAGGCTGCTTTCCCCTCCCTTGCACGGTGTGAGTAGCACAATAATGAATCCTCAGCCCTGCTCTCTGTATCAGCACAACTATGGCTCTATGGACACAATAATGACCCACGACAGTTACTATTTTAGTGATACATAAATGAGATCAGAGCTGTATAAGGCTCATGTGATTAATAGGTTAATGCATAATCTATGTGGACAGTTCTTCTAGGCCTTGGGTCAACCAAACTGCAGCTTTTCCAATATTAACTTGCAGAATCTTATTTATAGTACCAAAAAACTGCCACATTCCTGCTATGGGGTGTCCTTTACACAGAGGTGGCTTAAGCTGGGGTCCCTGGGTGCAACTGCACCCACAGAAATCAGGCTACGTCAGAGTGGCGACCTGCAACACAGTGCACAGGGTCACAAAGCCACCCAGACTGCAGGGAAGCTGGGCCGTTTGAGCGAGCACCATTGCGACCCTGGGTGCCAAGTTGCAGCACCACGCAGGGTGGCTCAGCTGCTCCTCTGTCCTGACGGAGCCGTGAGACAGCCCAATTTGTGTGAGCGGACCTGGAGCACAGAGTCACACACAACTCAGGTTTGGTACCCACCATGGATAGCGTGGGGAGCAGCTTGTCCATCCTGGCTGGCATCGTCACCATCATCCCTGGTGGGCCCAAGGCGACCTGCCAAGCCAAGAGCCCAGAACCGGGAGCAGGGCTGGGGATGACACTCCCACCAGCAGTGGGGCTGGAGCTCAGGGAGACATGGGACCAAAAGAGCACCCTGGCCACATGTAAGGCAGAGCTCCCCACATTCCCACAGGCAGGACAGTGACCCAGCCTGGGCCCTATCTGACCTCCGGCATCCCAGCATGCATTGCATAGGGAGGCACCATCTGTCCCTGCCTTTAAAAACCCTCTCAGATTCTTAAATATGACAGAAATATTTTCAGATCCATGTGCTTTAATTATTTCTCCTGTTGATGAGTTGGGCCAAAGAGAGATGGAACATCTAGCATGTTTCTGGAGTGTCTGGGACTACAAAAGCCCTTTATAGATTTAGTCAGTGATACCAGAGGTTACCTAGTACAGCAATAGACTGGGATGTTTTAATTTGTAGCTTTCTAGACTACAAGAAAAACCAGCCAGGAATCAAAACCACTAGCTTAGAACACAGAGCACAAGGAAGCTGAATAGTCAGGTAGCTGTATTCCTTGCACTCAAACCTGAGGAGTCTAATGCCCTGTTTGGTGCAGAGTGCTCTAAACCATTTGAGTCATTATAAAGAAGGCAGGAGTGGGGCTCCTTCCTAATTACTTTTCACCACAGCACAATCTGCCTCCATTACAGAAAATGAAGCCTCCATGCCATCATAGATGTCACACTGAGAGCTCTGATCTGTACACACAAGTACGCTTTTCAGCAAAGAAGCTAATTGTATTACGCAATTGAATTAATATATTAAGGTGTTGCAGATAACCCACATCACCATGAAAATTCAGGTACCAAGCCTCAGAACAAAAGGTTTCACCAAATCGTAAGTAGGATACCCATAGCATTTTGATGTCTTTCATTCTACTTGCTAAGGGGAAGAACAACACTCCTAAGCTGATTGTCATGGTAGGGAGCACACGGCCTCCTATGGGTAGGAAGACATCTGGTTTGTACACATGGCATAATGACATTGGCTATGCTTAAGCAGAGTTGGTTCTTTTATTACTGTAACCCTTCTGCCAGTCAGAGTTGGCAGCAACAAGGGCCGGGTTCAGTATCTAGGGATTCCATTCCAATGACACAATGCAAAACCGGCTCGAGCCCCCACCCAGTGACCTGGGACAAATATATATCACCCCCCTGGGCGCCTCTAAGAGGCAGTACTTCCCCTCTTGCAAGCACAGAGTCTGAGTGTAGCAAAAACCTTTTAATGACAGAGAGAAACAATGCGGCATTTTGTTGGGGAAACACCACATCTAGGATTCGTAAACCAAACTGTGAGCAAAGACCCACCCCAGCAAATTGGCCATGTCCTTTCCCTTTGGTTCTTGAGTCCAGCAACCCCAAAAATCACCCAAAGTCCCAAAAGTCCAACAACCCAAAAGTCCAGACCCAGAGTTCAAAAGTTCATCTGCAGAGTGCTACACCCACCCACCCCAGTTTGGGTAGAAATGGGGAGGGGAGAGGTAAGGGGCACCTTAAGTGGCTCGAAAGCCCTTTGTGGGGCTCTGCTCCGCTCCGCTCGGCCAGCCGTCCTGCCAGCCGCTCCGGCTGTCCCGCCAACTGCTCCGCTCCACCAGCAGCTCCGCGCCGTCAGCCGTCCCGCCAGCTGCTCAGCAATATATCTTCCGGCTCCCCCACTACTTAACACAGTACTCAGTGATTTCAGCTCGTAGTAAGGGGAGCCTTAGTGCTAATTTGCACCATTAGCCCCAAGTGATTCCACCTCAGCAGTCTGTCATTAAACTCCTAAGGAATTCAAAATTAGCTCTGATATTCCACAGTGGAGAGAGAGAGAGAGAGAGAGAGAGAAGGCGGTACAACTGACATTTGGGGCTCTCAGAAAAGGCCCATACCACCAGATACAAATACCTGTCCCCAGCCTCTCTCAATTCAGTGGGTTTTGGAACCCATATCCCTCACCCAGCGAGTGCTGCTTCGTTGATGCCGAGTCCCTCCATCATAACAAAAGGTCACTGTCCTTGATTCACATAATCAGGGTAACAACACTTTATTCTTCCTGCCCCAATAACAGAGAAACTGGGGATCCCACAGCAGCCAAAGTGACCATTTGGGCAAGCGATCCATCATGCTTTGCAGGGTGGGTGTGTCCATGCAAACAAGATTAGCTCCTGACATCCCTTTCCACAACTCACCACCAGATGTCAGGGTAGAGCTCATCCTGACTCTGCTTACATTACTTTTTGCTTAAAGTTAATGCTTGTGAAAGTTTGTGGACTGACAGTACTATCGACAGGCGCCTTATCTACAGCACAGGCACTGACTGCACTCTCCTTCTAGCCTTAAATGTGTCTCAGTCTTGAGATGGAGAAGCCTGGGATAGGAGAGATGTGAAGAATTCTCCTTCCATTTATTGCTTGGTCTTTCTGCTGAGACCAGCAACCATGATTCCTTGAGTGGTCATGACTTCACTCACTACACACCTGGTCCACATTCATACCATCCAGTTAGAAGTGAAAGGTCCGGACCCATTACCACTATAACCAAGGCATCCCAGTTCCAAGTCTACTATTTTCTTGCATTCCAACTCAAAAGCCGTAAGCAGCAGTGACCATTAACATACGGTTGGGAAAACAAAGAATTAGCACGATTTCCGCATAATTGCTTATAGCCCAGTGCACTCTCATTGAATCTCTTAATCCTTAAAAAGGATTAATCAATTCTTAATTGCTGATTAAATTCATCTTAACCTAGTACTTATGCCGTAATTGATGGACATTGTTTGCAATAGAGTTTTATAGCACTTCAGTAAAGATGAAAAGTCTTGCTTCGGTGCTGGTGCAATTGATTCTTGTGTTCATGAGAGCAAGGCAGTATGGAAACTAGCACCACCTAGTGCTCAGACGCTGAACTGTGCTACAGTTAACTAAAACTAAGGGCTGGTCCACACTAACCCCCCCGGGTCGAACTAAGATATGCAACTTCAGCAACGTGAATAACGTAGCTGAAGTCGAAGTATCTTAGTTCGAACTAAACAGCACTTACCGCGGGTCCAGACACGGCAGGCAGGCTCCCCCGTCGACTCCGCTTACTCCTCGCGCGGAGCAGGAGTACCGGTGTCGACGGCGAGCACTTCCGGGATCGATTTATTGCATCTAGATGAGACGCGATAAATTGATCCCAGAAGATCGATTGCTACCCGCCGAATCAGGCGGGTAGTATAGACGTACCCTAAGAGATTACTATTGAAACCCCTCTTTAAGAGTCTCAGTCATACTGTTTATTTTAGATTAATTAAATGGATTTTAGCAAATTACTACAGTAGCTCTAGTTTTCCCATGCTAGAAATCTATGCCTGTTTCAAAGTAGGGTAGATCAAATCACAATACAGAACTTCTAGTGAGCAGAAGGGTCCATGCAAACAATTAGTTCATGACACATTAAATTAGCTTTTAATTATGTGACCACATATTTTCCATAAAACTCCTGTCTCATTCAGTGCACAAGTTGGATATAAAAGGGGGCAGATTTAATGTTACACAGACAACCATAATTCCAGCATTTCCTAGCTTTAGGTATTTGACTTTTCAACCTAAACAACGCTCTTTTAAAGTAGTTCTTATACGCTTGTTATCTACACATATAGAGAACGCACAGCCATATGAAAACCAATGTATTATGCACTTAGCCAGCATCCTCTCCCCTGCCCATTTACCTTAGGGTGTCTTTACCTTGACAATACCAGACTTCGAAATCCATGTCACCATGAACTATACTGTATGTTTTCTTTTTGCATAATTTTAGTAATAATGGGTATTAATTACAGATGACTATTACTCAGTAAATATAGGATTTAAAGAGACAGGTGTTCTTTATTTGGTATCCTATTATTTCCTTTAATTGGTTTCCTTTGTATTTGTCTAAGAGGTGATTTAAGGGATGCAATCTTGTTCAGTAACAGCTGGTGCCTTGGCTCCCCCCCCCCCAGCTGTGCCTCAGTTTCCCTCTCAGTTGGCAGGACGGTTGAATTTAGCCCAAAAAACAAACACACACACATAGTTCTTCACCTTTCCCGGGCCACAGCTCCTTTCCTAGGGTCCTTCTCCCCTTAGTAGCAGGGGTTTCCAAAAGTCATCCTACCCAGGCTGGAGGGAGTCAAAGCGCTTCAGCCACTGCAGTCACAGGCTCTCTGCTGGGTTTAGGGCCAGCTCTCACTCCACTGAAGGAGGAACGGGGGTATGGGTACTTCCTCCTTCCCCCTCCTAGGAGGCCCAACCATGGGCCCTGCGAGCAGTTCTGGTTACCACGATGGCCCCACCTGGCATCAGAGCATGGTATTGAAAGGGTCTCCATCTCCACCACCCTGGCTGACCACTTCTTTGGCCTTATGATGTCTGCATCTTCCATGGCCCATCCCTCCACCCAGCTTACCTTTAATTTCATACACCTTCCAGGTGAACAAAAGTCCAACTGAAAATACAGATAAAGGATTCTTATGCTTCTCTTTAGCTCTGCTCAAGGTCCCTGCTCCACTCCCTACTCCCAGGCCCTGCAGAGTTCTTCTATGCTTCCTAAGAAGAGCACTGCCTCCCAGTGCTTTTCTCCTGGAGGCCCTTCTTCCAGCAGGTTTCCCCACTGCCCGCCCTCCTCAGGGATCCCAGCCGCTTCTCCCAGGAGTCTCCCTGCTTCCAGACCCCCACAGGAACATAACCAGGTCCCTATAGGCCCTCTTCCACCTACCTTCAACACAGAGCAGAAACTTGTTCTCTTCCCTTTCTCTGCGGCTCTCCCTGACCCTTCCACAGCTGGGATCACTAGCTGTAACTGAATCCAGAACAGGATCAGCTAGGGGTTTACTGCTAGGTCCCGAATTCTTTTTAAAGGGCCAGCCATCCTGTGCTAGGCCCCTGAAAGGAAGAAGACTCTCACCCTAGGTTTTGTGCAAGCTCTGTTTCAATGTCCTGGCTCTTATCCTTCCCCCATTTCTGCAGCCTGTTGGTAGATTGTATATTACAGCACTGTTCAGGCTGCTTTCTGCAGGTCCTACCAAGCCCCCAGTCAGCACCTCCTTGGCGAGATCTGACAGCAGTCCTGGTCCCCCTGTTCACAGAGTGATCCATAGCAAGGCTTTCCTCTTCTCTGGTCATTCTCTCTAGAGAAAATGGAGCTCTCTTATCTCTGTGTACCCTTCCACGGCATATGCTGCTAGCCAGCCTCTGTCCCACCAGATTACAGCCACCAGAAAACACTTTCTTCTGGGCTGAACTCCCCTTCAGGAGCCCAGCACACAGTTACAGGTGACAAACCCTTTCCCAGGGCCACTTCTTCCAAGGACAGTTCTTTTGGTGTGGCAGATGTTATATTACAAATAAAGAGTCTAAAACCATACTTCACCTCTTTAATAGCCATTCATAATCTCTAGTGGATCCTTTCAGAACTTCTTGCTTTTTACCCTCACTATAGAGGTCATTTGTTGCTGAAGGAATATCACAGGTACATGAATGCCTGGAGGTCTGGAATGGCAGCACAGTAACTTCCATTTTAAAAAATACTTTCTTTTTTGGAAGTGTGATTTAAAGAAGGCATCCCCTCTCAAACTGCCAGACTCTGCACTGAAACTCCACAACCACTCCTCACAAACAGAAGTCTCTCCTCTTCCCGACTGGCTTGAAACTTCAAATCAATTACTGTTCCCTGTACACTAGTGTATTCTTTAGACTGTTTTTCTCACAACATTCTGCCATTTCACCTGATTCAACCTCAGTATAACCCCAGATGCTTCTCAGCTCGTTTTCATAATGCAACATATATCAAAAACAGTCCTCTATAACAATCCTCCGAGCTACTTATCCCCCAAAAGCCTTCCATAAATATTATTCAAAGGAACTTCATTTACATAAAGAAATTTATTGATCTCATTGCCATTTTTTCCCAAGCTGTTCCATGTATAATTTTATCCCTAGAGGTAAAAGCACATATTTTCTCCTAGTAGAAAACATGCTTTAATATTTGCCTTTTGCAGCCAAAGATTCATCCTATCTCAGTGACTGGGAGATTGTTGTTTAGCTGTTTATGAACCAAAGTTAGAACTCAGGCTAGTGATTCACAACCTTTAATTTTTCTTGGGTCAGCTCCCACCCCTCCAGTGTCCCTTTACAACACAGCCCAACACTGGCCTCCATCTCTCCTTTTACCGTCTATTTTCTCTCTGTCTGTCCTTTTCTTTTTATTTTCCTTCTTGTCTTTCCCTCCCTTCTTCACTTTGCACTTTCACAAGAGTTTGTGTGTATGTTTCTCTTCCCAGTGGTCCCTACTCCTATAGCTTTAATTCCTGCTCCCACGTTCTCCTCACTCCCTGGAAAGTGGCAGGTTGATGGGTGTGGAATGCATCTGTTACTGCCACCTAAGAATGAACTGAGAAGCTTGGGCTGAAGGAGGGTAGCTTGCCAGAGCTTTGTCCATGTGAATGGCTCCCCCAGCTGGTTACTTTAGGGGCAGTAATGGGAGCAGGGAGAGAAGGCGGAAGGGGCTTTGAAAGATTCAGCTGCTGCTGTACCTGCAGATGTAACAGTACATTTAAAAAGTATGTAGGTGTAGGAAGAAGATTTGAGGTCCTGCAGCTTTCTTTATACACACACAGCTGCTGTCCTTTCCTCTATGCTCCCCCACCCCAGGAGTAGTAGGCACCCTCTTCCCCAGATTGGGACAAACAGTAATGAGCTTTTTGAAAGTTGCAGAGGACTGGGAGCCACTCTGGCTTTTGACAAGACAGATTGCTTTTACCCTTAAAAGACATGAAATCTCTTCCAAGACAGATGTTACTAGTAAACCCTGGGCATGTTGTGTAATTCAAGTAATTTGTTGTTGATAATGAGCTTCGATAAACTTTCCAAATGCAGAAAGAATTGTCAGACAAGTTGACAATTACTCTGTTACGGTGTTGAATGTTGAGTGCAAGCAGCCTGGTATATCCATAAGAACTGAAGAACTCAAGGATGTGAATGTGGAAGAGGCTTGGAATTAGTTTGTCAAAGTTGTAGAAACTATCTGAAGCCTGCATCTTGTTGCATGTATCTCAAACAACAGGGGGAAAAATCATAGGGAAGAATTGCAGACCAAACTGGAAGAGCAAACATTTCAAACAAGATATTAATTCCCCTCTATTCGGCACTGGTGAGGCCACATCTGGAGTATTGCATCCAGTTTTGGGCCCCCCACTACAGAAAAGATATGGACAAATTGGAGAGAGTCCAGCGGAGGACAATGAAAATGATTAGGGGACTGGGGCACATGACTTATGAGGAGAGGCTGAGGGAACTGGGCTTATTTAGTCTGCAGAAGAGAAGAGTAAGGGGAGGATTTGATAGCATCCTTCAACTACCTGAAGGGGGGTTCCAAAGAGGATGGAACTCGTCTGTTCTCAGTGGTGGCAGATGACAGAACAAGGAGTAATGGTCTCAAGTTGCATGGGTGAGGTCTAGTTTGGGTATTAGGAAAAACTATTTCACTCGGAGGGTGGTGAAGCACTGAAATGGGCTACATAGGCAGGTGGTGGAATCTCCTTCCTTAGAGGGTTTTAAGGCCCGGCTTGACAAAGCCCTGGCTGGGATGATTTAGTAGGGGTTGGTCCTGCTTTGAGCAGGGGGTTGGACTAGATGACCTCCTGAGGTCTCTTCCAACCCTTATCATCTATGAGTCTATGATTAAAAGAAAACCTACGAGGAATGGAAGCTACCTCTTGGAGGTCAGGAAGTACAAGTGAAAAGTGAGAACTGCCAAAAAACAAGCAGAGTTGGACCTTTCAAAGGAACTCAAAGCCAATTGCCACTCCACTTAGGGTACGCCTATACTTACCTCCGGGTTCGGCGGTAAGCAATCGATCTTCTGGGATCGATTTATCGCGTCTTGTCTAGACGCGATAAATCAATCCCAGAAGTGCTCACTGTCGACACCGGTACTCCTGCGCCGCAAAAGGAGTACGCGGAGTCGACGGGGGAGCCTGCCTGCCGCGTGTGGACCCGCGGTAAGTACCTTGTAGTTCAAACTAAGATACTTCGACTTCAGCTACGTGAACAGCTACGTTATTTACGTAGCTGAAGTTGCGTATCTTAGTTCGAACCGGGGGGTTAGTGTGGACCAGCCCTTAAAGAGCAAGATTTTCAGAGAAGTCTTGTATCAGTCTCCGCAGGACTTTCACAATGAGAAGACTGCCATGATGGAGTCTAAGAAACTACACTGGACCCTCACCAGAACACGGGGTTTGGGATCCATGCGTGGTACCGTGTTAACGCGGAGACCGCGTTATAGCGGGGGGGGGGCATTACCATGGATACCAATTAAAGTAATTTATTTTGGGATCCGTGGTCACGACCGCGCTATTACTGAATGCGAGCTATGTATCTTCTTCTCCAGTTGGGACCGCTCTGGTTCCTGTCAGTCACTCTACTAATCCCATATTGGATGTGACTACACTGCAGCTGGGAGAGAACAATCCAAGAGTCAGCATCTCTATGAGAACAAGTTACTCTACCCTCAGAGACTGGGCTACTTGGGCGCTTGTGACATGGGAGACATATACCCCTCTCAGGAAAGAACAGGTGTGGTTTCCCTGGCAGAACATTAATTTAAAAGTTGAGACATCTTAGGGTGGGAGCCAGGGCATAAAAACCGAAATAAGAATTTCAAAGACCAGTGAGGTTCGTTAACCAGCAACTGACCTATTGGTGGAAGCACCAATACACCAAGCACAGGGACTTGCCTAAATAATGGGCCTGGTGACCATGTAATCATCAAGTGATCCATCCCTTGTTGCTCATTCCCAGTTTCTGGCAAACAGAGGCTAGGGCCATCATCCCTGCTCGTCCTGGCTAACAGCCATTGATGGCCCTATCATCCATGAATTTATCTAGTTCTTTTTTTAACCTTTTATGGTCTTGGCCTTCACAACATCCCCTGGCAAGGAGTTCCACATGTTGACTGTGCGTTGTGTGAAGAAATACTTCCTTATATTTTAAACCTATTATTTTCATTTGGTGGTCCCTAGTTCTTGTTATGAGGAGTAAACAACACTTCCTTATCTACTTTCTCTACACCAGTCATGATTTTATGGTCCTCAATCATATCTCCGCTTAGCCGTCTCTTTTTCGAGCTGAAAAGTCCCAATTTTATTAATCTCTCCTCATATGGAAGCCATTCTAAACCCCTAATCATTTTTGTTGCCCTTTTCTGAACCTTTTCCAATTCCAATATATCTTTCCTGAAATGGGGGGACCACATCTGCACACAATATTCAAGATGTGGGCATAGCATGGATTTATATAGAGACAACATGATATTTTCTGTCCTATTATCTATCCATTTCTTAATTATTCCCAGCAGTCTGTTTTTTTGACTGCCGCTGCACATTGAGTGAACATTTTCAGAGAACTATCCACAGTGACTCCAAGATCTCTTTCTTGAGTGGTAACAGCTAATTTAGACCCCATCATTTTATATGTATCATTGGGATTATGCTTTCCAATGCGCATTACTTTGCATTTATCAAGATTACATTTCATCTGCCATTCTGTTGCCCGGTCACCCAGTTTTGAGAGATCCTTTTGTTGCTCTCGCAGTCTGCCTGGGTCTTAACTATCTTTAGACATTTTGTATCATTTGCAAATTTTGCCACCTCACTGTTTACCCCTTTTTCCAGATCATTTATGAATATATTGAATAGGACTGGTCCCAGAACAGACCCCTGGGGGACACCACTATTTACCTCTCTCCATTCTGAAAACTTACCATTTATACCTACCCTTTGTTTCCTATCTTTTAACCAGTTACCAGTCCGCGAGAGAACCTTCCCTCTTATCCCGTGGCAGCTTACTTTGCGTAAGAGCCTTTGGTGAGGGACACTGTCAAAGGCTTTCTGAAAATCCATGTACGCTATATCCACTGGATCCCCTTGGCCCACATGCTTGCTGATCCCCTCAAAGAATTATAGTAGGTTGGTAAGCCATGATTTCCCTTTACTAAAACCATGTTTACTCTTCCTCAACAAATTACGTTCATCTATATGTCTGACAATACTATTCTTTATTATAGTTTCAACCAGTTTGCCCGGTACTGAAGTCACGCTTACATGCCTGTAATTGCAGAGATCACCTCTGGGGCCCTTTTTAAAACCTGGCGTCACATTAGCTATCCTCCAGTCATGTGGTACAGAAGCTGATTTAAATGATAGGTTACAGATGACAGTTAGTAGTTCTGCAATTTCACATCTGAGTTCCTTCAGAACTCTTGGGTGATACCGTCTGGACCTGGTGACTTAGTGCTGTTCAATTTATCGATTTGTTCCAAAACCTCCTCTAATGACACCTCAAGCTGGGACAGTGCCTCAGATTTGTCACCCAAGAAGCACGGCTCAGGTTTGGGACCCTCCCTCACAGCCTCAACAGCGAAGACCGACGCAAAGAATTCATTTCGTTTCTCCGCAACGGCCTTATCGTCCTTGACTGCTCCTTCAGCACCTCCGCCGTCCAGGGGCCCCACGGGCTGTTTAGCAGCTTTCAGCGCCTGATGTGCTGCTACTCGTGGCGTCTGCCCCGGCTCCGTGAGGACTTTGGTCAGCGCTTGATCAGTCTCGGGTGAGGGCCCCTGTTAGCCACCCGGGCAGTTGCCTGCAGGCGGATCCGCCGGCTGCGGCCTCACACACCCGGCTCTGTCCGCCCGGCACCGCCGCTGACTAGCTCCCCGCCCTTGTCTGACAGGTTTGCCCGGGCGCCCTTTGCCCGCCCCTCTCCCGCGCTGCACTGAGCCTGGGCAGGGCCGCGCGTCCGCACCCCCCACGGCTCCCTCTCCCGGGGGTGCTGGACCCCGAACGCGACTTCCTCCCGCGGCCCGACGGCGCGAGACAGGCCGCCGGGGCCTGAGGGCGGCAGCCCGCCAGCCCAAAATGGCGCGGCGTGAGGCTCGACCCCCCCGCGCGGCCGTCGGGCTCTCGCGAGAGCTGGGGAGAAGGGGGGCTTTCTCGCGAGACGCGGTAACGCGGAAGTGGCGGGGCCTGCCCTGGAGCCGCCGGCCGGGGCCCGGGAGGTGAGGGGTGGCCGCGGGGTCGGCAGCGGTTCTCCCGTGCGGAGCGGGGAGGCGCTCGGGCTCCCCCTCTGCCGCAGCGAGCTCTCCCGCCCCCCGCTCCCCCTCCGCCCGAGGAGCCTCCCCCCGCCCCGCCGCGTCCTGAGGGGCCTTCCCCGGGCCCCCCTCTCGGCTTGTCCCCTCAGCGGCGGGCGGAGGCGGCGCGCGGGTGACGCCCCCCCCCCCCCCCCCCCCGGCCTCCCCCATGGTGGGGTTCGGGGTCAACCGGAGGGGCGGCCGTCTCCCTTCCTTCGTCTTCGTGGCGCTGCTGGTGCTGATCGCCATCCTCGCCTTCAACTACTGGAGCGCCGCGTCCCGCCAGGCCCTGCTGCAGGAGGCGGTGGCCGGCCTGCAGGGCCAGGCCAAGCACGACGAGGTGGCCCGCGGGCGGCTGGAGAAGAGGAACTCCGACCTGATGCTCCGGGTGGACTCCCAGCAGAAGCAGCTGGAGCAGAAGGAGGCGGACTGCAGACACCTGGGCAGCCAGCTGCAAGCCAAGGACGGCCAGGCTACCAAATGCGAGGACAGCAAGGTAAAGGGGTGCGGGGCCGGAGCCCTGGCTGGGGGTGAAAAGCACCCCTGAAAGTGAGAGTCCCTGCCGTGTGTTCTGCCTGGGGTCAGGTGTCTAGTCTTATCTCTAGTGCCCAATACAGAGAAATAACAAACCCCAGAGGCAGCGTTTGGGAGTTACTATGGCTGCCTCTCCTAGGACTAGTGAGTTTGTTATCCCAACGTTTTGCAGCTCCTGAGGGATGACTGGATGGGTGCAAGAAACAAACTCGAGGCTTTACCCAGCGTGGGATGTTGGCTATTTGACTGTAACCTTGGAACTGGGATTGTTTAGCCTGCAGAAGAGAAGAATGAGGGGGGATTTGATAGCTGCTTTCAACTACCTGAAAGGGGGTTCCAAAGAGGATGGATCTAGACTGTTCTCAGTGGTAGAAGATGACAGAACAAGGAGTAATGGTCTCAAGTTGCAGAGGGGGAGGTTTAGGTTGGATATTAGGAAAAACTTTTTCACTAGTAGGGTGGTGAAGCACTGGAATGGGTTACCTAGGGAGGTGGTGGAATCTCCTTCCTTAGAGGTTTTTAAGGTCAGGCTTGACAAAGCCCTGGCTGGGATGATCTAATTGGGGTTGGTCCTGCTTTGAGCAGGGGGTTGGACTAGATGACCTCCTGAGGTCCCTTCCAACCCTGAGATTCTATGATTAATGTGCTGCAGGTCAGCTCATTTTTTCTTGAACTTTTTTTATCCACTTGATCTGTTCTGACTACTGAAAAAGACATCCGAAGCTTTAAAGCTAGGGAACAACTGTTTTATCTGGCTTAATGGGTGACGTGTTATGGAAAAATGACTCGTTTAAACAGCACATTGAAAAGCCAAGATAGTACCTGCCTGCCTGTGCTCTTTTCTTGACCACTTTATCTTGCAAAACTCTTTGTATAAAAAGTTGATTTTGATTTTTGAAAGATCAAAAATACCTTTTTTTCTTTCATAATTTCCTGGCTAAGATCAGTCATGGCTGGTGCTATTCAACTCTGTAGAGATATTTTAAACTAACTATGCAAAATTATATTTTCCATTTGGTTTTTCATGGGAAAGAGTGCATGAAGAGATTTTGTGCTAGTGCTGGTACATTTTCATGATAACTTTACCAGGCTGTGTTAAACAAGCAGCTCTTTTTAATAGTAAGAAACTAAAGATGGGGTGGTAATAGTTTGAGATCAGTGATGTGGTTGAATTTTGTAAGAAACCCTATGTATGGTAGTATGTGCACTTTTGTTTGAATGTAGCTGGGGACCGTGGTCTTGTGGTTGAACAGTTTGTACTTTTTTCGCAATGAAATTTAAGGAAATATCATTGTGTAACAAATTTTTACTGCTTTTTTGAATGCCTTTCTTTCTGAGTCACATCACACATTTAATGAATTTTACAACAAAATATCATGATCAAATAGCATGATATAAAGTGTGATGGCATAGTTTTGTAAGTGGAATTTGACTAACCTGCTGAAATAATGGTCAAGGTTGTTGGTTTTAAAAACTGTCCTCCTTAAACAGCAATTATCCCATGTCTAAATGAAAAATGTATCTTACTCAGATTAGCAGGAAATATGGTGGGAGAGCACCACAAATTTTGCCTCTTAAATGGCAGCACCGCATGTTTTGGTCTGTCTATAGTGAAGTCATTATTTGCATTATTTCTCACTGCAGCAATGAATGAGCTATTCAGATCTTGCCATTGAGATGATCCGTTTTTCCAATCATTCAGTGTTTGTTGAGAGTTAACTTTTGAGTGCTTAGAAAATAGACACAGTGTGATTAAGTATGTATTTTTAGAAGTTGATACACCTCTCTGAAAAACACATGATGCAGAATTTAAAAAAAAAACAAAAAACTACTGCATTTGATTTTTCAGCTGTTTGTGTTTTGGTTAATTACTAAGTATGTTCTACAGGGATTGAGATATGAGGGTAAGTTGTTCATATCTATTGGCTATGTTCAGATGAGGAGTATAAAATCAGTTGAAAACTGTGATCCGTAAGGTAGTTGGAAAACTACATTGTACAGTACCAGGTTAGGTTTTTTTAGTGATTGGAAAATTTCAGCCAACTGTAACTTACAAAACTTCAATTTTTTTGTTGTGTTTTTCATCACAACTTCAGTGAAATTAAGTGGTCGTTTTTTTTGTGTGTGGACTGTATCAAATCCATCCTACTTCTTGCCCAGCTCTCTCTAAATATTGCTATGATACTAACTAAAAGATTGTCATATATTCTAAAATGCCTTTTTTTTGGAAGTCTGTCTTCTGCAGGGAGGACTAAAGCTATTTCCCCACCTGAAAAGGCTTATGAACACTTCACTGTGGTCTGAGGGTTTTTTTTCACCTGAACTTAATTAAAAAGATTAATTTTAACAACTGAAAGTTTATGGCTATTTAGCTGTATTTATTATTTTTAAGATAGCAGCTCTATAGAGGAAGGTATTCTATAAAGTACTGACTTTTCGTAGCGCTTCCATTTATTCCAAACAACATAGACTCTAACTCACCAAGTTTTAGTGGATCCTTTTAATTCTGTATCCTGTACCTTTCTTCAAACAAAATGTGGAGAGGGGAGCATGCCACACAGGCTGAGCCTACCAGCTTTGATATAGTGCATGTAATGAGAGATTCAAGCTTACGAGTCTCATTATTTTGCTTGTGATTAGAATGCCAGTTGGCCCTTGTTGAAAGGAGCACATTAAAGCATTTTTGTTTGGAATTTTTACTGTGCATCACCAAAATCCAGAAGCCTTAGGGCCTAGATATTATCAGTAAGCGCACAAAGTAGTGCTTTTAAGCACCTTCCCAAGATCTCATTTTAACTTAAAATTATAGATAAAAAGGACATTACAATTGTTTAGTCCTCCAATGTTAATATATATTGAGTGTTTTATTGTAATGAGAAATGTTTTGTTACTTCCTAAAATCAATGTTTGTTGCCTTTGTTTAAAGCCTTAATAGAAAAAGTTCATGGCAAAGAATGTGGTCCAGTACAGAACCTTCTTCTTCACTTTAGAGGTGTTTTACTGACCGCTGTCATTAGAATCTGTCTCGAATAACAGTAGTATGGCAGGAACATAGAACTCAAAAATCAAATACTTCAAAACCATGCTGCCTAGATCCAGAGGAACAGCATGAACTGTAAATGCTGCAAAATAGCATAAAGTTTGATGCTTTTAAAACAAATGTTTGTAGATGATTTTTAAATGTACAGTGGAATTCAGGTAAATGTGCCATGAGAGCTATGCAGCACTATATGAGAGCTTCCACTGCCAATAAACCCACACTATGGACAGTTCTCAAGGTATAAGGTTTAAATATTTACCAAAGTGTCTGACATGGCAAGCCCCATGGAGAAGAAAACTGCATTGTATGTTTCTGAAACAGGTGAATCTGATGAGTGTTTTCCAGCACAGCTTAAAACCCCCCAGTAGGCACTGATTTGGAAATAGTGTTGGTTAACCGAATACTAGTGCCAAAATCTGCACTGGGAAAACAACAGAAGGCATTTATAGCCACATTTTTAAGGTCCACAACTGAAAAGTGAGTGAGTTTTGGAATATTGCAGTAGGATAATTGCAGTAGGGATGGTGGGAATATTTATACCTCTCTCAAATTATTTTCCAACGTGAGGAAACAGTCTCCTCTCAAATTGTCTCTAACTCAGGTATTTTACAGAAGGGTAGAACAGCAGAAGGAAAGATCAGCAGCAGTAAGGCTTCCCATATAAGGGATTGCCATGAATTGGTGGTTTTTTTTTTGTTTTTTGTTTTTTGTTTTTTTTAAAGGGAATGAATAATCCTATTAAAATTGCAGGGCAAGGAAATCTTAGTGCATCTTAAGACATGAGAGCAGATATAGCTTGTTTTTAAAAAAAACAAAACAAAAGGTATTCCATATGCCTAATTCAAAGATGTTAAAACTTCAGGAAGTAGGTGGGGATTGAAATATCTAATGTCCCTTCCCCCCCCCCCCCCCAGTAAAGGGGCGTGTCCATATTGTACAATTTTAAAAGTAACTGTAAATAAATTGTGTCAGGTATCAGAGGGGTAGCCGTGTTAGTCTGGAGCATGCATCTGACGAAGTGGGTATTCACCCACGAAAGCTTATGCTCCAGTACATCTGTTAGTCTATAAGGTGCCACAGGACTCTTTGTTGCTTCTGGAAATAAATTGTGGCTACTTTTTAAAAGGGAAGATAATTGAATTCTAATGTTTAGTTAAATTTAACAGTCCAGAAACCATACTGGGGAATACTTATGACCCCAACAGAAACAAGTTTCTTTCAAAAACTAACTGTGCAGGGGTCAGTTTTTGACATACACATGCAGAGCCAAGGAATTTTCTTTGGTTCGAGAAATTGTTCCCTCACTTTAAGCATTTTTCCTCTTTGCTTTGGTTGGTTCATTGTATGAAAAAATAAAGAAATATAAGGTATTTTGGCATGATATTTACGCTTACCTTTGCATTTATTCTCATTGGTTGTAATTGCTAGTGCTTTTACATACTAAAAATACCGGCATCTAATCAAAAAAGCCTTCATAGAAGTCTGGCTCCATCAGAGCCGAGGCAGATCTCTTAAAGATATGCTTTCATATTAAGAGTATTGTTTAAAGCAAATATTCTTCGCTGTCTTGCCATTGATTCTCACTTTAGTTAGTACAACTGACACATTTTAAAATGATTTTTCACTATTAATACTGTTTACTTTTCAGCACTTAGGCTTGGACAGTGAAATAGTGACTAGTATGTTCAGTTTGCAACTTTAATGTTACAAATGATAGATTTAAACATAAATATATCTACTTTGACTTCATTAGTTTCCAGAAAATATTTTTATTAAAGGTAGGTTTAGCTAAACCTGTCTAAGAAAAACTTAGGGACTTAACTTGTAAGGGAAATGTATGATTGATTTTACTTGCAGCACCTTCCATCTGTGATTCTGAAAGCAGTTCACGCAAGTTTGTAAAATTACACTTTTACTTAATTGTGAGATCAAAATGTGTTCAAATGCTTCTGGCTTATTTAGGTGTAAATATATATTTACATCTTTTAGAATAATTAAACTACTTTCTTTGCAGATCAAACTACAGAACAACATATCATATCAAATGGCAGACATACATCGTTTAAAAGGTAAGGAACTTACTGCTTGCACATCGTGTGAGAATAGCATACTAACACTAAAATCTTTCAGAATTCCCTAGGTATTGAGTGCATGCTGAAAGGAAAATCTAAAGTATGTTTGATGCTGAAGTATTAACAAGTGGCAACTTGCGTCCTTCAACTGCGGAAGTTTTATAAAACATTGTAATTCATTATCTGGTTTAGCTAACAAGGGCTGGATGGATTTCCATATCAGCCTTTTCATGTTATGCAGTGGAGGGAGAGGATACATTCTAGCAAAAACTTTTCTAAAATACCGAAAATCATTTTCAAGGTGAAATGAACTGTAATATTCTAGGTACCAGTAATATCAAATTAGTGTTAAGTAATTTGTCTAGTGAGGTAAAAATTATGACTGAAGGAGTGTGGGGAGAGAGTCTGACTCCTGCATACCATAGAAAATTATAGAAATGGAAAAGGACCAGGAAATCCATCTAGGATGGGGGTCACCAACGGGTTGATGGCGATTGACTGGTCGATCCTAGAGTATATCCCAATCGATCGCAATCTCGGGTGGCAGAGCGAAGCTGCCGCTAAGGTAGGCTCCTTACCTGCCCCGGTCCCACACTGCTCCTCTGCACGCTGCGCCCCCTCTCTGCAAGCACCGCCCCCGCAGCTCCCATTGGCTGGGAACAAGGTGCTGTGGCCAATGGGAGCTGTGGGAGCGGTGATTGCAGAGAGGGGCAGCACACGGAGCTGCAGGGGCACGTTGGCCCCTTCTGAGAGCGACGGGGAGGGGAGCCTGCCTTAGCAGCAGCCACGCTGCACTGCCAACCGGGAGTTGCCGGAGGTAAGTGCTGCCTGGCGGGAGGCTGCACCCCAGCCCTGAGCCCACTGTTCCCTCTAAGCTGTGCGCATGTGCATGCGCACACAGATCCTAAACCCTGCGCACATGGCAAAACACCATGCGCACAGAAATTTGCACAGAAGACATTTTTTGCGCACACGCCCTGTCAAAAATTAGAGGGAACATTGCCCGAGCCCCCTCCCAGAGCCAGCACCTCATATCCCCTCCTGCACCTCAAGCCTCAGCCCTGACCCCTCTCCCAGAGCCAGCACCCTGTACCCCCTCCTGCCCCCCTCCCAGAGCCAGCACCCTGCACCCCAGCCTGGAGGCCAATCCTGCACCCAAACTCCCTCCCAGAGTTGGGTCCAATATCCCTCTGCTCCTGGAAGCACCCCAGCCAGGGAGTTCCTAGTTGAGTCCCTGCTGGGCTGGGGAGAGACAGGACTTGCCCTTCACTTGCATGGCAGCTGGGAGATCAGACCCACTTCCGGGGACCTTTTGGGTTGGGGACCTCATGGTTACAACACTGTGACATTTCAGATGTTAACAGCTGAAATTGTGAAATTGGCCAATTTCAAAACCCTCTGGCCGTGACATTGATCAAAATGGACCATGAATTTGGTAGGGCCCTAGTAATGTTGACTCCTAACTTGCTTAGTATCTTGGTTTTCTGTTTAAAGAAATTACAAGTAATTAATACCAATAAATATGAGTAGGCATTTTAAATCTCACTTTTGCACCTGAAACAGCAGGAAGGAGAAACTTCTAAAGTAGCTGTTTAGAAAACTAAATTGTATATTAAATGTTCATGTAGGTAGGTGTAAAAGTATAACATGTATCCTTTTAAAAATTTCTTGGAGTAAAAGGAGCACAGAATGTCTGCTGTATGCTAAGGATGATGTTTATATAGTGTAAATTGCTGACCCTATAGCGAGAGAGAGGGTTCCATTTATATTGCTATATTTTTCAAAATAAGGCGATATATTAGGAGATATATTAGGAGATAATATATATATTAGGAGATTAACATTAAATTATTTCTGACAAGTAGATGCATCATATAGCCCTTTGGAATGAAGAGAGTTAAATTTTTACCATATATTCTTATCCTGAAAGGTCACAAGTAGTATTCTTAGCTTCAAAATAAATGTGTATGAATTGATTTCTAGTTTACATGAATAACTTATTTGGCATGTTGTGTGACTACAATATTTTTTTAAACATTTCATGGGGGTGGGGAATCAATAAATACAGTAGAGATGAGAAAGATTTGAAAATGAGCATTTTTCATATAAGAAGCATCAATGGTAAAAGGGATTAAAGGGGGGTATTTTTCTGCTCACGTTGATTTGTGCAATTTGGCCTAGAACAACTAGCAGAATTACGCCAAGAATTCATTCGTCAAGAGGACCAGCTTCATGAGTACAAGAAGAATATCACTCGTCTTGGGAAGAGGCTGGAGTATGAGAGGTATGATGCTTTTGAGTGTTTGTATTAACGACAGATTTGTGTACCGTTCCCATAAATGTGAACTCACGTTAAATCACAAACTAGTCAAATAGATCTTTAATCCTCAAATAGACCTTAGCCAATAGATAGCTGACAAATCAAAGAAGCTGTCAGGATTTCTAATGTAAACCTTTATTTTCTGGTGTTTGTGTTTTGTTGGGAGTGGGAAAGTCTCTAGAGAAATGTGACTTCCCAGAATTGTGCTTTTTATTCAGTTTGACTTAACTCATACTTGAGACAATATATGATTTGAGATAATAGAAGAACTATTCTATTTAATCAAACTGTGGGTTATAGAAGTGTTTAGGGTATGTTTATCAAGGTCTTCATGGCCAATTTATTTTATTGGAATTGAGGTAACATTACTATGCTTAGGCTGAAATTAACTTGAAATGTCTGCTATAAATTTGGAAGAAAAATCAAATTTTAGATAGCCATTCTTTCCCCCACATATTGTAGGGAAGGGTGAGACACAGTAACATTGAGAAAAGGCTTAAAACTTCTGAAAGGACAATTTATAATGTGTTTGGTTAAAAGTGTGTGTATTGGAAGCTTTCAGGACAAAATACATAGAGAAAAAAAATTAAAGCTTTGCAGGGCTACTACCTCTTCACATTTTATCCCCGAACTCCCTAATTTGTGGACCATCCTTGGTTCACTTCTAGGCCTAAAAACTATTTTTAAAATAGCTTTAAGGGTCTGTTACTTTCATATTTGTTCATGTGCTCCAGCTTTCCTCCTTGAAGCTGCTGTGATAATCTCATGTTCGTTTGTCATCGGTATTAATTGGCTGTGGCTAGCACATAAGATACTACCTTCCTCTCTGTCAACTCAAGCCTTACAAGAGATAAAATACAGAGTAGAAGGAGGCAGACATAACCACCCTGGGTTTAGCTCCTGAAAGCCTAATGGGGTAAGCCAAGCAACTCTCCCATTTTGAGATGATAGCTCTTTACTTGTTTCAGATATGTACCCATAAATAAACATTGTATGGAATGGAACACACTAAAACTGTAACTTAGCATAACTGCTTATTCAGACAATATACATGCACAGGAAGGAGTGCACTGCATTGTATCCTGGCTCCTTTTAACTTGAACGAACTTCTAATAATTAGAGAAACCCTAATGTGGACTGCAGTTTTATAACAGTAATTTGCTGCTATTTTAACCAAATTAATGGGCTTTTCATCTAGGGCATTCTTAAACATACTGTTCATTTTACAGCTTGTAGGAATGTATCTGTTTCCTTGATCAGTTCTGAAACTTATCCAAAAATATTTAAATACCTTAATTATACATTTCAGATGTAAGATCCATTTTGAGTAAATAAACACAGTTCTAATAAATGTTATTTCTCTGAAGATAAGAATTAGTGATTTCAGAAGAATAGAGTGAGAGATTGTGGAAAGTTAATTTGTTTAAATGAAAGGGTTTCTAAAGCTGTATTCAAAGTCAGTTTACTGACCACTGGCTTTTCTATTATAAACTAATATGAAACTCTTGCAGAGATTCTCTTCTCAATATAGAATTAGTAATATTTTATATGTATACTCTATACACATAAGCGGTATTAAAAACATTAAGGTTCAAATTCAAGCACTCAGAACTTAAGAAATAATTAAGGTTGCCTATGCAACTGTAATTTGGTCTCCTTGTGCATGTGCATTACGATTGTCTTTAATTATGGTCACATTTCTTTTGCATAGTACCTTAAGTCTGGCATTTCCTAACTTGAGTGCTTTACTCTGCACCCTTAATATTTTTACTATAGTTTTTTGTTGTTGTTTTTTAAAATCTGATACAACACACCATCCTATTGCAAACTATTGACACCCACATAGTCAATCAGCATGGTTGGAATCTTTAGATCCACTGCACAGACCCTGTTACTAGAGCCAACAGAGTATCTGGTGGTGGTAGTAGTAGTAGTTTGCCATCCTTTGAGGATGGGCACTGGAAAGGATGATACTCTTTACTTGTGAGTTTCACAGGTATTTGCTGATGAGCAGAATGGTGAGAGTCAGGAATTTTGTGTTCTTTTCCAGTCCTGTACGGGAGTGTGCTCTACTGGTCACAGATCCTTCTGCTCCCCCCACCTCTGAAACCTTGGTATTGTTTGCTCTATCCCAGTTTCTACTGCTCAAGCTTCTTGTGCCAGTCCATTTTCTTTTTCTCCCAGGCAATTATGGGAGACTTGGTATAATCCAAATCAAATGTGTAACTGTTAATGTGCTTCCAATTAAGTTTGCAGTGTGGACAACAAATCAACGACATGAAAGTGCAACATGAAGAAAATCTAAAGAAGTTAACGGACCAAGTTGTACAAGAACAAAAGGTAAATAGTGGCTAAAAATAATCCTGGTGAAATAGGGAATTTTTGTTTCAATTTAATGATATCATCATCTTGAGCAATAAAATCGGAACCAGTTTGGATGTCTGGGACAATGGCTTGGGTTCACCAAAATGTCACCTTGTAATTATTTTGTTTTTATTTTGTTTTAATTCTAGACAGGTAACACATTTAAGGTCTGTCTTGTGAATCGGCAGGTCTAGAAACTCTTTCTGTATCCCATAGTGGAGCTGGATGCTAGATTTTGCTAATGAGATATGCAGTGTAACTACCTGTTAGTCCAAGGCCTACGTATGGTAACTTCCTACTAGAGGCAGAGTGGTAGAAAACCTATTAATAATGATAAAACTATTTTTTTCTAACATTTACTGTACAATGTAGTACAAGTAAAATACATGTATTCTGGTGGAGTAATGGTTTTCTTGGCATTCGTTTGGGATGACTGTGATATCTGCTTCACAATTTGTGTAAGTAGTTCCGCCATTCCAAATTCAGGCCAGTGAAAGCTTTGTATAACCACACAATCCTCCATTTTCTCTCTAGATATAAATGTGATGGCATACTTTCAGCCAGACAACAGCCTAGCAAGCCTATTTGTGGGTGAAGTTCATGTCTCTGAAATGAACTTCAGGTACAAATCTGAGTAATGGCACCTTATTTAATATGCACCTTTGTTCAAATAGAGGTATACCTACTCAATAATTTCACCCTTATTCTATTCTGGGGATATAAATTCCTGCAAAAGGGAATTACTGAATTGAGTGCCATATGAAACAGTTAAGATCTGTTTTGCTGTAAATAGGAATCATTGCCTTGGCACAAGGCATTCAGGAATCCTTACCCTTGTGATGCACCTGTTGGAGGAAGAGAAACATGGTCAAGGTGGGCCCTTCACAAGCCATAAGCCTAGATTCGCTCAGGGATCTCTGTGTTTGTGTTTGAAATCTGATTTTGTTACCTTTCTGAAGGCTCTTTTCCCTCTTGCCCCGAGACACAATTTTTCATTTTACAATGTTCTTGAATTGGCATTTGTTTCTGATAGTCCATTTCTGCACAACTGCAGGAATTGACTCATGTTTGGAACACAGTTGCCAACTTCCATGCAGTAAATAAGCCCCCCGACTTTCACAATAAGCCAAATATCAAGCTAATCCCATTTCAAAACAAGGCCGAAATAAGCCAATCCCTAAGAACCCCAACACTCTTATGTGACTAGATCCCCTGGCATGCAGTCTGGGACTGTGGTGGGCTTGTTCTGCATCCTGGACTCCCTCCTCCCCCTGCCCTTGCCCCTGTTTGCCAGGAGCTGATCAAAAAAAAAGAAGCTACAAGCCAAAAACTAGTCATCAAGCAACTCACAAGCCAATTAAGCCAAAAACAAGCCCAATTTTTGCGGTTTTTTTCCGTGGGTTTGGCATGTCTGGTTTGGAGGGCACGGGCAGCATGTATACCTGGCAGGCAATGACAGATGTTGGCCTATAGGGGTTCTGGCTCATGCTCTAACATATTACCCACTGCTCTCAAGGTTCAAAAAATTTAAGAGCTTTTGGAGCTAACCATTCTAAGGAGCCAGGATCTAGGAGTGAGAACTCTGCAAGATATGTTCAGAGAAGCAGAATTGCAAGGTGTAGTGAGTGAGTTTTCCAAACCCCCCCCCCCCCCCCCTGCCCCCTTTAAGGGTCATCTTTATTAATGTTTAATCTGTTTTAAAAACAGGATGCACAGAGAATCCAGCCAAGACAAGACATTGAACGGCGTTTGAATGATGATCAAGCAATATCTAAGACTGTTCAAGAGACAGATGAGAAAAATGTAGTAAAGAACGAAGAACCCTCAAGCAATCACATCCCTAATGGCAAAGGTATTTCCTTTTTGCATCACTTGGGTAAATGTGTTAATTGTGTTCTACCCTCCCCATCAAACAGAATAATTATTGTTTTTGAGGTAGGACAGTGAGCAGTCTGCCTCAATTCAGTTGTGATTGGCTAGATAGTCAGATTACAAAAGCAACTGCTATGATGCCCTTGTCTTTCTCCGCATAGAGGGAAAAGACTGAGTTCCAAGTCCGATCTGCCCTTTCATTGGTCCCTCCAGAACAGAGCTGAAGTCCATTAGCAGGGCAGTGTACAGAATCCTGTGCTGTCATTGCTGGCATGCTTCCTGGTCTGTGGATAACTGACTCGATTCCAGTGCTGTCAGCCCAGCGTCTTTCACCAATGCTAAATTCACTATTAAAGTCAAAAGAACAATACAGAAGAACTTAATGTTTTTATTTTGACAGAGAAAATCAAATCAGGAGGTGATGCAGGCATGCCTGGAATAGAAGAGAATGATCCTGCTAAAGCTGAAGATACTCCTGCTGGTTGGAAAAATCGTGTTCTAATTTTATAGGATATTGCTATTTGATATAATTCTGATTTAAATCTGTGAAGTGTTAGACAGCCAGTTAGTCAGTGAACATAGTCCAGATGATTAAAAACCCATATATATGTTGTTAGTTGTGTTTAATATAGACTTTTTCAGTCAGAAAGCATTCCATTTTTGGTAGAAGGTAAAAATGTCAAGTGCTTAAGTCAATGGGGATTAAGTTGCTTCGTCATTCAAACTCTTTTTTGAAAACTTTACCCAGAAGTTTTAATTTCTCAATTGTAGCACTGGGATTTTAAAATGAAATTTGGTATAAATACAACTTTGTTAAAGTAAAGCCTAGAATACAGTGGTGGTTCTATTGGACAAAACTCTTATTGTGAATCCATTTATTTTCTTTAGCTTTAAAGAAGCCTCTTATTTCAACTTCTCAAAGTGAAGATCATCAACTCAATATGGATCTTCCTACTGTACAGCCCCATATGCCAAATATGGTTCCAGGTATGAACTCTAACAGGTGACATTTCAAAATCTCATAAGATCTTGTTCAATAGCTAATTTCTGCTACCAAATCATTTAAGGTTAGCTGCCAGCCTCCACTGACTCTGACTTTTAAAACCACAAGAAACAGTAAATTATGATTCTAAGCCTAACCACTTAGATTTAGTTCTACTAATGTCAGGCAGAGAGCAAGGGTACAGAAGATGATGATGTGAGTTTGGTTTTTGTTGTTAAAGTCCTGGGGAGAGGTTGGATTCTGTCTACACTATAGTTCAAACTGCATGTTCAAATGCGATCCTTGTTAGGAAGGTGAAACATAGTTTGTGTTTGTGTAAATAGACCAAACAGCCTTAGGATATTTATAAGTTGTGCCAGTAGAACACAGTAGAATGGTCAAACAAAAAATGTTCCTTAATGGTCCATTGCAAATTCTTAAAGAAATTAAACTTTAAGATACTAAAACTAGTGGGTTTTTATGTTCAGCGTTTGCATAGGTATAAGCTTAAAAATGTTTTAAATTTCCAAATAGGAGGTCTTTAAGAAATGTCTTTCTTCATCTATTTCTATAATTGTACATGGCTCTGACTTTGTTCCATAGAGGCTATTTCGTTCTGGGTAAAATTAGTTTTCCTCATCTCTAAGAAAAGCAATAGAGACTGTGTGAAATCTGGCCCCACTGCATTCAATAAGCACTTTGCCCCTGAAATCAATGGGGCAAGGATTTCACTTTCTGAAAGGAATCTCTGTGCTACTTATTCATGTATATCTGCCACCCTATTTGCAGTGGCTTTGCATTTAAATTAAGGCTGTCAAACAGTTTAAAAAAAAATAGCAATCACAAGATTTAAAAAAGTCTCAATCACACTTTTAATTGCATTGTTAAACAATAATAGAATACCAATTTACATATAATTATAAATATTTTTGGATTTTTTTCTACATTCAATTATATTGATTTCAATTACAACACAGAATACAAAGTGTATCGTGCTCACTTTATTTTATTTTTTATTACAAATATTTTCAATGTAAAAAAGAAACAAAAATATTATTTTTCAATTCACCTCATACAAGTCTACTCAGTCCTATTTCTTGTTCAGCCAGTTGCTAAGACAACCAAGTTTGTTTACATTTACAGAAGATAATGCTGCCCGCTTCTTATTTACAATGTCACCAGAAAGGGAGAACAGGCGTTGGCATGGCACTGTTGTAGCCAGCGTTGCAAGGTATCTACCTGCCAAATATGCTCAACATTCATATGACCCTTCATGCTTCGACTTGTTGACTCTCTAAAGTTTTACATTGTTTTGTTTTTGAGTGCAGTTATGTAAAATAAATAAAAATAGTTCTACATTTGTAAGTTGCACTTTCACGATAGGGATTGCACGACAGTACTTGTATGAACTGAATTGGAAAGTAACTTTCTTTTTTACAGTGCAAATATTTGTAATCAAAAATAGTAATATAAAGTGAGCATTGTACACTTTGTATTTGTATTGTAATTGAAATCAATATATTTGAAAATATAGGAAAACATCCAAAAATATTTATAACAACTTTAAATTGGTGTTCTGTTATTTAACAGCTCAATTAAAACCGCGACTAATCATGATTATTTTTAATCTAGCTAATTTGTTTTTCATTAATCGCTTGAGTTAATTGCGATTAATTGACAGCCCTAATTTAAATCATTACTCTTGAAATCCTAAATGCTGTACAGGAGGTATTGATTAAAACTCTGGGACAGAATGCGTGTGGGGAAGAAGTTTAGCACAATCCTATGCTTATGGGGTCAGAAACACATTGAAAAGTATCTGAGTGAAGTGATCAGTGCCTTCCCCTCGTCATTAATATAAGTATGGACCACACTAAATTATCTTTAGAGGAGGCCTGCACAACATGCGGCCCGGGGGCTGCATGCGGCCCGCGTGGGCTCACTGTGTGGCCCGCGGGGGGGTGAGTTCTCATCCCCTCTCCAAGGGTTGCAGCTGTCTGGAGGTGCCTGCCTTCCACACCTTCCTCATTCACACCTCATTCATTCAACAGGGCAATTGAATACAAAGTGGGGGGAAGATCTTATTCTACTTCTAGCAAAAAGACATGTTTCTTTTACCTTAATTATACTACCTTAGGGGCCCGCTATAACATATTACCAAGGTTCAATACAAAGTCATATAAAAGTTATACAAAAATGTGTAATGCAGAGATTTATCTACAACTGCATTGATTGACTGTTGTGTGCAGTAATATAGTGACCCCTGCGGGGGTGAAGAGGGCTGTGATCGTGGGGCCGAGCGGGGAGGGGACGGGTCCTATTTTACTGCTGTGATCTGGTCACCCTATGCGCGCTGTTTCTTTCCCCCTCTACAGGCTTCCACACCCCAGCTCTGGGGAAGGAGGGGTTGTTTCTGCAGGGCGGGCAGCGTTGGGGGGGGGGGGCGGGGGGAGGGAAGGTGGTGTTTCTGCGAGGCCGGGGGTTTCAGCCCTCAGCTGTTTTCTTTGGAGTTGTATGGCCCTCGCTGCTTTACGAGTTGTGCAGGCCTGCTTTATAGGAAGCTTTGTAAGCTCCCTTTTACATGGTACAGAAGGAAAACTAAAAGGGTAAAATAACACATTTCTTCATGCTGTAGATTTAAATGCTGACAGTGAAGGAAATGTTAATATTGTGAAGCAGATACCTCCAAATCCTCCTCAGCTCTTGATTCCTGAACAAAACTTAGAAAGTAAAAAAGAACACAAAATTAAAACCGAACTTGGAAAACAAGCTCCAAAGGATAGAGTTGGTGACTTCCAGAAGATGAAACAAAGTAAGTTAGTCAGTACCCTTGTCTTGGGATGCATGTATGTCTTTTCATGTTATATCTATTGCAGTAACACCCATTAAAAACAAAGTGACCAATTGTGTGGGTGGCTTTATAGAAATTAAACATTCAGAAAATGTAAGTATGTAAAGAGATTAATACAAAAGTACATTCCTTAATTTTCTTAAGACAATAGCATGTTGCTGTTCAGAGAGATTAAGTTTAATAATTAAAACATCTTTATGGGTATTAAAAATGTAGCAATTTATAACAACATTTACATTTTAAATAACAATTAAGTATGAATACATTAAATCAAAATATTAAAATCAGTTTGTATTTTGCAGGTAGACAGCAGCTTGTATCTATCCAATATGACTTAACTCTGTTTTGACCTTTTATTCTTAGTGGCCATGTCTTGAATGCTCTTAACAAAGAAATAGTTTGGTACTATAATGGGGGAGGAAATTGACTTGGTTTGGTTGCTTTTTGCATATTGTTCAGAAGCTTGTTCTGTTCCAAACATATCTTCCAGAAGAACCCTTATGTTATCTTATGTCTGTGTCAGAGAATTGTTTTTCTTCTGACAGAAGCAAGTTGCACTTAATGTGCAGAAAGAGTTGTAGTCCTGCCAAGGATGGATTAGTGGGCAGAGTGTAGGTGAAAGAAAGGTGCATCACAAATACAATTTCACATGGCTCTGTAATTTATCTTGTGGACTGCATGTTGTGTGTTACACACATAGTATGTTTTGTTATTTTTCATTTTTAAATTGTAGTTTTCAGTCTTTGAAACATCAAGTTTTTCATGTTAGCATTGAGGATACTTTGCTCTTCAGTATATCTTAACCCAGTTATTTTTCAAGATCTAATTTCAACTGTTTAAGAATTACTTGTTTACATTTCCTTTGGGGTGAGAAAAAGCCATTTAGAAGAGTAACTTTAGCCCTGTGTTTTTTGTCTTGTTTTCCTAGGAAGTCTCTTCTTGTAAATCAGCTGATATTTAGTAGCGTTAGAAGCTCAAGGTTGCACTGGCATGAGTACTTACATTGATTTATATATTTCATCCAGGTCTTTATTTTTTTCTTACATCAAAATAAAACTGTTCAAACTTTTCAGATGAAAAGTTCCCTGTGAAGTGTGGTTCTATGTACTGGGATAGGTTTTGTACTTCCTCTTAAAATCCCAGATTTGTGCTCTTTTTTTTAAAAAAACAAACTCTTCTGCTTGTTTTTCCACCCCTCCCCCCCAATTAAAATAATTTTATGAACATATCTGTAAAAATAAGTGACTTATGGAAACTTGTTTACTGTTGACTTTTTAAAAGCACATTATCCAAATGGTGTGCATGTTATTCATGGAAGAAACAAAAGACAAGTTTTGGTGATTAGACATTCTTAAATCTACTTCTGAATGTGAAGCTGTAGAACAGTGAAAACTAACTTGTCTATAGTAAATCTGAAGCACTTGGGCTGCTTTAGGTAGGAACGGGATAGTGTGTGTGTGTGTGTGTGTGTGTATGTATATATATATATATATTTATATTTTAAGCACAGCAGAATCAATTAAATGAACTGACTTTGATTCAGAGTAATTTATTTTGCATACCTAACAAAATGTGACCTGGACAAACTGTCTCCAACAGTGCATTGTAGTCTATTATTCTAGTAGTAAGAAATATCTAAAGATACTGAAATATTTAGTTAATGGAATTCCTGTGTTGGCTCTTTGGTTTCCCTTGCCTTTTTGAAGGGGACACTGTTGCTATAGAAGTCCACAAAGAACAGCTACTTTTCCTAAAGCAGCCTATTCTTTCTTTTTTGACTGATTTGTCCACATGTATTCCAGTTTTCATGACTTGCAAGCAGTGAACTCATGTTCAGTGTCTACTGAAAAATGACTGTATGATAGCTCTGCCAAAGAAGGTACCAGATCTGGAGCTCTCTAACAAGGATTAGTGCTGGGTAAAGGTGCGAACTGAACTCTAGGTAGCTGTTCTACACATCTGAGATTGGAACACCTTAGTGAAACTGCACCGCTTGAGCCCTGGGAGAGTAGGTTCTGATCTGTGTAGGTGGGTCCGAATGTTCTACCTCATAACATGTTCTAATGCAGTCCAGAACTCGTTTAGATAGTCTTTGGGTAGAAATGGGCTGTCCTTTCACTCTGTCAAATGCCAGAAACACTCTAGGTGAATTCCTGAATGTTCTTGTTCAGTCCAAACAGTAGGAGAGAGTCCTGACTACATACTAAAGTATGGAATCTAGCTTCCACCCTTGACTGGTATGAGGCTTGGGGAAGAAAACTAGCAGGTGGATCACTAATTTAGGTGAAAGTCGAGGACTACTTTAGGTGAGGACAGGAAAATAGATTGTGTGATTCTATGTGGTGGTTGTCTGTGCTGTCAAATCTGCCGATGGGAGTGGAGGAAGAGTCAGAAGGTCGTCTCTTCTGGGACCACTCCCTCTTCCTTGGATGCTCTGATTATCTGTTGGCCTGTATTGCTTCCTCCTGGAGGTGGGGCTGTATGCCCCCAAAGAGCACAAGGTGGCTCATGAGTCTTTTAGTATATGTAAGGCCTCATTGGTATGGGTACTGAGAAGATCATGGTCCTCGAAGGGTGGCTCCTCAGTGGTCATTTGGGCCTCCTTCAGAATACTGGACAACTGCAACCAAGATGCTTTGCATGTAGTAGTTGGGGTTGCTTTGGTGCTTATTGTCATCTGAGACATCTAAGGATACTTGTAAGGAGGTGCAAGTTACCAGATGCTCTTCAGTGATGAGGCTTAAGTTCTTTCCTATTTTCCTGAGGGAGTGTCTCAATAAAATGATGTTCTGGCCCAATTCAGGAAGTCGTATCTAGCCAGAAGCATTTGACAGTTTGATAGGTGCATCTGTGAGTTGGCTGAGGAATAGGCTTTACAGCCAGAGAGGTGTTACTTTGGGTGGTCTCTGTTTAGACTTCTTCGGGACAGCTGCAACCACCAAGGATCCAGGTATGGTGTGATTATAGAAATACTAACACCCCTCCAATGGGACTTGGTAGTTCCTATCTGTCTTCTGTGACATGGGTGTCACTGATACTCGGGTCTGCCATAGATCCCTTGTTTGTTCCAAGAAACCTCCTTTGATATTTTGGCATTCCCCGTCTTCTGGAAATTGAATACGGGATGTCAAGAGTATGTGCAACTTCTCTTGTGCTATTCCTACTAGAATTTCCAAGATATCAGCCATTCATTGGCGGTGCTCCTGGAAGATCCAGTAATCACCTGACTGGGTTGGAACAGTTGAAGTGACAGCCTCATTAGGTGATACTGTATTGCCATTGGGATAGGCTGGACATCTGTCTCTTGAAGAAATTTTTGGTTTAAATCCTGGTCCAGATGTTGAGGAGTGTAGCGGACCAGTTGCCCTTCTTGATGTGGTCTAAGATGTGAGGGAGGACCTGGCTTTGGAGGCCGAAACAGTTATATAAATATATATAAAAAATATGTTGATGAATATGTTGATATATATAAAAAATAAGTTGATGAAACTTTCTGCTGTTGCATTTCCCAATGGCCCCAGAATGGCTATGATTGTATCTGATTGGGATGTGGTGCTGTTGGCCAGAGAGGATTCCCCAAGAAGGCCCAGGGATGAGTTCCCTCCCTCCCCATCACCTCCTGTTGTCCTGTGGAATTTTGTCCATGTCAGAATGGCTTGGCTCAAAATGAGGAGAGTATGGTATGTATGTGGGTGACATCTCTCTACTTTACTTGGCTGAAGTGGAGGAGGGAAAAGTATATCGCCTCCGTAGGTGGAGCCATTCTCTCAGGCATTGTAGATGGTTCCTAACTATCTTGTTTACAAACTGAGGTGGCTGACCCTGATGCCCCCGGAGCTAGGAGTTTTTTATTAGTGGCCAGCAATGGCAATTCTGGGAGGCTGGTTACTGTTAAGTCTCCTGGTACCAAAAAGATCTGCTCTGGATGTGCCTCTCGCACATGAGCAGGTAACATGGTAGGTGGTTTGGTGCCGGATTGCTTTGCTTTGGTACTAGTCAAGGCATGCACCAGCTCATGCAACAGTGCAGAGGCTGTCTGGAAACCTGCTGGTGTTGGGGTGTCAGTGGCACAACAGGTCTCAAACTGTCTCCTACTTTACTGGGTGCTGGTGAGGGAGATCTGTCTCTCCTATCCCTTTGAGAGCGGTGCTCTTTCCTCCCTCTCTCCTCAGAACTCTGCATCGAGGAGAGTTTGGAGGTTTTTGCTGTTTCTGTGATGGATGTATGGAACTTGCTTGATGAGGACTGGACCCAGGGCTTATAGGAGCACTAACTGACACTGTCTACTCTGGCTTGGAGGATACCCTCAGGGACCTTTCCATGAGGAAAAGTTTTAGGTGGGATTCCCTCTGTGTGTTTGTGTGTGTCTGAAAAAACATGACATTGAGCACTTGAGCAATATGTGTGCTTCAGTGAGGCAGAAGAGGCACTTCAGGTGTTCATTATTAATATGAATAGTGGTTTTGCAAGAGGGACAGGATCCTGGGGGTTTTGATTTCACCATGTCCAGGTGATACTGTGCTGGAGCACCTCCTATCTAAATTATTTTAATTTTTTTTTGCCAATGAGTTTAAAAATTCTACTAATCTAAGAATTATAACGACAATGCTGACTTAAAAACTAGATAGACGGAAACTGCGCGGTGCTCAGCATGGGTTCCAGCTTGTCTTCGGCAGTAAGGAAGTGAAGGCTGGTTGTGACTGTCCAGCCCTTATTGCAGGGTTGGTGACGGCACAGGTGAGGCCCTAGGGGACACTGCTGTTCAAAAGAAGCCGACTTTGTATGCATGGTGGGAGGGGAGGCATGCGCACCAGAAGTGGAATACTTGTGGACGGTTTCCTAAACAGTAATGGTTTTGTAGGAGCAGTTACTTGGCTTGTTTCCATACCTGGCTGCAGTCAGCTCATTCAAGAAAAAGGGTGGATGATGGATCGTATAAATATAATAATTTAGCTCTTGGTGCTTCTGAGAGTCCATAGCACTTTACAGATATTATTATAGCGAAATATCACGCTTTTGCAGGGCACATGGTTAAGAGTGAAATCTCCAGGAAATCTGTTTTGTAAATTAACAGAATTCTCACTACAAGCTTTAAGTGGGAAAAACTCAACACCTAACCTACATGACCAATTTACTGAGAGCTTTTGTTTTCTTTGATGCAGTGGTCCCTTATTTTTGTGATTGTAATCTTTTGGGATTTTCTATAGCCCCTTTTTACCATAGTCTCAAAGCCTATAGTTTCTTTATTTCTCTTGTACTACAGTGATATGGTACACAGCTGCTTGGTTTAGATTACACAAGGAGTGTGTCTCATACCTCGGGTGTGCATATAACAGTTAGCACAGCAGAGCTCTGATCTCATTTGTACTTCCATAATACAAATAAATAATAAGCTTTTGTACTTCCATAATACAAATACATAATAATCTTGTCACAATTTGTAGGAATACCAGGGTATGTTAACTAAAAAGGAAAGTAACTCTCATGCCAAGCTCAATCTCTGTAAACTGAATTTTTTTTAATATACTACAGATTTCCTTGACATTGATTGGAAATTATATGCCCTTATTTTGAAGTTGTTGAGAAACTTGGTGTGCAATATCAGTGAAATTCATTTTTTGATCTTTTTAAGGACTTGAATGGTTTTTGTTGCCAGTTTTACTGTCCTGTTGAATCACACTTGGTCTGCTTTATTTTTTTTTATTTTATGAACACTAGAAATTGGTCCAAACACTTCATCTCCTGCTTTCATGTTGTATATTAATACTGAAGTTTGATTTTTTTTTTAAACATTTGAGCAGAGTGTCATGCAATTGAGATTAAACTATTTCTATTCATGTATCAATGGAGAAAATATTGTATTATACTAATTATATTTCAAATCAGGAAAATATAATGGAACTATAGCCATGGAAGTTGTTTGAATCTCCAACAAAAAATTTCCCCAAAGTGAGCATGTCTCTTAAGAAATGGGTATGTTCTTAATAGCAAATTAAGGTTAATCTGTGCATATGAATCTCTCTATTTGATAGTATTTATAACTAATTTCAACTAAACCAACCTAATAGGCTGTTTAAAAATAAACAAATATAGACTATTCTGTTTAGTCTTCTGCTAAAGCTGGGCATATGTAAATAAAATAATAGCATTGGAGGCGAGTTGAGTGTATTAAAAGCTCATTTTGTGTCCTTACATGTGTTCCATATACTTTTATCCTTTTAGAAATTCTGAAGGGCTTGGCATTTCTTTGAAAAACGGGCCTGGAACCTCCCTTTTAACTTTTTTATTAAGTGGCACATGTCCACCTTACCGTGCCTGCTGGCTGTTCACAAAGCCCATTCTGTTGATGGACTGAATATCTGAACCACTTGGGGCCCTTCCTGGTCCTGTAACATGTAGGTAAATGGCATACCAGTCTATCCACGTGCTATATGCTGCAGAATAAAGCCTCAGATAGTCAGAAATCTTACAGTAATGTCCCAAATACACACTTAAACAATGATTCTGCAAAGCTAGAAAACAATGGAACAATGAAAAAATGCAGAACCTATAGTCTCATATCAGTTGGCACTGCACCATCTGTTGGCCATAGATTCTCTTTTTAGAGGGGAATTTTATTCAAAAATACAATTTTCTGATGTTTCTGGCACATGATGGCTACAAGTCAGTACCACAGAATCACTTGGGTTGATAGGAACTACTGTTTGTCCTCAAATATATTGCTTCATTGTGGCACAGTGGGTTTAATTATTCTTAAATAAATCTTGATAAATATTTGTCCATTCTAGCCTTCAGTATCTGATAACGCTTTAGCAGCAATATTCTATTTCCTACCTGTGTTCCTCAGTTTTTAACCTGAATTATCTGACTGTAGGTTATGCTAACTTTGGCTGAGTAAAGTTGATCAGTTCTCTTCAGATTTGAAGACTTAGTGTCATTTCTTTTTCTGTAGACTGAGCATGATCAGTTCTTCTTTTCCTCAGAAGTCTTTATTTACAAAACTTAACATATGTACTTCTCTCCTGAGTTCTGACCTTTATTTGTTTAAAACGCAGTACCAAGAATACACGCAGTAATTAACTTAGTGCTAGTTAAAACAATTGTGTCTAACATTTTTTAGCTACATTACGCATTTCCCACTCATATCTAAATTTGACGTTCTGCTTGTGAGGTCATAATTTCCTCTAACCTGTTATATGAAACTATTTTTGTAAGTCTTCTTATATATGGATTAATTTTGAAAAATTCTGAGAATAGGCCGGTGTACCGCTCAATAGACGTGTACACTACCTGTGATTGCTCAAATAAGAAACATGGTATTGTTTCTGTTCCTTTTGTTTTTTGACTGCATAAATGCATGTAGTACATCTTCCAATTTTCTTGTATATGACTTAGAAACTTTCTGTGGATGCTTGTGCCAGTTAAACTCAGATTTGCTTTCGGTTAATATTAGTGCAATAAAAAAGACGTACAAACATAGCTGAAGAGAACTCACTTAAAAATTCAAGCAAATATTTGTGGAAAACCTTACTCGGTATTTGCCAGTCTCTGTTAATCGCATGTTACTGTACACAATGAAGCATTAGCTTTTCTTAAAATAATGCCACTCTGACAGTCAAATCATCCACTGCGTGCACACTTTTCTCTGATACTAATGTTGAAGTGGCATTCTCCCATTCAGTTTTTCTGCATTTAATTACTTTTTACATATGTGACTTTACATCTGTCATGATTGTGATATAGTCAGATCTCAATTTTTAGCTCATCTCCAATATATAAAGATTGTATTGCATTTTAATCTAGTCTACAGTTGCAGTTCTTCTAGGTTCATATCTGTGCATTTGCTTAGCATATTGTGCTCTCTCCTCCAAGTAGTTGACAAATTTATTGAATTGTAGTGGACTCAGACCCCCCTGGATACTCCACTGAACACCTGTTCTCAATTTGACATTAAACCATTAATCTTTTCTCATATATTTTTAGTTTGTGTTTCCGTTTTGTAGTTCCAACTAATTCATGGTTTTTGTAGTACTTTATTTCACTGTGGAACTATTCCTCATACCCGCTTAAAAGCATAAGACGATATTTACTATCTTTTCTAAACCTTTAAATTGTAACAGGAAAGTTAGTATAAAGATATAGTAACTACATAGTTCAAGAAAAATATTCCAAAGACTCCACGCAGACATCCTTGTTGGATTGGACCCATAGACAGCATGGTGCACTCAAGAGACTAGCTGAATTCCTTTTGAAGTATTTATACTTCACCACCGTGAGTAGAAAACCACCAATCTGCTTTCGAAGGAGAAGATTTTTTTGAATTTTTGCCAATGTGATGGTAAAAGTCAGGCAAATCTAAGTTCAAAAGTCTTCATTCTCATGGATAAATTCTGGCATTCGAGGAAAAGTGAATGGTATTTCTGGATCTTCATATATGGAGCCTTTTATTTAAACACTTTTTTCTCCAAAGAGTGAAGCCCATAGTAACCAAATACCATAAGAGCTAGCTGGCATGTGCCACTGACCGGCAGAATTCTCAAAACTCCTTTTAAATCAAGTAAAACTTTCTGCATGGAGATGTTTTCATAAAACAGTATTAGTTTTTCACAACTGACATGGCTACGAGGACTGAAGATTCTAACCTTTGGTCTGCTTTGTTAGAATCCTTTCTTTTCTTTCCTCTTTCTTTCCTCTTTGCTTCTGACTTAATCCTTTGCCTACTTCACAGGCCGATTCTTTGATGAGAATGAATCCCCTGTTGATCCGCAGCATGGCTCTAAATTGGCGGATTATAATGGGGATGATGGTAACGTGGGTGAGTATGAGGCAGACAAGCAGGCTGAACTGGCCTACAATGAGGAAGAGGATGGTGATGGTGGAGAAGAAGACGTCCAAGGTGAGCTTGGGCCTTGTCTCCATCCCACTAAAGAAAAATCCACACTGAGTTTACTTGTTGAATTTGTGTACACCTTCAATATTACTAGCTAATCAAAACTGCCTTAGCATAAAAGAAGTGTTCTTCAGGCAGTCTTTCACTTATGTTTTATACTTACTGTTTCAAAACCAACCTTATAACGGTTTTCAATACAGTATATTTTAACATTGTATAAATCTTTGAAACAATCTGTTTTATTATGCTAGTAAAGTTAGGATGACTGAAATTTCAGGAACAGTTTAATTTGCCTTCAATGATCAGGAAGTCTCCTAGCTAGTTATTTTGAACACACCTGCTTCTGCATTCATTAAAACAATTTCAAAGGCATAACTAATTTTCTCAAAATACATGTTAATATCTATAGTATTCACAGCTAATTTAGGGTGCTATGTTTGGTGATCATAAAATTATCAGCACTTAGTAGCTAAAAACTATACTAAACATGTTAGTGCTTAATACACAGATTCAACAGACATTCAATTTACCCTATTAACTTCAGAACTAGTTAACTCTGATAGTCTAATATCTATTTATATGTGCATGCCTCCATCTTTTGTTCTGCGTGCACTTCAATTTATTGACTCTTCATTATCTGTTTCCAATTACACTATTAATGTTGTATGGTAGTGTAGTAGTTTGTGAAAAGTTTGCACAGTTTTATGGAGAAATCATTTAGGGTACTAAATATTTTTCCAGCTAAAAGAAAATTGCATGAGACAAAATATTTTGACGTTCTATAGGTGCCCTGTTCTTGATCATCTTCTTGTAACCACGTATTCTTTTCCTAAAAAGTTCGCAGATAACAGGGTTTGTACAGCAGGAAATAAATGTGAAAGACTTTCTTCTAAGCATAGTTAATGGAGACCCTAAATATGATTAGAACCAACTGACTCCTGTAGTTGTGCACTTAAATATGCATCATAGTGTGGCTGTGTTGGTGTGGGGAAGCTATTGAACAGGTGAAAGAGTACATAAGTATAGATCAGAACGTTGAGCAATGAACTAACTTACTGACAAATGAAGATTACTGCTGATCTTCCAGCATGAGGCTCCTGTTCTTGCAGTTTTGATCAACTGTGACAGGTGCATTTCTAAATGCTCTGGATTACGGTCTTCAGTTTCATCTGAATAGGGCTGCCATGTCTTCAGTTCTGATTGTCTGTAAAACCCACTTTGTATCTTCAATTTGGAGATTAGACCAAGTAGAACATAGCCTGTTTATTTTATTGCCATTGACTTATAGAAGTATGGGATTTCTGCTCTTAACCTTACATCTTGTAAAGTTAAGGAAAGAGTTATATCTCGACACTCACAAGTAACTGTCTAAACCATGCATCAAGATTTTCAAAAATAGGAGCTTAAAGTTAGACTTCTGTCTGGTTTTTAAAAAGAGATGAGCATCCAACAGCTCTCTCAGTAGGTACTTGTTCGATGCTCATCTCTTTTGACAACTCAGGCAGGTGACTAAATATGACTCCAGTTTTTTTAAAACCTTGGCCATATTGCTTAGTTTTTCATTTTAGTCCCTATAATACTATGACCACTCCTAAATCTTCTCAAAGTGCTAGTTTTCTGTATTCCATTCAGTACAGTCCCGTCCCCCTCTTTACTGCTGTGCTCTACGAATCATAAATTAGGGCCAGGGGAAAAAACTGATTAGGTCATCTAGTCCAACTCTATGGGCCAGTGCAGGATTGTTCCCCTGCAATATGCAGCTCTTGCTCAGCTGAGTAGCTCAGTGTGAGAGTTCTTAGGTGGGATTCAGTTTTGACTGACCTTGCAATACTAACCCACCACTGTAGTGGTTTGTATTCTACAGAGCAAGTGATGATTAAGAGTAAACATCACTTGTGTTGCATGCCATTATAAGCAGCATATTTTAGTATACTATTCTGTACATCAGTTCTTACAGCATGATTCTATACGGTATGTTGGTGGGAAATTGAAAAGTCAGAGGCGCAGAGAGCTGTGGTTAAATTGTATTTAATCGAATATGCCTTGGGTTGTAAATTGCTTTAACTTGTTTTTACTTAATATTGATTTGGATCAGCTGGTGGCAAAGAGAAATAGCTTTGTAAAAGTCTTGGATGTTTACAGATATGCTGCTTGACAATTCAGTAATCTGGGTTCTGCGGCTTTATTTTGGACTAGCAGATAAGAAATTTAGATTTTTGGAATTCATGCGGTCTACATCAAAAGTGACAATGGGCTTAATTTTTGTCGGTAAAGGTTAGTGTGTTAACTTGTGAGCATCTGCCTGAGAAGAAGATTGGCAGATATGATCTCTTCGGGTTCAAGATGAAAGAAGTGGCTTGGAACTGAAGGGAAAAGGAATGACAGCTGGGTATTTGCTCTGTTTTTCTGTGTGCTGGTTATTTGCCTGATTGTGGTGTACAAATCAATGGCAGGGAAAAGCCAACAACACTTTGTTCAGGTGAAGCATTAAAAATGTGTTTAGTCAACACGCTTTTTGGTGACATGGCTTCATTGTTGTAATGAATAGAAGGAAAAAAACTCAATGGCCTTTGACTAAAGTGAAACCTAAATGTTTTTGGAAAATATTCTGTGGTTTTAAAGGCAAAGCAGAAAGTATTGTAGGTGCAAACAAATCAAGTTAAGCAGCTCTTGTTTTTTATCACAATATGTCTATATTCCAGATTGTATTTAATAGCAATACCAGTGTTTGCAAATTTCCCATTCATATAAGAGACATCACCCAGGGGATGCAGTCTTCTCGAGTGGCTTTAATCGTTTCATAATTCTTGACACCTGTATTATGAGTCTTTGGCTCAACTGAAATACCCCTGAGCCCATGGCAGCCTGGCTTCATTGTAATGTACACTCTGTATTAGCTACCTCTGAAGGAACCAGAGCACATTTCACAGAGGTTAAATTTGAGACTTGGACTATGTAATATGCAGTATGTAACATGACGGTAAGACGTGTTACAGAATTGTTAGAAGGCTACTAATCCTTAAAACTGACACTTTCCAGCCTGCAAATGCAAAGTGCTTTAGGAAGGAAGATTTCAGTGTGAACTTTCTGAATAAGACATGTTTTGAGGAAAGATCTAATTAAACCTCTTCCAGCAGTGAAACTTGCCCATGTTACTTCTAGGAATGGGAGGGATGCAACAAATGTGAAGAAGCGGAGCTCTAAGCTTTGAAATATCTTTCAGAATTTGCCATTGCTGTATCTGGAACTTCAGCTTTCTTGGTTTGAAAGCAGGAAGGAAAAGGCCAGACCCCCATGTTAGGTTGGAAAGAAGAAATAGAACAGGACAGTAAAGTTTGACAATTGCTGTGGTAGACTGTTGGGGTATTGCAAAGTTCGGTGAACCCAAACATCTTGTTTGAACTGTGCCATTTAAAAACATTAATCCTTCTGAAATAGGGGACAAGTGTGCTTTCTAGACAAATTGCTATGGATGCTAGTAAAGTAGCCATGTTAGGGATAAATAGTGAGCTGCTTTAGTTAATTATTCAATTGGGTAAAGAAACAGCAACTGAGATGCTGGAATTTTTAGTGGTTGAGAATGAAGTTACAAATCTATCAAAAGCCTACCAACCAAAAGCTGATATGAAGGATGCAATCTGCCATGCAGTGTTCATACATGGTATCTGATTAGAAATTTGACCACTTTGCAGCATCTGGGATTAGCAGTGGGGCTGGGCATTCCCCTTGGATCTCAAGCTCCAAATAAATCTTTCATCTCTACCTCTAGCTGATGTCTGGCTTAAAATATTCCCCCCCCACCCCCCAAGTCCTGAGCAGGTAAATGTCATAAATGACATGGTGGATATCAGTCAGATGATAACCTTTCTGGATAACTGCATTCATCTTTTGAGCAGAAAGGGATAACTGAGAATTTTATCATAGGCAGTATGATGACATTGAAAATGAACACACAACAAAGACTGAATTGATCTGAAGATGAAAGAAAACTATAAAAAAAAAGTAATACAACTAATACACAAAATACAAGACTGAAGCATAGGTGCTGACTCCGTGGGTGCTCCCGTGGGTGGGAAAAATTGGTTGGTGCAGAGCACCCACCGGCAGCTCCCCGCCAGCTCCCTGCCCAGCTAACCTCCGCCTCCCAAGGCGCCGCCGCAGCCAAGACGCTTTCTCCACCACCTCCCCATACCCCTCCCCCGAGGCGGCGCCGCTGCGCTTCCCCCGCTTCCTCCTTCCCTCCCAGGCTTGCTGCCGCTGATCAGTTGGAGCGCAGCAAGCCTGTGAGCTCAGGAAAAGCAGCTTGGCTGCGGCGGCGCCTCGGGAGGCGGAGGTTAGCTGGGTGTGGGGGAGCTGCTGGTGGGTGCTCGGCTGCTTCTCCCCCCTACCTCCCAGGCTTGCAAGCCGGGGGGGGGGGGGGGGGGGGGATTTGGGGAAGGGAGGAATGGGGCTGGGGGCGCGAGCACCCACCGGTGCCAACTAAAGTCGGCGCCTATGGACTGAAGCCTAGAGTTTGCTGTTTAAAGACTTGATAAAACACTGTACTATGGTGTCTTAAAGGCACAAATGTAAACTTTAAAATAGCAGACTTCAAAAACACTGATTAAAAGTACAATTTGAAATACTGGGCCTGGATTCCACTGCTTCACAATTGACTGTGCCAAAGATTTTGGAGTGTTCCTCCTCTTCCTCATGAGCATAAAAAGAGAGAAGAAATTTATAGCTTGGTTCATTATCAGACCATATACAATTTTTTTGGCAGCAGGAGCTAGAGGCAAGAGTGTAACTTTTCTTCATGAGGTACACAGTTTTGTTGGGGTTTTTTTTTTTTGTTTTTTTTTCTTGTAATGCACTGTCTGTGAAGGTGGGGGAAAAATGGAGAAGGCACAAAGTCTCGTTCTTCTGGAAAGGATTTGGATCTAATAGGATTGTCTGGCACATTTAAAAGGGACATTCTCAACTGGTAAATATAACCAGTCCTAGAATCTCTTAAAATCAATCAAATCTCTGAAACTCAGCACTCCAAAATAAGGGTAACTAGCACCATCAAAATCCCACTTCTTCAGCAGAGGCAACCCAAAAAATGAAGACCATTGGGTTTGTAATTAGATATACCCATCATGGCATCTCTGCTCTATTCTTGTGAACAGGCAGTTTTCATGTGATGTGCACCCATGTCAGTACCCACATATGTCTGTAGCCAGATGTGTTCTGGAAAGCTATTTTTAAATTAGTTTCAGTAGTGATCATTTAGTTGTAAATTAATTTTGATCTGAATATTTCAATTGCAGATGATGAAGAGAAAGAACTTCAAATGGACCTTGGAGACTATGGAAAGTCACGCTTCAATGATGTGCTTTAAAGCCTGAATTAATATCTAAGAGAATTTGCAACAGAATTGAAGTGCTGCAAAAATGAACCATTTTTGTTTCAGTATTCCTTAAGATGGTAATAAAGAAACAATAGGTTACTTAAAATAAATTTACGTAATGTTAGTTAAGTAATGGAAGGATACATAAAATGCTATGTGTATATATGTGTACATAGTTGTACTATTGCAAATTGTATTATCAAAATGACATTTCTGGTCTGTTATAGTGAGCCAATTAAATTTAAAGACTGTACCTTACCTGTAATCTTTTCATTTAAAACAAACTAATATATTACCAATTTAGGCTGAATTGTTTCTGCAAATTAGGAAATCTTGTAAACTGGAGAACTTGTATAGTTTGTATCTTACATATGGAACAAATATACTGTGGAAACAATTGGACAGCCGAAAGACTTCTTTTATACAGGAATATATTGTCCGTCTGAATGAAAATACCCCTTTGTTTTCCATGGGTGCTGTATTTTGTATTTTGCAGGTAAGCTTTCAATTGAGACAACTGAATGAAAATGTGTAAAAATATTTATGGATTGCACCACCTTTAATAAATTAAGGACTGAGAGAGGTGACTGAAACATTCTACAGCAAGTTTCCAGAAATCAGAGCCATTTAATCCTAGTGCACACTGACCAAAGTTTATATCCGTAGTTGGAAATCAGTGATATTAGAGTATTAGTAACTTGATCCATGCTGGAAGAGGTATGGCTAGCTGATTTCACCAGTCAAACTAAAAACTGAATCAGTATTTTAAAACCTCCCTTAACAAAGCTGTAAGAAACTTATTTGCTAACACCGTTAAAGGGTACAAGTGTTTCTTAAATTAGAAGTAGTCTACAACAGTTCTGTATAAATAGTTCATATTAGAGAAAACTAAAGGAAAGTATGTGCAGTCTTTGCAATCATTAGATATAATCATATGAACCCTCTAATTTCATGAACAGCTCAAGTCTCATTTTAATTTAAAGTTTAATAGTCTGATACAGATCTTTTCAAACATTTGACATCTGCACTGTTTCTTTTCTATTTCAGAAGAGTTTGTAAGGTAGATACTTTTTTGTATTCTGGGTTTAAATACTTTCTGAATTCTACAGAAATGGTTTTGTTTATTTACAGTAAGTTCAAAGTTAAGGTTATTAACACTACCTGCTTCTCAAAAAGGGCTACTGTGAATAAAATTTATGGGGCCTATGACAGGGGTGATTGTACTTTGCTATCTCTGTACTCAGGTTCACATTTAAAATAGCATCGTATTACATTTAAGATTCATTGTGGTTAAGTGAACATTTTGAATAAATTTTGAATAAATTTAAAAGGTCAAGTTTTTTTTTTTTACTTCAGTAACAAGTCTTAAATATACAATAACTTCATGAAAATAAATCTTTGAGAAGATTCTGCTTAAGCATCTGACTTTTTTTAAAGGCTTGAGCTTTGTATATTTAAGCCAGGACTGTTCATTACACACTTTAAAAAAATTGCATGGTGTGAGAGTATATTTTCAACGTGAAAATAAAAAGCTGAAACTGCTCAGTGAGATGCCATAACAATACCCCAATACTATACAAATCTTAAAATTCTAAAACTAGCAGTCTTCAGTAGATAATACTGTACTTGTACACTGCAAGATTTTACTTAAGATACTTTCAAAATGTAATTTTTGTCCTGAATGAGGTTCAAATTCAGTTACTGAAACAGTTTATTGGGTTCTAATAAATTAAGTTTTCACTGTCTCATTATTGGCTTTGTGGGCTATTTTAGACAAATCATATATATCTGAAGTTAATTCTTTTCACCTTGACTTCTTGTGTGTGGTGTTGGGTTTTTTGTTTGTTTGTTGTACTAAATTAATATCTTCATAAAAGTGGTGGATTGCTGAATACTAGCCATGCATAAGCAAATACTGTGAAAGCTGCTGTTTATATACCAACCAGCATCGTTATTTGGGATGAGACTATACCTCTCAAGATATGCTTCCACTTGTGATTCTAAATACAGGATATTAACCTAGATTTTCATATGCAGAAAGGCTAGGCCACTGCAGAACCTAGCTCCCCTTCTAGGTTGGTTTAAGGAAGTTATAATTTTCCCTTAATACCAAAGGCCAGAATGAAATGTGGACACTAAATATTTTAACATCCTGTGGAAAAAGTAATTTAGGTAATGTCAAGGCTGATTTCCCCACTCTGGCACTTCAAGCGCAGAAGGTGGACCCGCAAGGATTTTAAAAATTAATACTGGCCACTCCAGGCTGGTATTAAACTCCCAGGGTCACAGCTTCTCTGACCTTGGATGAGTAGATGCTGCCATCACCCAAGTGCAAAAAACAACCACCACCCTTTTGAGCAATGGTTCTCAATCTTTGGCCCAGTCAGCACAGCTCCACCCATGTGACATCCTCAGGACCACACAGGTAGTATGGGATGTGGCCTACAATGGTAAATAGGTTGAGAACCACTGGCTTAGAGTAACTTTACTGATGATTCTTTCCGCCTTTAATGAAACACCAACTTGACAACACCGCATATACTAAGTATACCAGTTACATAAATCTATCACTATGTAACTCAATGTTTATTTTTCAGATTTAACTGTTCAGTCCTATCTAGGTCTGGTTTGTGTGATGGTCTCTCTCTGTTACATCATTGCATCAGGAGCTCCATAATCATAACTTTCTGATCTGCATTTGGGGCTCTGCCCCTTTTGAATATTTATTTTTGAAACAATGGATTGTCTACTTTAAACAAAAAAAAAATCAAAAAAAAATCATTCATTGGTCCTGTAAAAGATATTTCACCCACATTGTCTCATTTAAAAAAATGTTTTGAACCAAAATCAGGTGTAATATTCTCCCATGCACTAGCACATCTTGATATGGTTAGTAGCTCTGTCTGAACAAATATCCTATTTGGAATAGGTCTCAATATTTTACATCCTCCATAGCCACCGTCCCCTGGCAACATTTTTTATAAAATGGAGGAAATTATGCTATCTGCCATTTTTAGACACTAGTACAATCACTAATGTGGATACAATTCATACGGGATGGTTGGTGTACTCCCCATCTAATACCATTCTTGCTATGAATGATAATTAAGCCTCTTTGTTTTCAGTTTAAACTGATTTTTATGGGAAAATTCCTGGGTTTTACAAGAAGTATTCATTTTCCAATTTTCCTCTACTTTTGTATCATTCAAATACATAAAAAATAACAGGAAAATACAGTACAGTGAGATTTATTATGATACTGTGGCAAATTGCCAGCACTACTATGATGGGTCCCGCACTTTCTCTTTTTGTGGGGGGGGTTTCAGGGTGCCATTTCTTGCCCCTGAACTGAGGTAACAGCTATCCTACTAGTATCCCAGGGAAGGGGAATGGAGAGGGAGGGACCCAGGCCCGCCCTCTACTCCAGGTCCCAGCCCAGGGGCCCTATGATAGCAGGTGAACCACTTGTACAGTGATACTTTCCCCTGGGCTACTTCCCTCTCCTGACCTTCAGCTTGTGGGGCTTCCTGCTTTCCCTTTGAACAAGCCAGGTGTCCCTTTACCTAGGATCTTGGTCGTCTTAGCCCACCGCAGCACTTCTCAAAACTCTCCTCCGCTTTCCTCCGAACTGCTCTTTGTTCCACCACCAATCCACTCTGCTTCACTCCTCCAAACTGCTCTCTGCTCCACCACCAAACCACTCTGCTCCAACTCCTCCTCTGGCTGATTGAAGCAGGGGGATTTTATCAGGTGACTGGCTTCAGGTGCTGTAATTGGTTTCAGGTGCTGTTAATTAATCAATAGGGAATAAGGCTTCTCCTCATCCTAGATCACTCTCCTGCTGCCTTCTGGCCATGCTGTATATCAGATACTATGTATGTATATGCAAAGCTCCCTGTTGAAGTAAGGCTCTGTATTAGACAAGAAGATACACTCACTGAACAAACAGGCATGCAAGCTCTGAACTGTGTGTGCATCTGAACATACTGATGAATCTCAGCCCCTGCCCCATGTACACATTTCAAGTTATTAGCAGATAACAGTTTAAAGATTTGATGCATGAAAATGGGAAGAAAATGAAAATCTATCCTTCTGTCCACTAAAATAAACCCTGATATTTATCCAAAAAAATTCCTAATTTTTTGCATTGATTTTCAGCTGTTTTTGTTGTAATAAACACCACTACATTCCTGTGAAAAATCAAAATAAAAACCAAAAAGGGTCATTGTCAAACTTATTTCATATAGTTTTAATTTTTGTGATCTTCAGACAAATTCAGCATTGGCCAAACCACAGATGACAGTGGCAGTCTCTCTACAGTAGTCAAAAGGACTTGTCAGATCATAACCAGTGAGACTGTGCATTGCCCAGTCCTGACATTCACATTCGTAGGCATGCCTACAGGCCAATAATTTAGATCATGTAGACAGGCAGAAGAAACTATCAATATCCACACTTGTTCATGCTGTTTTAGATAGGAAAACCAGGGAAGTTTCATGTTAGTACTGTTGGAAGGGATAACCTGTTAACTCCTTATGAGTAACTCAATTCTTCTTTGAAATAAGGCCCTGTATTAAGGATTAAATTTAGACTCCAAGGACAAAAGTGATAGGTATGGCTTCCATAGTTTATTGCATAGTTAATCAAAGCTATAGAATGAAGATGAAAAATGTCATAAATAGTCTAATCCTGCCTCCTGGAGTAGGAATCCAAAAAAACAGTGCATGCTGATATTGGTGTCTGGATCTCTTACTGAGAGAATTCCATTTCTTGAGAGCTTTTTGCAGGGGTGCTCTGAAGAAGGTTCCATCTATATTTGACAACTGTGGGGAGATGGGATAGACAGCCTTTGTCAATCTTTTTCCATTTTGAAGCCCTTTTGTAATTTTATAGCAAAGCAAGTACAGAGGTAGGAATCTCATTTTCTCCATAGTTTTGGAAAATATTTAATTATAACTGATAGAAACATCTTTTGGTTGTCACAGGGTATCAATTTATGGAACCTAATTTAGGTCACTGAGCACTTTACCCTTCATTCTTTAGTGAGCCAACATTTAAAGAATTTTGTTCCTAATGTGAATTATACTGTCAAACAAATCCCACTTCAATGGAAAAAAACCCTGCATTTTTATGGGAAACTCAGTTTTTCTTTAGAGGATATATGATGGTCTATTCAGGCCAAAAAAGACATCACTCCAGCCAGCCACTACTGAAACTAGAAAACGGGAGAACAAAACTAAAGCTATAAGCTACAATTCGAGGCACCTTCATTCTCCAGTAACTTTCACTGTCCTACTTCCAGAGAAGAGCAACTAAAATGATTAAAGGTATAGAAAACATGACCTATGAGGGAAGATTAGAAAAAAATAGGGTTTGTTTAGTCTGGAGAAGAGAAGGCTGAGAGGGGACATGACAACAATTTTCAAGTACATAAAAGGTTACAAGGAGGAGGGAGAAAATGTTTTTTTTTTTTACCCTTGAGGATAGAACAAGAAGCAATGGGCTTAAATTGCAGCAAGGGCAGTTTAGGTTGGACATTAGGAAAAACTTCCTAACTTTCAGCGTAGTTAAGCACTGAAATAAATTTCCTAGGGAGGTTGTGGAATCTCCATCATTGGAGATTTTTAAGAGCAGGTTGGACAAACACCTGTCAGGGATGGTCTAGAGAAGCAGTGTCCAATACATTCGCCACTAGCCACATGTGGCTAATAGGCTATTGAATTGTGGCTAATGCATGTGGCTTTTTTGTAATGTGGCTAATAAGAAAAATTCAAAACCACAAGTGTGGCTAGCATTGAATTTCTATTGGACACCGCTGGTCTAGAGAATACTTAATCCTCTCTTGAGTGCAGGGGAGTGGACTAGATAACCTCTCGAGGTCCCTTCCAGTTCTATGATGCTATGTGCTCAGGCCCATCCTAAATATAGAATTTATACTTTGGACAAGATCCAGCGTGGCTATAAGCATGGCTAGTTCACTCCTAATGCTTAAGCTAACTATATTGTGGCACCAATGAGTTCTATAAGTAACTCTTGCCTGTAAAAGGGCTATTCATAAAGGAGATTCACTTATAGAATCTTCAAACCATTCACTCCAGTATGAAGAGATAATAGTGCAGGTATATGATTAATCTGGTTTTTAGACACGAGATTCTCAACCTTTTTTTTCTTTTCCTGACACTCCCACAACATGCTGTGAAAATTCCATGACCCAGCTGTGCCACAACTGTTTTTCTGCATATAAAAGCCACGGCCGACGTTAGTGGGTAGAAAGACGGGCAATTGTCTGGGGCTCCACGCCACAGGGAGCACAGCAAAACTACATTGCTCAGGCTTTGGCTTCAGCCCTGTGTGGTGGGATTTCAGCGTCCTGGGCTACAGTCCTGTGTGGTGGGACTTTGGCTTTCTGCCCTGAGCCTATTGATGGCCATACTTAGTGGACTCCCTGAAATCTGCTTGGGGGCCCTGGACTCCTAGTTGAGAACCACTCTTTTAGATTAAAACTCTCAAGAAGTCTTAAAGGTGAAGGGCTCCCTAACTCACTATTGGAAGAGTAATTTTGTACATTTGCCAAACGGCTGAACAACGCTTGCAGTTCTTACTCATTTCAATAGGTAAAAATATTTAATCTGACTTTTATGGGGAGTGAGATGTGCGTGCATTGTGAAATATCTTCATTCAACTAGATGAAAGGAGGAATCTGGTGCAAGAGTTTTTAAAAAAGTTATTTTTAAGTAAGTGGCTCAATTTTTGTTTAATATTTAAAAAATAATAATTTAATCATAGGATTTTGCTACTGCAGAACCATTTGAGCTAACCACTTTCCTAGGAGCAGCTATAGAACAAACAGTGCCTTTGAAATGTAGCTATGTTCTGTCCCCTGCTACTATGAAAACTGATACCCGGTCAACAAAAACACAAGTAACAAACTATCCAGTTTTTAAAAAATGGGTAGTTTAGAAATACCCAAACCATTCTTGCTAAGTCAGTATCAGTTTCCATGGAAATGGCAGCATACAAAACATTGACAGATTTCAGAGACGCTGCTACTTGAACACCTGCTTGCCCAAAAAACACCACCTAGACTTCAAAATTAAATTGGTTCCCCCAGTCTGTAGTATTAGTTTTAAAGGAAAAATTAAAACAAAGCAACTTTAAAGGACCTCACCTGTGTTTTCTCTATACATTGATGTAAATAAGAAAATGAAAACGGTCAAGATAGTCCTGGTCTGGGTGCATGTCATATACCCACACAGCTAGAATGGTATTCAGCTCATCACATTCTTGTTTTAATGCCCACAACAAAGTACTCTCTCTAGAAAGCAGTTAATAGGACCAACTGGCCATCCTTTTTCAAAGCTTTACATAAATTCAAATTAGTTTCTCTCACACTAAATGCTTTGTTCTTCCTCTAAAGCTTGTATCACTAACTGCCTGGCCTTGTCTAAAGTAGGAAAATGTAAGGATGGTAAAAATGGCCACCTGGTCCACACTAGAGTGTATGCCAATGGTAACACTAGTGCTCAAAATATCTGACAAATGTTCCTATTGGTTGTCTAAAACATTCTAGAAATAATTTTAACTGAAAATATATTTGAGTTTTAAACACAGCTCCTTAAATTAGGTAAAAAGCCTTGAGATGAGAATTGAATATGTATTTGCGCTTTCCAGTAAGTAATTTTCCATAGACTTAAATTCCATAGCTTCCCTCTGGGGAGATAAAAGGGACACAGTGTGAAGTAGTGCAATAGTTTACTATTTTTCAGTTAAAAAATGTTAGTTCCTAACTTTTTTCAATAAGGTCTTGTGAATACTACTATTTTTCTTTTGACACACACTCAGTAGAGCCAATAAAGGAAAATAACATGAAATAGCCAAGTTGTTTTTTCCCTAGCCTATATTTTAAATGTGCTTCTTATTGACACTACATGCATCTGTGTAAATGAATATGTTGAACTAACCAAACCTCTGTCTCCACCCTGCTATAAATAAATAAATAAATATAACCTACCACTACCCTAAGACAAAAGCCTGAGTAACCAGATGAGTTTTACCCCATTCCCTGAACCTCGGCAAATTTGGGCTCTGTCAGTGCAATGGGGGAAGTGGATTCCAGCCACAAGAGCTGTATGCTGCTGAAAAAGCCCCATCTGCTGCACCCAGAAATTCAAAGGTAGAGCCTATGGGTGAGAGTGCATCTCAGTAGTTGTGGTAATACACAGCAGAAGTTGCCCCTTTGATAGCAAGGACCAAATCATGCAAGGGTGTAAACATCAATATGAACACTTTGAATATCACCTAGACGTGAATAGGAAAACTGCAACCTCTGGAGCACTATTATAGGTTTAGATCACTGCATTTTACAACAGCTTTAATTTCCAATTTACCTGCAAACATAACTTCACATGGAGCTAACTGTACTAACTTTGTGGAGGTGACAAAAGCAGTGTTGCCAAAATTGCAGATCTAGTTATATTTAATGTTTTTCTTAAAGCCTATAATTGTGAAGAAAAACTTGAAAATGGGAACGTAACGGCTTTAAAAAGACAAATTAAAAGAATCCCAACTTTATTTATTAAAAATCTCATGATTTTAAACATTTGAGGTGGTCAGTACTATAAAGGAATGATTTGCTGAGGCAAAGCCCATTGGAAACTGCCTAATGATAATAGCTAGACAAGTGGCTTGATAGTGATTTTGTTAACAATGCATTCACTTACCTTACTAAAAAAATTATGCTTCCACGTTATACAATTAACTAATAAATATGTATAACCTTGTGTCATCACTGTCACCCTTGACTCTTCCTCACCACTTATTCTATACCCACCTGTTGTGTTTTGCCCAATTTACATTGTAAGCTTTCTGGGACAGGGACTAGTGTTGCCATCTGTGCAGTACCTAGTACAATGGGACCCTGAGCAAGTTGGGGCTTCTGAGTCCTATCATAATAGAAATAATAACTATTGATGAAAGAAATGAACTGGCTACTCCAGCCTTTCAAGTCTAAGAGAAATTGGTGATGTGGGAGTACCCAGTGCACCTCACAGACAAAGGGAGGCAAAACCATGTCAGTAATGAGGGAAGGAGGGGAAAAGTTTTTATAAATGTTTCCCCCAACCACCCAGCAACAACTTTCTTCAATTTCCTCAACTGATTTTAATTTATCTTGCCCTGTCACTTGGGGAAGCAGACACTGCACTGTTCAGATTCAATGAAAGAGACATAGAACTATGAACTCTCTATTTTCTTACATCAGTGGTTCTCAACCAAGGGTACACAGAGGTCTTCCAAGGGGTACATCAACTCATCTAGATATTTGCCTGTTTTACAACAGGCTACATAAAAAGTACTACCTAAGTCGGTACAAATTAAAGTTTCATACAATGACTTGTCTATATTACTCTATATACTATACACTGAAATGTAAGTACAATATTTCTATTCCAATTGATGTATTTTATAAGTATATGGTAAAAATGAGAAAGTAAGCAAGTTTTCAGTAATAGTGGACGGTGACACTTATGTATTTTTATGTCTGATTTTGTAAGCAAGTAGTTTTTTAGTGAGATTAAACTTGGGGTACGCAAGAGAAATCAGCCTCCTGAAAGGGATACAGTAGTTTGGAAAGGTTGAGAGCTACTATCTTACCTCATGTCCTTAACTCTATCTGAGCACCTCAGATTAACATACCAAGGCCACCACAGCCCAAGCAGCCTCACTGTATCTTGTTTGGCTTCACATACTTTGAGAATGGAGAACATTTTTAACATTTGAAAGGTTGGGGGGAAATACTACAGTTTGAATTAAAAGTTACCTTTTCTTGGTATTGCTATGAACTTTGACTCAGGCCTTTCCTTCCATATTCCTCCTCAATTCCTCTTTTCATTTATTTTTCCTTCCAGAAAAGAAAATGGAAAGAGAGAGATATACTAAGGATTTCAGCTCTGCAAGTTAGAAATCAAAGTAGTATATTTATTTATTTGCCCCCTTTTCTGGCATTTTCCCAATGTAATTGTCTCCTACTAAACTAGAAACCTAAAAAAAGTTAAAGCAGCTTTTAAAATACAAAAATCTTTTAAAGTTTGGCAATCTTAATTTGTCTAGCAATATTAACAGCTGTTTATGGCACTGCAGATGCTATGGTGACTGGTGCTTTTTGAAAATTTCAGATAGTACACAAGGCCATTTATCGGCTTTAGGGGATGATTAAACGCTGACGTGCTAGTGCCATTAACATCCAATTATAACATTAACAATAATATTCTTCCTGCTTTGCAAGTTCTGCATTGTTACCTTCTTGTACTTTTTGGGGTATGGTTTAAATAAATTGTCCAAAGACAAATCTAAAAGGTGACTAATTGTTCAAGAGCACGTCACTGTGACTGGATAGTAATTATTGTTGTACAATAATGCTATTAGCAAATTGCGTGAGGGAAAGTGGTATTTATGGGTAGTGCCTACTGAAATCCTAGTAATATTTCTAATATTAATCTACTGCAATTTTGCAATTGTAGTTAGGCATGATAGGGCATGTGTTATGCTATAACAGAACCACTTCTTGGATGGCTTTCTTAAATCTCATGCCTTTAATACCTAAGGCATATCGCAACGTAACAAACTTTCTCATTACTGCTTAATTAGCATAATTAGTTCCAACTCACAACTGAAACAACAATACAGCTAGTAGTCATTAATCTCTTGACTTATCCGAATAATTCTGCATTTAAAACATAGACCTGGAAAAGTTTGTGAAGGTGTAACCCCCAAGGCATTGTTGTCGCACTCCTCATCTACTCTTGATTTTTCAATCCACTGGAAGAATTCCTAACTAAATTTATTCTGCACCTCAAGCTCAATTTGGTATCCTAAAACTCAAACTGCATTCTTTCTTCATATATCCACAGTACAAATTGTGGAATTGTAATGTAACTGGCAAACCTACTGATTTGGAAGAGAACAGAATACAACATGCTCTTTGTAGTGCTGACAACAGTAAGCTGATTTCTGTCACAAAGCGAATAGCTAAAATATAGTGAGATGATACATATAGTAAAAGGGACCAACTATTACAAAATCACTTTCCTAACCATCGTTTATTTTAAAACTGAATAAAATCACTTAGCAAGACAACCCACCATACAAAGATTTCCACCCAAAAAATATACTCATCCTTTAAAAGAAGAGACACCAGAAATCCATGTGTGCAAAATATCCATACATATTTGCATATTTTCATCAGAATTTAATTTTTTATTTTCTTCTCTCTTCTTGTATCAATCCACTGGGTCACAAAAACGTTGAACAGGACAAATTGTCATTGCACTAAGACATCATGCTGGAAATTGCCCTGATGTCAACTGGGGAATTTTGGGATTGACAAACTCCCATAAAGCAACTTCCAGAACTTTTTTTCTAGTCTAGAAATTTCCCCAAATTAATTGTACCACAGTGGCTACTGAGAGACCATGTAATAACTGCCCAGGTAAAAATACTGTTGTGCCAAAAAGCAAAATTGCTTTATGGATTTCTTCAGTCGTTAGGGACATCCAAAATCAGATTTATTTTTGTATAATCTGATTTTCTTATTCAACAGAATCATCTGAGACACTTACAAAGTGTAGTATAGACTTTGTCTGCAGTAGGGTGGAATAATTTAAATCAAAGCAATTTAAATCACCAATTTTAATCATGATTTAAATCAGCAGACAAGAAACCTTGATTTAAGTAATTTATTTTAATCTTGTTTTGCATTTATACTTTTTAGTTTTTTTCCTGAAAGAAGGTTGAGTCTCATTGGTTGGTAACCTTTAAAACATTTTGATTTACAATTAAATATAGCTTTTACACTAAATTAGCTGCTTTTTTGCTACCAGTAGCAAACACTACATCTTATACACATTTATTTAAACAATTATGTAGTATTTATTCAGATTCTTAATGTTTACATTTGTTAATGTTAGAAAATGATGAATGATACATTTCTTATTTACTATATGATCATTAATTTTTTACTCGTGATTTGTGTCAAACTGTATTTGGATAGAAACGAATTCAATTTAAAATGCACAAAACAACATTTTTTTATTAGTTAAATAAAATTATCTTGAGTGTGCTGGATACATAAGAACCAATAAATTTTTCAAAACATGTTTTGCATTTAAAACTAATTGATTTATTGAAACAAATGAAGTGTTATGTGTAGTTAGTGACTTTAAATTATTATTCTGAACACTGTCTAAATATTAGGATGGGTGAACTAGAATGCATGGCATTAAATGAGGTTATTGATATAATAGGCTTCGTGGAAACTCGGTGAATAAGAATAATCAATGTTACATGGTAACACCAGGATAGAAAGTATATAGAAATGACAGAGTAGGTCACACTAGTGGGGGAGTAATACTATATGTGAAAGAAAGCAGAGTCAAATAAAGTAAAACTTAAATGAATCAAACTGTACAGAATCTCTATGGATAGAAAGTCCATGCTTGAACAGTAAGAGTATAGCAGCAGGAATATTCTACCAATCATGTGACCAGGATGGTGATGGTGAGATGCTCAGGGAAATCAGAGAGGCTACACAAAGGCAGAAAATACAACAATAATGGGGAATTTCAACTGCCCTCATACTGAGTGGGTATATGTCACCTCAAGAGGAGATGCAGACATAAAATTCTAGACACCATAAATGACTGCTTCTTGGAGCAGCTTGTCCTAGAACCCACAAGGTGAGAGGCAATTCTTGATTTAGTACTAATGGAGCACAGGATTTTTTCAAGAGGTGAATATAGCTGAACCACTTGGTAACAGCAACCATCATGTAACTAAATTTAACATCTTTGTAGGGAGAAAAATGCCAAAGAAACCCACCACAGTAGCATTTAACTTCAGAAAGGGGAACTATGCAAAAATTGGGAACTTAGTTAAATGGAAATTAAAAGGAATAGTCACAAGAGTGAAGTGCCTGCAAACTGCATGGGGACAACTAAAAACACTATAACAGAGGCTCAAACTAAATGTATACCTCAAATTAAAAAAAAATAAATTAGGAAGAGGACCAAAAAATGCCACCATGGCTAAACAGCAAAGTAAAAGAGATGGTTTAGAGGCAAAAAGGCATCCTTTAAAAATTGGAAGTCAAATCCTACTGAGAAAAATAGAAAAGAGCATAAACTCTGGCAAGTCAAGTATAATGAGGCAGGCCAAGAAAGAATGGAAGAGCTACTAGCTGAAGACACAAAAACTAAAAGCAAAAAAATGTAAGTACATAACAGACAGGAAGCCTGCCAAACAGGCAGTGGGGCCACTAGACAATTGAGGTGCTTAAGGAGCACTCATGGAAGACAAGACCATTGGAGAAGCTAAAAGAATTCTCTGCATCAGTCTTCACTGCAGAGGACATGAAGGAAAGCCCCACACCTAAGCCATCCTTTTTAGGTGATAAATCCAAGGAACTGTCCCAGGTTGAGGTGTCAATAAAGGTGTGAAGTATCAGAGGGGTAGCCATGTTAGTCTGGATCTGTAGAAGCGACAAAGAGTCCTGTGGCACCTTATAGACTAACAGAGGTATTGGAGCATAAGCTTTCGTGGGTGAATACCCACTTTTTCAGATGCATGCAGTGGAAAAGTCCAGGGGCATGTATAAATATGCAGGGAAGAGTAAAGCTAGAAATAACGAGGTTAGTTCAATCAGGGAGGATGAGGCCCTGTTCTAGCAGTTGACGTGTGATCACAAAGGGAGGAAAAACTTTTTGTAGTTGGCTAGCCATTAATAGTCTTTGGGTAGGTCTACACTACCCGCCCGATTCAGCGGGTAGAGATCGATCTTCTGGGATCGATTTATCGCGTCTCATCTGGACATGATAAATCGATCCCAGAAGTGCTCCCCATCGACACCGGAACTCCTGCTTGGCGAGAGGAGGAAGCGCTGTCGACGGGGGAGCCTGCCTGCGCCGTGTGGACCCGCAGTAAGAAAGATTTATTTCGATCTAGGAAACGTCGACTTCAGCTACGCTATTCTCGTAGCTGAAGTTGCGTATCCTAGATCGATCCCTCGCCCCAGTGTAGACCAGCCCTCAGTTTAATCCTGAGCTGATGGTGTCAAATTTGCAAATGAACTGAAGCTCAGCCGTTTCTCTTTGAAGTCTGGTCCTGAAGTTTTTTTGCTGCCGGATGGCTACCTTTAAATCTGCTATTGTGTGTCCAGGGAGATTGAAGTGTTCTCCTACAGGTTTTATAATGAATTGGCCAGTGAGCATGGCTAGTTAGAGAGCTGGCCGGAGGTGGTTTCGGAACAAATTGATAAATTAAACAGTAATAAATCACGAGGACCAGATGGTATTCACCCAAGACTTCTGAAGGGTACAAATATGAAACTGCAGATCTACTAACTGTGGTATATAACCGATCGCTTAAATCAGCTTCTGTACCAGATGACCAGAGGATAGCTAACATAATGCCTATTTTTTTAAAAGGCTACAGAGGCGATCCTGGCAATTACAGGCTGGTAAATCTAACTTCAGTGCGAGGCAAATTGGTTGAAACTATAGTAAAGAACAAAATTAGATCAGTGGTTCTCAACCAGGGGTACACGTACCATGGGGGTACGTAGAGGTTTTCCAGGTGGTACATCAACTCATCTAGATATTTGCCTAGTTTTACAACAGGCTTCTAAAGTACAAGCAAAGTCAGTGAAAATGAAAATTTCATACAATGCCTTGTTTATTCTGCTCTATACACTGAAAGTACAATATTTCTATTCCAATTGATTTTATAATTACATGGTAAAAATTAGAAAGTAAGCAAGTTTTCAGTAATAGTGGACTGTGACACTTTTGTATTTTTATGTCTGAGATTGTAAGCAAGTAGTTATGTCGTGAGGGGAAACTTGGGGTATGCAAGAGAAATAAGCCTCCTGAAAGGGGTACAATAGTCTGGGAAGGTTGAGAGACACTGGTCTAGCCCATCTCATTCATTTTAGTGGATTATCAAACTCCCATAATTAAGCTTTAAATGTCAGAGTCCATGCCAACTTTTTCACTGCTGATAAATACAAAAAATATCCAATTTATGCATTCAACTAGAGCAGGGGTAGGCAACCTATGGAACGCGTGCCAAAGGCGGCACGCAAGCTGATTTTCAGTGGCACTCACACTGCCCGGCTCCTGGCCACCGGTCCGGGGTGGGGGGGGGCTCTGCATTTTAATTTAATTTTAAATGAAGCTTCTTAAACATTTTAAAAACCTTATTTACTTTACATACAACAATAGTTTAGTTATATATTAAAGACTTATTGAAAGAGACCTTCTAAAAATGTTAAAATGTATTACTGGCACGCGAAACCTTAAATTAGAGTGAATAAATAAAGACTCGGCACACCACTTCTAAAAGGTTGCAGACCCCTGATCTAGAGCGACTGGACATACTTTTCACTTACCTTAATGTCCACAAGAGTAAACCTACAAGTTTTGAATATGCAAAGAAGTTATAATATTTCCATTATTTGTAAAACTAACCAGTTATTGGAGAAATTAGAACAAAACTGATTTTTGCGATGTCTTCTATTAAAGAGTTTGAGTCACTCAGTGCAGTTTTGTGGGTTGTTTTTTTTTAAATAAAACTTGGCTTTACAGCAGGAAAATGTTCAATTTAATAAGCCAACAAATATTTTAAATGACTCTTCTTGTGACTCTACAATAATACACAGGTTTTATATATACATATATAGGGAATTTTGTTTTCTATTCTACTTGGATCTATATATATATGTAAATAAAGATCCAAGTAGAATAGAAAACAAAATTCCCTGCAATTTTTCCTGCCCCTGCTTATTGCTAAATTACAGATTGCAGTCAAAGCTCCTTTTGCAAAAACATTCCAATTTCTGCAGTACATTGAAAAGATTCTTTACCTTCATAAACATATTAGTTTGAGAATTTGAGAGTCAAGATAAAAATGTATCTTAACGAAGCTTGGCAGTAAAGCAGTAACCACTTAAGGAAACAAACATTTAATACAGTTTTCAACTAAATTCTTCACACACTGGTTTTTCTGTACATTTCTTTTTTCTCTATCCTGAGAGATGTTTCTTAACTAATGCAGAAACAAATGTTTGCAGTCTCTTGGGTCTTTGTAAAATGAGGTATCTCTAGAATACTTTCCACATCTATAAAATCTTTTATCTGAGGAGCCAAAGCTGCCTTAAAACAAAGACTTAAGCCGCACAACAAACCAGGTTAGGTTAGCATCATACCTTCTTGAGCTGTAAAATGGGTAAGTTGCCAAAATGTAAACAGCTCAAGTCAGTGGGCAGAATCAGGAGTAGAACTCTGGAGCTCTTACTCTCAGTGCTAGTACAACAGAGTCTTGGTCCATGACTAGGGCTCCTAGGAGCTACGATAATACGAATCATATAGTCACTAGACTAGCAGATAATCTACTGTGATCACAGGTCTCTGGTCAGTAACTTATGTTTTAGGGACTCCAGAAAACATGTACAGCAATGAACTCTGCAGCCTCTCACACACCCTTACCACACATGCAGGTGGGGAGAGCAGGAGTTATACCAAAATCTGTCAAAATGAATGATGTATTGGCTCTGCTGCACATCCCTCCCAGGAGGGCTCCAAGGTCTTGCACAGCTTAAATGCACCCATGTACATGTTATAGACAGGGTTTTTGCTGCACTGGAACTATACACAGAAACATGCAGTGCTGCCACAAGCAGAGTAGGCCCCAACCAACAACTGTATACTCTGATAGCAGCTCCTGTACTGAACATTCTCCTTCCTTTGCCTCCCCAACTTGGTCAAGCCAATGAGCTTCCCTTTCTAATTTCAGTGGGAATAAGGGCTGCTGACCAAACACTGCCGGTAACCTAAACAACATCTCCTATAAACTGTTACTTCCCCCCAGAAACAGCAAAACACTATTCCCAGCCACACTAAACAAACTATCTACCCAGAGTCTATGGCAAAAAATGTATTCCCTCCTACTAATCTTCACTACAGCATATCAACAAAATGCTGTTTCTCTCCATAGTCTTCTCAGTACCCTTAAGATGTCCTCCTTTACCCATAAATTGTCCTCAGCCTACCCCCCTCCTCCCCAGAACCCACAGCCCCCTCTTATCCTTTAGGCTTTGTCTTCACGAGGGGGAAAATGTGTATTCTTTACTCAAGTTAACTAACTCAAGGTAAAATCCTAATGAAGACATGGAAGTTTATAGTTTTCACCCTAATTAGCAGGTTGAGTTAAAGGCTATGTTTTCACGGCCAAAAGTTTTGTTTTTGTTTTTTTAGAAAGGAAGTCAACTAGCATATTAGTTATCTTGCTGTAAAATCCTAGTGAAGACAAGGCACAAGTAGTGTTTGCCTTGAGATAGCAATGCAAGGTCAGCCCTATACCTCCAGTTTGGGTTGATCTGCCCTAGCTACATAAAGGTAAATACTACAGAGCCAGGATTTTACAGCACCAGGATTTTACAGCAAGATAGCTAACTCAGTGTGTGTTTATAGTGTGATAACTAATACTTTTTTCTGGCAGTGAAGACATGGCCAAAAACAATGGGGGAGCGCAGGATTTAACTTGACCTGCTACATCAAGTGAAAACTACAAACAGCCTTGTCTTCACTAGGATATTACCTTTGTTAGCTAACTCAAGTTAAAACTTTTTTCCTAGCAAAGATAAGGCCTGCAAACAATCTACCCACCTCAATATCCAGTCTCCTTAGCATCCTCCTCTTTATCACTAAAGTTTGTCTCGTTTGTCACAGCTGCTGCAGCTCCAGAGATGAGAATGCATGTGTGGACAGGGCTCTCCATCTTACTGCGTTGCTTACTAACGCTGTCAGCAGGCCAGACTCCTGCCCTGACTGTGCCTGTCAGTACTAGCACTGCCAACTGCATTTCACCTATGGGAACAACTGGGGAAAAGGCTGTCTATGCAGTGTGGCTATAGCCACTCAGTCCCAGGATATTACAGAAACAAGGTGGTGAGGCAATATCTTTTATTGGATCAACTTCTGTGCGTGAGAGAGAAGCTTTCAAGCTTACACCGAGCTCTTCTTCAGGTCTAGCTGACCAGACCAGATCCAAAGAAGAGCTCAGTGTAAGCTTGAAATTTCTCTTTCACCCACAGAAATTGGTCCAATAAAAGATATTAGCTCATCCACCGTGTCTCTCTAATATGCCTGTCCGTGTATTTATCCCATACCTATCACAAGTGTATCTGAACCCACTGCCTCCTCACAGTGCCAGAGTATGGGCCCCTCGCACACTATGGTGTAAAGCACTGCTCACCCAGGCCTGCCACCCCCTCCAGTGTGAGGTGCCCCCCGCCACTCACAACCCTCCTCTCCCAGTGTGAGGCACCCCCCCACTCAGAGCCCCCTCCCAGTGTGAGGCATCCCCCCCACTCAGAGCCCCCTCCCAGTGTGAGGCATCCCCCCCACTCAAAGCCCCCTCCCAGTGTGAGGCAACCCCCCCACTCAGAGCCCCCTCCCAGTGTGAGGCAACCCCCCCACTCAGAGCCCCCTCCCACTGTGAGGCAACCCACCCACTCAGAGCCCCCTCCCAGTGAGGCACCCCCCCCACTCAAAGACCCCTCCCACTGTGAGGCAACCCCCCCCCCTCAGAGCCCCCTCCCAGTGTGAGGCAACCCATTCCTTAGAGCCCCCTCCCACTGTGAGGCAACCCCCCCCCCGAGCCCCCTCCCAGTGAGGCACCCCCCACACTCAAAGCCCCCTCCCAGTGTGAGGCAACCCCCCCTCAGAGCCCCCTCCCACTGTGAGGCAACCCATTCCTTAGAGCCCCCTCCCACTGTGAGGCAACCCCCCCCGAGCCCCCTCCCAGTGAGGCACCCCCCCCCACTCAAAGCCCCCTCCCAGTGTGGCACCCCCCCCCACTCAAAGCCCCCTCCCACTGTAAGGCAACCCCCCCCCCCGAGCCCCCTCCCAGTGAGGCACCCCCCCCACTCAAAGCCCCCTCCCAGTGTGGCACCCCCCCCCACTCAAAGCCCCCTCCCAGTGTGAGGCAACCCCCCCCAGAGAGGCACCCCCCCCACACTCAAAGCCCCCTCCCAGTGTGAGGCAACCCCCCCTCAGAGCCCCCTCCCACTGTGAGGCAACCCCCCCCGAGCCCCCTCCCAGTGAGGCACCCCCCCCCCACTCAAAGCCCCCTCCCAGTGTGGCACCCCCCCCCACTCAAAGCCCCCTCCCACTGTAAGGCAACCCCCCCCCGAGCCCCCTCCCAGTGAGGCACCCCCCCCCACTCAAAGCCCCCTCCCAGTGTGGCACCCCCCCCCACTCAAAGCCCCCTCCCAGTGTGAGGCAACCCCCCCCCAGAGAGGCACCCCCCCACACACTCAAAGCCCCCTCCCAGTGTGAGGCAACCCCCCCTCAGAGCCCCCTCCCACTGTGAGGCAACCCCCCCCGAGCCCCCTCCCAGTGAGGCACCCCCCCCACTCAAAGCCCCCTCCCAGTGTGGCACCCCCCCCACTCAAAGCCCCCTCCCACTGTGAGGCAAACCCCCCCCGAGCCCCCTCCCAGTGAGGCACCCCCCCCACTCAAAGCCCCCTCCCAGTGTGGCACCCCCCCCCACTCAAAGCCCCCTCCCAGTGTGAGGCAACCCCCCCCCAGAGAGGCACCCCCCCCCACACTCAAAGCCCCCTCCCAGTGTGAGGCAACCCCCCCCCAGAGCCCCCTCCCACCGTGAGGTGCCCCCCCCCCCCACTCAGCGCCCTCGCCCCACTGACAGTCCCCTCACCTCCCTCCCAGCGTGAGCGCCCCCGACAGCCCGACCTCCCACTGACAGCCCCTCCCGGTGTGGGCCGCTCTCCCTCAGCCGCCCGCGGGGCGAGGCGCCCCCGGCCCGCTCCCCTCGGCGTTGTCCCCCGCGCGAGGCCCCGCTCCTCCCCGGCACCGTCCCGACCCCCTCCCCCGGCAGGGCTGCGCCTGCGCGGCGGCCCCTCTCCCATCCGGGTCCCTCCGTGCGGTGTAGCAGGTCGGTAGGCGGGAAATGGCGACTGGCTGCTGAGCGGCTGCGGAGCCCCGGCGGCGGTGTAAACACAGCGGCGTCCGCCCGGCCTGGCCGCCGGGGCCCCGGATACCGGGGCCCGCCTCCTCGGCACCCCGCACCCACAGGTAGCTGACACCCCCTCCCAGCCGGCGCGGGGTCCCGCCCGGGATCGGGGGGGAGCCAGGGGGGCTCCCTCCCAAAGTGGCCCCGGAGGAGCCCCCGCTCCGGGCCTTGCCCTCCCTTACTAGTGGGCTCCCCCCCCCCCCGTGTAAACCCTTCCCCGTCGGGGGCTCCTTTGCCCCGGGTGTGAGGAGACACCGCTTCCCTGCTCGCCCTCCCTCCCCACCTCAGAGGCCACTCCGCAAAGCCCCCTCCGGAGAGAGGCCCCAGCCCCCTCCCCAGCCCCGCTGGGCTGGGGGAGGGGGCTGGGGGACTGTCACCCCCCCCCCGACCCCCCCAGCCTCCCCCTTTAGGCCTAGGCCTGTGGTGAGACGACTCCGCCTAGAATCCCAGCTGCTTCCCTCCAGCTGCTCCCCCATCTCCTGGCTGCCCCCTGGTTATTCTGGGGGGGATGGTGTGGGTGGTTAATGCTCTGACTTGCTAGGCTGCCCGGGAGTCCTGTGGGGGGTGCCCCCCCCCCCCCCCCCCCCCGCTGCTGCTGGCTTGTGTGCATCCCAAGTTGGGTTTGTTTAGGGGGCGTAGCTCTCCTGGCTGCATCTGAGTCCATGTTACACACAAACACGCGCGCACACACACGGGGAAGTGTGGGGAGTGCAACACAGGAGGTGCCTGTTGCTGACTCTTCTTCTTGCAATTATATTGGGGAGTGAAGCACTGGGCATGGCTGTGGGCTAACTCTTAAAGTAATAGCACTGTAGCATGGGATGAGCCTGTCCTGGACTTAATAATGATGTCGGGGAACACGGTGCCCGTGCATGCCTGTCACTGACTCTTATTGCAGTGATATTGGGGGGCGCAGTGCCTGATGTGCTTACCCTTGACTCTAACAATAGTAGGAATGGGGTGAACAGTGCCAGATATGCTTGTTGCTCTGTCTATTGGTAATAATAATGGGGAACATAACCTTGGATGTGCTTGTTGCTAACTTACAGGAATAATATTGGGGAGAGCATCACTGGACATTCCTGTCACTGACTATAGTAATATTATTGGAGTGGTAGACAGGCTTGTAGCCTTTTACAGTAAGTAATTGGGGGACTGCCACACTGAATGTGTCTCGCTCACTATGATAATATTGAGGACCACTGCATAAGATGTCCCCATCACTGAGTTGTATCATGATATTGGAATGCACTGCTGCGCTGAATGTGTCAGTTGCTCACTTCTGTAATGTTGGGGAATGCAGCAGTGGGTTTGCCTGTTGCTCATTTTACAATAATACTTGGACTGCATCACAGAATGGGCGCAATGGTCATTTTTGCAGCAATTTTGTGGGCTCTATGTCAGGACTGGCTATCACTCCTTTTATCATAATACCAAAGAGTGCAGTGCTGGATGTGTTTGTTCCCTTTCATAATGATGATTTTGGGCGATGTAGTTCAGTACCTGTCTCACTCTGTTTTATTAGAATATTTGGTTTCCCAACTTCACATATATTTATGGTTCCTTTTTAAAATAATACTGAGGATCACAATACCTCATATGCCTGGTTCTTTCTTTTTTTGATGATGACAGAGTACTTTTCATTCTTATAGTGCTGTGGTCTATGAGAGGATCTCAAAGCACTTTATATGTATTAATTAATTATTGCTCTGTTGCCTCAGGCAAATTACTTAATCTCTTTTCTGGTTTTCCCATCAGTAAAATGGGAATAATAATACCTCACAGGGGTGTTGTGAGGATTAATTAGTTAATGTTTGAGAAGGGCTGTGAAGATTAAAAGACCTATATAAATGTTATATATTATTATTAAAGTGTCATGACACACTTGGCTGAACTGAGGCATAGAGAGGTTATGACTTACTCAAAATTACACATTGAATGTTTGACAGTGGCAAAAATAAAACCCCGGAACCTTAATTCTTACATGCTGTAAGCACTAGAGAACGCCACTACTTTTATTTCCGTCTAATGGGTATATTATAATATTTTTTCAGATGTTATTTGTCCCAGGAAGTATTATGATTTTGGTGAAGCTATTTTGTTTTACTTAGTTTTGGTTTTGCACATATGTCTTGCCCATTTGTAGACTTTAAAGATATCATGGCACTTTTTGTAAGAATTAGGGATGTGTGCCCCCGGATTCTGGACAAATTCAAATTCAGGTAATTACATTTTGCCTCTCTACATTCTGTTATTCCTGCCAGGATATTTACACTGCATAAAGCATTCTTCACTTTCTTTCCTAAAGTATTGTGTGGCATTCTGGCCAAGATTTGATTGTCTTCCCACTGACTTCAGGGGTACAGAATAAAGTTCTTAATCATTACCCTGTACCGTCTTAAATATGACTGCATTTCAGGGATTTGTCTTTAGATATCCCTTTCCTGCCCCACACAGGTTTTCAGAGTTTTAATGTTTGTAAAGTTATTGGAGATCTCTTGTTTAAGGGTATTATAGAAGTTGAGGATATTATTTTGTAAATGTCCACGCATTTCATTAACCTACAGGTAACTTTACTTCGATAGGGTGTAAATTTAAAACTGGAGGGAAAGATGGCACTAAAGCTACGGTGAAAAAAAGTCGTACTTTGTTCACCAAAAGAATGACATAATGACAAAGCTTATTTTCGGAATAGCCAAGCTGAGTGGTGTTCTTTGTTTCCTTTTTAATTACATTATACTCTTCAGCCATTTAGCAGTCTTTTTTGTGATTCATATAAGTGCTTATTTCTTTTCTTGACACCAGTTAGTGAAATTAAGGTTGTGACACTAATAAAAGCGAGGAAATACAAAATTAAGACTGAAATTGAGACTGAGGCCTGTCCTATTGTAACTGGTAGGTAATGAAGCATGATTTATTTATATATAAAAGAAATCACTGTTAGGAGACTCTTTGCGGTAGGGCTGTAACAGGCAGAGCTTGCATACACATGGGGTGACAGCAAAAATGTAACCGTTCGCTCTTGTTTGTTTGACTCAAAATTTGTGTGTTAATTTTGAATAGTAACTATTTTTAATCAGAATTTTTGAAGAGACAGAGAAGAGAATCCCAAAATAAATAGGTTGAAGAGTTGAAATGTATGTTAACGTCATTTAAATTTTAGTTTTTAGAGTAATTGAGTATATATTTATTAATAATGTATTTATGAGCAGATGGTAATGGTTTCTTTGGATTGTTTACAACATTCACGGATAGATTGTCTGCTGTGCCCATATACATAGACTGCTTAAAACAGTTTTCTGGTCTCGTCTGTTTTACCATCCTTGAGAGCCCCATGTAGCAGTGACCCTTCATCTAGCTGAAGACCACTGGACATGACATCCTCTGGAGCCAAACTAAAGCTACTCTGAGGAGTTGCCTGGAAGGTTTCTTAAGTATAAAATAATGATTTCTTCCCCATAGAGGGACAGGTGTTCTGAATCTAAAGAACTTTTAGCTCTTGACTCCATGTTGAGTGAAGGACCAAATTCTGTCCAGAAGCTATATATATCCTTTGCCGGGCAGTGCTTTTTACCATTTCTAGACTATTGAACAGTTCTTTCAAACACAGATTTAAGAAACTTCTGTTTCTTGTCATTTGGATGGGCCAGAATTGTGTACTGTTTGTTACTGGAAGACAAACTGGAACTTTCAGAAGTAAAGTAACATGTACTCATGGATTTTTTTTGGCTATTTCCCTAACTTCCAGTCTGTTCATCCTTGGAACTCCTGGTTCCTATCCACCTTGCTGCCAACTGGTGTGCTTACTATTTCAGCCTGGCCTCCCCTGGCCAGCCAGTGAGTATCTTACACAGTTTATGGACTGCATTGATGTCAGAACAGGACTTTAATTCAGGTTTTATGACAGGCTGCCAAGTTTTCTTCCCTCTTGATTCCACTCCCATTCCTTACTTTGTCTTAGGAGCATTCCTGTTGACAAAGTGCTGTAGTGATGCACGAACGTATCAGACACTGATGCTCCCAGCTTTTACTGTCCCAGGAAGAGAAGGTCTAAGTCCGAATCAAATTCTGTTCCTTCATGTAGTAGCACTTTGCATTACCAGTCATTAGAAGGAGCTTTTCTTTACTATTTCACACTCTCCCAATCAAATTCATAGCAAGTTATAATTAAGGATGGAATTTTTAATTGGGAGAATCCTTCTCTGATTCTGCAGCGGAATGATAAATTCTCCCTATAAGCTTGGCCAGTAAAGTAGAATTCTGGTTCACATTGCCTTTGGCATTCAAAATGTCAAGCCCTGTAAAGCACTCTTAATATTGTAGGTTATTATATGCTAAAATGTAATGCCTGTTGCAGAGTAATGTTGTATTGATTTGTATTGTATTTTTAGTTTGGTTTTCATAGATCAAGCTATCTGTAAGCAAATCAGTTGATGTATGGTTTTGTTAAACTGTCTACATTGCCACTACTTTAAAATACAAAGTTGATTTATTAGTATCAGTTTTACATTTCCAGGTGGAAGGTCTTAATTTTTCAATAGTAGTTGAAAAATTAAGAGAAGATCCATACACTTCATGGATCCCAACTGTGATCGCTTAAAAAATGGGGTTGGTGGATTTTCAATTGTTGGCATATTTCATTTTATGTTAAGTGATTTCCATAAAGTCAGTTTCAGGGATTAGTTCAACCAAGGCTTTCTTAGGGTTTGCCTACACAGGGACATTCAGAAAAGATATATCCATATTAATTGAAGGTATGAATTTAAAGTGAATTAGTTAAACTACAAACCTCTATGTGGATGCTCTTACTCAGAATTAAAGTGACCTTAATTTGGTTTAGGAAATTAATTAAAATAAACTGAAGTAAGACCTCTTTAATTCTGAAAGACTGCACCTTCACAGGAACTTGTGGTTTAACTAACCCACTTTAAATTCAAACTTTCAGTTAATTCTGATTAGCTGTCTTGAGTGTCCCTGTGTAGACAAGCCCTTAGTCATGTGTAAAATATTGTAAGTGGCTTTGGTTTTACCTGGTTGTCTAGGGAAGGAGATTTGAGGAGGGGGACATTTCAGATAAAATGGCCCAGTGACACTCCATTGAGTGTCAGGAGATTGGTGTATTCCCAGCTCTGCGAATGACCTGCTGTGTGATCCTGAACAAGTCACTACCTCTGTGCCTCAGTTTCCTGATCTGTAAAATGATTTATCGTAGTTTATAAAGCACTAAAATCTATGGACAAACCTGTGTGATGCAGAAGTATAGCTGGTGCTGAAGAATATTCTCACTACTAGCAGCTGCATGTGATTCCTTCTATTGTAAGGGAAAATCTAATGAGTGTAGCTCCTGACAGCTGGTTTTATGAGAACCCAGCCCCCATCAATCAGGCTTGCTAAAACTAACGTTAAATATACAATGCTTAAAAAACCCCTACATGTTGCCCCAGATCTAAGCAGGATCCACTGTCTAAGGGCTTGTCTACACTTGAAATGCTACAGGAGCCCAGCTGTAGCACTTAAGTGTAGACACTTACCAGAGCAATTGGAGAGGTTTTCCACTTCCCTGAGAGGCAGTAGCTAGGTCAGTGGAAGAAATAGTCCATTAACCTAGGGCAGTCTATTCCTGGGGTTAGGTCAATTTAACTATGTCACTCAGGGTGTGAATTTTTTGCACTCCTGAGACACCTACATAGGTTGACCTAATGTTTGAGCGTAGACATGGCCTGAGTTTTGTGTAGACAGTATTGGTCAACTATGAAAAAGTAGGCCATAGAAAATTCCTTCCAGAGCTCACATTCAGATTTCCTATTAAAAGTTGGAGAAATCAAGCAAAAGATACAATGAAAGCATAAAAACTAACTTTTTGTGAAATTTCACACTGCTCTTCCACCTACTTTTAGGTAAACAGGAATTTATGCCTCATTTTAAGCCCATTTTACTGTGTGTACTAACTATGGAGTTGTTACCAGGCATCTCCATAATCATGTGGAACATAGGTGAAATATTGGTACAAGCTTAAATGTTTTGTTTCCTATTTTTTTTCCAGTTTTGAATTTGCAATACTTATTTTGCAATACTTACTTTGTGTAGTTTAATCAGGTATAAAATTATTTAGTGAAATGCCTCTCTCATGATTCAAGGAGCCTTCATCTCATTTAAAAAAAAAAAGGCGGCTTTTTTCAGGTCAACAGTGAGTTTCACTTTGCAGAATTTCCAACCAGCTCCTGTTTGATATGATGCCCCAGGATGCATGCTGCTGTTAACCATCTCATCCCAAAAACTGGGATATAAAATTAATTTAAAAAAGAATGATAGGAATTTCTAAAAAAAATTTAGGATTGCCTTTACTTCATAGGTAGGCTCCAATATTTATTGCTTTTCTGTGGTGGGTGTGAAGTTGTCAAATGATCAAGCTGGTGATCTGCAACACGTTTGGATTTTGTGGAATATGCAAGTAGAGGAAGGCAGGCAAGTACACAAGGCCAAAATTAGGCCTAAAATACTAGACTTTAAAGGTGTAATATTATGTAGTTACCTACCTCAGGTTAGGGCTAAGCAATTGTTCCTAGTGTGAGCGATGCTGACCAAGTTAAAGCTTTAACAACCATATGCTAAAATTCAGTTTAGACTTAAAATGAGTTCAGAAAGCATTAGCTAGATTAAGGTAGGTTACTCAGTTTAATACCACATTTGTAAATTCTTGTCTAGATATCTGCAACTACAGTAGAACTACATGATAGCTGCAGGTGCTGAATATTTCTTAAAATCTGGCCTAAATTTGTTTAATTACCCTGTGTAATAGATTCTTACCTCACCTATTGTTCAACACTTCTGCTGCCTTCAGTGTATCTCCTTCCATAAACTGCTACTGCTTGTGGTTGTGAAGTATTCTCTTCTTGATAATCTGGTTTACTAACGTGAAACACAGTTAAAACTAGAATGTCCCAGCCTTCTTCTCTGGGTTTAGTAATCTGTTTTGCCCCTTCATTCCATCTGAAGGGTTTTGCTCCTGCCCCTCCCTCCAGGTAGCTCCAGCTTTCCTACTGGCTGGTAGGGAGAACTTCCCTGGGTCCCCTCTGGATTCCTTCCAGTTCTCTCTCCTCTTTACCCTTATATCTCAGTGCATTAGATGACAGCTCTGCTCAGTCTTTTCTAGCCCTTGGTCTACTCACCTCTGAGGCAGCAGGCACCTTTTTCTAGGAAGGACTGCCCTTGGGCTATAATGAGGTGCCTGGTCACCTGACCCAACCACTGGCTCAAGTCCAAATCCATTACCTGGGGGGCTGGGCCCATCTCTTTTAAAGGACCAGCCCAAACTGTGGTACTCTGGCTGTTTGGAGCAATGTGCACATGTTTGTAGTGTGTGTATGTATAGGCACACACTTTATTTATACATTTTGAAAATGAGAGCTTTTATCAGAATAATTAAAAAAGCATAGTTGTGAAAGAGTTGCATTGCTTCTGAGAGGAAAAGGATTAAGTTTTCTGGAAACAGCAGACAGGAAGTTACAGTAGGTAATATATTGATAACAGAAATAGCTATTAAAAAGTTAAATGTGTTTACAGACCTTGTCTAGACTAGATTTAAAGGTGTGACATTACCTAACTCAGTCTAGTTAACACCTTTTAAAACTGTAATAAAAACAGAGCAATTATACTTTTTAAAAACTGATTTAGTTTAAACATGATTGAAAAACACCGTGTTTGCCCATCAAGACAAGGCCCATGATTGTTAAAGGAAGTGAGCCAGGAAGTTATTTGAACCTTGACATTTTTAGTGGACATTCTTAAAAGATCAGTAAGTTTGGAAGAAACTTCTGAGAATTTGAAAGTGGCAAACATGATTCCATTGTTTAAAACAAGTGTCAAAAAGTTACTTGAGTTTAGGGGTATCTTGCTAACCAAACTGTTGGAGTTATTTGGAGGTATTTCTGCTTTATAGGGAAATTCAGTTGATTTACTGCACTTAGGTTTTCAAAAAAATACCATAATATTCAACTTCAAAGATTAATAACCAATGTAAATGTGTCCTGGACCAGTGCATGAAGTAGGGTTCCAAACTGTAAAGTGGCTTGAGATCAGGAAATAGAGGTCTGTCATAGATGGTTCCCTACTTTTCAAGTTAAAAAGATACTCCAAATGGAGTGCTCGTGCAGCCTCTCTCTCTCTCTCCATATATTTCTTTCTTCTTTTTGTTTCAGGTGGCAGCAACATTAGAGATGGAGGTGTGACAAAGTGTGCTCATGCATATTCACACTTTTCCAGTGGTAGGGGCAGTTTGAAACTGACCTCAACTACACACAGATTTTGTACTGGCATAAGCATTTCAATTAGGGGTGTAATAATTTTTTTACCAAAATAATTATATTGTACAACCCCTAGTGAGGACACAAATAGACTAGATTATTCACCTTGCTGTACAGATAGCAATAGCAGTATAATCACTTTTATATTGGCATAACAGCATCAGTACTGTGGTCCGTTGCACTGTTTTAACTATACCAGTATAGTTAAATTAGTACAATTCTCAGACTGTGGGTTGGGACCTCAGAGTGGGTCGTGACCCTGTTTTAATGGGGTCATTAGGGCTGGCCTTAGACTTGCTCAGGCCGAGGGCTGAAGCTAAAGCCTGAGCCCCACTGCCTGGGACTGAAGCCGAAGCCTGAAGGCTTCAGCCCTGGGCGGTGGGGCTCAGACTTTGGCTTCAGCCTTGAATAGCAGGGCTCAGGTTACAGTCCCCCCGTTTGGGGCTGAAGCCCTCAGACTTTGGTTTCAGCCTCCCATCCACCCCTGCTGGGGCAGCAGGGCTTGGGCTTAGGCTTTGGTCCCCCTTCTTGGGGTTGTGTAGTAATTTTTGTTGTCAGAAGGGGCTCGCGGTGCAATGACGTTTGAGAACCGCTGAAGTAGTACAACTTTTATATGCAGAAAAGGTGTGTAGATAGTGTAAAACCAGTTGGTTTCATGCTTCTGTGGCTGCTTTCAATCAGGAAAGCACTATTCCACGTGATGATTTGGTCATTCTGTGAAATTCCCACACTAAAAATGAAATAATAGTAGTTGGGAGGTTGTAGGAAAAGATTTTGATGATTCTGCATCCAATGTCATGTTTCCTTAACACAAAGTGGAACAACTGAAATGATATTTTCCTATTTTCAGATTCAGAGTACACATTAAAAACTACAGTATCTGACAAGGACACTCCATCTAAAGTTCAGAATTAGTGACATCTTAATTTGATATCAGGGTGGATAAAAATCAATGTTTTTTTAAAAAAATTGGATTTTTTAATTTAAATTGGATTTTTTTGATTAAAATGCTTTTTGAGGAAAAAACCTAAGATATTTTTAATTAAGATACATTATAGCTCAAAAATATCTCATCATGGAATAGGGATTATAAATTCTAATTCTATAGTATGAGACAATATATTCATGTAATGTTTAAGAAAAGTTTTGTAAATGAGTTCCAACAGTTCATGGATTAGGGACCCAGTCTTATGGGGTTCCAAGGGCTTCTGTATAGATTATTTAGGTTAATCTTTCTATCTACCCAATGGGACACAGTGCTCAGTCTAGAAGATACCACCAGAGATGCTTAGTTTTGCAGTTCTCAAACTGTGGATTTGTGTCCCCAGAGATAACATGCTTGTTAACAGCAAAAATGTTTTTAAATAAATAAATATATAATATGCAGACTCCCCCCGACTTACGCAATCATTCCATTCCGGAATGCCTTGCGTAACTCGAATTTTGCGTAAGTCGGAAATGTATACCCGTATGTTATGCAAATATTTCCACAACTTGAAAATCCTATTTCTGATTTATGGAACTTTTTCCGTAAGGGCTGGTCAACAATGGGGGGTGGGGGTGGGGGAAATCGATCTAAGATACGCAACTTCAGCTACGTGAATAACGTAGCTGAAGTCGAATATCTTAGATCGATTTCAAAAGTACTTATCGCTGGTCCACACCGCAGCAGGCAGGCTCCCCCGTCGACGCCGCTTACTCCTCGCGCGGAGCTGGAGTTCCGGAGTTGACGGGGAGCACTTCTGGGATCGATTTATCGCGTCTAGACGAGACGCGATAAATCGATCCCAGAACATCGATCGCTACCCTCCGAATCGGGCGGGTAGTGTGGAGTAGCCTCAGTGTGAATTTGTGTAAATATGGTCTTGCGTAACCTGGGGAACGTCTGTATAGAGGTGAGAAATAACCAACCCTCAACCCTGTTGTGCCTCTGCAAATTTGTGTACTCAGAGTCAATCCCTTACCTCTCTCTAAAAGTGCAAAGTTTCAAAAAGTTCAATGAATAGAAGATTGTTGGGGATGGAATAGATCTGGACAAGGAGAAGCAGTCTGGAGATAAATGTGAGAAAGGAGGGACAGGCAGTAGAAACAAAAGTGAAACTGTTTGAGCTGCATATTCCAGAATGCACTTTTATGTAGAAATCCATGATTAAATCGAGTCTTCCTGACTAATGATGTAAATAATGATTTAAATCAATTTGATTTAAATCAAATCCACTCTGTTTGATATTCAAAAGGCGCAAGAGGTCTCAATCAAAGCTCTGCGAAATTGATTAATGCATTCTTCAATCTGTTTTCCCTCAATCTCTGACTTTTAAAAACATGTTTTTTTGGAGTGTTCTACCGTTGTTGTCTCTGATGCCACCAGCTACTCTGCCTACTTATTATCAATTATAAGTATTTGAAAATAAGGGTGTTGGTTTTTTAAAATAAATAATTGGGATTTCTGAGCTTGCTGTTGGTGAGTAACTATCTTGCTAAAAAGGGTCCACATTTGTGACACTTACACCACAGGAACAGAGCTTGGGGAAAGTGTTAAAACATGGTACAGTTAAAATGGCCACTTAACAGGTTTTTTTCAGTAATTATGAATTGGAACAAATTGTGTTAAACGTTTAAAACAAACTGTACCTAGGCTAGAATGCACAAAAACCATCCTCCTTAACTTGTCCACATTAGCCAACTAAAATGTTAGAAGTCAGTTGTGTTGGACTTTGTTCAAGCATTAATTCCAAATTTGCTTCCAAGCCCACTGTGTACAGGATTTAAGAAGCTAGAAACTAATGTCTAACATTCTTCAAAACTGATTTAACGCTTACTGACTTGTATACCTGGGCTTGTCCTACACGCAGGGTTTGTCTACGCTGCCCTGCAGTTAGGACTGTGGGGGTGTGAACAGTCGTGTGCACCAAAGTACTGCACTGTAACTCCCCTGTCTCGACACTGCATGCGCAAACTAAAAGGTTCTTAGGTCACATTAAAACATTAAACATATTGATGCGCTTTGCTGTTCACACCTGCAGTGGTCCGAACTGCAGGGCAATTCAGGCATAGCCTCAGTAAAATTAATCTGAATTAACTTTCAAAGTGGTAGATAGACCACATTAAACCTCTGTGTGGACACTCTTATTCAGAATTAATTCATTTGCATTAAGCTAAACTGAATTAAGGCCACTTTAATTCTGAATAAGAGTATCCACGCAGAGGTTTAAAGCAGTTTAACCTATCTACTTTAAATTCACACCTTTAATATCATTTGGATTCATTTTCCTGAGTGGCCCTGTATGGAAAATTTCTTATGCTTTTTTTTTTTTTTTTTAACCCCCCTTCAGTCATGATGTATAGTGAAGAAGGGCCTGAAAGAGGTGTTTGGGTGAAAGGAGGTGTTCCTCTTATTTACATGAGAAATATTAGGAATTTCAAGAATGGTCTTGCCTGGTTTTGCTGGTGAGCTTCTTAAGAATTCCCAAGGATGTTTATTATGAGCTCTCACCTTAATTGAAGAGGTAGAGGTGATGACTACCTTTTGTTCCAAGTATTTGTTAGGCAGTGAAGTTAATAGTTAACAAAAATGAACAAAAAAATCTGGCATTTTAAACAGTCTGACTGTCCTTTCCTGTTTTATATGCTCACTTCTTGGTCTCTTGTTTCTTACGATGTCACAATTTCTCCAGCTTTCTAATTGCCATAAAGTGTCCTATGTTAGAGAAGGCCTGAATTTCTAATATAAAAACCAGAAAGCCCCCCCCAATTCACCCTCCCCACCCACAGAAACCTTCCACCTCCCCGCCAAACCCACAAGTCACTAACAGCGAGGTCTCCTTTAAATGTCATAAACAATAAAGAATACAAGCCCATTTTTGATCCTTGTAGGTCACTTTTACCTCTACAGTTTTGTAGTGCCATATGAATATATATACATCAGTATATTGTATACAACTGTGTATAAGGATGAAAAATAATGAATTGGATGAAACTTGAAAATATGAGATGATAAAGGTTATTTTTTGTTATGGGTGAGGGGAAAGGAAGAGAACGATTATTCACATCCTTATTAGAATCCAGAGGATTCCCCCAAACAGTTGTATCTCTTACTTTTATATAAATCACTCCATCACTGCAATCATCCTTATAGTCAAGGAGGACTAGACTAGAATCCCTTTTGAGCCTGGCATCATTATTCCTTAAACAGCTGCTTACTTCTGGGGGAATTCTGCGTAACTGTGCATGCCCGGAATTCATGTTCTCCGCAGATTTCTTTACTTCCCTGCAGAAAAATGACTTCTGACGGGGGAGCAAAAGGAAGTTGCAAGAGCAGTCATGCGCCCTCCCTAGCATCACAGGCAGGTTGGTTCGGGTGCCCGAAGCAGCCAATAGAGATGTAAATCACCACCAGGGGTGTGTGAAGGGGTGGGCAGTCGTGCATATGAGAGAGAGAGACACTCTGTCCCTCTCGCTCACTATTGCAGCACGCTCAGCATGGAGGGGCAGGGCTTCGGGGTGTGTCTGAGGAGGTAGGTGTGGCGCAGGCTGTCCCCTCAGGCAGAGCAGAATGTAGCAGCCTCCCTGCTTAGTGAATTGTTCCAATTGTCTTTGTGAATTCTCCCAGGAGCATAAAACTGGTGTAAAAGTTTTAAATCTCTTTTTCATGGCCAGAGTGGTGTAAAGGACAGTATGGCTTATAAATGCTTATGGTGCTTAAGTGATTAGAACTGGTCTAAATTTTTGGACTGAAAAAATTTCTCATCAGAATGTACTCCATGAACTGTTTGCTACTCATCTTTCTGGAGATGCCAGTAGCCAGTATAAATTGTGTGTTTGGTTCCCCAGCCCTCACTTGTTCTTCAGTTGCCTATGACATAACACTGTGCATATGGATGCGTATATTTGTTGACTAATAACTAGAAATAAAGGGTCAAACCTAGCTACATTACTGTTAGGCAAGGGGGCTTGGGGAGTTCCTCCAATGCTCCCCCCCTCCCATTCTTCATCCATTGTATTGTAGTTTAAATAAATTACCTAATAATTGAATAAATTACTTAATAATTGAAACCAGCATGATTATATTGTGTTATTTTGACAAATAAAATATGCAGAGTATTAATATATTATGTGCAAAATTTTAAAATTTTTTTGTGCAGAATTCCCTAAGGAGTTACAGCTGAACCAAGAACCACATAAATTCAAAAGTACTGTTTGTATTTATTAGGGCTTGTCTACACTGGCAACGTTAAAGCGCTTTAACGTGGCTTGTGTAGTCGCGGTGGCACAGGGCTGGGAGAGAGCTTTCCCAGTGCTCTAAAAAAAACACCTCCACAAGGGGTGTAGCTACTAGCACTGGGAGTGTGGCTCCCAGCGCTTGTGCACTGTCTATACTGGCATGTTACAGTGCTAAAACTTGCAGCACTCGGGGTGTGTTTTTTCACACCCCTGAGCGAGAAAGTTGCAGCACTGTAAAGTGCCAGTGTAGACAAGCCCTTAGTCTTGCAGGTCTATCCTAAAATGTTAACTAAAAAATCCCACAAGTTACACATCACACTAAAATACCAGTTTGTTTACATTTTCAGCTCTTGAGAATGTGTCTGTGTTGTGTAGAATTAATAATAGTAATATTTAATAGTTCTCTAGCACCTCCCTTCTGAGGAACTTTTCAAACTTGGGCACAGAAAGCCAGGGGCGGTTCTATGTTTTGAGCCGCCCCAAACACGGCAGTCAGGCAGCCTTTGGCGGCGTTTCTGCGGGAGGTCACCGGTCCTGCGGATTCGGCGGCGTTCCTGCGGGTGCTCCGCCAGTCCCGCGCTGTCGGCGTCCCCGCTGCTGAATTCCGCCGAATCCGTGGGACCGGCGGACCTCCCGCAGAAATGCCGCCGAAGGCTGCCTGACTGCCACCCTCATGGCAGCCGGCCGGCCTCCCCCCTGCAGCTTGCTGCCCCAGGCATGCGCTTGCTGCGCTGGTACCTGGAGCCGGCCCTGCAGAAAGCAATGGCAACTTGTGATGTTTTTTGTTGTTTAAAGAGTAGTTGTATCCTGAAAAATGACAACATAAAAATGGCATCTTCTTCCTCAACAGATATGGTTCCTCTATATTTTGAGTCACCTCTGCTTACTTTTATAGTGCAAAAATACAATGTCACTACATTTTACACCTGTTAACATGGCAGAGTCATCATTGGTAGAATAAACTGGAGCCAATTAGATTGAATCAATTTAAGTGTAGCTCAGGGCAGAATTTGAGAACAGCGGGATCATACTGATGTAGCTGAAGACAGACTTTAGTCTAGAGAATTGGTGGTTTTTTTCATTTTTTCTTAGTGCACTTGAGAAATCTTTGTGATAATTCATTTAATCATTATTTAATATTTATACTTTAGTAGCACGCAGGCACCTCTTAACAGCTACAATCTGTTCCCCCACATAGTCAGTCAGTTTTGCCCTTTCTGAATGGTTTGTCACACCACCACGGGGAGGAAAAAACATTTAACAAAATAGGAAAATAAGGTTGCTAAATCACAAAAATTGGCTGGGGGACTCGTGCAGATATGTTATCTGAAACTGACTAAATCTGGAGTGCACCATGTCTCTTCTGTGTTTTATTGTTATATCAAAATATATATTAAAATAAACAGTATATGCAGCACTGAAAAGTAAATATAGCTATTAGAACCTTAACTCTTGGAGGAAAAAATACTTTTTGCAATTTTTAACTGGGCATCCTTAATGATACAATAACACAATTTTTTGTGTGCGCACACACATTAGCAAGTCACTTTGGATCTCCCTGTATGAAATTGACAATAATGCAGCTCTTCAGTGAGAAATAAAAAATGGACCAAATTTGATCTGAGGAAGAATAGATTTATATCCGCATAAATATGTGTTGGAAATGTATACAAATATTGAATATATGGTGTCAATAATTGATATTGAAAAAGACTGTCAAATTTTATCCATAAAATAAGAAAATTTGAATGTGGTAGCATCTTGGGTTTTTTTCACAGTGAGGTTGATTGACTTCATTTCCTTTAGCAGAAAATTTGAGTACGAAAGGAACATTCTGAATAGTCCCAAATGGAGGAAGAGAATAATTAAAATTAGTTTAAAATATTTGTGGTGGTAATATATATATATATATATATATATATATATATATATATATATATATATATATATATTTTGAACAAGGCAATAGAATAAAAGTAAAGGCGTGTGTGTTACTGATGTTTTGAAACTGAAACTTGTAATTTCAAGGATGTTACTGATGTGCATTCCTCAATACTCTCACACTTAAAAATCCTTCTTACCTCAAAGATTATGTAATTAAGTTTTTGTGTTTGCAGCTATGGAACAATTAGGGAACTATTTCATTGTATGTTCTATTGGAGATAATTAAAGACAAGTATGAAGTAGTAGTAACAGGAGTTTGGATACATTGTTCCCTTCTTCTCTTCCTACAGACCGGATAAGATTTTCCCCTATAAGGGTTTATATACCTCCAATCGTTCTATGGAGAAAAGCATTTTTTTATGCTCAGTAGTTTTTTCAGGATTTTGGAGGAACCCAATTCTCTTTCTTTCTTTTTTTTTACCCAAACCTAAAGTTCAGCTGTTTCTGTAGGGAAACACTGAAATTGTTCTTTATTTACTCTAAAGGAGTCTCATTCTACAAGGAGAGGGTATATTGCTTTTGAAGCCAAGGTAACAGATCCTTCATATCATTTGTCATAAGCTTTCTAAAAGATAGATAACACACATGACAAAGTCATATGTAATATGTTGCTGTGTCTCTAATGCTGTGGGAAGATCAAGGTAAATGGGAGTAAAAAAAAATTTCCTGATGAAACTCAAGCAAACAAGGCTCTCTTATTTGCCCCAGTATTGCAATGGGCATGACCTTTCCACCACAAATATAGGGGGGGTATTCCACAGTCTTCTCACCACAACACAGTTTATCTTCCCAACATCTTTAAATAAACATTGTGTTTTCCAAGTACAACTGGCATATCTGAGCTTGCCTTTAAGACTTTCTCACACCTTGTCTTTAGGAAAGAGTTGTTCACAGAGATCCATACATATCTTCAAGATGTTTCTGATTCTAAGATGTTATTGACTTTAAGACAGTCCCAGGAGATGATAAAATCAGTGCTTTTTCTATATTTTATAGCTTGGACTGCTTCCTCTAACGCAGCTCCTCTAGAGAATTCAGGTGTCATAGAATCATAGAATATCAGGGTTGGAAGGGACCTTAGTAGGTCATCTAGTCCAACCCCCTGCTCAAAGCAGGACCAATCCCCAATTTTTGCCCCAGATCCCCAAATGGCCCCCTCAAGGATTGAACTCACAACCCTGGGTTTAGCAGGCCAATGCTCAAACCACTGAGCTATCCCTCCCCCCCCAAAGGGGGAGGGATAGCTACATATTCTGCAGAAGATATTCAATAAGGTGGCTGTGGTACCCAACCCTAAGTCCTTAGAATCTGCAGAACCATATAATGCTAGGTTTTTGTTTTGCTTTGATACTGCTTTTGAAATATGTCAAGGATAACATTATATATCACTGCACAGAGTGGAAGCTGATATCAGTTTATTTTAAAAAAAAACCCTAGGAACAACCATAGCTGTTGACAAGAAGAACCTCTAGAATTTCCTATATTTCCGAGCTTTTTTATTTAAACTTACTAACATACATGAGGAGATGAACAGTTCAAAAGTACTAACAAAATTATTATGTGAGGTCATAGTTTTCCATGACAGCCGGTGAGATATGTCCAGGAAGTGTTTAGCAACCTGGTCTATACCAGGATTGTAACAAGACTTCCAAAAATAGGCCTCTATATGCCTAGCAGCATGGATTAAATATCCAGAGTGTCTGCTTCTAATATGTCTAAAGCTGCGGGGGAGGCCCGCTGGAGGCTGGCTTTTTTTGCTCAACAGCTTTGGCCGGAGAGTTTTTTTTTTTTTTTGCTCAACAACTTTCCTCGCATCCGTCCCTCGGCTTTTTTCTTTGAAGTAATGTGGCCCTCACCGCTTTACGAGTTGTGCAGGCCTGTTTTAGTGGAATTTATAATCCACTCATTTAAAATAGAGCATTCTGGTCATCTAATCTAGAACCTTTGACTTTCAGAAAGATCCACCACTGTTCAGACATCCTACCTTTAGATTATTCTTCTGTTCTAAAAATCATACATTTCCATGCACTGGCCCTTGCTTTGCCTATGTAGTTTTGTTTTGTTTATGGTGCAGAAGTTGGAGGTGCAAGTTTCTTCATTAATAACATATGGTCTCCCAGCCTACATAAGACTGTAAATTATATGTTCTTACTGTTACATGAGACTGTCAGCCAATGTTGAGATATGTTAACTATTTTAAGATAGATTCAACCTCAACTTGTCTCCATTGGGGAGCAGTCTGAGTCAAAATACAAAGACTTACTTTTTATCATTTTAGTGTGCATCATACTATCAAATACTATCAAACTACAGAAAATGCTGCGAGAAGTCAACACAAAAAGCAGCCAACTCGGACTGAAAATTAACCGCTCCAAAACGAAATTTATGTGGTCTGATACCTTGCCAAAAGCTCAAATAACAATCAAGGGAGAACAAATAGAAGAAGTTGAGCAATGTGTCTATTCAGGCCAAGAAATGAATATGCGCCACGATCAGGAAGGTGATCTCTCGAGAAGAAAGAAAGCAGGTTGGTGTGCATTCAATTCTATCAAGGATGTCCTCCAAGGAAAAATCAACGAGGCAACATGCGCCAGCCTCTTCAACTCAACAGCACTGCCAGCAATGTTGTACGGCAGCGAAACAAGGGCGCTGATGAAGACATTGGAGCAGCGACTGTCTGTCACGGAGAGGGCGATGGAAAGAAGCATTCTGGGAATTTCAATCCGCGACCAAGTCCCCAATGAAGTGATCAGACAGCAGAGTGGAGTGCAGGACGTCGTTGTTGAGAGCAGGCATAGTAAAATACAATGGGCTGGGCATATAGCGAGACTCGCTGACAATCGATGGACTGCAGCTGTTGCTGAGTGGTACCCACGGACCAGAAATGACCATTCGGCCGACCTCCAAAGGGACGGGCAGATTTTATCATGAAAAGACATGGCTGCACATGGAGAAGGAAGGCCAGGATACAAGAAGAATGGAAGACATGTTGTGATCGGCGCAATCTATACGAGGGCCGAAGGACTGATCGATTGAGGTGATCAAGGTGAGTGTGCATCATTTGTTACAGGGAGAAGACTTTTGTATGAAAAAATAAACTAAGAACAGCATTTCATTTTTTGGGCTATCTAGGCTGGGAGATCATGCTTTATTAATGAAGAAATTTTTAACTTTGCACCATAAACAAAACAAAACAACATAGGTAGGCAAAGCAAGGGCCAGCGAATGCATGGAAGTATATGATTTTTAGATCAGAAGAATAATCTAAATGTAGAATCTGTGAAGAGTTGCCAATTACAAACAAACCCTCTTCATTCCTTGTCAAAGATAAAATCATTCTATAGAAGGCAGAAAGTTATTGTGACATGTGGAGTTGATATATGATAGTTATGAATACTTCAGCAGTCCAAGGAGTGAATCTTCGAGTTTTTAATTTTTAAAACTTGGGTCACCTCACAACAATGAAACTTGCTGATCTAATCTGACCAGGATGATTAATCTAAAAGGAATTGAAAGATAATTTATACTCTGATTACATTTCTGTATCTCTGAATCTGGCTTTTGTGTTACTGTTTGTCTGTCCCAAATAATTGAAAAGTAACGTTGACAAAGTTTCTTATCAGTGAGATCTGTTTAGCTGAGGTGATTGTTAATGGAATATTGAGCTTTTCACTTCTAGGGTCACAGGTTCAAATCTAGGCTAAGTTAATAGTAACAGGAAGTCATCATTGGAGCAGTTCACTGCTCTATGTGAAGTGAGTTGATCACAGACAAGTATCCACATCATAAATGGCAGTAATTGACATCTTTATGAATAGTCTCAGTAGAGGGATTATGGAGACTGAATTACCTTCTTCTCTTTGAGAACATTGTTAGAGATGCATAGATGGGGCAGTGTGGGAAAATGTCAGTCTACAACTCTAAGACCTGAGCACAGATGAGTAAAGTATAAAGATACCTTCCATTCCAACCCTTTACCCTAAACAGAGGATGAGGTCCACTCCACCACAAAAAGTCATCACTGGCCAGGAAGAGCCTCTTCCTGACATCAGCCAAGCAGAATCTCTTTAGAGCAGGGAGAAGAATGAGATTTTTTGAAATGTACTTGGTCTACATATCTAATGTGACTGGAGAATGCTTACATCAGGGGTGGGCAAACTTTTTGGCCCGAGAGCCACATTGGGGAATAGAAATTGTGTGGTGGGCCATGAATGCTCACAAAATTGAGGTTGGGGTGCGGGAGGGGGTGAGGGCTCTGGTTGGGGGTGCGGGCTCTGTGGTGGGGCTGGGGATGAGGAGTTTGGAGTGTAGGAGGGTGCTCTGGGCTGGGACTGAGGGGTTAGGAGGGCGGGAGGGGGGTCAGGGCTAGGGCAGGGGGTTGGGGCATGGGGAGAGGCTCGGGGTGTAGGCTCCTAGTGGTGCTAACCTCAAGTGGCTCCCGGAAGCAGTGGCATGTCCCTTTTCCAGCTCCTACACGGAGGTGCGGCCAGGCGGCTCTACATGCTGCCCTGTCTGCAGGCACCACCCGTGCAGCTCCCATTGGAGCACTGCAGGGGGCCATTGGAGCATGTACGAGCCGGAGCAGGGCCATGCCATGGCTTCCAGGAGCCGTGTGGTGCAGCCCCGACCCTGCGCCCTGGCTGGAGCGCCGGGGTGGCCCCCGACCCAGCACCCCGGCTGGAGTGGGGCCGAGCCGTGTGGTCCGGCCTCCAACCCAGCACCCCATCTGGAGCGGGGCCGAGCTGTGTGGTCTGGCCCCCGACCCAGGGCCCTGACCGGATTGCCGGAGCAGGGCCGAGCTGCGTGGTGAGGTCCCCGACTCAGCACCACGACTGGAGTGGGGCAGAGCTGCATGGTGCGACCCCCGATCCAGTGGGAGCTCGCGGGCCGGCTTAAAACGGCTTGCGGGCTGGATGCAGCCCGCGGGCTGTAGTTTGCCCGCCCTGGCTTAGATACTACAATGATGGGTGCTATAGGAAAAAAACAAACCAAATGAAAAACAACTCCAAACTTTTTCACATACTTTGCTTAGTATTCATTTGCTGCTGCCACTCATTTAAACCACACACCAGCAGACACTTTAATTTCAGTCCCCGCAGTGCTGCTATTAATCCTCTACAGTATATACTATACTTATTCTTGGAATATATAGGCTCTTGAGTGATGGCAGTCCAACATTACTGGTCACCTCCATAATTCTTAATTTTTTTATCAAACATAATTTACTGTTAGTCAGCATTATCATGTATAGCATAGTTCTTGCTGTTTTACCTTGTTTTGTCTTCCAACTTTCCAATTTGGGTGGCATCTTCCTTAAGCAGTCTTTAGAGATTTAAATTAATGGTATGTGCACATCTAAATCTGCTTTTAGAAGTTTAATAGAAAATTAGATCCCGTTCCAACATCAGTGATGGGAAAAATTCATCCCTGATTGAAAATTGTGCAGAAATATTCTCTTTATGTAGAAATGCTAGTCATACAAAGGAAGCTCTTTTCAGTACACACACAATATCTAAGCTGTTGAACAGAGATAATATTTAAAAGGTAGTGAACCTTCACAACTCAGTACGTAAGAACTTGAGGGAAGAGAGAGAAGCTCTTTAAACTTCTTGGTTTTAACTGTTCCTTTATTACTTATTCTCCCCTCTGTCACAAAGTGCCGAATCAAGGTTGCAGTTATAATCAGGGTGGATTTGTATGTATCAAGCCGATTTAAATCATCAAGTGGAAAATATTGATTTAAATAATTTTAATAACTTTTTCCATTTGTACTACAGTTATATTTTAAATACAGATATGAATTCTTATTGGTTGATAAATCATTAAAACATATTGATTTACAACTAAATGGAGCCTTTATACTAGATTTGGTACCTCTTTTTGCTACTTAGGAGGGTAAACTATAACTATATGCATTTATTTAAGCAATTATATAGATTAATATTTTCAGATTCTTATTAATTTTACATTTTTAGTGTGTTAAAAATGCTGAAAGATGTATTGCTTATTTACTAGTTACTTAATTTTTTGCTCATGATTTGTGTCAAGCTGCATTAGGATGGTGCTTGGAATTAAATTAAATACACAACAGCAAATAAGGTTTATTTTTATTAAACAAACAAATGTTTTGTATACATAAACTTCTATAAAAGTATGTTTCACATGGTAGTCAGTTAGTTAAACTGATTATTTCAGGTTAGCCTGGGAAAATTTTCAAATATGCCTAAGTGAAAGTGACCAGAGCTTAAGTTCCAGCTTGCCTGACTCTTGAACATGAGACAGTTTCCTAAGTTACTTTAGCTGTCCTTCAAACTTATAAAACTAGTAGATCTCACCCCCCCACTTCCTTGTTTTTATTCATGTTAAACAGACTTACAATTTTATTATAAAATAAATGACACAATAAAATTTTTTTTTAAATAAAAATATTTTAAAAAATCATTGATTTTTATCCACCCTGGTTATAATCCCATTCTACCCATTCCTTTTCTTTAAAGAATGAATTTCAGAATATTGTGAACTCATAGTTTCAGTCTCCAACCTTTCATCATATGTTTACTTTGTTATTGTTTAATTTTTAAGAATTGGACAAGGTAAGAAGGGAGGCAGGATATTTCTCAGAATTTTTATGTTGTATAAATAAAATACAGAGACACCAATGACTTCAGTCTTTTAGTGTTGGGCATACCTGCAGTAAATGTATTAGTCTTCAAGTTCTTTGTGCTATGTTAACATCTTTATCAGCTTTTCATGATGTTATGTAAATGATATTTTATAAGGTGAGAATTCCAGATTGACCAAGCTATCTGCTTTTAAAAGAAACTACTGCAAAGGAATTTTTGTTCTAATTATTTTTTTCTACCAAAATCCCAAATGAAGTACAAATATATAGTTTTTATGCATCCTCTATTGTAAAGATACAAGCAAGTCTTGTCTTAGCCAGGGATTTGGAGCAATCATATTTTTGAATTGCTCCTCTCCGGCTCTGGGCATGAACCTACTGCTCCATGTTCCAGCTCTGGGCTCCACTCCAGAACCCTGGTTAGCAGAATGTGGTTAAGTGAAATGTTTAGTTACATAGTATATTGGTCAGGCTCTTAATTGAATAGGATACTATGGTCACTATCTGAATAGTATGTGTGTGAGCAAGGAAATTCATGTGCATATTTAGGCTAAAGTATTTATACACAGTCTAGTAAGTCAGTTTGTTTTGTGCATGTTTTAGAAAATCACAAGAAGTAATACAAGTAAAAGCAGCACACTGCTGGGCTCATTGAGCATTAGGAAAGCAAACTTCTGTCATCGAGAGGATTGTAGGTAACTGTTGCTAAGTCCATTAGGGATATTTATAACTTGAGGCTTGATACCCAGGATGTGAAGTAAGCCAAAGAACTCTTTGGCATTACTGTACGGATGAGTTGAACAGTACCTTAACCGGAGAAATATATATACACCATTTGGAAACATTAACTCAGTTCATATTTTGATTTCTTAACTTTTGTTCCCTTTTTGAAACAGGGTACATAACTTGTACATTTTATGAGAGATTTCCTTTCACAAGTTCTCTGTTTATATAACTAATGTTTCTTGTAATTAAATATTCTTTCTGGTATCTGAATTTTACAGGTATTTGTATAAATATATACATGCACATTTGCTTGTTAGAGTAGAACTTTGCTCATTCGGACACCAAAAATGACAGTTTTTCTCTGTTTCTCATCAGAATTTTATTAGAAGATTGCTGTAGAACTGTCATATTAGTAAGGTTTGTTATTACACTAAATATAGTGCAGTACTTTTGCTAGGACTGTATGAAGCATAAATAACATTTGTTCATTTATTTTAACAACTGTAGTTTAACTTTTGGGATATATTAAACCATGCCTTATTTTATTGTTCATTAGCTTAATACTTAACTTGTAATATTCAGTAGTTGATAGGTGTCTCAGTCAAAAATGTGAATTAGTGAGGTTCTACTGTGTTCTTGTGCTGTTTTTCTTTTTTCTTGGGCTGGATGAACAAAAAAATAATCTACTTGAGTATAATTTTTTATAATATAAATAGGCGATAATGAATGTTTGAATGATCTGATGAAAACTATTCCTTAAGTATAAGAGCTAGAGTTCATGGAATATGTCACTGGAAGTTTCACTTTCTTTAGGTTGATCAGTTTATGTACTTATGACCTCCCATCACCTTAGTGTGATTGTCTCATAGAATCATAGAATCATAGAATCTCAGGGTTGGAAGGGACCTCAGGAGGTCATCTAGTCCAACCCCCTGCTCAAAGCAGGACCAAACCCAATTAGATCATCCCAGCCAGGGCTTTGTCAAGCCTGACCTTAAAAACCTCTAAGGAAGGAGATTCCACCACCTCCCTAGGTAACCCATTCCAGTGCTTCACCACCCTACTAGTGAAAAAGTTTTTCCTAATATCCAACCTAAACCTCCCCCTCTGCAACTTGAGACCATTACTCCTTGTTCTGTCATCTTCTACCACTGAGAACAGTCTAGATCCATCCTCTTTGGAACCCCCTTTTAGGTAGTTGAAAGCAGCTATCAAATCCCCCCTCATTCTTCTCTTCTGCAGGCTAAACAATCCCAGTTCCCTCAGCCTCTCCTCATAAGTCATGTGCTCGAGCCCCCTAATCATTTTTGTTGCCCTCCGTTGGACTCTTTCCAATTTATCCACATCCTTCTTGTAGCGTGGGGCCCAAAACTGGACACAGTACTCCAAATGAGGCCTCACCAGTGCCGAATAGAGGGGAATAATCACGTCCCTCGATCTGCTGGAAATGCCCCTACTTATACAGCCCAAAATGCCGTTAGCCTTCTTGGCAACAAGGGCACACTGTTGACTCATATTCAGCTTTGCGTCCACCGTAACCCCTAGGTCCTTTTCTGCAGAACTGCTGCCCAGCCATTCGGTCCCTAGTCTGTAGCAGTGCATGGGATTCTTCCGTCCTAAGTGCAGGACTCTGCACTTGTCCTTGTTGAACCTCATCAGATTTCTTTTGGCCCAATCCTCTAATTTGTCTAGGTCCCTCTGTATCCTGTCCCTACCCTCCAGCGTATCAACCACTCCTCCCAGTTTAGTGTCATCTGCAAACTTGCTAAGGGTGCAGTCCACACCATCCTCCAGATCGTTGATGAAGATATTGAACAAAACCGGCCCCAGCACCGACCCTTGGGGCACTCCACTTGATACCGGCTGCCAACTAGACATGGAACCATTGATCACTACCCGTTGAGCACGACCATCCAGCCAGTTTTCTATCCACCTTACCGTCCATTCATCCAGCCCATACTTCCTTAACTTGCTGGCAAGAACACTGTGGGAGACTGTATCAAAAGCTTTGCTAAAGTCAAGAAATAGCACATCCACTGCTTTCCCCTCATCCACAGAGCCAGTTATCTCATCATAGAAGGCAATTAGGTTAGTAAACACTAGTACATTTATTTTTGTAACACCCCAGTGAGGAAGACTAATATTTATCTCCCTTTTCAAAAAGGAGAGCTGAGAAACAGAAAAATGGTGATATACCGATGATCACACAGGAAGTCTGTGGCAGAATTGACCCCAGATCTCTGAGTTCCAGTCTAGTACCTTAATCTTGATGAGCAAGAAGGGAGGAATGTCTCAGATTTGATGTTTCTGTCACAGTAATTGGCCATCGATATACCTATGGGTACCCCTATTAGTAATTATATATTATGTTTATATAGCTTCTTGAATACCAAAAAAGATCTGGAGCAATATGTAAATTTTGCCTGTTTAGGAATCATTGCAGCCATCTCTGGGGTGGAATTGGCAGTTACTTTATAACACCCTGCAATACTACATAACAGTTTAGGAATACTGTATTGGATTGAAACTACTGGAGACATTTAAATAGAGTCACAGATTTTTCTTAAGGCCATAAGGTTATAGTTATTCAAACTAGAATTTGATTAGAATTCTGGGCTTAACTCTTACTTTATTTTCAGCTATAGCTATTTTATAACTGTTTTTATACAGTTAGAATGCAGGCTGGAAATGGTATTGGTTAGTTTTGCTTGAATTTTTTTTTCTGTTTGCACAGTATGTATTTCTGTTCATAATATGTAGTAGAGCTTACATCGCTAATTAGTAATGGATGTATTAAATACATATCATGCAAATAAACTATCTCAAAAGAATGTAAAAATTGTAAAGTCAAGGCTCAAAAAGTTAGGAAATGCCAGAATCAATGTTGTGCATTCAACTTTAATTGCCCCCCCTGTGTATATGCATATGCAATTAAAAAATGAATCATAATGCACAAGCATAAGGGAGATAAGTTAGGGTTCCATGGGCATTATTAATTCAGGCATTTCCTAACTTCTGAGAGCTTGATTTTGCAATCTCATTCTTTCAATGTAGTTTTAATGTATTTTTTTGGAACGACATTAAAAAAATGACTTGCAGCAGGGTCATCAGCAGGGCTGGGATCTTTGGACAGTTTTATACTGCTTGAGCTGAGTAATTCAAAGCAGTAGACTCCTGTTATCTTCTATAGGCATGTCTACACTTTTGGAGGCATGTAGAGAACAGACGCCACACACAAAGCTAGCCTGGGTATAAATAGCTGTGTAGACGGTGAGGCAAGTACAAATATGCCAGAACCCTATAGTATAGGCCGGGTACATGGTTCTCTACTTGCCCGAGCAGCGCCTTCCACATCTACACCGCTATTTTAGCGGGGTAGTGTCCCACTGCCTCCTTGCTGCTGGAGACTTTTCCTGCCACAGTGAAAGGCTCTGGTGGGAGCAGAGGCTTTGGCAGCTTCACGCTGCTGGATGCTTTCCCCGCTACAGGGAAAGGCTCTGGCAACAGGGAAAGACCCCAGCAGCTCCCTGCTGCTGGAGCCTTTCCCCACTGCCTCACCCTTGCCAGAGCCTTTCCTTGCCTCAGTGAAAGGCTCTGGCAGCTGCGAACTGCTGTTTCCCCCACCAGGTGCATGTAGCTACACACCGGTGTGGACACACTGCTTTTCACAGTGGCATGTAGCTACCCGTAACCTGCATGCCACCACCAGGGTAGAAAAGGCCTATGTGGACCAGCCACTAGAGGAGGATGCAGACACTTTGCTGGTGGGTTTCATAGATCTTTGTTAGACAGCAAAGGAATATTGAGAGTCAGAAATAATAGGTTCAATTCCAGGTTCTGTAGGGGAGTGTACTCTTGTGGTGACAGAGCCTTCTTCCCCATCCCTTCAGCCTCTTATTTCACCCCTTCTGCTCTTTCCCCACTCCCTCCATTTCCTGTCCATCTTCTCCCCCTGGGTCCTGTGCCATGGCAGCCCTTCTGTACCCCCTCCCCCTCAGCTCCTGCTCTAAGCTTCTGCCCCTGTGTCCCTCCTTTCCAGCTCAGGCAGCTTCCCCCCTTGTGCCTTATTTTTCTGCCTTTGAGGGGGAGCATTGAGAGCCGAAGAGAAACAGTATCTCAGTTCCTGTTGTTACCCAGGGTTTTTAGAATCCAAAGCAGTGGTAACTTAACGGTTTCGCTGCAGGTGGCATCAGGAATAAATCAATGGGAACACAGCACTTTTGACTGATGAAAGATTAATGCAAGTAAGCGTGCTCTTATCTAAAATTACTGTTTATTAGATTTAAGTACACACAGACATAAGCAATAGGTTAGAACATCCCAAATAATTACCTAGAATCTGAGATGGCCTTGACTCATTAGCAGCATGTCAGCGATGGCCGGTTGCTTCCCCACCAGGGAGCATGGTGTCAGGAAAAAAAGGCTCAGGCTAGCTTCAGAGAACTGCTCCGAAGTACACTCTATTGTCTAGTCTTTGTATAACTAATTTTTAGAAAACACATAGCTCATAGTGACTCCTATTGGGTCATCTCTTCTCCTAACATCAATAAACCACTTATCAGCAGAACATTTCTGACGATCGTAGGCTATGTCTACTCTACGCAGTTTTTAGCGACGCAGCTATGCCGCTAGAGCTGTGCTGCTAAAAGGTGCACAGTGTAGCTGCTGTTTGTCAGCAGGAGAGCTGTCCTGCCAACAAAAAAACTTGCACCCCCAATGAGCCGCAGTAGCTTTATTGGCAGGAGAACGCTCCTGTCGACAAAGCGCTGTTCACACCGGCACTTTTCCTCGACAAAACTTTTGTCTTTCGGGAGTGTGTGTGTGTTTTTTTTAACACCTCTGCCAGTGTAGACAAAGCCTTAGTCATAATAAGCTTCTGTATCAAAGGCGCCCAAACTCAAGATCTCCATCCACTTATTTTCCTTCAGTCTCAATTTGTTGACCCTTTTCTCACCTTCTCCCATTCTGATTAGCAGAATCTGCAAGCCAGCAGCCAGCATTTGACCTTCCCTCCAGAAGCTCTGCTTGTTCAAATTAACCCTTAACTACGTGGTATTCTGTTTTATTAATTCATGGTGGTTGAATGCACACAATATGGTTGCAATTAGCTTGTTCAAATTCTGGGATAACACACCCCTCCATTCCCGGGCAGCGCTGTGCCAAGCACCACAGTGGCCCCTGGAGGCCGGAAGAACAGTTATAGGAAAAATCCTGCTCCTCTCGTGCAGCCCTAGGATGAAGCATGCTCTATGAGGATGGTGCATAGGAGCTATGAGCTAAGTTCTCTGTAAGCTGCATGGCTATGCAGAAGTCTGTTTAGCGCCGTGGAGGCACTTAGGGAACCTGCCCGGGGACCGGCCGGGGAAGGGACGCCCCAGCCCCAACCTAGCCCGGCTCCCAACCTGTTGGGGCGTCCCTCTGCCAGCCCCAACTCTGCTACAATCTGGAGGACCTGCCATGGCGGGGGTGCCCAGCCCTGCCAGGGGTGGTGTGGCTGGCCTCACCTGGCCCCAGGCACAGCTGGAGCAACCCAGCCCAGCCCCAGGCGCGGCCAGGGCACCATCCCCCCTGGCCCGGACCTGCTGGGGAAGGGGCGCCTATCCTGCATCCCCAGCCCTGGAGCTGCCCCACCAGTGAGAGGCGCCTCTCCCCACACCAGCCCAGGTGCTGCTGCGGGGAGAGAGAGCTGGGGGGAGCCCCAGAGCACCCTCCTGCACCCCAAACCCCTCATTCCCGGCCCCAGCCCTCACACTCCTGCACCCCATCCCTCTGCCCCAGCCCTGAGCCCCCTCCCACACTCCAAACCCCCTGGCCCCACCCCTAGCTCATGAATTTTGTTATGTGCACCAATATGGAGAAAAAAAACAGCCACCATGTGATGGGTATTTTATAACTAAGTCCTATGTCGTAAATATGTTTAGGACATAAACATCAGTCTCTTACGATAACTCCAGATATGGTAGTCCAGAAGATCAGCTTTCTATTCCTTTGGTAAATTGTGATAGCTTAAGACACATCTAATGCACAGTCACTACTATGATTTATACTTTGGTGCAAAGCGTGACACCAAGTTACCTCTATTGCCCGAAAATGTAGTATTATTTAAATTAAGGGAGATACATATTGAGTGAAAAACTAAGCACAGTTCATCAGACTAATGTTTGTAAATATATAACTGGGAGGGATTCATACTTTCAAGCTTAATACAGTACCTCAGTAACCTAGTATTCTCGTTTTTCCTTTTATAGTTTTACATGTGGCACACATAAAAAATGAGGCTGAGAACGCGGAAAGCTTCTCAGCAGTCAAATCAAATTCACACCCAGCGTGCTTTGAGGGCAAAGAGGAAACATTCAGAGGTAGAAGAGAGCTTACCTGTTGGAGGAGGAAAACCACAGAAGAATGAAACCGGTCTGTTGTCATCAATCAAAAAATTTATTAAAGGAAGCACGCCCAAGGTATGAGCTCAGTGTTTTGTTGCCTTTTTTTTTTTTTTTTTTTAATTTTGAGTCATATTCATTTTTTCTAAAATTTGATCAAGTATTGTATTAAGAAGAATAAGAATTTGTAAAAGGCATGTTCTGTGCAGGCAGAACAGCTTTATAAACAATAGAACACAAAAATTGCCTCATAATAGTTGTGTGTGAATGCAGATATAGAAGTTAAATTGCAAAGTTGCTGACACTGCCCAACTCTGTATAAAACAATTAGACGTTTATGATAGTGCCATAAGTTTGAGGACTTAGTATCAGATGTTCCACTGGAGAAATAAGAAACGTTGCCTTATAAATACAAGAGGCCAAATTCAGCTATAGTATAATCAAGTATAATTTCCATGTGCCTCAGTGAATTTTCTACCTACTTATCGCACCTTAGACATGAAGTTTCAGGGCTAAATTACTGAATCTCTTTCAACTCTATCTAGACACAGATCTGAAGCACGCAGATTTTCATATTTAAAACTTGCTCAGTGCAAATTCTTAGGGGAAGATTATATACAGCACATTACTTTTATTGCGTGAGTGCCACTTTGAAATAGTTTTCAAAACTGTTATTTTTATTGGGGTTTTTTAAAAGATGGTCTGATTTTATAAAACCAGTCTTATCAGTCCAGAAGTTCTGATATTGTAGATATTAAAAGAACAAGAGCCAGGATGCCAGAAACATACAAAAATGTTTCAGAGAAATACATGGCAGATAAATGTAGTTTAGATCAGAAAATGTGTTTTTTTATTGTTAAAGTGAAGTGTTAAAAATGGCAGTTTTATTATTTTTCATTATAGTTAAAATACGTAAAGATGCAGTGAAGTTTAAAAAATTCTAATCAAATTGTCTCAGAAAGCTGGGTGACTAGGCAACAAAATGGCAGATGAAATTCAGTATTGATAAGTGCAAAGTAATGCACATTAGAAAACATAATCCCAACTATACATACAAAATGTTGGGTTCTAAATTAGCTGTTAACACTTGAGAAACAGATCTGGGAGTCATCGTGGATAGTTCTCTGAAAGCATCTGCTCATCTACAGCAGCAGTCAAAAAAGATAAGTGTTAGGAACCATTAGAAAAGAGAGAGATAGTAAGACAGAAAATATCATAATGCTACTATATAAATCCATGGTACGCCCACACCTTGTGTACTGCATGCAGTTCTGGTTGCCCCATCTCAAAAAAGGTACATTAGAAATGGAAAAAGCACAAAAAGGGCATAAAAATGATTTGGGGTATGGAACAGCTTCCATATGAGGCGAGATTAAAAAACGTGGGACCGTTCATTTTAGGAAAGAGATGACTAAACGGGGATATGTTAGAGGTCTATAAAATCATGAATGGTGTGGAGAAAGTGAATAAGGAAGTGTTGCTTACCCTTTCACATAACACAATAACCAGGGGTCACCCAATGAAATTAATAAGCAGCAGGTTTAAAACAAACATAAGGAAATATTTCTTCATACAATGCACAGTCAAACCGAGGAACTTTGTTTCCAGGTGATGTTGTGAAGGCCAAAAGTATAACTGGGTTCAAAATAGATTTACATAAGTTCCTGGAGGATAGGTCCATCAATGACTGAGTCAGGATGGTCAGGGACACAACCCCATGGTCTGGGTGTCCCTAAATCTCTGACTGCCAGAAGTTGGGACTGGACAACGGGATGGATCACTTGAAATGGTCCAGTTTTTTAATTCCCTATGAAGCATCTGGCACTGGCCAGGATACCGGGCTAATTGTACCATTGGTTTCACCCAGTATAGCTATTTTTATGTTCTCAGATACCATGCAACTCAATGTGTCCTAGGAATTTGTTCAGCACCCATTGTAGCAGGCTATAGGCACTGACTTAAAGGAACTGTAAAATTATATATATGTTAACATTTTTCTTTACCTGTGGAAAATTCTGTATTGTTAAAACTGTTTAAATTTTGCATATCACTAAACGCAGGCAATACATCGATTTCACTTTCTGATTCCTATGCTCTAGCACAAAGCAAAATACTTTGGGTTGTAGTGGCAGTGGCATTAACATTGCATGCTATTGATTGATATTGCTGGGCTATACTGCATAGCTCTCATGACAACACAAAGTAGTCTTGTGGTTACCATGGTAACATCAGAACTCTTTCAGGAGGTATGTGTGTTATATTATACAATAGTTCAGTTACCTGTCTATTATAATATAAATTAAGAAAGAGATTGTATGGATCTGTGGCAATAAATGTATAGCAACATATACTTTAAAATATACTAATTTTGACATCAGAATCATAGTCCATCACTCTGACATCACAGTGATGGCTTGTGGGGGTGGGTCTTTAACACCCCCCCCCCCAAAGTTCAACCATTTACTTACATAAAAGTAACTAAAATATGGTTAATAAAATTCTGATGACATTGGGCCTTATCTTATAAGCTACATAATGCTCTCAACTCCCATTTAAGTCAGTAGATAACTTTAAAACAGTCCTACTAATTCTAATATCAGAGTTACAGCCCACCAGTCTGACATCATAGAGAAACTAATACAGATAAGGATGTAGTTTAGATCAGGCACCTTGCAGGACTGAGCCCTGTTTAGAAAGCATTTTTAACAGTTTGTAAGAAGTTTAACATAGTGGTTTTTTTTAAATGATATACACATCCAGTAATATTTTTTAAAAAGTTTTAAAACTTGAAACATTACAACACATTGACAGAAGTAAGTTATACCAAATTTATTTAATTTGTGCGTTCTGGTAACATCATAAATTACATTAGCTTTGTTTTTGTGACTTGCAGTGCATCCTCTCCTTTGGAATCAGTGCAACCCATTCGTTAACTTGCATTTTTATTCCATGGTTTCTGAAAAATCTAAAGAACAGACATCCTATTGATATCAGTGTGACATTGCCATATTAATTTCAGTATGATGCAATTAGTAATACTTTGGGGTATTGATTGTAAACAGAAATCTTTACAGTATAAAATTGCCAATATAAAGTACATAGAACAATGACATAATATTGTGCAATTTTATTCTTGAATGCTGTTGACAGACACTTAACTCCACTTTTGTTGATTGTGATTTTGCCAAGAATCCCTCTTGTTCATTGGCTTTTCTTTCCTTATTATATTTATTTGTATTGCTGCTTTTAGTCTTTTCTCTGGGTATTTTATTTTAATTCTTTGTTCTTTTTCATCCAATAAATCTCTTTTAGACGTGGTGGAGTTTTCTTTTGGCTTTTCTTACAGGAAAAGGAAAGATGTCTCTACAGTTTGGGTTGTAACTTTTTTTAGTGAATGTAATGCTCCTGAGAGGTGCAAGATTGACAGTCCTGGAGACTGAAATCCTTTTTTCACAGAGCAATTACAGCCAGGGCAGCAGCAGCGGTAGCTTCCCCACACCACTGTGATCTATTCTTTTGGAGGAACCACCTCTAGGATGAAAGGGTAGTTCAGTCTCCATGCTCATTCAATTCTCTTTGCTGAGACTATCAACAGGAGTTCTAGTAGGTGCTAGTCATGTTAGTGGTTTTTGTGATGATTCTGTATCTGTCCACTAGGAACTGGAATGAGAACACCAATGCTTTTCACTTAGGCCACAGAACAGCCTTCAGGTGGTAATGGCTTTCTGTCATTCTTACCTGAGCTAAATTTGAACTAGTGACCTAGAAGGTAAAAGGTGTTACTTTCCTTTTTCCAGTCCACGGAGCCATCTAGTTTCTCAATCTCTGCAGTTGTATTTCTCAGAGATTTAAAGTTTGCCTGTATATATACAGTACTGTCCATTGGAGAAAGCAGGAGCTCACAGGAGGCTTGTGGGACCAATGAGGTGCCCACATTTTCTTCCTATGTTGATGTGTGTGTAGTACTCCTGTATTATAAAATAGTCTAAGGCCTTTGTTGGGCATAATGAGGCCTTTTTAGTTTTGAAATTTCAGTTATTTCTTTGCCAAGTTTTAAGTCTGTGTTCTGCAAGTTATGTGTGTCCAGCATTATGATATTTGGGGAGAAAGATGTGTATTTAAAATTTCATTTCAGAAGTGTGTTATAGGCAAGGTGCCCTGTGTGCTTTGCAGCAAGCTGGACTTCAATTCTAATATAATCTTTAGATTCTGTGGCGCTCTGGAAATTCTGCAGCAGTTCCAGATGCATTTTTTATATTGAGGATTTAAACTAAATATAAAAATGAATAATATAATGGTACAGTATCCTCTGTGTTGCTTGTTTTGATATCAAATTGAGTTTATTTTATATTATCCACACAATTTCAGTTTTCAGTATGCTGCAGATTGTCATCTTAAGGTTTCAGATTTAACATTCTATTAAGATTCATGGGTAGGGCCCTACCAAATTCACGGTCCATTTTGGTCAATTTCACGGTCATGGGAATTTAAAAATCATAAATGTAATGATTTTAGCTATTTAAATCTGAAATTTCACGGTATTGTAATTGTAGTGGTCCTGACCCAAAAAGGAGTTTTTGGGGGTTGCGGTACTGCTACCCTTACTTCTGCACTGCTGCTGGTATGGTATGGTATGGTATTGCCACCTTACTTCTGTGCTGCTGCCTGCAGAGATTGGCCCTCAGTAAGCAGCCGCCCAGCTCTGAAGGCAGCAAGGCAGGAGTAAGAGTGTTATGATATGGTATTGCTACCCTTACTGCTGCTGCTGGGGTGCTACCTTCAGAGCTGGGTGCCTGGCTAACAGCCGCCGCTCTCCGGCTGTCCAGCTCTGAAGGCAGCACAGAAGTAAGGGTGGCAATACCGTGACCCCTCTAAAATAATCTTGCGACCCCCCCCTTGCAACTCCTTTTGGGTCAGGACCCCTAATTCAAGAAATGCTGGTCTCCCCCATGAAATCTTTTGGTGTATTTAAAATTTTCTGGTGTATTTAGTGGAAGAAAATACACTATTCAGTGTGTGTTTTCCCTTTTCTGTTTTAAGGAAGAAAGAGAAAATCCTGCAAAGAGAAGTAGAATTGAACGTGATATAGATGATAGCTTGATTACTTCCACACCTCGAACAGGAGAAAAGCCTAACAAACAGATCTCTCGAGTAAGACGGAAAAGTCAAGTAAATGGAGGTTTGTAAATATTCCATTCATATATTAATCATAGAATCATAGAATCTCAGGGTTGGAAGGGACCTCAGGAGGTCATCTAGTCCAACCCCCTGCTCAAAGCAGGACCAACCCCAACTAGATCATCCCAGCCAGGGCTTTGTCAAGCCTGACCTTAAAAACCTCTAAGGAAGGAGATTCCACCACCTCCCTAGGTAACCCATTCCAGAGTTAGAGGGTCAAGATCTAATACTTGTATGGTGACGTATTAATACAGGGCTTGACTCTGCCCTGTTGGAGTAAATGCGAATTTTGCCATTAATGTCAGTGGGAGCAGAGTTGGACCCACAGTATCTGAAGTGTTCTTTCCTGGAGAGTAATTGTAAGTATACGGGGTGGATGAGACTAGAAACAATCTGATGAATATGTGTTTTTTCTTTTTAAGAGCCATTCAGTTATTGGAAAACCACCACATACATATCTTGGAACTACTTAGCCATAGTATTATCCACTTAGGCAATAGGAATGAATACTTAGTTATCTGAAATTGCTCATCTTCACAGTGTTACAACAAGTGAAATGTCATTCTATAGCAGGTGGTTTGTATGAGAATCATTCCACTTTCCAGGTGCTGAAGGCACTTGGTCAAATAAGTGCAAGAAATGAAATTCTTTCACAGATGCACACACAGGCATGTATTATTCTGTGTTATAGTAATGCCAATTTTAGTGTAAAATTTACATTAATATTTTAACGTCCTTAACCACCTCTGCTGTTCTAGCCCTAACCCACGCCATAAAATCAGGCTTTCAACTTTAAACAGGTTTCCCACTGAACTCAAACACCGCCCCCCCCCTTTTTTTTTAGTGAAAAGCAAACCCAGAAGTGTCTTGTTCTTTGGATTATTTAAAACATTTAAAAATCTTTTTAAGGGGTTGTTGAATAGTTTAGTGATCTGGTTGATAGATAGACTTTCTATTTTCAACTTGTGTGTTTATTGAGATAATTACATCACTTGGAATTCTTTGTCAGCTGATCAGACTGCAGCTTTCAAGCTATTTTCTAACTTGCCATGACTTGTCTGGTGCAGTAACAAAGGAATGTTCTATTTTCAGAGGATGTAGGGATTATTCAGTGCAAAATTTTCTTAATGAACTCATTATTTTACATCAGTTGAGTACAAGTGCTTATATTTGACAAGAAAAATAGTTGTATAAAGAATAATGTGTTCTTAATTACCCAGTAAAGCAATAATTCCATCATTGGAAACTGGTGATAATGACCTAAACCATGAATCCTATCTTAGACCAGAATAGTCTGTTTGTCACCAGTATCCCAAAATGAAATTACTTTAGTGGGCTTTGGATTGAGCTGATAATACATAGGTTGAGGAAAACAGTTTATTTTTGTAGTTGTGTTTCATTGTCCTTGTCCCTGTTCTTACTTCTTCCTCTTCTCCCCCACTTTTTTTTGATATCTCAGATTCCCTTTGTCCTCCTTCCTTCCTTCTTTCTCTCAGGACAGCTTGTATTGACGGCTGTGAGGTTGGCTGTGATCTGTTTATCAGCCATTCAGATGCAACATGGATTTACCTGTAGAAGTTTCTTAAAATGTGCTGTCATCTGTCCTTTGGTGAACAGATCAACTAAATGTCTGCTGTGGAGTTATGATTTTTCCCTACCCCTTTCAGAGACTCGGGTGATGGTGTTCTGGTATTCAATGGCTATACAAGAGGTCTTGTTTCCGAACAGAAAGACATACCTAGTTAAATGGAAATGCTTCTCGTAGTGGAGTCATGTTCACCACTTGGATGCTTCTGTTCAGAATATAATGGACTACGTATTGTCTTTGAAACACTCAGGATTCTTATTTAGTTCTGTTAGAGTTCATCTAGTTGCTCTATCAGCATATCTCCTGCTAGAGGCAGGTCATTTGATTTTCTCTGACCCAGTGTGTCTAAATTTTTTATTGGCCTGATTAATGCATTTCCACCAGTTAAGGAACTTTTCCCTATCTGGGACCTGAATATAGGACTTCCATCTTTTTTGAACGCATGTCATCATGTTCTTTATATCACTTTTCCGTTAAGACAATGTTTTTGATAGCCATCACATCAGCTCTCACAGTGAGTGAAATACAGGCTGTGATGACTGGCCCTCCATATGCTGTGTTTCATAAGGACAGAGTCACTTTTAAGCTGGATCAGAAATGTTTACCAAATGTGGTTTTGGAATTCCATATGAACCAGTTCATATGCTTGCCAATATTTTTTCCTAAACCTCATGACTTTCTTATAGAAGTTAAACTCCACATGCTGGATGTTTCTAGGGCTATACCTTTTTATTTATCCAGGACCAAGCCATTCTGTAAATTGGCTAGACAGACTTGTTACGTAAAGACACACATAAACGGGCCAACTCTGTCATGTCATAGAGACTCTATATGGGTGGTGGACTGTGTTAAGATTTCCTGTTCATTAAACGAACTACCCCTTCTCTATCAATTCAGGGCACATTCAGTCAACATCTGTAGCTTGTTTCAGGGAGTCCCTATTTCTGAGATTTATTAGAGCAGCTACTTGGAATTTGGTTCATCTATTTATTGATTGCTACTCCGCTGTGACAGTTTCTAGATCAGATGCCCTGTTGGGCAGAGATGTCTCAGTCATTTAGATAAGACTCCTGTTTCCTTCAGGGGTAACTGCTAGTCAGTCACCTATAGAGGGATCCATGTGGAAAAATGCTCAAAGCAGAAGTTATTTATGTTACAGTAACTGGAGTTCTTCAAGATGCCTTTGTCCACATGGAACCCATGGTCTGCTCTGCTTTCCAATCCTTACATGGATATTCAGTATTAGTGAAGGAACTAAATGGTGGTTGCAGCTGCTCCACCCTTAATACCCGCGCTGTAGGGGGTGTGAGGGCATCCAAGGCACATATGCAGCTCCGACGGATACTGCTGGCTAAAAGATTCCAAATTCGCATGTATGAGGCGCACATACCTGCGGTGGGATTCGTGTATACAAAGGCATCTCAAAGAACTCCAGTTACTGTAAGGTAAGTAACTATCTTTGTTTCAGCATCAGAATGACACCACTTTATTTTTTGGCTCTTACCCAAACCAGCTCTGAGCTGGCACTTTTCAGCTCTGAGATGCACATAATACACACACATTTATAAAAAGCCTTACTCAATTGTTAATTAAAACTGAGATTTGCTTAATTGTGGTCCATGACTGTTGGTATCTGTGGTTAGAAGAATAGTTCTAGTATTTTACTAGAGAATCAAAAATGGCATACAGAATAGCTAAGTAAGAGCTTGATCCTGAGAGGTGACAAACATACCCAATATCCATTGGAGTCCCGTTGACACTGGAATCAGTGGTCAGTGAAGGTGCCCAGTACCTTGCAGGAGGCACTCTGCACCTTGCAGGATTGATCATTAAATATTTAAATAAAGTATTTTATAAACGTCTACTCATTAATTTTAACTTTTTTTCTTTTTATAACAACTGATTCTGGCTATTTTTGATTGCTTATTTAAAGTGCTGTAGAAAACGGATGTTATTTTTGATGGTGAGATATTTAATTTTCAGTAAGTGATGGTTCTTTTTTTAGTAAAATTCGTATGCCAGCTTATTTGACCTGTGGTGGAGAGTGAGGAAAATTCACTGTAGCTCATATAATAAAAATTACAAGAAGAAAAGAGTGCAAGTAGACATGAGGAACCAAATCAGTCCATTGCAGTTTTATATCTTTTTTTTCTTTTCTTTTCTTTTCTTTTCTTTTCTTTTACAGAAGCTGGAAGTTACGAAATGACAAACCAACATGTAAAACAAAATGGAAAATTAGAAGATAATCCTGCCACTGGCAGTCCGCCCCGGACTACATTATTGGGGACCATATTTTCTCCTGTTTTCAATTTTTTCTCACCAGCAAATAAAAATGGTAGTTATTATCTAAAGCTACATAATATATATTAACATAAAAGCTAAGTGTAGTTCACAATTTTTGTAAAAGTTGTTTAGACTGCTAATGCAACAGATGATCCTTCTTGTTGACCTGCAGAGCGAGACCCACAGTTGCCATAAAGGAAACGGTACCTAACTATTAGAAGGGTTGCTTTAGCTATATAAGAGGAGGCATGGGCTTAGTTGCATTAAAATATTTGTTTCCTAGTTGTATATGTCTTACACTTCACTTTGATTTACAAGGTGTAAGAAACTAATTTGGTATTTTTCACCCTATCTAAAATGGATTTCTCTCTTTCTCCACCCACCTTTGGTTTGTATTTTAATATCATGAATTAAATTAGGGACATCTTCAGTTATTCCAGAACACATTATCTCTTCATCTACGAATATTAATACTCTGTTAAGTAATTCAACGTTAGGATAATGATTGTACTGAAACCTCATTTCAGGAACATCAGGATCAGATTCCCCTGGGCAAGCTGTTGAAGCTGAAGAAATAGTCAAACAGCTTGATATGGAACAGGTGGATGAGATCACTACCAGTACTGCAACATCGACCAATGGAGCAATTTACACTAGCCAAGCAGTGCAAGTCAGATCTACTATCAACAACGGTTTGGAAGAAGTAGAGGACACAACTGATCGTGATCTACCACCACTTACAGGTAAGAAACTTGCATTTTCCTGGTACTCTTAAGTTAAATGTGCAATAATAAAAATGTGTTTGCACATTTGAGTAGAAGCTTTCTAGCCCAGAGTGTTCCTGTATTTTATATAAACAAAGATTCCCCAAAGTGTTTACTTGCATGCTGATTTTCGTGAGCAGTAGCCTGGGAAATGCACGTTGTTGTTTGCCAAAAATAGAATCTCATTGTAAACTTCTCAGGCCAAATCCATTCCTGGTGTGACTCAGTTGACTTCCAAATTTAAATAAAGCCCAGTTCAAATGAATATTGTGATTCTAAGTGTCAGATTAGGGAGGGATAGCTCAGTGGTTTGAGCATTGGCCTACTAAACCCAGGGTTGTGAGTTCAGTCCTTGAGGGGGCCATTTAGGGATCAGGGGCAAAAATCTGTCAGGGGACAGTACTTGGTCCTGCTAGTGAAGGCAGGGGACTGGACTCGATGACCTTTCAAGGTCCTTCCAGTTCTAGGAGATTGGCTTCTTTCTTTCTTTCTTTCTTTCTTTCTTTCTTTCCAAATGTATTAAAATAAAATGTAAACTCTTGAAAGAACCATCACCAAAAAGAAGTTCCCAACCCTTTGGCTGCTTCCACCAAAATAACATAGACAAATGACAGATTAATATAAGTCCCTCCTTAATTTAAAATGTTTCCTTCAAGAGAATCATCATGTTCTTTTTGGATGAAAATTCTTGAAACATTGAATTTACCATTGTGCAGAGGGCCATCACAAGCCTATGCACTATTTAAGTCTCACTTTAAAGTTTCACAAAATTGGTATTTAAGTAGAGCGTAGCTTTGTGTGGGCTCACTGCTGGGAGGTGAATTTCACCCTACAAGATGTAGGGCTGAGGTTAGGAGAAGAAGATGGAGAATTTTCACTGCTGCTATGAAGACTTGCGCATGAAGTGCAAAATTTTCACATTTTAAAACTGCACTAATAAGACTAGCTCTTGTGGGGTTTTTTGTTTTGTTTTGTGTTTTTCCATTGAATTTTAGCACCAGTATCTCCAGACAGTGGTTACTCATCAGCTCATGCAGAAGCCACCTATGAAGAAGACTGGGAAGTCTTTGATCCGTAAGTATTAATATTTTTACTGAAACATTACTTTTATAATTTTGGGCATTGGATAAAAAAACCTTTTATTTGAGCAAGTACTTTGTCATGTTTAGAAACTTGCTTGCTGTGGTGAACTCTATTTGAAAACTGCTAATTGTAAAACTAGTATATTGTGACTGTCCATGGCTTGTTATATTCAGTTTAAATTATTTCTTACTTAGTCTTAATTACTTTAAATTACTTTAGTTGACTTACTGCATTGTCAGTTAAGGTAATGTGAATATAGTTATACAACAAATTATCTTTCCTTTTTAGATATTATTTCATCAAACATGTTCCACCACTAACTGAAGAACAACTTAATAGGAAGCCAGCTCTTCCACTGAAAACAAGAAGCACACCAGAATTCTCTTTAGTTCTAGACTTGGTAAATATGCGTATAGACATAAGTTAGTAGTGGGGGAAGAGTGAATTTATGTTCCACTTATTTTGCATATTGGACACATTGGGAACATGATGCTCCCAGTATTAAGAAGAGACCTTATTAAATGTACACGTTGAAGGACTATAAAGTATTCAAAAAGGTTTACAAAATTTCAATTAAAAAGACACCGAGTATAAAGAAATAATTTGAGAAACTGTCACTGAGTAACAAGAATGGAAAATTCACTGCATTGGTTGCATGATTCAACATTTTTCTTAAACATTTCAAATTTTTTTTTAAATCTTCGTGAACAAAAGTTAGCTGACCCTCCAGAGGACCTTCCCAAAGGAGTAGTGGAGAAAATCAGATATAATAAAGGAGAAAATTCAGCATCACCTGTATTTGATCAAATACTTACAAAAGGATGAGCCTCCTAGTGAGATTCCCTTAATTCCGAGAGGACTTTCCTTACAGAGAAGAAAGCATGCTTCTCTTTAGAACTATTTGTTTTCACCCTCTGTTGATCCATTTAATTGTATTTAAGCAGTTATTACTGGATAATTCAGTCACTGGCTATATATAGTTGTCATTTAATGAATACAGAAGTCTAATTTTTTTAATGAAATGGGGGGATAAATAACTCTAGGAAGACTCATTATATAACAACTAAAGTTGAGATTGACATTATAAGCACTGTTTTATCATGTGCTATGTAACCTGTTATACATGGGTCATATGAATTGAATACTCATTTCAAAGTGATAGGAACAGACTTGTATTAAATAAGAGGAATTTGTTGTACCTGTAAAATCAAGATTTCTTTCTCTTGGGATTCTGTGTTAGTGCCACAGTTACAAATGAAATTATTTCAGATTTGCAACATTAATGAATAGTATACTAATATCTGTCTTTCAAACCTTAGCAGCAATACATTCAAAATTAAATTGACCAGACTGAATTATAGAGTATATTTCCCTTCCAAAAGAACATAAAGAAGCAAATAGTCTCCTTTTTAACAATCCTGTCACAAAAGCTTCTTAATTTAGTATGATCTTTTTATTTTATTTTTTCTAGGATGAAACATTAGTGCATTGTAGTCTAAACGAGCTAGAAGATGCTGCACTCACTTTTCCGGTGCTTTTCCAAGATGTCATTTACCAGGTAATTAGAAATATATAGGAAAAATATACTTGTTTGTTTGTTTAATAGATAAAGTTATCAGGCGTATGTAATATCTTCTTGACAAGAGAGAGATAAACATTGATTGGCATCTAAACAGCCATTTGAGTTATATGCTGCAGATTTGAAATTTTGTAAGGCAAGTGATCATGTATTAGAAGTATTGTGGAGTACTTTTTATTACTACAACGTGATAATGATGATTACTAGTAAAAGTGTCAGCAATGATTAGTAAGAAAATGTAAATATTCTTTTTAGCAGCAGTATTCCACAGCAGCCTTTCTCCTTACCAGCAGATGGAGGCAGGAACATTGAAAGTTCAGGCAGTATCATTTCCCATGTAATAGCTTGCCACAAACTGTTAACTTTCTTCCCTGCCTGAGGAAACCAATTCATGCTGGTTGATCATTTCTTACTGTGAAAAAGGCTAATCTTCAGAGCCTGAAGTTAACTAGCTTCTATCTAGCACACCTAGTCTTGCATATCCTTTGCCGGTAACGTTTCCACCTCTTCCGCCCCAGCTAGATTCTACTTGGTGATTACAGTTACTTTTGATTGTCTTGTGGAAACTGCTAGTCATTTTTCCTGCTTCAGGCAGTATTATTAGCTTTATATGTTTTACATTGACATACCGTAGAGGAACAAGCATGGGAAAGAGGAGATCTGTTCCAGCAACTGCCAAAGATGCTGCACTGACCCAGGCTGTTGTTCTCAGGTCCTTTTGTGTGATGTACCTGGGAGAGGCAACAGCTTCCCCTCCATGTAGTTCGCACGATATTGGACCCCTCTGTAGTATCTTTGGAGAATGAGCCAGTCATCAGGCACCTTAAAAGGACACTTGTCCAGGTATTTTTCCTAATTTTAAAAATGTTTTTCTTCATTGTTGCATATAAAACCCCTTGGAATTTTGAAACTAAAATACTTTTTTAATGGGTTTCTTATCTTGTCTCCTATTTGGTGACTGCCATTCTCAGTTTCCTCCTGGATGAACTGGAAAGGAAGCTTCAAATTAATTCTTTGGGGGCAAATAGATTAAAGCCTGTTTTTTCCTTCCCTCTCTGAGGATCTCAATATGATTTGAGTATTTCTGGCTATAACTATGCTCTTTTGGTGATGGTGTGTTTTACTGAGTGTAGCTGAGAGCCAGCTTAGGGTCTGATCAAAAGGAAATTTAAGTCAATGGAAAGACTATCTTACAAGGTTTCTATATCTGTATTTAACAACATTGTACATAAGCCGGTACCTTTTTATCCAATAAGATGATGATGCAGTTTCATCTATTGTGCCTTAGTTATCTCCCAAGTTTAGAATTGCAAAGAAGCAGTACCTTCACAAGGTAGACTTGATAAGGACAGCCTGTGTCTACATCAAGTATGTTGTTTTAGGATTCCTGACCACCTGTTTATTTTATTCAGGTGCTTATACACCAAACATGGCAACCCAGAAAACATTCACCTCTTGTTACGTGAGGGACAATAAGCAGGAGACTAAACAGTCAAGAATTTAGTTATAACCGTAAAACATTTAATTAACTAAGGCTATGGGTAAAAAGAGAAGTCTCCTCCAGATAACTGCTGGACAGAAACTGGTTAATATTACTTACATTCTTAGCTTTGTATTGTAGACAATAGTTAGCTATTTCATCTGCTTTTGAAAAGTGATTCTTTCAATTATCAATTTGGTCGTCTCCTATGCAATAGGCCCATCTGAATTTCAGATCTCCAAACTCGCCCATAGAGTGTCATTTAAGCTTTCACTGGTGTTGTCTCCTCCTGCTGGCAAGGAGGAAGTAAATGTCTGAGCAAAAATTGAAGACAAATTATTAGGTAAGAAAATACTGTTATGTATTTATAAACTACAATACAGTGTAGCTCATTGAAAACAATACCTGACATGGAAAATCAGTTTGTGAAAATGTTTTCTATTAGTCTCTGAACATTTTAATACCTTCAGTTAGACTCTTTAAGAAATACTATGAAATTAATTATTAAAAACATGCTTAAATCTTTTTTTTTTTTTGAGAGAGAGAGTGTAAAACTTAGCTCAGTACTTCTTTTCCTACAGGATTTCTCCATTCTCTCACACCTAGTTTTACTAATAATTATGCAAATGGAGATCTGGGCTTCATACCATTATGATTTCTCTACCTAACTGAAGGCCATGAACTGATACTTTTGCAGTAGTGGGAGGGTGGATGAGCAAGCAACTTACTTTGAAGTATATTCTAAAACTGGCCAACAATGCTGCAGTAATGAAGTGATTATAAATATAGTATATATTGAATGCTACAATACTTCTGTCTCTGGAGAACAAAAGTAAATGTTTAATTCTTTAGTACTAGTGTATGAATTTATTTTATAATGTATTAGCACTCCCTTTTGTTACTTGGTTAAGAGGTTTGCACTGTATTTAATTTATGCTGCAGAGCCACTAATCCTAGATACTAGGTCATCTTGCTCCCTCCTCCATCCTGAGAATATCTTCCCTTTACAAGTAGGCTTTACCCAGTCAAGAGATTTCTGTTCACTCAGTTCTTGGGCTCAACAGTCTTACTGATCTTCCTGTTTCAGCTACATAGCCCAATAGTAGCGGGTCAAAAGACATTTCACATATTCTATTCCACTGCAGCCAAACATAATTGGATTGTTCAATTCACTCTGTTGTGGATGTACTCTGATAGGATGTAGCAGGGGTATCTGAGAATTTTCATTCCCGTTCTGGTGAAATGCTATCCCAGTAGTTTCTCTAAAAGAGCAACAAAACCAGAAGCCTTTGGATCAGTTGTTGAGGCTTCAGTCTGTGGTAGACACCCACAAAGAAAGCTACGATCAAATTGGGAGCTCTTAACCTCGATTTAATTGGACTTTTAGAACTATGTTTTTCTCACCTGGAGAGCCACAATCAAGTAAGAACCTGCTGTTTCTGTTCATTTATATGATGATCTTCATCTTGGGTCTCTTACAGTTGGGTAAGATGAGTCTAGTTGCAAATCCAGAGCTGCTGAACTTCATTGACCTATAACTCCTCAGCATTTCTTTCAAGGACAGAGGAAGACGACCCATAAAGCACTGCAGAGTGATGGACATCTAATTTAATAAGAAATACATATCCGGAGTTCTGCTCCTGTTACATTCTTCCTTTAGTAAAATAGCATTTTACTGATTACTTCTATTAAAATACAGATCAAGCTGTTTATGTAGGTAGGTTGCTGCTGCTTATCTGTATAATAAGATTCCAGGATTGTCACTCTTGTGTCATTCTGAAGCCTACAATATCTGTTGAGTAAGTGTGAAGCAATGGAAACAGCTACAAACATGGTTGAGAGCTCTTTTTGTTTAGAATGTCAGCAGGTTACCATCCAGTTTTAAAGTTCTCAGCCATTTGACTTTACAAATTACGTCCATGTGAAAGCAAGGCATGTATCTATGCCATGCCAAGAGTCTCAGACGGTTGTGACATCAGAGGTAACTGAGCCAATCATGACCCTTATGCTATAGCTAAATGGAATGTACTGGTTTCATTGGTTGTATGAGGGAGACTGTACAGATGGTGGATTACTTGGCCCAACTGTCACATCTGTGCAACAGCATGGGCTTTCAGCTACTAGTAGTCATCATCATCTGATACCTGGGTAACCAGACAGATATTTCTGTGGAACACGAAGAAGGGGAAAATGAGTAGTTAGTTCATCTGGTATGATAAAGTCTTAATGATTGTCTTGCTAATTATGGGATTTTTATTTAGAGCTGTGTCAAAGTGTTTACTATATTACAGAATATTTTCTCCTCCTCCTTCTTGTTTGTAATAATTCCTTAGAAATTTAACTAAAATGTATGTCCTTACCAGTTTCTACCCCTCTTCTGCACAAACATTTTGTTGTTGAGCTGCTGGCATTGTTGTTTAAAAAAACATAGTAACAATATGGAAACATTTGGCGGGGGGAGGGAGGGGGGCGGAGGTTGTACATGTTTTCATGGATGAAGGTCGGATATACACAGTTACATGGACTATATATAGGAAAATACTACATGGCTCAAATTTTAGCCTATGATCATTAGTGTCTCTATTTCCTTGTTAAGGGAATATAAGGTTTTCATTAAAAATCAAAATAACTTCTTTAACGAAGATTAATTAGCTAACTTAACCAGATCATGTTTAATTTTTCTATTTGCTCTTGCAAATTACTCAATATCATTATTAAGCTATTTTAAAATATCTGTTTACTTTTTTCATTCTTACTAGTTTTGAAGCTTGTACTTGATCATTTTTGGCTTAAAAATATAGATTACTCATTCTGAGAGTCACTTTAAAAAGCCCAGTTTCTTGAGTTCCAGAGCTCTTCATTTGATTTATATTTCTTTAGAACAGGGGTTGGCAACCTTTCAGAAGTGGTGTGCTGAATCTTCATTTATTCACTCTAATTTAAGGTTTTGCGTGCCAGTAATACATTTTAACATTTTTAGAAGGTCTCTTTCTATAAGTCTATAATATATAACTAAACTATTGTTGTAGGTAAAGTAAATAAAGGTTTTTAAAATGTTTAAGAAGCTTCATTTAAAATTAAATTAAAATGCAGATCCCCCCAGATCGGTGGCCAGGACCCAGGCAGTGTGAGTGCCACTGAAAATCAGCTTGCGTGCCGCCTTTGGCACGCGTGCCATAGATTGCCTACCCCTGCTTTAGAAGAATTTGTTTCATGCTGTATATCAAATAAAATAAATGCTATATGCTTTTTCCAAATTAGCCACTTGATGACATTTTCAAACACTTATAATTACAAATAATTTTGGTTTTCTGAACAAAGATTGGCTAATGTGTAAAGTCCGACAGCTGGCTTGAAAAATTTTAGTATACATTTTCAAAAATGCTCTGGTCCATGTTGTGGCTTTTAAGTCATGGTTCGAGCTGAAGGGGTGCAGTGCAGCAGGAACCCCATAAGGAATCCTGATTTAGTCAGCTGGCATTCCCTCTCAGGGGCTCCAGGTAGTGCAAACTGCAGGGACAGTTCCACCACCCTTTCAACAGGTGTACTTGCCTCTTCACTCAATGGGAGTGGAGCCACAGCATTTAGGCATCTAGTGCCCCTACTGGGCTAGCCAGGAGCGGAGCCTGCATTTCCCCTCAGGATTGTTCCTGGTCCCTTTACAAGGGCACATAGAGGTAAGGCTCCTTGTGTCGTTATCTCTGTCCCTGCTCCTGTACACCATATTAGACACAATCAAGCCCTGTGTTTGTTACCTGTTATGATTGTAACTTACTCTCTACACCCTACTACTTTGAAAACATGAGGCATTCCTATTACCTCTCTACATTGAGACAATACTTTATTGTGCAAGTAAGAGACAGTCTCTTCTAGTCTAGTATGCTTATAAGTTTTCATCTTGGTTCTGCCACTGACTCAGTGTGGCCTGGGGCAACTGAGGAAATTTCTCTGCTTCAGTTACGGAAAGTAATGGCAAAATGACCATTAATCATAGCTATTTATTTTCAAAAACTACATGGTGCACCAGATTCAGCAGAAAGTGCCAGAGTTGGGATGGGGCAGGACTGTATGTGTGCATGCATGTGCAGGGGACTGTAGGCAGTGAAGGAGGGTGGGCAGAAACTGATGTGTGAGTATGGAGGACGATGAAGGGATGCAGGTGGGAAGGGTACACGTGTTTGTGTGTGTGTTCAAGGGAATTTGGGGTCCAGCGGAGAGAGGGAAACTTGTGTTGTATGAAGGAGAATGTAGAAGAAAGCAGGGAGGGGGCATTGGGGTGTGTGCACAGGGATATGTAGGGAGTGACCAAAGAAAGGGCAGATTTGTTGGACAGGGAAACTGGGATGTCACCTCCAGTTGCTTTGCTGTGCTCTGGTGAAACAAAGCAGCTGTAAATGCAATTTAACTGGCTAGTATGCGCTGGCTGCAGAGTGCCATAAAGAAGTCTCAGCACCCCAGTGAACTGACCATACAAGTTACAGTACAAAAAAAATTAAGGTTGATACTTCATATCTTCAAACAACTGGAAATAACACATGATAATATTCTCTTTGGGGTATGAAATTTTAAATTAAAACCAGGGAAATTCTTAGAGAAAGGTATGTTAATATGGAGGTAAGGTTGAGGATACATATCAGTAAGGCTACGATTTTGTCATGGATATTTTTAGTAAAAGTCCTGGACAGATCACGGGCAATAAACAGAAAGTCACGGAAATCATGACCTGTCCCTGACTTTTACTAAAAACATCCCTGACAAAATGGGGAGGGAGGAGGATCCAGCACTATGACAGGGTGGTTAGGGGCATTAAAATCTAATGTACGTTTAAAAATCAGTTTAATCTAACCTGGGACCACGAATACTAGAATGCTGTAATCCTATAGGCAACTGTTGATCCACTGGATCATGGTGTATGTGTAAAATGTCTAGTCAGGTGCCTGATGAATCCATTTATGGTTGACAAGCCCAATTTGGGAGCGACCCAGCTTGTTACAAATTTCACAGATCCACGTGTTCTTCTTCGAGTGCTTGCTCATGTCCGTTCCATATTAGGTGTGTGCGCTCGCCACATGCACCGGTGCCATAAGTTTTCTCCTCAGCAGTATCCGTAGGGGTTGGCTCTGGCGCCCTCTGCAGTAACGCCCGCATGGCGCGGTATAAGGGGCATCGTCGGCTCCCCCCACCCTCAGGTCCTTCTTGCCGCCAGTGACAGTGCCGGAACATCTGCGGCTTCGGCTAGCATTGTTTCATTCTCTGTTCTTGCGAACTTTGAAAACCTGTAATATAGTTGTATATAGTTAGTAGCTGAATTAGTTACCCTTAGTAGTAGTTCTCAAACTCTTCGTTAGTCCCAAACGGGACTTAGCCGGGGGACAAGGCATGCCCTGGTCCCCAGGCTTTAAGCCCTGCGATCATTGCAAACAGCCTATGCCCATCAGCAATCCACATAGTAGCTGCTTAAAGTGCTTGGGCGAGGGGCACATAAGTGACAAGTGTCTTTGTAAGTCCTTCAAACCCAGCATGAAAAAGGAGCGGGACAATCTCTTGAAGGCGCTCCTGATGGAGTCAGCACTCTCTTCGGCACCGGAGCAACAGTCCGACTCGGCACTGAGCACCGTGGGGTCAGTGCGCATTGCTCCGCAGTCCCCAACCACGAGCTGGCACCAGTCCCCCTCCGCGGCTCTGGCAAAGAAGCCAAAGAAGACAGGGAGGGGGAGATCCCCTACTTCCTGCAAGGGAAAAGAGAGGGCTGGGGGCGAGCCAAGACCCGCGCAATGCAGCTCAATGCCCCCTTCGGGAAGTCAGGCCCCAGCTCAAGCCGAGCAGTGTAGCCCGTCCCATGCTTTGCCTGCGACTCCAGATAGTGGTACAGGCCTCCGTCAGCTCCACGTGCCGTCGATGCCTGAGGCTCTGCAGGCAGCTCAGGAGATCCTGATGCTTCCAGCACTGTTCCCCATTGCGTGGGACATCCTGCCACCGCTTGCCCGCCCGATAGGCAGGCTCAGCAGAGCCCTCTTTGCTCCCTGGACCTTTTCCCACCTGTCATGGAAGGTCACGTTCCTGGTGGCAGTGATTATGCTGGGTAACACTGGTGGTTTGCCATTTGACAGTGAGATTTCTTTTTTGTGTTTTCCAAAATGAAGTACAAATTAAAGGAGGTAATTTTCATGACTCCTAAACCTAGAGCTATAGATACGTCTTCTAACTCAGTAAAAATGTGTGCGTTTTTGTCAGCCTGGTATTGGTTTCTGATACCCATGTATCAGATGTGTAATTCTTATTGGAAGAAGGTCATTGAGAAGGCTGACTGACTAGATGTTGACACTCGTTGTCTTGTAATGTGTGGCTGCTGACTGACAGACAGAACCTGAAGCAGATTTAGGGATCAGAGTTGCAAAATACAATTTTTAGTTAAGAAATTGCCTGGTTCCTGTATTTTTAAAATGACTTCTGACTGCATCAAGTTTTCCAGTAAATCAGTTAAAGATTACTTTACCATTTTACCTTTTCACTCATAGAAGAGTTGACTGATATTGCAAGTTGGTTGAAATATTTTTGAATGCTCAAATATTATTATACGAGTAATCTATCATTTCTGTTCAGTGTATTCATAATGACCATTTTTATTTAATAATCTCTACAGACGCTATAGCTTCAGCTGCCCCTACAGTAAAGCCACTTTAAATCTTTCTGTATTATTTATTTAAATCCATCTCTTATTTCTATAGGTTTATGTGCGGTTAAGGCCGTTCTTCAGAGAATTCCTGGAACGTATGTCTCAGATTTATGAGGTAATAATACTTAGATATCTCCCTGAAATTTCTTTTTATATTCTATATATTTATTTATATATAATGCAATATTGATGCAAATTTTTCCTCCTTTAATTTATAGATAATTCTTTTTACTGCTTCTAAGAAGGTGTATGCAGACAAGTTACTGAACATACTAGACCCTAAAAAGCAACTGGTCAGGTAAACTTGATTAAAAACTCGTGTAAATATCTAATGTTAGGCTAACCAATTTATTTTTCACAAAATTATAATTAAGAAATCAATCATTACACATTAACTTCTTTGTTGTAGTGTGCCTCACTAAATTGACCAAGCGTGTATGCATGAACGGGGGAAATGAGAGGTGGAAAGGTAATTGAATTATTGTACAAGGGATACTAGAGACTAGCCATTTTTGTACTCCAATCTGACGCTTAAAGCGTATGTATCCCTTGATCCATCATAACATATTTGAGAGTTACTCATTACAAACGTAATTCTTCTAGCACCTGTTTCTCTGCTACATCATCAATATTTGACTGATTTTTAAGTGTATATCAAGAAAACAAATTGTTTTTGACAGAAAATAATTCATTATTTGACGATTTTTTTAAATGAACTACTTTTTAAAGGACAATTCATAAAATTAATTTTAAATCCGCTATCTGCAGGATCAAAATATTTGCATCTTTCATTCAAGCATGAAATGATTTGTTGATGATTCTGGTAACAGTTATTTAGCCTTATTCATTTCCTTGTCTCTTTACCTGAACCCTGGGCTATGGTGTAGGGGAGTGTCTTGCATTGCTCAAGAACAATTCCTCAAGATTTTTAAGGAAATGTCATTGGAGGGGTTTGCATAGTGATCCTCATCTGGGAGACTTTTTGGATGGGAAAGTTAAAGCAGAAAAAAAGGGGAAATCCTTATTAAGGGGAATAAATAATTTACGCCTTCTCTGATTAGGGAATGCAAGATACTATGCCCAAGAGCTCATTTGTAAACTTCTCATTTGCATCATGTTAGCTCAGAAAACAGGGTGAAATCCCAGCCCCATTGAAATATATGGAAAAACTCCCATTGACTTCAGTGAGAGAGGGATTTCTCCTGTTGTTTTTAAAGTATGGGACACCAATCATAATTGACTTTAAGGCTTTAAAGATATATTGTCAACTTGTTTTAATCCAAATATTTTATACTTTCTAAAACTTCAGTATTCTAGTAGCATTTCACCTAATTGATATTTGTATGTAAATACTAAGCACTCTGGGGCAGGGACTGTCTTTTTATTATTTGAATGTACAGCACAGCAGAGCCCTTGTCGATGATTGGGACACTTACATGCTATAGTCATACAAGTAATAATAAAGTTTTACAGTGTATAGATTCTGCACCCAAACTAAAGCTATATTTAGGCCTGGCAGAATTTGATGTTTATTTTTTTCATAATTTTGACAGATATGTTTATTTTTAGGCATTTTTTCTTTAATTTTTGTTGATTTAAGTTTTCACGGTTGCAGGAGATTATGGGAAAGTCAGATAATGGGGTTCTCAGACAGTAATTTCATGATAGATATTAAGATTCAAAAAGTTAAAGCTTTATAACTGTTAAAACACTTATTGTCAACGTCCCATGTCAAAATATACAAAATAAATATCCTCAAATCAAGCTCTAATAAGTTCTCAAGCAGCATTTTTCTTACTTTGCCTAGCTACATTTTGATTATTATTAATGCAAATTTTTGTTGTCTGTTTGAGTGTGTACGGTGAAATCAACATTTACAGACAAAAGTCTAATCCTGCCACCCTAGCCATATGCTAGCCTAGCTCTAGGAATTATTATGTTAGGGAAGTTGTACAGCCACTGTTGTACAGAAAGTCAGACTAAGTGATCACAATGGGCCATTCTGGCCTTGGAATCTATGAGTTTATATTTAAGGACTATAAATACAGAAGTACTTTTTATGGAATCTAAACTGAGAGTTTCAGTTAAATAGATCTTCAGTATTGGTGTGTGGAATCTGGACATATTTCTTGTGCCTTTTAAAAAGTTGTTTATTCAGAGATTCACTACTATTATATTCATCTTGCCAGTGTTCTCCTTAACATGCAGTAATAATATTCTTTTAGATTCTTTTTAGGAAACCTAAACAAATGTTTTTAGATGCATTTTATCTTATTTAGTCAGCATTATAAATTTGGTTTTGATGAAAGTCTTTAAATATCATCAAATATGAATAACATAAAAAGGAATTATAAGTACTGAAGGAATCTATCCCATTAATGTGTGGGAGGTTACATGGCTATCTCATTCTTAATGGGAGTAACTTATGTAATATTTCACAAGTCTCTCTGAAAAAGTCTTACAGCTCTAATTTTTATGACTCGGAATGCAATTTTAAACTTATTGGGACAGGATAGATATAATGAAATGGGCTGGTGCATCTGAACTATATTCTAAGAATTTACACTGGATCCACACTTGTGATTCATGTGCCACTGAAAAGCTGACATCAAGGCTTGATTAGTTTTGACTTTTGCCTAACGGTAAACTTGTCAGGCACTCCACACATATAACTCATAATTTACATATCAAATTGTCACTGAGCCATCAGCTTGTTTTCTTCCATAGTAACAGTGGGAGCTCCACCCCTTTGTGAAATTAAACATTTCAGATACAGCTTTTTTTTTTTTTTTTTTGTTTAATCACATTTCCTAAATTGTTGAACAGTCTTAGAGAGATTGTCATAATAAGAAAATTTAAAGCTTAGAAAGATGCACTTTGATTGTAATATGATTTTAATGTAACCTATATTTGAAAGTCAGTTTATTCTATAGTTGATAAGGTGATGAAGCTTCAGTTGTATTTTTAATGTTACTTTAAACAACCTGAATCCTTGTACACTATCTGAACATTTCTAATTATTATACAGCCTCTCTCTGTTGAATTAAATGGGCACAGGGTAATTGGGGAAAAAAAGCAGTTGATGGAATATTTTGGCCTTGAGGCTTTTCTTAAGCTGTTATAACTGAAATAGGTTAATTGCCAACACAGGTAACATTCCACAGAAAACATTCCTTCTAATATTGTCTATTCTGGCATATAGGGAGGCTCTGTTCTCAACTGGTTAGAGCAAAGGACTGGAAACCAGGGTTCCATTGAGGGGCTAACCCCTGACATACTATGTGACCTTGGGAAGTCACTTGAGCTCCTTGTATGCCTCTGTCAACTCATCTGGAAAACTGGTTAAAAAGCAGGACCTCACTGACAGCCAGATGCTGCATCTTAACTGTCATGGGTAAATGAATTACAAAAAAAAGTACAGAATTTTATTAATCCCTCTCTTTGGTTTTAAACATTATATTTTTAGAGAAACACACAAGTTCCATGTTAAGGCATGGCAATATTTGAATATAAGGTCTACCTATTTGCTAAGAATTTTGATGTTCAAAGAATAGCCCAAAAGAGAGAGCCAGTTTATAAAAGGGCAGCTTCTTAAGAAGAGCTAAGCACATCAAGAAAGAAAAATTAAGATTTTAACTTCCATCACACTTGGCAGCATTAAATTTTCTTTTTCTCTGTGCAACATATTTTTTAAGTTACTAAATTAATTAATTTTCCTTTAACCCATAGGCATCGACTTTTCCGTGAGCATTGTGTTTGTGTACAAGGAAATTATATAAAAGATTTAAATATCCTTGGTAGAGATCTTTCAAAAACGATCATAATTGACAATTCACCACAAGCCTTTGCCTATCAGGTAAGCATTTTTGTGATAGTCACACTTTTTAGAATTTGTAAAACCTTCTCTGAAAATGAAAACAACTTTTAACTAGGTAAATTCAGAAAACACTAGGTGTTAAAAAAAAAAAAAAAAGTACCTAACTCATTTGTAATAAATTCACCTCAAAATATGTAGGGTACTTTTTTAATAGGAACACTTTAGCATTTTAGGTGTTCCTTGAGCCTTTCAAAAATAGTGTAATTTTAAAAAATAAAATAATGTAAGTGAAAAGAATTTCTGTGTGGCAAACGTTCTTCAGAATACTCAGAATACTTCACCATACTTACAATGTTTCCTTTATATTTTGATTATTTTTAATGATAAGGGCTTTAACACTTTTACTCAATTACCTCTTCTAGAAATTCAGAAAATTCCAGTCTGTTAGGACTACTCTGACTTGGGCGGTGTTCACAAAATATATCCTTTCAGAACTAGTGGAAGAATTATGAGCAAACAAATTGCTGGTTGAGGTGAAGTGTATACAACTGTCATACTTCTGTATACTAGAGGTGTTCAACATACATTCCATGATCCAGATTTAGTCCAAAAATATGCGCGCGCGCGCTCTCTCTCTCTCTGTCTCTAATCCAGTCTCCATAATTGTATAGACATGAGGGAAGTGGAGAGATTAATCTCGAGAGTCCCTCTATGTTAGAGAATAGAACTGGTGTTGAAAACAGTAGTCTGCCACAGGGGGGTCTCAATGATTTTCAGTACCTGTGCAAAAGCTAGTGATGCAGTTTTGTTGTCTATAAATTTAGCACTAGTTCAGGGAAATCCACTGCTCACAACTGATGTCAGCAATTTCAATATTGTATTGAATTTCAATTTCATATTGTAAACTGGCCTTCTGAACCAAGATCCTGATCCAGAATCCACTGAAGTCAGTTGAAGGAAAGGACTTTTTCTGATGTCAGCGAGTACAGTACAAATCTTGATTTTGCTTCCAAAACTTTTCCTGGATTTGGCGGGCAACGAAGATCATGTCTGTTGTCCCATGGGATGGTCTAAAACCGCACTGAGATTCCAGCAATATTTCCTCAGCAAGGGGAAGTAATTGGTTTAAGAGGATATGGGCAAGAATTTTCCCAGTTGTAGATAGCAAAGCAGTGCCTCTGTAGTTTCCGCACTTTGACTTATCGCCTTTCTTAAAGACTGTAACAATGTTAGCATTTCTCAAGTCTTCTGGAATCTTCTTCTTATACCAGATATGAAGAAAAAGTTTGTGGAGCTTCCTTACCAGTTCTTCACCTCCAAACTTGTATACTTCAGCTGGTATGCCATCAGGCCCTGTGGCCTTGTTCTTAGTTTGCATAATGTCTCGTGTTACTTCTTTGAGGGTTGAGGGGGTCTGCAAGAGATTATTTTTCATGTGGTAGAGGTATAGATTTGTTAGTGGCATCAGGGACAGTTGACTGACGGTTAAGGAGTAACTCCAAATGCTCCTTCCATCTGGCTTTGATGGTTTTGCTGTCCTTACAATATGTTGACCCGTCTTGGGCTCGGAGTGGTGTGGGGCCATGGGAGCATGGACCGTAAATGGCCCTTATTGCCTGAAAAAAACCTCCTCATGTCATGTTTATCAGCATAAAGCTCAATCTCCTTGGCCTTTTCTTGACACCACTTATTTCTGATGTCACGGATTTTCCTTTGGGCTTCAGCCTTGAGTTGCTTGTATGACGTTTTCTTCTGCTGATATGATGTCGTTTTGCCACATGCGATGAGCTTTTTTTCTCTGGTTGAGCAGGCCCTGAAGCTACAGGGCTGTAGAGTTAGGTGCTACCACCTTATGTGCAGGTTCCAGTCATTCATGTCATGGAGCCAGCATAGAGGAGCATGATCTGTGATCAAGGAGAAGGGGTTGCCCATCAGGTAATATCTGAGGGAGTCCACAGCCCACTTAATCGCTAATGCCTCCTTTTCAGTAATTGAGTGAGTCTTTTCTTGATGGAATAGCTTCCTGCTCAGATATAAGATCAGGTGTTTTTTCCCCTCCAAGTCCTGCAAAAGCACGGTGCCAAGGTCAAGTAGTATGAATGCCTGGGAAAAGTTGGGGCTGATGGGTTTCAGCCACGGGGCCCTGCAGCCCCTTTGAAAGGGCTTGCAGACCTCCAGTTGAGAACCGCTGCCATAGCATACTGATGATGAGGACTGATGATTTTATTTGTAAACAGCTGGAAAATTGTTGCGGCTCCATGGAGTTCTGAAATGCCTGAAGGGGTTGAGAGAGAAGTTTTCTCTTGCGAGGATGGGTATAAAGGGATCTGTCAGTAATCCTTCATCAGTTTATTAGTGCTCAGGTGCTTCACTGGTCCCAGCCACTCTAATAAATTGTCTACCCGTAATATCAGGTAGGCATCAAATTTTGAGATGGAGTTACCTTCCTGAAATTGATGCAAGACTGAATCATCCCGTTTAGGAACCACAACTGTGGGGTTCCTCCATTCATTTTTTGACTCCCTGATTATCCCCACCTCCATCATGACTTCTCAGACTGTCCCCCACCACCTCCATGGTAAGGGCCTGGGGTTCTCTCTGACACACTAGCCCAAGGTGGTCTCTGGGCAGTGTTGTTAACTGAGTTCTCCCTGGGCAGAAGTAAAATACAGTAACAAAATCATTGGTCAATTGGAAGAGTTGCCTCCTCTTTACAGTGGTAAGTCCCTAACCCGCAAGAGTTGGTGTCGGGTTTTGGCCACTGGGTGTTTGGAGCCCTAATTCAGGCTCCAAAGGGAAGGGAGTTATCAGCAGGTTTTCCTTGCATCTTCTAAGGGTACGTCCATACTTACCGGCTGGTTTGGCGGCAAGCAGTCGATCTTCTGGGATCGATTTATCGCGTCTTGTCTAGACGCGATAAATCGATCTTGGAAGTGCTCGCCGTCGACGCCGGTAATCCTGCTCCGCAAGAGGAGTAGGAAGATCCACATGGTAAATGTTGGTTTCCTTCCTTCTGCCCGTCATTGTTATCTCATCATCCACTGGCCTTACTTGTTTAATAACTTCAAATGGACCCTGCCACTGGGCATTAACTTTGACTTGGCCAAAGGAAGCAGTGAAAGGACCTGGTCATCCGGGTAAAAGAGCCATAGTTATGCCCCACCATTATAATTTTGCACCTTCACTTATTTGACCTTTCTTAAATTTCCTCTGGTGAACACCCCTATGTCCCTGAGTCATTCTCTTAGTTGTATGATGTACTGAATCACACTTAAAGCACCTACGTCCCAGCCCCCTCAGAGCAAGTCCAAAATTCCCTGTGGCTGGTGATCATAAAATAACTTGAAGGGAGAGAACCCCGTAAAGGCCTGCAGGACCTCCCTTATGGTAAAAAGGAACGGTTGGACTACCCAGTCCTAGTGCTTGGGGTTATAACTAACAAAGGGTTTCAACATTCACTTTGGAGTTTTATTAAATTGCTCCAGTAGCTGTCTGGCTGCGGGTGGTACACAGATTTGCAGGGACTTGAGCTTCAGAAAGTTAATGCTGTTAGGTTTTGAAGGAATTTTATATGTTCTAAACAATTACCAAAATACAAATTTTGTCAGTTTTATATCTCATTAATTTCAGTGAGCAGCTGTTAAACTCAACTTCACTTGCATATGTAAACTGGGGTCAGCATTGGTTTGATAAAAGTCTGCAGTATCTGCCTATATTTGAACACTCCTATGTATTTCAATCCAGCAGAGGTTTTAGTGCTAAAAATGTCAGCATTGATGTAGGGTATCACTAGTGTTCCTTTTTAACAGTTTTGTGAAAAGGAGGGAAATTTTTTACAAGTGGATTTTAAAACAACTTCTAGAGCAAAAAATATGTATTGATAAGTTCTGTTGGCACAAAATATGTTAGACATAAAATGCACTATATCATCAGTGGTCTTTTCCGGAGACATTCAGCATAAAAATTAACATATCTGTGATTTTATTTTAGCTTTCAAATGGAATTCCTATAGAGAGCTGGTTCATGGATAAAAATGACAATGAACTCCTAAAATTAATTCCTTTTCTGGAGAAACTTGTAGAGCTGGTGAGTAATGTATTGATCTTTTTTCATATACACTCTAGGTAAAGTTTCAAAATTGCCTAAGTGATTTAGGAGCCTACATCAATTGGATGCTTTTTAAAATGTTTTACTTAAGAACTTTCCATAACACTGTCTTGTCTGGACAATAATCCAAAATATGTATAGGGAGTACTTATTATTTTATTAGTAAAAAGCAGAATGTATTGGGTTCAGTACAGGGCTAGAAGATTAGTACCAGCTATGACACTACCAATGGGACTTTCAGTTAAGTGATTTGCCTATCTGCACATCTGTTTCTTCATTTGTAAAACTGAGATACTACTTATCTCACTGGGTTTTGGGAATGTTAATTAGTTAATCTTTTAAAGATCTTTGAAAATATAAATCACTGTAAATGGTGGTGTATTATTATGTATACTAACATAATTTAAAAACACAACTCTTAAAATCTGAAGTATAGATACATTTATTATTTTTAAAACTGTAATTTCATTTTTTTCTACAGAATGAAGATGTCCGACCTCACATCAGAGACAGATTTCGCTTGCATGACTTGCTACCCCCAGATTAAATACCAAGCCTTTTATTAAATTACTGAAGGGGGGAAAAATGCAGGACCCTTTTGGACTAAAACAAAAACATTGCCATTACTGTTGAAATTTTGCATTTTTGTACCCCGTCTTGCTTTTCTTATCTTTGGTGCCCAACAGTAATCAAGGGTTACAGAAAGAGACTTTCTATATCTCAGATTGAATACATACAGTACAATACAGTAGGTAGGCGAGAACAGAAAAGTCTTTAGAACTAGTGCAACTCCAATGAAATTTTTTTATGTACAGGACATCTGCAGTTTATAAAGAATTCTGTTTCTGCCACCAGCAGTTTGACCTGTAGAAACACAGGATTTTATGATATAACAGAGATTGAAAATGGACTCTTATTTTCTCTCTGTTCGGTGCTCTAAGTGGGTTTGTAGCCACTTTTCTGTTACTTTAAGATTCTCATTTCAACAGGAATGGCCAGTAAAAGTTGTTTTATTTTTCCTGTTAAGGTTTATAACCTTTTTACATTTTTGACCTGTATTAGCTTAGAATTTCATTATGCATTCCTTTTAGTTGAGGCGCTTCATAGTTTTTCTGGAAATAGCCAAATTTTATTAGTTTTTTATTATACAATTGAATGGCCGTTTTCCTGCTTTGTCTGCCTGCATACTGTATATTTGTTTAAAAATATTCTCTAGTTTTAGTCCATGTAAGTTTCATTTAGAAATACCTGCATTTATATTTTGTTTCTGTAATATTCTACTGTAGTTGAAATCTTTTCAAAAATCAAGAGACTGGCTAGATAAGAATATAAGAATTACTAATATTCAGAATATTTAAACCATTGTGATGGCATGTACTCTGGACAGACAATATCTTGCAGTGGCACACTCAATTGATAGACAAGGAATACCTCAGATTATACTGTGCATACAAATCTTTAAGGAGAATTATTTGGTCACCTGTTGGGTTTGATGCAAATCAATTACTGCTGCCTTCGGATTCCTCCAAGAATGAAGTATTCTGCACAGTGGCTCAGTATTTTAAGATGTTTTGCATGGGCTGGTGGTACCTCCTGTTATGCTGTTTGTTACAATCAGTTTTAAACTTTGTGTAACAGTGAAGGTACCTAATAGTAACTATGCATAATCCTGTGATACAGTACACTCCCATGCCACCAATGCAGTTAATATGCTATCATAGTGGTTTTCTATGCTATATGGAAATAGTCTTCAAGCCTTGGTTCTCTAATGCAGCTACCACAAGAGGTTGATATTTTTATAATGGTGTGTAATCTCCTTTTCAGGAGGCTTTTTATGGAAGGTATAATTTGTAAAAGTTAGGATGCTTTGCCTCTCGACTGCATTAACATGCCACAGGCTTGGACTGTTTTTGTGTAAAGGATGTCACAGAACGGCACTTTTTCTAAAGAGAAGTTTGATATTTTGTATGCTTGTTAAGAAAGTACAGTATTGGAAATTAAAGGTGGACAACTGATAATTGAGAAGTATGTCAATTAATTTTTTATGTATATTACCTGTTTACTTGTACAATTTTATTGTACAAATTACATGCAGCTTCATTTTCAAATGAGTCCTTAAAATAAGGAAAATCTTTTTAGGAAAACATTTAATTTTGTATTTTTGATTTTAAAAGGCATGAGTTATGTCAACTTTTTCCAGTGTATTAATGAAGATTTTAACTTTTCATCAGGTTGAGTGTTTTCTTACTATATTATCTGTTGTGTATGTAGCTAGCACATTGTGTCAATGAACTGTTAAAAAAATTAGCATGTAGAGCAAGCCTGTTTTGTGGAAAATCCTTATTCATTAAAAAAAAAAAGTCATCATGGCAGATTTTCTGCAAAAAAAGTGAAAAGCATTTGCAATTCAGAATACTGATTTTTTTTTTTTGTATTTAAAGAAAGGTATTTTGCTTGCAGGAAAGAAATACTACAGATTCATTTTAATGAGAATCTTTTAAATGTATTTATCTTTAGGGCATCTGGGCATCTTTACGCTGTTTGTCTTATGTCTTTATTGAAATAAAATGTACATAACATTACCTTTATATATGCTTTTGCGCAGACGTCTGAACCCCAGAACTATCCCCACTCCTGTTTTTATGCTGATATAATGGATACACTTACAGATTTGAAAATGGTCAGTTTGTGTTTGAGTTGCTGCAAGATTCTCCCACAATTTTTAAATTATTATTATTTTTTAATCTCCGTTTCAAATGCAAATCTAAGAATTTTTTAAGTTAATTTAACAGTGAACTCCTCTTCAGAGTGGAACTTCTTCCAAACTACCATAAATAATATGCTATACTGTATTAGGATTTTTTTAATTCATTGCTAAATAAATCTAGCATAATGGAACTACCTTGAATAAATTAATCATGGACATTCTCTGTGACTCAATAAAATGGTACAAGGTTACTACCAATTAGAATCATTTTCCTAAGCATTTGCATTCTAATTTACGCCATTTTGAGTAAAACTATTATAAAATTGTGTTTTTTTTTTTGTTAAGCCAAAGTACACATTTCAGTTTATACATGTATCTATGTCATGATTTCAGATCCCTGAGGAAAATTAGAATGTGAGATACTGCAATCTGGTTTCTAGGAAATATAGGGAAAATTGGTGATTTGGTACTACCTAAATGCACAACAAAAATAATCGATATAGACTGTTCCATAATACATATTAAATACTTGAATGTTAATATGCTGCAAATCTGATTTTTATAATTATAATCCTGCTTTGCCGAGAGAATGTGTGTTTTTAAAAAAATTAAGCTTATAAAAATGTCAAACACTTCTGATCTCCATAATCTTTCCATCTAGTGCATTTAGATGCAATCAGATTTTTTTTTTCCTGTTTTTCATTTTATTGGATTCTATGATGGGGTGGAATGACAAGGCTTAAATACTACTCTGAACTTAGAATATCATACAAAGCTAATTACAACCCAAAATTATTGCTGATAACTGGAGGGGTTTTGGGTGTACAAGGTATTCAGGCTTGGGCCCTTTTTGGGTTACTTCACTATTATGCAATGAACCTTGTAACTGTATCACTTTAATTTTCTTATTTTTAGAGAATTTATCAGAGGCATAGCATAACATCCTCTTTCTATTGTAAATTCTTGGTGATTTTGTTTGCCGGCTTTCACTACAGCCTGCGTTTGTATGGTCCTTTTCCGTGTTCTGCACATGTTCTAGTCTAGCGTTGATCATTTTTACTTCTGATAGCAGAACTATGCTCGGATGAAAGATTATTAGAGTTTCTTAGGATTCTGCAACGTGCAATATATGTGGACACACTTTTTTTAAAATTTATATAGCAGGGTAACTGCCTTGATTTTATTGTTTTGTTAGTTCACATTCAATTATTTCACCTTCCATCTACATATTAAAATATCTTTCATTACTACTCAGAAACTTTTAAAAGTCTGAATTCTTTGAGGCCTGATCAAATATTGATCAAAGGCATCCTTCTGTTGGCAGTTCTTTGTCAACCAAGTGTAAACTAAGGACATTGTGTCAGCTTCCCTAAGGCCCCAATTCAAGCATTTAAACACTTGATTAAAGTTAATTATGTGTTTAAGAGCTTTATTGAATCACGCTTTCATCCACAGAGCTTGTTTTGGACATTGACAAACACTGTACAAGAAAGTAAACAGTAATGTGTGCATCCATTTTCCTTTGCTTTCTTTTCTGGTCCTAGCTTGAGTGTTTGAATTGCTAATCACATTACTTTATTCTTCTTAGTCTAAACATCTAGCTCCATTCTGTTATCATATTACAATTGATTCTAAGTATTACAAGTCATTTGGCAATTTAACTTCAAATTGCTAAGTCATCATCTGATAATACTTTATCAGAATTGACAAGAATATGCTCTTTCTTTATTTTTGACATTGAGACCGACAGAAAAGAATTCATTTCACTTTCCCATCATTTTGTGGGTTCTGGAGGGCAAATGGGAGTAGTATAAACTTAATGTCACTAAAGTCAGCAGCTATGAGCCAGAGTTGATGCGCAATTGTCATTTTAGCATAATTTTTCTAACCCCTTTAAGTTTTTAAGAGCTACAGTGGCCCCAATCTGGGGTAGTACACGATCTATTTTGCACCACTCCACTGGTGCAAAGCACTCCTAAATCCAGTGGATCCAATCAATAGAGGGTCTCCCCTTCATAGGATTCTTGGGTTGAAGAGCCATAGTGAGTCCCTGTGGTCAGGTTATGGGGTATGGCTATAAGATCCATCTGCCCTGGTGATCTGTGACTAAGGTACTATCCTTCCCCTATGATTGGGGACAAGTAGCACAGAATGGAATAGGTGACTTTGCACCCTTTTCCATCCCACAGCAGCATGAAGTACTCCTTGATGGCAGCTGTGTGGCTGGACTGTTAAACTAATAAACTTCAAAATTATTGAAATATAAAATGCTAGATCTAGATAAAAGATGCTTAACAGGATAACACGTAGCATGTATGTACCTATTAAACCTACCAATTAAAAAACAAAAAGTGACCAAGTCCGTCTACTTCTTTTCCTGTACAAATTCAGACTGACAAGTTGTGTTTTTACATTCTCAGCAGGTGCAGAGAGAAACCAATCACAATGTTTTTTTTATTCCATTGATAGTAAGACTTCAAAAGCTGCAGCATTTTTCTAGTGTGGAAATTCTGTATATATATGTGGCAGGGGGAAGCATACCATCCAACTAGTCTATAATTGTTCTGGTTATATAAAAGCAATTAACCCCTTAAAGATTTTTTTAAACTACTTAAAGACTGACACGGGTAGATTAATGCAAGAGCTTTGGATCTAGGCCCTGGTCAAAAAGGACCCAGATGGAGCAATGAGGTAGGGCAGTGGTTCTCAACCAGGGGTACCACATACCCCTGGGGGTATGCAGAGGTCTTCCAGGGGATACATCAACTCATCTAGATATTTGCGTCGTTTTACAAGCTACATAAAAGCCACTAGTGAAGTCAGTACAAACTAAAATTTCATACAATTTGTTTATACTGCTCTATATACTATACACTGAAATGTAAGTACAGTATTTATATTCCAATTGATCTATTTTATAATTCTATGGTAAAAATGAGAAAGTAAGCAATTTTTCAGTTAGAGAGTGCTGTGATGCTTTTGTATTTTTATGTCTGATTTTGTAAGCAAGTAGTTTTTAAGTGAGGTGAAACTTGGGGTACGCAGGACAAATCAGTCTCCCGAAAGGGGTAGAGTAGTCTGGAAAGGTTGAGAGCCACAGAGGTAGAGTACCAGACAGCCATGCACAGTTGATTGATGTTGGCCAGATGCCTTCTGAGGAGAAAGACAACTATTTGTCTAGGGGAAGGAGAGGTGCCTCAAAGTTGTTGGTTTTTTCCTTTTTATTTAGGGGGGAAGTGATTTTAATGGATTTGCATCCCTTTACCATTAATCCATCCCTGACTATACAAGTTTGTATAAGAGTGTAAGTGTGGATGGTGCTTTCCAGGCTAGAAGAAAGATGCGGGCTTACAATCAACGTAAATATGTAAGGAAAAGTATTTCTTCTGAAAGAAGGAATAATAAGCACACTGGCGTCATTCACCTGAGGTTAAGTTTCAGCATTACAACCTGTCTGGGAGAAACTAAAGGGATGCACTCAAGGATTGCTTAGGCTAACAATGTGTCACTCCAGATTTACACCATTGTTCCTGATACTGAATATTGTTTAAAAAAACTTTAAATGAACCAGTGTGTATCTGATAGGAAATAGCATAGGTGTATTATTTTGTATGCTCTAAATTAAATATCTCATTATGCTGTTCATATTTTTCAGCACAGGCTGCAATCTTTTTCTCTTTTCTTCTGTGGGGAGCAAGCAAGGACAGATTGATGAAGGTGAAGATTTATTGACTTGGTCCACTGTTGAGGCACATACATTTTTAGCTTGCTAACCTTGATGGTAACATGCGAAACAATTTGTTTTGTTTGGTTGATCCTTGTGTCAATTCTGGTACTGAAGAGTGCTGAATTCTGAGTAAGTATTTTTATAGAGAGAACTGATCTACCAATGTGTGCTGCTTCTGACAACACTGCTAGTACTAAGAATCACAAGATTTGTATTAAATATTTGGTTTAGCTACTATATTGGGATTTTTAGCCTACATTAATTCTTTCAGCTGGCATTTATCAGCAAATGCCCTTCCTGCCTAGACTCCCTGCAGAAACAGTTTTCTTCAGAATATGAATTTTATGTAACTTCTAGGCTCTAAAATCGGAGGAAAAATAAATTTGTTCTTTTTTTTTAAAGTCAGTAATGGAGATCAAACAAAAAAAAAACAACCCACAAATACATGTACTTTATCTGATAAAATCGTTATAGCTGGTTCATTTTGGTTAGTCTTGATTGGATTCTGATGTTATATATTGTACATGGTCCAATGCGTATCTTTTGTAAAACTATCATAGGTCAGAATTGTTCACATAAAGCCCTATCTTATCTTCTAAGCAGGAATCTTTAGATATGGAAAGCATTTATATGAAATGAGAGAGTGTGGTCTAAGATATAGGAGGGAATTGAAGTCAGAGACTCATAATTCTGCCGCTGACGCAGCAAGTGATGTTGGGCAAATTATTTTGTCTATCTGTACTGTAGCTTGCCCATCTGTAAAAGGGGAATAATACTTGGACGTTTTAAAGCAATTTGAGGTCCTGGGATGAAATGTGCTATAGAAGTGCATAGTATTTTTATAATTAACAATGCCCCCCACCCCATATTTCATGGTGGTCTCATAAAGATGACTCCTACCATGGAGCTTCTGAAAATGTGTTTGAACTTGATGGTGTTAACATTTAGTTGTGTCTTTGCTTCTATTACATCTGCTCCTATGCCCGGTAAATAGGCCACAGAAGAGGAAACCATGTATTTTGAGGTCTTTTTTTTCTCCAACTGATTCAAATAGATCTTCAGAGCATCTTCCAGTTGTTAAAAACCAGACTGATAGTTCATCTTCAAATCTGTCTTTGTAGGAAGAAGAAATTTCCCATTATCTAATTTTCCAAGACTTTTTTCAGTCTCTCACTTCAAGTGACGCCACAAAGAAAGAGGTAGTGAAAGAGCACATCCATCATCTTTACAGGAAGTCAAAAAGCCAGTATCCTTTTAAAAATCATAGCAAGGAAAATTAATTCAAACATGATGTTTTCCAAAAGCTCACACATCTATATTCAAAGAGATTCAATCGCTTTGTATAACTACAGAAAATATTTAAATGCTAATAATGTATTCAGTGCTGTACAAGATTTAGTTTCACAGTCCTTGCCCTGAGGAGCGTACACTTTACAAGACAGATACAGGTAAAAAGATACATTCATGTAGGAAAATGAAAGGTTATACAACTAAGAACAAACCGTGTTGGTCACACTCATAGGTTGTAGGATTGTGTCCTGTAAATGTGACTTACATTCTTTGTTCTTAGATGTGTAACTTGTGATTCTGAAAAGGATGTGGGGTCACAGTGAATAAAGAGAGGTTTCTTACCCTGTGCAGTAACTGAAGTTCTGCGAAATGTTCCCCTATAGGTGCTCCATTCTTGATTGGACATTTTCATTAGCAGTGCCCCTTCGGCCCACGCATGTGCTGTTGGTATCCTCATACCCTGCACCGAGGCTATGTCAAACTGCACAGGCAAACCACTCCCTCAGTTCCTTCTCCACCAAGAAGAAACTCTGAAGCAGAGGGGAAGGAGGGTGGGTAGTTGAGCACCCATAAGGGGATACATCTTGAAGAACTACAGTTACTGCACAGGGTGAGTAACCTCTCTTTCATCTCTGAGTAGGGTCCCTATGGCTGATCCATTCTTGGTGACTCCCAAGGATTATTCCCAGAAGGAGGAGAGGGGGCCTTCAGAATGGAGTCCATCACAGAGGCGAGAACTGCTTTGCCAAATGTATCGTCAGATCTGGAGGCATCAATCAGGACGTGTCTAGGGAGAAGGCATGCATCGAAGACCATGTAGTGGCTCTGCAGATCTCTGAAATAGGAACATTTTTAAGGAGAGCCATAGAGGTAGATTGTGATCTAGTCAAGTGCGCCAGGAGAGGTGGGCTGTCGATACTACAATACACTTGGAAATCCATTTAGAGAATCTCTGGGCAGAAATGGCAGACCTGTCTACAATCAAAACAAAGAGTCTAGTGGATTTACGAAATGGTTTAGTTCTATCCAGACAGAAGGATAACGCTCTCCTGACATCTAGAGTTGGAAGTATGTGGTAGGTATATGATCTGATTCAGATAAAATTCGGAAGTTACTCTAGGTAGAAACCTGATCCTTGTAGAATATTGTGAAGTGGGGGAGGAGGTCCGCCATTAAGACCCCAATCTCTCTGACTGTGCAGTCTGAGGTAATAATCACTAGGAAGGCTGTTTTACTAGATAAATCCAATAAGGAGCAGGTGAACATCAATTCAATGGGGTTTTCTGAGGCTTTTGAGAAACAAGTTCATGTTCCAGGCAGGAGTAGGAAGAGATCTATGGGAAGACATTGCCCAGGCCTTTTATAAATCTTGCGGTTGTGAGGTGAGCAAACAGAGAAAACACCTCAATAGTAGTATGAAAGGCTGTTAGGGCCACCAGATGAACCTTGAGGGAATTATGGGACATCCTGATTTCTTAAGATGTAGCAGGCGCTTGAGGATGAGCGGAAGCAGGGCAGATTCGGGAGCAGCATCATGATGTTCACATCTTGTCTACCATTTTGAAGGTAAGTAGTTCTGGTGGAAACTTTTCTACTATTTAATAGTATGTGTTATATCTCACAGAGCAGGATGACTCTAGCCCTGTGAATCATCAAGGAACGATGCCTTCAGGCAAAGAATGCCCAAGTTGGGATGCAGCAGAGGACCAGAGTCCTGGGAGAGGAAATTAGCAGTTGGGAGATTTATCAGATAGAGAGCAAGATGAAACAGGTAAGGGAACCATGCTTGCTTTGACCATGTCAGGGCTATCAGAATGACTCTGGCCTTGTCCTGTTTGATCGTATTGCCTTGAGGATGAGAGGCATTGGAGGGAAGGTATAAACAGCCCCTTCGTATATGGCAGGAGGAAGGCGTCCCCCAGAGAATTGTGATCTAACCCACCCCCCTGGACAAAATAGGGGGCATTTTTTGTTTGTAGTTGTGGCAAAAAGGTCTATTTGTGGAAACTCCCAAGCCCAAAAGATTCCAACCAGAACCTGGGATCCAACTCCCATTTGTAGTCTTGGAAGAAACACCTGCTAGGCATGTCAGCTGTGACATTCAGTATGCTGGGCGGCTATGTTGCTAAGATTCTTATGTGATACTTTATGAACCAATTCCACTCATTTTATTGCCTTTGCACAGAGGGAAGGTGATCTTGCCTCTTCTTGCTGCTTGATATAAAACATGTAAGCCGTGTTGTCTGTCATGACTTTGATGGATCTGTGCCTGATGAGAGGAAGGAAATGAACACAGGAATTTCTGACTGTTCTGATCTCCAGACGGTTGATATGGAGGGTGGTCTCAGGATGACCATCTGCCCTGGACTGTTAGAGAGCCAAGATGCATCCCCCTCCCGATCCTAACAGAGAGGCATCCATGGTTATGGTTACTGTTGGCACCAGCTGGAGGAAGGGGACCCCTGCCCCTACACTGTGATGAATCTTCCACCAATCTAGGGAATATTTTACCTGCTGGGGGACCAACACCTGCTTGCCTAGACTGTGTCTGGCGAGTAAACTGTTCTGAGCCACCCCTGGAAAAAGCAGAGGTGTAACCTTGCATGCTGTGTCATGAAGGTGCAAGCTGCCATGTAACCCAGAAGTGTTGAAGGCAGTTTTTGACTGAGGTCTGGGGGCTGTCCTGAGTCATTTTGACAAGGCTTGATAAAGTCCGGAATCTCTCCAAGGGAAGAGATGCCATAGATGTTAGGGAATCCAAGGGCGCCACTATGAATTGTATGTTCTGAATGGGATTTAGTGTGGATTTTTCCACGTTCAGCTGAAGATTCAGGTCCAAAAAGAGAGCAAACACTGTCCTTTGGGCAGAAAACACTTCTTGGTAGGATCGACCTCTGCGTAGCCTGATGACGCAGATAAGCTGCCACTACTGACAAAACCTTTGAGAACATTCTCGGAGTCAAGAAAAGGCTGAAGGGGAACACCCAATACTGAAAACCCGAACTGTGATATGCCTGTGATAAATGAAAGGGGGCGGAGGGGTAGCTCCCTTTTATGGACAGCCAGCCAGCCAGCCAGCCAGCCAGTTAGCTATAAAATCCCTCTTAGTAGTTGTTTTCTACCTGCTTTACCTGTAAAGGGTTAAAAAGTCTCCCTGCATAGGTAAAGGGAAGGGAGTGGACACCTGACCAAAGGAGCCAATGGGAAGGATAGAACTTTTTAAAATTGGGAAAAAACTTCCCCTTTGTCTGTCTGTTGTTCTCGGGGAGAAGCAGAGACAGGGCTGGAACTATGCTGTAAGAAGCTTGGGGCCAGGTATGAAAAATCATCTGAAATATACCTAGAAACTACTCACTTGAAACCCCCAGATATGTAAGTAGATCAGGAAACATCTAGGAAGACACGATTAGGTTTATCTCTTTATTTCTTTATGGCTTGTGGACTCCTCTGTGCTAACCCCAAATGCTTTTGTTTTGCTTTGCTTGTAACCTTTAAGCTGGACCTCAAGAAGGTTATTCTTGATGCTTAATTCTTGTAAGTGGGTTTTTAAAATCTAGCAATAGCTTGAGTTTCAAATGTATTTTCTTTCTTTTTGTTTTTAATAAAATTTACCTTTTTTAAGAACAGGATTGGATTTTGTGTCCTAAGAGGTTTGTGCACGTTGTTTAATTAGCTGGTGGCAACAGCTGATTTCCTTTGTTTTCTTTCTCAGCCCTTCCCCGAAGGGGAGGTGAAAGGGCTTGAGGGTACCCTAGAGGAAGGAATTCCCAAGTGCGCCTTCCTGGGTTCTCAAAGGGGTTTTTGCACTTTGATGGTGGCAGCTTCTACCCATCCAAGGTCAGAGAAAAGCTGTAATCTTGGGAGTTTAATACAAGCCTGGAGTGGCCAGTATTAATTTTTAGAATCTTTTTGGGCCCCCACCTTCTGCACTCAAATTGCCAGAGTGGGGAATCAGCCTTGACAATGCCTAAACTATAGTTGCCAGTGTGACAAAGTCAGGCCGGAATGGCTGCAAGAGGGTCCTGGAAGGCCGATATCTTAGCCCCAGAATGTTAAGGGCCCTGTTTCCGACAAGCTGAGAAGGGGTTACCTCAGGTCAATGAGGGACACCTGAATCCAATTAAGGGCTTCCTGAGGCCTTTAAAAACCCCTCTGGGGGAGAGCAAGGGGAAGAGAGAGACAAGCTATTGCCAGGCTAGTGGTAGCAGGGAAACAAGCTCTTCCAGGCTGAGAGGCCGTGCTCCTTCCCATAGGGAATGGCCAAACCCGAGTGCCTGCTAGGGGAAGCACTGACACGCCAAGGCAAGCAACAGGACGACACCCTGCCTCAGAGAGGAGGCAGGGAAAGGTATCCCCTTTTTGGTTTTGGGTTTACGAGACTGTGTCCTTTTTCCTTTGGGTAAGGATCACCCCTTAGGCTGACCCTGGGGCCTACCCTGAAAACACAGCCAAAGGAGCACAGAAGGGGGAAGGCACACTGCCCAGAGTGGGGCTGATTTACCCCAGGCCCGCCATCGCCAGAGGGGGAAGAGCTAAGTCTGGTGAGACAAAGGAGGTGCCTCGCCACACCAGAAAGCCAGGAAAGGGGTACTTCCTTTCCTCCTTTCAACACAGTATCTTCAAGCAGCATTGTCCCTTGGCACTTCATGGAGCTGTCTGCTATGGAAAGCCATTGGCATTCTGTGGTTACCACAGCAGAGGTAGTCAGCGGGGATGGCTAGCTAATTTTTATTGAGTTGAACCTTAAATTATATGCTATGTTTATAAAAGTTGGATTTGTTTTTAAAGAATGGCATAAATTGTTCTTTCTGGGCTAGCTTTGGTCTTTTTTTCACTCTGCACATGCCAAGTACATATATGGTGATTACAGTGCCATCAGCCAAAAGTATTCTGCTAAAGACTCTCTAATGACAAATCAAGCAGTATAAACTACCAACTTCAATTACACACTCCTTTAAAAGCCGATTTCCAGGTGCCTCTGTCTGGACACTGCTTCTAGGAAAAAACAACGAGGAGTCCTTGTGGCACCTTAGAGACTAACAAATTTATTTGGGCATAAGCTTTTGTGGGCTAGAACCCACTTCATCAGATGCATAGAGTGGGACATACAGTGGGAAGATATATATATATATATATATATATATATATATATATATATATATATATATATACACAGAGAACATGAAAAGATGGGGGTTGCCAAAAATGGTTAATTTCTTGCTAGTGTCAAAGGATGAGCCTCACGCTAGGTGGTTTGCTTCGAATTTATCTCTAGTTTAAAAATTTGTTCAATTTAGTATCAAAAGCATGTCTCACAGCACACTTGACATTAGAGATCAACCACTAAGAGCTTACAAACAGCCCTTCAGTGCTTCTAAGAGGACATATATGAGCCACTCACCTTTAGAAAGTCAAAAATGGCACTGTCAACATAAAAATTGCATTAAAAATTCCTTACCTGTCAATAATACTTTTGATTATTGAATAATATTTTAGATTTAAAGATCCCCTTGCATCCTGAAGGATCTCAGTGTGCTTTAAAAATAATCAAATGCAACATATTACATAAAATACAACCAATTCTAGACTGAAATGTAACAATTGTTTAACTGCATACATCAATGCTGCCAACAGTCTAAGGCAGGAAGTGAAGAATATGAAATCCAATTTAAACTCATAGAATTTCAGAAGAAAGACGTAAATGCTCAGTTTGCAAGACAAGGGGGTTAACTCTCATGTCTTGGCTGAATTCAAAGTGCCCTGAGATCTTTAGAGAGACAAGGTGGGTGAGGAAGTAGCTTTTATTGGACCAACTTCTGTTGGTGAAAGAGACAAGCTTTCGACATGCACAGAGCAGCTCAAAAGCTTCTCTCTTTCACCAACAGAAGTTGGTCCAGTAAAAGATATTACCTCACCCATCTTGTCTTTCTAATATCCTGGGACCAACACAGCTACAACACTGCAAACGAGATCTTTAAGCACTAGTCAAGACCTTAATCCAAATGACAGTACCCACAGAAGCACAGTAGGTGGCATTCCTCCCACTGAGTCAGTACTGAATCAATGCCCTAGAAAGGTACCCTCCCACTTCCCACAGCACCTGTGTGCTCCTTGGATCTCTCCCATCCTAGAACTAACCCAGACACTGCTCAGTCCTGATTAGTTGTTTTAGAATTGACTGGATCACAGCACAGGATAGTAAGTCTAAAAGAACTTTAGCGGTCTTAATTTATTTTCATCATTCATGCTGTTTATTGTTTGCATTTTACTCTGCTTGAATAGTGTATAAATATGTTTAATAGAGGAAAGAATTTTCAAAACACTGTGGATTGCATTTAAATATTTCTTTTTTAGAAAAAGAAGAGAGAGAAATCTGGTGTAAGTGAGTGCAACTCTTAGAGAAGTTGATATAAGTTGCAGCTGTTTGCAATAGAGATGAATTTCTCCATTATGTATTTTAATGTTAACTTGTCTACTCTTTTAATGGCTTTAAGATTTCTTCATAATTTGTTCTAGCTTTTATCATATTACATTGTTTCCATTGCTTCTCCATTTGCTTTGTCTATTTCCTGCCCTTTTAGACATTCCAATATATATCAATTAAATAAAACAATGCATGCGACTTGCATACCTTTTACTATTACTGTATGTATATATTATCAAAAGGTTTACAGTCTAAATAGACATGCACATGAAGAGTAGCAGGTGAAGTAGTGTGGCAAAGTGTACTACGTATCTGGTTAGTTCCCAGAAGTTTATTTTGATTTTATTTATAAGTTTATCATATGTTAACATATCTAAGCTATAGATATGTGCTACTCAGAGGAACATGTACAGACTCAGACACACACAGAGTCCTTGTCTTCACTAGAAAACAATTTTTTTTTTTAAACTGTGTTACACTACATGTTAACTAATTAACACACAGTAAAATCCTAGAGTGGACAAGGCAGTTGTAGGGAAGGAGAATAAGCTATACCTGTATAAGGCACCTTTTTAACTGTTATAACTGTATTCATCAGGAATTATACTAGTATAAATGTTATGGTTAAAAAAAAAAATCATACCCCTACGTGAAATAGTTGTACCAGCCCAAGAAGTGTGGGCAGACCAGACCTAGGATTTTACTCTAATAAAGAAGACAAAACACTTTTTATAGCAGAGATTCAGCCAAAGGGTATGTCTACACAGTGGCCGGAAGGTGTGACTTCCAGTTTCGGGAGACATTACATGCACTAATTCTGCTGAGCTTATGCACTAAAAATAACAGTGCGTCTAAGGCCATACAAGTGCTGGCTTGGGCTAGATGCCCAAGCATGTACTCAAGGGCTGGGTTAGGACTGTACTAAATCAAAGCTAGCTCTGGTACATCTACATGTGCTGCAATCACACCACCTGACTACAGTGTAGATAATGCAGGAGAACATGCATGAAGCCATGGTGTAGCCTAGGCTCCCCACTAGGATTTAACCCCACCAGCTCAGCATATATTAAAGGCTGTGTGCCTTGTCTATAGACTTTTCAGCCATGCTAGTCAGAACATTTTAGTGAATGTGCTCTTATATCACACTTTTTATCCTAGTCTAGCCAAGGCCAGAAGAGACCCAGAGAGAACCCTGCTGTCCCCTTCCCCCCCACCAGGTGGGGAGCTCTCTCCTAGTCCTTTCAAAACACTGGTGAACAGAGGGACCCAAACCCAGAGAGGATCCCCGCCATACCACCCCAAAGACCTCACCCCTCCAGAGACTGAAGTTCCCTCCTAAGCTGTGCGGCCACGCAGCTGCCTATTAAGCCCCATGCAGGGCTCGGGTCTATGGCGGGGAAAGACGCCCCAGCGTGGAGCTGTTGTGGGGGGGAGAGGCACCCCTCCCCGCCGGCCCCAGTGCAGACCTGCCGCGGCTGGGGGAGAGGCGCCTCTCCCTACTGACGCCAGCATTGACCTGGCCGGACTTGCTGGAGGAAAGGAGTCCCTCCCTCAGCACGGCACAGGCCCGCCAGAGCTGCCGGGGAGAGAAGCCCCTCTCTCAGCACAGCCCAGCTCCTCTGGAGCTGCTGCAGCCAGGGAGAGGTGCCCCTCCTCATAGCAGCTGCGGTGACAGAGGGCTGGAGGGAGTCCTCTCTCCCCACTACAACCCCCGGGGAAGCCTACACCCCAAACCCCTCATCCCTGGCCCCACTCCAGAGCCTGCACCCCAACCCTCTGCTCCAACCCTGAGACCCCCTCCTGCCTCCTGAATCCTTCATCCCCAGCCCCACCCCAGAGCCAGACCCCTCACCCCCCTGCACCCCAACCCTCTGCCCCAGCCCTGAGCCCCCTCCCACATCCCAAATCTCTCATCCCCAGCCCCACCCCAGAGCCCACACCTCGAGCCAGAGCCCTCACCCCCCCTGCACCCCAACCCTCTGCCCTAGCCCTGAGCCCCCTCACACACTCTGACCCCCTCAGCCCCACCCCATGAATTTTGTTATGTGCACCAATATAGAACGAGCTATGTTGGGAATCTCCCTTCTGGATTGCATCCCAAATGAAATGATCAGAGAACGCAGCGGTGTGAAAGATAGTGCCGTGGAAAGCAGACATAACAAGATGTGATGGGCAGGCCACACAGCACGGCTCACGGACAACGGGTGGACCGCAAACATTGCTGAGTGGTACCCGCAAGAACAAAAGACCACCGGGTTGGCCTCCAAGAAAATGGGAAGATGACATTGTTAAACGTTTTGGATGAACGTGGAGAAGAAAGACAAGATTGCAAGAAGAATGGCGGACATGTTGTGATCGGCGCTGTCTTAACTGAAGACTGATCAATCCAGGTGATCTAGGCACCAATATAGAGGTGATGTGTTTATTGGTGCACATAAAATTAATTCCGCACATGGATGTAAAAAATTAGAGGGAACACTTTCTGTGGGGAGGGGTCTCTAACTCTAAGCAAAGAGACCACTGAGATGGGGTCTAAATTAGCTGTTACCACTCAAGAAAGAGATCTTGGAGTCATTGTGGATAGTTCTCTGGAAACATCCACTCAAGGTGCAGTGCAGTACAAAAGCGAACAGAATGTTGGGAATCATTAGGAAAGGGATAGATAATAAGGCAGAAAATATCATATTTGCCTTTATATCAAGCCATGGTACGCCCACATCTTGACTACTGTGTGCAGAGGTGGTTGTCAAATCTCAAAAGATATATTGGAATTGGAAAAGGTTCAGAAAAGGGCAACAAAAATTATTAGGGGTGTGGAATGGCTTCCGTATGAGGCGAGAATAAGAAGATTGGGACTTTTCAGCTTGGAAAAGATGAGGGGGGGATATGATAGAGGTCTATGAAATCATGACTGGTGCGGAGACAGTAGGTAAGGGAATGTTATTTACTCCTCGTCATAACACAAGAACTAGGGGTCGCCCAATGAAATTACTAGGCAGCAGGTTTAAAACAAACAGAAGGAAGTATTTTTTTCACACAACACACAGTTAACCTGTGGAACTCCTTGCCAGAGGATGTTGTGAAGGGAGGCCAAGACTAGAACAGGGTTCAAAAAGAACTAGATGAGTTCATGGAGGCTAGGTCCCTCAGTGGCTATCAGCCAGGGCGGACAGGGACGGTGCCTCAAGCCTCTGTTGGCCAAGCGCTGGGGCTGACGATTACCTGTTCTGTTCGTTGCCTGTGGGGCACCTGGCGCGGGCCCCGTCCGACAGGACCCTGGGCTGGGGGGCCCCGCGGGCTGAGCGGCCCCGCGGGCTGAGCCAGCCTGGCCTTCTGACGTGTCCCCCCAACGCCCGGGGCTCTCGCCTCACGCCGGCCCCCGCTCTCCAGCGAGCCCTCGTGAGCCGGCCCCAGGCGGGACTCGCCAGCCTCGTTTCCAACCGCCTCCCGGCACGTCAGCGCGGCCCTTGCGGAGCGTCCGCGCTCCCCTGCCCCGCCCCGCCTGTCCGCCGCTATCCCGGCGTGCCCCGCGCGCTGAGCTGGCTGGCTGGGACGCTCTCGGCGCGGCTGGGGCTGACTCACCCCGCCTCGCTCCGGCTGTGCCTGCGGGACTCGCGGGGGCAAGATGGCGGCGGAGGCGGCAGATTCGTGGGGTAGGTGCTGGCCGCGGTCCCGGTTCCCGGCCGGGTTCCCCTCCCGCGCCCGGCTAACCCGCTCTCGTCTCCCCCACAGATGCCGACAGCTTCGAGGTGGCCGAGCCGGTCGCGAAGCGGCTGGTGCCAGCGCCGGGGGCCGGCGGGGACCGCTGGGCCGGGGAGGATGAAGAGGACGAAGTGAAGGTGGGGGGCGCCTGGGGCGGGGAGCGGGCCCGGGGCGCCTGGGGCGGGGAGCGGGCCCGGGCCGGCTGGGGCGGAGGAGCGAGCTCCGGGCGGGTGGGCCCCGCGTGCGGAGGGCGGGGGCTGTGGCGGGCGGCCTCGCGGCGGGGGAGCGTGAGAGGGGGGCGGGCCCGTCTCGGCCTTCCCTGGGTGTGTGTCCGGAGCCAGCCCCTGCCCTGGCCAGGGAGGCGGCCGGGTGTCAGCGCCCTGCTGCCGGGGGTGGGGCGCACCGCACCGTGCCGTATGGTGCTGCGTGCTCCTGCCTCGGTGTGAGGCTCTAGCGCCCTTATCGCCCCCCTTAACCTCCCCCCCGGGCTAGCCCAGTCACACAGTCACTACAAGCGGGGGGGGGGGGGGGTACCTGGCTTGTGGGGTTCAGTGACAGGCCTGGCTGAGCGCGAGGGGCTGTCAAAAACGTGGCCCACTTGGATCAATGGCTGCAAGTGTCTCGCTGACACCGTCAGCAAAATCTCTTCGGAGAGGGGAGGAGAGACTTAAAAACGGCCTAATTAAAACTGAGACTCGGGGAGGCTCCTGCCAGATGAGTAAAACTTGTCAGGTGAGCTTGTGGGGACGGAGTAAATTCACCCTTCTTTGTGTAGTGAGAGGTGGCTGAATAATTCTGGCAAAGTTACGCTAACGCTAGGAATTTGAGTGATGGGTGTAATGGTGGATAGTGATGTGGCCGATTTTTGGTCTCTTGAAGTCTTTCAGACAGTATGTTCTTTAAAAAATATGCTCTAGTTCAATCAGCAGTTGATCTTGATGTAGGAATTATTAGGTGAAGTTCTGCAGTCAGTGTTATGCAGTTTCATATGCATTGAAACCTCTCTGAATTGGTGCACTGGGTGATCAAAAGTTAGAAGGTCAAATAAAACAGTACTAGAAAACCTCTGGAATACATTTCTGTAAATGGGCTGCTTAACCCCTAGCTGAGACCTGTTCTTGTTCTTAGGTTTCTGAGTTGAATAAACGTGGTTTCCCTTCTGTAACACTTCCTTCCCAGCAACCAGTCCTCTTTCCTAGCTCCAGAGCAAAACCCCTGTCAGTTAAGGCTCAAAAGGTGTCTGTTGTCCCAGTGAATGAAGAATTGTGTTTTTTGCCCACCTACTATCTCTAAGCTGCTGGCAGGCCTCTCTGTGCAGAACTGCTCTGGGATCTGCCAGATGGTATTCAACTATTGGCCTCTCCTGTGGAGAGTCTCTCTATTCCCTGCCCCCTTGCAGGTTCTTAGCCTCAGGGAGCATCTGGGGAAAAGGTGGGTACAGAGGGATGACAGACTGAGGGATGCTTGACCATTTGAACTTATTCCAAATAGTCCCATATTAGCACTATCTCCTACAGGCCAGAAACTTTCCTCCATCCTAGTGTTGTCTCTTCTGACTTCCTCTCAATCCTGTGAAACTAGACAGTCTTTCATTGTTCCTTTAGGATTAGGTAGTGTTCAGATGGTTAAAATGGGGTTTATCTACTAGAGAATCATGGAGCTGGTTTCACTGTATTTCAGTGTTAGTCTTTTGCATTAGGGTTCGAACTAAATGTCCAACTGTAAACCTACTCTATTAAATCAGAAACATTTAAAATGTCTAAATCCCGTGCAGTGTAGTTCCCATATGTCCCTTAACAAGAAAGATCAGTTGACTGATGGATACCCCAACAATGCCAGATCTTTTTCTTAGAGCTTGGACAGATCATGAGTGCAGTATCAGCAACTGGCAATGATTTCTGTAGAACTATATCTAATAGAAATCAGAATGATGAGAGGGTACATACTACATCTGGAATCTAGGACTCTTCAAAAGGGTCTCTGGTTCTGTGGAAGTATTAAACAAAAAATTGGTAAACTTAGTGTCCAAGGTTAAACACTGAATCATGCTTTTGTTTCAAATCAAGACACTGAGAGATTGCTATAGACAATCTTAGTACTGATCACTACATAACTGAAGAAGGTTAATATTTCATCATTTGTTCAGACATGGGCACACAGAGGAAAGCAGTTCAGCTTAGAGTAATTGATTCTTGCTAATTGAAGACTCTTGCAGTGATTGTTCATGTTGTGCCAAGGTAGTGCTATCTGTAATAACTGATGGTTTGTGCATGCACTGTACTTCTGAGTGCCAGTGGTGATGGGGGCTTGGGATGGTGCTCGTCTATGTAGTATAAATCTAAAAAGATAGAATATATTACTTGTGTTATGAAGACTTCTTTTGAGAATATAAGAACAGCCATACTGGGTCAGACCAATGGTCCATCGAGCCCAGCATCCTGTGTTCTGACAGTGGCCAATGCCAGGTTCTTCAGAGGAATGAACAGACAGGTAATCATAGAGTGATCCATCCCGTCGCCCATTCCCAGCTTCTGGCAAACAGAGGCTAGGGATGCTTCAAAGCATGGTTTTGCATTTCTGTCCATCCCGGTTAATAGCAATTGATGGACATATTCTCCATGAATTTATCTAGTTCTTTTATGAACTTTGTTACAGTCTTGGCTTTAACATCATCCTGTGGCAAGGATTTCCACAGGTTGACTGTTGTGTGTGAAGAAGTACTTCGTTTTGTTTGTTTTAAATCTGCTGCCTATTAATTTCTTTTGGTGACCCCTTGCTCTTGTGTTATGAGGAGTAAATAACACTTATTTACTTCACACAATCATGATTGTATAGCCCTCTATCATATCCCCCCTTAGTCATCTCTTTTCCAAGCTGAAAAGTCCCATTTTATTAATCTCTTCTCATATGGAAGCTGTTCCATACCCCTAATCATTTTTGTTGCCCTTCTCTGTACCTTCTCCAATTCCAATGTATTTTTTTGAGATAGGGTGACCAGATCTGCACGCAGTATTCAAGATGTGGGCATACCATGGATTTATATAGAGGCAATATGATATTTTCTATCTTCTTATCTATCCTTTTCTTAATGATTCCCAACATTGTTAGCTTTTTTGACTAGTGCTGCATTTTGAGTGGATGATTTTGGAGAACTGTGCACAATGACTCCAAGATCTCTTCCTTGAGTAGTAACAGCTAATTTAGACCCCATAATCTTGAATGTATAGTTGTGATTGGAAAAAACAATGTGTTACACTTTGCATTTATCAACATTGAATTTTGTCTGCCATTTTCTTGCCCAGTCACCCAGTTTTCTACGATCCTTTTGTAATTCTTCTCAGTCAACTTTGGATTTAACTGTCTTGAGTAATTTTGTATCAACTACAAACTTTGCCATCTCACTGTTTACCCCTTTTTCCAGATTGTTTATGAATATGTTGAAGAGCACTAGTCCTAGTACAGATTCTTGGAGGACCCTGCTATTTACCTCTCTCTAACTGTGAAAACAGACCATTTATTCCTACCCTTTGTTTCTTATCTTTTAACCGGTTACTGATGCATGAGAGGACCTTCCCTCCTCTCCCATGACTGCTTACTTTTCTTAAGAGCCTTAGATGAGGGAGGTTGTCAAAGGCTTTCTGAAAGTTTTTTAAGGTTAGATGGTGTTCATGCTAGCTTAATGTCACCTATTCTGCAAAGTGGCGCTTAATAAATGTGATAGAACAAATTGATGCTGGGCTCTCTGTAGCTTTTAAATGTGCTTGTTCTTCCACACACGTGACCCCGCTGGGCAAAATGGTTAAAGATATCTCAGTGCACAGTATTTACACCAATCTTTAAAAAGAGAGTAGTGACAACCTGGATTGGAGCTTCACAGTCCCCAAAAGTTTTTGGCAAAAGAGGCTTTACTTTTCACATTTTCCCTGAAACTCGAGTTTACTACCTGTAATTGAACATCTTTCTAATAACAGCTACTTAATTGTGCTTCCCAGCTGTCTACTTCGTGAAGGATAGTAAACTATAACTGGACAAAATTGTAGTCCCTCCAAAAATATGAAGACTCCTGCTTTACGTGGCTATTTTAACATAAGACATTTTATTTCCTCCACTAGTACTCCTCTGAAGGCCTATGGCTTTAAAATTAAAAAGTTTAGGGTGTATTTGGAGGGAGTGGGGAAAAGGAATACAGTAAGTTCTTGCTTAATGTTTTAGTTCTGTTCCTGAAAAATGCGACTTTAAGCGAAATGATGTTAAGTTAATCCAATTTCCCCATAAGAATGAATGTAAATAGTGTGTGGCCAGTTGGGTACAACAGAATAGTAGAAGGCAGATATACTGGCCATTGGGTTAGCAGTTTTCTGTTCCCTGACTGACCAGAGCAGGGACTGCTCCAGGCTAATGAGAAGACCTGACTCTCTAATTAAACCTGCAAAGAGTCAGGTGAGGCCATTAAGGTGATGTGAACACCTGACTCTAATTAAGGCTCTTCTGAGCACCATAAAAGGGCTCACTCCAGTCAGGCTAGGAGGGAGCCAGAGGAGAGGAAGTGCTGCAGAAGGGCTGGGCAGTGAAGACACCCTCAAGCCATTGGTAAGGGAGCCCTAAGGTAAGGGGGGAGAAGAGGGAGAGCTGTGGGGAAGTGGCCCAGGGAAAGGTAGCAACTCTGGCAGTGAAAGGTCAGCTGCCAACAGCTGCTACCATTAGGGTCCCTGGGCCGGAACCCGGAGTAGAGGGCGGGCCCGGGTTCCCCCCAACATGCCACTACAAGGGGAAAACAGGCCTCTGGCAGAACAGGAGGCTAAACGGTTCTACAATAAGCCCATAGGGACAACAGAGACTGGGAGTTCTCTCACTAACCTCCTGGCTGGCTTATGATAAGGGCTCAGTAGACTGTAACCCTGGCCCTAGAGAGAGAAGGGCTATGTAGAGCGTCGCAGTGAGCCTCTGAGGCTAGCATAAACCGCCTAGACGCGCAGGACCCACGGGGAGTTGAAGTTAGAGGGTGGGATATTTCCCAGGGAATGCCTTATTGCTAAATGATGAACTAGCTTTTGGCTGAGTCCTCAAGGGTTAATGTAGCCTCATACTCTACAAGGCAGCACAAATGGAGGGAGGGGAGACAGAGACACACCCTGTGTGGGAGAGAGATGGACATTGCCCCTTTAAGTAGGCTGACCCCACTCTTAAGTACATTGTCTTTTTAAGTGGATCAGGAAGTTGAGACAGCAGCTGTCTCAAGCTCTGTCTCTCTCTCTCCATGTCCCCACCCTGCTCTATATGGAGACGGGGTAAGCGGGGTGCAGGAGCCGGGGGGAGGGGGACACCCTGACATTAGTCCCCATCCCACCCTGCACAGCAAGCAGGAGGCGCCTGGGAGCAACTCAAAGGCAGAGGGCAGGAGCAGCACATGGCAGTGGGGGGAGGGACACCTGAACTGTGGGCAATTGATAGCCTGCTGGGGAGCTGATAGTGGGGCTGCCGGTCCACTCTGGTTCCAAGCCCCCACCAGCTAGCTCCAACAGGCTGCTCTTCCTGCAAGCAGAGGACAAAGCAGGCAGCTGCCAAATGTTGTAAGGGAGAATGGCACAACCTTAAACAAGCATGTTCCCTAATTGATCAGCAACCTAACAATGTTAACCGGGACGACTTTAAGTGCGGAGTTACTGTACTACAATTAATTATTTTGTTTATTGTACTCTGATCTGTGTTCATGTAGTAGATGCAGAAGTTGGGAAGAATCTACAGCAAGCTAGGTGTTTGCCTGGGCTCTAGATATTTTTTCCTTCCAAAATTGGTGACTAAAAAGAAAAACTACAGCACCAGTAAGCAAAAGCAAAGTGACCTAAATAGAGGCCCTTTGTGTTATCCAAATAACAGTTTCTCTTTAGGGTGTTTCATTATTTTTTAGGGTTTCTTATTGCTGATTTAGGAGTTGGGATCTCGTTTTTTTTCCTGAAAATACTTTAATTACAAGACTTATTGTAACTAGTGAGTTGGCAAAACTTTAGTTGTAACTTCTACAGAATCTAAGATATCCTTTTAAAGTAAAAGGAAATTATTCTAAAATGTTACCTGGAATACAGAAATTACCAGGAAAACAGACTTGCTGCCAAGAAATTTCTGTGTGTTTACTCTTCGGCAGCCCTGTATCTAAAGGAGCCAGAATTAGGAAACATCTTCAGGGAAACAGTCTAGAGATTTCCTTGATCAATATTTCTGATAGTTCTGTTTAAAATAGAAGTAATCAGGGACTCAGACACTAGAGTATTCTGTCACTTTCCAAGAATGCTGTTTGTTTTTGGAACTTGAATTGTCATGCATTAAAGCTACAAATGATAGCACATATAAATGTATAGCAAGCATCTGATTACTTCTGCTTGGTATGGGGGGTCATTTATGTGGAAAGGGGGACATTTTCACTAACCATATGTTACAGCTGGTTTATTACTCATTTAGTCATTTATAAACATATTTGACTAAGTTTGAAAGAATTTCATTTATTTAAACTACATTGTAATAGTGTCAACATTGGAGTGAAGAAATTAACTACGGATGTGTTGCCACTGGACTTCTCAGTTGGCGTAACAATGAAAAGAAGGTGAAACTTGTTTTCGCCTAATGAAATTTATGATTTAGATTTCTAGAATGTAATTGTAGGTGCATATCCTGAACTCTGGACACCTATCCCATAAATAAAAAAATCACAAAGGACTGCCCATAAATATATTGACTTCAATCCAGCCCTCTCCCCCCAACCCCAGCATGTTAGAGAAGTGCGGGGGGAAGGGGATGAAATAGGTTTGGCAGACCAAGGTGAGGCAGTGAGTCCTGAAACCGGATCTCTCTCAGAAAATGCCCTGCTAGCAGATCCCTCTTTCATCTAGAAAGAACTGCAGCTCAAGTGCCTCTACTAATCTCAACTGTGGCAGTATATCACTGGGAGAGTGATGCTCACTCAGAGTCAGGCCCCAAACCATTTAGAGCTTTCCATTTTAAAATCAACATGTTGAATTCCCCCCGATGTTCACTGGAACCCAGTAAAGATGATGCGCATTGGTCTAATATGCTCCCAAGTGTTCAGCTACACTTAACAAGTGAGTTGCAGTATTCTATGCTAGCTTAACCTTCCAAATGAGGTCAAGGCGAAGCTCCATGTACCGTGCATCATAGCAATATAATCTTGAGATGACAAGACATGGATAATTGTGGCATGGTCTGCATTGGAGAGGAAAGGTGACACTCTCCTGGGCAGGCAGAGATGGGAAGAAAGCACTCCTGGCTGCAGCGTCTCATGGGCCAGGACCAGCCCAGGGTCTAACACCCCCAAGTTAATTGTGTTCCTTCTGTAAGGGGTGCTGATACAAATTCTGCAAATTCTTCCAGCTGCTTTTCCCAGCCTGCCAAGATTCTCAGTCTTGTCTGGATTAAATCTCAGTTTGCTCTCATCTAGGCACCATGTGATTTGTTCTAGCTGGGTCAGATGTGACGGAGATGTAGTGCTGGGGGTCATCAGCCTGCTAAATGCACTGCAGCCCATATGTCCTCACTAAACCTCTCAGCAGCATCATATGCACATTGAGTGGGAGGTGACAATATAGGCTCCTGTGGTATACCATGAGAGAGAGTCCTTGGGGCAGAGGAACAATTGCCCACAACTCCCTTCAGAAGAGGGTTCCTTAGGAAGATACCAAGCAGCTTCAACTATACCCATTATTGTCTGCAAATGAGTTTGCCAAATCTCATGGTCACAGCACCCTGCTTCTAGATGGGGATTTCACTCCAACCGCACTCTCTTAAAAAGGGTGCATCTGTGAAGGATGGGATCAGATGAGGAAGCCATCTGTAAACTGCACTATGCAACAGTTTTGAAAGTAGCTATTTATCAGATGAGTGTAGTTGATAAATGCACGGTTGTAGTCGTGTTGCTCCCAGGATATTAGAGGGGTGGGGAGGTAATATCTTGTATTGGACCAACTTCTGTTGGTGAGAGAGACGAGCTTTCGAGCTTACACAGAACTCTTCTTCGGGTTTGTGTAAGCTTGAAAGCTTCTCTCTCACCAACAGAAGTTAGTCCAATAAAAGATATTTCTTCACACAACACACAGTCAATCTGTGTTGTGAAGGCCAAGACTATAACATGGTTCAAAAAAGAAATACAGGCGAGTCTCATCTTACGCGCATTTAACATGCACGAATTCAGCTTTGCGCAGTTGGCAAAAAAAAAAAAGAAATAGCAATTTAAATACTGTACCTGTAGTGCGGGTGATTTCGCCCGCCATTACACTCAATGTAATTTTGACTATACGTGGTTTTCGCTTTACGCGCTGATTGTGGAACGTAACCCCAGCGTAAGATGAGACTCGCCTGTAAATACATTCGTGGAGAATAGTTCCATCAGTGGCTATTAGCCAGGTTGGGCAGGAATGGTGTCCCTAGCCTCTGTTTGTCAGAAGCTGGGAATGGGTGACGAGATGGATCACTTGATGATTCCCTGTTCTGTTCATTCCCTCTGGGGCACCTGGCATTGGCCACTGTCGGAAGACAGGATACTGGGCTAGAGTCTGACCCAGTATCGCCGTTCTTATGTAGTCAGACTTGCACTAGCTCAGCACAAAGCTAGCACGCTGAAAATAGCAGTATGGATGTTCCAGCTCCAGCTGAGACTTGGGCTAACCACTCAGACTCAGGGAGTCAGGTGTGCTGGAGAGCCCAAGCTGCCATCCGAGCCACAACATCCACACTGCTATACTCGAGCTGAGCTAGCACAGGTCTGTCTACTCGGGCTGGGAGGCTCACTTGAAGGTGCAACGTAGACATTACTGGCTGCATCCTGCATCAACCTTTTCATAATTTTGCCTGGGATCAATGTCAGGCTAACTGATCTATAGTTACCCATTAAGGTAAGCTTAGCAATTGCAAAATTCAAGGTTTATATTCTTATTGCTATGCTATAGTGTTTATTTGAGCATCAATACCTCACTTTAACTGCTAGTATAAGACAGCAGACCTCAGTTTTTAATTGTGATTTGATGAGCCAAGTACCAGGATATCCAAGTTCATCTACAAACTCATTTTAGACTATTTGGCACTTGTAAGACAGATTCTAGCTTCCCCTCCAGTACACTTCAACTAGTTGACATGAATTTCCAGTAACAATAGTCATATAATCTATAAATTCCAGGGACAAGGTGGGTGAGGTAATACTTCATTTTGTTTGTTTTAAACCTGCTGTCTATTAATTTCATTTGGTGACCCCTAATTTTTGTGTTAGGAGGAGGGGTAAATAACACTTCCTTATTTACTTTCTCCACACCAGTTATGATTTTATAGACCTCTTATCATATCCCCCTGGGACTGGGAGGCTTGCTCTCAGGTGTAGTGTAGACCTAGCCTACAGAAGTGAAGTATGGTAGCACACTGACTATTAACATGATTTGGAGGAAAACTGATCTTGTCAAACTTGATGATATTTGTTGAGGTTAAGTGTAGGTGATAATGTAATTGTGTTAACATACTTAGATTTTCGTAAGGAGGCTGATTTAGTACTGCCTGACATTCTCACTACATTACCCTTTACAAAATCAAAGCAGCACAGATTAAATGCATTTAAACTGATCTGAAAATAATTTAAAATGGGAATCCCCATCCGGTGGGGATGTTCTGAGCAGAGTCCTGCAGGGATCTATTTCTGGCCCAATCTATTCAATATCTTATGATCTGGAAGAAACCACTGCTGGCAAAGTTTGTAGCAGACACAAATTGGTGAAGTATTGAATAAAGACAGGTTAGTTCTATAGCGCAATCTGTCTCTTGGTAAGCAGGGTTTACTTGAACAATGTGTATTTTAATACATGAGTCATACACCTAGGAATAGAATCTTGGTCACAGTTATAGAATGGGGAACCGTATTTTGGAAAGCAGTGACTCCGAAAGAAATGTTGGGGTCAACTGAATGTGAGCTGATGTAGTGCACTGGCTAAGAACTAATGTGATCTTTTGACGTATAAGCAGGTGAGTACTGACTAGAGATAGGGAGGTGTTTGTACCACTCTGTACAGCTTTAGTGAGACCATTAATGGAGATTTTAAAATGATGGAAAAAATTGGAAAGGGTCCAGAAAAAGTACGTGAATGATTTGAGATTGGGAAAATATGCTTTTTGGTGAGAGAGTTAGTATCAGTCTATTCAATTTATCCAAGAGAAGGCAAAGAGATGACTTAATTATAGAAAAGAGATTTAATAGTAAACAGCTCTTTAATCACATGGAGAAAGGTGTAACAAAATCCAGTGGTTGGAAGTTAACCCTGAAACTGACAGGTTAGTTGATCATAATTGTTCCTTCTGCCTTAACTCTATGAATCTAACAGTGCTCCTGTCACATGTATTGATAGTTTGTCATCCCCCTGGTGCATTAAGTGGTATGCCTATAATGGCAACTTTTGACGTTTTTAAACCCTGATGGATACTAAGTGGCTTATGTTCAGATTTAATCACCGAGTAACACTGCTGCTGCTACCAGGGCAACCTCCCATCAGAGCTCTCCACCCTGATTCTGTAATGCTTAATTTATGGCACAAATTCAGTGCCCTCTATTCTGCTAAGCCTGTTTTGTTTCTGGTGACGGATGTGCTATAGGGAAGAATCAAATCATTCTATCAGATATCTGCTCCTAAATTAATGTTTTTCTTATAAAAATTTTTGCCCAGCAAATGGATTGTGGCAGTTTTTTGGTCTTGCCTCCATAACTGTTGAACACGAGTTTGCCTGTTACTGTGATATACATTAAGGCTGTATCCACACTGTGCATCTTACAACGGTGCGGCTTTGCCGCTGCAGCTGCACCATTGCAAGGTGCGCAGTGTGGCCACACTCTGTCACCGGAAGAGAGCTCTCCCAGGGACAAAATAAAACCACTCCAAATGGGGCAGTAGCTTCATCGATGGGAGAGTGCCTCCCGCGGAGAAAGCGCTGTCTACACCGGCACTTCTTGCTGTTAAAACTTTTGTCGTTCAGGGTTGTTAGTTTTTTTCCACACCCCTGAGTGACAAAAGTTTTAATGACGAAAGTGCAGTGTAGATACCTTTAGTGGTTTGAAAGTAAGATATAAATACTGATAACTCATACTCCTTCCTGTTTGGTAGGATAACTGGGATGATGAAGAGGAGGAGGAGGAAGAAGAAAAACAGACCGAGATAAAAGCAGGTGAGGACTGTGGGAGGAGCGAACAAAGAAAAACATTGGATTCTATGTTCCAAGTTTATGAACTGTATTTATGGGACATAATAGACCAAGGGTTGTGCACGTGTGGGTGACAGTGCATGCTTTTTACATTGGTCACCTCTGGTTTCTGAATTGGATCATAGCTCTAGGTGCTTTTTTCCCCACATTGTGACAATGTTCTTTATGCACTAGATTTCTTTAAAAAGGCTTTGTTCACTGTTTTACAGAATCAAAAGTTTCAGAAAAGAAGAAAATAGCAGAAAAAATAAAAGAGAGAGAAAAGCAGCTGAAGAAAAAGCAAGAGGAGATTAAAAAAAGAGTAAGAAGTCACTGTCAGGATTTTAGTTTTTTAAGGGAAGAGGGAGATCTGCTTATTGTTTAGTCTAGAAAAACAAATGTTGTCTGAGAATTAAAGGACTGATACTTATGATGTGCCCCTACAGTGAGTTATCACCCTATTCTTCTAGGGAAGAATAGTCCTGATGCAGTATGCATAAGAACTTGAATATCTAAGAGTTTGAAATAGTACTTATATTTCCATCCTTTTTCTAAGTGTGTACATTGAATTTATAATACTCACCATTGTATGAAATTACTTTTGTTGTGGGTTTTGATATTTTTCTGCCTGTAGCATGCTTGTCGTTATCAGTATTTCAACTTGGAATGTTTAAACACAAGTGTTAAGCTTGGTGTTAAGAACAGAATGCCTGCGCTTCGGGAATAACTACTTCAAACAGAAGCATGTTGTTCAGTTAACTTGATGAAATGACCACACCTGCAACTGCTCCATTCATGGGCAAGAAATGTAATTCACTTGCCACCAATGTAAGCTGACAGTATTTGAAGACTTTTAGTTAAGTAGATTGCTTATGCATGGTTAGCAATAATGACCAAAACGGAAGGCTTGCCATGGGTCAATCAATCTACTTTATATACTTTTTTTTTAGTTAGAGGCACCAGAGGAAGCTAAAGAACTTACACCAGAAGAACAGTTAGCAGACAAACTACGGCTAAAGAAATTACAAGAGGAGTCAGATCTTGAGTTAGCGAAAGAAACGTTTGGTAAGTGTGGATACACCTAATCCAAGCAAGTAATTGGTGGTGTTACAGTATGACAGAAGTAATTTAGAAAGTTAACTGCAATCAATTCTAAATCTAGCTTTCAAGTATAGCAGCATATTGATCAAAAAAATGTAGGACTGCTGTGATATTGCTCTTACTGTTATAAAAATATCAGGATGAAACTTGGCATCCAGCTAAAGCCATTTCATAACTGTTCCTTGCTTTTTAACCAGCACTTTATTTTTCAGTATATGTATATATTTTTTAAAGATTGTGACAGTCATAGGTAAGAACTGATGTCTTTTGGTGTTGAGAACCTTTAAGACATAGTATGTTTGGGAAAACATCCTGTGACGTGTTGTATAACTATCAATTACTTTTGTTAGTTTGGAGTCAGACCTTACGAATGTCACAGTGGATGTGAGTTACGCTGATATCAACCAGACGTTTGTGTTCAAACAGCGTGTCTGTTTATATCTGAAAGTATACATCATGACTCTCTAATTTCAAGCACCATACAACATCTTTAGAAACTAAATTGCATTCTCTGCCTACAAGTGGCTGTAGCGTCTGCTTGTAGGAAGTTAGGTAGGAATGCTTTGCCTGATTGAACTTCCCAGCCAATAGCCATCTTTTGTGTGAAGAGGAGTAGGGGGGAAGAAACTGGTAGCCTCTAATTGTGTGGGATGCTCTCCAAAGTGCAGCCAGATTACCTGTGAGGTTGGGTGAGGCTTTCTCGGGGGGGTGGTTCAGCATCGATTAAGTATGTTTAGTTTGGTCAAACTGTGATGAGGAACCCCCAGGGGTACATCAATGCTTCGAGATGTTGCTTATTTTTACAACAGTACATAAAAAGCACTGGCAAAGTCAGTACAAAAAACGGTTACTTATCTTCTCTTAACTGTTCTTCAAGATGTGGTGTTCATGTCCATTCCAATACCCCCTGTCCTACCCCTCTGTCGGAGTACCCGGCAAGAAGGAACGGGGGGGAAGGTCAGGTCAGCAGCGCCCTATATTGGGTGCCATGAAGGCATGACTCCAGGGGGTGCCCAGGCCGACCCTATGGATACTGCTAGGGGAAAAATCTTCCTGGCTGTCGTGCATGCAGCGTGCACACACCTGATTGGAATTGACATGAACAAGCACTCAAAGAAACAACTAAAATTTCATACAATGACTTGTTTATACTGCTCTATAGCCTATACAGTGAAATGTAAATACAATATTTATATTGCAATTGATTTATTTTATAATTATATGGTAAAAATGAGAAAGTCAGCAATTTTTCAGTCATAGTGTGCTGTGAGGCTTTTTTGTATTTTTATGTCTGATTTTGTAAGGAAGTAGTTTTTAAGGGAGGTGAAACTTGGTTGTACACAAGAGAAATCAGATTCCTGAAAAGGGTACAGTAGTTTGGAGAGGTTGAGAGCCACTGAGCTAAGTGTTGAAAAAGCAATGAAGTTGGTGAAGGGGTATTTGGCTTCTAAGGGCAGTTAAAAGAATGGTAAATTTAACTAGGTTGGGGGGACTCACTATTGTCTTGTGCTTTCCTGACAGAATTGACAAAGTATTGATAAACTTCCTTACAAACAGGATGGATTGATTTAAATCAAGGTCATTTAAATTGAGGCTTTCCATTTGTTGACTCAAATCTTCTATTTTAATCAACTTTTTCATTTGTACTTGTTTTCTAAAGAAAAGTGCATTCTCATTGGTTAATATGCCATTAAAATATGTTGTTTTACAACTAAATGGAGCTTTTACACCTTTCTGCTACCTAGGAGAGTACACTGTATATTTATCTAAGCAATTATATAGCTAATATTTTCAAATTCTTATTAATTTGTACATTTTTAGTATGTGTTAAAGTGGTAAATGATGTATTGCTTATTTACCAGATAATTAACTTTTTGCTCATGATTTGCATCAAGCTGCATTAGGATTGTGACTGGAATTTAATTAACCACACAACCGCATATAAAACTTATTTTTATTAAACAAAACAAGGCCTTAGTATAGTTCATGACTTACTGTGCCATATTTATAAAGCTTGACCTCAAAAATTAGATGTTTTTCCACTGATTCATTCTTTTATATAGAAAAGCAGCTTTTAACTTATCATTTTTCATAGAGGTTCATGTCAACATTTATTTTATTAAAATTTTTAAGATTATAAATTTAAGCCTTAACGTAGTTTGTAAAATCAGATTTTATTTGAACAGTTGTGTGTGATTTATTTATTTATTTATTTATTTTTTAAAAAACAACCTATAATAAAAAAATCCAATATAAATAAAAACCTGGATTATTTTTTTTTCACCCTACTTACCAAGTGAATTATGCAGTGGGTTTAATACAGCCTTCATGTTTTCTGGGAGTGCTTTCACTTGTATTTTTTTAGTGATTTTCTTCAGAAATAATCCAGTCTGCTTTGGTTTGGAAAAACATATAGCTGTTGATTAATCGCAGTTAACTCACACGATTAACTCAAATTAATTGCAATTAAAAAAAATCCCAATTAATCACACTGTTAAACAATTGAAATGTATTAAATATTTTTGGATGTTTTTCTAAATTTTAAAATACCGATTTCAGTTACAACACAGAATACAAAGTGTACACTGCTCACTATTTTTTATTACAAATATTTGCACTGTAAAAATGATACACAAAAGAAATAGTATTTTTCAATTCACCTCATACAAGCACCGTAGTGCAATCTCTTTATTGTTAAAGTGCAACTTACAAAAATGTAGGGTTTTTTGTTACATAACTACTCAAAAACAAAACAATGTGAAACTTTAGAGCCTACAAGTCCACTCAGTTCTACTTCTTCAGCCAATCGCTAAGACAAACAAGTTTGTTTACATTTACTTTTGTTTACATTTACTTCCTAATTAGTGTCACCTGAAAGTGAGAACAGGCTTTGCATGGCACTTTGGTAGCTGGTGTTGCAAGATATTCACGTGCCAGATGCGCTAAAGATTCATATGCCTCTTCATGCTTTGGCCATTGTTCCAGAGGATATGCTTCCATGCTGATGACATTTGTTTAAAAAAATAGTGGGTAAATTAAATTTGTGACTGACCTCTTTGGGGGAGAATTGTATGTCTCCTGCTCTGTTTTACCTGCATTCTGCTATATATTTCATGTTATAGCAGTCTCGGATGATGACCCAGCACATGTTCGTTTTAAGAACACTTTCGCTGCAAATCTGACAAAACCCAAAGAAGGTACCAATGTGAAATTTCTAAAGATAACTACAGCTCTCGACCCAAGGTTTAAGAATCTGAAGTGCCTTCCAAAATCTGAGAGGGAGGAGGTGTGGAGCATGCTTTCAGAAGTCTTAAAAGAGCAACAGTCTGACGTGGAAACTACAGAACCCGAACCACCAAAAAAGAAAACCAACCTTCTGCTGGTGGCATCTGACTCAGATGATGACAATGAACATGTCAGTCTGCATTGCTTTGCATCGTTATCGAGCAGAACCCGTCATCAGCATGGACGCATGTATTCTGGATGGTGGTTGAAGCATCAAGGGACGTATGAATCTTTAGCGCATCTGGCATGTAAATATTTTGCGATGCTGGCTACAACAGTGCCATGCAAATGCCTGTTCTCACTTTGTAAACAAGAAGCAGGCAGCATTATCTTGTGCAAATGTAAACAAACTTGTTTGTCTGAGCGATTGGCTGAACAAGTAGGACTTAGTGGACTCTGTAGGCTCTAAAGTTGTACATTGTTTTATTTTTGAATGTAGGGTTTTTTGTACATAATTCTGTTTGGTTTGTAAGTTCAACTTTAATGATAAAGAGATCACCTAATACAAGTACTGTAGTGCAAACTGAAAAATATTTTTGTTTTTTACAGGGCAAATATTTGTAATAAAAAATAAATATAAAGTGAGCACTACACTTTGTATTGTGTTGCAGTTGAAATCAATAAAATGGGAAATGTATAAAACATCCAAAAATATTTCAATAAATGGTATTCTATTATTAACAGTGTGATTAATTGCGATTAATTTTTTTAATCGCTTGACAGCCCTAGAAAAACTAATCCTAATAGTCAATTTAAAAAATCCCAACTAAACCTAGCACTGCAGGCTTGAGGTCTAGAATTTATGTAAGGAGAAAATACTCTCTCCAGTCCTATTCCAGAGTAGGGGGTTCAGCACAACTCATGGGATATGTAGCCTTTCACTTAAATCACTAGTTCAAATCCAGCATAAATTGTTGTAACTGAAGTTGTTTGGGCTCTGCCATGTGAGAGCTGCTTAATGTGAAATGAGTTGGCAGCTTCAGTTCAAGCCTTAGAGACGCTTGCTGCCTTTTTTGATCGTTTCAGCTGAGGTGAGGAAGTGAAGGGGAGTAGAGCTAAATTACCTGTTCTGTGGCTAGAGGACTTATGTAGTGTGGTCAGTCTGACCTCCCACACAAACTACAGTTAAATGCACCAGTATTTTCTCTGATACGATGTTTTTCACTGCAGGTGTAAATAATACTTGTGGAATAGATGCCATGAATCCATCTTCAAAAGATGACTTTACGGAGTTTGGCAAATTATTAAAAGAAAAAATCACACAGTATGAAAAATCTCTACATTATGCCAGTTTTTTGGAAGCATTAGTTCGAGACGTATGTATTTCATGTAAGTCTTTACTTCACGTGTGAGATTTCCTAGCACGTTCTGTGGAGGGCTAAAGTAGCAAACACATTAATCAAGTAAAACTGAATTGGGATTTATGCAGTCCTATGTTAAAATGATGCACTGATACCCCTCCCAGAGACTACTACCTGACTGAGAATCAGTACCTGCATGCTCTTCATCTTTTAATACAGGTGGTGTTTCCTCTGTGTGATTGATCTTCTCTGAATGGTGCTGTCAGGTCAGGATAGCCCCCTTAAACATACAGACACATTTTGTACTGATCGAAATCTTACACAGCCCTGCAGAACCTCTATTCAAGAAGAAGAAAAGGCTCCCTGATCCATGTAATTCTAAATAGCTCAGTAGGGGAATGAGATGCAAAACTGAGTTCCTATAACACTGGAAATTTGAAGCAGTTTAATTCCAAAACATGTCTGTTGAAATTAAACTACAGTTGACTTATTTTCTCTGCTTTGGCTGGCTGAGGTATTTGGTGCATAATTCTGTTTTGAGACTTCCCTTTTTCCCGTGCTTGTACATCCTGTCCTTCAGTGTAGTGGCAATTTTATATTGTGGCTTGTTCCATATAAATACATTGTGGGTGGCTGGTCTACTACAACTGATACTGAACTGTTACATTGAAGTCCAAATCCTCTAACATGAAGGAGTGTCAAACTGAGCATGAAGTGCATGTAACATCCCTCTCCTCCTAGATGCTTCTCTCTAAAAGCCTTCAAACTTATTTTAGGCAAAACATTTGACCTTTAGGCACAAAGAGTTGACCATATTGCAAATCTAGCAGCATAATGTTCTCAGCATAGAGTTTAAGGCCAGAAGGGACCACTACGTAACCTAGTCTTACCTTCTGTATATCATGGGCCACCAACACCCCCCAGCACCTGTGAGCTATACTGAACAACCAAATTTAGACCAGGTATTACAGCCCACAGGAGACTAGATTTATGTGCCACAGATAGAGAATAGGAGGGACTGATGTGCACCAGGGCTTGAGGCCCCCCACAATGGCAGGAAAATGAGATATACCCAGATAATCCTGGCAAGAGACCAGCACCCCCACACAGGAGAAGAAGCTGAAAACCTCCTAAGGTCATTGCCAGTGACATGGAGGAAAATTTCCTTCCTGACCCCACATATGGTGATCAGTTAGACCCTGAGTATGTGAGCAAGAACCAGCCAACCATGCATCTGAGAGAGAATTCTCAGTGGCATCTCAGAGACCTAACCTCCCTTGCCCAATGTCCCATCCCCAGCCATGGCCATCCCTGAAGATCCAGAGGAGGAAGATTTTTAAATAAACATTGGGGGGGAGGGTTCATTTGCTGACCCCCTACTGATGGCAGAATGAAAAACCCTTGAAGCATAAGCTTTAGAAACAAGATGTAACGGTGTTCAAATGTTGGCCACCTAAATTTATTATTACATTGGCCATCTTATGCTGCCCATTACACAAGTTATCAAGGGGATGTGAAATCCTAGACTGATGCTGAGAATCAACATTGCCATGCATATATTCCTCTGTTAACAATGAGATTTCTACTCCAGTTAAAGGAGTAAACTACCAGATATAAATCTCCACTTACTGGATTTTAGAGGATTCAATGATTATTTGAAGGCTTTCTGACAACAATATTGGTAGAAGTCTAATTTTCTTCCTCTTTGTAGTGGAAGTTGATGATTTGAAAAAGATCACAAATGCTTTGACAGTGCTATGCAGTGAAAAACAAAAACAAGAGAAGGTAAGACTTCTGCATCTCTTTCTATATTGTCTTTCTATAACTTGCATTAATACCAATATGCACTAAGATGTGCACCTTCTATAAATCTAAGGGGTTCTAGGTTCAAATGTGCTTTTGACTTAACAGAATTAATTTGTTAATGAGAAGACAGTTGAAATTGAAATTCTGATTTGGGATATTATCCTAGGGCTAAACTTGGGAATGTCCCATAAACTTAAAACAAGTATACTCATGTAAAGTAAGCACCATTTTGCCAGTAATCTTTAACTTCAATGCCTCTCCTCTTTGCACTGATTCTGTTCAATTTTTTTGCCTCTGTGCTGGAGTAGAAATAGAAGTGGAAGTGTCCTGTTTTCCTGGAAAGGTTGGAGAAGCGTATATTTTAGTTAGAACTAGAAAACTAGAATCAGTTAAATGTGTTTATGGAAGTAATTTAAATCTTTATCCTCAACCTTTGATAAAACTAAGATCAATGTGATCGGTGACTTAACTGCAGATAACAGAACTAGATAGCTTGTCAGTATGCCTCTCTGGTGAGCCATACTACTTAAGTGGAAAAAGCATTAAGTGAGTGATAACACTGTACCAAATTATAGTATAATTGGTGCTTTGTGATTATACAAATTGTGTAAAATGTTTCTTGTGCGAAAGTATAACATTAAAGTTGTGAGGGAATTGCATAGCTAAATGTCAGTGAGACCAGAATTTTAAAAATCTGTTTTAAAAAATAGCTAACTGAACATTATCTGGCAAATCCAAGCCATACTGCCCAGCAGATAACTGAAATGAGACTAGTTTCAAAACTTGTACTAGGGAGTTCTTGAAGGAAGCAACCCACTTTTGGACCTTCAATGTGAATAATAAATGCTCCATAAATGCACAACTCTGCTGCTTTCTACCCAAAATCGGTGGGTGATTGGAAACACTTTCCTGGCATGTTCTCCAAACTGCTCTAGTGGCAATTTACAATAAATGGTTTAGTTCAAGAGAAGATTAACAGTGTAAACTTGTCCATAAAATATTGTCTGTAGCGTGATATTGAACTGCATTTCTGATAGAACTAGACTTTTAGAGATATGAACGTCCCCTTCTATTTACAAAGCTGAGAGAAGGGCAAGTGCAGTTGTGGCTGAACATAGTTATGCTGTTGTGCTTCACTGCTGATTTTGGTAGCTGAGTTTCATCAGGAAGCTAAACTTTTAGCTTTTTTCTTTTTTTTAAAATAAAATCTCAGATTTGGACGTCAGGTATTTCTCTTTGGTATAGCTAACTTTTTTATTAATCCTTCTGTGCCTGACATCTTCGCCCCATCTATTTACAAAGAATTTACCAAAGTGGTTAATATTAGCATGCAAGAAATAGCTTGCCCCTCAACTCAGTAGCTCACAACATACCACTTGTAAGTGATCTTGGCTGAATCATGTTTCGTTTTTATCTTTTTAAATCAATCAACCAAAAAAAAAGACCATACCCAAGCAAAGTTTTTACCTTAAAACAGAAGAACCAGAAACTCCAGGGATTTTGCTACTGACTTTACATGCTCTGATACTGTGGTGATGGGCAGCCATATAAACCCCTAAAATGAGTTGGTGGGAATCTTTAATCAGTAACAGTATAAAACTGAACATCTATAATGTTGCATTTGGACAGTGCCTCTCCTCCTTCAGGAAAATAAACTCACGCTGCATGTAGTGTAACAAGTGTGTTTCAGTGCACCTTAGAGTACATGCTGCTATTCTGATTATGGTGAAGCAAGTCTGCGAGACAGTGTTTTTGTCATGAATAAGAGTTGAACTTGAACTGAAATTCAGTTGCCTCTGGGGTAAACTTCAACAGCAGTAGTGCGCACATATTACATGGTAGGAAGTGAACACTTTTGCCAGCTAACAGATCGGAAGTACAGGGGAATTGAAGTGTGCTGTATTTAGTTACCAGATTTAGTTACCAATACAGACTGCCAGGGTTAATATTCTTCATGTTTTACCAGCACTTCTAGGAAATCAGCATGTTACATTTAATACTGACTCTAAAATAAACCAAAGCTTTTTTGGTCTTTCCTCAGCAAAGTAAAGCCAAAAAGAAGAAAAAAGGGGTTGTGCCTGGCGGTGGTTTAAAGGCCACTATGAAAGATGATCTGGCAGATTATGGAGGATATGACGGAGGATATGTACAAGATTTTGAAGACTTCATGTGACATTTATCTTTCCTTGTGTTGTCTTTCTGTTGCCCTTAAACATGTAGCACAACTTTCTTTTCCTTTAAATTCTGCCAAATGCTACAATCGAAAGTGCAGTATCTTTGTGCTGGTTATTTAACTCTTTGACAGGGTGGTGCTAAAGCATTGGGATACCTGTCTCGTCAAGGGGTTAAAATGACGAAACTCAATTCCTATATAAATCACAGAAAAAAACAAAATTCTAATAATGTTTTTAATTGTTGCTATCTGGTTTCATAGTAACAAAACCACTAAGTTGGACACGAATTTCAACAAAGCAAAAGTTGTATTATTACCAGCACAGTTTAGTAATACAGCCTTAACTGTACCTTCTTGAATGATTTATCTTGTGAACAAAAGCAGTTTGCAGCAAGGGCATGATGTGCACTTAGTATTAAAATTGCTTTGTCTAAGTTAGAGCTTGGGTTTTTTTTTAAAATAGATTGTGAAGGGAACTGCAAACTTCAAAGTAAGGATACTGCACCTGAAAATTAATCACTTGATACACACCCATTCTTTCAAAGCTTGACATTTTAAAATAACTTATTTTGGTCAAAACAAGAAAATAGTTCCTTGTTGCATTTGAAAAATGATTTGTGATATCTTGAGTATAAGCAGTTAGTTTACATTTATCTGAATATTTCTACTAATGCAGCTGTACGGGTTGGTTATTCTAACAGTTAACTGCCTGGTTTAAGTGTCTGAGAACCAAATTTCCTTTGTTCTCATGGGCTGTGATAGAACTTTCACAGGACTTTACCATTTTCTTTCATTTACAAAAACCTGCTTGGCAAACTGCAACAGTTACTACAGTTGGGCAAATTGTTATGTTAACAATTATGACATCTGCAATGTTTTATAAAGCAACTAATTTAATAAAATCACTATTGTGAGGACTTCAGAGCCTGTGTATTGGGAGTACTTATTTTAGTGTTAACTAAGCTCTAGAACAGTGTTTCTGGATCACATAGCTAAGCTGACATGAGGATTCTCTTCAATATGAAGAGGATGGGTCAACTTTCTCGGATTGTTGCCTAAAGCTGGTTACCAAATGTACCATAATTACTAGTGTAAGGTTCAGCCCTTCATGCCTGTTAAATGCCTGCCTTTCAGAATAACTAACTTGCTGCCTTTACCTGATCTTCACATGCCTCCTAAAGAATCTCTACTACTCCTGAAGTGGCTGTTTGCTTCACTGAGTGACCACCAGAGCAGCTTGTCCCTATACTATAGTATGCATGTCCAATTTCTTGGTGTGGTTTACTTGACTGTTCCAAATAGATGAACCTTGAAATTGGCAGTATAATGAAACAGAGACTTGGGGCATGGGATTGCAGTGTATTCAGCACTGTGATCCATGATTTGATCTGTTTCCACACCTTAGTAGAATCTAAGGCAGCAATTTAGAACAAGCCATACCATTACACTCCACATTACTAAAAACAATTAGGATATCATCCTTAACACTGAATTCAGATACATGCAGCACAAAATAATTTTCTGTTTTGTTTTTAACCTTAATGTCAGGAATGTTAAGTCTGGGCTTGGTGGACCTTTAGAGATTTCCATAGGGTGAGTTCATAACAGTTGCCCCTTAACTAAAGGGAGAAAGAATGTTCGATGCGACATCTCTGCTCAGTCTGGTCATTCTATTTCTGCATTACACAGAGCTCCAGCTTAAACAAAACTGGAATTATGTTAAGGGCCAGAATTGTAGTTTAAAACTGTTAAATGCAATGTGTGAAGGGCATGGGCCTGAATACTGTATGTAACCTGGTTATGGAGATGATCTATGGCTATATTGGAATATTTACTGTTTGTACAAGTTTAATAGCAGGGATGTTTGCAACCCCCCAAAGGGAGACAATACAATGTCTCCAGATAAGCCATCTCCTGGGAAACATGGTGGGCGGGGGGGTTATTGCTGGATCATGCCTGAGCTATTAGCTATTAGAGGTGATACTACCTCCAGGCTCCAGCCAAAATTACAAGACATGTTTTGCCAACCAAGGCTGGAAGCCAGAAGTAAAGGACACACAGAGGGAGATGCAGCTGGCAGAGCTGTTCCTGGCAAACACACTCTTGCCCCTCTGCTGGAGGATCAGAAGCAAAGTCTGCCTGGCACATTGCCACAGAACTAGAGCATCTGGAGCCAAGTGAGGGTCAGAGGTGTAGCTAGCTCTATAGCCTTCATCCTTTTTATCTCAAGTGTATTTTGACATGCTAGGAAAGCCAGTAGCATCTTTCTAGGCTTATGTGATCAGTCAATATTTTGCTGACTTTTTCCCCAGTGTTGCAACACGGGGGGACTAACTGTAGATGCTCCACTCCCTCCAGGCACAGTTGGCAGGTATGTATCTGCCTTTGGGTGGCACTAGAATGTACTTTTGTCTCAAATTATACCAGTTAAGATAACTCATCATGCTACCCTTTTTATTGCTCAACCTGAATGGTCTTGGTTTTTTGGCAGCCAATTTATAATGTATAGGGGGGTGGTTTTGTTTACCTCATGTGACTATCCAGTATCACTTCTAAGATGTAGCCCTGATCTGACAGGACCTTCTTTAAAACATGGTTTGGCTAATAGGCATGACAAATCCTCAGTGTTGCTTTTTCTATGAACAAATATTTTACCTGGAAGAGGCTGGCTGGCTGCTTCCTCATTCTACCTGTGGTACTCCCTAGCCCTAATACTGCTTTCAGTTGCTCAAAAAAAATATTTCAGAGATGTACGTGTGAACTGAAATTCAGCTGCCTCAGGGGTAGAATTGAAGAATGGTGCTTTAGGAATCAATGTTCAAGTTATTTTGTTGCCTTTTATCATTAAAATAAACTTGAAAATGTGAACCAAGTGCAGACCAATAGCCCACAATGAAGAGCAGTAAGTGGGATGTTTCTTAAAGATGAAATTTAGTTGTCAACGGTGAAGATCACTTTAGCAGAAATAGCCAGCTGTGCTTATTCCAAACCAAACTGCACCATGACAAACAAGCCTCAATTCTGCAAACAGTTGTAGATGTACATACTAGTCAAGTAGGTGACTAGTCTCCCTGAACTCAATAAGGTTAGCACGTTTGGTTCCATATTAAATTCAGTTTTTATAGCCTACAAGGTGCAGCTGTAGTGTACTCTTTATATGTATTAAACCTCCCTTTAATTTAAGAATGGAATGGAAGCAGCTGCAAAACTTAGCTCCAGTTTGCTGTAAAGTACACAGGACCTTCAAGATAATCTTATCCAATTAGATGCAAGAGCCACTAATCATATTATGGACTGACTGGGTAAAGAATCTTCAGCTGGTTAACTACCAAGAAATATGGAACTCCCAGAGTCAGTGTATCTGGTAGGTTACAGTGTAGTAGCCGTGTTAGTCTGTGTCAGCAAAAAGAAAATAAAGAAATAAATTCTTGTGGCACCTTAGAGACTAACAAATTTATTTCAGCATAAGCTTTCGTAGGTTAGAACCCACTTCATCAGATGCATGGAATGAGCAAATTACCAGAATCTTAATCATACAAAAATGCATTATCCTAGCAACCAAGACAAAATTGTCTGAAGCTTGCAGTGTGTAGGTGAATGAGAACACTGCTGAAGGTGACTATGCTACTGGATGCTCTTGGCAGCGTGAGGAAAAGCTGTTTGCTACAGTTGGACAATTTTTCCCATTTCTGAAATGTGTGTATTCCAGGTGATGGAAACAGAAAACTTCCAACCACGACAACTCCAGAAATAGGTCTTTGCTTTTAAAATACACTGGTACAGCCACAGGTAAATAGCATTTGAGTCTTACTGAACATTTAACAACCATACCTGAAGCCCTTCTGAAAAAGGTCTGTGCTCAAAGTACTTCTGTGAGTTAGAAAGCTACTCAGACGAAGAAATTCTTAGCCAGGGGTGAGGATGCAAATCCTAAAACTCCAGCCCTTCATTCACAGTGGAACTAGTGCAACTCAATTGGGGGCTGAATATTGAGGCAAAACAGCCTTACTGCAATAGAAATACAGGGATACTGGGTCTCTTCCACTCTGCTCCAGTAGAGCAGACTCAGTTCCCCAACACACGAGTGTCACAAGGATCAGATATGAGGCTTTTCCTGATGGAAGGATCATTCTTAAAGAGCCTATTGAAAGGAACCCAAACCCAATTATTATATTTGATATTCCTACTACAGTGATAGGCCACCATGTGGGAATGCTGCTGTCAGAACACTTCAGGGAAAAGTTTCTGGACAATAAATGTCTAGATATTTTACTTCCCAGCTAGCTTTGGAACTATTCAGAAAACTAGAAACAGATCTCCCTCCATTTTCCAAACACTTCTGGAAAAGTCTGCCTTAAACAGTTAACTAGTGCACATATACTCCAAAGCAGTCAGTTGTGATTTACTTTTACATGTAAGACACAAAGATTAGGAACTAGGAGTTAAGCAATAGTTTCCAAAATGCATACAGCTGTAAAGAGGCTTATTCCCAGCCAGTCAGTACCTATGCTAGAGGCTTTAAAGATTTTATAATACAAACAGAGCAGCAAACAAAACAATTGTATATGGTGAATGTTAGACACTTTGCTAAAATGTGATACTGTATGTGCACAACACACATTCACTTTCATGTAGCAAATTCTCCTTTGTTTCACTGGTAAAAGAAGAGTGTACTCTAAAAGCACACACCAACATCTTAACCCAGTTACACAGGGAGCTGATTGCGAATACAGAGGTAGTCCATTCTTGTCACTGAGTATTATGGTATTCCTATAAATCTTAGGGGGGCAGGTAAAAATCTCATTTGCATAAAGCACTAGAGAGGAATATCCTAGGCAAACTGGTTCCTCTGAAGATTTGGGAAAAATAGGCAAGAGACTTTTTAATAGGAATGTTTCAAGTATTCTACCAGCACTAGTGGTCCTGTAAGGTTTGCAGAACATCTATTAGCCTATTTTAAACAGATAAATATTTGATTTGATGTTCAGTTTAAGTTACTGTAAATACCACACATTAATTTTGCAGCAGTAAGAGCCTCAGCATTGGTCAGTTTTTTGTTTTTAAGGAGGCTTGAATGCAATTCTTGATGAAGCCAGTAATCCATGCCCCTAAATTAGCCAGTCATTTTAGAATAAGGTCTGGCTGAAATCCCAGCTGGCCAGAGCACCATCTTTTGGCCTACCAAGCAGGCTTTTACAAAAACATTTTGTTCAACTCTGATTTAAATATTAAGAATTGTTTATTGTCCAAAACAACTTTGGGTTAATAGTCTCTGCATTTCAGGGACGTTCAAAACAGCGCTGGGATTTGATGGTACATTTCACATACTGACGGGTATTTTGTTAAGGCACCTAGCAGCATATACTGAGTTAAGCAAGTGACCAGGAGCCGGACAGTGCAAGCCATGGGGCTGCTGCTTGTCCGAGCTAGAATCTTCATGTCATTTAGGCTGGAATCTAATTTGCCAGCATATCCTTCAGACAGCAGCCAGTCTGTGCATCCTTCAAAAGCATATTTACCACATCATAGAACTTGTTATCATACGCCAATTTGTAGTACAGGTAGATGTCTTCACAGTAGGTCAGTAACGTCTTGAGATTCTTCTGAGCGGTCTCAGTCGGCTGGTGCTGTTTGACCCTGAGACAGAATTTTGTGTTATGTTAAAAGGGGAGAAAGGGCAAGCTTGCAAATAAGACTGACAAAGCTGAAAAACATCACGAGATGGGAAGAAGTTCTGATAACTAGAGAAAAATGCAGGCTGTGGAGTGAGGGGTAGAGGAACTTGTGGAGATGGAACAGAGAGTTCTTGGAAAGGATTTGTGTTTTGCTTCTCCATACTCTTCTGCAAAGGTTATTTTAAAGCTAGACATTTGTTAAAGAAAAAAAGCTGACGCGGTTTTAAAGAGTTCCGAGCGCTGCATACAAAATGGCTGATAGCACGGTTAGGTGCTGTCAAATACGAAGTGCCTCACAGTATAGTAAATAGCACATGGACCCTGCCACCAGGAGCAGTGAATCTAATTCTGTATATGATGCAACAAAGGGCCAACAGAACAAGGCTTAGGGAACCCAACAGAGGTGGCAACAATAACGTAGGGTAGTCACTCAGCCAAGGTATTTTCACAGCATTGTCCATGGCAGAGTTGACAATAGAACCCAAGTGTCCTGACTCCCTGTGCTAGCCACACACTCCTCTTTCCCCTCCACAGCAATTAGAGTGATTGACATGCATAAAATACCACACAAAGCAATTCTCACGCCATCTCTGGATAGTTATAATTTTACGGATTGGGCTGGAGACTGCCAACCTGCACGTGAGGTCAATGAGAAGGTACAAGGATGAAGATCTGAGCTGGGTATGTGAGCGATGATTGCAACATATTTAATGTGATAGCATTATAGTAACTTCTCCTTATGACTATGCAATGGAAGAATTAGCTGCTAATTTCTTACTTTAACTGATCTGACAAACAACGTGTAAGAACAACACTATTACTAGTTTCATTCAGGAAATTACAGTTTTTGTTGAGGTAAAAAATTGTTTTGTACATATAAAAACAAGTGCTCTATGTTATGAACTGTCTTTACGCACTGATGAATTAATAAATTAAACCTGTTTTCACACTAGCCTGCAAATAGCACAATTATCGAAACAGTGTATCTACTATCTTGAGAGGTGGTCATGTGAGAGAACAACAAACCTCAACTACAACTAGCATTCTGGGGATCTCCATGCCACTCACTTTGGGATCACCATTTTACCCTTCAGTGTTCCCAGATCTCCTCCCACCTGGCACTTGGCAAGGCGGGCAGAGCAAACAGTTACCTCAGAGGCCAACCTTGCACTGCTGCTCTTAGAAAGGCGGGGCATGCTACTTTACCGTGCTACTCCCTCCGGAGAGCCAACTACATGGTCTCCGCAACACAACATGCTTAAAATTGGGGATATGGGGCAAGAATCCCTCCTGAACTTGGCTCTCCCTAAGCACTGTACTGGACCGACACCGAGCCAGATGACTTGTATTCTATAAACAAATACAAATAAAACCACTCTCTTTGAAGTCACTTGCCAGAAAGACAAAAGGCATAGCCACACAGGGTTGCAGAAATACTTACTTCTTCGCAATCTCCTCAAACACATTAGATTTGAGTAACCTTTGTTGCTTAAATTCTTCCAGGTAATTGAAGTCACCCTTTATAATCACTTGTTGATACAGAACTTCAGCCCAGTCTGGAACAAAGTCATAAGCCTCAGCCACAATAGCAGCCTAGAAGGAGAACATGCCAGAATTACTGACTAGGATGGGCCTCAAGCTGGTTTAACTGATGAAGCTTTCCAGGCATGTGGTTTTGCCTGTTTTTGTTTGCACTTTGGCAGTACTCAAGCGTTTCAGGTGAGGACTGCCATGGCCTCTCCGGCTCAGCTCTTTACCCTGTTGTCTCAAGGCCATTCTTTTAAGGAGGAACGCAAGGGTCACTGAGGAACTATAGATAAACAGAGGGGTGTGAAGTGGGGAGTAGGTATGATGGAGAGGGAAGAAGAAACGTGAAAAGAGGAAATTCCAGGCTAGAAGATTCTGTTCTTACTGAAGTTAAAGGGAATTTGGAGCAGTTTGGGGCCCTAAGAGTTGGGAGAGGAGAAAAAGGAGAAGGCAGGAATTTGTAAGAGACCTAGAAGGCTGACATTCAAATATTAAACACATTCAAATATTAACATAAGAACGGCCATACCGGGTCAGACCAAAGGCCCATCTAGCCCAGTATCCTGTCTGCCGACAGTGGCCAATGCCAGGTGCCAGGTGCCCCAGAGGGAATGAACAGAACAGGTAATCATCAAGTGATCCATCCCATCACCTATTCCCAGCTTCTGGCAAACAGAGGCTAAGGACACCATCCCTGTCCATCCTGGCTAATAGCCATTGATGGACCTATCCTCCATGAACTTACCTATTTCTTTTTTGAACCCTGTTATAGACTTGGCCTTCACAACATCCTCTGGCAAGGAGTTCCACAGGTTGGCTGTGTGTTGTGTCAAAAAATACTTCCTTTTGTTTGCTTTAAACCTGTTGCCTATTAATTTCATTTGGTGACCCCTAGTTCTTGTTTTATGTGAACGAGTAAATAACACTTCCTTATTTATTTTCTCCACACCCGTCATGATTTTATAGACCTCTATCACATCCTTCCTTAGTTGTCTCTTTTCAAATCTGAAAAGTCCCAGTCTTATTCATCTCTCCTCATATGGAAACTGTTCCATACCCCTAATCATTTTTGTTGCCCTTTTCTGAACCTTTTCCAATTCTAATATATCTTTTTTGAGATGGGGCAACCACAATCGCACGCAGTATTCAAGATGTGGGCGTACCATGAATTTATATAATTTATTAATGAATTTATATAATTTATGTATATCATATTTATATATGATCTTTTCTGCCTTATTATCTATCCCTTTCTTAATGATTCCCAACATTCTGTTAGCTTTTTTGCCTTGCCGCTGCACCCTGAGTGGATGTTTTCAGAGAACTATCCACAATGACTCCAAGATCTCTTTCTTGAGTGGTAACAGCCAATTTAGACCCCATCATTTAGTATGTATAGCTGGGATTATGTTTTCCAATGTGCATTACTTTGCATTTATCAACATTGAATTTCATCTGCCATTTTCTTGCCCAGTCACCCAGTTCTGAGAGATCCTTTTGTAGCTAACATATAAACACAGAGTGGCAGGTCCCACTGACATTTCTTTAAGAACATGGTGAGAGGGGGAAAGAAAGGACAAGACATGGCAAAATAGGGGTCACTGAACAGCCAGTGAAAAGGTCCAAAGGCCATACAACTGGGGAACATATTTTGTCTGGAGAATTCATCTTCTTTAACTTTGAAAACCAAAGAGGCCGGAATATTCTCACTTCAACTTGCTGTTGGAGTGACGGTCCATCTCAGGTGTTGAAGGGCTATTTGTTCTCTTTAAAAAGTCCTTGTTTCTGTCCAAGGTCCTTCTTGCCTTGAGGGAATTCCAGAAGCTGAGAAGGAAAATGCCTTTTCCCACTGGCTTCCCATATTGCAGGGGCTACAGGTGCCGTAGCATGGCCATTGCCACCAGCTCTCTTTATTCTCAAACATATTTTCTATTCTAAACCTCAGAGCAGCGTTTCACCTTGTGAGCCTTTATAGTGCTGTGGCGAGTGAAATGGATGCAGCATCCCTTACTCAGTCACTTTACCTGGTAGAATCTGGGCAGGGACATGATGCAATCCATCAGGTTCTGTCTGTTCAGGTTAATCAACATCGTGCTCTGATTGGTGTTCAGAAAATGAAGCTGGAGGGTTATCAGCTTTGTCAATCGGTTGCAGCGCAAGGACTGGCGGACACAGGAATCCTAATTAAAGAGTCAAAACAGAAAAGCAAAACCAAGCTCCTGGAGTCACGTTTCTATAGGAAAGCTGGGATGCATGTTCCCAAGCACAGTTCTGGAGGCTTCAGACCTATGTATTTTGTCTTGTAAATCACTGCAGTTTCTTTGATTAATCACTTTCAATGCACGCATAGATGAAGCCCCACTCAGCAACTCACTTTTATTGTAATAAGTGGAGGCCAGTCTTTGATCACACCTTTAATACTGTTCTTTTTTCCGTCACCCCAGATTAAAATGATTAGCTCAGCACCAAAGCCAACTGATTCTCTCCTTCCCATGAGATGAAAGCGTCTAAATTTAATCCCAGATACTAAAAGCTGAGCAGGGAGCAATAAGTAACTCTCTGACTCAGTGGTCACGTGGATAAGCAGGCTCAGGTATTAGGCTCTGTCCGAGGGCTCTCTTTTGTCCCTGCACTGCCGTGTGGCACATCATGGGTGGCTGCTTCAAAACCACCTTTTCTTCTCCAATCAGGATGGGTCTCTGAGCACCACTCCCAGGGAACCTCTGCCTGCTATTCAGCCTTAATCCATCTCTCGTCCTTACTTGTCAAATTCCATCTCAATTTACCTTAGAATAACTTTCGGCTGCATCAATAAAAAGCGTCAGAGCTTTCATCAACAGCTTCTTTAAGTTAGGCACATCTCTGAGAGACTCTTCTGAAATGGAAAAAGAACTTTAAAGGAAGCACCCAAGGCTTTTACAGCTGCAGCAGCAGCAGACAATATGCAACACTCACTTCGGTAACTCAGATTTGAACATTTCTGTCTACCGACATTTCAGAAGGCAGCCACATGCCAAAATACCTTAGAAAGCATCTCATGTGCTAACTCTGCACAAAGCATAAGAAATGCTGCTCTTTTGTGTACAGAACAAAATTGCAAGCAATTACAAGAATCCAATCAGGAGTTTTAAACGCGATTTGCAAACAAACACAAAATATCCCTTTGCTTTTGTCATGTGTGTTGACTGCCCTCAACAAACCAGGCTAAGGAAAGCATTCAACAGAACTCAAGTGTTTTAGATCCCTTGACATTAATGGGTCTTGTTGCACAGTGACACTCCTACACACTCCATTCATTATGACATCAGAGCTGCACGCAACCACTGGAGGTTTAGACTGGTTAAAGTATCTATTATTATACCCACAAAGGTAGAAAATACTTTGAAAACTACATAATGTCCTAACACACTGGGACGCACCTGGTTAGTGGTGCTAATAGGGTGTTCCACCAGCACAAAACCCAGGGAACACCACAACTTTCCGGAAAGGAAGAGCAACAAAATAATACCTCTGAGCCTGGCTAGTTGGGCCACTCAGTGCATCCTGCTGATGGAAATGGATTTTTCCATTTTTACGTGCAGGTCAGCAGGAAAGGCAACTGGAACCGTGTTTACCAGCCATATCTCACTTACACAACAATGCATCTGACAGAAAAAATGCCTTTAATTTACAAAGTATTTTAAATTAAGTCAATTTTTGATTATGCAAATGCAATGCAATATGCTTATACGAGAAGCTATATTCAAACACACTTAGTCTGTGTTCCGTAATTCCTACTCACCCCACGGTTGAGATTCAATAAGCTTAAGCTGTATACAAGCAGCTGCCTCATGATTCTCTCCAATTTCTCGACACATGCTAAAGCACAGGGCTATCATATTGTGCTTTTCACTGTCCCCTGGCCGACAGCGCTTTATGTAATCTAGCAGAGCTGTCTTCAGAGTTCCACTCTGGTTAGGAGAAAGGGCATCAGAACAGGCATTCAAAGAGTTGCATTTTTGGTTTTATTAGAGAATTTGCATGGAAAATCAAATCCAGAACAATTTCCAAAAAAGTGGTCACCATGCCACCTTAAGTTTCCCCTCAAACATTTCAACACATAATGGGATATGATTAAGGTATCACTGAGAATAGCAGACTCCTAATTATACTTAACAGAATTGCTAAAATCTGGCAGCCTCCAAATTTTTGTACGTTTAATTGTAAGTCAGCACTCTGTAACAGAGTATCTATCAGGTAAAACACAAAATGGGTCTAACCCAGCACAAAATATATAGGGTCCTCTGAATTTCTTATTACTGAAGTTGAGAGAAATAGTTGTTTTCCTTCCCTCATACACTGATTTTTACTGTCTAGGACATCATGAGACAATCTAGGCTGTTAAAGTAACCATATGAGTCTCTTTATAACTATATGCAAGAAAAAAGAAAACATGGTAACGTATTTCATTTAAAATTGTGATTTGTATTCATCAACCATCTAAAGACATTCGCTTTCTAGAGTGAGATTTTAATCCCAATACTCATAAATTATTAAACTCCCCAGATAAGTACTGGCAGTGAAGGTATCTGTTTCTTCACTCACTCACTCTCACACACACAGGTTAGTGGGTTTTTTTGTTTTGTTTTTTGCACCTACCGGGTCTAACTTTTTTCTCATGAGCACTTCAAAATAATGTTTCTCATGCAGCAGATCAAATATGTACGTCATTTCATTATATCTTCCAATACCAGTAAGGAGTCGAACCTTTAGAGAGAACAGCATAAAGATCAGTGGATGATGGAAAATCTTATCTCACAAAGGTATGTATATTAGGGTTAGTTTGTTCCATTTTTAATTGAATTTTTTCTTTTTTTTGTTTTAAAAGGCAAAATGATCAACAGCCCAAATAACCAGCCCCCCAAAAGTAAAGCTTCCCATCAAGTGCAATCCATGCAGTGAGCTTTCCGACCCCCTACAGTAATTCCAACTTGGAATGACATCTCATGTCACTAAGTAGGTACGTCTCAAGTCAGGTGGGGCCTTTACTAAGCAGCACTAGAAGATGCAGGTTAGCTTGGTAATGTGGATCACTGCATTTCACAAAACAGTGTCTGAAATACCTTGAAATTCCAAAACCAACACATTGCATGCGCCCCACCCCTCCATTCTGCCACGGCCTCATCCATTTTTCTAACAAACTACTATGGTGGTCCCTTTGTGATGTGGAAACCTGGCCAGTAGCAGCTGTATCATCAGGCCACAAAACACACATCACAAAGATAACCACCTTTGATCTCTATAGATGTAGGCTGGGCAAAGACCAGTGACCTAGAGGTGAAAGCTTTGTATTCCAATTCCATGAGCCATCGAGTCCACATTCTCATGTGGTTTGCTACCATTTGCACGGAGCTGTGTACAGAGTGTGGTTAGTACAGTATGGAGATGGATACGTACCACAAGGCCAAACTCCTCATTGGGGGCCAAGTGTTCCTCCGTGAGAAGTCGAGCAGTTTGCAGGACTCTAATAATTCCTTCCATGTGACACGTCAGACTAAAGCAATTATGGGCCAAAATCAGAAGCTCTGTAGCTAGAGAATGAGAACATGTGGGTGGTTCAGTTAACAAGCTGAGGAAGTTAGCACCGATTTCAACAGAGATGCAATGACTAACTCGGCAGATGATTTATAATTTTTCAAGTTACAAGCACTAGAAGTGAATTGGAGGCATCTAGCCCTTTACAGAAGCTGTAACTGGACACACTCAGTCTGGTTTTCCAGTTGGTGCTAGAATCTGATCCTTTGGATTATTCTCTGCAACGTGAATATAATCCACACAAGGAAAGGAGACTGCTTGACAAATGCACAGCATATAGACCAGCCACCATCATGCCAGATCAGTTCTCAATTTAAAAAGTAAGTGTGATGGGGTCTACCCCACCCAGGGGATGAAAGGGTTAATGTGGGCCTGAGAGGCCAGTTAACACCACATGGTTACACTTGGAGGGTGGCCAAGGCCCAATGAAAGATGAGTCCCAGCTGGGGAAAGCCGAATAGTTTCTATAAAGACAGGAAACTCAGAGTAGGAGGTGGCTACAGTAAGAGAAGGAAATAACTGCAGTCTCTCTGAGTAGTATAGAATGGACCCCGAAGAGAGAGACAGAAACCACAGGGTGAAGCATGTTTGAGTGATGAGCTCTGACAAAAGGGCAGGACCTGGGCCTACAGAGAAAAAACCCAGGGTGGCATTCAACGGAAGAGGAGCTTCAGGAGGGTGTTTACACCCTTGGACAGGCCCTGATGGGAGAGGGCATCGGGGTGAAGGAGACGCCTGGAGTGGGCCTGAGAGGAGGCCAACTGACAGCTCCTAGGCACTACCACAATACAAATAAACACACACGCTACATTGTCACTCATTATAAAATGTTAGCTACTACACAACATAAATGACAAATACTCACATGCAAAGTGCATCATCATTTACAAAAACCTTCACCACCCTCTAATCAACACATTTCAGAACATCAAACTAATCACTCATTCCCATTCCAGTCATAAAAATGTTGTTCTACTCCAATACCCAGACATTACACTGGGAAAAACTATAGAACTCTGACATAAATTGAATGTTCCCTAGGACTTCTCCTTTTAAAGTCTGTACACCACATTTAATAATCAGTATATGAAAACAGCATTTGTCCTACATCATATCTCCATAACAGAACAAAATAAGGGGGCAAAGTTAAGGTTGGGTGACAGTGCGATAAAAGCGACTGATGAAAGATTATATTGAAGTGGAAAACTGTCTGGATCTTTTAATTGTTCATTCTCAAAACTTGGCTTTCTTTTTAAAAAAAGATATTAAAAAAAAAAGTGGGGTTTTTTTGTGGGGATGGGGGTGTAATTAGCTGGATTCTACTGTAACACACTTTTAATCTTAACTTTAGCCAAGATTTTGTTTCTGAATAAAGCTCTTTTCAGGCTGTAGATTATCCCAACATACTAGAGAGGCTATGAATGGAGACCTTCCAGTTGCACCTGTGTTCATTTTGGTAATCTTTGGGACAGAGAACTCTCACTAAAATCCCGTCATCCTTTTTCTCAGAGGGACATGTTCAGTATTTATAAAGGACTTTACTTAGCCACTGCTGGCTGGCTGCCAAAAGTATCTTGGCTACATTTTGTAAGCGTAATTACACCATGTCCATGAATGGACAGCTATACAACCGGAGTGAAGCTTTGGCCAAAGATGACCTATAAATATTGAAAAAGAAATATGTAAAATACCAGGCTGTTAAATCATTTTCCTAAGAACTTGGCCAGAAGACTTTTCTAAACCCATCCACAAAACTTTAAATAATTTATTGACTTGAGATTCCCATGCTATCAGTATTTAGAAAAGCCTTCTGGCCACATTCTTTGATCTATTTCTTGTGAATACATTTTGAAATTTCTCTTTAATAATATTTAGGGTTTTTAGAAAAAAAATCAGTAATGAATATTCCCCTCACTAGTGCTCCAAACGCTTCATGATGTGATACAGAGCCCAAAAAAGTCAATGTTATTATAATGCTAGTTACATATAGTATTATTTACTATTTTACTTACTGCAAGATAGTTCCCCACGGGGTACAGATGAAATTTTATCCAATAACTTCATGCCAACCAGTGTATGATCCTTGCACAATTTGGCCAACTCTAGGAATGCTTGAGTCTCATCTGCTGGGTTCACAATCTGCTTTTGCCCTGTGCATACATGAGAGACACAAACAGACACTTATGTCACAAACACTAATTGTTCTTGGAGGAAAGGTGAGCTACATTTATGGAAAACACAGCGTATCCTCTTCCTGCTTGATGCAGGCACTGGAACTATATAATCCAAGGGCCCTTTTAGTCCAATCATTTATGTCTAAAAATCACACATCTTTTCTTTGCCAGATCAATCCAATACAAACCCACTGCATAGCCATATTGTTTGTTACAACTAAGACTGGTTGTTTCTTATCCAAAAATACATTGACTTTGTCACAGCTGAAAAAAGCCTCCCCATTTATAGAAAACAATTCAAACCAATTCACATTATTTTGAGCAAAATACCATTTATTTTGCCATGAAAAAATACAAAAATCTTTAAAATACCAGGCCACTCTCCCATTCTTGCCTTTGTAAGAAATTAATGGAGGAGTCTCACTCACAAATTGGATGACTGGAGTTACAAAGGCCATGACTTGTTATTTTCAAAAAAACCCAGATAGCACATTTTTTGCTATTAAAAGTCTTGTTTGTAAGAGCTTTAATTATAGCAACAAAGCACTGGATACAACAAGGTAAACAGCTAACAACACTTAATACATGAATAGTGCTTTACAGCTGCAAAGTATTGCATAAACACTGAATACTATAGTTACCACATATACACTGTCAGCAAGTGTTTTTCAAAAACACAAACACACACAATTTACAAATCAAAAGTTTTTAAAAAGGACTTCATATGTATGCAGAGGTGAAACACACAACAAACCACCATTATCACCTTTTCTTTCAGAAGATACCAGTAACTTCTGCATGATTTCTTCAGCCACAAGTTCTGCCACAGTTTCAGACTGGAGACCCTGTGTTGTGATGAACACCTGGGCTTTCTTGCATCTGTCAGGATGCTGGGATGAAAGGATCGCTTGAAGCATCTTTTCAGAATCATGGGCTGATATTTCACCGTAGGAGCAATTCAGTTCCTAAGAAGCATACAGCCCATTTAAAAAATGCTACATAGAGGAAAAAATGCACATGACAGAGTAGGTATTCACCAACAAAGCTCTATCATATTGAAAACTCAATGCAAGGTTATTCAAAATTGTGTGTGAAAAAGCAGATGTAGGTCTAACCCATCTTTGTACCAATCAATATTGCATTGATTTGTGCATGTTAACTACGAAGGGTTTGATACAAGAAAGCATTTTAATGCATGTTTAACTTTTTGCTTGAAGTTAAATCTGTGCGGAACAGCTGTCCTGTTTCTTAACTGGGGACTGCATCAAAACAGATAAAACATGCTTTCACGAGCTAGAATTTTCTTGTTTTACTAAAGATCATTCCACAGTGTTCACTGATCAGATTCACCTTCTCACCGCCAAATAATCCCAAAGCCTCAATGCAAAAGATGCACATTCCAGCTTTAAAAGAATACTACATGTAAAGATAGATAGCCCTTCAGAAAGTAGACAACACTGAAGTGTCCAGGATACTAGACTAGATACACTGCTGGTTTGAGCCAGCAGCGCAAATGCTATGTGACAAAACCAAGGGGCAAATCTTGGGGAAGGGACAAGGAACGTGTATAGCGGTTTTGCTCCATGAGATAATGTCTGGAGCAGGATCCTCTGCCCCAACCTGTGCAGCTGGGCTACAGCCACACATGAAGGCCATGAAGCAGAGGAGCAGCAGCAGATGTAGCCCACTACTTTTGCCACCCCTGGGGTTAGCCCGGTGGATCTGCATAGTCGTATGGGCCCACCTGCAAACGTCCCTGCAGTAGAGAACTGCCACAGAACAGGGTTTGCAGAATACCTCTGTGCTGTATCTCTGTTGCTGCTGCAGCCATCCATTCAGGTTCTAAATTGATGTTAGGCCTTCTGAAGGCAACACATAACTTTTAGACTTAAAGTACCAAAATGACTAACAAACAATTTACTCTTAGCACATTATAAAATAGGTCAATTAAAGAGACATAGGTAGGAATTTGGCTTAATGAAGTAAGATAACAGATCGGAAAGGTTTTGCTCATTTCAATACTTGATCATATCTAGGATTTGTCTGAGTAGTGGGCCATGTTACCATTTGATAAATATCCCCTTTATTTTTCGTTTCAGCACGCAAAAGTCTTCAGGAATGAGTACCTAGTAAATTATTTTGTGACCTCACAATAGCTTTAGTTTCCATAACTTTGTGGGTTGGCTTGAGGCAAGCAACATTATAGTTCTGGTAAATGTTGCCAGACACATACCTTGGAAAGCTCATACAAACAGAGGACTTGTCTGCAGTAGTTTCTCCCATGAACACACTGATCTATTAGCGTCCTCAGACTGGTAATAACCAGATCATCTGGAGATGGAGCCAGGACATGTGACCGATTTTCTATGCTTGAGGCTGGAAGCAAAGTGAATACTGAAAATGCGCATCTCAAAGGAAAAAGCACACGGGTAGGGCTTGTAAAAACAAAGGCTCACACCTAGAATAAAACTCCAGGAGTCAGTGCAAACATTATGTGTTATAGTTTTTCAATCTTTAAAAACTATGCTCACAGTATTTGTGAAGAATGGGAGAGGCACCCTAATGAGGTTTTAGGAGATGAGCATCATTAAAAAAACACCACACAACACAGTATTATCAAATACAACATCAGTTGTGAAATTCTTTAAACCATCTCAATAAAAGTGTATAAAGCAGCCCAGACAATGTTCAGCTATCTTTCTGCAGCCTCAAAATGGGATTAATACATTTTGTTCTAGCAAGAAACATTCTAGTTCTAGCTAATAGAAATATTTTTACTAAGATTGTGTGCCCATACACTCACATACAGATGACATACAAGATGTTATCACTATGTTTTGCACTATTAATAGAAAACAATGTTCCCTTATAACATGCAAATATTGGGGGGAAATGTACTAATAAAAAATGTACTAATAAAAAAATCTTCCCCACACTGCAGCACCAGAAATTACATTCAAGTTAATCTAAAATTTGTATTCCAAAAGCAGGAATGTAGATTAGCATTCTGCTGTTCTGTAGCACTTTGGCTGAAGAGAACTGCAAATCTATTAAGAATGGATATTCAAGGGATGACATGAGATTATTTATAGAATAAACTTGCCTGAAGTATACAAGTTCAGTGTGGGATGTTGTTAGAAATTCCCCAGAGATTTCTGGGGAAATTAATTTTGTTACACAAAGGAGGAATCTATAGAAACCTGAAACTTGTCAAATGTCTGCAGCTGACTGCTAGGATTACTTACTGTTTTGTAATCTTCTGGGCTGAGGTGTGTCTTTCTCATCTGCTGTATCTCCCACTAGAAGAACAGCTCGAACGTCTGGGTGTAAGTTGTTTAGATCGGCATCCCCAGAGGCCAGTGCTCTGCAGTGCAATACCAATGAAACATCTCTGCTATAAAAGTGAAAATACCGGCAAACACGGCTGGCTTCATGTATGCTTCCTTCATCTAGAAGACGTCCAATCAGAAAGCTAAGTGACTCTACCTCAGCTTTATCCAGCAAGTTTTCAGACATATTTTGGAATGCAAGACCATCAAGTTGTAAATATTTTGATGTATTCAGAGCAGTTAGCTTTGAGAAGGAAAATTCCTTAGCTAAGTTATCAAAGGAAAGTTCACCACTCACTGAAACCTGGTGAGAAAATCTTGACTTGACCAACCCATCATCTCTATTTAAGGTTTGTTGGGCAATGCAACAAAGCCAGATCTGTTTCTCTATTTCTTCTAATTTGTCCACTGTCACAGAGTCACTCTGTGCTAGCCAATGGCCAGCCAAGGTAAGCAGCACATGTTTCTCCATAATGTTTACCTTCTCATCAGCTGAAGATTCAGACACAATGTTTGCCTGACCTAAGAAAAAGTCAGATGCTGCTTCGTTGGAGATGGAATTTTTCATAAAACTATCATGACATTTTTTCCAGAAGTCAATTCTAGTTTGTTTTTGATGCCACTGTCCAATGTGCTTTAAAAGATGTAAATCTTGAAGTACCTGCAAAATTCATAAAAGCCTTAAAGGACTTATCCTACAGAAACAATTCTCACTTCCTGAATAAATATGCACAAATATTAGAACACTAGAATACTGAATTACAGTCCCAGTCTGCAAAGTACTAGGCATGCCTGTTTTTCTGGATAAATACAAATAATAGAATGATGCAGCAAGTAACAAAATGTCACCATTTTGTTCAGCACAGCATTCAGAAAGTTGAGATGACTAGCAGATAAACTGAATAATATTTCAAATTAAGGCAATTTATACATGCCATTTCTAGGTCCTTCTGGATGGCATCCTCATGGTGGTGAAAGTAACACTTTTGATACCATCAGACATATGGGAGCTTAACAACCAGAAAAGAAACTTGACTGTGAAAACATTTTACTTGAAATAAAAAACAACATTAGATAACGATACTATACCTCTTGGATAACCACACTGTCCACAGGCAGTTCAGCTAATTCTGCAACCTTCCTCGCCAGTGAGAACAATCCTCTCTCTTGTAGCTGCTCTAGAACTGATCTGCATTCATTCTGAAAATGTTCTGTGTCATAACTGGTCAGGATAGAGCGATTAATAGATATAGATGAATCCTTCAAAATCTGACTGAGTGCACACAGTTTCTTCACATCTGGGCCTGTTTCAAAAGAGACCGTACAAATATTAAGGCAGCTATTCTTTAACTGAAGAAGTCACGGATATACATTTTTAACAACATGTACGCCTGTGGGGAATGGAGTATATGTATAATATGTTTAACATACTAAAGTTTCATATGATCACAATGAATTTTCAGTTTAAAACTGGAACATTTCTGTTCATTTTCCATACATTTTTCACTAGTTTCACACCGGCTCCAAAAGAAGCCTATATTTTCTTCCACAGCTTTCTGTAAAAAAACTAATTCTGGCTTCAGAAATTCCTTCACATCATAGTACAATACTACCTGCAGATTTTCAATAAAAGTTTATCATGTTTTCCTCTTTCCATAAAAATAAATAGTAACATAATCCAAGCTACAGTATAACATTAGTGCAGAACATGTAATTTTTAAAGTACACTTCTCACAGGGTTAGATTTGTTTAATCATTCTAATACACTTTAAAGTTGTTAAAGCAACCAGACCATCTAATAGAAAAATTTGTCCTTTACCATCAGGTAGAAGTTTATCTATATCTGCAAAGAGCTGTAAGAGTTTTCCTAATTCATACTGTGTTCTACATTGCTGCATCATCAATTCAAGAAGAAAGAATGCCTGTGACTCCAGCCATGGTACTGATATTGAAGGTGTTGGTTTATCTTCAGTTTTAAGCTGTTTAAAAAAAAGGATTTATAAGTTTCTTACAAGCATATTCTGCAGTGAATATAAATACAACTTGTTTCTAGTTAGATTAGGTCACACTGAAAACTGGATAATACCAATTCTAATATACAATATGTGGCTCCAAAAAGATTGCTCCATCACCAATATCTTGATTTGAATCTGGAAATAGTTCACTTTCTGTGCGTATAGACAAGATTTCTGGCAACTTTCCCTGAACATCTGTATTAACTGAGTAGATAAAATGTCGGAAAGATCATGGATAGGTAGGGAAAACAAACTTCATTAGAAACTTGTAGCTCTAACATATCCCATCTGCTTTATATACATACCCATTACATGGGGTCACAGCAGGATTTCGGGTTTCCAAGTAGGAAAAGGAACCTGCCCAACCTTGACTTGAGTCACAAGAAGGAAAACAACCAACACTAAGGACATGAAATGTCAGTTACTAGGAAACCAAGAAAACTAGAACAAATCGATATAGAGGGGAGAGTAGGAGTAATTGTTGTATGTCTAGCTCTGACAATGTAAAAAAAAATAAAAATAAAAATAAAGACACGATTCCAAATAGTCCCTCTATGAATTTGAGTCTCAGCAACTTGTGAGCCAAATTTTGTCCCCAGGTAGTTGCTGATCTAGCAAAGCACTTGAACATGTGCTCAACATTACACATGTGCTTCAGTCCCACTGACACCAACTGCTGAATCGGGGCCTTAAAGGGGTTGCTTAGGTGTAACGTGGCCCAACTGTTTTCAAAGAATAAGTCAACGTGGTCTTTGATACTGCTGGCACCAAGGTGATCTTGCAGCTCCTTGCAGAAACTTCCATTTTTCAGAAAGCCGCCAATATATTCAAGAGCAACTGTTTAGCTCAAGAAGATTTTCTCTGAAAGTTACCACCTTATCAGCACCATCATTTTCACTTTATTATTAGAATTAATGCTATTTACTAAGGCCTGGAGAATGAGATACCATTACTCACCACAAAAAGTACCTTACACCATAAGGAATCTGTGGCCCTAAGAACATGTAAAAGTGCATGTAGTTTATTCAAGCAACTGACTCCTTTTCACTCCAAAATTCAGGTTTTCCACAAAGTGGAAATGATGGAGGAGTTGTTGGACACCTATTACTCCAAAATCATCTAATGAATTATGTTAAGCAGACTCCTTTTCTTTATTTTAGGCTATGACATCAGAAAACATCAAACTGTAATATGACGACATCTAAGTAAAGACATTTACAAAACAACATCTGCTTACATTTGCAAGACTTGTCTGGAAGTTGTGGAGTTTGGTTTTGGCTTCATTGTATTTTTTGTAGTCCATGCACAGTTCATACATCTCCAGCATATGTAATAAAGGGCAATCCTTTAAAGATAAGCAAAAAGGTTAAACTTTACTGAAAGTCCATTTGTCTAATAAATGAAAAGTTTGTATCAATGGGTGTAAGAACAATGACTGTCTTGGTTTGTTGTTTACAAAAAGGTATATAAACCTGACAAATTATTGCAAGTTTGTAACTGTTTATTTTCCAAGTCTAATATTTTCTCATAGGGCTGAGTAGCACAGTGGATTATCTTGCAAATAACTTGAAAGAGAAGGTGGAAAGCCTCCTCTATGCAAATAAGAGAATCTCTAATACAGGAGATCTAAACACAGAAAAAAATATAGGCTAAAAATGCCTAAGTAAGTCATTACCTTGAGAAAGAGCTGGAAACCATTCATGAGAGTTTTACTTTTTTGTCTTCTTAAAAACATCTTCCAGATGGCGGAAAGGTCATGAAGATCCCATTCATGATTTTCTACTGAGCCTTGAATATGGTTTGTTGCTTCAGCAGCAGTAACATTATCCACAGAGGTAATAATCCAAACACAGAGACAGTGAATAATGTTGGCATCCTGCCAAATGGACCAAAAATCAGCGACTTTATTTTATTATTTAGTAATCTAGCTAGAGAGCTGTCAAACACCACATAAAATGTGTCATGATGGGTCATATTAATCAAATTATTTTGAAAATTGGGGAATACTTGGTGTATACAGCATATATATTTCCCCTCTGACATAAGTATGTGAAATAATTTTCTGAATTGTCTCCAGATGCGTAGATTTTTCCTTGTATTGCATCAGACCTCTAAAAGAGAAACACTTTTGAATAATTCTTACCTGAAAACAGGCTGCTAAGACACTCAAGAAGGGAGCATGGTGCCTCACTCCTTCAGCCAAAAGGTAGGACTCAGGGTTAGGACTTTCTTGACAGCACAACAGAATTTGAAAGAGATCACTTGTATGTTCGCTCTGCCTGTGCTCAGTCTTGAGTGGACCGGTGTTGTTGTTGTGATGACTCCCTGTATCAGAGCGAGAGCGCTGCAAGTTCTCAAAGGCCAGCATCAAATGATCTTGCAAAATGGGAGTGAAATCCTGGAGAATGGAAATGACCTAGAAAAGATAATTAAAGGCATCTTCATACAGAAAACTTTCAGAGAGAAATGGGGGGGGGGGGGGGGGAGGGTGAGCGAGCTACTGTGTACATGAAATAAAAGCAAAGACATTTTATCAAACCGATTTTACAAGGTATATTTTCGGAGATCTACAGATGAGTGTTTAGAAATGCACAGTATCACAATAAAATATTGAAATTCCTACCTTTACATAAAACATACACTCATTTTCAGCCCCAATGACATACCTGGCATAGACGGTATATCGTGGAAAGGAATTTTTCAGTAAGTTGCTACCTGAGGTTTATTTGCAGGTGACTGCACACTTAATTATATTTTTCTATTTTGAAAACATTCAGGGTAGGATTTTCAAAGAAGCCTAAATTAAGCTCCCCACTGGCAACAGGATTTGAGAGCCTAGTTCTCTCAGCTTCTTTGAAAATTCCAGCCTAGAATTGTTTGTATAAGACAATATGCTAGTATTTGTGAAAAGATACCTTAGGGGCCGATTGTGCCAGATGTGTGTGCAAATCTCACCAATTTCAATGGGAGTTACCTACAATGGTTCTTATTATACACGTGGGCTGCCAAAGATTATCTCAGCAACGCTGTATAATGTATATAGTATAACAAGACTGAAAAATTCTACAGTAAGTAGGTCTACATACAGTAAAAATTGCAAATATATTCATGAATATTTCAGAAGTTCTGCCTATATCAATGTAACCTTACCTTACTATGCTGATTATACAACAGATAGTGAAACTGGATGTGTGAATGTATTTTAAAACCTTGATTTTATTTTAAACTAGTCCATAGTTGAAGTGTATTTGCAGTTCACAGCTGTTTCTTAGAAGGGAGACTCTTATCTTCTGGAGAAGCTTTGTAGCTTAATAAAAACAAATTCTAAGCCTGACTTTTTTTAGGTCCCATTTAATGAATCATCACCTACTTGTACAAGACTTTACCTAGATCAGAACATATTTTTAAAGATTATGTTGCACAGTAAAAGTGGAAGACTTATGAAACTCTCCCAAAACACATAATATGATTACAGCATAAATATTTGCACCCCGACAATACCATAAACTAATCATTCTATATGTGAAACAAAATACTTATTTTATTAATACAAATGAGACTGTTGCAAATATTAACATATTCCAATACAGAAATAGTAACTGAAACATTTAATTTTTAAAAATGAACTAAACCTAAAAATCCAGGATGAACATACCACAGCCATACGTAAAATTAAAACAGAATGAAGACCCATTTGGACAGGTATTTATGTATCCAGCTCACCTCAAAGGACACTCAAAAAAAGTCACTTCTGTCTGAAAATGTTACACAGTAGAACCTCAAAGTTCCCTTGGGAATGGAGGTGGTTCGAACTCTGAAATGTTCAAAACTCTGAACAAAACATTATGCGGTTGTTCTTCCAAAAGTTTACAACTGAATATTGACTTAATACAGCTTTGAAACTTTACTACGCAGAAGAAAAATGCTGCTTTTAACCATCCTAATTTAAATGAAACGCACAGAAATAGTTTCCTTACCTTGTCAAATCTTTTTTTTTAAACCTTTCCCTTTATTTATTTTTTTTGAGTAGTTTACATTTAACACAGCACTATACTGTATTTGCTTTTTTTTGAGTCTCTCCTGCTGCCTGATTGTGTACTTCTGATTCCAAATGAGGTGTGTGGTTGACTGGTCAGTACATAACTCTGGTGTTCGTAACTCTGAGGTTCAACTGTACCTACTACTGATAGAAATTAACTCTTCATGTTAATACAATTAAAAGACTAGAATAAAAACGTCTCTGTTACCAATTTATTCATGTGCATTTGACAGCACTTTGTGTACGGTCCTTACTGCTTCTGCTGTAGAGCCTGCTGCTCTTCTTTTGTCAGCTTTTCACACAGCAACAGGCAGGACAGAGAAAAATATTATGCAAAAAACAAGAAAATGTGACTGTAAAAAAAAGAAATGATAGGGAGATTCACGGGCAATGTAAGAGCCTGAAACAATTTCTAACATCATTAAACTGACTAGATTAAAATTTGATGTTGTTTCTTTAAAGAGAGACGTATGCTTTAAAAAAATCTTAAAAACAAAGACTACACCATTGACAACGCTTGTTGTTTAAAACGTCCCTTGTCATTTTAAAATTGAACACAGTAGCTCACCTCATCTAGTTGGTAGCTGTACATCTGGGTCTGGATGATAAACTGCAGCCAGTCATTGGATCTAGCACATTCCTTTAGGTAAGATGTAGTAAGTTTGATATCATGGAGCTTACAGAACTGCATCACCAAAGACCACTGTCTTCTAGAGTCACTGGATGTTCTGTATAGAAATGAAAGAATTTTAACTAAAAAAATCTGCCGACTTTTAATTATTTAAGTAGTAATTGTCCTTTCATCTTCCCTATTTAACAGCTACAGATGCAGGCAGGTCTTCCAATTGTAACAAATCAAGATTCCCTTCCTGCGACTTCAGCTGGGACTGGATCAGATTCGATCTTGGGGGCCTAACCCTACAATCTTTGCCCATCCAAATTCCCAATTTTCACAACAGTTTTGCCTTTGCAAGGAATTCCAGAAAGTCCCCGTAGTGCAGTGAAGGTAGCACTGTCAACATTATGCATTAGCTTCCCTTCCTTATTCCCTGAGTGCTGTTGGAGGCTTATTTGCCTGTGGTATTTGATACACAAAGAGGACCCATTTCTTACCTCCAACATGTGGAAACACTTGTTGCTCATAGGTTTTGTTTACTGCACTTGCCATGCAGAGTAGCTGTGTCTATGGCACATGGTAATGCCTGACCACATAGAGGGTAAAATGCAGTGCTTTATATCACTTGGCCAGTATAAAGAGCATTAAAAGTGTAGTTCACTCACTTCTTTATTTCTTGATGTTCGATTTTATCCCAAAAAGCTTCTTCCAAGGAGATAAGCACTTCTGCTGCTGCTGCTTTCTCACCATCCGCCAATTTTGTTAGCTTTTCAACTATTTTAAAAAATTAAAATAGTATTAGTGGAGCTCTGTTTTCACATGATAGTAAGGAAAATTTTCAAAAGTGCTTAGGTAAATTCTCCTAAGTGCCTACATCACTTTTGAAAATGAGAGTTAAGCTCCTAACTCAGGCACTTTTGAAAAATTTGTCTCATATTTAAACAAACATACTTTAAAGAGCTTCATCACATGAAAGCTAAACAAACGAGAAGACCAGTTAGGTTTCCTAACTGGAGAAAAAAGCTACATCACATGGAACCCTAGTTAAAAATGTAATTTTCTTAAATTCTTCCTAGAAAAATTATCACTTAAATTCAAATATCTAATTTCTACGTAGTTTACAGACTGAATGCAGCAGGGGAGGAGGAATCTGGCATTTTTCTTCTAATCATCTTGTTATGTTACAATATTAAACAAAAACTGACTACCATTTTTGGAAGAGCGATTACTCTAGTCTATGCCTATGGGTAGCAGATTGACACCAATGTGTTGCATATGAGACATGTAGACTATTCCAGTTCCAGCTGCCCCTTTGGCACACGGACCCTTTGCTATTTTATCAGTAGGCTGAGTCTGGATTAACCATGGGATTACCCCTCCACAGATTAGTGAAAAATGGGTATGTAAGAATGGCAAAGCTCTTAACTCCTTAAAGGAAGGGTGCTCCTCCTACATTCCTTGGACGTTATTCAGGCTGGGCACCATAACCTCCTTCATCCTCTGATAGCTGTTTTATACTGCTCAATAATTATAAAATATGCAAAAGTATACTCTACCCAAGGCATCTCTTATTAAACTGTGTTGAGATTCTTCATTTCTAGACTTGAAGCTCCAAATTATATTTGCAACTTTAATATCAACCCGAAGTTTAAGGCTGTCAAGACCAAGTAACTCTAGAAAACAAATACATGCTGCTCCTATTGAAGGTATATAAAAGAAAGAAAGAGCTAGAGCGTAGGCTTCATTCCCCGCTTGCTGAATCCTAAAACAAAGGAAATTTTAAAGTCAATTCAATAGAAATTATGACTGAAATTTTAAAACACAATAATTCATAATATAAACTAATACCTACAATTGCTGAAAAATATAATCAACTGAATTTGGAATAAGTTTAACTGTGCTGGAAATACGTTAACTGCCTAGGGCAAATGTGGACCTGAATATAGAAAAGAGATTAAACATCCCACATGAAAAATGTTAAAAGGACATACCTTAAAATTGGGCCAGAATTTGCAATTTGTTTCAATAAGCTTTTATAAAACCTTGAAGCCAAAGTAAATGATTCCATAATTTAGAAAAATGATTCTGATATGCAGGCAATGTTATTAGTGACAATGCAACCAGGGCATGTTCAGAATTGCACCTAAATACTCCCACTGAATATCTGAAATGTACTTTATTTCAAATACTGAGTGATAAAAGTTTCATTTGTTACCTACAGAGTGTGGGTGGGTAGACAGATAGGGGGTGAGATTTTTCTTGCAGTCCTGTAGCCTACAAGTATCGTACGTTCTTATGGTCATTACTATGTTAATATATATGCACATATATACATACAGAAACTCACATATGTATTTATGTGCATATACAGTATATTACCATAGTAATTAGCATAATAACGTAGGGTACTTGGAGGCTATAAGAAATATCTAATGTTAGTTTTCAAGTCTAGGCCCAATCCTGCAATCATTAACAACATGAGTACTCTACTCAGGTAAAACAGATTTGGCATGTGTATGAAGAAACTGGATGCCCTTTGTTTCTAAGAGCAAACTGTATATATTAACCACACACCCAACAATCTATTAACCAACCAAAGGCAAATCTTTCTATATTCCGCCCCTTGCATACTAACTCATACAGTCTGTATCCCAATTTACTTACATAAAGCTATTTTCAAAAATCAACTTCCTTGAGCCTAAAACTCCACCACAACCACTTAATCTATACTTTTCATTTTCACCACTCTTTACTTTTTTTATTTTTAAAATAATTTTTGTAGTGAACATCTATATGTGATGCACAATAAATGACATTTCAAAATAGAAAGCTGGGAGTATTTCTAGCAGGACATTCCTGCCTCTCATTTTAATTTTTTCCTCGCTTGCCTCTATACATTCACATGGCAATTATTACTTTTTAAATACTCACAGCTGCTTTGGGGATTTGCTCTTTACTAATTGCTGGACCAAAAAGGTACCAAAAGCAAATGATGGGCGTCCATGGTGCAAGTAGTAGGAAAAATCCAGTCGTTCCATTATGGCATATTTGTTTACCAAATCAGGGGACGAGAAATGAGGGAGGTCACTTGAGATGTCTGGAAAGAATGTCACAGTGTTCCTTAAACGCATAAACGTTTGATTTAAAAATTGGGAGATATCTTTCTGCTACTCAACAACTTCTATGCAAGAGGAAACCAAATACCACACTAGCTCTGCTTTAAATTATTAAATTTCCCAGTACCACTCAAATTCTAATTCTGGTTCTAGTACAACTGGAACTCTGACTCTGACTTTTATTTAAATTGCCATGGGCAGGTCACTTAAGTAAACTGAGACAAGGAGGCTCTCGCTGTCAGAGGGAACATATTACTTATCTATATATTAACCACACACCCAACAAAGATTTGCCTTTGGTTAATAGGTTGTTGGGTGTGTGGTTATTATATAGATAAGTAATAGGTTATCTAATTCACAGTAGATTTGTAAAGATTATTGTTTTATAAAACATTTCTTGTGGAAAAAGCTCCACTAATATTCAGATATTCCCCATTCTATCTTGCAGAAACTACGTGCTGTAGCCAGACCCAATAACACCATTGTAAACAACCATTTTAAAACAAAGCCTGTAGAAAAATATAAGAAATATTTTTATACAAAGGAATACCTATTGAAAAGAGTAATTTATTGGGCAATTCTACTGTGGAGAAAGGAATATGTTAACTTGAAATGGTATGATATGAGATGTTGTTGTAGGGTAAATGGTGTCAACCAATATTGTTAAGTGTTGTTATAGGGGTATGTCGTTGAAGACCAAAAGAGCACATGTCACTGGTGCTCAGAGACACAAAGTCTCAGACTCCTGGATGGAAGCTTCACCCCAACTGCATGTTCAGAACTTCGGGGGGTTTTGAATTTGAAGGGTCATCATTTGGCTCCTGAGTAGAGGGAGGGAGCAGGATCACATAGGGGGTTGGATAAGTAGACTGTGTTCGGGAAAGGAAGCACTGCTGGGCTCTTCTAAGTCTAGGCATTCCCTCTGGGAATAAGTAGGTCATAGGTGCTGGAACTGGGGGTGCTGCAAGTGGTTTCCATCACATCACAGGGTTTATAGTTTGGTTCAATGACTCTCAGCATCCCCACTATCCAAATTATTCCAGCAGCCCTGCAGAAGGTTGCTAAAAGCTATTGTTATGTTTACTCTGGTCAAATAAAAGTTTAGTGGTTTCTCAAACCCAGGGTCAGAGGTGTAGTCAATTAGTGGGTTCTGAAGAGATCCAGAAGACTTTCAAAATAGAATTAGGGAAAGCAGTCAGGATATTCACAGGCAAGTGTCCCGAGAGGAAAGTTAGAGGCGTAAAAGGCCTAAACTAGCACCTCAGAGAACCGGGGTTGAACAAGGTGCGCGCCCAGCAAGGGGCAAATTGTGACATCCACTGAAAAGTACTTCATTCAAAGTTCACAGCCTGAACACAAATATTTTACATTTTAAAATTAATTACCTGCTATGGCAAGAGTATTTGACGACTGCCAGCCAAATAATTTAGTGGGATCAAAAGGCGTTAATGACTGAAAAATGAAAAACAAAATATATTCAGACAAACTGTTCAAAGCACTATGATTTTAAAGCCAACTAGGACAAAAAAAAGATTTCAGGTATCTACAACAGTTGATAGTGCAGCGCTTGCTCATGCTGCAGTAACAAATATCTCGGGCAACTCTTTCTGGGAAGCACATATTTTCAACTCATAGGAGACCTGATTGTGACTGCAACTTTAAGCACATACTTAAGTGGGAAAGCACGTGCGTAAGTGCTTTGCTGAATGGTGGCCTTAGTGCGGCTAATGCTTTTTTAGTAGTTACTAATGCAGTAGACTATTCCCAGCTATAAGGCACCCCCAGTCTAAAATCTTGGCCTAAAGCCTTAGTGTCAGTCTCAAGTCCCAGGATTTGCACAGAGTAAAATATAACAGTATATTATTCTACGTTCAGTTGTGAAATCAAGCCAGCCTAGGAGAGTAGTCGAGACTTTTTCCATAAATGATCGGGTCTGAGCCTTTACATACAACATTTAAAAATTATCTACAAAATTAGAATAACCCCACAGAACAGGGGTTAAAAGCAGCCCTGGAAAGGGCTGCGGCTGGGAAAAGGAGTGAGAGCAGCTGAGGGAGTAGCTGACCTCAAGTGTGGCCAGCTCAATCAGGGCCCAGCTGGCCCTGATAAGACAGCTGAGGGCCAGGAGCTGGAGGAGTCTCACTGTAGCGGGAAGGGATAGCTGCCTGAGAGGAAGGTACCTGAAGTAGAGCAGTGTTGGGGAAGGGAAGAGGAGCTGGGGAGCTCCAGCCAGGTAAAAATTCAATGCTGCAGGCCTTGGTGAAGGCTTACAAAGGTACCGGGCTACAGAGGTGCAGCCTGGGAATAGGCAGAGGCAGCAGGTCCTACCCCCTTGCCAATGATGAGTGGCCATTACAGACGGCAGTCTGCCCCAGTGAGAGGGGGCTAGATGATGACTGGCAGTAGCCACTGAGGCAAGGTGGGTTTAGAGGATTGGAGTTCCCTTGGAAGGGGAAACCCAGAGTAAGGGGGTACTGTTGGGGGCAGAACCCCAAGAAAAAGGGCACCGGGGTCCGGGAGGGACACGGGGCCTGAGGCAGGTGAGACACCGGCCAACAGAGGGTGCTCTGGAGCTGGAGTTGAGCTAATTCCCAAGATGACCTGCACTGGTGAGTCTCGACCTTGCTACAGATGCTTTAATACAAGTTTCATCATTTTTGTTCTGATGAAGTGTATACTCCACACTGGCAGCGAAAGGGATAACAGGAGCCTGTGGGCTCAATTAACCCACTTGGTGGCACAAGAACCAATTCATTATCAGACGCAGCTGAGGAGGAACTCAGTGCTGTTCATACAGGGAGCAGCTCAGAGCAGTGAGAGGGGGCTGGGATACAGGAAGCTGCGGGAGAGTAGGCCTTGGGATCCTCTCCTGAGGAGAGAACGCTGGCAAAGGGGTAGGGAGAGGTGCTGGAAACCCACAGGGGTGGAGCAAACTCCAGTAGTAAGCCTTGACAAAAGGGCAGATGCCAGGGAGTCGGGTTTACAGAGGAGAGAGGGGGACACACAGACACACACACGCTGAGCCTCTAGGGTGAAAGCCGTGGGAGGCTTCACTCAGTACAAGAGCCAGAAAGGGCTCTGCAGAGTGAATCTGTGGATGAGTGATCTCAGGAAGGGGCTGAGGAAAATGGCTTAGAGACAGGCTCAGTAGTTCAGGGAGCTGTCATGGAGTATGAGGAAGCAAATGTTAGCTGAGCCTGGAACCTAGAGTAAAGGGAAGGCCTGGGTTACTTTACTGACCACTGAAAAAGGTGGTGAAAGCCCCTGGCGATAAAAAGCGTAAGGATCACTGAGCCCAGAGTTGGGCTGAAGATCTGGTGTACAGTCACTGGACTACGGTTTTGTGGGACTTTGGTACCCAGATGGGATGGGACTCGACCTGTCTGGAGGGCCGAGTCACAAGAAGAAGCAGACCACTGCAGGAATGGAGCACCCACCAGCAGGAGGCATGAGAGAAGAAGCGCCTGCTATGTCACACCTAGCCATGAGGGGGTGCACCATCCAGCAAGTCACCCCTTCACACTTGTAATACATTGAGATGGGAACACATACTTTCAAACTGTCTGTAGCTCAAAACGGAATTTATCTGAAATTCTTATGTTCACTTTGCTGTGAAGCTTCATTTACACGGCATTATATATACCTGCATAAGATGGTAGAGTGAGATATCAGGTGGCAAAATTCCATGAGAAGTGTTCTGCGGAAAGAGAGCAGCTTTGAGTTTGGGGTAAGGAGTCAATGCCATTTTTAACAGCTGTGGATCCACCTTCTTCAGAGGCTTTTCAGTATCTTCATTCTGAAGAACCTAGATTGAAAGGAAATAAGAACAGAACATTTCACTAACAAAAAAAAGTAACTGTACATCCCATTTTGTTTTCATACTCTATGTAAAAATCTATGTAAAAAGAGACCAGGATTATCATACCGGTGTCACTTGGAAGCCTAAATGTCTGAGTCAGTGTGATATAATAGAAGCGGTTGACAACTCTCTGTTCAGAATATCACCAAGTTCAATCATCACTTGGATTTGTGTTCTGTTACTGTCCAAATTAAGTTCTCATTTTGACTTTACAAATTACACCGGCATGCTGTACAGCTACAGTAAGGCATGTATCTAAGCCATGCCAGGAGTCCTAGACCATTGTGATATCAGAGATAACTCAACCAATTACCTTACTCTACATCTAATTTGCATGCAACAATTTCATTGGTTGTGAGGGAGACTGTACAGATAGTGGATTACTCAGCTCATCTGTGTGCCCAACTGACACACACACACAAATCAAGAGATCTAGCACAACCACCCACACAATACAGCAGCATATGCAATAACCCCAGACATAGCCCCTTGCCACAGCATACATCCCTGATTTGCCACCCACACAGCAGTCCCAGCACAACTCAACCCCCACACAAATCAACAACTACCCACACAACACAGCCAGCACACACAATAACCCCAATCATCACTCTGAAGCCTATGGAAGTGAAGCAATGGAAACAGCTACAAGCATGGTTGAGAGCTCTATGTTTAGACAATTACCTGTTCAATCATCACTGGGATTTGCAGTCTGTTACCATCCAACTTTTAGGTTCTCAGCCATTTTCACCCTTTTTTTTTTAAACACACGTGACTTTACGAATTACACCCATGTAGCAGCACGGGCTTTCAGCTCCTAGTTATAGGAGTAAGTTTCCAGAAATAGCTGACATATTATTTGTTATATATTAAGTACCTGATCTATACCGCCAGGTGCACACATTGTGGTTGCAAGTGCTAAAAGTGTGTGTCCTTCCAATAGCATGCTGCTCACACTAGCTTGATTACTAGGAATCAAGATCTGAGCATTTGCAAGACTAGCCTGAAATATCATCTTTGGATCTGGAAAAAGAGAAAAGTGAGATTTTTCTTCTCTGAAAAAGCAATTATATTATTAAATTATTCATATTTTAAATTTGATTCAGGATTAAGAAAAAGTAGTTTGTTAAACTCATGCAGATGGCACACTATATAGATGGTAGACAGGATCCTAAAACCCTTCCAATGTATTGACAATGTTCCTATTAAGCTTAAATAGGAATTCAGTTTATAGAAAGGGGATGGGAATCAGGTCCCATATTTTTACAATGCATTACAGAGCAATTATTTATCCTATGTGTACATATTTTCTGAAATAATAAATGCAAGCTTCATTCAAGAGTTATTTATTTGTTAAGCAATGATGATATGCTTGGCCCTGTAAAAGATTAATGGGATTTCCAAAGTATCTACATGACTTAAGAGCACAAGTCTTAAGCAGGGTTGGTCCTGCTTTGAGCAGGGGGTTGGACTAGACCTCCTGAGGTCCCTTCCAACCCTGAGATTCTATGATTCTAAGCCCCTTTGACTTTCAGTGACATTGATTAAAAACTATCCTGGCCAGGGGAACATATAATCTAAGAGACTAATAAACCAGCACATGCCAGAAGACCCAGAGGAGGCGTTAGCTGTAAATGTATTGCTGTGTGCGCTGTTTCTGTTCAGACTTTTACTAACTAAGGCAATCATCGCTGCCTCCAGCTGATGTTACACACAATGAGTTTATCCAAAGAATGCGCAATGAATGAAAGCTGGGATCCTACCTCTTGGGTTACTGGCAACCCCTCGACACTGCACTAGAAATTCAAACCAGGGGTGAGCCTCATGCAATTCCTTTTTATCCAAAATAGGACAATTCGAAGGAGTTAAACTGAAAACAAGGCAAAAACAGTAGCATAATGAAAATATAAAATGCATTAATAAAAAGCAGCAATGTACAATCACCATCCTCTTTGGGTCAGGCATTTCTAAAAGAACTACATCTATGGACTCTCTCACTTGTTTAACAACCATTCCCTCTATGGGTACGTCTAGACTCCGTGCAGGGTGAGGAGACATACCTGCTGAGCTCTCTTCGAGCCTGCACACTGAAAACAGACTGTAGCCACAGTGGCACGAGCAGCCGAGAGGGCTCGCTGCCCCAAGACATGCCCGGCCGAGACACTCAGTGCTTATTTGGAGCAGCTCTCACTGCCCGTGCCACCATGACTACACTATTTTTAGTGCACTAGCTAGATGAGTTACACCTCCCAGCTCAGAGTCGACATATCCTAACAACGACTGGTGGGGAATTTTCATTCTGCTAGGATAGGATAGAACAGTAATCTCAATGACTACAATCTGCTTCAAACTACTATTTACTCCTTAGCCAGAGGGGCTGGGGGCGGGGAATGGTTCTTAAAGCAAATACATTTTTTCTTCTCCTAGAGTCTTAACTAATTTTGATTTAGATGTAATCTTGCAATGAATTTAGCAATCAACGTATGTCAAGAGTTTGGCCATACCTGTGCCTGATCCAGACAATTTGTTGTTTATAATAAAATAAATACATGAATGAATAATAGCACTAACTCACTATTAAGATCAAATTATTTAAATCATTGCTTTGTTTCAAATGGTCACAATTATAATGCTTTCCCTTAAATCCCAAATGGTATGAAAACAGTTGCCATAAAGGATGACACAAAGGAAATTAACATCAGATGGCCAAAGGAACTCAAGAAGTGACAGTCTGAGCTCAGTGTTAAACTCTGGATTACATTTGAGAGCCAAAATTGCAATTACAACGGCAAGCCATTACAGTGCTAGTTATGGGACAAAGCTGCAGTTCAAAGCACAGTATCTCTCTCCAAACTTTTCACGGAGTCAGCAGTGTACTGACTCTAATCACCTTTAAACAGTCCTTCTTCCCAAACAGTGAGGACCTAAGTTGCACTGGAAAATTCTCATCACCAACTATTTAAGCTGTATTTTACCAGCTTCCATTTTTATAAAAATCTGCATATAAAACACTCTTTTTTTATACTGATGAATAAATCCAAGTACTTGTACCTGTAATAGTCTAAATATGTGTATAGCAGATGCTGCAGACTACGTTCTAAACAATACAGGATGAAATGTGTATGGAAATCCAAACCACTCGCAGTACTGCATTTTGGAACAGGATGTGGATTTTGCATCACTCCTCCAATGTGGATCAATCTTAGGAGGAGGAGTTCAAAGTCGTCTTGTTCAGATGGGACAAAAATTCCATTTCTAGAAAGAAAAAGAGAAACCACACGCTTTTAAATTAAGTGGTTGCCTCAGCTGAAGAAGTCTTCACTGAATGGCTAAATAAGAGGTCTTCTGCTGACACTGAATTGTTTTATTGCAGAAGTGAACATAACATGCAAAAGTACATTTCCTTACAATGATCTCACTGCACTATATATTTTTAACTGATAGAGTTCACTGTGAAAAAGTGGGAGAGAGAGAAATATTACATTTATGGATTTAGTGTAGCTAAAATAGGTAGTAGAAACTGTTGTGCATGAGAGCTAAGGGCTGATTGTGCATTTTCTTATGCCTCTAAGACTCATGTTACATTTAAGGGAGTTTTGGGCATGCAAAGAATCCTGGACAGAGCCCACACTTCGTAAATGGTTAAATATATTTAAATCAAAATACCACATCATTAAAATTAAATGTATATCTAAGATTTTACATGCATACATTTCTACATCAGATTCTAGTTCTCCAGAAGAGGTAAACATAGTTTTAACACAGTAAGGACACATACCTAGCCAGCTTGTCTAATATTTCATTTCTCATATAGCTGCTGCATAATGTATTTTGGTCAATAATATCTGGTGTCAGAGAAGGCCAGTTAGCTTGTTGAAATAAGGTATGACTATGTGGCTGGGATTCTTCAATCCATGAGCAAATGTTAAGCCAGTCATGCTGGGATGTCAGATACATCCAAAGAACCTCAGGATTACAGGACTTGAATTCTGTGTTTAAAAAAACCACACACACACAACTTTAGGGCAACAGTGAAACTCTTTATAGTCACACATGTACACCTTGTGAATGGATACAACGCTTCTTCTTTTGCCAATACAATGCTAAATTAAATACACTGTCATAACTAGTTAGAACTTTACGGTGGAAAAACGAAATGCTACAATATAATCTTTCTGGAACAAAAACCATCATGCAAGTCATTCACAATATAATAAGTTATTTTGAGAAGTCCTTTTTAGCTAGCCTCTTTCCTCTCTCCCCCAAAGCGTCAGAGGGTAGACTGATTTTCTTGCCCACCTGCTGAAGGTTGGTTCAGACGAATTTCACAATTTATCTGAGTTTTTTCTCCCAAAACACAAATTAACCTTTCCTCATACTGGAACTGCGAAAATAAAGTGAACCTGACTCTACGAGCCTCCCTTTTGCTCATCCTGAACTCACCACATCTATGCTCCACCAGCCCAAATGCAACTCAATGCTACAAAGGCACCATTAGTTTTCAATGTTTAATTTTGTCGACTCTTTAGTACCGGAATACTTGCCTTCATGTGATCTTTTGGGAAGAAGAATCATTTCCTGAATATGCTGATCCCACCACTGACCCCAGTTTAACATAATTCTGTGTTCCCTGTTGTGAATCTGAGGTTTGTCACAAGTCAAGAATGTATCCAAAACAGCTGTGTGACTGGACAGATCTTGTTCTTTTTTCCAGTTCCTGAACCTGGCAGAAATATTTACCCATTAAGATGTTTTACTAAACTTCTTACAAACTGAAGTTCACAATATTGATACATTTAACAAATTCATTAACTCTTTGTTATTTATAGTTTTTAGTGGTGCTTGATAAGGGATACCAACAAGATCTGTATCTTCAAAAAAGATTTTGGGAATGCTTATAATGTACTAGTATCTTCAGAACAAATAAATGCAATGGGGGCAGGGGGAAGCTAGTTAATTGCTAGGCACAGTAGTAAATATTCAATGCTGTAAAAACTGAACTGAGATACCATGCACATGCACTGTAATAAGTGTGTTTTATAATGAATATGATATTAATAAAGCCTCTTAGCATGTTCTCATTTCAAAGTTCTGTAGTTTCCAATATTATAGAACACTCATAGCACTGAAACAAAAATGATTCACCTGAACAGCAACACTGATATTTAGGGAATGTGTGTTCCAACCTAACATTAGGGAACTATCATTAACTATCATGAAAGAAGATGAAAATTAAGGACCAGATTGTGAACCCCATAAGGTTCTACTTTTTCATAAAATACTTGAATAGTCATTTTTGGGGCAGAGTGAGGATGATTCTATAAGCCCAGTGATCCAGAGCAGGGATTTAAATCTGGGTTTCCCACATCCCAGGTAAATGCCTTAATCCAGAGGTGGGCAAACTATGGCCTGCGGGACCCTTCTGCTCGGCCCCTGAGCTCAAGGCCTGGGAGGCTAGCCCCCGGCCCTTCCCTGCTGTTCCCCCTCCCCTGCAGTCTCAGCTCACTGTGCTGCCAGCGCAATGCTCTGGGTGGCGGGGCTGCGAGCTCTGGCCGGGCAGCACAGCTGCAGAGCCGCAGCCTGACCCGGTGCTCTGTACTGGGCAGTGGTGTGGCTGGCTCCAGCCGGGCGGCACGGCTGCCTGTCCTGGTGCTCTCTGCCAGCCACCAGTGCTCCAGGCAGCGTGGTAAGAGGGCAGGGAGCACGGGGGGTTGGATAGAGGGCAGGGGAGTTTGGGTGGTGGTCAGGGGGCGGGGGTGTGGGTAGGGGTCGGGCCGGTCAGAGGGCGGGGAACAGGGGCGTTAAATGTGGGCAGGGATCCCCGGGAGGGCAGTCAGGAATGAGAGGAGAGCTTGGATGGGGCAGCGGGGGGCAGTCAGGGGACAGTGAGAAGGGGTGGTTGGATGGGTCAGGGATCCTTGAGGGGGCAGTCAGGAAGGAGAGGAGTTGGATGGGGAGGCGGGGGGTCCAGGGGACAGAGAGCAGGGGGGGGTGGATGGGGCAGAGGTCCCAGGGAAGCTGTCAGGAAGGAGGGGTTTGGATGGGACAGGAGTCCTGGAGGGACTGTCAGGCGGTGAGAAGCAGGCGGGGGTCGGATAGGGGGCCCCTAACCGGCCCTCCATACAATTTCGGAAACCCAATGCGGCCTCAGCCCAAAAAGTTTGCCAACCCCTGCCTTAACATGTCATTAGTTTGGTTTCATATACCTAGTTATTTTATCAACAGTATAAGTTTCATAGATCCCAAGGCCAGAAGGGATCATTACGGTCATCGAATTTGGCCTCCTGCATAAGATAGGCCACAGAACTTCCCCCAAATGATTCTTAGAGCAGATCTTTTAGGAAAACATCCAGTTCTTAAATCGAAAAATTGCCGGTGATGCAGAATCGTCTATGACCCTGGATAATGGTTAACTACCCCTCATTGTTGAAAATGTACACCTTTTTTCTAGTCTGAATTTGTTTAGCTTCAACTTCTAGCCATTAGATCATGATAAATCGTTGTCTGCTGGACCTAAAAGTTCATTTTCAATTTTTTTTTCTGCATGTAGGTACTCATCCCTTTACCTGATCTTTAAGCTAAACAGATAGACTCAAAGACCTTGATCATTATAAGGCATGGCGAACACCCCGCTCAGGCCTGAAGGGGCTTGAAAACAGCCCAGGAGAGGGCTGTGACAGTAGAAGGCAGCCCGGCTGATTGGAGAAGCAGCCTCAGCTGGGGGCCACACCCCAATCAGGGCCCAGCTGGCCCTATAAAGGCTGTTAAGCCAGAAGCCCACACAGTCTCCCTCTGCCTGTAGAGGGAGAAGGGCCTGGCTGCAGGAGCTAAGCAGGAAACCTAGAGTGGAGTAGAGCTGGGGAAAGGCCAAGGGAGCTCCAGCCTAGGAAAACCCCAGGCTGCAGGCCTGGTAAGGCCAGAATAAGTACTGGGGTTGCAGGGGCAACCCACAGGTAGGCACAGGCAGCAGGTCCAAATCCCCTTTAGCTAGGATGAGTGGCTGATACTGCAGTCCACTCCAGTGAGCGGGGGGCTAGATGGGGACTGGCAGTAGCTGTACACTGAGGCGAAGTGGGGATAGTGGTTGGGGGTTCTCCTGGGAGGCGGAGACCCTGAGATTAAGGCTGTGGGAGTATTGCCAGGGGGCAGCACCCCAGAGAAAGGGGCACCGGGTCCTGGGAGGGACACGGGGGCCAGAGCAGTAAGGCGGATCACCAGCCTGAAGAGGGCGCTCCGGAGTCTGGGTGAGCAATTCCTAGAAGAGACCAGCAGGAGGCGCCGCAGGGGTGAGTCCAACCCATTACAGCAGGTTTTCTAATTATTTAATTGTTCTCGTGGCTCGTCTCTGAATCCAGAGACACCAGAGCTGGACTCAGCAGTAGTCGCGCCAGTGCCAAACAGAGGTGAATTAATCTCTTTATTCCTACTCAAGATCTTCATTTATGCATCCAAGGGTTGCGTTAGTCCTTTTTTTGTGTGGTGGTTTGTTTGTTTTTAAGCCACTAGCAGCATAAGCCACTGTTTTATTTACAGTAGTGGTGACATCAAAAGGCCTCCACTAAATTGACAGTGAGAAGTAGGCCTGGAGGAAATTTTTTTTTTTTAAATAATTGACAGATAATATCAGTGTTTATACATTTAAGGTGTTTTTTTTTAGATTTTTTTTTTTTTAGAAAAAAATGCTGCTTATCTGTAAATTTCTATAATGATCGATGGAAATATTTTTTGTTGGTTTGTATATACAGTGAAATCAACATTTATGGATATTTGCCCATTAAAAAAATCTTATCTTTCTAAGACGAATAATAGACCGAGAGTAGTCTGCAAAGATTTTACACTACATTCATGATAACAAGTGTCCTCTCCATGAAGAAAATAATCAGCTTCCAGAGCTCTTAAACATTTTACACTATGTAACAGCAACCCCATGACACTGTAGTTGGAGAATTACAAGAGTCCACAGTTGTTAGCACAGCAAAACCTATAGAATACAAGTCTCAGATTGCCATACTTCTTAGCATATTTAAAACTGCATCAATCATTTAAGATAAAAAGGCAATTAAACCATGTTACCTGGAAAGAGGCTGAATATCTTTGTCTTGGAAGGATCCTGAATAAAAGTTTTCAACCTGATTCACAAAGTCTATCACTGTCTTCTCTTTTTCAGAAAAATAGTTTTCTTCTTGCAACACTTTCACCTTTGAGTAAAATTAAAATACTACCTTTGATCCCAAATATATGTCACAAATTATTGTCATGACATAAAGAATTTAATCTTTTTGCTGACTTCTTTGATAATAAAACATTAAGAAGTGATCCAGGGGGAAGAAACCTGAGGATCTGTGAGTGCAGTGTAACAGACTGAGTGAAATCCTGGCCTTGCTGAAGTCAATAAAAGAGGTTTGACAGCAACTTCAATGGAGTCAGAATTTCATCCTGTGTATAAAGTCATGCACCAGGGAAATACACCAGGGACAGGATAAACCGTCACTTCAACCAATTTTAACTTCAACTGCTGATTGGGCGGAGGGGAGAATGACAAATTTAAGACCAGTGCATGGTTGCAGGAGGCACAATACAGTTTGTGTCAGAGGGGTTTGGGAATAGCGAAGAGTGAGTATTCTACATACAGATGTACAAAAAGTTAACTGTTCTGTGCAACTGATAATGTAAGTCAGAAAAGCCTTTTTCTCACTTACCAACAAGTTGCGTACGTTTTTATCAATAGTGTAGAAACATATCTTGTGCAACTGCTCTTTCACATCAAAACCCTATTAAAAAAATCAGATTTCCATTACAGATCACACAGCGTAATACAAATTCTATATACAGAAGTAGTTTTTGTCACTCAAGCCAGAGCACATATTTTCTTTCATAAGCACAGCATCTTCAATATGTGCACCATAATATTTCCCTCCACAGATCAGAAGAGAGAGAATTCAGTACTTCCATTCCCCCCCTCTCCTCCAAACACACCTGTGGAATTTGGAGGCAAGCCACTGTTGGTCCTGGAGGCATCAGGGCTAACCCCTACTCTTCAGCTCAGGCGATGAGAAAAGTTCTTCCAAAGGTGGAGAAACCCTCCAGCAACCGATTATTATGACAAAAACCTTGATCTATTACAGGGATTGGCAACCTTTGGCAAGCAACTCGCCAGGGTAAGCCCCCTTGCGGGCCGGGCCGGTCTGTTTACTTGCTGCGTCCGCAGGTTTGGCCAATCGTGGCTCCCGCTGTACATTTGTTTGTTTCTTAGCCATAAGGAAATTCTTTCAGATTTAGCAGTATTTTAATCACACATCACTCACCATATTCCTTATGAGTTCTGAGGCCTCTTTGACATTGCCCTTTAGAAGACTGTCATAAACAAGTTCAAAACCTATTTGAATCAGCTTTTGAAGACTCTGAGCAGGGTTCTGATTCACTCGGAAGAATGTCTGAGCCTCTGGTATTCTGTTGTTTAAAATGGCCTCAAAAATAACTTGCTAAAAGAAAAAAAAACAACCACAATTTCTACAGATCTGTTCTCCAACAGAAATTGCAGACTACGCTGCTTACGAATCTTGTGCTCTTTGTTTTGAGCAATTGTTTGAATAGCAAATATAAACCAAGTTTATTTAATTTTTGCTTATTTTTTCAGTAGTTTGAACATAACTCCATGCTGATCATTTCCTTTAATACATTTCATGGGAATTTAATATCCTCAAACGGATTATTTGTTTTTACCTCCGGAGAGAGTGTTTCCCACATTTGGCTTTGTTCTGTTCTGGGAATGTCTTCATCAAGATCACACCTTATATTTATGAAATTTGTCTGCTTTCGAGGAAACTTTATCATAAATGTTCTAAGTTCAATAATGTAGGTAGTTAAAATATCCACACACTTCTGCAAGCACTCATCGAGTTCTGTAGGGGACAACAATAGGCCGCTTTAATAACAATAAAATGAACACTGCAGCACTAACCCTTATAGCTCATTAAAGTTCAGCATTGATCTTTGATCTCAATGAACACAAAGCACATTGGTACAAACAGAGACCCCAATCTGTGTGGGTAAGTTCATGTAGCCGAGTGGACCAGCTTACCTGTATTATATTCATTGCTTTGTTGTTCTGCTTTATTCTAGTGAGTAGCAATGCAAGGAACCTACAGGCTTTTATCCTGTAAAATTTGGCTTTATTAGACAGTGTGAGGCTTGAGGCCTATAACCTTTGGTATAGATAAACTTAAGCAACAGGGAACTGAAAGTAGCATGCAAGAGGGGGAATTTTGTCCAGAATACTGACAGCCACCCACAGAACACAGCTGACACCAGTATCCGGAAGGTTCCAGACAGAACCTCCGACAGCAAAGGTGCCATGACAGCAAACTGACATGTATGCTAATAGGGTAACATCCTACATATACTAACCTATAGAAAACGGACACCTTAAGGGGAGGATATACAAATAAGGACCTCTATATGCATTGGACGTGGCAACGTCAGCGTAACCTACAATAAAAGTTACATCCCAGAGGCAGCAGATGGGCTTAAGAGATGTAGACCTTGGGAGGGGCGAGAATGATGGCCACCGGGGAAGATGAGGACGATGACGAGAAAGATAATGGTTAACATTCCAGGGTGTAAGTATGGCCATCCAAATTTATTTTCTGTATTATCTCTATCTGCTTTAAGTTTAAGTGTGTGTAACTTTGCTAAATTATTAATAAATTCTCTCTCTCTCTCTCTCTCTCTCTATATATATATATAGAGAGAGAGAGAGAGAGAGAGTATTGCACCTGTGCACATCGGGGTTACCAAATTATATAATAATTTTACAATCATCTTACTGGGCCTGATCTTGGGACAAGAACCTGTTAATCCTCAAGTTTCAATTATATATACCCTACTTTGGGTCAGGCTACACCCATATCACTGGTGCTCCACATAGGCCCACCTGCATTGATTTGACTGCAGGATCAGAACCCTAATTTTTGACATTAAATTTATATTCAACCAACTCTTATTTATACAAGTTACCTTTAAAATATACGAACATTTTAATATAACATTCAAGTGCTACTTAAAGTTAAGGCTACGATTTAGTCACGGGTATTTTTAGTAAAAGTCATCGACAGGTCATGCGCAATAAACAAAAAGTCACGGCCACTGACCTGTCCATGACTTGTACTATAAATACCCATAACTAAATCTTAGGTGCTGAGGGGCAGGGAGCTCCAGCGGATGCTGCTGCTGCTCTGGGGGAGGAGGGGCACTCTGACAGACGCTGCTGTTCCTGGGGGGGAGGTGGCCTGAGGTCCTGCTGCTGCTCCTGGGGGCGGGGTGGCCGGGGCCCACCACCGCTGCTGTTCCGGGCAGGGGGCGGCCCGGGGCGCTGCTGCTGCTCCTCGACCACTGCTCTGGGACAGCAGAGCCTGGGAACAGCTGCGTGGAGCTGTCCGAGCAGTGGCCGGAGCGGCTGGCCCCGGAGCCACCCAAGCTGGTCCTGCGGCCCTGGTGTCAGCCGCACCAGCCGCTGCAGAAGTCACAGTGATTTCCGTGAAAGACTCACAGCCTTTCTTATAGTGCATTACATGTTAAAATGACTGTCAGGGCCTCCCAGTGGCTCTGTGCACTACTGCACAAGATCAGAGTTCAGTTTCTAGGTTATAATCTCTTTTCCCCCTAGTTGTCATGGACTACTGAGCACTCTTGAGACAGGAGCTCAGCCTCAGGAGAAGGGAGAGTGAGTCAATGTGCTGTTGGTCCAGGTTCTCAATCTCCCTTTCTGAGGCCCCGCCAACATGCTATAAAAACTCCATGGCCCAGCAGTGCCACAACAACTGCTTTTCTGTATATTCACTAGGATTAAAAGACAGGCCAGTGTTAAGGGGTAGCAAGCAGGGCAATTGCCCGGTGGTGCACACAAGCTAAGTTGTTTGAGTTTCGGCTTCAGCCTCAGCCCCAAATGGTGCGGTTTAAGTTTCGGCTTTCTTCCCTGGGCCCCAGCAACTCTAATGCTGGCTCTGCAAAACTCCTGTAGGTTTTGGCAGACCCCCTGAAACTTGCTTGTGGCCCCCACAGGGGGCCTTAGACTCCTGGTTGAGAACCAGTGTGTTGGTCCACAACAATCCTTCCAGTTAATATGGGAGTAGCATTTATAGGTTTTAAAGAGTCCTATCTTGTTCTATTTGGCCAGAAAGTTCATGACACAAGGCTTTGGAAGTGGGATTGTAACATGGGGAGCAGGGAAAGGGAAAAGTCTTCCACAGAAGAAGAAAGGGGTAGGGGAAATACTACTTAGCTACTTTTTGAATTTCAGGATTAAGAGTTTACAGAGATATCAACTCTTATGTTGCACATTGGCCCTTTTAGGATCTGATCCTGAATCCTTATATATGCAGATCTCCCACTAAGTTCAATGGGGGTTACACATGAGTTAGGGCTGCATGATCAGACCCCTACTGGCCTCCCTTATACTCGAGCTTGGTCAGTTCTTTATCTTAGTTATTTTGGCTGATATGTGCATCTTATTCAGCCTCTCTTTTCATCTCCCCATTCCCTGTAAATATGATCTCTGATTCAATGTAATCTCCAGCCCAAGTTCATTTGTGAGAGTGAGAATCCTAAGAGAATGGTTTTGAAAAACTTAGAACCTGTACACAGTTTGAGAATCTTAAAAATAAAGATGTGCTATTTAGTTCTTACTCATGGGAACAGGGCCAGATATGTGCTACTACGTGTTATCCATGTTAGTAATCTTACCTTCTGTGTGGATAAAAATCTCTCTGATTTGTTTGTTAAGAAAAGCCAAGGTAAGGTTTAGCAGCTGCTCAGAGAAGTGTTTACTCTGAGCTTCCAAATCATTTTCTCTGATTGCTGAGCACAGTAAATCTAAAGCTGGCTTCAGTTCTTCCACACCTATAATCATATAGGAAATTAAAACCACACACACAATAAAAGATGATGGATCACATTACATGACAAGAATTAAAACAAACAGGCCATAAGGGTAAGTCACCTAAATCTTTTACACTGTGTAATTAACCCAGTCACACTTTGCAAATAAAAATGTTTAGTGTAGCACAATATCGGAACATAGCCAAACAGCTTAAATATTGAAAGTCTTGTGCAAATTTTCTCTCATTCACTTGGAGGGAATAAGCCTAGACAGAGTATTGTCATCCAAATATACACCAGAGTGCGGATAAATGAAGCGGCAATTTGACCTAACAAAAAAATAACTACTTACAAATAAACTGAAATGTTAATGTTGCTTAAAATATTTGACTTACTTCTCAAGTAAAATTGGGGTGTGATATTGGTAGATTGCTCTGCTAAGGAACAGGCTGAAGTAAGACTGAAAAGATTCTCTTTGCTCTTTAAAAAGAAGTCTACTGTGTCTAGCTGACGGTTCTCCAAACCGGCCTAAAGAAAGATGCAACCACACTGTCACAAATATTCTAAAAAGGTGCATTAGTGAATTACTGCTAATATTTTTTCTTTAAGTTCAGTGATAATTAAGTGGAAGCATATGGGACAGGAAAAAAAACCAAAGCGATTTAGGCACAGTGCCAATTCAGCAATGACTATTATACATCACATCAGGGTTTAAAAAATAAATAAAACTTGTCCAAGATCCTGGACTGAATAGTCAGACACTTATTAAGGAACTAGTGTAAGTTGACAGTTTTAAAGGTCCAACATTTTACCAGCCATCAGGACTTTGAACCAATGCCCTCATCTAAAATATGGAACTGCAGCCTTGAAAAATTCTCTAGAGACAAGCAGTTTGTTTGTTTTGCCAGGCAAGTAAATGTTAATGTTGTGCCTAAGCTTGTAAGTTTTCATACTGGATCTGCAAGGCTGAAATGGTAAAAGCAAAAATCTAGTTCTAGTGACTTGTGAAATATCAACTGTTAAAATCATAGGAAAGAGATAGCTGTAAACATGCTGATTTGGCAGATCAGTACAAATGCTTTCAGGAACAATATTTTTCCATGCACTCGTCCAGGGCCCTTGATCAGGAAAAAAAATTCACTTTCGCTACAGTATGTTAGCTTTTACTTTACATTTCCTTATTTTCTTGGATTTTTAATGCTTGTTTTTTTAATAATTACAATATTCTTGTACTTTTTTTTAACCCTTAAGTTACTGATACACTCTTAACCTTAACTCAACTTGTTGTAGATTTGTTTGGTTTTTGGACTGGTAAAATTATTATTAATGATGAGAGACTAAAATAAGTTACTTACACTACTTTAAGGACATATTCTCCTGATCTATAATAGATAAACTACATTTTATTTTACCTCTAATGCATGTATGGGAATCGAACATCTTCCCCACCCATTGAGATGACAAAGAGAATCTACAATGCCAGCACTTCCATGGATTATCAGTCTATTCAAGAATTCCTCTTGAGTTAAACCAAACAGAATCAAGGAAAGTCCATGCTCTAAATAAAAGAACCAAAATGACAGTCAATACATTGTTTAAATGTAATATTTTTAAAACTGAACTTTCCATCTGTGATGCCCCTTTATGCAACTGGCAAAGGGTGCATCCAACACACTGTTGTCAGAATATGTAGCCAAAGAACGTCCTGTAAAGTATCATATAACTGGTGACATGAGGGTCATGAATATCATTCGGTGATATATGTATGGGTCAGGGATTGGCAACCTTTGGCCTGCGGCCCGCCGGGGAAAGTTGCTGGTGGGCCGGGCCGGTTTGTTTACCTGCAGTGTCCACAGGTTTGGTCAATAGCAGCTCCCACTGGCCGTGGTTCATCATCGTTTGCGTGCCAAAGGTTGCCGATCCCTGGTATGGGTGGTGTACACAGAGTTATGTATGTGTGCTGGAAATATGTTCTTAAAATAAATTGTGGAAGCAGGTGATAATCAAGTCTGTCCTAGTCAAAGGAATGTGGATTTACCAGTCTGCACGGATCAAGACAACAAGTGGATGAGAAAACAGCATGGCTTTATTACAAGCCAAGAACAATGAAAGGCCATTTACCTCTAAGGTAAACAAAGTGATCAAGACAACTGAAAAGCAAATTGACAGAAGATGAACAAGTGGCTTGGCACCTGCACCCCCAAAGAACAAGCAGCAGGGGAGAAAAACATTGTCTGGATTTACTTAGCAAAGAATACATGTCAAAGATTTTCTGGACCATAAAAGGAAAGAGAGGGAACTCCTTTGTTATCCATCACTTTGGGAACAAAGGGACCAACACCCTCTGGTTCTGTGAATGGAGGATCCTCCTGCCTGCAGGACTGGAGATGCTGATAGCTTGATGCAAGGGAGAAAGCTGCTTAGGCAAAGTCTGTAGCTTGCTAAAGTTCAAACGAGTTTTTGTTTTGTTTGTAACCAGACCTGTCTCTCTCTCTTGCTCAGTATCACTTAATCTATGTTCTTTGTTAATAAACTTATGCTTAATTTTACTCTGAACCACCCCAGTGCTGTGTATTACAGTAAGTGGGGTCCTCAGCTAAACTAACAGGTTGGGGTGTGCACAGTCTCTTTGGAAGCAGCAGACCTGGTAATTTCTGTGGCTGTTCAGTGAGAGCAGCTGGATACCGCAGAGAGACGTCTCTGGGGAACTGGGGTGCACTCAATGTCACCTGCAAGGCAAGGTTATGGCTGGCAGAGCCTCAAGGAGTTTGCTGGTGAGGCGGACAGAGTGGTGTGGCAGGGAGCTGACACAGTTTAAACGCCAGCAAAGCTCTCTCTTGCTCAGGCAGAGAGGTAACACAGCAGCTTATGGTTCTGGGCTCTCTGAGGAGAGACTGTCATAACATCACCTTTTCACACCCATCGTACTAATTTTCTTACGACTTTCAAAAGAAAACATCTCTAAATTCACAACTTAAGTATATAAACATAAAAGTGACAAGGTGATTTTTTTTGTATGAGAATTTATAAGTATTTTAATCAAAACTAAAAGGACATCAATTTGAGATACTTGCATGACAATCTAGTGTCCCATTCCTGAAAGAAATCCTCATGTCCAAACATAGCAAAGTAATCAGTCATAAGCAAAATCCTGATCCACTGAAATATACGACGATTACATGTGCTCATGTCCAGGAGACGCAGAAGAGAACACAAAAATGTAGTTTGAATCAGAGACTCAAGTGACACAGCAAAAGACCACTGTTTGGAAGGTATCTTGGAGCAGAGTGATTTATCTATGTAAATATCCATAGAATCTTTTTCCTACTTTATGTTTGCAGTGTTGTTGTAGCAGTGTTGGTCCCAGGATATGACAGAGACAAGGTAGGTGAGGTAATATCTTTTATTGGAGCAACTTCTATTGGTGGAAGGTACAAGCTTTCGAACTACACAGAGCTTTTCTTCCTCCTTGTCCCTTCCATCAACAGAAGTTGGTCCAATAAAAGATAATACCTCACCTACCTTCTCTCTCCTGGTACTAAGTCAGAGAGGTTCAAGGATTCAGAAGAAAAACACAATCATTGGTTTAAGGTCAAATTCAGGTATTCAAAACATAATATTCTCCAGCAGATAAAAGAATGCATTTAACAAACTAGTTAATACAGTGTACACCAGGGGTCTCAAACACGTGGCCCGCAGGCCGGGCTCCCCACGCCCCCCCACCCCCTTTAAAAAAAAATATTTTGGGGTGGTTTTTTTGTTTTTTTATTTTTTTTTACCCCCAGGCAGTTCCTGCTGCCAGACAGTTCTGGCAGCGGGAACTGCCTGGGGGTAAAAAAAAATTTTTTTAAAAAAAAAGGGGGGGGGGGGCACGCGGGGAGCCCGGCGGGCCGCAGGGAAGAGCTCCACGTGCCGCATGGGAAGAGCTTCGTGGTTTCTGGGAGGGAGGGGGGAGGAGCGGGAAGCTGTGCGCACAGGGGAGGAGGCAGAGAAGGGGCGGGGCCTAATGGAAGGGTTGGAGTGGGGCGGGGCCGGGGCAGCAAGGGGGCAGGGTTAGTGATGCAGCCCTCGGGCCAATGCACTAGTCCTCATGCGGCCCTCATGGTAATTTGAGTTTGAGACCCCTGGTGTACACCATACTAAGAATATCAGTTAGTATACAGATTCAGGTTTCATAATGAAGATCCATGGAGGCAAGGAAACTCATTAAGCACTCCATGGGGCTTGCGTGTGAGACTATGATGAAAGCATAAACTACCTGCCTGTGCACCAACTACAAAAAGCCCATTCCTAGATCAAAAGAGACTGCCACTTGCTCACTTTGCAGCAAAAGTAAAATCAATTACACTGGTGGTAACATAAGGAGAAACTAAGGGAAAATACCAGGGAAACAAAGCAGCCAAAAAAGAAAAGGAAAAATGCACTAAACGGAGAGACCCCGACCTGATTCAGATTCAGGGTCACAGGCCATGAGTAGGGTTGCCAACCCACTAGTTTCCCGGAATCTGCATCGATCTCCCGGAGACCACTGAAAGCAATCCAGGAGATTTTAATAGGATATTTTAAGAAAATGACATCACGTCATGTTGGGGGGTAAAAATTGCCCAGAATAGCTTCAGTCAGAGTTGGCAACCCTACCCATGACGAAGGGCCCACGCTTTATGGGCCAAACTCTGCCTTCAAATATAGCATACACAACTCCCAGTGCAGTTTATATGAGGTGCAAATGTTCAAAGCAGGATTTGGCACTACATTTTTCATGAAGCTTTCACTTACAAGACATATGATGAATCACTGTCTTAGAAACTTAAATAAAGCATAAATTTAGCAAATATAACTGTACTTCCTATCTAAACCCTCAAAATAAAATGGACGGTTATAGATTTTTCTATACAATGTACTTATTCACTATGATTGATGAATTCATACTAAATCAGTATATCAAAAAATTACGAACTACACGCCAATTTAATTTACACATACTGAATTTCTGTTAAAACAGGGCCACAAAGCTATGGTAGGGCCCTATATGACACTCACCCACAGCAGAAAAGCATTATGAATTGGGGAGAATCATATTAGGTAGACAGGGGAAGCATATTGTTAATACAGACCAAAATGTTTAAGTCTTCACTATATTAGTTAAAACCAAAAATCTCACCTGTCTGAATGACACACAACTGCTCCTCTCCACTGCAATCCACATAAATACAATTTTTGCCAATGTGATAATATGTCACATCTTGCGTCTCTAAGTCCCACAGAGCAACAGTCAATCCTTTGTCACCTGCTGATAATGCAAACAGTGCACTAAATCCCGTCACTGATTTACACTCAAGTTTCATCATTTCTTCTAGTCCTTCTGGATGGATTTTTTTCCATTGTCTTCCTACGTCATTGATATTTGCATAATCTTTCTTTGTTGATTCGGAAAGGATATAGACAATGTCTTGCGGAATGGAGGACAAGATCTTCTCAGATGTCTCACAGATTTTATAATCATAATGTTCAAGATGGGGAAGGTACTGGTACCAAGATAAGCAAATGTTAGACACCAAATTTGGAGAGTCAGGTCTCTTTGATGTGTTATATAGCGAGGACAAGTGTGCTTTCCATGACCTCGAGAAAGAGAGAAAAACGTACAACCACCAAAATCATGATAATGAATGTCATTTACAGGCTTCAATTTTAAAAGGTTACTTTGACAAAAAACATAACAAACTAAGATTTATGGACAACATCCAAAATCCTGCACTCTACCCTCAAAACACTGGCAAAGTAATCTAAAACTATTTTAATACTGATTATTTAGTTGGTGCAACTGAGTTGTATGCTTACAGATACATTAGCTCATAAATTTCACTAAGTTCAGTAGTATTGATCTTTGTTTTTAATTTTCTCATAGAATTACTCAAGGACTTTGTGAGGTTTTTTGGTAAATAAGACATTAATCAAATCAAGAGAACTATTTTGGCTACATAAAGCTGTTACAGCTTTAGATTTATGAAGTTAATATTAATGGTATATTGTTTCTTAGACTAGCTAAACATCATAGTTAAAATACTAAAATTAAAATATTACATGTGAACAAGACATATTCAGAACTATTTTTATTCTAATTCATTGAAGAAGTCAATACACATGTGGACAAGGTTGATCTAGTCAATATAGTATACTTGGACTTTCAGAAATCCTTTGACAAGGTCTCTAATCAAAGGCTCTTACTCAAAGTAAGCTGTCATGAGATAAGAGGGAAGGTCCTATCATGGATCAGTAACTGGCTAAAAGATAGGAAACAAAGGGTAGGAATAAATGGTCAGTTTTAAGAATGGAGAGAGGTAAATAGGGTCTTCCAAGAATTTGTACTGGGACCTATGCTGTTCAGCATATTCATAATGATCTGGAAAAGGGGGTGAACAGCGATGAGGCAAAATTTGCATATGATACAAAATTACTCAAGATAGCTAAGTCCAAAGTTGACAGTGAGGAATTACAAAGGGATTTCACTAAACGAGTGCCAAAATGGCAGATTAAATTCAATGTTGATAAATGCAAGTAATGCACACTGGAAAACATCATGTAAAATGATGGGATCTAAATTAGCTATTACCAGTCAATAAAGATCTTGAGGTCATCATGAATAGTTCTCTGAAAACATCTGCTCAATGTACAGAGGCAGTCAAAAAAGCTAACAGAACGTTAGGAAGCATTAGGAAAAGGATAGGTAAGAAGACAGAAAATATCAAAATACCAGTATATAATGCCATGGTATGCCCACACCTTCAATACTGCATGCAGTTTTGGTTGCCCAGCTCAAAAAAAATATATCGCAATTGGAAAAGGTGCAGAGATGGGCAACAACGATTAGGGGTATGGAACAGCTTCCATATGAGGAGAGATTAAAAAGACTGGGACTGTTCAGCTTTGAAAAGAGATGACTACATGGAGATATGATAGAGGACTATAAAATCATGAATGGCATGGAGAGTATGAATAGGGAAGTGTTATTTACCCTTTCACATAATACAAGAACTAGGGATCACTTGATGGAATTAATAGGCAGCAGGTTTAAAACAAACAAAATAAAGTACTTCTTCACACAATGCACAGTCAATCTGTGGAACTCCTTGTCATGGTATGTGGTGAAGGTCAAAAATATAACTGGGTTCAAAAAAGAATCAGATAAGTTCCTGCAGAACAGGTCCATCAATGGCTATTAGCCAAGAAGGTCAGGGATGCCACCCTATGCTCCAGGTGTTCCTAAGTCTCTGACTGCCATAAACTGGGAATGGATGAAAGGGAATAGATCACTCAATAATTACCCCGTTCTGTTCATTCCCTCTGAAGCATCTGGCACTGGCCGCTGTCAGAAGACAGGATACTGGTCTGACACAGTATGGCCATTCTTATGGACGAGGATATGTATTCATCTATGTCAAACATACAAGTCCCCCCAGAATTTTTTGTAATAGGACACCATGTCTGTCAGTACTGGTTCAAATCTAAGTCAAAGTAGTATGACAAGGGCACTATTGTCTCAAGGTTGGTTAGTGGCCTATGGAAAATGGACTGAGACCATCTAATTAATTTCCAACAGTGGCCTAAGGACCACAGCATTTTTAAACTAACATGAGCTAACAAATTTGTGCACAGCTGATTTTAGAACTTGCAAAATTTATAATTAATATTAAGTAGGCTAGTAATATGTGAATCACCTAGGATCAGTGGCTCTCAAACTTATTTGATCGCGCCCCCTTCTTTGTGTCTGTAGTTTACACCCTCCCCCTAAGTACATATACAGATTTAAAACAAAAAAAACTAACATGCAACTCTCACTAAATATTAAAAACAGTAAGACACTGATTCAAACAAAGCCAATGATCCATTGTAATAAGAGCAAAAACAAAACTCCGACTGCAGTCAATGCTTACAATTAAATGTGCACACCGCATCGTAGCAAACAGATGAACGTACAGATGGCAACAACTTTGTATAATGCTAGGGAAGCTTAACAGAAATCCGTCAAAAGGCACAATGCTATCTAGAGTCAAATGCACAGCACCATCTGAGGGAGGACCTGATGTGTCTGGAGGAATCAGCTTTGCTAGTTATTCATTGTTGTGGGTAAAATGTGTGCAGTATTTTCCTAAAGCTTCTCATGCCCCCTCAGAATACATTCCATGCCTCCCCAGGGAGGTCTACTCCCCAGTTTGAGAACCTCTGACCTAGATTATGATGTAGAAAGAACTATAACAGCTTGTGTTAGAAGGTATTTATATTTACATACCTGTCTGTCCGGAAAGAAAACCTCCTAAGTTTCATGCTGCAGTCAGAGCTAGCAAGGTGATCCTCATCAATTCCTTCCAGTCGTGTCACAGGAAGATTTTGAAAAATTTTCTTACAAAATAAATGCCCAGGGAATTCTCTGCAAATAGACATATTAAAAATAATCCAAGTTATACCTCCTCCAAAACTTTTAATGACTATTTTTAAAATGCAAATTTTCATATTTATTCTATAAAGTCACAAAATTATTCTGATGAAAAACTAGAAGATAGTATTGCAGAGAAGTGGTCCTCTCTCTAAACTCAACAGCATTCCATATAAATGCATTCACATAATACAAACCCAGAATATGATTCTGCAATCCTCTTTCTGGCAAGCAATTCTCGCAGGGTCAAATCTCCAGTCAGCAGTTATCAAATAGAGGTGGTAAATTTATATTGCTAAGCAGTTCCAATAGAATACCTGTAGATACTACAAGGAACTGCTACTACCCAACACTATCTGAAAAATCACAATATATCCCTCGCCTCCTATAGCAAGAGTATGCAAAGACTATTTTTTTGCTTGCTCAAGTGGAAGAACATATGTTGAAGAACACTGATTTGCAAATTCTGAAGAAACATGATTTTTTTAATATGCTTTTATTATCTTGGGCCCAGTCCTACCCAAATGGATGCTAATGGGAATTTGGCTTCTGACCTCAACTGGTGCAAGATTGGCAATAATTTAAAACTAGCTAGCCTCATGAAAATGTATTTTAAACTTTTGCAGCAAACATACCTGAAATACAAATTTAGATCAATAGAAATGGCACAATTAGAGGAATTAACGATCACAGCGACATTGAGATCGTGCGACACCTTTACTGAAGTGAGGGGAGACATGATGGTTGTATTCTTGTTCTCATCCTGCACATTTGCTTGGAAGAGTGCAACGTCAACATCTGCTAGATGCACACCATCTATTGTATCAAATATGTCTTTATGCAAAAGTCAAAGAAAGTGACAGGTTTCAAGCTATCCAACAAACAAAAAATACATAACAAAATATGACAGTGAATTTCTTGTACTTTGTTTCCCAAGGCGGGGGGGGGGGGGGGGGCGCGCGCGAGAGAGAGAGAGTGTGTGTGTGTGTGTGGTCTTCAAGTTCTTGCATAGCAAGGCATTATTACTTTATTAATGTTTCACAGTAGCACTCAAAGGCCCATTCAGGATTAGAGCTCCATTGCGCTAGGTGCTGTACAAATGCAAAGTATGACATGTGCCTTGCTTCATAAAAAGCTGACAGTCCAATTTAATTAGAAACTCTATGCCAGTAGAGCACGTATTGAACACCATTTCTATATCCACTCTCCCTGCTGCCCCGAACTTCACTCTTGGAAAATGTGTTTTTGATTATAAAAGCAAAACTGTGCAAAGTACAGTTTTAATTAACAATGACTACAGCAGAAGAGGTCTTCTTACATTTTGGCAGTACAAATTGCAAGACTGCTGGGATAACAGTTTTATACTGAGTGGATTGAAGTTGAAGTAAAAACATTCTCTCTGAATAGTAATTAACATAATGAATATTGGAGTATTGGTGAGAGACTGCTTGAAAAATGTTCACAAGCCTATTTTTGAATTCTGGATAAGAGCATGGAGTAGGAGCATTAACAAGAAGTCAGCCACCAAAAATGATGCAATGGACTCCAGTCTCGTGAGAAATTGTACCACTGCTATTTAGGAGGACAACAAGCTACAGATTTTGATCAAATTTGAACAACCTTATCTAGTTGTCTTGGAAAGTACAACCTATAAATTGCTTTAAACAAATATTTTGAAGTTACTAGTATAAGTCTGTAAAACCATTAGGAATGTAATTAAAAATCAATTAAAATCTGAATACTATTAAAAAACCCTGGACCTCTTTAAATGTGCATTCACTTTTTTTTGGCAATTGCTTATTGCCAGACACAGCCAGAAGAACAAAATAATGGGATTATTACACAATGTAAAAAAATTAGCTGGGAATAGAGATAGCTGAACAGTTTGTGAAGCAAATGGCTATAATCGTGCCCACAAGAGACCAAAAAGTTAGCATCTACAGTACAATAATGAAGCTCGACTGGCCTGGTGAGACTGTGTTGGTACCTGTACACTTCAGCTTTTCACACTGAACTATGCTATCACATGGACTAGATGGATGAAATAACTTCAGAATAGCGAGGCTTGAATTTCCTTCACGAAACTTGTGTTTAATCCTAAAAGGGTTTCAATAAATATTTTTTTCCTGTTATCCACATTCTTTTTCTTCACCGTATGACTTTACTTTTTTTTTAAATCAAATTATATTGTGAAACAGTCTCCGTTGCAAAGGATACATATCCAGCCAGAGTTATCTAACAAAAACAGAACCCCTCTACAAAAGTTCACATCTGTTATTCTTTCCAAAGCTTGTGGAGACAAATCAAGGATAAAGCAATCAAGTGCCTGTAATTCTGTATCTTCTCCAGGAAAATCAAGGTGCACAAGAATAAAGTTATTCAACAGTAGCAAAGATGTGCTCTTTTTAAATGACAGAATCCTCACAGACGATATTGAAGAAAGACCTGTAAAATTATTTTTAAAGAATCAAGTTTTTTACATATCAAAATTGGTAGTTTTGATTGGAGAGACACTTTAAGATTATAGCTTAAATTTATTGTCTTAGCCTTTTGATCAAGGTAGTGTGCTAAGATCACTGAGGTCAGAACAGTTCCAAGAATAGCACTAATTTGTTTAACCAACTTCTACTACACAAAGCCAACAGGGGGAACACAAAACAATATTTTGGTAGGCACTAGAAATACTAATGTTGAAAATAAAATATTTTAGCAAGGAGACTTTAGGGCGGGGGATCTTAAAAGTTATTTCATGTATCAAGGCCCTGATCCTGCAAAGGTTTACACATCTGCTTAACTTTATACAGTGACTTCAATAGGCTAGTCACTGTGTAAAGTTAAGTATATGCTTAAGTCTCTGCAGGATTAGGGAGAATATTCTCAACCATAGAACTTTCTTATTTTCATTTGATCAGGTGAAGTGCGTGCCCATCTGTAATATTTATATGATTGCCATTCAACAAATCCATTAGTATTACTGATGAGCAAGCACATGCCTCATTAACACAGGGAGTTCCAAACCCACAACATTAAAAATGATAGCATGAAAATATTTTACACTTTCCTAGGGCAACAACTATTAACATGAGAATGAGCTGAAGGATTGGCCCATAATCACCAACAGATTAAAAATATGGAATCTACATTCAATGTACTCACTAATATTTTTAACTTCCAGAAGTTTTTTAAGTCTCTCTTCATTCCAGCTGTACAAGGGAGTTGTGTCAGATTTTCCATCCTCTCTATTCAGCTCATAGACAAACAGTTCATTGTTTTCACTAAGAGCCAGGAGTTTTGACTTGTTTCCTCGTGGATCATTATTTTCTGCATCCTCCCACATGAAGCTATATTTAATAACAATATTTAATACGTTACATTTATTCACATTCTCTTCCAACTTCAGTCGATTCCACAGTTCAGAAAACATAACAAAGCAGTTTAAAAATATCCAGGGTGGTGTTTTATTCACACACACACACACACACACACAAAACTAGGACACTGACCGGAAAACAGTGAAATATATACACACAAAGTGCTATCAAATGTCCAAACTAAACACTAAAAAGGAAAAAAATATTTTCTTGCTCTTTTATCTATTTTAGTTATAGTGATCGTAAGTGTTATTTGTAACAATAATAGGTACAGCGCTTTCAAAACATAATGTGATTTTTTAAGCTGTCAGTGACGCTTCAATTTTCAGGTAGGCTGTAAGTTTGTCGGTGTTCCAAGACAGAGGAGATTGCCACGCTTCAGAAAGATCAGGTGGGTGAAATAATAACTTGTATTGGACCATCTTATATTGGTGAGAGAGAGAAGCTTTCCAGCTGCTACACAGTGACAGAGCTCTTCTTCAGGTTTGGGAAAAGTTCTCCCAGGGTCACAGCAAAATGCAAGGTGGAACAGATAGCTAAGCAATAAGTAGTTAGCACATATTGGAAAAGCCATTCCAGGGAGACAAGTATCAGAGGGTAGCCCTGTTAGTCTGTATCCACAAAAACAACGAGGAGTCCGGTGGCACCTTAAAGACTAACAGATTTATTTGGGCATAGTCAGGGAAATTAAAGGATAGTTCCTCTTCCAGCCTCATCATAACATACAGAGCAACCCAATCCCCCAGATTCCCTCCCTCTCTTGTACTAACTAAAGCATCTCTCCATAAGGGTCCATTTAAAAACTTTTCTGAGTGCTCAGGGATGGAGGGAGGGTGAGCATGGAGAGGAGGATCTGTGGCACTGGCAATCCTCCTCTCTTCCGAGTGAGACAATGAAAGAGCGTATTCACGCCCGTATCAGTAATTTTCACTCCATGCAGCTGAAGAAGTGGGTTTTTTACCCACGAAAGCTTACGCCCAAATAAATCTGTTAGTCTTTAAGGTGCCACCGGACTCCCAGGGAGAGTGGCCGGTTCACACCTCTGCAGTCAGAGGACAACTAGAGGGATTTAGCGGGTCACAGCAAGACCTCTGCAGTCTCACTCACTCCCTCACGGCTCCCACAGTTAGGGCGGTTGGGGTTTGAAGACGGCCCAGGAGAACGCGCTTCTGCGCATCCCTGAGGCGATGAGCAAAACAACCCCCCAGCACGTGGAGAAACACCCCCTCGTCAGGGCGCCGCCCAACAGCCCGGGACCGCTGGAAAGGGCCGCCAGCGGACAGGCAGCGGCGCGCGGCTCGGATCCCGCCCCTCGGGCCCGCCACTTACCCCGCCCACGGGCCGGGGATGGGGCTGCCGCGGGCCCGGCCAGCCCGGCCGCCAGCCAGGGACCTGAGGTGGATCCCGCCCGAGGCCAGCAGGCTTCCCAGAGCGTCCTGCGCCCCGTTCAGCCTGACCTGGGCGGTGTCCCCCAGGGGGCTCCGGGGCTCCCGGGCGAGGGGCACCAGCAGCACCCGCAGCTCCCGCTTCGCCCCCGCCATCCTCCTGGGGCTGCCAGCCAGCCTCCCCCCAGACCGAACTTCCGGCTTCAGCCCGGGGGGCCAAGGGCCGCGGCCATCTTGTGCAGGGCACGGCTTCCGGCCAGCTGACGCGAGAGGGGCGACGAGACTCGATTGGTCCCTGGAGACCCGGAAATCACTCTCTTCGCCTTAGGCAGTGGGCATGCCGCTGAGACTACAACTCCCAGAATGCCATGCGGTAAAGACTAGAAGCTCTTTGTAGCCAAAGGGAGCATTGCATGCTGGGATTTGTAGTCTCCGTGCGTGTTAGCTGTGCAGCGCTACCAAAGAGAAGCATATAAATTGAAACTGGTAGCCTGTGGGGCCACCCAATACTGAGACTAGTCGTCTGGTCAGCTCAGGAGGATCTCTGGATAGGTTGCTAGTCTATTTTAGATGAAGCATTATATGCGGTGACTTCTGTTTTCATTGGGCTCCTAACCTTGGATTCAATCTTAGTCACTGAGCCTGGGGACACAAACATTTCAGCAAGCTGTTGGGACTCAAGGAGTTTAGAAGGGGCCTAGAACCTGGATCAATCTTAACCCATAACTGCCATGGTCCAACCAGCCATTCTCTATTTATTTTGTAACTCCTGACTAGTTTGACCTTGACTAATCATTTTGTAATGGAGATGATGATTTCTCAGAGCAGAGTGCTAGAGACTTTTACTCTGCTCCTGTGCATGTGTCAACACTATCATTTATTTGAGGGAAAACTCTTAAATTTAATAGGTTCAAAATATTCTACTAAAACATTTCCTACACCTTCCCCCACAAAGACATTCCAAAATAAAATTTCCTGGTGTAAAATACCCACTGGAAATAAAACAATAACACTTGGTAGTCCTCCAAAGCAAGTACTACAACAGTATTTAAATTACAGCAGATAGAATGTGCAACTCACAAACTACAAAGTCAGAGGCTGGTTTAACTTGGATTATAGATGCATATGTACCTATAACACAAACCTGTTCTCCAATTAACCTATTTCTTGCTCTCACTGCAGGAAAAGCAGAGGAGCAACAATACCAACAAATGGTTTATATCTGGGATTTTATGTCTGTTGCAGCCACTATTTTAGATGCTGATCAGTTTTGTACTGTATTGTACACTGGCACCAGTTGCGCATTGAGCTGGCAGTTTGTTTTTTTTAGTTTTTTTTACAAGAAACGATGGTTTTATTTAAACTGACACAGTCCCTTTAAATGACTCAACAACTGGAGCAGGGAACACGAAGCAAAAACACTTTAATGATGGCTCTAGGGGGCTACTTAACCATTTGACGACTAGAATCTGACGTGCCCCCTCTACCCTGCTCGACAAAGGTGGGTAGAATAGAAGTCATCACCTGTATCACAGCATCCAGAGTACGGGTGTTAATGGCTTTGGGCTGGAAAGTGGGTCCACCATATGGAGAAGAGTTTGGGTTTGGAAGGGTTTTAAAAGGGTCTTGCCCTCCACCCATGATGCTGAACGAGAGAAGCCCAGAGCGCCGTGGCCCTTTAGGACCTTCCCTGCCTATGGGACATGTCTGCATAAAGGAACGAGGCAGCCTGGCCGCTCACGCTTTGTAACTGTGCTGTCCCGGAGAAACCTTTTAAATAGTTTTTAAAATGGACAGGTTGATGGGAACAGGAGTAAGACACTAAAATAACAAGGGGGGTAGGGGGGTTGGGGAAAGAGTCCGGCCGGTGCTCTGCTAGACGATCATTTCTAGCTGCCTGGCATATTCAATGACTTGTTTAGCTAACTCTGTCGACGGGATGGTGGTGTCTTCGGGTTTCTGCTGCTGGCTGCTGAAGCTGTAGTAGTTGTGTGGACCCAGAACCCAACCGCGCTGGAGCTGGCAGTTGCAAGGCAGGGGACTATGCCAGTAGAGGTTGTTGGAAGATCAGAGCCTATGGTGCCACTCTCGCCCTGCACTGGATGGAATTTCAGACCTGCTCGGATCTGGAGGATTGTTTCAGCCACCAGCCACTGAACTACAGCACAAACGAACTGACAGCACTGAGGGATTTCCCTAGACCCCGCAACTGTCCCATCCTCCTCCAGTGGTCAGCTAGTTACCCCCGCAGTGTTGCCAGGGCAGTCGTTTCCCTCCCCCCGCCCCGTAAATTCGAACACCCCCTCTAATTTCAATTCCTGGGGAAGACTCCGCTCCTGACATCTCTAGAACGTGCTGCTGTGTCCCCGGGCAGCGGTTGCACCCCACACAGGACACGAACGCCGATGACAAACCCTGCACAAGTCTGAATGTTTCAGGGGCTGCTGCCGGGCTGATCTCCCCGGCCTGGGACAGGCTTTAACACGCTGAATTGTTGCAAAGCTCAAGCCAGGCTTGCGCCCATTACAAACACGCCCCTGGCACAGCTGCTCACCAGGGGCGGGCTGGGTGGAGCGGAGTATCCTCCAGGCTCCCGGCTCTGCCCGGGCCCCGCACGCCCCGCCCCTCGTGGTCTGGCCCCGCCCGGCCGCCGTCGCCTATCCGGAAGCTGGCGAGGAGGGTAGCGGGGACGGTGGCCGCGCGGTGCCGTTTCTCTCCGATGGCGGAGCGGAAGGATGTCGCTGGTGTCCGGGCTGCTGGGCAGGGTGCTGTGGCTCTCCGGGCTCCGTAGCGGGTACCATGCGCGGGGGAGCCCGGCCATGGAGCAGGACAGAGCGCTCGAGGTGTATGGTGACTATCTCAGCCGGGGCGGGGCGGGGCGGGGCGGGGCGGGGGAGTCAGTGCCCCGGGCAAGGGCCGGGCCGTGAGCGGGGAGCGGCGCGTCTAGGTAATTAGCCCGGCCCCGAGTGCAGGGGACTGGGCTGCAATCATCTCTCGGGGTCCCTTCCAGGCCTGTGATTCGGGCGGGCGGTGGCCGCCCCGGGGGAAAGGGTGGGTGCCCTGGGGAGGGGCGCTTGAGTTGGTGCCCCAGGGGGAAGGGGTGGGTGGGTGGGTGGGTGCCCCGGTGCCCCTGGCAGGTGGGTGCCCGCCCTGGGAGAAGGGGGGGTGCCCTGGGGAGAGCGGCGCCCCTGGCGGGTGAGTGGGTGGTTGCCCTGGGGAGGGGCTCATGGGTCGGTGCCCCTGGCACGTGGGTGGCTGCCCTGAGGGGAGCGGTGCCCCTGACAGGTGAGTGGGTGGTTGCCCTGGGGAGGGACAAATGGGTCGGTGCCCCTGGCAGGTGGGTGGGTGCCCTGGGGGAAGGGTTGGGTGGGTGCCCTGGGGAGAGCGGTGGCCCTGGCGGGTGGGTTGTTGCCCTGGGGAGAGGCGCATGGGTTGGTGCCCCTGGCAGGTGGGTGGCTGCTCTGGAGGAAGGGGTGGGTAAGTGCTCTGGATACTGAGAGCTTTGGGATGGGTTCTTGGTGCCCAGGTGCAGTGAGGCAGAGAGCGAGGTGCCTGGGGACCCACCTGGCCCTGAGATGTGTGGAGGGTGGGAAGCTGTCGCTGCTGCTCAGCTCAGGTGTACAGTGAAGCACTCTCAGGATCGCTTACACTGGGGAAGTTACCTTGTTACTTCATCTCTCTGGCTAGGGCACAGGCCACACACCCTTGGCAGTTAATGTGAGGCTGGTAACTCCAAAAGGGAAGACAAGGCCAGATTAACCTTTTGTGGATTCGGCACGAAATATATTTGTGGGCCCCCATGGAGGCAATGGAGCATGTTGCAGGGACGTCAGTCACCAGAGCGAGGGGCCAGCCAGAAGCAATGGGGCGTGGCATGGCAGGGGCAGCCCCGCTCCGCCCAGTGCAGGGCACTATTCACAAACTGGCAGTTGCCAGATGCACAGTGGCCCGGCCAGCCCTGTGCTGACAGCATACCTCTCCCCCTCGGGGGCAGGCCCATGCCGTTCCACACAGCTCCCCTGCCCAACACCAGAACCCCTCTCCCCCGATTCCGTATGGCCAGAGTCCCCCCCCCCCCAACCTGCTATGCCCAGCACCCCCCTACAAATGCCCAGCACCCTGCACAACACCATCCTTGCCCAGCACCCCCCTACCCACAGCCCCACCACAACTGCCCAGCACCCCTCACAGAGCCTCCACTCCCTAGTGCCTCAACACACGCACAGATCTTCCCTGCCACCTCACAGCCCAGCACCCCCCAGAGACCCACTCCCCACCCCCTGCCTCCTGGCCGCACTCACCGGCCCTGCTGAGAGGTGACTGTCTGCTGGGCTGAGCCAGCACCACAACCCGGGCTGGTCCTGGGGCCAGGAATCACTCCAGCCCTTCAGGATTGGCACGATCAGCCAGGCCAGGGTCTGCCCCGGCCGGGCTCTCTCAAGATGCACTTGTGTGAAGGGGCCCAGGCAAGCCCCCCACACTGTCACACTCCCCCACCACCTGGCTGAGACTGGCCAGGCTTCTGCACCAATCTTGATAGCCCCTGTAACTTTTATCCTAGTGATTGTAACTAGTAAAAATTCTTCTGAGGTGTTAAATATTTGTTACTCCATTTTAGGGTCCTCTCTGGCCCCTTTACATGGACTCTAACTCCTTTGAAAATTCCATCCTTAATCTCCAGATCTCGAAGACAATTGTAAAACAATGCAATAAAAATACTGTGTTTGTACTAGTATTTTCCTATAAACATTGGAGCTATTCCAAACCACAAGTCATCTAGTTCACAATCTAAATATTAAAACCAAATCTGGTGGCAAAAGCATTTCTTCCATACGTTATAAATCAAGTTTAGATTTAGTTTTTAGCCAGAAGGGCAAAAAATAGCAAATACTGAATTGGAGGCCAGATTAAAGCCCTTATGCACACCGTTCTAGAGCCACTCTGTTCTAATTACTGATGGAGAGGGGGATGTTTGCAGACTTGAGTGGGTCATCAGTGGCACGCTTTTCATTGGCATTAATTCGGATTATTAGCTGCACTTCAGATACTCAGCATTTGGATCCCATATGCTATCTGAAACATAACCTTTTTAATGTACTAAGTAACTCTAAAAGCTTAACACTGTTCAGAGATTAATTTTACTGGGAAGAATGCACTCTGATTCTTGATTGTATGTCCAGGATGATCTGTTGCACAATAAAGTCATTGCACTGTGTAAACTGATGAGTCACTGACTGTTGGTAAAACTTCATGGCAGGAAAGTTCAGTGGGTCAGTTTCAGCCCGTGTGTAACTCCACTGTAGTTAATGGCATTACAACAGGGCTGAATTTGGCCCATTTATATATAAACAAGTTTATGAAAAGGTACCAAAGGTTTTTGATTCAATATTAGCATTTAATGCTTGCAATAAAAGCTATCACACATGTAGGATGAATATTGTATTCACCAAAGGGCTTTGAGACATTACTTTTAGAAAATGACTTCTCATACAGTCTATGGGCAGAAAATAAAGCCATTTATTTGAGATGATCACATTGAGTACTCAAACAATGTAATCAAAGTCCTTTTGCACACTCTGAGTTCATCCATTGCTGGAATGCTTTTCCACTGAAAGAGCTTGGGGTTGTTTTTCAGCAAACTGTATTTGCATGGTGTAGCTCTTTAAAAAACCAAAAAAACCCAGATCAGGTTTGTTGTATGGGCTTCAGTCAGCCACATGTATAGTAGGTTGATTTTAAAAAATAAATATTTTTTTTTGTTAACAAGGTTGAATTAATCTGAAATTAATCAGATAATGATTTTTACATATTTAGTCTTTATTTGCAACTGTTGACATATAGATCAGGCAAACAAATTTTATCCTGTCATTTGTTCATGAATTCCTCACTGTAAGTATTTGGTCACTGAAATTGTATAGTATTGTTTCTGTCCAGTGATTGGATGACCTAAACTTATAAACAGGAGGATACCTCTTTTTCAGTTTGTGAATTGTCCTTAAGCATTTGTAATAGTTTTGAAAATGCTTAGTTTCTCCAACTTTTATTGACTTTGTTGGGAGCAAGATTGGCTTAGAACCTTGCAAAATTTGGCCCATATATCAGAAGTTCCTCAAGTCAAGTATTGTCTTACTCTTCTGTGAAGTGCAAAGCATACCAATTTCAGTAAGAGAGAGGTGTCAACAACCACATTGCCCTGTGTAAAGCGTTTGATGTAATAAGATAATACTATAAACTAAATTCATACAGTGTTCTGGGTAAGGTCTGTGTTTTGCCTGTCAAAACAGTGCAGAGCTGATGCACTCCATTTCTAGGTAGTAAAATGCTATATTCTTTGACCAAGAACTGTAGAAATGTTTACATTGTATGGAGAGGAGCAGACATGGTCAGATACAGGTGGTTTGGTTTCTGCTCTTCTTAGGTGAACTGAGTCAGCAAGATGTTTCTGTAACTAGGCCTCTCCTGGAGAAGAGTTGAAAAAATTAGTCTGGGAAGAACAACTTGTTGAAAACCTATGACTTTCCCTAATCCTCTAATTTATCAAAGGTATTTCATTTCTGATGTATGTCCTTCTGCTTTAGATATAATTCGAACTATCCGGGATCCAGAGAAGCCTAACACTTTAGAAGAACTGGAAGTGGTAACAGAAAGTTGTGTTGAAGTGCACGAGATAGGAGAAGATGAATATCTTGTTATCATCAGGTTTACACCAACAGTACCTCATTGCTCTTTGGCAACTCTCATTGGTAAGATTCATATTTCCTTAAATGGCCGAATAGCTTTCTTCTAAAATGTGCAACAGTAAACCCAAATACAATGCAGGTTCGTCTGAGTAACACTAATAAAAATAAAGTATTTTTTCACCTTTTGTTTTTTTTGCTTGGACTTGTATATTAGAAAGCATTATACAAAGCAGTCAAAAGAAATATTGCAACATTTCTTAAACTGAATAGCATTTTATGAAGCAAAAAGATCCTCTAGGTCTTGTTCAGGGATGATGGCTTTCAAATATCCTCTTCATGATTTGGTAGTTCCAAGAAGCACAGAGTTAAGAGAGGAAGAAAAGGAATTGTGAGTTACATGTGCATGATTGCTGCTTATTAGGCCCTAGCCATGCTAGTTTAAATAGTATTGGGCTTGACAGCAGTTTTCAAAAATGGCTGTCGCGGACATGGACCTACCACTGTTTTACAGTTCAGCGTAGCCAGAGGTTTTCTATGTATGGTAGTGCAAACAATGATACTGGACTAGTCCCTTTAGGTAATCTACAGCACAACTTCTGAATGCAGCTGCAATATGGTTTGGTGTGGAAGTAAACCATTTAACAGCTTACTGTTGCTCTAGGTGTTTCAAAATGTTTAACAAGCCACAGTACAGATAGGGCTTTAGTATTTGCCTTGTCGCTTCTTAGCTAAGCAGCCCAAGGTTGCCTTAGATATCTGTGGTGGCCAGACTTTAGAAATAATGGGGAGAGGGGAAGCATTAGTGTTGAAATGAATGTAGAGCAGTGATTGTTGAGTAATAATACTGTGCCTTGATAGTATATGATGAATAGGGATTATAGCAATGTGGCTTATAGTGTAGTCTTGTCTCGAGAGATTAATCTTCACTGATTTAAGATAAATACATATTGGGCTGTCTTCAGCAGTTCTTATTCATGCAAAACTCCATTGAAGAAAATACAATGGGATTAGAGCTGTGATAGCTCCTGTGTCTAGGTCTGTTAAAAACTGAAGTTATATTTTTAATTTTTCTTGATTACAATCTAGAGATTGTACATTGAGCCAGCTTGTATCCTCCTGAGTATGAATAGCTGCTAGGAGTTGATTTTCACTTGGGCTAGAAGGGTACGTTCCGAAATGTTGCATGGTTCCAGCATTACTGCAGAAGTTTAAAGAAAGCAGTTTGTCATATCTTAAAAATAAAAACAAACCCTCTTCTGTACTATTAAAGGGTTACAAAGTAGAACAAGATTCTACTCTTGATTATTTTCTTTGACTATGTGACTTAGCTGGGATGTTATTTATCCGGTTTCCTTCCTCTGATGAAACCAGACTTCAGCTCTCTGAAGTTATGCTGCTTAGTTATAACGTATCAAGATTAACAAGCTTTATCATTCTAAGTTAACACAGACAAAGGATTCTCATTTTACATTTTAAATACTTTTTTTCCTTAAAGGAAAATAAATGTTTGAATTTAACCAAGAGACAATTCATGCTGAAGTATCACTCCACTTCTTTATATGGGAAAGTGAAGTACAAATGGTTAAGAATTAATCGGGCTATTTTAGGACTGGCAGCTACCTAATCATTTACTTAGGGCTTATTTACATAGGGAAGCTGTTTTGAAATAAAATAGGGAGTGAATTTGAAGCCAGTAGTTGGTCATGCTATCTCCCTGTATAGACACTCTTCAATTCCACACTTAGTGCCTTTGTGTAGAATCAGAGTGTTCATATTGGGAGCTAGTACTGAATAACTATTCCAAGCAATTTGCTGGTGTAGAAAAGCCCTTACAAAAAACAGATTCTATGAGGTCCAAAGCACTCTCAGCTTCAGTAGGATCAGGCTCATGTACAGTAGCTATTACTTACAGTATATGTATTTAAGTAGTCTGAAGATTTTTACTCTGATTTTTTTTAAGAAGTAAAACAGCTGACTGTTTTAGAGTGCTGTGAACTTGACTGCCATGGTTTGATTTCCACAGGCTTTGTGTTCTTGTGTTCTGAGTGACCTCTGTTCTCCACAGTTCCTCATTCTGTAAAAGGAAAGGGCTACAGCAAGTATATTTAAGCAGCTAGGCAGCACATGTAAGAGTACAAGCCATAAACAATTTGTCAGAGTTCCTCTCGTGCACAGACTACTTGATTTTAAATTGGTGTTTTATGTCTTTTTACCTACTAGGCCCTATATAGCCTGGGACCAGCCTACTGAGAGTTAGTCTGTGTGGTGCTGAATTTCTATCCTCCTTGACAGAACTGGGTTTGGCAGAATTAAATTTTATTTAAAAAAAAAATAATAATTTTGACAGATAATATCAATGCTTATTTTTAAGCTTTTTAAAATCGTTTTTTAATTTTCAGTTGTGGGAAATTATGGGCTGGTCTGATAATGAGGGAGGAGGGAGTCAGATATTTATTTAATGACATGTTGAGATTCAAAAAGTAAAAGCTTTATAACCCTCAAAGCACATAATGTCAACATCACGTGTCAAAATATCCAAGTAAATATCCTTAAGTCAAACTCAAGTAAGTTCTCAAGCATCATTTTTCTTACTGTACCTATTTGTACATTTTTATTATCAATGGACATATATTTTTCATTGGTCTGTATGTGTACATTGAGATCAACCTTTACTTACATTTACCAATTACAAATCTGATCCTTCCAAGCCAGAGCGGAGTGGCTGCCAGGGTGTTCTCCATAAAGGCCCCAGGACTCTGCAATCCCCTCCTGTCCCTACTCTGAAGTAGCCCAGATTTGTTGACGTTCAGGGCATATTGGAGGGCCTATTTGTTTCAACTGATTTTTTGAGGCATGGGCCAATATGTTGAGGTGTTGGTATTTCTAGTGCTGCTGCGTGATAGAAGGGAGAGTTGATTGTATTGCATTTTGTTTTAACTAATTGGCAGGGTGCTCAGAACCTGGGCATGGGCACTCTTTACTTTCTTTCAATTTAGAATAAACAAATATATTTTTAAGAAGTCTATGACTGCCTGGATATTTACTCTCTGAAAGGAACTGGTAGCTGGGAGAGTTATGGTAGTTATTGCTGGAACTGAGACTGTCTCCTAGTCAGTCCAGTGGCTAATGTTCAGGTCGTTGAAAAATGGGTCACATACTTGTAGTGGTCTTCTGTCCCAAAGAATTACTGGGTGCTTGCCTGATCTGCCAGACTCTCTAGTGGATTCAAGCATCCTCTGCGTCAGTGTGCCCTGTGCTAATGATTACGAAGATGAACACATTAGATTTCAGATGTTTCTCTCTAGGTTAGTTGCATGTAATCTCCTAATTTATCACTAAAAGCATATAGTTACTACAGTGATGGGTACAATAGAAAGGCCTAATTTAGATAACATTGTGTTTGAATGTTACATGTGACCAGTCAATACTTTACTTGCTGGTTTTTTAGATTAATTCAAGATTTAAATCATAAGGTCCTTAGGACAAGGACTGTTTCCTTTCTATGGTTTGTATGATACTGAGCACATGTTCAGAGTTTAACAAATCATTTAATATACATTGAAAATTAAGCAAGGGGTGGCTACCTGGGGCAGATGATACACTTGGGAGACAGAAGAATTCCCTGCTCCCCCAAGTTGTTCCAAGATTGTGCTCTTTTTCAAACTGTTTGCTGAACTTCTAACAAAAGAGAAATTTTCTGAAAGAAATAGCTGCATTATGTACTCAGCAGAAGTTAAGTTCGGCCACAATGGTAGGAAAGCGACAAAGGGTCCTGTGGCACCTTATAGACTAACAGAGGTATTGGAGCATAATGGTAGGAAAGAATCTCTAGTACAGGATTGTAGACAAGAGGAGAGGAGTGATCGTTCTATAAGGTGCTTGGAGACTAAAGTTTCTCTAGGTACAAAGCAGGCACAGAACAGGCTTCCCTATTATCCTGCCTCGCCCTCGATGATCTGGAAGAACCATATCTTGGGGTCAGAGGGTCTCTGTTGTCATTCATCCCTCTTTCTGCTGAGAATGCTACAGGGGTGACAATTGCCAATTGTATTGATGGCTTTTGTGATGTAGATGTATGTCCACTGGAAATTAGGCAGACCAAAAAAATTGTTTAAATCATCTACAGAACTCCTTGAACTTGCCAATGAGAAAAATGGTTTTTATTGTTTGTTTTTTAAACAGGGCTTTGTTTGCGAATAAAACTTCAGAGATGTTTGCCTTTTAAGCACAAGGTAAAGTATTAATTTCTACCATTCTCTCATCAGATTGTGCGTGGATGTATGACCAATACCAAATGAGAAACTTAAAAAACCAAACAAACTGCAAGATTGCTTACTTCGTTTTAAAATTGTGGTCAAAAAGATCTGTTGGTGTATTTAAATAGTGCATAGTAATTTGCATATGGAATAACAGGATATGTTGCTGCACAGTCCAGCATATAAAGGAACTCATGAGTAATAGTGATTATCTTGTTCCTCAAAGCATTTATAAAAAATAAAATAAAATCCTGTTTGTTCTTTCCACATAAATCAGTTTCTGCTGAACTCTGGAAAGGGGAACTGTGCTAAGGGGAACCTCCTGACTTTTCCACAACCCATTCCCACCACGTCACTTGATTTTTGACACATGGTGGGGATGGATGGTGGAAAGTACAGGACATCTTAAAACAACCCCAAATATCTAAGTCCTCCTAATGCCTTCAAGGGAAAGAATTATGGGCCACAGGAACATTTCAAAGTGTCCAGGCATTGTGAATTTTATTTATGTTTAACTAGTTACTGAGTTTGTTTCTACCTTGGAATAACTGGTTGTTGTTGTCCCCAATGATTCTTGAGTGATTAAGCGAGAAGAGGCGACCTGAAGGTAAGGTAGTGAGTAACATGCCAGCGTCAGTTTGAATTCTGACTCCAGTGAAGGAATAAAGGTGCCCTCCACAGTTCATGTGAAGATTCTCTGCAAAACAAACAAAAAGGGGAAATGGGATCTCATAGTGAGTTTGGTCAGAGAATTTGTAAGCACTGAAGAGGTAGGAAATAGAACCAGAATTTGAAATGAGATTTCTTATTCCTATAACTTAAATAGGAACACGGGGATTGCCATATTGGATCAGGCCAGTGGTCTACCTAGTCCAGTGGCCAGCACCAACCACTACAGTGGAATGTGTAGGAAACTGTGTAGTAGGCAGTTATGGGTTAGCCTGTACCTAGGGAAATTTCCTAATCCCAGAAGTTAGAAGCTGGCTCATGACCTAAAGCATGCGGGTTTATAGCTCTTCCAAAACTCACTTAAAAAGTACTTGTCTCTGGACTTAAATACATTTCAAATTTCTTAAGACTGTGGCTAACATCCAGCTTCTAAGGCTTTGCCTTCACTGCCCAAAAGTGTGTGTCGATACTGCGAAATAACGATTGCATGTTGGTTATTTTGTTGTGAAAAAGCCCAGAGGCCTGTTTTGGCAGTGAAGACCTAGCCTGAGTGTTGGTGCCTTTCTGTTGCATAGGATACCAAATACCACAATGTGTAATATTAGGTATATTTGCTGCAATACTTGAGCCAATGGCCTGAATCATTTCCTTATACCAGAGTTTCAGCACTGGATTTTCTGACTTTTGTAGCTGCTTGCCAGAGGCTTCATGCTTTTGGGAATAGTCTCACCACAAAAACTGTGACCTGTGTTTCTAAAAAATTGTGTTAGTGATGCTGTGAGCTGCCAGCTATTTAATCATAACCAATCACTTTAGCATCAAGGATATGTAATGAAAACAAATTAAAATTTTTGGTGCTTTAAACTCATGAAATTTATACACAGTTCATTTCCTTAATTTTTACAGCAGATAACTTAGTAAATAAATAACTTCACTACAAATAATAGCCTTGAAGTTCAAATTTGTGGATACCATTAATATGCTGCATGGGAACAGCCTTTTTTGAGAACTGTTATACTCAATAATATAAAGGCTAGCCAAGGAATTGTAATGAAATATACTTCCGTGCAGAGCATCTGTAATAGTATTCAGAGCTCAGACTCTTGCCACTTCAAGACACTAAGCCACGTGGAGGCAAAATGCACTTCCTGAAAATGGAGAAACCCCTTTGGCTCTATAGGTTACAACTCTCACTGCTTCTTCACATCCCCTTCTCAGCCAAAAGACAGTACTGCATTGACACTTTCCACAGAAAGCCCCATTAGCCCCCACTGGCAAAAGTTGAGAATGATGTGACAAGGAGCTTTAAAGAATGGGGGTGTGTGGATGGTAAATATCGCTTAGGATTTCCTCCCTGAAAGGGTCTTATTTTTCAAATGTGTTTATGAAAGTAACTGTTGCAGTTCCTGTAGCCTCTAGACAAACAGCTCCTAAATCAGGATCTATAGAACACTAACTTGTGGTTTACAGAGAGCTGGCTGGCAAGATAGTGCTGGCTCTCCTCCCTATTTCCAGCTGCTTAACGGCATTAAAAGAAAACTAAACAGACACTTAAGTACTTTCCCAGTAATACTTTGCCATGTAAGTAATTGATATGGTTACCTCAGTTTGGCCACCAATAGGAGTGATCACCAACCGGGCTGTGAATTGGAGGGTAGATGCCCGTAAGACATTCTCGTAAAATGTCATCTAGATGATGGAAAAAGCTTGAGACCTGCCTATTGTAGACAACAGGATAGGATAGTTCCCAAATGTTAATTGTTAAATCAGTGTGCGTACTTTGTACAGATATTTCTCTTCCCAACAGTGTGCAGGAGTACAGCTATTCAAGTGTGTGGCTAACATTGTTTATTTCTTATCTAGTTGGAAATTTATATATCTGAAGGTGCCCATTCCACTGAGGAGGACAGTAAGTGGATTTTTATGAATTGAATGACTGTGGCTTCCGACTCTGTGTGTGGCCCACCATCCTTGGTATTAATGCAGTGTCATAGTTGCACGATGAAGCATGCCACTGGGAAATCTCAAAATTTAAGTTGCTGCAATGAAATTCAAACTTGTTCATGTTGCACATCTAATATATCTTGATGTAGATATTGAGGATTACATTTTTAAAAGGGGGGAAATAAATAGGAAGTATTGCATATGTGCAGCTAACTAAATTTCTGGAATTTCTTGTCTTTGAGTAGTTGATCTTGCAATCTTATCTTAATTCTGGACCATTTTTATTATGGTTTTTAAAATGTGGAGGAACTGAACTGGCAAGCACGTGCCATAGAAAATCTCAATTGTAAAACCGTGTCTTTAATTAAAATAAAACCAAATTTTTTCCAAATAAAAAAGAGCCACGACAGACTCTGCCCAGGCCAGGTTTTGACCTTTCGCTTCTTTTGTTCTAAACCTGAATAGAAATTTTTTTTTAATGTGGAAAATTTGGGGTACGCTTGAGATTTTTTTCCTTTCTATCAGTCACATAGCTAGAAATTGAAACTAGAGAAATTCAGATTGACACAATTTACCTAGAGATGCAGTGGATTCGCCATCACTTGGAGCCATTAAACATCCACTCTTGATTTTTACACTCTCGCTTAACCAGAAGTTAGGAACTTGTTGCTGGAATCATTTGTGAAATTCTATGGCCTGTGTTCTGCAGGCAGTCAGACTAGGTGATCCTAATGGTACCTTCTGTTATGCTTTTCTGCTATAAGGAAGCAAAATAAGTTTGTTCCAGATTGTCCAGTTGTGAAGGGCTAAGAGGAATTTAGGGTCGGATGTGGCTCTACAAATTTTACATCACTTAAGCACTGCAGAATATCCAGGGTGTTACATATTCCTTTCCTGGACTAGAAATGCCATGAAAATGATAGTGATTTCTAGTGGCTGTGTGTGACCATTCTCCCACTTGCCTCTCTGTCCATCATCCCTTTCTCTGCTAGTCTCAGTTTAACACCATTTTCATGTCATTTTCCCACTTCTCTGTGTTTCCTGTATGCCAGGAGCATCTCCTTGAACAGGTCTATCTTACCATCTCCATTTCTACCTGCACTGCACTTCTTCGGACAAATCTATTATACAAATCCTAGTCCTCTTCCCCATAGAGCAAAGTGATTATAGTCCCTCCTATAAATATTTAAAATTAAAATGGCAAGATAGAAGAAAGATATCACAATCCATTTCTTAGTCCTTTTGTCTGTTGCCTCCCATTCCCACTGCTTGATATTGCTATTGTCTACAAAGATTTCAGGGACCTACCTCAGTGCAGGGTCAAGTACCCAGCACAGTGTGATTACTATACAAGAATTCCTCAGTAAAATGGCTCTGACTTACTTTTCATCTGATATTTTGCAGTCAACAAGCAAATAAATGATAAAGAGAGAGTAGCAGCTGCGATGGAGAATCCAAACTTGCGTGAAATTGTGGAGCAGTGTGTTACAGAACCTGACTAGCAGCTACAGTAACCACAGAGCTATGAACATTTTGATACATTGGTTTAATTATTTGTAAAACTTCAAGGCCTTGAGTTTAATACTTACATTGTTTGTACCTTCCACATGATTTTTAAAGGAAACCATTTATAAAGCGGATGTAAATTATAAGAAGGTGGCTAGCAGTATATAAAATTAGGTGACGCGTATAGTGTTCTAAAGAATTTGTAATATTCAGTGTTCAAAGATAAATATTTTGACTAGTTATTATGAACCAGCTGTGTTGCCTTCTTCTGATGCACATTATGATACAAAATCAATTTTGCAGGTTAAATTTCCACTGTGCTCAAATGGAATATGTTTCGATCACTACACTGTAAAAAAAAACAAAAAAATAAAAAATTGATTCTTATAATGAAAAGCCACTTCCTGTTCTGAATGTTTGTGTTCTTAATTTTACTAACTCTCCTGGCATGGTAACTAATAGAGAAGTAAACATTTTGCTCAAGTGTTTTTACTGTTAGTAAAATGTTTTCTCATAAAAATTGAAACTAAATGTAAAACACTAGCTGACGTGCTAAACTTGAATTTATTTTATAAATGGTCAACAGATCAATAGTAGTATACTCAGAAAGTGTTAAATGAATACTTCTGCATTTCAAATACTCTTTAACCTTTAATCTTATGTCAGCAAGAAAAGCACTTCTTGTACTGCCATGATGTCCAAATGATATTAATAGAATGTCAGTGTGAATTAATAGAATTTTTCAGAAGACTTTAGCAGCAAATGGAGTGACACATGCTAACCACTTCATTACTGTTTTGTTTGTTTATGTAAATTGTTTGAGGCATGTTGATTTAAAATCTGATCAGAATTCAGTCATGGGACTAGCAGATTGGATACAGTAGAACTTCACTGATTCTCTCTCTGCTCATCTTCAAACCTAAAAGATCTCCTACCCTTCCTTTCTGCAAAGATTTAAGAATGCGGTAATAATGCCTCACTAGTAAAACTTTCTCTTTTATCAAATTCTGAAGTATATCTATAACATTAAACTATACTTGATAAGGTAAAAATGTTTATGAAACAGTATCTGACTGTTTTCACATTGGTTAGTTTATTAATTTGTACGAAGTTACTCAATCTTCCAGTCATTAGTATCAGTTGGAGCTTGCATTTTCTGTGTTTCTGTCTGGAATCGGTTCTGGTAAAGTGAAATAATTAGAAAACAGCAAATCTAACCAAGTACCATCATAGCTGATGATAAGTCAAAATCTAAATTGACCGTTTAAAAATGTATATATATAACTTTATGTAATATCCTGAAACTCCATAGATTGACTTGGTGCTGAGATAGGTACGTCATGTAAGAATTTGGATTAATTAGGAAAGGAACCATTATTAAAAGTAATTTTTTTGTCTTTGCAATTTGGAATAAACATTAAAAAAACCTATAAAATGTGTAGGGAGTGAACACATGCTGGAAAACACAGAAAAGAAGTAATTCTGGAGAATGGAAGTGCACAGAAACCTGTCCTATGTTAAGCTTTAATCAAGTGCACCAGTCAGCAATTTCTGCAGTAGCCATTACAGAACAGCATAACATCTTCCAATGTCACTCAAGAAGAGTATGTATTAGTTAGAAATGATCTAATGAGTATGACTTGATTCTTTAAATGTTTTTAGAAAAACTTCAACACTAATTTAAATGATGCTTTCCTCTCCAAGTTATATGATGGCTATATTTCCAAGGGAATGGATGTTTCCTATACGTTTTTGGTCAATGTCTTCCCAGCCTATACGATAGTTTGTCCTTTATTCTTGCCATCAAAAAATAATTATTTTTCCTTTTAAAGAGCTGCTTGCTTATGAATAGGTCCAAATTCTGTGACTTGAAATTCAATTACTGTTCACTTAACTACTTAGAGCCACCTATATGCAATATGGGCAGAATTTTTGCCATAATGAGAAGGAAGTTGAGAATAGCCAAGACTAGACCACGCTATTAATTATTTATATTGGTGTTGGTGACCAGTTATGGAGACAAGAACATGCTATCTATGATTCTAGACTCTTCCATCTATTATGGATTCATGTTACTATGGGATCCTTTCTGTATTTGTATAACTGAATGCTCATACAATATTGTAAAAGTCTCTATATAATTTATTTTTGCTGGTCTGTTTCACTAATAATGCCTTTCTATGTATGAAAAACTGATATAAATGATGGAGTCCTCCAAAAGATCTCTTGATAAGAATAATTCCTTTCTGGGTATTTATACCATGCTAATCACCTTGATGTCAAAGTACCGATATTCAAATTCTGTTGAACATGCAATTCTACTTGTGTGCCAGTTTGACTGTGGTGACTGCAGAAGCATCTGCTGCTCAGGTAAGCACAGAGAGAGAATAGTAATAGAGGTTGGTATTTCAAATTTACTTTTAGGTGGAATTGATTTTTATTCTTCTAGTTATCTCTGGAGTGTGAAAGAACGCCAGATTTGGAACCAACCTCGCCTGTATGGCTGCCCTGTCTCAATCACAATTAGCTTTGTTACTGTTTTCTCTACATGGTTAATAGATCTATTGACTCAATATTATGATGAAGGATGTTTGACCTACTCTCTGCTTTCTTCTATGTTTAAAATTTAAATGTCATACTACTTAGGAACTGCAAACTATGATTACAATAGTTATTGGAACAAGTCATCTGTTGCAGTTCAAAGATTGATTTCTGGATAAGTTTTTAGAATTCCAGTGTTTGAAATTCTTATTAAAGCATTTTTTTCTAATCATTATCATAAGAATGGCCATACTTGGTCAGACCAATAGTCCAGTGGTTCTCAACCAGGGGTACACATACCCCTGGGGGTATGCAGAGGTCTTCCAGGAGGTACATCAACTCATCTAGATATTTGCCTAGTTTTACAACAGGCTACATAAAAAGCACTAGCCAAGTCAGTACAAACTAAAATTTCATATGGACAATGATTTGTTTATACTGCTCTGTGTACTATACACTGAAATGTAAGTACAGTATTTATATTCCAGTTGATTTATTTTATAATTATATGGTAAAAATGAGAGAGTCAGCAATTTTTCAGTAATAGTGGTGTGACACTTTAGTATTTTTATGTCTGATTTTTGTAAGCAAGTAGTTTTTAAGTGAAGTGAAATTTGGGGGTACACAAGACACATTAGACCAGGGGAGGGCAGACTTTTTGGCCCGAGGGCCACATCGGGGTTGCAAAACTGTATGGAGGACTGGGTAGGGAAGGCTGTGCCTCCCCAAACAGCCTGGCCCCCACCCCCTATCTACCCCCTCCCACTTCCCACCCCCTAACTGCCCCCCTCAGAATCCCTGACCCATCCAACACCCCCCCAAACTCCTTGTCCCCTGACTGCCCCCTCCTGAGACCCCCCTGACACTAATCACCCTCCAGGACCCCACCCCCTATCCAACCCCCCCTGCTCCCCGTCCCCTGACTGCCCCGGCCCCTATCCACAGCCCTGCCCCCTGACAGCCCCCCTGGGATTCCCACACTTATCCAACCTCCCCACCCCACCGTTCCCTGTCCCCTGACTGCCCCCCGGGACCCTCTGCCCCTTATCCAACACCCGGCCCTGACCCCCTTACCACGCCGCTCAGAGCAGCATGTCTGGCAGCCGCACAGCCCAGTTGGAGCGTGCATCCCCGCCCCACAGAACGCTGCCCACGCGGCGGTATAGCTCCGGGGGAGGGGCGACAGTAGGTGTGGGGCTAGCCTCCCCAGCCGGGAGCTTAGGGGCTCGGCAGGATGGTCCTGCGGGCCAGATGGGGCCCGCGGGCCGTAGTTTGCCCACCCCTGATGTAGCATGATCATTGGAGGTCATAGACATGATTTTTTGAGTAGGGAATTCTGGGTTGCCCTTATTTAGTTATACACGAATGCATGGCTTTTAAGTTTAGGCGGGAGCAAGTAATATTTTTTTATTTTATGTTTTTATTTTTTAGTTCAAAGTAGGATTTTGGTTGCCCTGGGTTGCTGGCCTTTACAATTTTTTCTTGCCTGTGTCCTCTAAATGGAAGTATATATCTTAGAACACATTGAACTGAGATGCAAAAATCCCAGTGAATGTCCAACTGACCTCAAATTTGTGAGGATTTCAGAAGTTTCTTTGTTTAGTTTTAACTTTGCCTCTAAATCTACTACAGTCTGTGACCTTGTGATACAATTGTTGCAAATAATGGTCTGCTTGGAGAAAAGGTGAGTGAGACAGCGCTACAACTTAATATAAACTTTTGAGCAACTAATTCATTTACATTTCTTATATCTTTTACAGGTAAGCAGTACAGGTGAGGGAAGGTAGCATTTCCTGCCTATTAAACTGAGAGCTGTGGACCTTAGTAGAACTGTGTGAATAATGGGGTTTTTAGGTTTGCTGGCAATTTAAAAAATTGGGTGAAAAACATTTTGGGTCAAATAAAATGTTTTGATTTTGACCATTTAAAACATTTTTATTGTTTAGAAAATTTTCTTTTAAAAGTCATTTTGAACCGAAAAATTGAAGTTCTTTGTTGTGAAAATGTCAATATGAAACAGTTTGACATATTTGGAATTTTTTAGGATTTTTTTTTTTTTTTTTTTTTTTTACAGAAACAATTTGGCATCATGGGATTTGCAAAACATTTCAATATCACTGGATCTAAAAATTTTTGTCTCCTTCCTCCTGCTCCCCCCCCCCAAAAGAAAAAGCTTTAATGCAAAAAATTTTGCCCAGCCCTGACTCTCAGAAGTTACGAGCAGCTGCTGCTGCCATGGATTTGATACACTTAACCTTGAGTGTATGGAGCTTCTCTGCATATATATCTTTTTGGAATGACTTCTGACTATTCCGTCACTAATTGTAAACTTAACCAATGTACCCTTTAAAAGTGTGCTTCTAATTTAGATAAAATACAGTTTAATATTCTTTGCAGGTAAGTGATGATGTATTTTTATCTGCATGGATAGTATGTGCTCTTAGAAATGGTGGGGGAAGATAAGGTTACCGGACATGTACATGTTCCTTAGCACGCATCTTTCCTCTGCCTCATGATTTTGATTTCAGAAGAGTGGTACTGCCATTCCTCATCGAGCCATGGGAGGGTGCTGCTGGATTGTCCAGCGTCTCTTGCTTGACTTACATGGTGAGGATTGCATTCTTTTGGATTTTAAATGAGTTGTACGTTGCTAGACTTCTTGAGACAAGGGGATAGACTTTCTTTTTTCTTGAAAAAGCCTTGAAAAATAAACAATTTTTTTATTTGCAGTAATTGTTTATAGTACCTTGAAAACCTTTAGGCAGCAGCAACTAATTCAAAAGGCAGACTATGCTCTGTCCCCCAAAAAATGAGGATGAGTGTGAATGCACATATATGTATAGCGGGGATGTCTTGGGCCTGGAAAAATAGTTTTCTTTCAACTGACATACATGAGAAAAAAAATTAAAAACATGGACTGCACCCAAAATGTCCTTGGTGTTTGGAACTAATTTTATAAACATAATCAGTCTTCCTCTCATCTTGCTTCTAAGCAATAAACTGCCCCTGAAAGGATTTATTTTATGGCCAGACAAGCTGATGTGATCTTATTCAGAGATGTGCACCGTGTATCAATGTACATAGCTTCATTACTGTAGTACCTGAGTGACTCTCAATCATTAATGGATCTTATTCTCTCTACACCTGGTGAGGTAGGAAAGATGGTTCTGTCCATTTTACAGATGAGAAACTGAGGCACTGCATAGATCAGGGATTTTCAAACTGGGGGTCAGGACCCCTCAGGGGGTTGCGAGGGCATTACATGGGCGGGGGTGTGTGAGCTGTCAGTCTCCACCCCAAACCCCGCTTTGCCTCCAGCATTTATAATGGTGTTAAAGGTATAAAAAAGTTTTTAATTTATAAGGGGGGGTCACACTCAGAGGCTTCCTATGTGAAAGGAGTCACCCGTACAAAGGTTTGAGAACTACTGGATTAAATGATTTGCCTGATGTCACATAGGAAGTGAAGAATTGAATCCAGCAGGTCTCTTGAGTTCCAGTCCACTGCTTTATCCACTAGACCATCTGATATTTCTTACATAATACAGATGTAGGGCTGTTGCCATTTGGCTCTGGCTACAATTAAGTAATAATTTACATTATTGTAAACCGTGAGACTATGCAACTCTCTAAAACTAGTAATGGCAACTCACTGACTTGCATGTTTGTTCTGAAGATTTGCTGAAGGGGTGGTGTAATGATCCCTTTTGCCATCTCCTGGTAAGGATTTACCCAGTCTTGCTTGCATCATCTATTTCTGTGAAACAATTTAGTTGGACAACATCTGTCAGACATAAGATATCCCAAAGTACCTTGCAGTAATGAGCTAAACACTACAAGGTGTGTAAGTGCCAGTGTTCATCTTGTCAGCTGCTGTCTGAAACCTATCGCACTGGAACCTGTTTAGTTGGAATCTTTCTTTCCTCCGCCCACCCCAGGAGATCTGCTACATCTAGAGAGCTATAATGGCTATTTTCTGGGCATTCTATCTGAGCAGGAATTGAATTTCATCGTTTTCCTGCCACATAGCTCTTTTCGTCCCGTCCCCCCTCTAGTAGTAATTATACAAGAGTAACTGGATTAAATTTTATGGCCTTTCAGATTAGAGGATCTAATAGTCCCTTCTGGCTTTCATCTAGATATATTATAGCATCTGCTTAGTACGGTATAAAGTGTGAAACAGTAGAACCTCTCTGATTTGCACTAGCAAATAGAAACCCATTAAGGAATACGGAACGCTGTCAATTAGTGAATATTGAAAATATAATTAATTCACAATTTACTTATTCCGCTTACTGAAATGTGTAGTTAGATTTTAATTACAGCAGTTACAATGCTGCTTCATGCAGCTTTGAAGGCTTGTTCCTTAAAAGAAATGGGCCTAGTTCTCCTGTTCCAGTCCAGCTGTGCCCTGGCTGGGGGTAATGAGGAGGGTGGGGCTGCCCTGGGAGTTATAGGTGGGAGCCAACTCCAGGGCAAGAGAATTGATAACCCAGACTCCACAGCTCTGGGTGGGAGAGCTCACAGAAACAGAGCTGGGTTGAACGCTTCAGGGAGGGGATGCCCCTGGTGCAGGGAACAGTGAGAGTTCCTAGATGAGCGGTGGAGTCAGATCAGGCTGAAGAAGGCAGTCAGGGAGGAGGAGGGGTTGCCTACAAATCTCCACAGCTAGTGAGGGTTGAAGGTTGAGAGCAGCAGAGTGAGATCCCTGGTGGGGTTCTGGGTCAGAGAGCTGACGCTGAAAGCTGGGGAAAGACAGTGGTGAAGCTAATGATGTCTCTGGGTAAGAGCTGCAACAATACCTGGGAAAGAAACAGTGCAAAGCACCACCCCAGCTAGAGGGGCTGGAGTGAGCTATGAGAGATGCTAGCATCATGCTGGGGAGCTGGGGTGTGGTGTGAAATGCCCGAGCTGTACTTGGTGTTGATGGGCTGTTGGGATTTGAAAGACTGAATGTATTCTTTGGACTGTACTGTGAAATTCTGGGTTATGGTTGTGGGACTCTGGTTATGATTTTCATGTATGGGACTTCTGTAATAAATTAACCCTGCCAGGGGCTATTTATATGTGGAAAGCTTGAGTGGGGTTACTGGGGACTGTGAAATAAACAGGGAAACTGAGGCAGGCACAACAGTTGTGCTAGAGGAGGGCACACCAGGCGGGGACTGCCCCATCACAAAGCTCTTCCTGCGGATCAGATGATACTTGTTTTGTAGGCTACTGTTGATCTTTATGGTCACGGGACAAATTCGTCAGACCTTGGCTGCAAAGCTTCCTGGGTGGGAAGGGGACATACACGCAATCCAGAAAGTCAGGAATGCCACAGGCACAGCTGACCAAACTGTCCACTTCTAGTCAGAATCTTTAGAACTGCTTTTTCTAAGTTTATGGAGCTGTACCACAGAGGAGGTACAATTGCTAAACCGCCTTTGAACCGACCTAACTTTAAATGCTTCGTATCCACACCTCTTCACAATTGAAATAAACCGGAGTGGGGGCTCCAGGAGTGTCAAAAATGCACCTGTTTCTGTAGCAGACTTCTGAAAAAATGGACTAAAACATGCTTCTATATTTCAGATGAGTGTTGAATGACCTCTCAATATACAGAATGGAATATTCACCCATCAGCCCAGGTGTTGAGAACTCCCACTTCTGCTAATCTTACGCGTTTGCAGTAAGAGGCTACTCAGTCCTCTCGTCTGACTGGAATTGTAATAGGGGTAGAGGAGAGGGAGAGTTTCTCATGACTCTAATAGCCTGAAACCTGGGTATCTAATGTGAATGCTCCCGGGGAATATCAGTCTCAAGTCAAAGAAATTTGGTCTTTAAGAGGGTCATTAACTTTACTGTAGGTGACTAAGTTACTGTTTGCTGTAGAGTCTGGTTAACGTAAGAAACATGATGTTGCTGTAGATTGCAGAATTACATATAAACAGTAAGAGTAGCTTCATGGGAGAGGAATTTGAAGATTTTTAAAAATTCAAAAGAAGATGCTGAAATTTATTCTGATACCTGATTAATACATAAAAAGAATTCTCGGCATGGAAACGCTTTCATTTTGGACTTTTCTTTGCAGGAAACTCAGTCTGTGTGCGCTCGTTCCCAGGGTTGGCCCCTCTGCACAGTAAGAAGGGGCTTTGGCCCCCAAATCCAGGCATCCCTTGAGAGCAGCTTGATTCTTGTGGTTCTGCAGTGCTTCCTAACCGCCCTTGGCTCGGGCCCCTCTAACAGCGTGAGTGACAGACCCTAGCATACCAGACTGCTGCTGCCCAGATTTCCCTTGAGTAGAATTTCATAAGATAGTGAGGAAATCACCCTCAAATGATGATGTCACCATGAATTTAAGGCTGGAATCCCCTTGGGGAGATGATACCTTGCACAGCAATCTTCCTGCTGCACCCTCCCAACTGCTAGTGACCTGTCCTCATCTGGAACCATGGGAGGGCCTCTGCAAGGGCGGGGGGGGGGGGGGGGGGGGGCGCGCAAGGACACCACTGACACCTCCCATCAGTTCATTGCACAGTGTAAGCGTATGTGCCGGTCAGAAGCCTGAGTAGATCATCTGGCCAATATGTGATATTTACTCTTTTTGGTTTCAGAGTGAACTAGAGAACTGTTCCTAGGGAAGTGGGCATAACTACAGAAGGTTTGGTCTCGGTTACCCTGTTGCAAATGTTTTGCAATTCATTGCAAACATCTGTTGAGATTTCAAGGATTTTGTAACCATTTAATAATATGCATCATAAAGCCAGCCTGAAGGCACAACATTATTTGAGTGAATTCCAACTAGCCTACAAGCTAGTAGCTACAAAGAGTGGGAGAAATTTCTTTTTGGGAAAGAACATCCTGAAAGAATGGGACAATGATAACTGTGCTCCCTAGAGGTTGGAATCCTCTTAAATATGATACCAAAGACAGCAAAAAACGGGGGAAGTTGCACATACCATTTTGTATATTAGTTACAAAACCAGCTGAGTGTAGGGACAGTCCTGATTTTTGGGTCTTTTTCTTGTATAGGCTCCTATTACCCCCCACCCGCTGTCCTGATTTTTCACATTTGCTGTCTGGTCACCCTAGCTGAGTGTCATCTCCATTTTGTGACTAAGGACAACATTTTCAGGTCTGCTAAGTTTGGGTGTCCAGTAGAGAGAGGTTGCACTCTATTTTCAAAGGTTCTGAGCACCCACCACTCCCACTGACTTCAGCTGGAGGGGCCCATATAAATATTTGGATCTAACTCTTTCTTCAAAGTGGTAGTGTGAAGTTTCATTAGACAAATGCTTTACACAAACCCTAAGATGAAACCACACAAAATGACTCTGTGAGCTAGTTCAGTCCTTTAACATTTGAAGGGAATCTTCTGTCTGGGATTTGCATGGGAAGCTAATTGCTTGATGCCTTCTCAAAAAAACCACAAACGTATTCCATAGATTCTTTAAGATCACCTTTATCAAACCTAAACCGTGAGTGCAGTGCTCCAGGGGGACTTTGTATGTTGAATGAAAACTCCTGCTGGAAGCATTTACCTCTTGTGTATGGCACATATGCAAAGAGAGAGCCGTTACTAAGCATCCTCAAACAGTGGAGGGATTCTCTTTTGCTCAGCTGGACAGACCCTTGAAATGGAAACTGCTGCTGTGAAAATAATTTCCTCTATATGAAAAGCATATGGAGATGTTTTCTTAGGATGAGATTTCTGTTTTTGCTACACTAGGTCATTAAAGCAGAATGATAAAGTGCACTGTAACAGATTTCCTCCCGCCCCCCCCCCCTTCCCCATGAGCTCCAATTTAGCTTAGTAAAACCAGTCATACCACTGAATTTGGAAAAAATGGCAATCACCACTAATTAATCTGCTCATTGGCTGCCCTGAAACTTCATCTCTGCATGTACTGAGATACAACTTCTATTTGTGCTGATTCTGTTACATATGACAATACCGATACTGCTGACCTGAAATGTTGTTGATTCACTGATTTGCTTTGGTTGGGGTACCTAGGAACTTGCTGAGTGGTTCTGTTCTTTCCTCCGAGAGAGAGAGATCCCAGCCTGTGGTGTTGGGCCATGCTCATCTGTCCTAGGGGCTCTCTTATAGGGTTCTGTCCTGTCACCCATCTTGTCCAATGTGCACATGAATCACTGTGGAAGGTACAGTATTACACATTGGGTTTCTGGTGCCAACGGTACGTGGCAAGCCAGCTGCTCCAAGTCTCCCTCTCAATGAACTCAGATGATTCCTTTGCTCTCCCAGTGATTTTCCATTGCTTACAGTGGTTCTCTCTCTCTCTGGTTCTGGGTGCAATTCATGCTGTTAATACTAAACCCCTATGTGGCTTGGGGCCTGACTATCCAACTGACCTGCCACACACTCTGCTACCAGGGCAGCTGAGATCAACTGGGACTCAGTATTTTACCTAATTTGGATTATAAATCCTACTTTAAAATATGGCAGTTATAACTACTTCTAAATTCAAGGATGTTTTTAGTGGTGCAGGTACCTTGAGTCCATGGCGATGTATTTTATTCAGCCTGGAGCAAAAAAGAAGCTGTCTTTGGTCAAATTCAATTTACTTTTAAGGAAAAGTCTGATAGCTGAAACTGTTAGGTTTCTAGAGAGAGGAAATAGGGTTCTATCCAGCTTGCTTTAAAAAACAATGCGTGTACTGGGACGTAAGCGTTCTCCTAGAATTCTCAGTAGAATTCTATAGCAGGGAAATTATTTTTAATGATTATTATGATAGGCCCTAGAGTTCAGGGTTCCATTATCCTATGCAAACAAATAGTAAGAGACAGTCCCTGCCTCTCAAGTCTATAGGATGGCTCAAACCACCTAAATTCTGTAGGACTTTTCCATTACGGCATAGCTGGATATCCAGCTACCTTTATTGAACCAAAATGAACATCACAACATCATTTTAAATTCACAAAGCACATCACAAAAGGAATATCATCACATAATAAGCAATCTTTAATTTACTGACTATAAGGGTGTTGTCAAGCTGTGCAGTTAGTTATCAGAAGTAACTTTTAATATTATTTTGTGCCATGATCTACGGTGAAACCTCAATTGCTCCAAAAGACTTTAATTCTCACTGAGGGGCTGTGAGGTTCACAGTAATACATCACACACTAAAGGGGTTCAAAACAACTCACACAAGAGTAAATGAAATCAATCAAAAGGACAATATCTCAGGTAGCAACCCTAATTCCTCCCAGTGTTCATTTTTAAAAGTCTTAATATGCCTTTGTTTCCATTCTATAGAAGCAATTTGTCAGTTTTTTCCTATGTAACTATTTTGAAAGAAATGAAGCAGAAGTGAATCATTTCTTTATTGTGTTAATGAATTGGAAAGGAAAGGAAATCAGTTGGGAGCAAAGGAAATAATTGTTGTTCACTGAGTAGCTCAACCTGGGGGAGCGTCAGCATAGAAAGGGCATTGACATTCCTGTGCTGTCTAGACCTGCTTTGAGCAAAATCGGGCTTGTGTTGTTTTTCTGTGTGTTTTTTTTTTCAAGCCCAAAGGAAAGTGAGCCACCAAAGATGTAGAAGTGTAGTGCAGGACTTGACGAGACCTCAAGAGGGCATCTAGTCTACGCCCTCACCCACACTGAGGCAGGACCAAGTATAGGCTATACCTGACGGGTTTGTCCAATCTTTCTTAAAAACCTTCACTGATGGGGATTCCACAGCTTCCCTTGGAGCCTATTCCAGTGCTTAACTACCCGGAGAGTTAGTTTTTTTCCTACTATCTAATCTAAATCTCCCTTGCTGCAGATTAAGTCCATTATTTATTTTCCTACCTTCAGTGGACATGGAGAACAACTGATCCTCACCCTCTTTATAATAGCTCTTAACGTATGTGAAAACTATGATCAGGCCCGCCACCCTGCGCCTTTTCTCAGGCCTGAATATACCCATTTTAAAAAACTTTCCTTAGAGGTTAGGGTTTACTAAACCTTTTAACATTTTGTTGCTCTTCTCTGGACTGTCTCTAATTTGTTCACATATTTCTTAAAGTATGGTGCCCAAAACTGGATATAGTGCTCCAGCTGAGGCCTCACCATTGCGAGTAGAGTGGGACAGTCACTTCCTGTGTTTTATCCAATAATTGGATCCATGTATGTGTTTCCAGTTCCTTGCAAACAGCTTGTATAAAGCATGGTTCTGAAAACACACAGGGGCTTGGTTCTAGATGGGTTAATTGGCTTCACGGGGTAAAGTTCAAGATGCAGGGATGTACACGTGCAAAGTCCTGATCTGAGAATGAATTGGGTTATCGCGCGTGTAAAAGAGTTTTCACACTTTTTACAATACAGACCTCAATAACTATCAATCAGTGAAACTGATTTTCCCCCACTGCACAGTATAGTGGTGGTGGTGGTGCATTTTAATTTGCTAAATTCATTTCGACAATGTACTGTGTTTACCTCAGACCAAATCTTTTTGAGTCCTTTGTCTGTTTCTTGCTTTCTAGGAATTTTCAACAGTAAATCATGGCTTACAAAAACATTTTTGAATGTTTCATTCCCTGAGTTAAGGCACATTTAATGTATCAAAACAAGCTCTCCTAATTTCTTGTCTGCATTTTATGAAGGACAGTGATGATCTCTCCCCACACCCCACCAAAAAAATAGGACCATGACTAGACTAGAAATTTCCATGACTAGAATTTCATTTAGCAGATTATTAGATACTACTGTACAGCTTTATCCCAAAGATTTCCGATTAGAAATCTGATCAGGTGTTAATGCTGATCCTCCTGCAGCTGCTACTGTGCAGGCTAAAGATTTCTTCTGTAAGAGTGTTACTGGAGAGAGAGAGGGTGGCTGCTGGAGCCAGAAGGTGTAATGGAAGAGACAGGGCCCCCATGCATCACAGAGCGACTCTGATTTGGGGGGATTGACCTCCCTGCCCCCAAACTCCGAAAGAACAATGAACAGGAAACTCCACAAGTCACAATCTACTGAATCTATTGCCCACTGTCTGGGAGAAGCCTGTGTAAAGAAGAACATGGTTTATAGATCAAATAAGCATTTGCTTAAAGGGCAGCCCTAAATTATTGCCAGTGTGTGTTTAGTGGAAAGAAAGGCCTGAAAAATTGCATTCCCAGTCTTACTCCCCTATCATCGCAAGTACACAGACAAGTGTACTATCCCAGGGGAAAAGGGCCAGCCTGTAGAAACAAGTGAAATTTGCTTGCACAGAGAAAATACAAATTCCATCCACTGAAGATGCAAAAGAAAATGAAAAAGCAAGAGTGTCTGGGAATGAGTAAGCCAGCTACTCTGCCTCTCTGGGGACATCTTCTTGTTTAGCGATGAAAGGGGAGAGAATGGCACTGTCTCTTCATGTGTTAGAGAAAATTATAAAAATTGTTGCTTGACAAAGGGAGTTTTTTTGGCGATTTATTTGGCCGAGTTACTAGGACGGTATTAACATGCACCCCATCCAAACCTCCTGTGTGTGCGTGTACACTCTCTCTCTCTCTCTCTCTGTTCCAGGTTTAGTTTTTGCCATGGTTCAGAAACAGCAGCTTGATTTATCATACACATGATATGTCCCAGAAGGCCCTGCTGGTAAACTAGTTTAACAGAATGAAACTGAGTTTGCAGGACAACACACAACAGTCAGAGAGCTTCACTCTCCACATTTTAAAGAATAAACTGATGTATGTTTTAGGTACTAAGGCCTATCAATCACTATAATGAAGCCCCTTGAAAAAACAGATCATGACAGAATAATCTCTGCTCAGATTACACTGGCTCGATTCTGATTTAAATGGCACCTTAGAGATTTAACAAATTTATTTCAGGATAAGCTTTCGTGAGTAAGCGTAAGTGTGTCTAACTCATGAAAGACACCATAACAAAGCCCCAAATGCTTTGGAAAAGAATTCATATACTCCGAATTGGAAAGGCTGCACACTGTGATTGCTATCCTGTATTAAAAACACTTGGCAGAATTTCAAAGGAGAATCTTATGAAGATTACATAACCACAGCTCTCAAAAAAGAAGTTTATGGTGATCTAATTTAAGTATTCCCTTAGAGCAAAGTCTAAGGCATCCGCTTATATTTCTTATGGGAGAGGAAAGGATGCCTTCTGAGTTGACATGAAGTCTCTGTACATTTTTTTTTTTAATCAAGTTTGTCTTATTGCTTGAAAGCCTTTTGAAGGAGCATTTAAGTAAATTTATTTGTGTAGGAGCACATCAGAGCTAGACATGTGCCCTGTGTTATAAAAATAGTTGCAAGAGACGTTCTTATTGACTGATAAATATCCTGAAGAGAGACATTAATTTAAACCCACTAATGTCAGATGGAATTACTGTTCAGCTAGTACATTGAAAGCTCACTCCTATTTTTTTCCAGCAAGATGATACAGGTTTTCCCTCTAGAACGAAGACCTTTAATAACAGCAATGAGATTACTTGAAGTACTATGATTGTGAGAGGTGAGACTTGTTTCTTGGACTGACTTGCTTGGTAATTTATTGGGTGACTGATTGCCAATGAAAAGCCTCGGATTAGATCACCAAAAGGTTCTCAGCAGATTGATTTCTCTCCTCTCCCGCCCCCCCCCCCCCCGAATCTGTTTTGAAGGGTACCAGATTTTATACTAGACTTTGACAAATTTTACACATGAAATCTTCTTCAAAATAAAGTGAAGTCCATAGTCCCTAACTGAGATGGGCGGAGGAGGCTGCATTGTGCTTTGGCAAATCCTCCTTGGTCTGGTTTTGTCAAAAATCTAGGATGGATTCACTTTCTCCAAACCAAGTTGAAAGAGGGGATGTTTTGGAGAAAAAGTTCTGGGGTGGGCCAACTCTATTTACCAATCAATATACCTTCCAGCAAAGTAAGGAATTAGTGTAACTTTGAAATGTTCAAAAGATACTATACTCTCCCGTCTTGCTTTTCTACCCCACAGCAAATCAAGACTTGCACATCTTTTTACCTCACCCTTCAGTATGCTGTGGGGTCTATTCTTTGTTTAATTGTAAAAATAGTTGCTTTTCCGATCAGGGTACACTCCCAGTTCTAGCACTAGTCACATTATCCAGTAGTGACAAAATGTCTTGTTGAATTTTTGCCATTTCAGATTTCTAATTCAAAAGCCAGGAGAAACACGTTGTCAACTCTCAGGAGAGAATTTCACCCTTTATGGAGGAGAAATGGAATGGTTTGACAGCTCACTTTCATTTTTCTCTGATGTGACCCAAGATAAGTCATTCCCCACGGATTGTTTGGCACTGGAAAATGGAGGCTAATTTTCATGTTCAGAAGTGCTATTAGCTAGAAATTTGACATCCTAAAACTACTGATCTGAGAAATCATGAATATTTTTGATTCAAAAGTGAGCAAATATTGGGGTGGAGTCTTAAGTATATTGATTAAGATTCTCAGATTGGCAGAGGAGTTGCTATATTATACTGCCCTAATATAAATTATTTGCATCTACAAGAACAATACATAAAATAAAATATTGTGGCTGATAGGTAGCACATAAACAAGTTCAGATGGAATGAATATTCTTAAAAACACACACACACATTATTACTCTTGATAATGATTCGTAGAACGCCGTGTGCTATACAGAGAAGTATTATGACCGGTCCAAAACCTGCTCACTTACATGAGGTGGACTTTGCACTCCTGTCTAAATAGAAAATGTGAAGAAGGATGGAAGACTACTAAAAACAGAGTGATTGAGCCGTGACGTTTAGTGTGTGTCTTGTTAGTGTCATAATTTTTGTCTGGTGTTTTCCCCTCCACCCAATGAAACTTCTTTTGTTTGCTCTGTAAATACTCAAATTCCAAGGCCAGAAAGGACCACTGTAGTCATCTAGTGTGACCTTCTGTACAACACAGGCCATAGAACTTCCCCAAAATATTTCCTAGAGCAGAGTTTTTAGAAAAACATCCAATGTTGCTTTAAAATCGTCAGTGATGGAGAATCAACCATGACCCTTGGTAAGGTGTTCCAGTTGTTAATTACCCTCATGGTCAAAAATGTACACCTTAGTTCCAGTCTGAATTTGTCTAGCTTCAACTTCCAGCCATTGGATCTCATTAGACCTCTCTCAGTTGGACTGAAGAGACCATTATTAGATTTGTTCCCCACCTAGATACTTATAGACTGTGATCAAGTCACCCCGTAGCCTTCTATTTGTTGAGCTCTTTGAATCCATCATTATAAGGCAGGTTTTCTAATTCTTTAATACATTCTTGTGGCTCTTCTCTGAATCCACTCCAGTTTATCAACATCCTTCTTGAATTGTGGGCACCAGAACTGGACACAGGATTCCAGCAGAGGTTACAGCAGTCCAGCAGTGCCAAATCTGGAGATAAAATAACTTCTCTGCTCCTACTGAAGATTCCCTGTTTATGCAGCCCAGGATTGCATTAGCTCTTTTGGCCACAGCATGGGACTAGGAACTCATGTTCAGCTGATTGGGAGGTTTTGGTGAACAATTTTTTTCTAGAGTCAGTACTTCCTCCATCCTGTACGTATCTTTGTTCATAGATATTTACATTTAATTGTATTAAAACACATTGTTTGCTTGCACCCACTTTACAAAGCGACCCAGATTGCTCTGAATCGGAGACCCATCTGCATTATTTACCACTTCCCCAATTTTTGGGTCATCTGCAAACTTTATCAATGATGATTTATGCTTTCTTTCAAGTCATTGATAAAAATGTTAAATTGCATAGGGTGAAGAACTGATCCCCGTGGGACCCTGACTGGAAACACACCCACCTGATGACAATTCCCTGTTTACAATTAAATTTTGAGACCTATTAGCTAGCCAGTTTTCAATCCATTTAATGTGCGCCCTGTTAATTTTGTTCTTTTTAATCAACATGTCATGGTACTAAGTCAAACCCCTTACAGAAGTCTATGCATCTTATATCAACGCTGTTACCTTTAGCAACCAAACATGCAATCTCACATAAAAACATAACAGCCATACTGAGTCAGACCAATGGTCCAGCTGGTCCAGTCTTCCAACAGTGGCCAGTGCCAGGTGCTACAGAGGGAATGAACAGAGCAGGCAATCATCAAATGATCCATCCATTGTCTCCCAATTCCCAGCTTCTGACAGTCAGAGACCAGGGACACCCAGAGCATGGGGTTGCATCCCTGACCATCTTGGCTAATAGCCATTGATGGACATATCCTCCAGGAATTTATTTAGTTCTTTTTTTAACCCCATTATAGTTTTGGCCTTCAAGTTAGTTTGACAGGATCTATTTTCCATAAATCCATGTTAATTGATATTAATATTACTCAATTAATTTATTGAGTCCCACATCAGCCACTCCATTATCTTGCCCAGGATCAATGTCAGACTGACAGGCCTACAGTCACCCGGCTCATCCTGTTTACCATTTTTAAAAACTGGCATAACAGCCATTTTTTCCCAGTCTTCTGGAACTTCTCCAGTGTTCTAAGAGTTACTCAAAATCAACATTAACAGTCCAGCAAGCTCTTTTGCATCCAAGAGTTTTAAAAGTTGTAAGTTAATAGACCTCCTGATTTAAAAATGTCTGACTATACTAGCTTCTGTATCCTCCATAGATACTAGTGGAATGGAAAGAGTATTATCACCATATGATGAGACTATATCATTTGTTTTTTCTCAAACACAGAACAGAAATATTTATTGAACACTTCTGCTTTTTCTGTATTACACTGATAATTCTACAATTTCCATCTAGTAAAGGACTGATACCAGTGTCAGAATTCTCTGTTTCTAATTTTAAACACTGTTCCTTACTGTCTTTAATTCTGCTGGACATAAATTTCTCCTTGTATCTCTTTGCTTCCCTTATCAATTTTCTACAATTCCTAGCTTCTCATTTATATTCATTACTATAAAATTCCCCTTTCTTCCATTTGTTATATATTATTTTTTTATTGCTGCCTTTACTTCCCCTCTAAACCAAGTTGGTTTCTTAACCTGCACATCATCTTTCTTTTTGGGCATCTAGTAAGGAGTTACTAAATAGTTCCTAGTTATCATTGATATTTTGATTAAATTCTTCATATCAGCTGATTTGGCACAATTTTCAGTTTTGTGAAATTGGCCCTATTAGAGCACCATCTATCTATATATAACTAGTTTGGACTTCATTCCTCTTGCACACTATAAATGCAATCAAGACATGATCACTTTTGCCTAAGCTACCATTAATTTTTAGTTCTGTGATCAAGTCATACAGGCCCATGTGGAGTTCTCCGGCCATTCCCAAACCAATGGGGACAAAACATATGACACTTCCCATCCATGCAGGGTCCTGTTTCAGAGAAAGAGAGCCTTCTTGCAATACCAATGTTTCATATTTACAATAAAAATCAGAAATAATGTGAATCGACTGCAGAGGGCACTAATGAGCCAGAGCAGCACTCACTCCCTGCATTCGGACAGCAAGCTCAGAAAATACAAAAAGAAAAGGAATACTTGTAGCACCTTAGAGACTAACACATTTATTTCAGCATAAGCTTTCGTGGGCAACAGCTCACTTCATCACATGCATGGAATGGATCACACAGTAAGCAAATATTTATACATACAGAGAAACATGAAAAGGTGGAAGTAACCATACCAACTGTAAAAGGCTAATTAATTGAAAGGAACTGTTATCAGCAGGGGAAAGAAACTTTTGAAGTGATCATCAAGATGGCCCATTACGGACAGTTGACACAAAGGTGTTAAGGGTATTTAACTAGGATATTAAACTAGGGGAAATAGATTCAATTCACGTAATGACAGCCATTCCCAGTCTTTATTCAAACCTAAGGTAATGGTATCTAGTTTGCATATTAATTCTAGTTCAGCAGCTTCTCATTGGAGTCTGTTTTTGAAGTTTTTCTGTTGCAAAATTGCCACCTTTAAGTCTGTCACTGAGTGATTAGAGAGGTTGAAGTGTTCTCCTACTGGCTTTTGAATGTTAGGATTCCTGATGTCAGATTTGTGTCCATTTATGCTCTGCTCTCCCATATGACTAATGGCTTTCTTGGGTCCATAGGATAATGATAATATTCAGGGACTCAATAACAGGGCTCATGTGGGAGCTGCTGGGCTGACTGATTCCACAGGCAGTAATCTGGATACCAGGCTAGTGTTTTACATTTTTAAAAGAGGAATCAAATAGGTTTATAAGTGTCTTGGGGCTGGTCTACACTAAGAGTTTATATCGAATTTAGCAGCGTTAAATCGAATTAACCCTGCACCCATCCACACAATTACGCCATTTATTTAGACATAAAGGGCTCTTAAAATCGATTTCTGTACTCCTCCCCGACGAGGATGAAATAGGCACTACAGAGCCAATAGTGGTTATGCTGGTGCAAGGCTGAGCTGAGCAACTACCCCCGCGCTTACATGTTCTCCCCTCCCATGGTGCTGTTGGCCCCTGTGACAGTTATATGTACAAGGTGCTTATAGGAGCGCACAGTCTTGGGGAAACTGTCTTTACAGGGCTATTAAATTGTCTGAAGAAGTAACACAGTCATCCCATGCAGCTTACCTGGAGAGCTCCTAGCAGGGGCCTCTGACAGGGCAGGCAGGCTGCAGGCAGGGGCACCCAGGCTTGTTTGGTCCCAGTCCAAACAAACAAACAGAAACTGGGCTTCCTGAGCCAGAGTGCGAATCCAGGCTCATACAGGGGCTCGATCTTTGTCCAGCTTTCTACCTGGGATCAACCCATTGCACACAAAAAATGACCTTGTGTAACTGAAGTTCAAGCCCTTCACAAGGCAGCCTGGGTGGGGTTCAGAGAGGCACCTGACTTCCAGGCAACTAGGAAAGAAAAAAAATTAATCACAGGAACAACACGTGTTTTCCCGAAGTCTGAATTAGGCATCTAGGCTCCTTATACAATGAATGGGGACAGCTAGGTGCCTTAGACCGTGATCCACAAAGCCAGCATGCTAGGCTGGGAGCCACCTAAGCCAGCCAATGGGAGATGCTGATCAGAGGGGGATGTGCAAAGCCCAGTCCTTCTCTTGGGCCCTGATTGTCACAGGTACCCGACACCCAAGGAGAGAACAAGGGATAGGCCTGGAGGGGGAGGGTTGTCCCAGGCCCTGCACCCCCCCTAGGGGCAGCCCTGCCTATTGAAGCTGTTCCACTTCAATTAAGCAACGGAATCATTAACTGTTAATGGGGCCCCATGAAAGAGTCTCAGTGACTCCACAATCTACTGGGTGAGGCTCTCACCTGAGAGGTGGCTGATTCCTATTCAAATTCCTTCCCCTCCGGAGGAGAGGGGACTTGAACTGGCAGTTTCCCACATCCTGGGTGAGCACCCTAGCCTCGGGGTGAAAGGTTATAAAGGAGGGCTGTCCCCTCCTCCTGCCCTCGATCAGGGCTCCCTCCGCCATGGGCTGGGCAGCTAAAAGCCTAGCTTTCCCGTTTGTGAATTGCTCTGGGGCTTAGGCAGGAGATGGGCGTCGGGACGCCTCTCATGGGGCAGCAGAGCACATGCTGAGGCAGGCTACAGGTGTCCGGTGTCTAGCGTGAGGCTGCAGTGCGTATGCCCAGAGGAAAAGCATAGGCACGGAGTGAGTTTAGGTGCCTCAGGTGTTCAGCAGCAGCTGAGTGGGAATTTGCAGCGGTGCCTAAAACCAGGTCTTAGATGCCTAAGCACCTTTCTGAATCCCACCTGCTATTCCCAGTCTGCATTTCCTCTAGCACAGGCCAGCAGCTGCCTCTCATTCCTTTACCTTGTGTTTAATCACCTGACTGGCCACAACATGGACTAGTTTGTACATCATCTCTGCCCGGAGTTCATACAGCTCCAGGCTATCCTCTGCTCAGGGAGGCAGCGTTAGTTTCCTCCCTAGCAATCCTGAAAGAGGGTCTGTATAGCTCACCACAGTGAGTGAGGACTCGCAGAATACCAATGGTCCATGCAGCATTTAAAGGAGACACGGGTCATCACACTTCCTCATGCAACGCTCCTGCTCACTGATGGAACTGAATCGCTCCTCTCCTGCCAGGCACAAAATAAAGCCAGCTGAAGTGCAAGGCAGGAATACTGCAGGGAAGTCACAGCTGTCCCTCTGTCTGGGAGAGAGGTCAAACCCCCTTGCTACAAGGCCTCTGGAGGGGCACAGTTCAGGGGGGAATTAGCACCAGGGCCTCCACCACTCAGTGGGCTAGAGCAGTTAGTAACCTCAGAGCTCAGGCAGGGTGGGGAACCAGTCAGGGGTCCTGGCGCTGGCCTCTTGACTTAGACGGGGGGCTTGAGATGGTAGGGGCAAGGGGACCCAGGCCCACACAACTCCACCAGGTCCCAGCCCAGGACCCTAATAGCAGCAGAGTGGTCCGCCACAGGGCCAGCAGGGAATCCAGCCACAAGACGCTAGCCAGCCGTCAGTCAGCAACACAGCCTAACGACTTCCTACACTCCCATTCAAGGGTAGGGTTGCCAGGCGTCCAGTGTTTGACCGGAACGCCCGGTGGAAAAAGGACCCTGGCGGCTCTAGTCAGCACGCTGACCGAGCTGTTAAAAGTCCGGTCTGTGTCCCAGGCAGGCTCCCTGCTTGCCCTGGCTCCACACAGCTCCCGTAAGTGGCTGGCATTTCCCTCCAGCTCATACGTGGAGAGGGGCAGCCAGGGAAGCTCTGTGTGCTGCCCCCGCCCCCAATGCAGCTCCCATTGGCCAGGAACCTTGGCCAATGGGAGCTGCGGGGGCAGCACGCACACAGCCACCTGACCATGCCTCTACCTAGGGGCCAGACATGCTGGCCACTTCCAGGAGCGGCATGGAGCCAGGGAGCCTGCCTTAGCCCCTCTGCACTGCTGGCCAGGAGTCACCCGAGGTAAGCACTGCTCAGAGTCTGCACCCCAGACCCCCTCCCACATCCCAATTCCCTCCTAGCGCCTACATCCACACCCCAATCCCCTGCCCCAGGTCAGAACCCCCTCCTGTACTCAAACTCCCTCCCAGAGCCCACACCCTAGCCCCAAGGCCCACTCCAAAACCCCTTGGCCCTAGCTGAAGGTCCCCTCCTGCACCCCAAACCCATCATCCCCAGCCCCACCCCAGGGCACACACCCACAAACAAAGCCTTCACCCCTTCCTGCACCCCAGTTCCAGGCAAGTGAGTGAGGGCAGGGGAGAGTAAGCAACAGAGAAAGGTGGGCTGAAGGGGGGGAGGCAAGGCCTTAGAGAGGGGGCAGGTAAAGGGTGTTCAGTTTTCTGCAATTAGAAAGGTGGCAACCCTATTCAAGGGGGCACCTGGATCCCAGAGACATCATCCATTGCACCAAGGTAAACCGCTAAAGGCAGCCCCAACAGTGCCTCAGCTTCTCTGGCAACCATCTCCAGGTCTCTAGTACTGTAATGGCCCTGTCTGATCCAAGCTCCAGCAGCCACAAAAAGATGCCCTACTCCTTTCCCCCAACAAAACTGGAGGGCCCACCTTTTATATTTCTGGTTCTTGGCCCGCCCGTTTCCCATGGGGCAGGCATGGATGTCCTGGCTCTGCCCACCAGGGGGCGGGCGAGACTGTCCCTCTGTCCATCTGGGAGAGAGGCCACGCCCCTCCCTACAGATACTAATCAATTAGGCTACTATGGAAAAGTCAGATCACAAACCTTTAGCTAGTTATATATTTAGACAGACCCCTGTCGGCCCTCTCCGTGACAGTCACTTTGGTTTAATGGTCTGACACTGGATTGAGGTGCTTTCCCAAGAAGTTTACCTGTGGGTGGGTTTGGTCAGCATGAGTGCTATTGAGTCTCTAAGGCCTGATGAAGCTATTTGCCCCCTCACTTATGGACTGCACCTGGGAGGCCCAGGCCTCGGCCCTAATAGGGAGCGGGGCTATAAAAACAAGTCCTGGGGCCTGGCTTAGGGAAGTTTATACTAAAGAAGAGAGGCTCAGAAATCTAGATAGGGAAAACAGCAGGAACTGAAATATGGTGGGGGTTTGAAGAGCTTAATCAGGGATAGAGCTGGTAGACAAACCTTCAATTGAGAAACTGCAAGAGCTCTTAACAGACCAGCATGGCTTTGAGAAATATAGGGACTTAAAATCCCTGTGACTCCTTTTACAACGCCTGTGTTCATTCTCTTGTTGGGCCTGTTTGCAGGCCAAACCTGCTTTTTTTCTGTGAGGGGAACCATTGAAGTTCCACTTGTTTTAAACTACGTGTTGGACAAGAGCTATGGGGGAGCTTAGCCTAAGGGATGCCCAAGCCCCACTCCCACCACAATCTTGCAGCACATATTTTCAGGCACAAACTCTGGTAAAACCAAACATAGCTTTCTGGTGGGCAGGTTCTGCAACAGCAGGCTCTGGGGAAGCCTTGTTATTTTCCCTTTGTATTTCTTGTTTTCCTTCCTCTCTTCCACTGATCATACCCTTCTCCACCAGAAGTGGAATGTAATTTTGCCCATTGTGTTGTTTCCTATATGATATAGTCAGATGACCTAAACTTTAGGAGCTAGGTATGCAAAATGGCCAGAAGAGGTCCAGCCCACACTGTGGTGTTTTGGTGGTGTTTCATAGGCACTCAGAAACCAATTGTCCAACATCACTGCACCTTTTGAAGTATTGCCAACCTCTTTCATTCAAAAATCATCAGCCAGAGCCCAAAAAATGTGAGATTGGCTTAAAACTCATGAGAGGAAAAATGCTTTTGGGTTCCTTTTATTTGCCTTCTGGTTTTTGAGCTTTTAAGTGTGTTCAGATCATGTTTTCAAGCTTTTCTCTGCAACCTTCAGGGCTAGAAACTTTTTTTAAAAATGAAGTGGAGATTTTCTTCTAATCAGATGAACCTCAGCAGGGGCTTTGAGAAAAACATAAATTATAACAAGATTGGCAACAATCCCATGTATTAATATTACTTACCTCCTAAAGTCTCAATTGGGCATCCCTTGATTTAACTGGGACTAGTCACACACTTAAATTCTCTGCTGGGTTGGGGCTATTTAGTCACTGCTGTCAAAGCCCTCCACAAACACTCTGCTCAAGCTTCTGAAAACTAGTTCACACTGGGCATGTGTAGCGGCTTAACATAAATATTAGTACAGTCACAAGCAGGCTAGCATCACATCATCTTGTGTCCATAGTTACTCCAACACTAGTAACTTTTATTGTTGCAACTTCCACACTGCTCTGACTTTGTGAGAGTCATATCTCTTTCCCATCCCTTTCCCTCTGGAATCATGTTTCTCTTTTGTCCCTGCCAGCTTGAGCTCCTGAGCTCCCTGGTTAGAGCAGAGAACTTGTCTTCTGGTAGTCAGCTGACCTCTCCTGTAACCTGTGCTTTAAGGGTGGAGTATTGAAGTGCAGGGATCTTCTCCCCAGACAGCTTCTTTTTGCCATGGAATGTCTCCCACACTCATGCTGTCCTTCTGAAAGGTGGGTCCCTAGGGAGCTGCTGGTGCCTAAAGCCATCACTAAAATGACTTACGTTCACTCTCCTGCTTTGCTAGAAGACACATTTTATAGCACTACATTTCATTTGTTTGTTTCCTTCTGTCACTGAAATGAAAGTTTTTTCATCGGATTTAGGTGCCCAGATATGTTCCCTTAAACTCTTTCCTCCTCGCTTCTCATATGCACATGTATTTTCTTCCTCCCAGGTAGGGTGACCAGATGTCCTGATTTTATAGGGGCTTTTTCTTATATAGGCTCCTATTACTCCCCACCCCCTGTCCCGATTTTTCACACTTGCTGTCTGGTCACCCTACTCCCAGGGTTTCTATTCAGAGCTGGAGAGGCACCCCTCCTTTTTGCAGGAACACACAGAACTGGTTTTGATATCCTGTACGGTACAAATATGCACAGTGTGAATGGATATGAAGGTTAATGCACCCATTGTAAAAATCGTACACAGCAGAGAAAAGTTATTAACATATTGACACAATTTTTCAGTCCGCCAGGTCATTCACTAGCTACACCCAGAAAGATCTGATTTTTTTAACTCTCATTTTGAACTGTATGGAGTAGGGAAAAAATACATTGTGTTCTTCAAGAGGCCTATTATCAGATCATTAACTAATCCAAACTCATTGCTTCGGTTTAAATAATCACATAGCCAGATGAATTCACTGTAGGTAGGCGAACTTACTTCATGTAACCTTGGCCTTGCACTATTACAATATAAAATCCAAATGTTACATATTATATTGAGATGATCAGTAAATCAACCAGCATTGTCTAAATAATAAAGTAATTTTTATCTCAGAAATCCTTCTATACCGGGCTACACTATTGTAACATCTTGATGCATCAAAGCACTAGAACATATAAATCGAACCTGTCTTGTGCTCATATGTTTTTATCTTGTTTTCAATAAATGTTTAAATCTTCTCTCTGTGTAGCCTCCAGCTTTTTGCCTCAGAGAGCTGATCTTGCTAGGCAATCTCAAAACCAGATGTTGGTTGTTTATTTGATAGAGAGACAAGATAGTTAGTGGTTGGAGAAGGGAATAGTGCAGCAGAGGCAAAATGGCCAAAACGCCAGGGATGTCGGAGACAAGAGGGAGCAGCAATGCTGATATCCTAAAAAGACATCAGTGCAGTCCAGTGGAACGTCAGGTTCGCTAGTCTCTGTTCCATAGCATTAGAAGTCTTGTAATAATGGAGGGTGTGTGTGTGCCTAGATTCTGGAGAACAAGATGGCTGCGACCGAATGTGTGTGGGGTAGGGACCAAATCCTGGGAAATGGCACACAGTCCAAGTAACACGAGCAGAGCACTTACAAATGTGCTCAAAGGCGTAGTGGAGGGATTCAATCTTCCACAGCCCATAGCCAGTGTGCAGCTGAACCACAGCCGTTCTGTTTTGCAGGAAGGCTGGTGAATGCAGCTCAATGATTTCCCCTTATGTGGCACCCACTGGCTAGGCTCCCAACAGGCCCACTGTATATGCTGTCGGTGTTCCACTTCAGAGAACCGCCACGGCATGTCCACTGAGTTCTGAGTCTCCTATGACTTTTCAAGTCTCACAGTTTGTCCCTACATGAGATGATTTCTCCTTTACTTCCATTACGTATAGTTGTGTTCTAATGGCCCCAAATACTGCAGCGATGCTGCTGGAGTGTCTTGCTGTAGTACGCAGTTCATATATATATTTTTATTTGAATAAAAGCAGATTCTTCTTTTGTCTGCGTAAGTAAAAGAGCCTTTCGCATACCCTGCTTTTGGAGTAACTCTGGCAACACTGACGATACAATCTCCATTCCAGTTAAATGTAACGTCAAAAGAAACAATTGCAAGAGACTGAGTTGATGTGGGTTGGCTGCAGAGGGATCCATCCCTTCCGAATAAGTCAGAGCTGCAATAAGTAAAGAGACTGGTTGTGCCAATTGCGGTTTGGCAGGAGTGTCCCTGCTAGCTTCCCATTGTTGTTATTACAGCATTATGTCACTGAATGGAATCTTTTCTTACCCAAAAATATGTGGAAGTTCTTCTTTCCCCAGGAAGAAGATGGACGTGAAAAGCAAAAAGAGCAACAGATTGTCTTTTATTGTCTAAATAATGAGACGACGGAACCAGGCACCGCAGCCCATGGTTTCACGTCCCGTGATTGTGTCTGCTGACAGACCACACGTCATCTGGGCGCTCAGTTTTGCGGAAGAGGAGCTGGCATTAAATGACTAGTGTGAAGCATATTTCAGCTCTCTGATTCAATCTGATCGTTGCTGAACAGTGCAGTGCTAGAATTTATAGAAGGGTAGATGTTCAGCATCACATAGGGAGCTCCAAAATGCAAACAATCTCTGTCAGTACTAGCAGTTATTTCACAGATGATTTCATAGATATGCTAAGTATATTACAGCTGCAGAAATCAAATGTTAATGGTGTACTCTATGGGCTTAAATTCGCTCCGGTGTAAGTGAGAGCCGCTCCACAGAGATCAGCCTTTATACCCTATCTGCAGGGAACTCTACTGAGTGACTGTTCCATACAGTCAAAAATATGATTAACACTTCCCACAGCAGGTATCTAAGTACTCTGGTCTGTTCTTTGAAGACACCTGCAAGAAATCACTCATCCACGAGGGAACACTGCGCCAAACTGATCTCTGGTACAATCCCCCTGAAGTCACATGGATGCTATGGATTCATTTGGCCCATCCTGTTTCTTTAGCAATGAGAAGATGTTTTCAAATTATAGTTCTAGTATGAGAGCATGGAGACACTACCCTAGTCACCTATAACTGCTCTTGCTAATATATTTTCTGTTGCAAAACTGGACTGATTTGTCATGACAATTCCAATCACAGATAGAGTTGAATACAGCAAACCATTCAGGGCTATATTTTAAATCTTAGCACATTCCCCCTGACTGTGTGTGCACATCTTTTCTGTGCACTTTCCATGAATACTCTAGTGAATTAATTTACTGGCAGGAATGGTTGCCAAAACAGCAAATGTTAAGCAACGATTGCAGAATATTTGTGGAGAGTGAATTTTGAATTTGTAATTATAATAATTTGTATGTGGAATCTGATTCTAAAGGTTATACTCATCCAATTAGAATAGAAATATACCCTGTGGTCCATTTCTAAAACAACTGGAATTATAAATAGGGAATATTTGCACCAAGGAAGGAAGAAACTTCCCCTGTGGAGAGATTATCCCATAACTGACTATTATGCCGTTTCTTGCGTCTTCCTCTGGTGCTGGCCACTGTTGGAGACAGGACAAAGGAGTAGATCAGGGGTAGGAAACCTATGGCATGCATGCCAAAGGCGGCATGTGAGCTGATTTTCAGTGGTACTCACACTGCCTGGGTTCTGGCCACTGGTCCGGGGGGCTCTGCATTTTAATTTAATTTTAAATGAAGCTTCTTAAACATTTTAAAAAGCTTATGTACTTTACATACAACAATAGTTTAGTTCTATATTATAGACTTTTGGAAAGAGACCTTCTAAAAACATTAAAATGTATTACTGGCACGCGAAACCTTAAATTTGAGTGAATAAATGAAGACTCGGCACACCACTTCTGAAAGGTTGCCGACCCCTGAAGTAGATTGACCCTGGTCTGGTGATCGTTATGTACCTTGGAATGTATAGATCAAGAACTACTTGCAGGATTATTCACTGACTTCATCTGAAAACCAAAATCATCTGAGAAAATTGGGATTTGTTTGCAAACAATTCAACTGAAAAAGAGGCAAAACTAATTAACTGAAAAAATATTTATGGCTTATTCACTAAGTTCCGCTCATAGGACTGGAATGAGAGAAATGGCTGTGTATTTTTTAAAGAGATTTAGGTGCTTCTCATAATGTCACTGTTTAAAGTAGCCATTCTAGCAGTAGATTCTAGTCTAATGGAGAGGGAATGGATGCATTGTGATACTCCTGTCTCATTTATTTTAAATCTGGACCATTGTGCTAATGCAGAAGAAGGTGAAGGGACTGGTTTAGAGTAGAGCTGGGCAAACCTATTATGAATCTCATGTTTTCAGGCTTTGCTTGTTTGCAGGGCCGGCTCCAGCTTTTTGGCTGCCCCAAGCGCAAAAAAAAGGCTGCCGCCGAACTGCCAAAGCAAAAAAAACAAAACAAAAAACTGGCCGCCCCAGAATCCCCGGACTGCCGCCCCTTAGAGGGCGCCGCCCCAGGCATGTGCTTTGCCGTCTGGTGCCTGGAGCCGGCCCTGCTTGTTTGACAACCTGAACTATTTCCCCCTGTCATTTTAAAGCCATGTTTCATCAATGGAAACTTTAATTAATCAAACCAACCACCTTTTTCTTGCTGAAAAGGAAATCTGTGCTCTGTGTAGGGCTACAGGAACTCACCCAAAGATAGGCTGGCCCAAGAGGGTGCCGGGGGAGACTGATTTTTCAGTAGATCATTTTTATCTCTGCCATGTCTCAGACCTTTATGCAGCGGGGGGATGCACAACCCACAATACTAACTGTCTGAACTAATGATGTTGGAGTGTGAAATGTGCTGGCCGATCCTTGCGCTGGCAGATTTGAAGGACCGTTTTGTGGAATTTTACGAGGAGATGCACACACAGCAGCTCGGCTCCACTTCAATTACCGAGCTAGCAGGGGAAGTCTCTATATCCTACCACTTTGTTTAAAGCTCAGTGCTGGAATTTTCTGTTTTTCCCTGGGACCTGTGCCCTAAGGAAATCTTGGTGTGGAAGTGTGGCAGGCTAACAAAAGGAAAAGTTCCATTTTTGCTCCATTTCTCCTGTTTGAATGTTTTTATTCCTGCCTTTCCACTGGAAAAACAAACCTTGTTGTGGAATGTTCTCCCCTTGCTGGCCATCCCATGGTCATTCCTGTCCCGCAGTGGGAGGGTGCCTGTACTGGGCTGGTGAATTTCTAGCAGCATCTGTTACCCTCACTACTGAGACATCGCTGATCAGAGCTCTGCTTCTACTTCCATGGCTATGCATGGCTGTTCTTGGCCTCCTCCCTTCCACCTCAGACACGGATGGTGCACTTGTCGGTGGAAGGTCTCTGGTGTTTGGGTTTCATGATGTCCACATTTCATTTGGTTTTCCCGTCTCTTCCCTTTGTTGCAGCAAAATGCTCCACTGTAGGATCCATTAGAGATGGCTGGAGTCAGCTGGAGCCTAGAGTTGTTTCCATGGATGAACACTCCATTCACGATGAGCCGCTTGCTTTGATTAGTGATCTGATGACAGGCATGACCTTGGACTTTGTTTATATTAGAGACGCCTGGTTATTTCAGTTGCATTTAGTAATCCCACTTGATGCATGGCCTGCCAAATCCTCATGTGCCCCCCAGGCCAGGCCAGACCAGAGCACATTTTACCTGAGTAGCAAGAAATAGTAGAGCCGTAAATGATACCAACCACAAAATCTCAGGATCAAGGTCTCAGTTTGGCAGTCCTCCTTTCCTCTTTCTCACAGCTGTGTTTTGGAGACCACTTGCAGGGGGTTGGTGGCCTGTTTCATTCTCCTTTTGTACACAGGACACAGGCACCTATCACAAATTCCTAATCGGATCATCCCATTGTATTTCCATATCACACATGACCCAATAGGGAAGGGCTGTGAGGACAGATGTAGGCATGGGCTTGCATACTCTCACAGTTAGTGAGACCGCCACTATGGGAATTACATCTACCACATCTGTCTCCAGAACAGTGGACTGGGTCCCGTTCCCGTCGAAGTCAATGGCAAAACTCCCAGTGAGCGCGATGGAAGTAGTGCAGGGCCCACTGGTTGCATCATCACTCAGAGGCAGCTGGGGTGCACAGAGGACGTAATGTTGTAGGAGACACTGGGGTAAAGCCAGGCAATTACTGGATTTAAGGCCTGATCCTGTGCGATGCTGAGCACCCTTCACTCCCACTGAGATCAAACTGGAGTTGAGGTCCGCACTTCCCAGTAGCCACTCAGCACCTTGCAGGCTGGCAGACTCTTTTGGCTGAATTCTGCCTTCATGCCTTCTGCGTCCTGCAGTGATGTCAGCTGGGTTGCAAAGGGCCTAAACATGAGCAGAATCTGACCCTGAGAACCCCACTGCAGCATTCCAAGGAGGCGGCTGCATTAGCAGAGGCTTCTAGTTTCCCCGTCTCTTGGAAAGTAATTTTCAGGTTCTTGTGCCAGAGGGATCTGTGGCCTGTCAAAAGACGGTTGATATTTAGCAGGCAAAACGGAGGCTAAAGGAGTTCAGCTTATTCCCCAGCTAATGTTTCCAGTCACACGGATGTTTCCACTTTATTGGACAGTTGCTCTCATTCTAAATGGGTGTTTACTTTGCCAGGCAGTTAATAGATCTGAGAGACTTTGAGCCAGTTGCAGCCTCTAGTCTCCCTCCTACCATAAAAATATTATTCACTTGAAAATAAAATTAAAAGTTTGCTCCACAAGCATGAATGGCCTGGATCATATGGATAGTTTACTGTACATTTCTGCAAAACTCTTAGTACAAATCAAAATTGTATCCCCTGTCCAGAACAGTGCATTATTGGAATAACTTACTATCACTTCTACATACCCAGTGCTGCTGACACAGCCTATACATGCCTAACCGAGAGCCATGTCTTTAAGGAAATAATTTTAAATCTTTATTTTAGAATCAAATTATTACAGAGCCCAATTATTCTCTGGAATAATTTGTCTTTATTATTAGTTCTTTATAAAAGATGCCATGGAACCATAAATACGAAGGCATTTCTCTTGGGTCTTTAATGGTGTCCTTAATTACTGGTAGTCTGGTTGTGTGCATCTGCTAGGTTGGGGGTAACTGTGGGAAAGGGTCTTGGAATGCATATTGGCATTGTGAAATATGCATTGTGTGTGGTAGTCTCTTACACCAAGCTTCTCTTGCCTACTTGTTGCATTCTGGAGGTAACAAAGAGAATATAGACTGCTCAATCTGATCCATTCCAGCTCCGAGTCTAAAGCTACCTCCTGGAGGGATTTCTCAATAGATCAGTACATAGATAACAATAGTTCCACAAAAAAGAAACCACTGTACCATGACAATTTTTCCTCGTCCAAAAAAGCCTGTCTTTAGCTGATAATGTGTTACTCCAAAAAATGGCATGTTAAGCTCCTGTGTAAATCTTTCCACGTTTGGTAATTAGCTGCCATAAGCCACTGCCAAAACACAGTAGCACAATGGATTTTAGGAAACTTTGCTGAAACAGTTAAAAAACCATTTTGTTTGCTTTGTTTCCTCTGTGAGAAATATAGGAAAAGACCGCTTCTGAATATTTCAAAACTTAATGCTCAGCCTATGTAAATAGCCTTAAGGTCAGAGAGAGATCATACAGGATAGTGCACTGAAGAAGTTGTTTTTTTTTAAAAAAAGGACTGTTAAACTTAAAAACATGAGCATATTTAATCAGGGAGGACTACAGTGCACAGATTTTTGGCTCTGATCTTTGAAGAAGCTGCTGGGATGTGGATCCAAGCTCTCTGTGTTTGGAGGGGAGTCCAGGGAGATATTAGGTGCCCGAGTTTTATGGCAGGCCAAATCACAATATTTTGGGGTGCTGGGTTATTTTGATGCTGGGGTGCAATGGGAGGTGAGATGAGTCATGTAATTCTCTAAAATGGAGAATGTAAGTGTACTTTTGTGTGACATTTTACAAGGGATGTCAGCCTCTTGCAGTCTCTCATTGAATGAAATAAGATTCTTCCTCATTTTTTTAAATTTATGGATATTTTTGGTTGATTTTGATTTTTTTTAGTCTTTTATCTAGATGTGCAATCACTCTCCTGTTTGAAAGGAACTTCCCCAAAACCAGCCATTTGAAACATTTCTTATTGTTTTTAACAATTAAAATGTGAGAAGGCAAATTTTGGAAATCATAGCAGTAGAGTGTTGAGTATTAAATCTTTCCCCTACAGACAGGAGCTTCCATCATGTTGTTTAGGATTATATGATGCATCTATATAACCATGAGTAAATTTCAAATGTACATGGAAACAAAGAAACGGGCTATGAAATCCTTAATTAACATTTTGCTGTTTTCAATTCACCTGAATCGATTTGTGAACCTTGAAAAGATTTGCCATTAAGTTCCAGCAAGTTTGCAAGTGTTCAGTTCTTTCAGCCACGGAAGTTGTTTGTGGGCTAAATTTGATGCAGTAATTTTTTAAGTAATATTTTTTTAGCAGAAATCAGAGAAGTTATATAATCAGAGCCCACTACTTCATTATATCAAGTAATGCACAGAAAGATCAGACCAGCTACTTCACAATAAAAACTTGAAGTTTTACTTTCCAAACCATGTTGTTTAAAGCACCGGCACCCACCACCCAAACAAAACAACCTCCCCTCTCCACAGATAACAGGAGAAACTCACTCTACATGGAGTGCTGTCCAATACACAAACTAAAATAACTGGAAAAACAAACAAATGGGGCTAGATCTCCTTTTCCTCTAGCAAGCTCCCGAGGACGTGACAACCTATCTGCTCAGGTTTTGTGCTGGGATTTTGGGTAACAATCAAAATAGCCAATGTACAACCACAAGGAGTTTTAATGAGTTCAAGAATCACTGAATTTTATTACAAAGCTTTTCCAACTCATTTGTCAATGAAACAATGTATCCACTACACAACACAGTGCATGAGAATGTTGCAGCGTTTAGTAGCGTGAGGATTTACTTATTTTGATTTCCTGAGTGTCTCTTTTGCAGTTTGAAAGGTGGTGTGTCCTTTTCTGATCTCTTGTTCAGTGCCTTGGGGTTGTTTTGGGATCACTACCCAGTCTGGAGCCCATCGGACCTGACAGAACTGTATTCATTAGAACAATGGTTTGTTTATTACATGGCTGACCTCTGGAAAGGCCAATGAGTTTCAAATCAGGGCCCAATCACAGCAGCTGAGGATTGGGCTGCATATGATCTCCTAATTCCAGCTCTGATCAGTGCTGTGATAACTACTGCCTTAAAGTGAAAAATCCAGAGCATTTGGACAAAAACGCTGTGCCCGCTTGCTTGCTCAGAGGCTATGTTTGCAGCTGGGGTTGAATTTCTAGGGCTCGCTGCAGTGGCATCATCAAACTCAATGAAAACTGAGCACAGTAGAAATGCCCTGATAGAACATTTCTGAGATCAGATGTGTGGGTGATCATGAGGTCAATGCAGACCCAGCTTTTCCGAACAGGCAGCTCTTGAGGTGACTATCCAGGGAAATATCGAGCTCAGTTTTGCCTCATGAGCACTTACCAATGTATAAGTACAATATTGAAATCATATTTAGTGAGGCTAATCCGAGGACACATTTAAAAGACTTGCTCTGTGCTTTTGTCTCCTGTATTTACCATGCATTCTGTTTCCTGAAACAGCCATGTGTATTTTGAACTTCTTCAAAGCCTCTTCCAGCTCTTATTTTCCATTTCATTTACAGTTTCCTTCATGGCAACCTGCCCAATTATTTGTCCTTCCGTGGTTCACAGGTATAGCAGCAAAAGGAGATGGGGAAATAGCCTTAGGGCCTGATCCAAGGCCCTTTGAAGCCAACGGTAGTCTTTCCATGTGGCTTTGGCTCAGGCCCTATGTGAGTAATGAGTTGTTTTTTGCTACCTAGAGACATTTTGGCACATTGCTAATAATGTAACAATGCATCACCACAACTGGACTGTGAACAATAGTAACAGCCTACGGAGAGCAGAGGAGGGAAAAGCTGGTCCCTGAAGACATAATAGGAAGCCTAAATTTAAAACTAAAAAGAACTCAGAATGTCTCAATGGCCCTGGACATTTGCTGTTGGATTTCCTCTGGTCTCGGGGAAACTGAAGGGTGGTGCTTATACAATTAGGTTATGAGCGCTATGTGAACAGACTAGCTAAATAATTACTTGTTTTTTCACCCCTGCCCACTACGCTACATTCTTTTATTACTATGTCTCTATTTGCCAGGCAGGTTTTGTTCTCCTCCAGTGGCCTAGTCTAACTCCTTTTTAATGTCAGTGGAGACACACCCATTGCTTTCAGTGGAGGGTGGCTCAGGTGCTAAATATTTTGGGTGAAATGCTCTTGACTTCAACAGGGCCAGGATATCACCCTTTAATGCTCTGTACAGTGTTAAGCATCCAAGGTGCACCGACCTGGTGGTCAAAAAGACCCCAGAGTCAGTTTACCTTGGTTATTGGTTTGACAATACAGAAATACGAGCGCTGAAGCAGGAGGGGTATACTGAGTGCCCACACAGAGAGGGTATGCTGAAATAAGTAATCTGGAATAATTATTCTGGAATGGCTATTTTAGTAAATTTTCAAGTGAAGACAAGCCCTGATGGGTGAAATCTTGATGTCCTAAACCTGGTTTGTGACTCTCCTAAAAGAAAGCTGAGCGTTTGACAGTGTCTTCTTTTACTCAAATCTTTTGGAGATATTTGTATCCTTTTTTCATATATATATTTTCACCGGACTCTGAAATGAGTCATTACAACAGGTCCTCGACCAACCTGCTCTACCAAGAACATGTTGCTGTGGACACGGTCTTCCCGGTGTTAGAAATAATGTCTTGAAACTCCATCCATTGAGATGAAATACCGTTGATTATGCTATAAAACGGGCATGGAATCAAATGGAGGCGAAAGTGACAAAGCTATATAGGAAAAACATGAATTCCCACCAAGACTAGACTCTGTGCAGCATCACGCAGTAAGCATCCCTTTAACTGCACCCACCTTCTTCTCAGAGCAGGCGTTCTTGTCCAGTAATTCGGGGTTCTTCTCGTCCCTAAACCACAACAGAGCAGAACCAGGGGGCTTGGCTACAGCAGAGTTGGCATGTGGAAGAGATTTAAAGAGCTGTTTTACAGCGAAGCAATGAGCTGGAACATGTTTCCAAGAGGGGCTGGACTCAGGTAGTATTAGGATATTTCAGTACAAAGGGGATGGCCTGGGGTTTAAAATTAAAAGGGAACTATTGGACTTGGAGCCTAGGAATAGCTGAGCAGCACGACTGCCTTTACAGGAGGCTGGGAGGGATTTTACAATGCCCTCCCCCGCCCCCCAGTGGCTATAAGACTTTCTTTGCATAGGAGTTGTCTTCTGACCCAATTATTTTTTAGGTTTTGTGACAAGAGGCTGGAGACAGTGGAGCTGTCATCATACCATTCCGGACACAATGGGTCCCTGGGCTGCCTCTGTTCCTGCTCTGTTATGTAAGGGTCACATGACCCATTTCCAATCAGGAAGCAAAAATGTGTCCCATCCCTTCCCTGTCCAAGACCTTTATATAATAGCCACTGGCTCCCAGTACCCTGCAAAATTCCTGCCTTGGAAGAGAGAAACGACTTTCCATTCCTGTACAGTGGAAAATGTCAGTGAAACGTAATCCAAGCAAGAATACCCCAAAGATGTTCACAGTATTTTCAAGTACTGGGGGGGGAGGGATAGCTCAGTGGTTTGAGCATTGACCTGCTAAACCCAGGGTTGTGAGTTCAATCCTTGAGGGGGCCATTTGGGGATATGGGGCAAAAAAAATTGGGGATTGGTCCTGCTTTGAGTAGGGGGTTGGACTAGATGACTTCCTAAGGTCTCTTCCAACCCTGATATTCTATGATTCTATGATATGATAAGTGACACACATGTGTAGGTACTAAGATAGATCCTCATCCCATATTACAGCCTAAACTCAGCTGCTGCAAATGAAATCTTGCGCTTCAGGAGAGGAAGGTTGGAAGGAAAGGCAAAGTACTGGGAACTTCTTAGTGCCAGTTAGACTATTGATTCAAATGGAGGCAGGATCAAGCCCATTATTGTAGCAGGGATTCTGTGGGCAGTGGGTGCTGGCGATCTTTCCTTTTCCTCTGCCCTTTAAGATCAGTGGAAGTTTTGCTGTTGACTTCAACGGCAACAAGCGTGGGCCAATATTATTCTTGTACAGATGGGTCGGAACCAGCCTTCCCCATCCCTCATCTTTGGCGGTTAGTATAAAATGGAACCAGTATCTGAATCAACCTGTATTTTTGCCACCCAGTTTTATCCGTTATAGAGTTAGGACAAAAGTGAAACCTTTTGTCCAACCCAAAGCCTCTTTCCCCATAAGCTGTGGTTGTCTGGGATAAAACAGACCCTAATTCAAAGCATCTCTAGACTTGAATTTGCAAAACCCAACCTCCAGGGTTCATCTCTAATGACTTTCCTGGTGGACTTTGTACCTCACCTAACATAAAAAGATGCTGCATAGCGATTTCTCTTCCCCTTCTGCAAATGCTCGGCAGGGGTTCACACATGGAATTTTACGAAGGGTTTTTTCATATCTATTTTATGCTTTAGCACGAGCTTTGTTTTTCTCTAGACAGTAATATTAACAGTCAAGGTTTACAATATGGTAAGGGCTTTAGATGCCAAGGCCACATTAGCTTTGGCTTGGGTCTTGAAATGGGTAATTTCCTCCCCTGATCCTAGCTCCTGAACTGATTGCAGCATCCCATGCAAAGAATGACATTTCCCTCATCTTGCAAAGGCGTCAACGCTGCCATGTGGCGACATCAGTGGCTGTGCCAAACATTTCTGTAACTGTGTTTGTGTTTTTCTTTCACTGGATTCTTCATGTAAACTGGCCATTGCTGTTTCTGTGCTCAGCCCCCGGCTGCCAAGAGATGCCACAAGGGCAGAGACGTGGCACACACCCTCTTATCCTGATAGTGTTGCTTTGATGGTAACTTCTACTAGCTGCCAGCTCGGTAGTGAAGGAATTGTTGCCTGGTGCTGTGAGTCTGATTCTAGGCTTGTCTGTAAGGAATTCACTGCCTAGCTGCTGCACCATATCAGAGACATTCCGCCAACCACCTTGGTTGGGTCTTTGCTTTTTTTCACGCTGCAAAGAATTTGAGAAAGCCACATGGGTGTAGCGGGTTTTCAAATAACTGTACAAACGTATAAGGCTCGGTACATATATACACGGCTGCTCTTCCAGGTTCTGGGAGCGTCTGCAATAGAAGACAAGGAAGCCCGCTAGACTGCGCCTAAATGATTTAAAGGGATACTACCCAATTCTTACACACTACAGAACTCATTCATTAGTTGTGCCTATAAATCCTATACAAGGAAGAAGGCATATTTCTAAAGCATCCCAATTGCAAGTTTAATTATTTTAAAATACGAATTCCAAGTAAAATGTCTCAAAGGAAAAGAATTTGGTTTTGGTTCTTGTGAAAGCTTCCATTAGAAAGTCCAGTTATCATAATGAAGTGCTGAATATGGCACTAACTTACGAGCTGCTTGATCAGCTGTTTTACTCTGGGTTCTGTTTATTGCAGGTGAGATGGTGTAACAACTCTGGCCTTCAAAATGGGCTTCTTTCTTAGCAAGTGAATGGGAGATTAAATGATGCCATGGAGTAGAGGAGAAAAGTCAGGCAGCATTATGAACAAATGTTTCAGTTCTCAGTAGGCTGGCTCTTCTATGGCTGTGTTATATCAAGGTCGCACCTTTTCTGTTAGCACTTACGGATCCATTATTATTACTGAATATTCATACTGAAGTAGTGCCCAGAAACCCAGATCAGGGTTCCATTGTGTTAGATGCTGGACACATGCATCTGAAGACATAGGCTTGGTCTACATGACAAACTTGTGTTGGTGTAACTACGTCGGCCAGGGGTGTGGATTTTCACAGCGCAATGTCAACAGGCGGGGTTCTTCTATCAACATAGCTACTGCCTCTCAAGGAGCTGGAGTATCTGCTGGTGGGCGGGTGGCTGGCGAGCAGGGATCTAGCCAGCAGCAGGACCCTCCAGTACTGATGCAGGGGGAGACAGAAAACATGGGACAATTTGCCTGTTATTTTTTTAAAAAATAAGGACACCTGCAGGGGGGCTTAAATAAGGGACTGTCCCTTTAAAAACAGGATGTCTGGTCATCCTATCCATATCATGAATCTTTAATGAAACAAAGCGCTAGCTTGGGCTTTATTTTTTATATGCTATTAATAGCACATGTCCTTTTGGAAGAGCTGAGTAAGAACAGTTGCTATCAAGATGAGAGACCATGAATAGCGTTGCTCAAAAATAACTCCAAGAGGACCCCAAGAGAGCCTGATCCCATTGAAGTCAGTGGGAGTTCCTGGGATCTAATAGCAGTGGGCAGATGAACCATTTAAGAAATCCTGGGGGGAGAATGAAAAATTCAGATATTGTTGAAATAATTTCTGCTGTGTGTCAGTGATGCCAGTTCTGATATGGTAGGTTTACAGTAAAGAAGATGGCTTTTCTCTCTATCGCCCCTGTAAACTCATCCTGATCTGAGAGTCAGCCCCTGTCTTCATCACCTGAAAAAAAAAGGTTCTGGGGGCAAAAATGTACTTTTAGGCTCCCTTGTGCAGCCACATTGCCTCAGTGACACCTGTGCACTGAAAAGATTTGCACAGATGTTATTGACTTGCCCTGCAATCTGTAACTCAGGAAACAATTCTGTTGCTGGTGCACAAAAGCAGCTTATTCTTTCAGCTGTGTTTGCTCTGCAGAGCTAACGTGGATAAAAAGTAGTAGAAACTTATTTTTGTCACTAAAGTCAATTGATCTCACACTGCACACAGGGAACAGGTCTCTCAACTCTAAAGGTGCCATTTTCCAGTCACTTTTCAGAGTAGGGATGAAAACTCTTGTCATGGTAGATTGGAGAAAAAGCTTTTCATGTTAGGCGCTGGAACATTATGCGGAATGGGGCTGCTGGTGATGGAAGACCCTAGGCTTAAAATGATAGAGCTGTTTCAGTAAATTACAGTCCCCTTATGTTATACAAAGATTGCAAACTACAAATATTTCTTAAGGACTATCAGTCTCATACAGATTATTTCCATGTGCAGAATAAAATGAAATTTCTGCATGTGGAAATGGCTGCATCTATGGTGTATTGTAAGCGGATGACCTCTCATGATCACAATGGAGCTAGAACGATACAAACCCCACCCTTGTAATAGATTTTTATGAATGGCCATGCAGCTTTGATGATCATGTGGGGAAAGAAGGGTACAATAGCAAAGATTTAGGAATGTAACGGCTAGCAGGCTCTGCCAAAGACTTACGAATGGAAATGTGCTGGCGTTTGGATCTCAAAACCAAGTATTTATTTATAACCAATCTACTGTAATTTTGCCATCATGAAGATCCAAAGGAATAATTAGGAAAGCGGATTCTTGGATTGTTTTTTTTTTTTTCCCCCACTGCTTGCATCCGAAGAAGTGGGTATTCACCCACGAAAGCTTATACTTCAATACCTCTGTTAGTCTATAAGGTGCCACAGGACCCTTTGTCGCTTCTACAGATCCAGACTAACACGGCTACCCCTCTGATACTTGGATTGTTTTGTTACATTAAAAATAATGGTTGTTAATTAGGAGGCAAACAATTTTGCGATAAGCTGATTAGCTTTCAATGCAAAATATGCCACCAAAGAGAGCTTAATTACACTTCTTTTGATCTTCTTGGACATTTGAATAACTTTTGCTGTTTTCCAGAGAGACTTTAATATGCTCCAGAGAATGCATGAGTTAGGCTCCAATCCAGCTTTCACTGAAGATAACTGAAAGACTCCTGTCTACTTCAATGGGATGTGACTCAGACCCATATAGTAATCAGGGACTTGCTTCAGCAAAGCACTCAAGCATGTGGTTAACTTTATGCTCTGAGTAAGCAGGGAACCTCAGAGACGCTGGAACAATTTGTATCGTGGAGATGCTGAGAGCAATTGAACCAAACTGTAAACCCTGAATATGCTGGAAACCACTTCAAGCCAGCACCTTTAGTTCCAGCACCTATGGGAAGGTATCATTCTTCAGTTCGTGAGGCTTTTAAGAGACAGGAAATTACGTATTGTGTTTTCCCTTCCTGAACTGCAGTTATCTCAGTTTACCAGATATTTCACATCACTACAAAATCTCTTCTATTATTACTTGTGTTGCCATACATTTTGATTTGAATCCTCCTGGGATGTTTACCTTGTCATGTAATTGGAAATCAAATGGAAAGCCTGTATATATATTATATATCCCCATAGAGTGGTTTAAAGCAGATAAACTATCTTGCAGCATTTTAAGTAACCACTATGAATGTCGACTGGGTTTCTGGCATGGATTTGATCTGTGAAGCTAGATTTGTAGCTGTGCTTTTGATTTAAATTAGTTCCACCTGCTCACAATTTGAGTGCTTGGAATTTGTTTTTTTCCTTTTCCAGGCCATGCAGTGTTCTCCAAGTTGAGTATTATGACAGCTGGAACTCGTTGTATTTCTAAGGCGCACAGCTCCGATCCGGATATACTGATCTGCTAAGACATTTTGTGGCTTACAGTTCTTGAAATATTCAATTCAATTAACTTGGAACAGTTCCCCATAGGAGGGCACTGGCTCTACTCTTTTGAGCTAGGCAGGAGTTAGGGTTGATTTACATGGCTGGTGCTTCTGGGAGTGCTTGTATGGAGCAGAGGCCAGAGGCTATCGGCCTTGTAGAGAGAGGAGGTGGGTGAGGTAATTTCTTTTATTGGACAAACTCCTTTTTACACTCATCCCTCATTTCTCCTCTCACGCTTGCAGAATGTAGAAATCGTACCGGTGGCAGGAAGGATTAACCCCCGCGGTACCAGTGCGGGGCTGATCCGCCCCGTCACAGTACCCCTCGAAGGGGAGGCCGTGGCTGGTTGCTTTAGGCTGACCGCTTGGATCTCTACATCGTTAGCGAGGGCGAGGCCCAGCATCGCAGAGTAGAATGCCATGTCTGTAAGGCTGCAGCGCAGGCTCAGGTTTGTGAGAGGAAAGGCTCTAAGTGAGTGGGGAATAATTTGTATTCAGTGGTGCTCTGATTCCAGTCTCTCCTCACTCCCACTGGCTGCTGGGGAGGAGTGGCATGTTTCTTCTCCTGGCCCCTCCTTCTGGCTGCTGGGGAGGGAGCGTTTCTCCTCCTGCTCCCCTCCTCCACTTCCTGGATGTTTGGAATCTCCACGATCCTTCCCCCCCTCCTTCCAGTCTGTTTTCCCACCCTCTTCTCGGGTGCAGTTTGGCTGTCTGCGTTCCCAAGTGTCTGCACTGGGTCACTGCCAGCTGTGGCATGTCTGAGTGGGGCAGGTCTGGGCCAACTCCTGCTGGCACCTGAAGAGCTCTGCTAGAGCCGGGGCCGGATTTCCCGTTAGGCACAGTAGGCAGGTGCCTCGGGGCGCCTAGAAGTGAAAAGTGGGTTAAAAGTTTCCTTTTTTAGGGAAAACACGAAGGTCAGCTGTAGGCGGGGGGAGGGAGTCGGTGCTGTGCCTAGGGGCGCGTAAGGTGTAAATCTGGCCTTGGCTAGGGCGGGGTGCATGGTGCATCTTCTCCACCTTGCCTGGTGGCGTCCTACCTGCCCATTGCTCTCTCAGGCATGGTGCCTCCTGCCACCATCACGTGGGCAGTGCGCCAGGATTGCTCCTGCCCACCTCAACCCTCCGACCTGAAGAGGCGTAATTTGGACCAAAGTATGCACCTGGAAATCTAAACCCATATTGCTTCCAAGTGCACATTCATACCTCCTCCCTCACGTCCCCAGGCAGCTGTAGCTGGTGACGGTGGTGCAAAGGGAGTGTTCAGCCTTACAGCTAGTAAGCAGCACCCCAGAGGCGGTGCTAGCCCATTAGGGGCCCTAAGCAGGACTGTTTTGGGGCCCTTCCCCCACAATATATAATAAAAAGTGAATATGGGGCCCCCTGGAGCTGCTCAGAGCCCAAAGCAATTGCTTACTTTGCTTATTCCTAGCACCGGCTCTGCTGCACACTGTGTTTTCTAGCTGCCTTCATTGATGTAACACGAGTCTAATTGTTTAGCGGGTTCTCTCTGGAAAGGCAAACTGTGTCGGATTACCAAAGGACACCTGATTCCCCCCGGCATTGCTTCCATCTGTGACCTGCCGAGCAGGGCTAGTTCGATTTTTGCTGCATTAACAGCTTTGTGAAATTCTGCCCGGATGCTATCGCACTGGAATGCCTGGTGCACAAAGCTCTCAAGAGTAACCTGTATCTTCTGCCGTTGGGGGTACATTTCATCATTGTATCCCCCCAAGAGCGAAGCATTTGCATGACTTTGCATCAACCCCTCGGGTGTTTCTGTAGTGCCTGCTATATCACTGCCCAGCCAGTTCCCCAGGTCTGCCTGGTTTCCATGAACGAAAAATGCATCCCTATCTGTATAGCAAACTGGACCAGCAATGCAGAGTGTTAATGACAGCAAAGTCTTTCGTGAGGCTTTTGAGTCTTTCCCACTATTCTTTGTTTTTATAGGACCGGCTGAAAGGGGCACTGATTTCACGAGATCTGAATCTGTGGTTGCCTTTGTGCACAGCACAAATGTTTCCAGTATAAAAGAACGATGATCTTTGTAATGCTTGGTCCATAGGCGCATCCATTGTGTTCTTTGTAGCCAGCTAACACTATCTCGCTCAAGGGGTTCCCAACGGCTCTGTACTCAGGGAAGTGATGGACAACGTTTGGCACATGTAGTTCGTACACTAGGCATCGTTTTGTGGTAAAAAGGTTATTCTTGGCACAGGCTATTCTCAGGCATTTGAATCCTTCTGGATAGCTACAGGGTAGCCCAAGAACTCAGGGACTAAGTTAAGCACACAGATACTGCTGCTTCTTTTGACAGAGGCGTTGAATAGTTGAGGCTATGTAAGGCAAGGCATATACAGCTGTGCATGCTACAGAGGCACCACCTATATGCTACCAAGAGACGCCACATTGCTCTAGAAGTCTGCTCTACTTAGTCTTGAATGTGAACTGACCTCCAAAAGGCAACAAAGAAGGACAAATAATTAAGGCATATATACACCATGCCAGTGAGTCTATGATTCGACAAAGTTGGAAACATTCCTTATTCTGTTGGTTTCACTCTGAGTTAGAGGATGTAGCAAAACCCAGTGGTGTTTTCTCTACGTTAATGTTGAATTGGAAAGTGCTGTAGGAATATTTTTGTAGCATGTATATAGTCTCTTCTACTATAATTTGGTATGCAGGGGTTGGTTGGTTGGTTTGATACTATGCTTGAACGAAATGTACTAGAATAACTACTTCTGTTGCAATATTTGCTTGTACAATGTCCATCCTTGTCAATTCAGTAGCTCAGAGTTTTGAAGGCTGCCATGTCTTCTTGATGAAATGTGGCTAGTGCCGCTGGATCTACTCACATATTAATGAAAATAAAAGGCTGGTCCAATGCTCATTTAACGGAGGGTCACATGTTGAAAGACAAGTTTTATAACTCTTATGTTAGGGAGGATCACTGCAGCTATGTGAGAATTCTCCATGATACGTAAAAACAGAATGGCTGGGAAGAAGCCATTATGACTAGTTCCTTCTACCGGCATGGGATGTGTGCACCATTGAAAACAATTGTCTTTTTTACTCTAGATTTTTCTTCCTCCTCAGCTACTTATATTTATAAGTTTCACAGCATCTTGATTACCTGAACCAGTCGTATCAGGTATCAAACCTTCCTTTCATCATAAAATATATGGAAATACATATATTTTAAAGGAGAATTTCAATAATTCTGTTGGCGTGTGACCATCTAGATTTCCAAGTAAGGTACTTATGTTCATCAAAGTGTCAAAATTGGCAAATTGGCCAAACATTAGTCATCTGTGTTTTGGACACCCTAGGCCACTTTGAAATTTGGACTATCATTGAAAATAACCTGTTTGGCACAGGAGTAAAATTTGCTAAAGCACCTAAGTGACTTTGAAGTCAAAAAGAGTTCTAAGCCACCTAGGCCCTTTCACATTTTTACCCCAAATCTCCATATATCTACATGCTTTATATTTTAATCACAAAATTAATAATAATTTCCATTAGCAGCCTCAAAGGATTTTCCGAAGCATCCTGATTGTTGGTTTCTGCTACACATAAGAGGAAAGTTGTCCGGCAACAAGGGCTATCATGGTGCATAAACTTTCTCTGTGGGATTTTAATGAAAAATTATTTGAACAGCGACAGAACAGAGAAATCTGCAAACCTTAAATTTCCTTTTGTAACAGTTTAATTTAACACACTTGTGAGCTACAGCCATTTAAAAAAACAACAAACTTAGAAACTATTTCTCAGTAAAATCTTAGAGCCCCGATGAATGCAACAAAATGTTGCATAGGACGGCACTATTGCTGGGAAATAAAACAAGAACGTACACAGTCTCTTTAAATATAAAAAATTTACAGCAGCTTGGAAAGAAACAAAATACAGGTGGTAAAGTGATGGGCTGCAGTTTACATACAAATTATACACAGGAATTCCCCTTGTCATCTTGGCGATTGTATTGAAAATGGCTTCACACAATACAAATCAGGGTGGCACTAAAAAAGGTTCACTTATTCTGAACTGTACAATTGTGTTGCACAACATCATTTAACTGATACTGGGTTCACTCCTACTTCAATTAAAATCAATGGCAAAATCCCATTTACTTCAGTGCAAGTAGGATTTTATTCACTGTCTACAATTATTTGGTCTTTTTTTTTTTTTTTGTATCCTGAAGAGTAACATACAAATGAAGTTTTATCAAAATGTTTTGGACCTTCTTCCAGGGACCAATATAATATGTCCTTCCTAATACACTTGAGGGATTAACATACAGTCACTATTGGACCCTGGACAGATAAGAACAATGCCTGCCTTGATAATTATGTACCCTTTCCGTGTACAATATTGGACAGTCTAGTTAAAAGAATCAACTAACTTTAACAAAAGTAAAGCTATATAACAGAAAGCTTTTTAAATTTGTAGAAACAAAGATAAAACCTTAATTAACCACCAAACTTATACAAAGTGTTGTAATCACATGAAGAAATCCAGTTATGCCATTAACAATCCAATTTGTCATTCGTGCCTTCAAGAGGAATAATGTGGAGAAAGTAAAATAGCAGTAGATGCAGTTTTAATACGTTGTTCATGAATTAGACTAGGATAGTACTCTGGACTCTTTCCAAAATATGCCGGAGACAATGTAATTTTTCCTCCAACCTAAATTTGTCTCTTCATTCGTGGTTTGATGTCCTCACCCCTCTACCTTCCATCAAAACACACTCATATATGTACACTCACTTTTACACAGAAAACCAGCAGCAGCATTAAAAGGGTGAGGAATACTCAGACATACTGGAGCATCTGCAGGCCTAATACTCTTGGTGATAATGACTAGTGCAGGTATTTTCCTTTCTTGCTCACTCTGATCTCTCTCAGTTTCTTAAATTATGTAGCGCTAACTTCAATTTGTAAACATTCTTCAGTAAATTAGAAAAGTGGGTTGCCAACTTTGAGTCCCTCAAGAAAAAAGGAAAAAGGAAAAAAAAAAAAAAAAAAAAAGGCAAAAGCTACACTGTTTGGAATGATAGATGCTCACTTATATATAATAATAATAATTAATAATAATAAAAAGTCACTTGGTCAGAGTTTTGTGCTGGCCTGCCAACACCAACCAAAAGCTGAAAATGTCAAATGATAGCACCGTACATCTTTTAGAGAGATCTCCCCAAAATGTTTGCTATTCTGTTTTAAGTTTTTCCTAAAATGTTCTCTTGTAGATTGTCTAACATTAGGCATGACATGAGATATGGGAAATTGTATCTGTTTTCAGCTACCTGCTAGGAAACAGTACATTTCTCCATGGTAACTAGCAGGGCTTTGAGTGCTGTCTAGTGAAAGCTAGACTCTGTTTTTCAGACTGATCATTTGAGCACCATGTACTGTGTAGTTTAAAAAAAAATAAAAAAATCTTCCCTGTGTTTTTAAAAGAGCACCATACAAAATCCCCAGTGGAGGAACTTGTAGCAACATTCTGCATTGCTATATGAACAGACCATGTGGCAAAACCTAGTTTGAAGTAGTTCCTTTTGTTCACTGCATAATGTATGTTCTCTTGAAGCTTCTACAGCTCTGTTTTTCCCCTCCCCATAAAGGGTCCTTCTACCTAAATGGTTTCACCTCCTGGAGACACGTTCATTCCCACGATCCCGAGCACTGTGACCGTGCTGGCGGCAGGTTCGGCAGCACTGCACATTGACAGTGGGAAGATGGCATCTTCCCAGAATCCTTAGGGTTTGACAAAAACTGAACGTGAGGCGGTCCCGCTCACAGACGAAGGCTGAAGGAGAGAGAATGAAGAGACAGAAATAATGTTACCATGAATACAAGGTTTGATGCAAAAGTCTGTATTCGGCTGACAGTAAAGTAAATATAGGAACAAAGACCAGTGCAGCCTTGGAAAGCGGAGTCCTCTTTTCCCTTAGGGCTGAATGTTCATATTTGTTCCCATCTAATCTAAGTGCCAGTGGAAACTCACCCATCACAGATAAGACCTGTGACATCACCTTAGCAAAATCAAGCAAATAGAATGATTGTATTTATTCATTATTTATCAGTCATGGGGTCACAAAGCTTGAGTAGCAGGATTTGCATAGATGGGGGCAGAGTTCTGTGCTGACATCAAAGGGACAGAATCCTCCCCCACGGCGACTTCATGGGATAATGCTGCCTGTCTTTGGGACACTAAAAGGCACTGGGGTGGCTAAGTTTTGTCATGTTTCAATTTCACAGCAGGCTCTTTAATCAGTCGTGTACTGCTGCGATTCCCACTGAAGCCAGTTGGAGTGGATGTCATTCAGCTCCTTGCAGAGATTAATTAGTTAATGTCTGGAAATGGCTTTGAAGTCTTAAGCGCTATGTAAATGCAAATTATGATTATTAGTGGGACTCATGGCAGGTCTGTACCAATGATTTTATCTGCCTGGGTCTGTCCCTTAACTGTTCTCCTATATTTCCAAATCAGTGAATTATACGATAAAGGTCGATCATATCGTAAGTATGTGGCACAGTGCAGCATTGTGGATGCCAATCATTCATCTTACTATTGGAATTCAGAGGAATGCTTCCAGGTGACTTCTGGGTATGAATGCCCCATCCCCAGAGTCTGCATGGCACATAATTTTCACAGGAGTGTTAAGTTCTTTTACATGCTCACAAGAGCACGATGAACTAACTGGATGGCTTTTAATCAGAATGACATCAGCTTTTTGGCTATGGTTTAAGATGCTGTCCATTATGGATTACGGCATCACAATAGCATTCCTTGACAATATAGTCACAAAACCCCGCTGGTCTAACTATGATCTGCCTCTAATCCTCCCATCTTCAAACCCTAATTTAAAATGATCAGGGTTCCCCAAATCTTGTTTGAGTCACAGGTCAGCTGTTAATAAATGCAAACCATGTCCCCTCTTGAGTTTGTATGCTAACATAAGAACGGCCATACTGGGTCAGATCAAAGGTCCATCTAGCCCAGTATCCTGTCTCCCGACAGTGGCTAATGGCAGGTGCCCCAAGGGGAATGAACAGACAGGTTATCATCAAGTGATCCATGCCCTGTCACCCATTCCCAGCTTCTGGTAAATCGAGGCTAAGGACACCAATCCTGCCCATCCAGGCTAATAGCCATTGATGGACCTATCTTCCATGAATCTGTCTAGCTCCCTTTTGAACCCCGTTAGAGTGTGGGGCTTCACAACACCCTCTGGCAAGGAGTTTCAGAGGTTGACAGTGCGTTGCATGAAAAAATACTTTCTTGTTTGTTTTAAACCTGCTGCCTATTAATTTCATTTGGTGGCCCCTTGCATAGGCACTGACTCCATGGGTGCTCCGGGGCTGGAGCACCCATGGGGAAAAATTAGTGGGTGCTCAGCACCCACTGGCAGCTCCCCGCCCTCCCTGGGGCCCGCGCCCAGCTCACCTCACCACCGGGCGATGTTGTGGGGCCCCGCCCCCGATGCCGGGCGACAGCACCCATGGGCGCCGACAGAAGTCGGCTCGTGTGGCCCCTTGTTCTTCTGTTATGTAACACTCTGCCTGTCTCAGTGGGAACATGAGATTTATGCTGCACAGTGAGCAAGGTAACCTGTGAGTTCATGCCAGACTCACCAGCTTAATGCCCCTCTCGCTGAACTGAAATATTCCCAGCTGTCATGAAACTTTAACGAGCAACAGGCAAACCTCAATGGCTCAGCGCTCTGCTTTTCCACTCCCGCTCATCCTTTTCCCTCATGGCCCTGCCCACGCTGCTTCTCTTCCCGCCTCTGCTCCACCTCTTCCCCCTGAGGCTCCCCCTTGCTCTGCCTCTTCCCACATGGATCCTCCCACCCGCTGAGGTGCGGCAGTGGAGGGGCCTCAAGGGAGGGGGTGGAGAGGTGCGAGCGGCAGGGGACTTGTGGGAGGGGGCCAAGCGGGAGTGGGGTTTGGGGTGGAATGGGGGTAGAGTGTGGGCGGGGCCTCAGGGGAGGAGACTGAGCAGGGGGCAGTGCCACAGTCCGGGTGCCAGGGGGCTGCCCCACTTCTAGGGAGCGTCCGGTGCTCTCACACAGCCTCCTCCCTAAATGCGGGAGTCACGTGCCACCCATGTACATGGCTACTTCAAACACCATTCAATCACATCACCGCTGCCTAGTTCGACTCCCCCTGTAATCTATAGGAATGATTAAAGTAAATTGTGACTCCTTCTTAAAAGGACAACGTAGATCCTTCCCAACGTCTAAATCTGATGGGTGGTGGTGGTAAGTTGCTAATTCTCTCTGTATTGTCTACTTTTGGGCAACACCCTCTTATAGATGCATGGACGTTAAGGTCAGAAGGGACCATCATGCTCATCTAGTCTGACCTCCTGCACAGAACTTCACCCACCCACACCAATGGAGACCAGAATTGTATGCACTATTCCAGATGAGGTCTCACCAGTTCCTTGTATACTGGTACTAATACTTCCCTGTCTCTACTGGAAATACCTTGACTGATGCATCCTAGGATTGCATTAGCCTTTTTCACAGATGCATCACATTGGCGGCTCATGTGATCAACCAATACACTCAGGTCTTTCTCCTCCTCTGTCACTTCCAACTGATACGTCCCCCACTTATAGCAATATTCTTGTTGTTAGTCCCTAAATGCACATCTTTTCGCTTTTCACTATTAAATATCATCCCATTTCAATTACTCCAGTTTACAAGGTCCTCCAGCTCTTCTTGTATGATATTCCAGTCCTCCTCCATATTGGCAATACCACCCAACGTTGGATCATCCACAAATTTTATTAGCACACTCCCACTTTTTGTGCCCAGGTCAGTAATAAAAATGTTAAATGAGATTGGTCCCGAGACTGATTCCTGAGGAACTCCACTAGTAACCACCCTCCATCCTGCAGAATTAAACACTTGGACAAGTCTCAGAGACTCAGAAGAGGTATGATTACTTAACGCAAATCTACTGTTGTTTACGGTGTTTGCGATAGTAAATTTCGGCTATTTGGTACTGAGCTGGAGGCACGCTGGTCATTGACCGTCACTTCATGCTGCCTCAGCTCCAGGGACAAAAAGTTTTGTTTAGGGAAAGGCCAATGCCCTGCTTCCCAGGAGAGAGAATTTGATCCTCCGTTGTTAACGGAAAGAATGCTGTGCAATGTGGAACGCAGAGACTGCTGCGCGCATTTCAGATTCCACACTTGGCCTCCCAGCCTCTCACTAACAAAGCCAATCTGCTTTTTAAACGAATTTCCTATTTCAGTGGAGATCTTTCCTCTCTCGCTTGCTCTCCCTCAGCTATTCCTGCTTGGCAATAATTCTTTGGGGCTTGAAAAACCTGTTTACAATAGACTAAGCCCCTAAATGCCAGCCATTATCCATTAATTCATTTTGCTGGCTCACTGGTGAAAAGCTGTTTAAACACCCTACCTCTACTATCCTTCCCCTCAGGGCATCTACTTAAAGGGAGCCCCCATTAGCTAGAAGCTGGCTGCTTTGCATGGTTACAATTTCCAGCCCAGTCAGCAGAGTTGCGGAATCCATTCAAACGCCTTGAAAGCCAAGATGTACTAAAATCACTGGTGGCTGTGGGGGCGGGAGGGGAGTTTGAAAGCCCAGGCTGGGGTTTTCAGAAACTCCGGATCAGTGTGTGTGAACTGGCTCAAGATCTCAATGAGAAATCTGCTCCCTATCTCGTTTCTCTACGCAAAGGGCCAGGTTGTGAGCGGCTCTTGCCTACGTTTACAGGATACCCAGAGCTGTCCACCGCCCCATTCTGATCACCATGCAAAGGCTAGCACTATCGTCCCGGTGGACCTGAGGAGCCTGCACCTCACTACACGACCAGATGTCAGAGTGTGATGACATTCAGCACCTGCCCATGCGCCCAGACATTCTGTATCCCATAGTCTGGCCCCTGAGCCATGGAGTGCTCTGTCTGGCCTTTCCCCCCTATCAACAGGAGACAGTCTCTTGGCTGTGTATTTAATCCACCTGCCGGAGAGGTGGTAGCTAAGGCGAGAAGTGTTTTTCACACTGAGTGATTTAATTATACCGATACGTTTGTAGTGTAGACCTGGCCTTCGTCTCCCAGACCTGAGGAAAAGCTCTGTGTAAGCTTGAAAGCTTGTCTCTCTCACCAACAGAAACTGCTCCAATACAAGATATTACTTCACCCACCTTGTCCCTCTAAACATTTTGCCACATTTCAGCCTAGAGCAACCCCCTTTAAAGTAAAGGGGTGTGATGGAAATGTTAACAGATCATTGACGGGCAGGGTTATAAAACTGGTTAAAACTGTACATTTGAACGCACAAGCTCACCCACAATCTTATGCCATTATCTCAGTCACTTAAGCAAGTGAAACTATTTCACCTCTACAGGGTTCAGTAACCATTTACTCCTCAACAAGAGGAATGACCTCAGGTTAACCCAAACCTGCTGAATTTCAGGTTCCTCTGGAAATTCTCAGCTTTGCCTCTAAAATCTCAGCTCTTACAGAGCTTCCGCTTTGAAGGTGACATTGAATAGAAGAGAGAAGGAGCAGAAGATGTGTCCTCTGTAGGGATGCTGCAAAGATGACAGTCCTTCAGCTCTCCATAATATTCATTAAGCATTGAAGTTAAATATCCCAAAGAGGTTTAAACAGCTTGCCTAAAAAATACCCCGTGCTGTAGCCAAGCATCGCTCTGGCTAGCCAGAATTCCCATACCGTTTGTATTGCAGCCCTGGGTAACTAGCACCAAAGCATCGAGGGGACATACTGAGATCGACATCCATTGGGCACTGTGTATTTTTTCCAGGGTTTCAATTATTTATAGATTCATAGAATTTCAAGGCCAGAAAGAACCATCATGATCATAGTCTGACTTCCTGCATAATACAGGCCAGATAATTTCACCAACTGATTCCTGTATCAAGCCCTTGACTTCTAACTGTGCTAGGCTACAGCTTTTAGAAAGCCTTCCAGTCTTGCTTATAAGGCTTCAAATGAAGGAGATCCTACCACATCCCTTAATGAGCTGTTCCCATGATTAATTACCCTCACTGTTAGAATGCTGAATCTTGTTTCTAGTCTGAATTTCACTTGCTTCCAGCCATTGGATCTCATTATGCCTGTCTGTTATCAAAGAGCCATCTGCTATCAGAAATCTTCTCCCTGTGTAGGTACTTGTAGGTTACAGTCCAGTCACTTCTAATCTTCTCTTTACTAAGCTAAATAGCTTCAGCTTCTTTAGGCTTCCACTGTGCGATTGCTAATCATTCTTGCAGGTCTTTTTTTAACCCTTTCCAATTTGTCAGCATCCTTTTTAAACTGCAGCCCCCAGAACTGGACACAATATTCCAGTAATGGTCTCCCTAATGCTGTGTTCGAGGTAACATCAGCTTCTTACTCATATTTGATATTCCGCTGTTTATACATTGAAACAGTGTTAGCCACAAAGCCGTGATTTTTATCGAACAACAAAAAAGATTTATTCCAGAGGATTTACCTGACGGTGGTGTTTGGCCACATGTTACACACACCGTCACATTAACTTTTCTGCCTACCTTACTTTTCATTTGGCTTTAATTTTTGTGTGTGAGCCACACAGTGACCCCTCTATTGCATTTATTGTCCCTGTGCACTGACTGGATAACTCGCAAGGGGTCTACTCCTCTTGTCCTCAAGGAGATTAGATGTCATCAAAGAGACCAGCTGTCGTTTATATTAATTATATCATCAGAGATTACAAAGGTGAAAAGACTGTTGCATAGCACACTGACAGTTGGGTAGGAGACTCCATCCCACCCTGGTGGACGATGACCTGGCCTTGGTTATGCACACCTTTGTCACCTCCTGGCTGGACTACAGCAAAGGGTAGATCTGGGTAGGAAATCACTTGCCCTATGGAAACTCCAACTACTACAAGAACATGGCCGTGCATCTTCTCAGCAATGGCTACTGTGAACACATCAGACCTGTTCTCTGCCCTCTGCACCAATGTTCCCTCTCATTTTTTGACAGGCCATGTGCGCAAAAAAATTCTTCTATGCAAATCGTTGACGGGCTGTGTGCGCAAAAAAATTATTCTATGCAAATTGTTGTGCTTCTGTGCAAATGTTTGTGTGCGCGGTGTTTTGCCATGTGCGCAGGGTTTAGGATCTGTGTGCGTGCGCACACGTGCACAGCTTAGAGGGAACAGTGCTCTGCACCGGCTTCCATTAGAACAGAGAGTCAGTCACGTCCTTGGTTCTTATTCTCATGGCTCTCAATGACCTGAGCCCAGGATAGTTAAAAGAGCCTAAAGCTCCGTGATGAAGATTGTAGTTGTCAACTCTGCTCCTCAGACAACATGGAGCTTTCTACCATCAGGCTAAAACGGGTCTGTGCAGCAGACTGAGCAGTCTCAAGGTCTGGCCTCAGGCTGTGGAACAAACAACCGCAGGAATGAAGGACCATTACAAACCTACCCCTAGTTTGTTATCCTTACTTAATAGCCATGGAATGAAAGATACTTGTTCTTGTGCTGGGGGAAAAATCTACTTTTCCAGATCTCTAGAGGGTGTCATGTAATTTAGCCCTGCTTTCAGTTAAATCTTTGTATTTATTTCTTTAGAATCCTAACTGGCGATCTGGATGCAAATCCCAAATTACAAGTTTACTCCAAACTTTAGTCTAGAGCAATTGCTTAAATAAATAAATAAATAAATAAATAGAAAAGGCTGGCTAAAGCCAGGGCTATGCTGACACATTAGGAACTGAAAACTTGTTTTTTTTCAAGTTGCATGAAAGTCACTTTAAATTTAATTTAAACTGCTGCCATTCAGACACAGGCATTTACTTTTATGCTGGAGGGGGGGGAAACTTCCTGGTATAGGTTTTGTAATAACAAGGAAAAGTTTAGCTTGGAGCTGAGTTGGCAAAACCAGAGAATTAAGCTTCTGACCTCTGGCCTTTGTGATTTTCTGAGTACCAATTCTGACTTTAAAAAGTATTATCCCAGTCTACTGCCTCTTATAGAGCTGCCCAGACTCTATTTTCATATTAAAATAAATTGTGCAAACCTTATCACAGAAAATGTTATATATGTATGTGCTGGGTGTGTGTGTACATGTGTGTACACAAATAAATTATATACATTATATATGTATATCTCCCTCTCTCTCATGTAACACGTTTTCTCACCTATGCGATGGTAAAGTTGTGACTGGATTTTTCTAATGCTGACGCAATCCCATCTCAGAATGTCAGTCTAGCAGCATTGGGACTTCTAGCCAGTGATCGGAAGGCATTTTTTTGTTTTTAAAAACTAACTTCCTATCTCTCTTCAGGCATGTATCCAGTGTGAGATGCATTGGTATTAACACAACACATCCGGCCTTGGTGTTCCCTCTTGTGGCACTGAAAAACATGTTTATGCTGCAGTGATTAGCCCATTAATAAGGATCCAGTGATGGATCCAGTGCTTACTTTGTGCCAGGGCCCGGCAGTTCAGAGCCCTGGCCCCTCTGGACCCGGCAGTTCAGAGCCCCGGCCCCTCTGGGCCCGGCAGTTCAGAGCCCTGGCCCCTCTTGGCTGGCTGCATCTGTTATGAATGTAAAAAAATTGCTTGCGCCCCAGCACCTCTTTCATTACAAATTAAGCACTGGCTGGATCCTCCTCCCACTGAGCTTAATGTCAAAACTCCTGTTGAGTTCGGTGGGAGCAGGCTCATTCCCTTGTTACAGCTCGACAAGTTGAGCATTTACAAGCCGTTTTTTCACTCTGTTGGTGAAAGTGCTCGTATCAGTAATTAGTAACATGCATCTATGAGTGACCCTGGGAATTCAGAGTGCTGTAGGTTACAAAGCTTTAAAACAGCTCATACGCAATTAATTTCGATTTTCACTATGTGGTCCAATCCTGCAAAGGACGAGCATCTGATGAGAGGTACTGAGTGCTCTCAACACCCACAGACTCCACCTTGTAAAAGCAAACCGCAGTTGGACGAGATTTCCAGTCTACTTGATTGTGCATGAGAGGATCAGGGGGCACCTTTGTGGTTCAGAGAGAGGCCAGCTCACTGAACAGAGTTCAATGGGATGATCGTTGTGCTCTAGCCATGTGATGTGCATGGCTACTGTGGCTGTCATCTTTGGTTACCAAAGTGGTGAATTTAGGATAGCCAGTGTGATAGGGAAATGTCAAATGGACGAACTTTCCTCGGTAATTATGCTAAGCTGTTGACGTAGGTTGTTGCAGGGAAGTCCATTTGTGATTGTTACATCACAGAGAGACACAAGACAGATGCAGCTTTTTCCCCCAGAGCTCCTTGCTTGGTGACTTCATGGTCTCCTAACTCCCTTAGTCCAGGATTGTCCTGTTACAGAGGAACTTTTTTCCCAGCATGCCTTTCTGGGGACTGGCCCTTTACATTTGGCGGATCCCTAACGTGGCCATTTTCTCTCTTTTACAATACTCTGAATCCCTTTCACAATATTCTGAATCCCTTTCATGCTTCCTCCAGTTTTTGCTTTCTTCTTCCTGAGGAGGGAACACATTCTCAGCATGGCCCTTTGACCTACTGAATTGTACGAAACTCAGAGCACTGGGTGAGCAATTGCTACATGTAAATAAATCAACAATCCTAACCTACCCTGTTTATTATGGGGCCCATTCTTCTGGGTGCAGAACTCCCACAGAAATCTGTTATATTTTCCAAGATATGGCCCCATGTTTGTAATATTTTTGATAAAGGCACAGGCTAATGCATGACTGCATTGCTCCCTCTGATGGACCACTGAGATTAGAAACCAACTACTGTTTCTTAAAGAATTGTTAAAAGATATTCAAGGTAAATCAGCTAATATTTTATTTTTTTCAAGGAGAATTCAACAGTTTAAATCTGATTACTCTAAAGAAAATAATTCAAAGATGAATAGATATGATTAAGAAGCAGCAGATGTGCTATATTTTGACTTTAGGATGGCTTTGGATACTGTCTTGCATGACCTATTCATAAACAAACTAGGAAAATACAACCTAGATGGAGCTACAGTAAGGTGGGTGCACAACTGATTAGAAAACCGTTCCCAGAGAGTAGTTTATCAGTGGTTCACAGTCAAGCTGGAAGGACATAACAAGTGGGGTCCTGCAGGGATCAGTTCTGGGTCTGGTTCTGTTCAATATCTTCATCAATGATTTAGATAATGGCATACAGAGTACACTTATAAAGTTTGCGGACGATACCAAGCTGGGAGGGGTTGCAAGTGCTTTGGAGGACAGGATTAAAATTCAAAATGATCTGGACAAATGGTCTGAAGTAAATAGGATGAAATTCAATAAGGACAAATGCAAAGTACTCCTTCACTTAGGAAGGAACAATCAGTTCCACACATACAAAATGGGGAAATGACTGCGTAGGAAGGAGTACTGCGGAAAGGGATCTGGGGGCCATAGTGTATCACAAGCTAAATATGAGTGAACAGTGTAACACTGTTGCAAAAAAAGCAAACATCATTCTGGGATTGTCAGGAGTGTTGTAAGCAAGACATGAGAAGTAATATCTTCCGCTCTGCGCTGATTAGGCCTCAACTGGAGTATTGTGTCCAGTTCTGGGGGCGACATTTCAGCAAAGACAGAAGTCCAGAATTGACAGAAGTCCAGAGAAGAGCAATAAAAATGATTAAAGGTCTAGAAAACATGACCTATGAGGGAAGATTGAAAAAAATTGGGTTTGCTTAGTCTGGAGAAGAGAAGGCTGACAGGGCACATGATAACTGTTTGCAAGTACATAAAAGGTTGTTACAAGGAGGAGGGGGGGAAATGTTCTCCTTAACCTCTGAGGATAGGACAAGAAGCAATGGGCTTAAATTGCAGCAAGGGCGGTTAAGGTTGGACATTAGGAAAAGATTCCCAACTGTCAGGGCAGTTAAGCACTGGAATAAATTGCCTAGGGAGGTTGTGGAATCTCCATCATTGGAGGTTTTTAAGAGCAGGTTGGACAAACACCTGTCAGCGATGGTCTAGATAATACTTAGTTCTGCCATGAGTGCAGGGCACTAGACTAGATGACCTCTCGAGATCCCTTCCAGTCCTACGATTCTAATTATATTGGAATGGTAACTAGAGCATATGGGTTGGATTCATTACTGAGAGGACTTGTGGATATTTTTCCTCTGGGTTTGGGCTTGTACAGAATAAAGTCCTGATCCTGCAATTGTCTCTGGGTGGGCAGAGCGCTGTGCTTCCATGGAGCCCTGTTGACTTCCGAGCTGCCATGTATGGGGTCAGTTGCAGGATTGGGGCCTACTGTCATTCCCAGTCATAGCTCAGCTCCACTCAGGCATTAATGAAATGTTCCAGATGTAACAGCTGTTGCTTTAAAAATACATTTATTAGAGAGCAAATAAGCATGTAGCAATATGTTGGTTTAATTGTGATGAAGTCCATGTAGGCTCTTTATAGCTGATAGGCTGTAGATCACACGGCTTGGCAGAACTCCACTGAAAATTTGCCCCCCCCCCCCGCCCCCAAATATCCTCCCATTATGTCCGTCTTTAATCCAGCCTTTGACAGCCTCTTTAGCTGAATATATACATATTGTTCAGCTTGGCAAATGTATATTTGTGTGTGAGTGAGAAAGAGAGAAAATATGTACTTCTATTTATAGTTTTCTGACCTTTTAAAATAAGCTCTGTCCTTGGTCACTGTATTAAGCGGGAGAAGATAAAATAACTTGGAGTGTGCACAGCCACAAAGAACGGTATAAATTAAGTGATATAAGCTTCCTGCACTGTTATCCCCCCTTTTAGATCTTTGTCCTTGTCCTATAGTGACTAAGTCCAATGAACGACTACATTCCAAAGTCTGATAAGGAGCCCTGAGTAAATACAGGGTTATAGTGCAGAGGCCAGGGTGCACATTGTATGCATGCAACCAGGAAACTAGACTCTCTTGTGGGCTGTCATTACAGAAAATGGTTTAACACCTTTGTTGTTGATTACTTTCCATCACAACTGATATCGCAGTCCCCTGTGTCTGCATTTCTAAAGGGACTATCACCATCGCATTTAGGCAGCATCTCATGCATGGACTGTGGCAGGCTGAGATGATGGAGAATAAATACAATTCATGTTTATGTGCTAGTCACATCAGAGACCTGGAAGGGATAGGGAGACAAATAAAGACACAACTTCCATTTCTTTAGATTCTGTTCCTTGTTTCTGAGCCTGTTGCTATTCTCCTTCAGGGGGACTCTTTCTAGATGAGGGAATTTCAGGTGGTAGGGACTGAAAAGAGTTGACATCTGTCCCTTATGGTGTATGTACAACACCCAGCACACTGGAGCTCAGATGCTGGTTGGAACCTAGCTGCTAACTGTAATACAAATAATATCAGATTTATTTTCAGTGGCCTAAATACAACACTGAGCAGAGAGGTCTGAGGAAACTTGCATTACTGTTGACTTGTTCAGTCATTCGTCAGCACTAAATTACCTTTAAAAAAAGCTGATTACCGTAGATTCTCTTGCAATGTGTTTACCATTTTTGCAGGAGCGGGAATAGCCACAATGCTATTATGCTAATTCCTTTTCTTATTTTGGTGGCTGTCCTCATGCAAGGGTTTGTTGGCCAGACTTGTAAACTGGAAAGCCCATTAATCTAAGCCATAAAGAGACCTGTCTTCCCTTATGCTTTTTACAAGCCTCTTGGGCTGCACGCTGCATACAGGCAGGGCTGCTGGAACAATCTGTATAGTGGGGATGCTGAGAGCCATTGAACCAAACTGTAAACCTTGTATTTAGGGTGACCAGATGTCCCGATTTTATAGGGACAGTCCCGATTTTTGGGTCTTTCTCTTATATAGGCTCCTATTACCCCTCACCCCCATCCCGATTTTTCACATTTGCCGTCTGGTCACCCTACCTGTATCTGATGAAAACCACTTCAAACCAGGGGGTGCAGCAGCACCCCCAGCACTCCTAGTTCCAGCACCTGTGCATACAGGAATCCAAAACCCGACACGTTCATAGGAGCTATTGCCCAGTGAATATACTAGGATTCCATTTTTTTGCCTCTTTAAGATGTGCACCATTTCCTGCATGGGAAGCACATGCAATACTTTGCTCGTAAGTGCAAAAAAGGGTAGTTTGCAACTAACCGTGGGGGGGGCGGGGGGGGGGTGTCTGTGCACTTCTTGCAAGAAACTGTAAAATGTGAATTGTTTTGGGAGAAGCAAGTCAAAGACTTTTAGAAAGACCTGGTAATTTTCTGTGTGTCGGAGAGGTTTAACAGAGAGACAGCAGAATCTCGTGAAGACTTTGTGGATTAAATGTATTTCTGATAACCAGGAGAGTTTTACCCATGGAAACATGGGCCAAGATTTTTCAATACAGGGTATCTAAACTTAGAGTCTGGAGGCACCCAAACTCATGGGCTGATTTTCATAAGAGCTGAACATTCAGCTCAACTCAACGGTGCTCAGCACTTCTGAAAATCAGGCCAGTTATTCTAAATCTGGAATTAGAAGCCTAGCTTTAGTGGTTTACTTCTGAAAACCTTGGCCACGATGTTCTGCAGCTCAGTATAACTATGTAGAAGATCTGGCTCTTGTTAGTCCATGCTGCATTCTTGCTCCTCGCAACTTACCATGTAACATTTTTATTTTATTTTGTAATATCGACGTTTACACAGCTTTATCCTTTCCTTTCTGGAGATGATTATTTTGGAGGCGAAATGATGGCGGTAAAATTGCAGACAGCTCATAGCTGTGAGCAGCTAATCCATCAAATGGTTAAAGAGGAACATATTCTAGAGGTGCCACTGTAAACAGAGATCACTAAATCTGCTTTTAAGCTGGGTTACACATTAAAAGAAACAGTCCCTTTAAACCACGGCTTCTTCACTGGCAGCAGCAGTGTTGTTTTCTCCCTCCTTTCAGCATAGAAATAACAGAGTGATGGGCGGGGAGGATGTCATACATTCGGACCCCAAGGAGAATAGTGTTTTCATTCTGAATGCAAGTGCTCTGTTCCCATCTAGAGCAAGTGATGACATCACCGGGTCAAAGGTGACACCTGTCCCATTCTGCAACTAGCCCTGAACTAAAGCACAGTCCAGTTACGTAGCCTACATCTAACACTTCCTAAGTGTCTGACTGAGAGGACTGTAGACAAAGGGGAAAAACGCCGGTGCCTTTTGAGAGGTTAAGCGGGATTATCCATTTTTCAGTCTGTGGATCTAATGACAGAGAAGAATTCTCCTTTCCCAAGAGCTGAGGCAGAGCCAGAACTGAAAGACTTTTCTTAAACTCATGAAAAATGAATGGCCTTTCTTTCATTTCATTCTCTATGAACAATAGGGGGAGAAAGAGCCAACTATGTCTAAATGAGTCACTTAAGGCGACCCTGTGACTTCCTATCCAAAATATGAAACCAATTTAAATACATGTACTAAAGGATTCTCAAAACTCTTGCAAGTTGCATTAACTCCAAAACGAGAAACTAATCATTCTTATTGTAGCAAATAAATCTTCATGGGCAGCTATTTTGCATAAGCAACATTTTTTTTACAATACAAAGGTAAAAGGGATAGTGATATTTAGGCCTTCGTTATTGGTGGCATGTACTGATCTCTCTGTTTGGACATCAACAGGAGTTGCGCACACAGCCGGATTGCAGGAAGCAGGATTGCTTTAGAGGAGGGGGAAGTGTTAATTAAAGTTGGCTGAGTTCACCACATTCTGAAGCCTTGGATAAAGCATGATTTCTTAAAACGGGGCAGAGGGGGAAGTGCTTTAAGGAGCATGCCGATGTCTCTCAATTAAATGAAACGTTCAGTGATGGGGAGATTTGTTCTATGATCACATTATTGGCCAATCTTCTTGGTTTTTTTCTTTATCTTTTGCAGGCTATTTTAACAGAGAATGACCCACCAGACATAGCTCTGAACACAGATTTGATAAGTGGCACTTTGGGGGTTCAGTACATATTTTTCTTCTCTGCTACAGACCTGAGCTTGGGCTCCTTCATCACAAAAACCCCTCTACTGTTCCCCAGATTTTCTAGAATCAAAAAAATCTGGCCAGTGGATTAGCCAGAAGCGGTAGCAACCCCTGTCCCTACAGTTTCAGCTCTTCTCTTCTCTCCTCTCCTGTATATCTCCTAAAAATGCCACAAAACGGAGCAAGAAAAATGCCTTTGTGTTTTGGAATGTTTTCAAAATAGTTCAGTAAGGGTTAATATTTTGTTGCTCAGATTAGGTCTCACTTTCTCATTGAAAGGCCTCCTTATCAAAGGCTTTCAAGAGAGGCTCCTTTACAGAGCTATTTAAATAGCCAGCAAAGGAGCTCTATCATTGTAACAACTGAGATTCTTTTTAGGACACTAAAGCGCCTTATGCATTCATACTGGTGTAAAGCAAAGTATAAGATAAACAGAGAGATTCTTTTAGCCTTCTAATCGGTTGCACTAGGCAGTAATGCCTACTGGGATTTAGTTTTTTAAAAGTTATCTGCACAGAGATTGTTTGGGGGGAGGGCAGGGTGGGAATCTTCCTGACGAGTTGGTCTAAAAGCCTGGTCACTTCAATAAAAACTGCACAAGACATTCACCCTGTGATAAGAAAAATCTACTGTTCTAATTAGGGAATGAAATACCTCTTTGCAGTTGCATCTGAATGATCATTATTAGATTTATTATTATTTACCCAGTTGTGCTGTTTGATGTTAGAGTTGGCGATTTCCTGGGAAAAACTAGGACAGGACACTGGTAAATATCAGCTTAAACCTGGTTAAACCAGGAAACTGGGGAAAAAATTGCATCAGTGTCCAGCAAGTTCAGCAAACCCAGAATTAATCTGTTAAAACTGTGGATACAGCCATTCAAACCTGAGGAATAGACTGGGTCTATCAAAGTTGGTCTTCAGCTATAGAATGCTGAATGGTCAAATGGACCTGGACTGGTATCTGCAAACTTGCATGCTTCTGACTGCTTAATGCTGGCAGTCTACCACACTGCATTGCTGGAATTTTCATCTCATCGACTGTTTTTGACTTTTGTTTGTATAATATTGAAAACGGAAATATGAGTCATGACATACAATGTGGTGTGTATTGATGAAACTGTTTTTAAAATAGAAAAATGTCTTAAACTGGGCCTGCCTAGTGTTTCCTGGGCAGCAAAAACCAAGATTTTACCTGCTAAAAACCACCCCTGGTAAACACCTGCTAAAAACCATCCCAGCTTGCTGCACAAATACAGAAGACAAAGTCAGTCTTGAGGATGTGTTGTGGTTGAAAGGGCGTGTGTGTATTTTAAACAAAAAATGTAGAAGCAGTTAGAGTCCGTTAAAGATGCTGGATGGATTGCCATACTGAGTGAAGTCCACCCATCTACAGCCATTCTCCTATGCCTCTCCATCAATACACCTCACATCAGCAGAAACGAGCAGTATGACCGGTGTCAGAGCAGGCTAGTTCAACTACCATGCTCCTCACGTTGCTGAGTACATTGATAAATAATTCTAAAGTGTCCACCAGGTAGCACTCCTACATTAAATCAATGACACAGTATCACTTGGGAATACCAATTCTTGACTGCATGTTACTGGTATTTCGCAAGAAATAAAGGGAGCCCAGTGGCACATTTATTACTATTTCCCCATCCATGGAATAGGACACAGACTTATATGTACAAATGATTCTGAAAATCAGAATGTGTTGCAGTGATTTCAAATACGCCTTTTTCGAGACCAAGTTTAGCTTTGTCGAAAAGTCCTTCATTCTTTCACTGCCCCACTCAAACACTACATTAATATTCACCTTACTTGCTAACTAGTACCAAGTGCAACAAGGCATTGCATACAGTAAATATCCTTATGGAGAGGAAGGAACTAAAATCAGAAAACAATGCAGCTGTTGTGATTCCACTAGCCCCGTTTTTAGAGTAACAACCAAAGTACCAGGAGCATATATACCGTGTTACACGCTTCAGTAGAAGATAGACCCAAACCAACCAACACCCGCACTCCACAATCCAAACACACACAAACTCTGGAGAAATTCAGAGTGGGATCCCAACACCCCCAGACTATGGGCACATCTAGATCTATAGGCCACCAAACCAGAGCAGTAAATTGCACAACTATTGTGCACTTGCTTTGCACCAGGGTACATAGCTACACAAGGTACAGGGCAGTGGAGAATCGAGCCCTTTAAAACATCTGTAAAATGGGGATAATAATACTTGCTTTCTATTTACACTATACATTCTTCAGGGTGGGGACTATCTCCATGTGTTTGTCCAGCGCCTAGCACAGTGGGGTTGGGGCCTTTTGGCACTACTGCAATCAATAACAGTAATCTTTGGCACGTCAGACACACTAGATACACTATCAGAAACAAACATCATGGGGAAAAATGAAACAAAAATGGTGTGAAAATAATAACAGATCTAGCGCTCCCTGAGAAATCACAGCATGGCGGTTCGGGTAGCCGAGGGTCAGAAGTGACCAGTACACCACCTCCGCTCAGCAGTCTGTACTGACCAAGCCTAGGGCCTGGTCCTGCAGGATCAGGGTCACAGCAATGTACCATATGCATTTAGTTGATACTGAACTGAAACCTGTGGCCAGAACAGATGTTCACTGGTAGGAGTGAATGAGTTTAATTAACGTCACTATTACTTGTGCAATATTCTTACTGCTCTGAAAAATCATAACAAAGGGTCATTTTATCCTGGACAGATGAGGTATGAACAAAAGGAATCGCACACAAAATGACTATGCATCTCCTGGCATTCACTGTGGCAGGAGGACATGCTCCTCTCTTTACCCCTGGGCATTTGGCTTGAATATAAAGTAGCTGCTGCCTTTGTGTTTCAATCGGCTTTGCCTTCTCGATAAACGGGCTCCGGTTACTTGGGACTCCTGCCATGGGATCTGTTTCCTAGTTTGCTTCCAAGGCTGTAATAAAACTAGATGCACTGCTTAGCTCTTTTCCAATTTTCTGCCTAAGTGTTCGGAGACATTCTTAACTGATGATGGAGTGGTTAATGTGGCTGAGAAGACCCTCTGCCTTGCTCCTGGGCTCAAAAGGGTAGGGCAGAGACGCAGGGCACACAGCAACCAGCTTCACCGAGGCATTTGCTGGCTCTCTTATCTCGCTGGCAGCCTTGTCAATATTCCAAAAGCTGCTCCTGCTCTTATCTTCTAGGAACTGTGGTCAGAGAGTGTGACATCCAGATAACAGTTCTGAAAGTCAGCAAGGAATTGTGGGGTTTTCATATGAAGGCAATGCTCATAGCTGAATGGAAGTTCCCATCCAGAAAAGCAATTGGAAAAGCTGAACATCTCTGCACACCCACAGAGAGAGATTTTTTGGGCGGGGCAGGGGAATGGATTTTGTGACTGGACACTGAAAAGGCTTCCAGCATTTGCAAACTGAAATTTTCCATTTACCCATGGACAGCTGCACTGTGGGTGTTTTTCTACCACCCTCTCCAAAAATTTAGCTCAATCTAGGGGTGAAAGGCGATTCATTTTTCATGCTGTTGGAGTTCCCAGCATTTTTACAGCAGATACTGCTAGTCACATGAGAGTACACAAAACCTGTGTGTTTTGCCGAACAGTAATACAACTAGAAGTGGACAATGAGCTAAGCCACACAGCTCCTGAACTAGACTTTGACTTGAAAGCGTTTTGAAACAGGTTGGGTAATGGACCCACGAACAACCTCCCATGTGTCTCTACTAGCTTTTCTATTGCTTCTTTGGAAGAGAAGCGACACAGTATGCACAGCACACAATACCATAAATGAGTGGAAATCTGGGGATCCTATACCAGTGATGGGTGAACCTCAGACTTTAGTGACTTAGTGCCGTTTGGAGAGGGAGCTGAACGTTCAGATACTTATTGGAATCACTGGACACTTTAGAGATTTGTTTTCCCTACTTCACTTCCCACAGTTCTCCCACTGGCTCCATTGTGAGGTGGGTTTGCGCTGGCATGGAGCGGTACATTGGCCCAGAACTTCTGTGGGAACTGATGCCACCCGCAGGAATTTGAGCTTTCATTTAAAAAATAAATGAACTTCTAGCCCTTATGGTCATGATGAAAACTTTCTGAGTGTGATCTGATGCAGAGCTGTTAGTCCATAAAGCACTACATTGGTCTACATTTTGTAGGGTGACCAGAAAGCAAATGTGAAAAATCGGGACAGGGGGTGGGGGGTAATAGGCGCTTATATAAGAAAAAGACCCAAAAATCGGGACATCTGGTCACCCTAACATTTTATCACCAGACGCATTTACATTGTGCCCACCATTGCAATATGCAGCCTCTCAACATCACAGAGGGTTGTGGGGAGAAATGAAGGGTATTCTTGTGAAGGCGATGGATTGAAACTCAAAAGATCTTGGTTCAACTCCTAGCTCTGCCACACACTTCCTGTTTGACTTTGGACCAGTCACTTAATTTCTCTGCACATACGGTCCCCACCTGTAAAATGGGGTAATAAATCGTTACTGCCTCGGCGGGGTGCTGTGAGGATAAGTGTGTGTGTGTGGTTCTCCAATATGTCAGTTCTGTGGGCCACGTAAGGACACAGACAGATACTATCATCTTTGCCCACAGCTGGATGGGGATTTAAAATTAGAAGCTGGCTTAAAAATAACTTCTATACGATCATTAATTAATTTATACCATGGAGACAGAATAGGATCCTGGCTTTAATTAGTTCTGACTTTCTTTAATTAGAGTGAGATGTTTGTTTCTTTTTGATCTCTTTGCCGCCTCTTTTAAAAATTAGAATGGTGATGTTTTTAACCTTTAAACTCTGCTGAATTTATTTGCATTTTTATGGCCAACATAAACATAGTCACTTAAAGAGAAATAAATGATTTTGCTGACATCATGGGAGCTTATTTTACAGAAACATTCTCTGTTCTTCTAACACAGACACAGAAATGTTGCAGGCTTTTTGACTCCTGTTCCGTAAAAGCTCCTTAAAGACAAAAAGGAGAATATAAGTTTGTGTTCTTTTTCAAGCTTTTTCTGGGAGCTTTTACCTGTGGATTTACACAGCTCTCACTTCCTGCCATGTGAAGGTTTTGTTACTCATCATAGTTTGGCAGGAAATGTTTGTGTTTCCCATTGATGTTTCCTGCCCTGAGCTATATTGAACATTCAGATAATTTTTAACCAAGAACTTTAGGGTTTGTTTTTTTAAACAGACATTTGTGTGTTGAACATGTACCCAAATGGTCATTCTGGTAAATCCATGGCTATATAGCTCAGCATTTATACGGCCCTCACCATAGTAGTTTCTGGCTAGGTCTAGGATATACACTTTCTCTTTGTTTGTTTGTTCAAATAACAAAAACATTTCCTTTCTACTATTACTAATTGAATGTAATTGAACATTCTTTAAGTGTTAATGCTGTATAGAACTACAAACTCTGTACAGACAGGGATCACCTATCACTAAAATGCAGCCACCTGTGAGGTGGAACATGCCAGTGATTATAACCCTGCCAGAAACACTACATGACAGTTAAGGGACAGGAAGTAAAGAATAATTCTTTGTGATTGTGTTTAATTGAAGCAACACGGGACTTTCAGAAAGCAGAATGGAGTTGTTACTCCTATGGAATCTGGACAGAAAACCTCTGCTATTGGAAAGGAGATAATTAATTACAAGAAATCATCAGGGCCATTGGTTTATGTTTCTTATGAAAGATCTGATTCAAATCCCATTGGTCAATGGAAAGACTCCCATTAACTTCAATGGGTTTTGGATCAGGACCTCCAAGGAAGACTGCCACCTAATTACATCACAAACACCACTTAGAATCATAGAAGATTAGGGTTGGAAGAGACCGCCGTGAACTTGCTGAGGGTGCAAACCATCACATCATCCAGATCATTAATGAAGATGTTGAACAAAACCGGCCCCAGGACCGACCCCTGGCGCACTCTGCTTGATACCAGCTGCCAACTAGACATCGAGCCATTGATCACCGCCCGTTGAGCCTGACGATCTAGCCAGTTTTCTATCCACCTTATAGTCCATTTATCCATTTCATACTTTTTTAACTTGCTGGGAAGTATATCACGTATATTGATCTCTGTATCTTCTTTTTCTTTGGACTCCTCCAATCCAATCCCGTATTAATCAGGTCCAAAGGTACTTAGCTTAATTACAGATCTAATGAGATTAAGGCTGAGGTAGCATACCGGCCCTGCCTTAATGATAAAACTAACCTTAAAAGTATGACACTACTCTAGTAGCACTTCTCTAGTCTACATTGCATCTACGATGTAAACATGAATTTGAACTTACAATTATATGCAGCAGTAGTAGTGAAACATCATTAGAGTTTCTAAAAATATAGAAGTTAATTTTCTAATATAAAAGTTATTGCATCCAACATGAAATAACTTTACTTTAGACCTCATCATGATGGATAAAGATTAATTAATCACTGGACTGTCTGGAGGTTGCCTAGGGAGCAGGGATCATGACCTGATTACATTCAATATGGGCAAAGAGAAGATAAATACTTGTTGCTTCAAAGGGGCTAATTTCCCAAAGGTGAAGAAAATTGAGTGAAATTGACTGGGAGGAAAAATGTAGATAGAAAGATGTGAATAAATATTGGGAGTTCTTTAAGAAGCGTTTATTAGATGGCCAAAAAGCCATGAGTACACAATCAAAAAAAAGGACACCTTTGGCTAAAAGGCTATCCTGATTCAGTGGTGAAGTGAAGATAGCCATTAACAATAAAAAAGCAATATATAACAATGATAATAATTGAAAAAAAGGGGAAAGATAGGAATCAATATAAATTTAGAAGTTTATTAAGTCTAGAAAATTGATAAGAGAAGCAAGACATCAGGAAAAAATCCAAGGCTAGCAGGATTAAGGACAATAAGAAGGAGGTGTTTAAAGTATATTAGGAACAAAATAAATCCTAGCAATGTTATAGGCCAATTACTAGATGGAGATGGTAAAATTATAATAATGATGCAGAAAAGGCAGAATTGTTCAATAAATATTTCTGTTCTGTTGGAAGAAAGCAGGATTATGTGCCTGTATCACATGAAGATAATGAAGTACTTTCCAGTCCATTAGTAACCAAGGAGGATGTTAAACAACATCTAGTAGGAATAAAGATTTTTAAATGCAGCAGGCCTGTATAACTTGCACCTCAGTCTTAAAAGAGCTGGCTGAGGTGATCTCTGGCCCTCTGATGTTCATTTTTCATAAATATTAGAATATCAGGAAATTCCAGGAAATTGGAAGAGCGCTAAAATTCTGCCAATATTCACAAAGGATGACCTGGGAACGATACGCTGGTTACCCTGACATCAATCAGCGGGAAAGATGATATAGGATTCAATTAATAAAGAATTAAAGGATAGGAGTATAATTAATGCCAGTCAACATGGTTTTATGGAAAATAGTTATCAAAAAACCTGATTTCATTCTTTGATGAGATTACAAGTTTGGTTTATAAAGGTCATGGAGCAGCAGTAATATACTGAGACATTTGTAAGGCATTTGAACGAGTACCACACAACATCCTGATTTTTAAAAAAATTGCACTATACAATGTCAATAAAGAACCGGCAAAGAATAAGAACTGGCTAACGCGGAGATCTCAAAGTAGATGTCAGTGGGGATCAGTGCTGCATAGGGGTCTTTCTTGTGGGGTTCCACAGGGATTGATACTAGGCCCAATCAGGGGCGGCTCTACCAATTTGGCCGCCCCAAGCAGTCGCTGCCAAATTGCCGCCGTGGCGGGAAATCCGGCAGACCTACCGCCGAATTGCCACCGCGGGACATGACGAAATTCCTAGGGGCTTACCCTCCGCCGAATTGCCGCCGAAGCCGTGGCACCGGCGGACCTCCCGTAGGCAAGTGGAAGCGGCTTCGGCGGCAGTTCGGCGGAGGGTATTTTTAGCAGCCGCCAAAGCCGCTTCTGTTTACCTGCGGGAGGTCCGCCGGTGTGTGTGCAGAAGGCCCCCTCCGCCGAATTGCCGTCCTCCGCTGGAGGGTATTATTAGCAGCACTTCTGCCCTGCCGCCGAAGCCGCTTCCGCTTACCTGCGGGAGGTCCGCCGGTGCCGCGGCTTTGGTGGCAATTCGGCGGAGGGGGCCCTCTGCACACATACCGGCAGACCTCCCGCAGGTAAGCGGGGGCGGCTTCGGCGGCGGGGGAGGACGGGGCACCCCTGGCAGCAGGCTTTTGCACCCCTGCCAGCAGTGCGCCCCGAGGCGAGTGCCTCAATGGCCTCGCCCTTGTTACGGCTCTGAGTGAGGGTGATTAACCACTGAAACAAACTAGGAAGGGCAGTGGTGGATTCTCCATTTCTTGATATCTTCACATCAAGACTGGATGCCTTTCTGAAAGGATACGCTTTAGCCAAACAGCAGTTAATTGTGTCAATACAGGGGCAACAGGGTGAAATTTAAGGTCTGTGATACACCGCAGGTCAGACTAGATGATTTAATGGTCTCTTGTAGCCTTAACTCTATGAATATGAGTTAAGGCTACAAGTAACTCTGATCTCAGCAAATTAAATGAGTGGTTCCCATTGCTTTGATTGCTTTCTCCGGATTGCATGGAAGCAACTCCACCAATTACTGAAAATGTAAAAATGGGCAAGGTTACTTCTCGGGTTGTCTAGTTTCACCAGGGATTTTCTTTGCTGGGGTTAAGCCTCTTTGTGTCTTTTGTTTGCTATTTCTAACTTTTTTGGGGGGTTGTTTGTTTTGCAGTCCCTTCTGCATCCCCAGAGATAGCAGCGGGTGAGCCGTCTGTCACTCAGACGGCAGTGTAGCCTCCCATTACACAGCACAGGCCGAATGCACTCCTTCGGCTGAACTTCTCAACTCCAGGCCCAAGTAGCAGCTATCACTACTACAGCTTGCACTGGAGCTAGCTTTTAATACATTCTTTGCTAACCAAAACTCTGAAGGGTTTAATGTTTCGTTCTGGGCAGACAAAAAGCTCTTTTCCAGATACATTAAAGTGATAAGGATGACTAATATTTAACATGCTATTATCAGTGACATCTAATCCTCTCATTAGGTTGCTTTTGCTTTTCAGCAATGTTAACCCTCGCAGCCCCAGAGAGATTTCCAGCAGACAGGAGTTTGTCTGGTACCATGGCACATGTATATGTTTCTCTGACAGAAGGTGAAAGGAGCAAGGAATAAACAAAGTGCCTGTTACATAAAAGAGCATTATGCCTGCAGCCAAGGTAAGTAAATAAAGCCAGTAAATAGTCTGCATTGTTCAGGTTAGAGACAAAAATGTCCAGGTCTAGTCCAACATCTCCAGGGATCAGTGCAGGATTGTGCTTGATAGGACATTTTCCAGTGCTTAGTCCAGGTTTGTTTTAACGATTTCAAGTGGGGGGAGGGATAGCTCAGTGGTTTGAGCATTAGCCTGCTAAACCCAGGGTTGTGAGTTCATTCCTTGAGGGGGCCATTTAGGGATCTGGGGCAAAAATTGGGGATTGGTCCTGCTTTGAGCAGGGGGTTGGACTAGATGACCTCCTAAGGTCCCTTCCAACCCTGAGATTCTATGATTCTATGACATCACCACTAAATTGAGCAGCTGTTTCACAATCTAACAGATCCTTCCTGTCAAGGAGTTTTCTTTTGATATTCAGTTCCAACTTCCCTTCTCTTAACTACATCCTATGACTTCTAGTTCTATCTCCTTGTACCACACTAAACAATTCCCCTCCACCCTTGGGGCTACTTTCAAACCAGTGTTACCCTGGTGAAACACTAGTGCCTTCAGTGGAGTTACTCTGGATTTGCATTGCTGAGAGGACAATTCACCTGTTGCTGTTTGCACATGTCAGCGATTTGTAGGTGGTTTTCACTTTCCCACTTAATTTTTGCTTAGCCAAGATATCTCCATTTAGCTCTTGTGCAAAGCACTCCTTCCAGCCTCCTAATAATGTTTAATGCTCTCTGAACTCCCTCCAATTTCTCTACATCTATTTACTCAGAACCAGATGCAATAGTCCATGTGCTGTCTCTCAGATTATCCTAGAGAGAAATTATCACTACCCTGCTTTGTGCCATTGATACCTTTATGCGGTAGCCACTATGCCATTGGTCTCTTTTCTCGCCATACTCCATTGTAAACCTGTAGCTAATTTACAGCCCACTATCACACTTAGATCTCTTTCTGCATTACTGCTTTTCAGATTTCTGGCTCCCACTGTCTGCATTGCAGATGATATTTCTCCTGATAGATTCGTTGGCTATTACTAAGCTGACTATCATACTGGTATTTCCTGCCTTTCTTTCTATTCACTTTATTACATCTCTGTCCTCGCTTCGATTTGTATCACCTCCTGATTTAGTAACGTCCATGAATTTCATTAACACTCTGCTAGTCCCGAGAGCTGTATGATTTGCTGTTTATCATTAGCTTTGTATGTGGCACATCAGCCAGTTTGAAATCCATGTGACCGTGCTCCTTTCCGAGCCAAATTGATTTGATGTTGCAAATAAGATTTCATGAGACATCGGATCAGATGCTTTCCTGAGTTTGTGGATATTACATCTAATGCATTCCCTTCATTTACTAATTTTGAATTTTTATCAGAAAAGCAATCAAATTTGTCTGGTCTGATTAGGTCTCTATAAGCTCACGCTGCTCACTGCTAGTGTTTCCATTATCCTCTAATAAACGCACACATAGTCTCTTTAATAGTCTGTTCGATGAGTTGTAGTTGACAAGATAATTTCTTTTCTTTTCCTGAACATCAAAACTACATTTGCCTTTTTCCAATCATCTTGTACATCCCAACTGTTTAAAGATAATTATTTTTGATTACTCCTATTCCTGTAGTGCCCAGAAGGCTCCAATCAGTATCCAGATGTTATTGTGTTAGGTGCTGTACAAACACAGATCTAAGGAGTAGAATCTGATGCTGTTGCTTAGAGCAAAGGCTTTCAACCTTCCCAGACGACTGTATCCCTTTCAGGAGGCTGATTTGCCCTGCGTACCCAAGTTTCACCTCACTTAAAAACTACTTGCTTACAAAATCAGAGATAAAAATACAAAAGTGTCCCAGCCACACTCTTACTGAAAACTTGCTGACTCTCTCATTTTTACCATATAGCTATAAAATAAATCAATTGGAATATAAATACTGTACTTACATTTCAGTGTATAGTACACAGAGCAGTATAAACAAGTCATTGTCCATATGAAATTTTAGTTTGTACTGACTTGCCTAGTGCTTTTTATGTAGCCTGTTGTAAAACTAGGCAAATATCTAGATGAGTTGATGTACCCCCTGGAAGACCTCTGTGTACCCCCAGGGGTATGTGGTACCCCTGGTTGAGAACCACTAGTTTAGAGTGTATAGCACCTTATTCCACGAGTAATCCCACTAAGTGAACAGTGTTGCTTCACTGGGTCTGGCCCTAAGAAGACAAGTGACGTACAAAGAGAAGGGAAAGAAAACACTAAAATGTTTGCAATGTGTATACACAATTTTAATGTGCAAATATACTCAGTCGGTATAAACCAACGCAGCTTCGTTGAAGCCACTAGAGATGCATTGATTCACACCAGCTGAATGCCTGTTGGTTGCCTGCAGCCTAGCCATCACTTGTTGGCTGATTTCTTCTCACCATTGCAGCACAATTCTTGAAGAGGCTTTAAAGGAGGAGGACCCTGAGGCCCTTCCTGCTCAGCCCATTGCATGGTTCCATGCACAAGGGGTGGTGTGGAAGAAGGCACTAATGGGACATTGGGCAGGCGGGTGTTTGAGGCTGGGACTGGTGGCAGTGTGGAGAGAAGAGAGGTAAGGTCACGAGACAGTAGTGAGAGGGAGAGCCGCAAAGGGCCTCAACAGTGAGGAAAGAAGCTTGAACTTGAAATGGCAGACGTGGAGGGAGGGGCCATTGATTCAGAAATGTCGTCTCGGTGCATCCTGAGATTGTGCTCAGTTTTGAGAATCATCCTACTCGGTGCCAGTTACACCCACGACAGATCACAGTCGTCACTGTTCAGCAACAGCCATCATTGTTCTTCGTACTTTTCCAGACTCCAGAGGCAGCTCAGTCCATTACCAGGCCTCATCTTTTGTGGCAGAGTAACTCCATCTTCTGTCTAGTTTTTGTACGTTGGAAACAAATGTGAAATGATTTTAGTTAAGCCAAAGTGCCCTATTCTCCGCTGGCATTAAGTGATGTTTTGGCTGTAAGCGGAAGTGATGCAGAAGTTCCACTGAACTCACAAATACTTAAAGCTGCTGCTAAGTGAGCTGACCTTTCCTCAAGGGCAGGAATGGAAATATTCAGATACATTTCATAAGAAAGAAGTTCTGTTCTGTTCTTTCTACTGCAAAACTTTACGGTGAACAACATTATGATTCAAATCTTTGTCCTTAAAGCAGTGTTTATCTCCGGGTGTAAAGACTTTTTTGATAAATCCTGATCTACAATTCAGGATAACAGAGAGAGAATTGAAAGACATGGAATGCAAGCACGTCTTTGGCATCTGTTCTATCTGATTTCCATCTTACATATGCCAGGCTTCTCCCAATAAAAAATCACCAACAGAGCAAGATGAGAGATTTTCTAGAAAAGAAAACTGCAAATTCTCTGGTGTTTCTCCTTCACCCTATATTAGGTTTAGGTTTCGTTAGCAAAGTTTTTTTTATTTGAAACATTTACCCCTATTCACACTGAGTAGCACCTTACTCTAAAAGTAGCCCTGTTGATTTCAGTGGCATTACTCATGCGGTACGCCACTATTCAGTATAAGTAAGGGGATCACAATCAGAACCTCATGGAGGGCCACTAGTCCTAAAACGTGATCATTACTTTAGTGTACATTTGATGGTCCCCTTCCTATAGGTAATATTCTTATGAGATCCTTTTAGATCTTTCGAAATGTAATAAATAATGCACAACAACACAACTTCTTACTGTGATGCAGAGCACCCAAGTAAAATGATGACATATGCCTACTAGCACTACCAATCTTCTTGCAAATGTAGATGTGTGAATGTTGACATGATATATTTCTTTGGAAGTAGCCAGTTAGTATTTACAACTCTTCAGCTATGAGCTTCTAGGATACCAACATTCCCCTTTCGAATGGAGAAGTGCCTTTGATCTTTGAAACGAAAATAAGAAAGAAAAACTTGTAGCACCTTAGAGACTAACAAATTTATTTCAGCATAAGCTTTCGTGGGTTAGTACCCACTTCATCGGATGCATGGAATGAAACATACAGTAGACAGATATTTATACAGTCAGAGAAACATGATAAGGTGGAGGTGCATAGACCAACCTTAAGAGGCTAATTAATTGAGAGGCTAATTAATTAGCCTCTTAAGGTTGGTCTATGCACCTCCACCTTATCATGTTTCTCTGACTGTATAAATATCTGTCTACTGTATGTTTCATTCCATGCATCCGATGAAGTGGGTACTAACCCACGAAAGCTTATGCTGAAATAAATTTGTTCGTCTCTAAGGTGCTACAAGTTTTTCTTTCTTATTTTCGTTTTGCTGACACAGACTAACACAGCTACTACACTGAAACCTATCATTTGATCTTTGAGAAGATCATCCATGCAATCCCTGTGGACTGATGAGGTCATAATATGAGGCAGTACTGGGTAGAGGGGGGAGAAGAGGATGCGCCCCACTCCTGCTTGACAATGTGCAGCCTCCGCAGCCCACACAGGTGAACAAATGAAGATTTTGTAGCACACAAATTATTTCTGAATTCTAGCAGCCGAAGGGAGGACCCCCTGTCAGCTCCAAACTTCTACTTATATTGGGGGTGGGAGAATTTTAGTTTAAAGCCTTATAGGTATGTGCAATTATATTATTTGAAGTTTTCATCTACCGTTTAAAAGTTACACTATAAACATTTAAAAACAATGTTTTTACTAACCTAGATGTGCTCTAACACTGTAGCACCATTTTGAGCACATGGGAGGAGACTGGTTCTTGGATCTGACGCAGATTGAATGAAGGCATCACTTTGATGTGCATAATAATGGCTATAAATAATCAAAGGCATTGAGAATTCAAGAAGTGATTTCTTGTATTGTAAATGTTCTGGACAGAATTATTTCTATGACTTGCTGACTACATAGTCTACTCATCATGCCACCTGGCCACAGAACGCTTTGGATGGAATCAAAGTATAACTATAGGCACTAGATAATGATACTGCAAGCACAAAACTTTCCTGAAACTGAGCTCTCCCCTTCTCTCTGTGGTTTGTGCCGTTATTATTCCTCCTGGGAATTCAGACTCCCCCGTACAGGGGCAGTACAAATATGCTTCCTCCCGAATTTAAATAGGTACATAATTGCAATTATGCCCAGCTGCTTAGAGTGGCAGAGGAATGGAATGTTAAATTTTCATGCAACATATCAGAAGATCAGCTAGCCTTTTGTGAGCAGCTCTGAAGTGCCTGGTGTGTGGAAATACCCTGCAGCTTCAGGGCTGGCTTTCTGATTTTGTGTGTTCCCAAATGTTGATTATCTGCACAGTCTGAATGTCAGAAAAGATACTCTTCGCAGCTGTCAGCTACACAATAATATTTTAGAGCAGAGTGTTAGAATAGGCTAACTTATGGAAATAAGGACATTTCTGTCAATCTGAAGTCTTTAGACTCATTCTACCACCATAATTACTTAGTTGTATTGCAGAGCACTATCCTTTTCTCTAGGTTATTGTAGCACAATCTGATTTGGATTCAGCCCCAAAAATGCTCAGGAGTACACTCCCACGAACCCACAAAGTCTGGGGGAAAGAGCAACAAAAACCAAAGCTGATTACAAGGAGAGTTAATAGTCAGAGCCACTTGCGGGATAAAGGCTCCTCCACCACTTTTCAGATGACTCTTGAGAGGCACTAAACAGTCCAGACCAGGGCCGGCTCCAGGCACCAGACGGCCAAGTGCGTGCCTGGGGCGGCGCCCTGTAGGGGTCGGCAGTCTGGGGATTCTGGGGCGGCGTGCTTTGTTTGGTTTTTTTTTTTTTTAACTTCAGCGGCCATTTTTTTTTGCTTTGACGCTTCGGTGGCGGCCATTTTTTTTTGCTTCGGCTGGGGTGGTTTTTTTGCTTTGGCACTTCGGCAGCGGCCATTTTTATTTTTTTGCTTCAGGCGGACGAAAAGCTGGAGCTGGCCCTGGTCCAGACTCTCAACGGCAGCAACTTCCCCCTCCTTGGATGTATAAACAGGGTGATACTGAGTAGGAGTAGGGAGATTATAGTCTCTCTGCATTTGGCACTGGAATCCGTGTCCAGTTCTGGTGTCCACAATTCAAGACAGCTGTTGATAAATTGGAGAGGGTTCAGAGAAGAGCCAAGAGACTGAATAAAGAACTGGAAAAAAAGGCCTTCTAGGGAGAGACTCCAGGAGCTCAATCTGTTTAGCTTAATGAAGAGACAACCCAGGTGACCTGATCACCGTCTATAACTACCTACGTGGGGAACAAATGTTTGATAATAGAGGGCTCTTCAGTTTAGCTGACAAAGCTCTGACAAGATCCAATGGCTGGGAGCTGAAAGTAGACCAATTCAGAACAGAAACAAGGTGCAAATTGTTAACAGTGAAGGTAATTCTCCGTTGGATCGACTTACTACGGCGTCTGCATTACTGGACATTTTAAAATTAATACGGGATGTTTTTCTAGGAGATCTGCTCTTGTTCCAACAGGAATTAATTTAGGGCAGTCCGATGGAGGTTTACAAACAAAACAGGCTGGGAGCCGCCTGGTCAGAAATACTCAAATGCTCTCGGATTTAAAGAGAAGAGATACCTAGCAGCATTGGTTTTCTTCCCCTTCCTTAATCCAAGAAACTGTTTAGTCCCGGCCACATTCCATCTCCGATAAATGGGGGGTTGCTCGAAGCTGTATTGGTTCAGTGATTCAAAGAAAGCTGCCCATGTTATTCATCTGAGGCAAAAATAATGTGGGCAACTTTCTTTTCACCTTGCGGCTGGTGACTGCTGAAGCTGGTTTGGATAATTTTTAGATCAGGCAAAATAAGACAGCGGGGGAAATCATGATTTCCAAGGCAGTCAAGGTTATAACCTGGCCGTGTGTGATCAACCACGGCAAGCATTCAAATACAGCACGTGATATTGCTCCGCGTCTGTCAGGGACGTAAGCAAAGAGGGCTCCCGACTCGCTGTGTCAGTGACACAGCGCTATTTAAACTGGCCTAAGTGGGGTCAGAGGGTTTGCCACTTCTCTCCTCCCCTGCAGCGTGGGTCTTCTTTCACCCATGGTAACTGCATGGCTCAATGTCAAGAATATGTGACTTAGAGCAAGCTGACTTTTTGGACACTGCAAAGCTGCTGCAGAGCCAGCTGCCAGATGCTGCCTGACTGAGAAAGTGGCACTGTCCCTTCACACAGTCACAGCTTCAGCAGGTTTTGAAGGGCAAGAGTGTCAAGGTATCGTTGAGCAGCCAGGGAGTATCGCACAACAAAATGCTACCCTGCCTGCTGAGCTGCCCCCGGGGACACTTTGCAAGCTTCTTCTGAGTCCAGTCCCTTAACTCTACCTGCAAACTCCATCATCGTCTGTTAGGAACCTAGCCACTCTTTTGGCAACATGAAATTCCATGGCTCTGAACCACTGCGGCATGAGGCAGTGACGGCTGTTTACGAACGGTGGAGGTTTTCTTGACTGAACCAAAATGAAAAGAAAATGTACATCCAAATTCTAAGAGTCTAGGGAAGAACCAACTTCTTTAGGGATAGCTCACGTCAGCTTGTCTGTATTCGGACAGGCTGTTTTCCCAAGCAGGTTTGGTGACTGCCCTGTTCTCAGAATCTGCAGCACGTATTCTTTATTTTGTGTGGGAAGCACAGTCTCAATAAATGACAGTTGTTTGTGCTACTGGATTGAAATAAAGTTCAGAGTCTGTGCAATGGATCACAGAAAAAGAATTGCCTATTGCCACCTATTTAACTCGGGGGCAGGTGGATTAACATGGCTGTAGAGCTTTCAGTTTTTGACTGGCTTTAAAACGGCGAGAGTTTAAGGATTTTTCTTGTTGGCGTCGTGGGGAAGGATGGGTGGAGGTAGAATGGAAGGCAGAAGAGGGTTTAGTTTCTCATATTGTATCAGTCACTCTGTGTAAACGCTACAAAACTGTCCCAGCACTCCTGCCTTGAGAGTAACGAAATTCCAGTGTGTTTGGGTTTGCTGCATTCCAAAACACACAGCTATGAACTGGAACTGTTCAGCATTAACCCAGCTCTTAGAAGCGCCTCTGCTCATTCCTGGGCATTAACCCAACATTTCTGGCTCGACGCTCCAAAAGGTGAGTTCAACCTACAGTGCAGGTAACTCATCTGCCATCAGTTGGTTCTGGCATATTAACTCCCCATTTAAATGCCTGTAATTTAAGCAGGACCACTGACGCCTCATTAGCCAGCTTTGCACACCACCTAGTTTCCTTGTTGCTTCCCTAATCAGCATGATCTGGGTCTAAATTCCAGACTGTTTATTAACCCTTTCATGGTTCAAATTCAGTCTGGGTGAAGTGAGACTGTGATGGGCATGAAGAAGCAACGCCCCCAGCCTGGCCCAACGACCCCATGCAGCCCATAGACTTGGCACAGCTGTTAACAGCTGTTAACATCCCAGGCATGGCTCTGATGATGGACAGACATAATTGCCAGTTTAAGTGGTTTAGCGTATCACTGACAATGGTTATCAGATTCACTGCTGGCTGGCTGCTCTGGGCTAGACTCCGGCATTCACACTACCACTGTCCTAAGAAAGGAGCATTGTGGCGGTGCCCCCAAGCACAAGAATTTCCCCCACTTTGTGTGCATGAATTTGAACCATGAAAGGGTTAATAATAAGTGCTTCTTGTGCAGCCTCCACCCTGCAAGGATCATTGTGACCTGTCCTTTAATCAAGGAAACACATGTAGCAGGGGGCCATGCGTTAAAGGGCCCCTTCCACCGCTCTGGCCCCTTGGCACACATTGCTCACTCTATGCCTCTGGCATGAGGCTTTCCTAGGCTTACAGAAATACAGTCCTATTACCACGGGGAAGCGCCTCATCCAAATATGTATCAGTGCAGAGGTATTTTGAGCCTATGTATCACTGCTATTCAGCATGAGAACAAAGGGAGGAAAAGGAAGAGAACAATCATCGTATATTGCCGTATGATTTTCCATCCACAAGGACTATCAATAGCCTGAGGTTCCATATTGGCAACGTGTCTCTCTCTGCAGTTTTCCTTTTTAATGACGTGAAACCTTTGAATACCCTGATTTGGACCTATGTGCACGTCAGCTGCTTGCCTTGCCTTCCCCTCGCTATATATTCCTTGGTGCCGTTATAAAACAACTCCAGTCGAGGGCCCTGCAGACTTACACACCCATCTGCTAGGCTATTCAGACGCAGAGAGCTGAAAAACACCTGCTGTCCACAAACTGTTTTAAAAACATGCACCACATCTATGGCCATTCAATTTCACATTGACAGGACTAAAACTTAGCTGAAAACTCTTTTTATGAATAGGAGAAAACCTGCCTTTAGTCAAGGGTGGTGAACCAGGCAAAAGGGAACGTTCCCGCTGCCCCAGCTTGCTGAGGGGGTGCGGGTGATCTGCTGTTATCAATGCTCTGCACTGTATTATTTTAAAGGCAAGACGGTCATCTCCTATTACGTTAGCATCCTTCCAAAAATTATGTTAATTTCACAGATGAAAGCTCTCCCCCCCCCCAAATATACGAACTGGGCAAAACTCCTCCATGCACAACATGTTCCTGGCCCGTGCAGGGATCTGAAAGGGGACTAAACATTTCCCACTAACATGAAATGGTTCAAGTGTCACACTAAGAGGCAGGGGGCAGGGAAAGAGAATAAAATATCAGGGGTTAATGAAGGTCCCAAAACTACATTAAAGCCATGCATAAAAAGAATTATAGCTGCTCCTTAGAATTGTAATAAAGGAATATAGCTTGGCAAGGCCCCAATTCTCAGCCCATCAACCTGCCAGAGTAGCTAGGCTGGGTTCTGGATAGCGTCCAAGGGCTGGGGGAAAGAAACAACCCCCTTCCCTTCCCTACCACCTTACTGCTGTTCTGCAGCCCTGATGCTGCAGCAGTGGGCCCCCTCGGCGGGGTAGGAAGGTCTATGCAGCGTCTGATCCAATAGCTTTGCCCCATGTGCATTGCTACCTGGCAGCCACTGCTCTGCGGAGGTCCATGCCACAGGGCTGCGGACGCCTCCCTCTTTATATCCCTCCCTTCCCATGTAGCAGAACTGTGTTGGCTCCACTTTGCCAGGCAACACTCTGCATAGCCATGGTGGAGACAGAGGGCAGGATTTCCCCCTAAAAGATTCGGTTTGCCAATTGTCTTTCAGATTACCAGCCACGATCTGCTCCCTCTAGTTAGTTACCCTGCGGGGTTCACAAGTGACATGTGAGGATGGGATAACACAAACAATAGGAGGCTTTAAGTTCTGCTAGAAACAATATTAACATTGCCTGAACCCAGAAAATGCACCGTGTGCCAATGTGGTTTTCAGTCCTCTTCAGAGCACAACTTAGTAAGGGGCAAAGAGACCATAAATCCAAGGAAATGCCTGCCATTTAAACAACATTTAACAACAATGTATGAAATGACGCAGCACTATATTTCCCTGTACTTATAGGAAATAGTTGTGGGCTCTCAGATCCTGTGGGCTAATGCTGAATTTTTATCTAGTTACTGGCTTGTTCAATTTTGCTGGCTGGTACAGTATGCGTTCTGGAATGTTTCCAATCTCTACAGGAGATGTGGCAATTGCATTATTGCACAGATGTGCCGAGTCCCGCACTGCAAACCTGGAACTTACTTCACTTCTTCGTAAAACTCGGTATTGAGGGGACTTCTCCTGTATGGCAGGACAATTATGTAAATCGATATGGCAAGTTCACTGCACAGATGTTTAGGCCTGAGAACCTGAAATTTCATTCTGTCTCTTCAGATGACACACTGCGCATTGTGCATGATTCATATCTGAAGTGGCATAATAAATCTTCGCCATGCAATGCTTGACTCCTCACCGAGTGGGTGGAACTGCAGGCTGACAAATGTTTATAACATATGCACTAGTCGTGTTCATTTTACACACTAGCCAGCCCCAAGGAGAGGATGAGGAAAGCGAATGAGATGGCTGGGTGGGGGCAGGATGTTAAGATCAAAAGCTTCAGCCTGTTTCCCCCCCCCAAGTAAATTCAAATTTCTTTGCTAAATTTGCTCAGAATTAAATACTCCATCTCAGAAACAGGACAAGGGGCCTGATCCAAGACCCATTAAAATCAATGAGGGGCTTTCAATTGGTGCTGTCCTAACTGCTCCTACTGACGTCCCCGGTAAAACTCATTTTGACTTAAATCAGAGCAGAGTTAGTCCAATGCTGAGCACTTTTGAAAATCCCACCTGTAGAGTATAGTCCAATGTCTATCCTGCTATTTAATATGGTTGAGATGAAAATGTGATGACCTCATGCAACATCTGCTTTGCAGCTAGCCAGATGTTTTCATGTCTGGTAAAACCATGTTTTCTTGTAACGCTATACGTAAAGCACAATGCTGCATCACAAGAACAACCTTGCAAAGGGCTCAGTCCTCCAGCCTGATCCAGCCATGCACTTAGGCATGTGCTTAATTTTAAGCAGGTGAGCAGTGCCATTCATTTAAGTGCTTTGCTGACTTAGGCCAGAGTGTTCAGCACCTCGAAGGACTAACCCGCAAAAGCCCAATTCTCCTGCATACCAAACCGGAACATCTAGATGGTTTTTAAACCATTCCTATTGCCACATAGAAATATCATTGGCTCTATCTGTGCTTAACTGGAAAGGCAGATCAGCATAGCTCTGTTGAAGGCAATGAAGCGACTGATTTATACAAGCTGAAGATGTGGCCCACCTTCTGTGTATTGTGGCTGCTACAGTATCTTTACTTATCCCAGGTGAGCCCATTGTTACATGAGTCTGAGTATGGTTACATTTAATCTACTGTCAACCTTTAGATGATTAATAATCATGATGACAAAATGTTTTATTATAGCTTTCCTAAATGGGCTCCACATTGTGTGTGATTCCAATTGGTTTTAGCTGTGGCATCATTACAGGGTTACCAACAAGATTGCCCTAGAATACAGAAGTGCTTTAATGCAAATATTTATTCTGAATGCAATCCCCCACGTCAGAGTTTCTTAACTGGAAGCAAAGTTGAACTGTCTACAATTCCCTTAGATCATAACCAAAGCTCAGCAGAGTTCATGACATGCAGAATTTCTACACTGGAAAGCCTTGCACAAGCCCTTGTGCTGCTTGACTCGCTTAAAGAGAAAAATATGTCATGTTAATTTCACTGGCAAGAAGCATATTGAATCCCTGAATTTTCTGTGCTATGTTTTTGAAGCCATAGGACCTTGCATTAGTTATTAAACACTTACTTGACTCGCTATTGTCACAGTCCTGGGGATTGCACTTCTGGGTGTTCTCTGGCCACTGTTCGTGGTCACACAGGCTACTGTCTTCCTCAGCTTCACCAGTTTTTGTGTTCATGCATTTCACCTGTCGCCGCTGGATGCCACCGCCACAGGTAGCTGTGCACTACAGAAAGTGAATTAGCTGGGATATAATCAGCTGCATCCAGAATAAAGGTTTATTTGATAGATGTTGCTGCTGGATTTGAGACTGCACTTAAATATCTATACGCTACGTCGCTATTCACGTTTAAAATGGCACCCGAGCAAAATTCCTACACTGTCTTGGTAGAACTTACTTCTCCTTTATCCCCTGCTCCAGTTAGTTCTGTTTCTATGGGATACAAAGGCATTTCTATTGTACATAACCCACAGTTTATCTGGTGCGGCTGCGTGCAATGTTAGCTTCCACTAAGTGAATACACCCTCTATTAATTCTGCTGACTGAGGAGGTGGGAGGGTTGTTTGGCTGAACATGAGACACGGTTAGCAACACACATCCATTAACCTTTATTGTCTTCACTGCTGGCCTGGCTTGTACCGTTTTTACAATGTATCTGGTCCAAACAGGACTTCTTTAGAAACAAAATTCCCCCAAGTGCCTTTTCTCAGCAGAGCTAGTCAATGAGAAATGCTTCAGGGTTTATTTTTTTCAATATTCTGTACAATTTATCGAAACTTTATCGAGACAATACGTCTCCATTCACTTCTCAGATACATGTCCATGGACTGGGATGTTGGTCTGCACTGAAAAGTTTTACCACCATAACTACGTCAGTTAGGGGAGTGATTTTTTGCCGACATCGTTATGTTGGGAAAAGCCCTAGTATAGGCACAGTTATAGTGGTATAAGGTGATTTATACCAGCATCATTTATTTCACTTTGCCAAACCAAAATAAGCTAGACTGGTAGAAGCACTTTTATGCATCTACACTAGGGTTTTTTTTTTTTGCTGCTTTAACTAAGCCAGGATAGTTAAAGCGGTAAAATGTTTAAGTGTAGACAAGGCCTTATAAACTCTATCAATTGTGTGGGCTTGACTGCAGAAACCAATGTTACAGACCAGGTGGCATAGCGGGTGTATGCTTATCTGAGATCACAGTTAAGTCCCTGGAAAACTGCTGTACAAAAATAATACATGTGATTAATTCCCAAGAGAAATTCAGCTGCAGGAGACATTTATTTCCCTTAGGCATTTGCTCACCTCTCCCCATGATCCCACTACCCATTTGGTACATGGGTGAGTGTTGCAGGGTCTTGTGTTATTTGGTCGTAACATTTCATCACACCGTCCGAATTCTGGACACGTAACTAAACGCTCCTGCTCACCTCCGCCGCATGACTCAGAGCACTAAGGAGAAACAAACAAACCATCAAATCGGAATCAGTCTGGAGTACCAGAAAGGGAAAAACAACCCCCTTACTCGTTTCCTATGGAATTACAGTGTGAAGTGGCCTTAAGAAAAATTTGCCTCCAGTGTTGAATGCCCATTTTTGTGATTATAACTATTGTCTGCGGGTGGTTTCATTGCTGGAAGTGAGGATACTAATTGATTTGAAGTTTGGCTCTTAGGCACACACAGCTTTGTAAGAATACAGCAGATCTCAGCTCATATACATTTACTACTTCCTAGATCCAAATACTTAGAGGGTCAGATTCTGTCCACAGCAAAGCTCACACAATACTCCCACTGACTTCTCATCAACGAGAGTCGCACAAGTAGAACTGAGTGTGGAATGTGGCCTACACGCTGTCTGGTACTACTGTGTACTTCTTAAATAATAGCCATTATATGCTTCACCATGAGGCTAAGCAAAAGTAACATGCCAGCGAAATGTATTTGCAGGGAAGGGAATGAAAAATAAGTGCTGATGTGAAACATCACATCACAAACCAGACAAAAAATATATTTACTGGATATACAGATAAGAAAATGAATGGGGCGTCTAGTGATAAATGGATCCAAGTTAGGAAGATATTTGACTGAGAGAGTGTAGAGTAAACAGATTTCAAGGCCTTCAGATTCCTTAATTTAGCTGACAGGCTACTTTTAAAGCTGAAGGCAAAAATGAACATGGAATAAAAGATAATGGGCTAATCCCATGCTGCAGTGTAAGCATGGGGGTTACGAAAGCAGAACTGTGCCAAGCTCAGACTGGCGGGGAAGGAGAAAATCAGTGAAGAAATAACATTTAATTAACCATTTAAACATTTTTCTGTGGAATCTTCCAACTGAAGATACCCCGGGATGCACCATGATGTGGCTTCACAAATACCAGAAGTCCCCTTGTAATCCCAGAATGCCTCTCCCCAATGATATCCCAGAATGCCTCATTCTGTGACATCTCCAGTAAAGAAAGAAAAAACAGGAAAGGAAAACAGGTTACAAGCTATTTTGGGGCTGAGTGCCTTCACCAGCCTGCTCAGGGGACCCCCTGGTGGGAACCGCAGATGGCTAGCTTCAGCTGGATTCTCCTACATCCAACTAACAGCAGGGTTTGGAACACAGCACCAGATGTATTAGTCTCCTAGTTTGTGGGGCTATTGATCTGTCCGTGGAAACCTATGGGGGCAAGTGGAAGAGAACACAGACCAGCAGTTGCCTACTGGTATTTCCATCAGAACATTCAACACGTAGAATCATAGAATCTCAGGGTTGGAAGGGACCTTAGGAGGTCATCTAGTCCAACCCCCTGCTCAAAGCAGGACCAATCCCCAATTTTTGCCCCAGATCCCTAAATGGCACCCTCAAGGAGTGAACACACAACCCTGGGTTTAGCAGGCCAATGCTCAAACCACTGAGCTATGCCTCCCATCATAGTTTGGCAGTTCATCATTTAATAGACACTCGATAGTGTTGGGTTATTTGCAAACAGCTGTTAAAACATATTGAAAAGAACTTGGTCCATCTATCCCTTCATTTATTCCTTACAGACAGGCCTGTATCAGGACCCTCCGAACCATTGGTTCCCAAACTTTTCAGCATCACACCCCCCGTTTAATTTTCGAGAAACCCTCACACACCCCCAACTCTCCTTTACCATCATCCAACCCCCGCTGCTCCTTGTCCCCTGACTGCCGCCTCCCGGGACCCGCCCCTCCGGGACCCTACTCCCTATCCAACACCCCCTGCTCCTTTTCCCCTGACCGCCCCCTCCCGGGACCCCCCGCCCTGCCCATCCAGCCCCCCTGCTCCCTGTCTCCTAACCCCCCCCAGAACCTCCGCCCCAACCAACCGCTCCCTGTCCTCTGACTGCCCCCTGGGACCTCCTGCCCCTTATTCAACCCTCCCTCCCCCCTCCCCCTTACCAGGCTGCTCAGAGCAGCAGGACTGGCTTATTGGAAAGCCTGGGAGGTGGGCGGGCGCAAGCCGCACTGCCCGCGTGGCTGCGGGGAATGGGGGACAGCAGGGGAGGGGCCAGGGGCTAGCCTCCCCGGCCAGGAGCTCAAGGGCTGGGCAGCTTCGTGCCTCCCTTGGAATTTCTTCACGCCCCCCCCCCCCCCCCCCCCAGCTTGGGAACCAAAGCTCTGAACTCGAGTGACATTTGGATTAGGCCCATGTCTGATGATGTATTGAGTGCACCTTCTGTCTCTAGAAATCCCCCTCACCTCTCTCCAGGACGAGGTATACCAGTCCAGACAAGGCTTGGTTTGGCAGGGAGTCTGCATTGGGGGCTTGTAGACAACAGCTTGACAATGAAAGGGCCGCAGAAGCCTCTGTTCTCTGGTGTCAACGCAGTGCACATCCCGAACCTTCAGTCCCCCTCCGCAGTTCTTGGAGCACTGGGTACACAATACAGTGAGTCATGCTGGTGGGGTGGAGGCAGTCACAGTGTCCAGACATGAATCTCTCTGGCAAAGCTGAGTTTACCCAGCTATTAAAGAAGTGAATTGTCAAGCTCTGTCTTTCATTAACTCTTTCAGTTTTTGCCTTTGGGTCTCTCCATGATTGTACCAGGCCCACGCTGGAGCGGGTCTTACGCACAACTACCACCACCAGTACTTTCCACTCTGACGGGATTCTATTTGCATTTCTAATGGCGACCGCTTCTTGAGGTCATGTCCCCAGATCCACAGATCTCGAAAGTTAAGGCCTATTAAAATCATCCACATTTTCCTGCATTTCCAGGAGCGTTGCCTGCCATTCATTCTCAATGGCATTGTCCAGTCTAGTTTTAAAAGTCTCACGCTATGAGGGATTCTTGTGAAACTTTCTGAGAGCCTAACACCCCCAAGGTATTCCCCAATATCCTCCCACAACTCTCCTTTATTGAGCTTTTGCCCACGCCTCTTTTGACCACCCTAAGTGATTCCACTCCTACTTCTGCTGACTTCCTTCCAGTCCGAGCTATTACGTTCCCACTTAGTTACTCTGTACACTCACTGGGTTTCCTAGTTTGGGCTTCAGCCCCAACAGGAATGTTTACGCTGCTATTCTTAGCTCCGCAGCCTGAGCCCAGCGTGTCTGAGTCAACTAACCCTGGCTCTGAGACATGGTGGTGTGGGTTTTTCTTTGCAATTCGGACATACCCAGAGACACCAATAAAGGGCAAGGAGCAGGGAAGCCCAAACACCCTCCGTATTTTTGGTTTGTTTACCTTACTCCAGTTTCCAATACGCCACGAGGAACATGGTCTCAGGTAACACCTCCGAGCAGGGACAGGTTTATTTGCAGCAACGCAATCTTCATCTTTGCCTGTGCTACAATGCACTGTCCTCCAGCTAGCTCCTAGGCCACAGGTTGTGGAGCACTGGAACACAGACAGTAACACAGAGCAAAAATTAACCCCTGCCTCCACCCACCCACAGAACCAAAGCTCAGCAATCAGGGAGCACTGAGCTACACAGGCAGCAAAGCAAACAACTTGTCTTTGTGGAAAAATGCTATGGAATTCAACAGGGGTGAAACCACAAGGATGCAATAAAAATTAAATGGGATTCTGCAGAAATGTGTCTTAAAACCTGCAGGGCCCAGTTCACCGCTGGATTACTGCGGGTCAGTGGCGTTACATCACTGTCAATGCAACAGTGAATCACAACCACAGACTGTAACAGAGAATGAAAGCCTTGCTATAGAACATTTAAACCATCCGAAATGAGTTAATAGAGAACCACGTCCTTGCTAGAGAAGTCTTTGTGTTAGTTTACAAATTCCCCAGCAAGAGTCTCATTCTCTAATCAATTCCTAGAGGACTTCAGGCTTCCTTGTGTTTTGGGAGGAAGAAGACTAGGAAAGGAGCTCCTCTAGAATAACTTTAGTTGTGTCTACTCTGGATGGGAGCCTGTGTCCTTTCTTCTCCACTCCAGCTTTGCCTTCTGCAAGGCTTTACAGATTCGTGTATTTCACTGTTACTTGGCATTACCCACCATGAGTTGCTAACTGATTAAGAAGTAGCTGCACCTACTGGGCCATGCAGTCACGGGGTAAGTGGGTGAAGCTCCAGGGTCTTTAGTTGACATGGGGTGGATTTAGCCTGGTTAATTTTAGAGTCTCATTTAATTAGCATTGCTGGCTTCATTTGTTTAACTGCTCTCTGCAAAGAAACTCCTCCTCATTTCCTTTAAGGTCAAGCATTCCTTTTTTTGTAGTTCACGTCTCAAGTCTTTTTATGTGATTCAAGTTCTGATAAACTTCTCTCTCCTATCAGTCCCCCTCCAAACTGTAGAGCCTGCACCTTGTTCTCCTCTCTAGGCTCATCTCTTGCATCTTATTTTCCAGAGCACACATTATCCCCATGGTTATGCAGCACCAAAGGCTAATTATGAGGAGGCTCTTGAGAAGTTTGCGTACAGAACTTAAGAATTTGGGGACAATCCTTAATATCAGTCTAAGACAATCAAGCACAGGAGATGTATAAAGAGGGCACTGAACATGGGCATTATTCTAGCGCTGCATCAGGAACCGATGAGCCACATTCAGAATATGTGATTAAATTGTGCTCTCCGTTAAACCAGCGTAATCTGTTTCATTGCTGCGACGTAGACGTCCCTGAGCAGCATATGACCCACCGCACATTGTGAGCTCTGTAAAAGACATTCCCGATAGGGAACGTGCAGCGCAGGGAAATTCAGATTATTCTGGCGAAGCAGAAAGGCACACTAATGTATTCTCTCTTTGTGCTTTCTTGGCTCTCCCTTTATTACCATGCAATGAATTGCAGCAGCCATTTGTCTGTCATTGCAAAGTCTATCCAAAGACCAGTCCTAGGAAGCTATCGCTATACAATCAAGGGACCGCTAATCATTAGTGACAGTAGCTCAATAGGCAGACTCGGTGCTGTAGGATTTTTCTGGTAACTTGATGCAAACAGAATCCCTGTGATGTTACCATGTTCTAAGGCTCTCTCGTACAGAGGTGTAACTGAGCTTTCTGGGGCAGGGTCTGCGTCTTACTGGGTGTCTGTACAACAGGGCCCTGGGCTGGCGGGGCCCCCATGCTCTCCAGAGAGGCTTGCTGCACAATGGGACTGTGCAGGCTGCTTCACGCGTCACCAAGTCAGGGCTAAGTGAGGGTTAGGCCTCCAGTGGCCGCACAGCGGGGGAGGGAGCATGGAGCCTTCTCCCTGCTCTCCCGTGAGGAGAGGGCTGGTCTAAGCACGGCCTTTGTGCTTGGGGGGGCACAGGCTGCTTCAGTGGGAGCATGAGGCCCCAAAGGGGACGGGTATAACGGCACCCCCCTATGCACTAGGCAGCAGAGCTAGAGTGTGTGCAGAGGAGGCGCAGGAGTGTAACAGTGTGTGTGTTCGCCCATGCACTGGGAAGCTCTGGCCAGCTTCCTGCTCTTGATCTCCACCCCCGGACAGGGCCCCTCTGTGCACCAGCCCGTGCTGCTGACTAAGAGCCACCTCACACTTAATTCCTTCTGCCAACGCATGGAAAGGGAGCTTGGCCCAGGAAAAGAACGGGTCTGTGAAAGAAGCCCCTTTTCCGTAAGCCCAACAAGAGCGCCCTGCGCGACAAAGCCCTGCTAAAGGACAGTGCCAGGGTTACTCTTTTCACAGGTTTCAGCCGTACTCGCCTCACTCCAGCTCCCAACTTCCCAGCCGGTCGCGACTGTGGCTGCTCTGGTAGCCGGGAGCAATAGGAAAGACTCCTCCTTTGCTTCCGCCTCCTGCTGCTGCTGCTCTGGAAGGCTGGGCGTGGGGAGAGATGGTCCACGTTCTCCATCCCTGTTAGCAAACATCCTCTGGGTGCCCCAGGGCAAGCTCTCAGCCGGGCCCGCGCTTTCGTTTGGGCCTGCGCGGGTGGCCCCAGGCACATCAGAAAACACAGGCTTTGTATAATGAGTTGTCTTTATTTCATTTGCTTCCCTCTCAGCCCACCATGCTGTGGTTGACTCGGCTGGCAAAGCAGAAAGCGTCCCTTCTGGACCAGCTGTGGGGTTTGGATCGGAGGATATTGGCGCGGCTGGTGCCTGGGCACCCTGGTGGGCGAGGCTGATTGGTGTAGGCGTCCTGCTTTCTCGTGTGGACACCTCTTGCACGTGGGGAGGCACGGACCTCAGCAGGGGAAGAGCTGTCGTGGCGGCTGTTTGCGTGTCGTGTGTCTGTGAAACAGCACTGAAATCATCTAGCGGGTTCTGTACAGCCTCTGCACGGGATGTATGGTCGTCCGGTTCCCTGTTATCTGAATGATATGAACCCCTAGTGGGGTCAGTGTCCTCACTAGAGCCTCCTGTTTCCTGCTCAGAGCTGTGTTCAGTGGCGAGGAAAGGGGTGTCGTTAGCCGCAGGGTGCAGTGACTCATCTGTCGTTGGCTGGGGGGGCAGGTTATGTGGGGGCCTGTTCATGTCTGCACTCTCCGCTGTTGCAGTTATCCCGGCCTGTGCTTTTTCATCTTCGGGCTTGGAGTCAGGGTCACCACCATCGATGATGACCAAATCCATTTCATTGGTATCTTCCTGGCCTGGCCGGGCAATACCAGTCAAGCCATCATCTTCGCTGTCATTGTTAACAGGAACCTCTGCGCTTTTACCATCCTCTTCTCTGCTTCCAGGCTCTCCTGGACTTCCCCAAATGTCATACATCTCTTCTCCACCAGCACTGCCCTTGTCAACAGGCCGTGGTGGAGTGGGGATGGCTGGATAAGGATAACTGATAGAGGGGACGGTGACTGTCGCCTCCTCTTCAGAAATGGTCCTTGTCAGCAGGGCTCCTTGGGTTTTATCAGTGGGCAGATTATCCTGGCTGTTTATAGAATAAAGTCTTGTTCCACTCTCAGTGGCTGGATGATCTTCGGAAAGTGGCGTCTGCGTTTCCTCCTCCTCGTCTCCAATGTAGGAGGGGGTTGTGTAGTGGGCAGTAGCTGTCCTGATATCCTCATGTTCTTCAGTTATGCTGAAGAGAGTCTTATTGTCTCCAGCCCCAGCTTTTTCCTTTTCTTCATTATGCACATCTGCAGAAGTATTTGTCTCCCTTCTTGCTGAGTTTCCTTCATTGGGTTCTCCTTCTGGTTCTACATTATACGGAATGCTAGGAGACATTTCATTAGAATCCTCCAGGTTATTCACTGCCTCACCCTCAGCATCTGGTTTAAACCCCTCACTCTTGATGTCCTTTTCACCCAGGGGATCATAGGACAGATCTTCATGGAAATTGATAAAATTATAATCATAGTAAAAATCATCAACAAACACATTTCCCTTTTTGTTACTGCTGCTTGAAAAATCTTCCTCAGTTATGACATTCTCGTCTTTGGCTTTTGGATTATTCGGAATTGAGGGGCTGAAGTGGGAAATGTGATGACTGGGAATGTAATTTATTTCATTAAATAGTTCTCTGCTTGAAGATCCGCTGCCAGACCAGTCAGTGTTGGCATTTTCTATTTTTTTCTGGCATTGCTTCAGGGAGCAAGTAGTTTCTGAGAGTGGTCTCTGTGTAGGATCACAAGTTGTCCTAGTATTGTTACTACAATAAACAAGGCGGCTTTGTGTTCCATTTCCACACGTTACTGAGCACTAGAGAAGAAAAAGAAATGAAAATATCAGAAACGAGAGCATGAGAAACAGTAGTCAGTAAATTATAGTAAGGACGTGCGTTATCATACATCCGTGGGAGTGGCTATGCAAATGTAATGATTTAATATTCACATGGGAGTGACTATGCTAATATCAGTGCTAGCTCTCTCAGCCTGTAAAACCAGAAGCCAGAAAACACTTCAACTGAGCAGCGTGCTCATGCAATTAATAAAAATTCTGTACCTTCTCCAACCAACTTGACTCAGGAGTGCTTTACTAAATATTATGGCACTTAGTTCTGCTGGGTAGATATACAGTTCTGAGAAATATTACAAAAAAAGTCTGGTAGTGAACCTATAATTAAGGGTCATTCATATTTCCATTACAAACCATTTTGCTGGTGTATTTATATCTCGGTCTATTTTGCTTCAGGCTGAAACTTGGCCTACATGCCGGCCAGAAAGTTTTCTTGGAGTTGGGGTTTGTGGAGAGGACTGGATAAGATGATCTAATACCCCAACTGCAGTTGTCATGAATTCTGGCCCTTCTCTTGAAAGAGATTGTTAAATAAAGGGGTGATAACATGGGTGTGGGCCTAGTAAATGGAAAAATGAGGATTAATAAGACGTTTGGTTGAGGAAAAGCACATAATGGACCCATTGACATTATTCAGTATAAAAGAGACCCAAAAACTGGAAATAAGGTCAGTGAAATTATCCCACCTAATATGTAATTCCACTAACATCACACTTGCTCTGAACGAGCTGCAGATCATTATGCTTAATTATAACTGATTTATATAGCATTAGTCATGTATTACAAAGTCCCTTACATAGTCAAACTGGAAAAGCAAACCTAAGCACAGGGGATTTAAATAGAAATACCATATAGTTGGGTTGACAATGTATCCGTTTGGGCAAGAGGTTAATTTACAGTGACCAAAGCAAGGCAATCAGAACTCAAGGTGAATTGCACAGATTAAGTTCTCAGACTATTTGCCGAGTTTATATGTAGGGTCTGGCCAAGCTGTGCTTGGGGGCAGACCCATGTGAATGTGTGTGTGGATGGGGGCGGGTATGTTACATTTGTGCAAAGGTCATTTAGGTGCCAACTTTGTGCTTCTGCAGTTCCCCATGCTGCTAGGGGCCTAGCTAGCCCTTGGCACATATTAACGGCTCTCTGAGGGACCAATAAGGCAGCTGGGGAGTGAAGTGAGTGGAGTGGAGGTCACATCCTCTCCCTAGGGCACGCAGTGCAGGGGTTAGTTATGAGGATGTGCACAGAGCCGGCACACTGGCTGTCTACCCTGGGTGCTCGCCCACTCTGGAGGAATCCTAGTTGCCCAGTGAGAGCTGTGATGTGGACCATTCGTGCCACTGGCCCATATACTAAAAGGGACAAATGTATTAATATTTTCAACCAAAATATGGGGAAAACAGCCCCATTCTCAGGAACATCCTAAGACAGAGTTCAAGACTGCGTTTCTACTGCAATGGTTGAGGAGAGAGGAAGGCTGGTCCAATGATTAGGGCACAAGCCCTACCGAGTTTCCTGCTCTGTCCCAGACTGCCAGTGTGACCCTGGGTAAGTCATTTAGTCTCTTGGTGCCTCAGTTTCCCATCTGTACAATGGGGATAATGGCACTGCCTTACCTCATAGGAATGTTGTGAGGATAAATACATTGGAAATTGCGAGGTGCCCAGACACTATGGTGAAGGAGGACAGTATGAATAACTTGGACGTACAAGTAGGGGTGGCATTGCGGGGGAAGGAAGGGGGTCTTCATTCCGGCTTTATGTGCATATGATGTCTGCTTAATGCTATGGGGAAAACACTGGTTTCTTGAACTCTGTTCTCAGCATGTCAGTGAAGGATTTTCAAGTACCTTTTTGGCTGTAAATGTAAATCAATTCATGATGTTTTAGTTCTGCTCTCCCCATTGGGGAACCTGGACTAGCAAAGAGCTTATGGTCCCCAATGCAATTCCAGTTGGCTCCTGTGTGGAGGACAGACCCAGTGAAGCATCTTCCCCATCCTTGGTCAGCCCCAAGGTTCCCTGCATTTATCGATTGCTGACTCAGCAGCTCACAGCCTCTGCCTCCGTATGAAAGGGCAGGACTGAGCCTTTGTTTACCGTAGGTTACAGGCTCTTTGGAAATGTAAAATATGAGTGAATCTGGAGTAAGGAATGTGCTTGGCACAAGGAGCAGTTTATTTATAACAAGTGCCCATTGCCAAACATTTATACCAGTTACAAAACAGAACTGAAATAACATGTTACAACGTACTAACATCTGTTAGCAGGATCCAAGCCCATTTCACACCACCCCGCTGCCACCATGAAAACACAGCTGGAACAAGGAGCAATGTCTATAGCCCATTCCTTATTACGTACGCCGAAGCCTGAGAAACCAGATGGCCCCAACACTGTACCCAGAAGGTCAACAAGCTCAGGCAGCTAAGGCACAAGGGAACTGAGTTCCAGAGTAGAAAACCTCCACTGAGTCTCCTGACGTTTGAATTTAGGGGAGATCAGCAGGATGATCTCAACTACCAGGACGGCACAAGGAGGGAGAGGTTAGGAACATCACAGGGGTGGCAACCAACAAGCAGAGGAAAAGTTTAACAACATACTTTAGCCTTTTGACCACAGCATTGAACTGGGAGCTCATGTTCCGCTGATTATCTACCATGACCACCAAGTCTTTTTCAGAGTAAGTTCTTCCTGGGCTAGCAGTCCCTATCCTGTAAATATGGCTTGTGTTCTTTGTTTGTAGCTGCACGACTTTGCGTTTGGCTATGCTGCAATGAATATTGTTTGCTTGCATTCAGTTTACAAAGCGATCCGGATTGTTTTGGATCACTGACCTGTCTTCTTCATTATTTACCACTCCCCCAGTCTCTCTGTCATCTGCAAATTTTATCAGGAATGATTTTATGTTTTCTTCCAGATCGCTGATAAAAATGTTAAATAGAGAAGGGCCAAGAACTGTTCCCTGTGGGACCCACTGCAAACACACCCACTCCGTGATGATTCCCTGGTTACAATTACATTTTGAGACCTAGCATTGGCCTGTTTTCATCCACTTAATGTATGCCACATAGATTTTGGATCATTCTAGTTTCTTAATCAAAATGTCATGTGGTAACTTGTTACAACAACACTATTACCATTATCAGCCAAACTTGTAATTTCATCAAAAAAAGACATCGAACATAAACCCATATTTGACATAAATAACATCGCCCCCATTTCATTCTGTCTCCATCGAGTCCCAGATCAGCTCTTGCATTATTCTGCCCAGGACCAATGTTAGCCTGGCAGGTCTATAAATACCCAGCTCTTCCAACTGACCCCTTTAAAATCTTGGCACAACTTTAGCTCTTTTCCTGCCTTCTGGAGCTTCCCCCGTGCGCCACGACTCATTGAAAACCACCATAAATGGTCCAGCGGGCGCCTCAGCCAGCCCCTTTTAAACTTTTAGATGCAAGTTATCCAGACCTGTTGACCTGAGTTACTCTTGGAATGGAAAGTATTTCATCATCATCCGATATGCATACTTCATATGTTCCCCCCCCCAACAGAAATATTTACTGAATACTTCTGCTTATTTTGCATTATTATGAGCAATTCTACCATTTCCATCTAGCAATGGAGTAACTACTGTTAGGATTACTTTTGTTCCTAATACATTTTAATAAATCTCTTTGTTATTGTCCTTAACTCTGCCGGCCATAAAGGGCTACGTGTATCCTTTTGCTTCCCTTATTAATTTTCTACAATTCATGTTTCTAATTTATATTCATTGCTATAAATGTCCCCTTTCTCCCATTTATTTATATATATATAATTTTTTTATAGCTGCTTTCTCTTCCCCTCGAAGACAAGTTGGTTTTTTGATCAGTGAAGCCTTCTTTCTTGATTGTGGAGTTGTGGCTTTTGGGGCATCTGGTAAAATATTTTCTTAAACAGTTCCCAATTATCATTTACAGTCTTCTGTTCATATTTTCACCTTTTCATTCTGTTGTGTTTTTGTTAAATAATTTAAAACCAAAACTTATTTTTAAGCTGGATAGTTTTTAAATGATTTTTTAAAATTTGAAATTATGATTTTTAATTAAAAATCCAATCTGTGATTAAACTGACCCATTAAAGCTGGCAATACAAAAAACCTATATATATATATATATATATGTTCTATGAACATTTTAAATGAAAATGTAACTTTTTGGAAATGTATATACATAATGAAAAATTCCATTTTTGAAAAATAGCCAAATGTCAAAGAAAAAATATTTTACAGAAAATAAACTCTTGCTTTGCCACCCGCTTTGGCTGACCTAGCTCTTTGCCAGACTTCTCCCACATCCCCAGACCTCCCCATTCTTATGAGAATTCCTCTGCTACCTCAATTTATCTGGCTGATTTGTCTGTTTAAATAGCCATTAATAGCAGGGCATCATGTAAGCTGATCAGTGAACAGTCTGTGCAGCTCTGTACAGTCATACACTCGAGCCTGCTCCCTGTTTTAAAAGTGAAGAGTCAATTTCCTCATGTCCATGTCTGACCGTATATGTACAGAGCAGTTAACCACCCACGGACAAGGGTCTGTATATACAGCAATTAAAAACCGGCAGGTAGTCCGTGCCAGCTGACTCAGCCTTGCGGGTCTTGGGCTATGGAGCTATTTAACTGTGGTGTAGATGTTTGTGCTCCTGCTGGAGTCCAGGCTGTAGGATCCTGTGACGTGGGAGGGTCCCAGAGTTCGGGCTGCAGCCTGACCCTGAAGGTCTACCCCGCAATTCAACAGCCCCTGAGCCCGAGCCCCTTAGCCCGAGTCAGCTGGCACAGGCCAGCTGCAGGTGTCTAACTGTAGGGTGGACACACCCTTAGTGTGTACACACATACAAACTCGCACGACTTCCCTAAAACTCCGTGTTGCCGTGTGCTCAAAACATGTGCAGGATCCTGCCAACGTTTAGGGAGGAAACTTGCAGTGTTGCAAAATATTTAAAAGGCTTTAAAAGCTTTTATTTCTGTCAATCTAATTCTTTGCACCAAACCCTGAGGATTTACTAGACCCTGATGGAGGAAACAGCCAAATTTGAAGAAGAAAAACATATTCTAACAGCTTTGGGCTGATTCTTTATTTTAAGATCTGTCTGGGTCACACACCTGCCTTTCACTTGATCTGGTTTTTATAATTGCAGCTCCTCAAAAAGAAAGAGAATTAAAATGGATTGTAATGTTTAAATTGTCAGGACTCCAACTATTTCCAGGAATGTCTGACAGGTGGCGTTCGAATGGGAGCTAGACACCTCCCCTCCCCCGCCCCCACAACCTGAGTTTTCTGTCTGAATTCCTCTTTCCCCCCCTTTAAAATGGTTTAATCTGAGCCAGCCCCTGTGCTAAGTGTTTCACTGCTGAGGTTGTTCTAGGATCGAGTGATTCCCCAGAGAATTCTTCATGAGGGCCCTGTGCTTTGCGTGTGAGTACAGGGATGAACAAGCCACCTGAATCAAGGATTAGCTCTTTAAGCTGATGGGTCTCAACTTTTTTTCACTTTCAAATGGAGGTGTTGTGGGCCCCCTTGGAAATCTTACACATAGTCTGAGGACCCCCAGGGGTCCGCGGATCACAGGTTGAAAACCATGGTTCTATGGTAACGACAACCTTTCACAGACCCCTTAGCCATAGTCTGCAGATCCCCAGGGGTCCGTGGACCCCGATTGAGAACCACTGCTTTACAATTCACTGTGGTTCCAGCAGAGCCCAGCATGTTTATCTGAGTGACCCTTCAAGCTTCCCAAGGAACTGAGACTAATGTGCTCTTTACCCTTTGACTGTCTCACCTCAGACCAGTTGCCCACGGCCCATTGAGCAGGACAGAGGATATCCCTATTACAGGGCGCAGTGGCGTCTGGCTTGGAGAGATGCTGACATTCTGTGTGCTGCAAAGCCCGCTGTTCATCCAGCCCCACGCTCTGAATGCAAAGGACCGTCCTCTTCATGAGCCCAGCTTCGCCACAAGTGGCAGAGCATTTCTGCCACTCGCCAACCCACCACCTAGGGAAAGGAAAGGGGAAAAGGTGGGAGCTGAAGTGAGCATTCGTATTGGCAGGTTTGTTGCTAGTGACAGTGCAATATCTATCCTCCTTGTTCTAGCGACGCACTCGGCGTTACCGAGACGTTCACGCCTGCACGTTCTGAGCTGGATTTCAAACACTCCAATCTGCACGGGCATTGGGAGCCTGGAGTGTGGTTTAGGTGTAAAGACAGAAGCCGTTTGCAAAGCAGAGGCTAATTGGGAGTGCAGCAGCCTCTCCTGCTCTTCCTTCTAGAGGTCAGAGAGGTGGGGGTCACTAGGGAAACTTGGCTCCTGATCAGGGTTTTGGATTTCAACCTCCCGAAAAGTTCAGGGCACTGGGATTCAGGATCTGTGCCCGAGATTATCTGCAGCACTGTGTGGCATGAGGCGTTATCTATGGAGCAGCATGTGAGTTCCTGGCCTTTCCAGCAAGGTCTGAACCCAAGGGAGCTCAGACCCAGATCCTCTTAACTTCCGTTGATTTCAATAGGAATTAGGCACCCAAATACCTTTGAGGATCTGTCTACAGGCCCAAACTGCAAATGCCCATTCACATGGACATCAATGAGGCTCTGCACAGGAGCAAAAGGTCTCTTGTATGGATCCAATGGCAGGATTGGGGCCATAGTTCTTACCAGATGCCAGGGTGGAGGGAGTCAGATGCAGAGTCCAGGGGTCACTTTTATACAGACAGGCCCAGGCTGCTGTAGGCCAGCGTAGCGCTGCTGACTTCACATGCTAATTTGAAGCTCTGCCCTCCCGCAGCCTCTCTGTTAAAGGAGGGAGAGCATCCAGGGCTGGGTGAGGCTGAGAAGATGGAAAAGCAAAGGAAAGCAAACCTGGCTGGGCAGGGCTCTTCGCTACACGTCCTCTGCTTGTCGTCGGGTCGGGTTAATGAGTCACAGTACCGCTCCTCCACTATCCCCGCCAGCTTTTCAACACAGTGCACAATCTGTCTCTGAACACCTGGCGGCAGAGAGAGGCAGCAAACACGGGGTCAGTTTGGCAAGCGGGGCCCCTCACTGAAAACTGCTTTGGCGTGTCAAGAGCTGAGTGTTTGAGCTGCACACCTGCAGGTAGCTGTTACAATCAGCCCCCTTTATAGGGGGCTTGAGGCATGGAATGTTATAATTAAGTGGCCTCGGAATGAAATGATTTGGACCTCAGGTCAGCAGATGTCAGGTTTAGATTGCGGCGCTCCGAGACACACATGCACAGCACATATCAGAAAGTATTAACAACCAGAGCCTTTGTCTGAGCTTTCCCGTTGCTAGCCAGGCTGCCGGCAGCTCCCTCCCTCAACTCCCTATTTTAAATCAACCAAAAAAGTAGTCTATAAAAAGTAAAAAATTAAAGATAATAATGCTGACTATGTAGGAGGAATAAAATGAACTCCACACAATAGATCCTTTAAAATGGTAAGCTACAAAAACATCAGTTGGGCACTGGCATAGTGTGGTTTTTATTCTCTTGTTTCATTGACCCCAAGGTGTTTGGCCATTAAAAATCCATTGCTAGTATCAGAGGGGTAGCTGTGTTAGTCTGGATCTGTAGAAGCGACAAAGGGTCCTGTGGCACCTTATAGACTAACAGACATATTGGAGCATAAGCTTTTGTGGGTGAATACCCACTTCGTCGGATGCATGTTACAGGAGGCCCTCATATAACCTGACTTACTAACAAGAAAAGAAAAAATCCTTAAAAATGAAATGGCTTGAAAAGTCTGTTTCTGCAGAGCTTGTCCGTGATGCCTGCCCAGAATCTTTCATACAGTTCATGAAACTCACAAACTGTCAACTTTCTGCTCAGCAGCCACTTAATTTTGCTCCCTCTCTCACTCATCTGCACTGGCACAGCTTGTTGGTGGAACAATGCTTGCATTGTCCATGGATGTGAAAAGGGCAGAAGGAAACCCAATACATGATATGTTATCACGATCAGATTTCTGGAACTTCACAGTGCTGGAAAGGAATCCTGGCTACACATCTCCCACTGGTCGGTGCAGTGTAGAGGTGAAGGGTTAGAAATAATACCAATCCACCCAGGGCACCAAGTCTCTAAAATAAAAAACACAGCAGGCAATGCAAGATTTTCCCCAGGGAAGCAGGATGTGTTATCCGTTTGGCCGGAATGAGATAAATTCTTAGATTCCGACTTTAGATCCAATCTAGGGCACTCCAAGCAGAAACCTATAGATCAATGGTAGAAAGATCTCGTAAATGTGTAGCTGTCCAAAAAAAGAAAAAGAAAAAAAAAAAGAAAGAAGTGTGTCAGATTATACCTTGCCAACTCACTTTCAAAGCTCAGGGTGTCAGGAAATAACACAGAATAAGCAAGGACATTTAAGTTCCCTGGTCCCTTGAATACATTAAATATTTAAACAAATCAAAGTTTGCTCAATAATGTAAAACGACTATAATTCGCCTTGTTACACTTTACCCTTCACTCTGAGTGAAACTTCACATTCCATGTGTTCTGTTAATCCATTCCGAAAGAGTGAAGCATACATTTCTCAGCCTAGCTGACTTTTCATAGAAGTGTAGGACTGGAAGGGACCTCAACAGGTCATTTAGTCCAGGCCCCTGCACTCAAGGCAGGACAAAGTATTGTATTTCAGTTTAAGGAAAACAAGGAAGAAAGAACAAATATCAAGTGTCCAGGAGAGAACGAGGGTGGTTCACTCTGTTACAGTCTGCATCTGCACGCAGCCCATGTGGTAGCTGCCTCACAGTTGCCTCTGCAGCAGTCAGAGAGGCCGTTCTACTTTAAAGTTCCAGCCCACAAAGAGGTGGACTGCTACTCTCTTCTTTTAACTGCACAATGTACAGGTTTCGCTAATGGAAAAGCTCTCTGCAATGTGGTTTAGCAATCAGGTAAATTACACACAGCCTCTTCTGGCTGTGGGTGCATAAACTGACTCTCTCAATACCGAGCATTTCTGAACAGTAGAAACTCAGAAACAATGTAGGTAGCACAATCTATACCTGCCACCATCTCCATCTGACCCCCGGGGACAGGCTCACCATGTCATGCATCTGGTGCAATAATAAGGGTATTTCTGTACCATCATGTAATTATGATAATAACTCCAATGGGGTAGTGCAAGTTTCTCTACATTAAATCCTGGCCCCACTGAAGTCAATGGGAGTTTTGCTTAACTTTTCAGACCCTCCAGCTTATTTTAACACAATTGTTTGCATGAACAAACATGTCTCTATCCACTTACTCATAACCTTGACTAGCTAAAATAGGAAGCATCTGGTGAAAGGATAAGAAAGATCCCCTGCTGACTCTTCCTGCAATGGGCATGTTGTTCATTATTACCTATGACAACACTGTGTATGACAAACTTTATTTCCTTTCCATTATAAACAGTTGAAACATTAAAAAAAAAAAATACAGCTGTGAACCAATCTCTCTGCAGGTGGAGGGTGCTGCACCATTCAAGGAGCTGCCGGGTTTCTCAACTTGCAATCATTGATAGTTTTTGATCCTTTGTACATATTATTTAATTGCCAATTGTAAGCAAGGCACGAGAAGTAATTCTTCCGCTCTACTCCGTGCTGATTAGGCCTCAGCTGGAGTATTGTGTCCAGTTCTGGGTGCCACATTTCAGGAATGATGTGGATGAATTGGAGAAAGTCCAGAGAAGAGCAATAAAAATTATTAAAGGTCTAGAACATATGACCTATGAGGGAAGACTGAAAAAATTGGGTTTTTTTTAGCATGGAGAAGAGAAGACTGAGAGGGGACATGATAACAGTTTTCAAGTACACAAAAGGTTATTATAAGGAGGAGGGAGAAAAAGGGTTTTCCTTAACCTTTGAGGATAGGACAAGAAGCAATGGACTTAAATTGCAACAAGGGAGGGTTAGGTTGGACATTAGGAAAAACTTCCTAACTGTCAGGGTGGTTAAGCACTGGAACAAATTGCCTAAGGAGGTTGTGGAATCTCCGTCACTGGAAATTTTAAAGAGCAGGTTAGACAAACACCTGTCAGGGATGGTCTGATAATACTTAGTCCTGCCATGAGTGCAGGGGACTGGACTAGATGACCTCTCGAGATCCCTTCCAGTCCTATGATTCCATGATTCTATGAACATCTGCCTTTGTATACACAACCCCAAACGGCACCAGCCTTTCCTCCAGCCATATTCTATTTCAACCTCATGTCTGGTTTGTTGCCCACTGTCACTCTCAGCATCTTGACTTTCTAGGTATCTCCCTTCTATCAAGTCTACGAGTTTGGGGTTATTTCCCCCTAAATGTACAGTTTGCATGTCTCCTAGTTGAGTTTCAATTTATTATTTTTCTGCCAGTGCTTTTAATTCCTCTAAACTGGCTCACAATCATTTTGCTGCTTCTGTTTGCTTATGCAGACCTAGCACAGTCAAGAACGTTGACTAGTTGGGTGTTTTTTTCCCCTGATGAAAAATCTTTGTGTTCAAAACTACCTAAGGACCCCAATATCTGGCAGACACGCAGAGCGCTCAGCTTATCATGGGAGCTGTGTGCCAGCCCCCTGTGTATTGACGGATTTTCTAATCTCACCAATAAGCATCTATATACACCAGCGTGGGAGATGGTGTAAATCAGCACAGCTGCCGTGAAGTGACCGGCGCTCTGCTGAGTTACACCAGATGAGCAGCCCTCCCTCAGTCCCCTACACTAGATTCTTCTTGCAGCCTTGCTCACCTCTGAAATGACAGAGGCCGTGGCTCCCACAGTAATCGCTTGTTAGGCCCAGACCACAACTCCATAAACTGCAGGTTACAATAAAAATAAAAATCCCCAGTTCAACACCTGCTTGCTTTGTCCCCCTGGAGGTAACAAAACCTGGCCTGACGCGCAGATTTCATTTCCTCGAGGGCGTGACCTTTGCCCTACAGAGCAGGACCAGTGAATTTAATAGGATCACAAGATGGTGTCACACTGTTTGCACAAGCAGTCCCATTAACAGCATGGCTGGCTTACCCTCTAACCCTAACCTCTTTCCTTAGCTGGGAAAGGGAGTAATTCATTACTACATGGGAACCAAAACAGAGCGCCCTGCAAGGTACAAAGGTCTGAAATTACTAGCAGGCGAGGATATTGTTTCAGAAATGTCACTGTTTATCGAGTATCAGGGGGTAGCCGTGTTAGTCTGTAGCCACAAAAACAATGAGGAGTCCGGTGGCACCTTAAAGACTAACAGATTTATTTGGGCATAAGCTTTTGTGGGTAAAAACCCCACTTCTTCAGATGCCTGGAGTGAAAATTACAGATACCGGCATAAATATATTGGCACATATTATGTGATTGGATATGGTTTTTTACAGCTGTACTTTTGGCAACAGTCTCCAAAAAACAAAAAAACAAAAAAGCTGGACTGGCAAGAAACCAGCTCTTGCTTTGTTGACACTCTCCGCGAACGGCTAAATCATCTGATAGAGCTGCCTGTGTCCATTCGGCAGCACTGGTGGGGAGAAGCCGCCAAGGATGACCTTGCCTTCCAGAAGCTGCTGAGGTACCTTCTTTTTTTTTATTTTTCAATTCTCGCAGCCCGCACTTCTGCCGTGACTGGGGAGAGCTGTCACTAACGATGCGAACGAGTCGCTGTGAAGGAAGGAGGCCGAGGGAATTCCTGGACTCCGCTGAGAAGAGGAAACTCCCAGACTACTTGGCTCAGCTTTGTCAGTGAGGATTCTCGGAGGGTATTTAGCGCTTGTGAAATGTGTGAGGTTGGCAGCCCCGGCGGCTGAAGTCCTGTTTATTTACAGGACAAGCACAGCGCGAGCTTTGCCACACCACCGTGCTTCGAACCCGAGCAGCCGGGGCCTTGTCCAGACAAGGGGAATTTTGCACAAATTGTTGCTCTCGGTCCCCTTACCGTGTGGCATGATGCTTCCAGCATCTTGGTGGGCATTAGATGGTAGTAACAAATGCCCTCTCAGACCGCCCCCCCCACCACGGAAATCAATGGGCCTGATTCCGATTTCACACCACTTTTACATCTCTATTGACTTCAACAGAGTGACTCCTGATTCACTCTGGTGTAAATAGGATCAGGATCAACTCAGTGGGGCAGGTTGGGTAGCTGTGACTCTGCCTGACCATCTTATTTCCTCTCCCATCTAGTCTGAAACATGATAAATTAAAACAAACAAGCAAAGCCCAAAGTGAAACGGATTATAAAGAAAAATGAGTGAGCTAAGTTCTCTCTCTCTCGGTCCTTTATCACACAGCAGCGTGCTATTCGAGGCACTAGTCCCAACCAAGTGGAGATCCAGTGTAAAAATCTAGGTGTTTGAGACGTGCCAGGAACCCTCGTGTTTCAGGGCATACGCCAACCTCTAACCATCGGGGGCTAGGCGGAAACGTTGTCTGGGGATAAGTTATGACGTGTCTACACAGTGCAGAGTTCCTTTGGCTGAAGCAGCAGGCGCAGACCACTAGGTTACATTAACATTTAGGAGTTGTAGGGATAAAGTTTTCTTAGATGGCAAAAGCACCTTTGGACTGTTGGGAAAGTAATCTGCTGTGTGTGTGTGTGTGGGTGGGTGGGTGGGTGTGTGTAAAAAACACTTACACACACATATATTATCCACCAACCCTGCTCCAGTTAAAGATAATGGCAAAAATCTCCCATGAACTTCAGTGGGAGCAAGGATTGGGCCCCTTTATCTTTGCATACTTGGGTCAGATACTTTTATTTTTTACATTTATTTAAAAAGAGAACTAGCCACTTGGAAGTTCCAAAACTATTTACAAGCTGTGTGCCTAGTGCCCTATGAGATTACTGTCCATACATCTCAAGTTACCAGTCTCAGGGGAGCAATAAGAGATGGCTATGCAGACTTTTTAAACATTCTCAACTGATCCCAAGAACAATTCAGTTAGAAACAGATTTCTTAGAACCCACTGCGGGACAGGAAAACATGTTTCTTTGGAGAACGAAGGTGCCTTGGAGCGTAAAACATAAAATTCAGTTAAAAGAATGGAAATGGGTGAGGTCCCCGACATAGCTAATCATTAAGGCGCGTTTTAATATATCCTTTCAAAATAAAGACCGTGTGCTAGGCAGCGTTTCAGCTTCTAATGACTGTCCACAGGGATTAGTGGAGACACAAATGTTTTGTGTGCGAAGGACAAAGAGGAAAATCATGCAAGATTTTCCACAAACTTTCCATGTACCCAGGTCACTGAATCTCTCTCTCTCTGAGCAGTGGGAAACGCTGACTATAATACTAACGTAATATAATCCAGAATGGCTTCTGAATAAGGCCATCCGCAGTGCAGCACTGGCTCCTGCATTTGCAAACTGTGCACTCAAGTGTGAGCTCTTTGCAAGGCAGCTACACAAAACCAAAGTTTTACATTCAGCTGCTAGGCCACAGTTCTCATAACAGCCCCATGCTATGTCGCCGCTCACCCTCAAAACCAGCGAGAAAGGAAGAGAATATGTCATTATAAAGCCAAAACCAAAACAAGAGACAGATTCTTCTCCTTTCTGTTTACGGAGTAAAATCAAAACAAAGTGTTCTGTTGCCTCTGAGAAGCTGGCGAGGAGATAAAGAGGACCACACACACATAGACACACCTCAAAAGCTTCAACCTCCCAAGGGAGCCATGGGATCATAGGAAAGAAATCTAAAGCCCACAGACATGTAGCAATGTATATGCCTCTCTGCTGTATCTCTGTAACAAATACTTGGAAGTTTAACCTTCCTCATTTTGGACAAGTAGTTCTGTAAAACTCAGACAGCTGTACACCCCTTAGCCTCCCCCTCGTCTAACTGCGGAATAAATTGTCTCCATTATGCCGCCAGGTTGGAAACTCACTGGGACTTGTCGTTTACATGCAGCCTGACCAAGTGTCATTAATTAACGCTACAAAATGTCCATTGGCAGTGCTGGAGCTGTGTTTGTCCCAGGACATGAGAGAGACAAAGCAGGAGAGGTGATATCTTTTCCTGGACCAACGTCCGTTGTGGGAAGGGACAAGCTTTAGAGCGTCAAAGAGCTCTTCTGCGGGTCTAGGGAAGGAAAACAGAGTGTCTGGGCTAAATACAAGTTCGGACAGATTGTCAAGCATAAGCACACATGCTATAGGAGACCATTTGAAGCGGGCAATTAAGGGTTAGCAGACAGTGGGGTGTGTTGTGATGAGCCATACAATCAGAGTCTCTGCTGAGTCCATGGTTTATAGTATGAGTCTAGCAGAGTTAAGTTCCCAGGCTTGGCTTTGGAAGGTGGGTTCCCTTGGAGGACGAGGACTGAAAGGTCAGATGTGGGGTGATCGCTTTGATTGGGTGACAGGGTGTACGGGAGATAGCTCTTTGGGAGCGGGTCCTGGCCTGGACTCCAGAGCAGAGGGTGGCACTGGGGTCTCCTGCCAGTCACAGGGAAGGGGGCCCACAAGGGCGGTGGAGCCCAGCAGGCTGAGCTAAAGCCTGGCTGAGGAAAAGCCCCAGACAGGGTGGAAGGATTTTTGTTTCCATTAGAGACATTTTTAGACTTTTAGTTCGGGACGACTGGGACCTGGAAAGGGTGCACGAAAGATGGTGTCCCGGCCGCAGGGCCGAGTTACTAGGCAGAGACACAGTCCCAGTGCTGGCGTGACCATTGGCAGGGGGCACTAGCCCAGCGAGAGAGCTATGATGTCTGGCCGCGAGCGGGCACCTCGTGGTGAGTAGCCCATTACACACATCCTGAAACAGGCTGTTGAAGGAGGCCGCCTGATCACCAGAGAGGAGGAGGAGAGCGTAGCAGAAAGCTGTGGAGGCAATGGAAGGCAACCTGAGGGAAAAGGGCAGGGGGAAGTGACTGATGACCTGGCGTGTTGACTTTGGGGAGGGGACAGGCAAATCACGGCTATAGATCAAGGAACAGCATGAGCCCTGCCCCGCATGCTTCAGGGATCTGCTGGGATGAGGCATTTCTATGGAATCCCTCCAATCTGACCCTCTGCCAGATGCCTGAAATTGTTTTTTTTTAAATAGTGTTGTGCAAACCCAAATACAGACAATTTTATGTGTATTCAACTTCTCTACAACTCTTTTGTCTGAATCAACCAGAAGGCCCTGAAACTTCCAGGCAACCAGCCTGGTAACAGGACACCAAGTTAAGAGGAAAAAGCCGATAAAGTGCAGACTCCCAAGCTCCTGGGCTCTGCAGGGGGTCTGGTCTGGATATTTATGACCCCAGCAGCTGTTTCTGTGTTACAAACCCACTGAAACCTAAAGCCAAAGAGTTTCTAAGACAAATGTCAGCAAACTGTTCTGATGTGTATTTCCTAGGTTGTGATGTAAAATGTGGCGCAAATGAATTATTTTGTGTTATTCCCTTTAAAACATGATGTTTATAGAGATTTGGCCGGAACCGGCATGTTTCACACCTATTTATTGGGGAGGTCACACTGTACCCATGAGAACTGGACCTATTCTGGTACCTTAATTGTGATGGTAACTCCCAATGATTATGCAAATATTTTAGAGTGAGACAGATCTGATCAGTGGACTAGCTAATAAAACTGATTTCAGATGGGATGTGCTGTACCAGAACTTTTTGGTTTCTATGTGCATGGAATACTTTACAAAAATCACCTCTACTCCACTTACTAGTGTACAGTAGTGTGTGAGAGCAAAGCTACTGGTTTTAATCGTAACACTGCATGAAAAGGTCGACAAACTTACCTGTCCCACATGTGGCGGTGCACTTAGTCCAGGAGCCGTATCGCCAGAAAAACTCTGCGGGCTGAATCTCATTCTCCTGGTCAGACTCCCTTCGGATAGTGTACTGGTATCGAACCCCTGGGTTCGTCTCCTGGAACAACAGCTGTGAGGAGACAAACAGACAGAATCACAGCTCATTCAGCAACGTAAGCACTTTCTGTTGGCATTGGTTGGGCTTTTCGGCATCTATGATAGGTCAAGACATTGCTATGCAGCAGCATAACATACACAAACATACTTGCGTGCAATTCAGTGATCTGGAGAAGACTGGAGAGAGTTCAATATACAAGGCCCTTAGGGGTTGTCTACACAGCAAAGACAAACCTGCGGCTGGATGCGCCGGCTGACTTGGGCTCATGGGGTTGGGCTGCCGGGTCGTTTCCTTGCCATGTAAACCTCTGGGCTCAGGCTGGAGAACGAGCTCTAGGCCCTGAAGTGTGGGAGGGTCTTTAAATGCTGAAAAGTTTAACCAGAACACCCCGATACTGGGCCAATCTCAGTGCCAATACTTTGAGCGGCGCTACTTCATTGACACATGAACTAGGGTGACCAGATGTCTCAATATTATCGGGACCATCCCGCCATTAGGGGCTTTGTCTTATATACACAACTATCTCCCCCCCCCCCCCCCCCGCCAAAAAAAAGTGTCCTGATTTTTCCCACTTGCTATCTGGTAACCCTAACATGAACTCAGAATCTGGCGTTTTGCCTCTTGTTCGGGGGATCACTGGCCACAAATCTGGCATTACTGTAAAGATGTCATTCCCTGGCTGATTCAACTGCAGCAGTGAAGGAAATGAGGAGGTGGGCCTGGATAATTCATAATCATAGGTTCGAAGGCCAGGGGGAACCATTGTGATTATCTAGTTTGACCTGCTCTATAGCATGGGCCATACAATTTACCCAGCTGGCCAAGTGTAGCAAACGTATTATACACTGATTCACACAGCACCTTCTGCGAGCAACAAAGTGCTTTCGAAAGTACAAAAATAAAGTGTTTATAAAGATCACTTCTTCTCCCCCACTGAGTGGCAGCCATCACAATTACTCCAGGAACGCTGCCCAGTAGTTTTAGAACCGGGGGAGAAAATTAGCAAATCCAAGTGAAGCAACAGGGAAGTTGCGGTAGGTGCAATGTAATTAATCCAACTGAGCCCTACTCACATCCATGGGGCTCACCCCTCTAGTTTTGGTTTCCCTCCTCCCCCATAAAAGTGCCATAGGACCTTTGATAAGGGTCCAGACTGTCAGGACTTTGGTTTTATGTCTTATCTGGACCTCACCCCCGAAAGCCCAGTGCTTCCTAGCACCACATCAGCTTAGTGAAGGCTGGAGGTGTTAAAATTAGCCATGGCAAGGATATTCTGGTTAGGAAATAGTTAAAGGCTTTCCCTTCTAATCAGAGATGAGTCCAAGCTGCCAAGCGCAGGCCAGATCAGGACGTTCCCAAAGTTCTTGGTTGTCTGGTTCAGTTCCTTATACAAAGGGCAAGCCATGAAGTTCAGGGCCAAACTCTCCCAAAGGGGAGAAGGGTTTTGGCTCCAGAGTGCGGATCGAAGTACATCTTTAGTTCCAACCGAATGAAAGGCGAATGGGAACAGGCTGTGTTAACTGTAGATGAACTCTTCCTCACTCGGTGGAATATACCAAACTTTCGCGTGGGCCAGAGGGGAGCCATTGGATGTCTGCGTGATTACCTGGCTCTGAGCTGCCTGAAGGCTAGTTCGGGTAAATTACTTTTCCTGAGAGCTCCATTGAGGAATATTATAAGTGATGGGAATTTCTGAGGTTCTCACTTTTCCTGGCTCTGTAGGCGAGACTGGCTGTTGTCACCCCAGAGAAAGACAGGGAGGAAATGCTGAGACTGTAGAACATCAGGAAAAACACTGTTATGTGTGAACCATTAAAACTGACTTGTCTTAAGATGGCGTGAGAGGGAAGCAGGAAGGGAATGCAATTCAAGTTTGTATTTTAATAGGCAACGAGAGAGAGTGGGAACAAAAATCTTCTGGCAGCAGCATGTTCTAGAAGTCGTTGCTGTGAAGCGTTTGAGCTGGTCAGTCATCAAATGAGGCCTTTGGTTAAATCTTTGCTAGAGGAGTTGAAATACATTTGTTTTTAAAATAACTCTCCGGGCCTACGTCATTTCTACTGTTGTCATGAACATCTGAATAAAGTGGGTGGCTCACACCACCGACTTGGAGACAAAAGAGCCACTGACTAACACCATTTCCTGAAGCAGCTGGGTTTTCCCTGGAGGTCTACCAACCAAACACTGCCCATGCCCAACTCTAGTTAGCAAATACAGTCTGTTGAGCCCATTGCCCCAGGTGAGATGGCATCAAGCGAAGCAGTCAGCATGGTGTGTAGCAGAGTCACAGTGACTTGCAATGGTCTAAGACTTGCTAGTGCAGAGAGATAGAAAATAGCGGAGCTGAAATAAGGACCCAGAACAATCTTCACTTAGCAAAAACACACTTGCAAAAATGTCATGCATTCTTCCCGTGTGAAATGTGAGGCTCGTTCTCCGCATGACTGAAATGGATTCACTGGTTAATATGAATTCAATCCAAGCTGCCTCACATACCAATCAGCAGGGCCACAGCACTCATGAAAGCTTGTGGGCTTAGCCTTGTTTTCTTAGCCTAAGTGCTTCCATTATCGCCAAAGCTCTGTTGTTCTTGGAACTCTGGTGGAGCAGAGGGCTTCCTTCCAAGTACCTCCTGATGAATAGTGAAACCTCGTTGTCAGAAGGTTTTAATTAGGTTACAAATCCCAGGAAGCTTTTCAGAGATTTTCTGGTGTAAGGCATTCTGAATGGTTAACATTAACAAGGGAAAACGATACTGACAATATTAGGACAAGAAAACTTTACGATTTCCCTTGTTTCTTTCTAAAAATGTATTAACACATCTGCTTACTTGATATTTATCAAACTAGCCTTTCCATCAAAGCAGAGAACATGGCCAAAGTACCATAGGTTGCTGCTTACCTAACCACCACTTCTAACCCATCATGCTAGACTGGTAGCTCCAACATGCAGGAAGAGGCACCTAAGGAGCATGAGGTGCCATCAAGAGCATGAAAATACAGTATTAAGAGGTCTTGAACCACTTAGCCAGCCTCTGTAAGGGACTAGGAGGGTCCCATAACACAGCAGCAGTATCAGGCACTTCTTATAGTTAATATTTAATTAACTATAAGCTAAATAAATAAAAGCCACTGACTGGATTGCCAGGGTTATGCTGTCTGAGAGTTTGGCCAATTATGCAAAACTTCTTTTGTGCCATGAAGCATAACAAGAGCTAGGCTTGGGAATGCATGACTTGCTCTACAATTAACTTCTGCAAGGAAAGGCTCGGGTTTGCAAGAGCATGAGGACGGGTGTCCCAGGTTGGGCTGAGATACTTTGCCTGCAGGTGTTTGTTTACAAGTAGAGACAGAAACTAGTATTTAGCTCCTGGAAGAGGACTGTCAAAAACTGGTGGTGGCATGATGCATGATGGGAAATATATTCCTTGCAAATAGAAGATCCCTGACATAACACTCAAATAATACAGGGACAATAAGAATACGGGGCCTGATAGTCCACTGCTTTGCACCTTCTGCTGCCATGTGCACCCGTACAAAGTGGGCATGAAACAGTATCCAATTCAAAGTCCCCACTTATTTACACCAGTGATAACTTCAAACACCCACGCGGCACTGAGTGCATGATTCTGCACCACTGACTTCAGCAGGCAGAGGGTCAAATCCTCTCCTTGCACAGGTGTAAATGACAACACAGAGTTCAAGGAAGCAGAGGATTAGGCCCCAGGATCTCCCGTCTCCCTCCCACCCCACTCGCGGAGGGGAATGTCCTAAGGCTGTGGATGCTGGGGGTTGGTGTTCCATTTGACACGTACAGCCAAACTCGGCATCCCAAGGAAAGGATACAGGCTGGCTTCTCATGTCAGCTGTTGCTGTCATTACCATTTTACCCAGGCAGCCTGCAAAGGACGTGAATGCAAACACAAGGGGAAATAATTAAGTGGGGAAATCTGTGGTCTAAGCATCTCTCTGCAAAATTACAAAGCCAAGAACTCCTAGGGAGCCCCTTCCTCCTCTTCAGGTATCTGAGAACAACTTGCCTCGCACCGAGGGAGTCTCTTGTTTCCTTTTACTTTGCTTTTCCCCCTTGAATTAACACAGCTCACAAAGTAGATGCAATCTGTCTTTCCACGTATTAAGGGGCAGTAAAACGGAATAACGCAGTTAAATCAACAAATAAACCCAAATGCCCACGTGTGATTCGCTCTGGCTGTATTTCAAAGGGGCATCATCGTATGCTGCACTTTGTGTGAACCTTTGGGCAACTGATTGTTCAGATGTAGAACTGCAGTCGTTAGAAATGAACAGACTATGAACCACAAGGGGGTAGAGGCTGGTTCTAATGACGCGAAAGTCAGCGGCAAAGTGCCCACTGACTTCAATAGAAGGGTCGGGCTCATAGTCCTAAAGAGAATTGTTCTCAGGTAGCTCCCATTCAAAAGCTTCGAGAGGTTCCATCAACTGGGCGACTTTGTGTTAAACCAACCAGGGCTGGCGTCTGCAGCCGTGAGTGCATTTGCACAGCCAGATCCATAGCTGAAAATCGGGATGAGAATGGGCTTCTGTGAAATCCACATAGAAATAATTGATTTAAAATTATTCCATTTCCTTGTCACTTTTCAGATCATCTCTTCATATAGATTGATAGCCCCCCGCAAAGCCATGCACAGCCAATTAAAATATAAAGTGGCACTGAAAAATAATACCTCCGGCGATGCTTTTACATTGAGTAGGGTGACAAGTAAAATGGCAGGATTTGTTTGCAGAACAGGGCAATTTTCAAATAAGCACCAGACCTTCTGGAACTGCCATTGAGAAGGGATTTATTGGGATTCAAGTCTTGCTCTTATTCAGAGTGTTCCTTGGGTGCATCAAACGTACATATTTGTGAAAAGGCTTCCTGGGGGACTAAGGACAACAAAAGTGAGGTCGGGCTGCCCAGCCCAGTCACAGGAGAGCCCAGGATACATGGGGAACTTTGGGGGTAGAACTCCTGAGTAACCGACCAGCTGGAGTAACCCTAATGTGCATTCTCATCATTTGGGAAAAGAAAAAAAAGACTTTTCGTGTCAATCTGGAGGTGGGGTGGAGTGGGAGAAGAGGGGAAAGAAGGGAATGTTAAAGTAAACAGCTCACCATTGGAATAAATAAACTCTGAAATTCATTAACTGCTCCCTCTGCTCCCTGGGTTGTTTGCTCTAGTCTAAGCAAAGAAAAGAGCCTGTTGAAATTAACATTTGAAATAACCAGGGCAAAGGACCTATTCCCACCCCTCCCCCATCCCTGCTGCCCAGCAGAAGTGTTTGTGCAGTGGATTTCTTAACATGTACACCGACTTTTTAGGTACACGCACAATTAATAGTAACTTCTCCTTCCTATGCTGAGGTCCCCCTAGCTGATCCCCAGAACTAGGGCTTCATTTTCTGTTCCGTGCAGCGATATCAAGCACACAGGTACAAAATGAGGAATGACTGGTAGGCGAGGAGAACTGCTCACAGGGATCTGGGGGAGTTACAGTGGGTCCCAAATCGAATATGAGCTAACAATGTGATACAGCTGCGAAAAAGGCTAATGTCATTCTGGGGGGTATTCATGGGATTATCGTATGTAAGACATGGGAAATAACTGTCTTGCTCTACTTGACACCGGTGAGGCCTCAGCTCATAGACTCATAGACTTTAAGGTCAGAAGGGACCATTATGATCATCTAGTCTGACCTCCTGCACAATGCAGGCCACAGAATCTCACCCACCCACTCCTGGAATAATCCTCTCACCTATGTCTCAGCTATTGAAGTCCTCAAATCATGGTTTAAAGACTTCAAGATGCAGAGAATCCTCCGGTAAGTGACCCATGCCCCATGCTGCAGAGGAAGGCAAAAAACCTGGAGTCCACTGTGTCCAGTTCCAGGTGCCGCACTTTAAGAAAGATGTGGAGAAACTGGAGAGAATCCAGAAGAGAGCAACAAAAATGATAAAAGGTTTAGAAAGCTGAGCTGTGAGGAAAGGCTAAAGGGGCTGGGCATGTTTAAGGAGACTGAGGGGGGACCAGATAAGTCTTCAAATGTGTTAAGGGCTGTTCTAAAGAGGACAGGGATCAATTGTTCTCCATGGTCACTGATGGTAGGACAAGAAGTAATGGGCTTAATCTGCAGCCAGGGAAATTTAGGTCAGACGGTAGAAAATCCTTTTCAACTATACGGATAGAGAAGCTCTGGAACAGGGAGGTTGTGGAATCCCTGTCACGGGAGGTGTTTAAGAGACACCTGTCAGAGGTGCTCTAAGCTGACTTGGTCCTGCCTCAGAGCAAAGGGATGGACTAGTTGACCTCACGAGGTCCCTTCCACTCCTACGTTTCTATGAGTCAGTGATTTCTGACGTTCTCCCCCACCACCACCTCCCAAACTCAAGAGTTGACAAAAGCCAACAAAAATTCATGACCATGGTGGAGCACTGTCCTTAGCTCCTGCCACGGCGAGATCGGCCGATGACTGGACAGGATGTGGGCAAGGGGGATGCTCAGGCTTCGTTCTGAATGTCCTGGGGTCTGACTGGTTTGCGTTGGAACTCGAAGTCCAAATTCCACATGAGCCTGTCCCCACAGCCTGTCCCCAACAACCTCTTTGGGGCCAGTGCAGGAGACCACTCCACAGTCACTCTGTGTGTGGGCTCCTTTCCCCTCATGGAGCTGTCTCTGGGCGGCATTTTAGGGGCCTTCTCCACTAACACTGGTGTATAACGATCGTAGCTCCATTGAAGTCAAACAGTGACGTCGGTGTAAAGTGGTGTACAATGAGAGGAGAAGTCAGCCCTCTCTATTCTTAAATCTTAAAGACTCACTCCTGTGCTGGAAGTTAAGTTGGCAGAGATCCAGCTGGAATGAAACGTTGAGCCTGCGTAATTAGAAACCTCTGACAATTGAGTTAGTTAATGTAAATAGTACACGGAGCCTTTACTGCAAAATAGTGCTGCTTTAAACATGAGGGAGAGGGGATGGCTGGTTGCTCCTAGACGAGCTCATGTTTTAAAAGGAAAAATGATCAAAACTTCATTAGTAAAGTGAGTCTGGCTACCTGAAAGACACAAATCTACCTGCTAGTTACCATGAGGCAAGTTCACACTGAGCGGAAGTTTGGGCTGGAGACAGAAACTTTGTTCCCCTTGCTAAAAGTAAGTAATTCGATTAATAGATAAAGGGAATGGGCAGAAGTGAAGAGGATCCTCCCGCCCTACAAACAAGAGCCTGCTGAATTACACAGACAGAACTCCAGTTCCTTCGCGGGGGTGTGGGGACCTGCTGAACAACAGGAGCCAAATCAGAATGGATGGCGAATAACAATCTTTTCTCTAGCGCTTTTCCTCGGTCGATCTCAAAGCACTTCACATGCTATAATGCATTTATCCTCACAATAGCCCTGGGAGGGGGGGAAGTGCTGTTAGCCCCATTGTGCAGACAGGGAACTGAGGCACACAGAAGCTGAGTGACCTGCCTGGGGTCTCGCAGGAAGTCTGTGGCAGAGGAGGGAATTGAATTGGGGTCTCCGGATGAGACTCTTTTAGAACCCCCAAATGGAAATTCAGATTCATAATTCAAGCTGCAGCTGATCCCTGGGTAATGTTACACTGGAAGGTGCTGAGGGCTGCCAGCTGGGGGTCTGGGATCCAAAGACCGTCACAGACCTCGTGAAAGCCAATGGGGCAGGCACACTCAGGCTCAATGGAAGGACAATCAAGCCCTGTCGTAAAACCAGCTAGGGACTGTGGGGCTAGCACCCGGTACTAGGCTGCATGGTGGGTCATAGCTAAACCACATGGACTGAGGGGTTTCCCTGGGGGCAGGTGCAGGGGCTGGGATATTGGTTCCAGGCTGTGTATGCTGGAGGCAGAAAGACAGGGGAAGGAGTTGTGAGTGTGAGAGGAAGCAGAGAGAAAGGGCTTCTTGGGCACAGAGCTCGCTGGAGCATCAGACTTGGGGGTTTCTGAGCATGGAAATAAACAAGATTGCATTGAGGATATACCTGATGCATATCATCAATTTATTATTCTAACGAAAGCAACCCTGCAAGGCCCCAAACTTTGGCTTATCTCCTCGAGCCAAAGGGGGAACAATAACTTAAAATAAGAGAAGGGCAAAATCTTTGTCTCTATTTGCCTCAGAAAGTCCCTTGGTGCTTCCCTCTTGCTGATATTACAGAGCTGTGTTCATGAGAAAGGCCTGGGGGAAACAGAGGGCCTGGATTTTGCCCCGAGTAAGAGATTCTCATCATCTGTGGTTTTGCCCTCACTCCCACGAGCATCCGGAGCTGACATTACACCCACGAAGTCGGCTGATTTGCAGAGCCTTTAACACTGCAACCCAAGTGTTATATTTGTATCCATATCCATCAGCCCCCACTCTCCGAATGTGTCTGCCATAGTTACTGCCCTAGTGCAGGCCATGGGCTGACCCTCATGCGAAGACTCTTGGCTGCCTACAGGATGGTTGAGGGGCTGGCGAGATGCCACCCGGTCACAATACTGCATTGTAGTGGGATGATGGCATTGTTATGGCATTGCATTGCAACCTAACGCAACTCTGCTGCTGCACTCAGGAAGGGGCCTCTAGGCTAAGGGGTCTTATGTCAAAGCACGGTTTCATCTTGAGGGCTTTGTTAACCCTATTAAAAATGTTGTGATCGCTTTCCCCTTTCCCCATGAGATAAGAAAAAGGATTCAGGAAATAGACATTTCTTTTCGTATTCTCTCTCCTGTGTAAATATTCTGAGGAATGCTGCTATTTGGATTAGTTTCAGCTGGAAAGAACATGGGCTGGATCCACCCACTAATTTGGAAATATGCGCGTCAGATCAAGAGAATCCTTCTGGCTGCTAATTACAGTTGTTCCCAAAGAAGCATGCACGATTCCTAGTAGCAGTCAAAGCCCCAGTTTGTGCTGGAATTCTTACTGCCTCATGAGCAGAAAGCTAGGCATACTGTGCTCTTCTACAGAGAACTCTGGCAGCTCTTGGCTCTGATGGGAAAGGGACGAGCAGAAGGGATTTCCAGAGTCTAAGGTGTCTGACTGCCAGCACAGTACAGCCGAGCTCCCCTAAAGGGATTACAGTGCTTGAGGTTTGGCTCTGCAGACTGCAAATGCAAGTGCTCCTATTCCGCAGCTCAAGCAGCAGCAACATGGTGTGATAACCAGTCCAACGTTTTCCTTGCATGAGACTTTTAACAATCTGTTGCTCTGAGCTCCAAATGCACACTTCATTTCGGGAGGATCTGGGAGTAGGTTTGCCAGGTTCTGTTATGCATAGCTGTAAATGTGCTGTCTAACCAGAGCAACTGTTTAAATCGGACTCAGCGAGGAAAATTAAAATTATTCCACTGGTTGCAATTACCATGAATTGAAAATATTTTGATGGGCACAGCTGTGCTTTGCTGATTTGAAATCATACTGGGAGAGAAATTCCACCCAGTTTGGCCTGATAAGCATTTGCTCTGCTTTAAAGCTTAAAGCTTCCCTAGTCAAGGGGAAGGATGGTCTTATGGATAAGGACTTGGCAGCTCTGGGTTCAAATCTCAGCTCTGCCACAGAATTCCTGTGTGACCTTGAGCAAGTCACTTAATTCTCTGTGTATCTGTTCCCCCTCTGTAAAAGGAAGATAATTCCTTTGTCCATTATGTTTATTTAGACTGTAAGTTCTCTGGAGCAGGACTTAGGTATATGTACAGTCTCTAGCTCAATGGGGCCTAGATTTTGGTTGGGGTCTCCAGGCAATATCATAATACTACTACTAATAATCAGAGCTATATTATCAGCGAATGAGGACTAACTGCCCATCCTAGCTGCTGCTGGCATTTTTCTAAGTTTATATTTGTAAAGAGCTTTGCGGCATGTTGATCTGCCCCACACAGATCTTCACACCTGTCACATGGGGCTACATGGCAAAATAAAACATCACACAAGTACCTGGATCCAGACGGGCTCCCCTGTGGGCCCAGGGGATGTGAGGTTCTCCCAGTTTCCAGTCCTCTCGTAGGTGAAGGTTGTCCCCGCCACTTTGTAATCTCCGTTCCATTGGATGGTCCACCCGCCATTCAGAAAGTATTTCTCTGGATCTTCACTCCTCAAGGCCAGGAAATTTCCTGCTTCTGCCACTTCCTCAATTCTAATCTCCCGGGCTCCAGCTGGGATCATCCCAATGTCAACGTAACCTGGGAATTTTATTGACTGTCAGTCTCAGGCAGTCGAACAAACAGAAGAACCCCAGGCCAGATAAATCAATCACCTCCGATCAAGTCGCTAGAGCAACGAGAGCCGCCCAGATGATTAAACAGACCATTATGTCTTTTAGCTGCTGATTTCAACATCAGCGGGTACCCGGGGGCTCAGATAAAATGGCTCTTTCTGTCCAGTATGCCACATGCAGAATCTTACCTGGAGCCAGGCTGCGTTCTCTGCTGATCCATTCCATCGCAGAACTAAAGGTGTCCCCATTGACCCAAGACCCATGCATTTAATGTACTTTTACCATGTCCACGTTGTATTGAATGTGCTTTTAATGCATTCAACGTGCTGCTACCTTGTCCACATTGACCATCCAAACCCTCTTAAACCTTCTGTTAAGCTGAACCCATAGGTCCACCTAACTCAGATTTCTTTTCAGAGGGCAGACAATGTCTTAGCAGCAAAGATCTGCAAATGGATATTTTTCCTCCGAGCAGTAAACACTGGGATGATAATCCGTTTAACATGTCTCTGTTCCAAAGGCTAAATCTTTGCCCCATTGAAGTCAACTGCAAAAGTACCAGTGATTTTAAAAGGAGCAAGATTAAATAGCAAAAGTGTTTGGTCTCTAACAAATATAAATCAGAATGAAATGAACGATATTGATGGAATCACTCCCTTAGCTTCCTACGTGTCATAGCCAGTGCCTTTCAGAACAACTGCACTGGCAATAATTTACCTTCTCTTTATTGCTGACCCCACTTGTTATTGAAGGGTTCCTGTTTGCAAACCAGTCCTGCCCTCCCCCCCGCCCCACTGCTGATAAAGGGAAAAACTGGATCTACAGATTAAGGGTGTTTGTATTAAGAAAATCATTTAAAACAACAAGCCGGAATCTTTTTTTTTCCCCCTCTTTTTTATTCAAATAGGCGAGATCTTTGACCTAACCTCATTCTGTCCATGTGCTCAGTTTTCAGGGCACTGTTTAGTTATTAGGGGAGCTGAGTTATACTTTACAAAGTTCTAGTCATGTTTCTTTTATTAAAAGAAGTGCTGTCTCTATCTATCTATATAAAAACCGTCTTGGCATTTTAACATACAAAGCATGGAACGGAAACAGAGCTTTCCTATTAAAAAAAAAAAAAAAGTTGAGGGAATTTAGTGCTCAAACACATAATGATAAATAATAATAACAGTACACTGCACTTTTACAGCACCTTCTGCCAAAGGATCTCAAAGCCCTTTATAAACTGTGATGAACTACAGTCTCCTTGTGAGGTTGGAGTTTTCCCTGTTTCTCAGACAGGGAAAACTGCAGCACAAAGATGCTAAGTGACTCGCTCTGTGTTGTCCTGAGTCAAACAAGCACCTTGAAGGGTACCTCAAGGACCCTTAAAGACCAGGACCATCCACCACACTGGTCCATGCACTGTCCCCCCTAAGCAGCATGGTGAACTGCAGAGTAGAGGCTTATCTATCCCCCCAGAAAGTGACTGCAAATGCTCCCACCACCAGCATGAACTGGCCAGGAGTACATGCTGCTCACGCATGCCTTCCACAGCACGTCCCCTGCCTGCCAGTCCAGCAGCCTCCGGCCTTAGCTTGTAGGGTTCCTGGAGAAAAGGATCTGTGTGGTGGATCTGTCCCTTCTCCCTGCAAAACCTCTGAGCACCTTTCATTGCTATGCCAGTATTTGTTGAACCTTTTATGACCCGCTTCCCTTCCTAAATGAGCCACATCACGGAACACGGCAGGTGCCGTGCGTTCTCACCAGTCTGCACTGCTCACAAATGTTCCCGTTCAGAACAGGAACCAGCAAGAGTTCAGGGACAGGCTGGCAGACGGTTGTGACAGACAGCCTTACCCAGCCCCTCGCTCTCCTCGAACATCTTTTTCACAGTCTGGCAGGTGGATCCATCCCCATGGCACACCCCGCACCGATCCTCGACAGCGTTGGAGTCGATTTCATAGTCGCAGCCCACGTTCTGAAACACAAGAACTCCCGTAGCTCACGCTCGGCAGTGACAAGCTCTTCACAAGGCTCTGGTTTTACATGACGAGAGGAGTGCGATTTCTGTTGGCTCCAACAGCCGCATTATACACTCCCAGAGAGGCAGAGGGTGCATGGCAGCCTGGTCTAATAATGCCAATGGGTCTGTTTCTCCAGCACCCGGCACACAGGTGTCTCTCAGCGCCAGCAAGCTGTGCATGAGTTACAGAGTGTCATGACGGGATCACCAGTCCTCACAGGAAATAATGAGTGTGACAAGGACCAGGCTCACTGAGCGGCCTGCCCGGCAGTGTACCATTGGTCATTGGTAGGATGGGAAATAAGGAAGACAGATACATGGGTTACCCAGGGAGATTATGGGCCAGATTCTGGCATGGGGGAAATCTTGAATTTACATGCAGCCAGTTCCTCCTGCTTCTCTGGTGCATGGGGTAGGCTGGGCTCTGGGTAGGAGCAGGGAAAGGCCACGTACAGCGCCTAGCACCGTGGTGTCCTGGTCTGTGGGTGGGTGGGTGGGGCTCCTTGGACTCTACAATAATATTAATTCCAAATGATAGTAATAGTGTCTGGGGCTGGAGTGTGCTGTGTTCTGCCAATCCCCAGCCAACACAATAGCCCCGGGGGGGCTTTTGCCATTGTAAGTGAGAGCAGCCTTGATGATCCGGGGCTCTAGTTCTGGCCCCTGCCTGTCCCAGGGCTGCTAAATCTCATTTTTCACTCGTACGGGTCACATGAAGATTGCAACCCCTTGAGCCTAGACTAGCAGTGGACCCAGCTCTGTGAGTCCTGCTCGGCAGAGCAGCTCCCACTGGGCTTTGGACATGGACACCCTGCTGGCAGCAAGATGCGAATGGCTGTTTCTAGGGAAGAGTGAGATTTCCCGTGAGTGGTTTTGACATAAGCAGCTGCAAAGATCACTGCTTATTGATTATTTCCTCATCTCCTCTCTGTGCCAGATGGAGTGCAAAGGCCCAGCAGCCCACACAGACCTGGGAAAGTCTTGTCGTGCTGGCGTTGTTCTGTAGCCATCTTCCCACGCACAGTAAAAGGGAGCGGGCAGCACCATGTTTCCTCTTTTGAGTCCGGTAATGTCTCTCTCCGATTGGGAGCAGCCAAGACTTGAGTATGTTCAAACACATGCTGCTGCTCAGCTTTTAGCCGCCTTTCTGCTCGGAGTGATGTTGGTGAGTGCACAGCAACCCACATGAGCGGGAAGATAAGGACTTATCTTTTCCCTTTGTCCGGTGGCTGTTTCTTTTCTACCCATTCACGCCGTAAGAACTGCAGGTCGAGTCACTGCTGGCATACATGGGTGGCTTCCCAGCCTTCTCCCAGTTGCAGTCAACACATGATGTATAGAGCCAAAAATCACCCTCCTCCTTCAGGCTAATACCAAATAAACACGATCAACTCCAGCCCAAGCCTTTTCCCAGGCTCCTAGGACCGGCTCAGTGCCAGACGCTGCGTTCCTGTCTGCAGATCCACTCCCACTTCCCCTGTAGCCAGAGCAGAGTAAATGACCCACCTGAATGAGGAGGCTCAACAGGGCAGGTGCACAGGAGGAGTGTCCTGATAGGGCATAAGTCCCTCCAAGCACAAGGAAGCTGTTGGTGAATTTGGCCTGTGTTCTGCTAGTAGTCGGCTGGGTTTGTTTTCATTAATTATGTTTGGGAATATCTGGCGGCGACAGCCGTCTGGGAACGAGAGAGCTCTTGGCAAGTCCCTGAAGGAGCACGCTGCTGACACAGACGCCTGAGCCCTGCACTAGCCCAGCTACTGTTTCTGTGTGCATGCCACCATTACACAACAGCTAACCCAGGCGGTGAAACTCCAAGCCACGGGGCAAAAGTGAAGTGGCTGCAATCCCTGCATGCTTCATTGTACTCGATGGAACGGAAAGTCTGCTCCTGTGTGGTCTGCAGGCTGAGACAGCTGGCTGCGAACGAAACCGTGTGCTGCAACTGTGAGAGGGGCTGGGCAACGGACCCACAAATAAACAGCATCTCTGGCCAAGGAATTAGGGCGCAAATCACCTCTGTGCAGAGGGTGATTTAAGTGGAGGCGAGGACTCGTGCTGGGCATCTGCGCAGGGGGGAATCTCACCCTTACAGCATACACACTCCCATCTTCATGGCAGTCCTTCAAGTGCGTTTTACCGGAGAGCTGCTGCAGGTACCATGCACCTGCCACAGATGGAACTCTGTCAATGTGCCAGCTGAATCCCAATCACGTGTCACTCTTCCTCTGCTTGCTCTGGGCAGGATTAGTCAGGTCAACTGCAAGAGGAGGGAAGTGGCTCACATGTAGTTGCCTGGGAACCATCATTATTCTTCAGAGAGTGGGCAGCCCTGTCAATGCAAGTCCATGGAGTTGCAGCTGCTTCAGACAGCAATACATTTGGTCCATGGACTGCAAAACCGAGATGTCGCCAGTTGCCTTCTACGTGTCTGATACAATGAGCACTGAAGACTTTGGGGCGCTCTCCATTAACGTCACTGGGCACTGGATAAGGGCCTATTTTAGTAGGTAAAAATAGAGCTGAGCTATAAAATATAGAGGGTTTTCTTTGTGAAAACGTTTTCTGATCAAACCTGAGGCATATTCATTATATCCCAGATCTCGGGACTACTCACCTGAGTAAGGGCTATGTGTGAGAGTAAGATTTTGCAAGATTGCATCCCTCTGTCTCCTGGAAAAGTCTTCACAGAACTCTAAAGACGACTCCTGCAGGATTCCAAGGCAGGCATGATTCCACAGTCCTGAGGTGGGTTTTAGTAGCAAGGCAGCCTGCAAAACTTGTAAGCCTGCTCTTCATCAGCGACACCTTGTAGATGGTATTGCCGAAGGGTGTTTCTGCCAAAGGAATTGCTTCCTGAGGCTGGCTGCCATGCCTCCGTATCTGCCTCCCAATTGCTTTGGCAGCATTTTGTTCTAGGTAGCGCGAGTTTGGGAAATGTCCTTCCCAGGTGTCAGTCAGCAGAGCTCGGCCTGACACCAGCGTTAGTTTTTATAGCGTTTCAAAGAAAGAAAATAAAAATTTATAAAATCAGAAACCCACAGGGTCTGGGTTCTATATTAAGATTAAAATGTTCTTTTGTTCAGACCTGTCCATTGTTTAACTTCCATTCCCGAAGGTCAAATCCCATCCACAACATGGGTCCAAATATGGCCATGTCTTATCTTCATTCACTTGGGACAGGAAAAGACACCATCATTCCCACGCATTAAAATAATAACAACGTTTGTCAATAAAACATTTGTTTTGGTGTGAGCAGGCAAAGTCCTTACACCGTTCCTTCGCACACACCACACACACAAGAGGGCAAACAGTAACGCCAGTCCTGGGTTTGCCTTTATTTAACAAATCTCGAAGACCAGTCTTGTGCTTACAAACATAACTGGGCTTTTCTCAGCTACATTCCTGTCTCTCCCTCTAAGTCTCTCTTCCTCAGAGAACTACTCGGAGTTGAAACTAAGGGGACTCATCTGGCCTGGCTTCTAGGGTGAGTCAGCAAAATAACTCTGCACCTCTCCACAGGTTCTCAAAGACATGTTTCACGAAGAGAGACTACAGCCAAAGCATACCTTACAGATCCCATTAATACAGATATCCCGGCTTGCGTTCCCTTCGTAACATGGAGTCCCATCAATGACAGCATCCCGGAGCTTTTCGGCAAAGTATTCATCCTCTGGGCGGCAGTGCAACTCACACGGATTGACTGAGGGTTCCAAACAGACTGTGAATAAACCTGCAAGGCCAAAGGTATCTGCACACTTCCACCCATGTCCTGTCTTCTCCCACTAGAGCCGTCCCTGCTACAGAACCACGACTTGCACTGTCAGGACTTTCCTCTGCTCTCAATAATCATCTTTCGACCCATAAACTAAACCTGAAAATGCGCCTAGGACCCCTTCACTTGAAGTGCTGCCAACTTAGAATGTTAGCTCTTTGAGGCAGAGACTGCCAGTTTTCGTTCTCTATTTGTCCCTAGTACAATGGGGTCCTAGGCTATTATTTAGGCTCCTAGATGCTACAGAAATGCAAATAATAAATTAATAATAATATGACAATACTGAAAGGTAAAACTTATTGGCCTTGTGCATGGATTCTGACCATTAATACAGACCATTAGTAAAATCAATTTAAAATCATTGTCTAGCTTTGCAAATAGAGGCTCAGGAGGTTGGACTTACTGTTGTTTGGTACCGGCATCCACTTATAGAGTTTCCCTTTATATAGCCTGGTGTCAAAGTGGCTGCACTGGATGTGGCGGAAGGACGGTCTGTCTGTGGGGCATGGCTTCGTGTTACAAACCCGGAATCGCTTCCGCTCCCCGAGGCAGTATTTACCGCCGTACTTCGGTCTGTTATCAAAAGCCGGAGAACAGAAAACACAAGCAGGTGCAACACATTAGGATGAAATTCACTAAATTATCACAGAGTGTAAGGAGCACATTTCTCAGCGTTATCCCTATTGGTTGCTAATCTTTTAACTTACCACCTTGGGTCAGATTCCCTGGTCCAGCAAAACCCTGTCTAATTCCATGGAGATTTGCTCAGATAAAGTCCACATAATTTGACACTCTATGACAGGGGTTGGCAGCCTTCGGCACACGGCGCAGCAGGGTAATCTGCTGGTGGGCCGCAAGACATTTTGTTTATGTTGACTGTCTGCAGGCACGGCCCCCCGCAGCTCCCAGTGGCCGCGGTTCGCCGTTCCCAGCCAATGGGATCTGCAGGAAGCAGCGGGCCTCAAGGACATACTGGCTGCCGCTTCCCACAGCTCCCATTGGCTAGGAACGGCGAACCGCGGCCACTGGGAGCTGTGGGCGGCTGTGCCTGCGGATAGTCAACATAAACAAAATGGCGCGCGGCCCACCAGCGGATTACCCTGTTGGGCCGCGTGCTGAAGGTTGTCGACCCCTGCCCTATAACTTCATTTTTATTTATATGGAGCCAAATTCTGCTGCTGTTTGCACCAATATAAATCCAGAATAACTCCACTGTATTCAATGGCATTACCCCAGCATGGCAGAGAGCGGAATGTAGCCACATGGACTCTACAATCAAATGGAATAGAAAGCATTACCTGTGCTAACAAGAGATGGCTCAGAGCTTCAGCCTTCCATCCCGGGTGTGTGTGTGTGTGTGTGTGTGTGTGTGTGTGTGTGTGTAAGTTTGAAGTCAGCTGTTTGATTAGGACTATTCTAGAGAGGGGAGACAGATCTGGATTTGAACTGTGACATTCTGGTATGTTTGGATCTGCGGCTTTGGTTCAGATCTGTTGCTAGTTTTAATAAGTAAGATTTTCCTTCCTCAGGCAGACCTACAACTGTCACACAAATAAGGACCTTGCTTTTTTGCAGCTAACATACCCAAATGGAAAGTGCCACAAAAGAAAGTTATTTGTGTCACATCAGACCAATGGCTGATGTCTATGTATCTGATAATCATATCCCTTCATTCGTTCCCCTGCTGATCTATTGTCAGTTATTAGGAAATGTCTTTATTCTGGGGACAGATCCCCACTGAGGTTGATAGGAGCTTTACAACTGACTTCACTGAATGATGTATCAGGCTCTTTGCTAGTAAATCTTTGAGAAACGACTCCATAAAAGCAGCAAACATTCCAGGTTAAACCTAAATCCATCATAAAGCCAGTTCTCCACAGTGAAATTGAAAAAGCCCTGAGTCCCTGCTATACAACTTGTTTCTAGATTAATAACCTTGCTGATGATGTAATTGGCAGACGTGTCTACTGGACCCATTGGGATTAGAACTTGACCTGCTGATGGTTTATTAACACAGCAGCTCAAAGATGGCTTTTACTAAGTGAGCGTTGTCAAACTGAATTTCTTTACTGAAAGACCTAGCTCTCTTGTTGGCAGGTTACGTCATCCCCCCCACTCCCTCCCACCCCCCCAAAAAGAGGCAACATTGTTTGCCATCTTGGGGAAGGGAGCTTTGATCCCTGGGACAAAGTCCTTTGCTCATCTTTCAACAGATTTTGTTAACAAATAAGCCCATAGAATTCTGGCTTTCAAACAGAAATGAGCTGAACACCAATTAAAAAATAACGAAGCTACAATTTACGGCAGGGTTCCTGCCATCTCTCCCCCCCGCCCCCCGCCTGTAACAATAGTTGCATTCACAAGAAACTCTCCCAAAGAGCCAATCTGAACTAGCTGTGAGAGGAAGATCTGAGGCCCTGCCAGTGGCTGTGTTACATCAAAAGGTGCGAGTCCTGAGGCCCACAGCTGTGGCAGTGGAACCTCTCCATGACTCCATGCTTTAGAGAGGAATATCCCAGTCAGGCAGCCGTGGGCAAACAGCTAGCGTCCGGTGCTGTTGTGCAGCGCAGCAGACCTCTGGGCTGTGGCATCAAAGGAAAACGTGTGGGATCTGAGCTGTTTTCAATAACTATTTAAGCTAGTGAAAGTGACAGAATTTAAGTATAATTGACTTTTATCAGGGATGCTGCTTGTTTACATTTTGCATTTCACTCCACTAGGACAATGAAACCTGACTAATTCCTTCTGGGTTTGTTTCTAGACAATTGCACTTTTGGGTTTTTCTGCCTTAGCAGAATGTTGCAATGTCTGGGCTACCACACTGCAGGGGAATATTTAAAGACAAACGGGGGTGGGGAGGAAACCCCTATTTTCTTTTTAAAAATTAGAATAAAATACAGTAAAGCACAAGTTATATAATTTCTATGACTTCTTTATGAGATTTTTTGTAAAACTTTTAAAAACCAAATTTACGTTTTGGATCTACCTCGACAGTGTGACTTTACTATTACCAATATGGCCAATTTTACGGCCTCGATTTATGATGGTATAAAAATGGTTATTAAAGTTAAGCGTCAATGGAAATGTTTGAACTTTGAAGCCCTTCTTTCCCGCAATTGCAGTCAAGAATTATTATCTACGTAGGAACCTATAGTCTCAGCCATCTCCTCAGTGTTTTCAATAACTGACAAATGATTGCCATTTCTCAAGATAAAACTGGCTGGGTACGTTCCACAGAAAATAAAGCCATCTGTTTTACCACCTTTGCAAGTATGCCCTGATGAGATTGCTTTGGCTAACAGCATGGATTACTGTAACCAGAATCTTCCTGAATTGGCTACACATTTATCAAAAATGGCCCAGCTATTGGAAACATTTCAACAGAGATCCTCTTTCGTCATTAAGTCTATTTCTGCATTAATAAATAGAAGGCACAGGTCCTGTCCTCTTGTCACATGGGTATAAACATGGAGTTGTTCTATCACAGAATCATAGAATATCAGGGTTGGAAGGGACCTTAGGAGGTCATCTAGTCCAATTCCCTGCTCAAAGCAGGCCCAATCCCCAATATTTGCCCCAGATCCCTAAATGGCCCCCTCAAGGATTGAACTCACAACCCTGGGTTTAGCAGGCCAATGCTCAAACCACTGAGCTATCCCTCCCCCCTTGAAATGAAGCCCTCATTGGAGTTACTCCAGGTTTACACCAGTGTAACAGAGAGCAGAATGTGGCCCATTTTGGGTCTGTGTTGGAGAGTGCTACTCGTCAGCTTTCCCAAGGACAGGTCTCCAGCCCTGGGTCTGCTCCTGTTCCAACTGGAATCAATGGCAAAACTGCCATTGCCTTCTGTGGGTGCAAGACTGAGCCATTTATGTTCCAAGTGCTGTGAAAATAACATCCACAGCGTAACTTCCTTGAGTCGAATGTTCTGTGACAGGTGGCTGGAGCACGTGGTACAACACAGTTATTAAATCTCTAAAATGACGATAAATTACAGTGATTGTTTAGTTAACCATACTTCTATTGTTCTCCTTTGAAACAATGTCCCTCTCGTGAATGATTAGAAGAGTGAAAATCTCAAATGTGCTAAACAAAAGTTTTGACCATCACACTTGATTTTGCATGTGATTATTATATGCTAAGTGTTTGCACTAATAAAGCACTGGAGAGATTTTTTGCCAGATAGAATACTTTGACTGTTTTCTCTCCAATAGTCAGTTGTAAGTGAGTTCTCATTTGTCTCCATACTGTTCACATCACTACAGACACTTCTATATTGCCCATACCTCTACAGTTTGCCCTGGGTACATTGTTTTACAGATGCTTGTCCAACAAATACTAGTAGAACAATTGCTATGACTGTTTATTTACACTTTGGGGACAGAGGAAAAGGTCCAAAGATCATACACACATACAGCACCATGAAGAGGTGGCAAGGAGCAATACCATATTTTACTAATTGAAACATAGATAGAGCTGCATAACCTAACTTGAATTCACATCCGCTCACTGGGTCTGGTTTTGATCTCACTTATACTAGTTTTATACTGGTGTGGAGTTACTTGTCATTTTTATCAGTGTAACTGATCTCACTGGGGAAGTGATCTGATGTGTAATAATATATCCCATCAAATCCTACATGGAGTTTAGACATAACATCCACACACACTAGCTTGAACTACTTTCCAGGTCTTTCCCTTTTATAAAACAAGGAAAAGAAACCTTCACCTAAACTGATTGTAAAGTCTTTGGGAGCAGGAACTGTCTTTTATTTTCTGTTCAGTGTCCTGCACAAAAGGACTGTGACCCTAACTGGGGTTTGTTTATAGGTCCTACTTTAATTAGAGCTGGGTGAAATTTTTCAGCTGAAACGTTCTCTTAATCATCTTAATCTTCACCATAAATAACTTTAAGAAAAAAATGCAGTTTGGGGACACCAAAATGTTTCCAAAAAAGTGTGTGTCCATTTTGTCAAATTGTTCATTTGAAACGAAAATCTGAAAAATCAAAATGTTTTGATTTTTTTTTTGGCTTCAAACAACTTTTTGTTTCTAAATTTCCTTTAATTTTATTTGTAAAACATTTAAAATTTAAAATATTCAGAAATGTTAAGAGTGGTCAAAATTGAAACAAAACATTCTGTTTGACCTGAAATTATTATATTTTTAACTTTTCAGTTTGCTAAAAATTTTTAAAAAATGTTTTTTGGTCCAACCTAAACCTTTTTTTTTTTACTTTTCAAAATTGCCAGAAAAGTGAAAAATCTGTTATTTGCCAAACTTTAGCTGTAATATAATAAATGCCGAAGTGCCTGATACCAGCAGCATATGTGCTTTCATAACAATCTATTCACATAGCGAACACTGGAATTCATATGATGCAGAGAGACTTCCCAAAAGCTGTAACAGAAGAGCTGGTTTGAATATTTTGGCACAATATTTTTGGGACGTATGGAACAGACTTGGCCAGTCACAAGAAAAGGAATCGGTACGCTCTCCACCACGGAAATGAAGATGCTGAGATGATCAAATGACTGGACACTCCATGACAGGAAATGAAATGAGGTTGTGAGGATCCTAATGTGGGTTGCCCCCAATTGAAGACAAGTTGAGGGAGGCTACGCTACGTATGGAGGGTATGGATGTGTCCAATGGAGTCCTGAGAGTGTTATTGATAGGAATGCCCTTGCAATCATCATGGACGGAAGATGACCAAAGGTAGGCCAAAGAATCAATACATAGACCAGATATCAATGGACCTTAGAGAGACAACCTGGTGTACAATCAAGAGTTTTGGACAAAGGCTATAAAAGTCACTGACCTCAAACAGAGATGTGTTGAAGAAGAAGATAATTATGATGATTTTGGGGGGAAATTGTCAACATTTGCAACCAACTGTCCCCACCATCTTTCCCACATGGCTCCCCATTGGCCTCAGATCTACTCTGAAGGAACAACTGGCACTACTTGGCAATTTTGTAAGGAGCCCGAGTAGAGAGGCCAAAAGACTGGAGGAGCTATGGGGACTGAACTCCTTTCCCATCACTGAAAGGTGACTAGTCAAAAGTGGACTCCAGCAGAACCAGGATGAGCTCAAAATTATTTTAATGCAAAAAAGTCTGGAGGGCTATTAAAGAAATTGGCAATAGCTTCATTTAGGCAACTCATGTGAACAAGGGCTGGATCACAGCCCAGACATGAACATGTGTCTGCAGTTGAAAGCCTCTCTTCCCCCATCCCCACATCATTTATATAGCAGAAGGGCAGTTCATTAGGGTATTGTAGTGGGGTGGCCTGCCCCTTTAAGGACCGGAGGCCTGCAGCTCTCCAGCCTGTACAATTAACCTGCCTGCCTGGGATGAAGTGTGGGGTTTAATTAGAATCAAAGGGCAGCAAGAAGTTGCTAGAGAGAGGGAGAAGTTCAGGAAACTGTAGAGAACGAGAGACTCCTGCAGGCAAGATCCTGAGGCCAGGGGAATTGCCCGGCTAGGAGGGGCTGGGAGAGGCCTGCTCAAGAAAGAAATCCCTGACACCAGGGGAGTTTGAGGCGGTGCCCAGTTTACGGCTGGAGGGACATTGTTTTGTGTTTAATTTTGAACTTTGTTAAAAAACTAGCTCCTAAGGAGGGTTGTTATTGGACTTGTAACAGTCTCTTCTGGAGTTTATTGTGGAGCTCAGAAGGGACACCGAGGCGAGGGGCTGTTTGCAGGGCTGCCCTGAGGCCACCAGGCCCCCTGGGAGGTGGAAGGGCCACTCGATCTCAGATGTGATTCAAAACTCAATGGGATAAAGGGGAATCTTTCAATTTCAGTGGATTTCAACGGGTTTGGGATCAGGGCCTCAATGCTCCATGCTAGTAATTTCTACACGCTGGAAAGAGTTTTCACTGTGCATGTGGGAGGCACCAAGCTCTCCCTTGTTTTCTAGGGTAGAATGGGAAGGTCGTGCCAAAAGAAAAAAAATTAATTAACTCTTCCCTGTCTTTTTAAACGGGTAGAACTCTTTTCCAGTCAATAGAGTTATTCAGTTAGTCTCTGATGTCTGGACGCTACCAGCACATCTGGGCACTATTTGGAGCTTCTTTCCTGCTTCTTAACTCTTTGCCAGCTCGAGCTTGTCGTGACATTTCCCATGGCCTGTTTCCATATGACCATAAGGACGTTACATTTTCCCTGAACAGTTTCTTCGGGGGAAACGTGAATGAAAGAAAATAAAATTAATTTCTGTTTTATGGTTATGGAAACACCTAAAGAAGAAAAACTACCCTATTCATAGACGTGTTCACTCCATCTGAACGGCCAGGCCAAAGAGATTTACCTGCAGCAGCCAAAACAAATAATTCCCTTGGGCGAGCTTTGCCAGCTTTGCAGTGTTTGCTCTCCTACATGCCTGTGGTTGTGTTTAAAACACTCTGTAAATGACAACTGCACTCCTCCAGCAAAACTCATGTCAAACATAAACTTTGCTCTTGACCTAGAAACAAGATTACATGCAGGTTTTTTTTAACCAAGCTCAATTGCACATGCTAAAATGATGTACTTATGAAAGCGGTTAACCAGGGAACCTATTCTGGGCTCATTAGAGACCTTTCTTTATCTGATTCTGAAACACCTTAAGCCATGAAAGGCTGAATGCCACCTGAAAAATAAGTAAGGACCATAAAATTGCTCTTGTGGTTGTGATTGATTGTGTACTCAAAAGACCTCAAGAAAACCAGGGGTATGCGTTAAAACATTTAGGGTGGGAGTGCTGCTAATCATGCACCTAAATTGTGAGGTCTGTGTTGTTAGTTCTGCAAACCTGGAATGTCATTTCAAAGCTCATTCGGAAGGACAGACCATTGTGAAAATATTCCTCTGCAGGGAGCTTGGAGGCAGTCCCCACTTTACAGATTATCCTGCTTTATCCCCACTCTTTTTTACCACCAGCACTTTTTCTGGGGGTTCATTTTAGAAAACCTTCCTATCTTTTGCCCAAGTGGTGCCACTGCCTTTTAAGCAGAACTCATCCTAGACTTAATGGGAAGTTCTGCTTATGAACTGATGGCATGACATAGCCCCATACCCTTTAAACCCACTGTGTCGCTATGGTTCATCATAACTCCTGCTCCTCACCTTGGGTCACAGGCTCTGACATCGTAATCTTTGGGAAAGCTTTGTTTTTAATACAGTCCAACAGTTATCTGGTGGGGGAAGGAAGAGACATCTGGGGAGCAGCTGTCAGCCCAGAAATCATGGACAATGCTACACCATAGTCTGTTATTCAGATGCTTTGATTATAGGGTCCCCTTTCTTAGAAAGTTATGGCATATTTGGCCACTGCCACATTGAAGTCTGACAGAAAGAAATCCTCTTGTTGTGGCTCACACACCTTGTTATAACCTGTATGCAAACTGCTCATTGAGAACAAAGGGCAGTAAATGGCGCTGGAATTTTCCCCAGTGATTCTGAATCTGCTTATAGGAACATTTTTTCTTTTTGGCATTAAAAAAGACATCGCACATGTGTTACATTCACAAGTGCTTCATCTTTACCTTTGCTTTGAATTGGATTTCAGGTGCTTTCTGCCAGGACTAATCATGAGTGATTTGTATGTAAAGGTAGACAAAGAAAACTCTAAACCTCAATCCACAGACCTTCCACTGCACAAATTCCTAGCTGGCCCCATCACTTGAACTGCTTGTGTTGTTTCAAATGTATGCTGTTTGAAAAGATATAATTAATGGCATTTGAAAATACCCTCTCTGTGGGTCACCTCTTTGTTACTGTTTCACTGTGCAGTACATCACTAGGTCAGGGCCCAAGTGGTCTGTGCTTGGGGCAGGGTCATACCTTGCTAGATAAGAAGATATTCAGATACATGCTGTAAATGGGGTTTTCCTAATGAAGTCACCTAGTTAATGAATCTAATCACACCTGGACAAAGCAAGAGCCTTAACTTACGTGGGGTTGTTGCATTGCCTTTCTGCATTCTGCACGCCGGCACCACATGTCCGAGAGCAAGCAGACCAAGAACTCCAGGTTCCCCAGCCGCCGTCAATAGAGTCCGGGTGGTAGCCCACCTGCACGCACTCTCCATTGAAGCACCACTGCAGAGTAACCCAGACAAGAGTGAGGCCAGCTGACGTTTAACGACACTCTGACAAGACACCCACCGGCACTCGTTTATAAATCCCTCATCTGGTGAAAGCGCAGGGAAGAGAACTCCGAATGGGAGCGGTGTGCATCACAGCGCAATGGGAAACGCCGGGAGGTGTGCACATGGGAGTAAAACTAGTGTGGTTTCACACACACCTATTTCACCACAACTCGCGCTCCAGCTTCCTGGCGGTGCCTAGGCCGCGCACGTGTCCAGCCTGAGATTAATGCTTTGGCTCTGGTGTCATAACAAAGCCTCTACCAGCTGGTTACCTGGTTAACACGGAGAATGGGTAAGATGGCAAGTTCTACAGGGAAAGCCTCAGGAGTCCTTCATGATCTGTAGAATTGAACTAAACTCTTAGGGCCAGATTATTGGCACCAGCCATTCTGCATTTAGCTCTACCCAGGAGTGGGGACGTGCCAATGTTTTTATGTTACAGTTATTCAGTTTTATGCGACTTGAATCTGAAGCCGCTGTCCTGGTCCCAAGAGGCAATTTAGAAGAGTCCCAGGGTTGTTCTGTGACGTGCCCACTGGGAATAGCCCACAAAGGGTCACTATAGCAGCCAGGGATTGGCTGGCTGTGGCTGCTCCCTGACCATGTCCCTTTGCCATGCCCTCTGCACCTGGAGAGGGGGCATAGGAGCTGCTCCCCTAGCTCTGTGCCACGCAGGGATTTCTCTGTCTGTTGTGTGCTGTGACTGCAAAAACGCAGGTGGAACGGCAGCCTCGATCTGGGTGTTAATTCTCCTCTTTAGTTCTAGCTCCACTCCGCTGGGCGGGAAGACAGTTGAGTGTGAATTGTGAACGAGGCTGCAGTTGCACATGCAATGCGTGGAAAGTCAGGCCCATCAGGCCAACAGCTGCCATGTGAACGCATCAGGGAGCAAAACACGACTCCGCCCCTTATGCTGCTTCAGCAAACTGCTGCTTCAATGGATTTAGGGCCCAGTGCGGTCATTCTTACTGAGGCAGATCTCTCCCTGAAAGCCCTGGAGTTGTGACTTATATAATAAACCAGGGTGGTGAAAATTGTCCCTTCCATACAGGAGCAGGAATCGACTGCGGCTGCAAATACAATTTGCTCTAATTACCTTGTTCTCGCCACACTTTGTGCCGTCGACGGCAGCATCCAGCTTGGAGTGGCACGTGTTCCCCACTGAGCACCAGAGCGTATTGCAGACGTTCTGCGGAAAACAAATGTGGACATAGCATGGGGGTTACTGAGCATTCCAAAGGGCCAGCCCAAATCTGAGCTGTTCGACACGTGTTCGCACATTGAATTATCCCACTGATCTAATCAGTCAGCAAAGAAAGCCAAGAAAGCCACAGTCTAAGGCAGGGGTCTCAAACACTTATTTCCTGCAGCCTGCCATAGGCGTCAACTCCACTGGCAGCTACGCTCCAAACATTACTGTTTATATTTTATTAAAACCACTCTTTGCATTACAGTTTTTAAAAAGTTAATACATTGACTTTTAATAGAATACTATATTACTCTTCATTTTTTTTTAATTTTTGACTATACTTTTGTATCATTGTATGAAAAGGTTTCAGTGATGCGGCCCTTGGGCCAATTTACTAGTTCTCATGTGGCCCTCGTGGTAATTTGAGTTTGAGATCCCTGGTCTATAGAACTGCCTTTCTGGACACCCTTTTCCCTGGCAGTTCGGACGTTAACTTTTCCATATATAGCCCCCTTGCTTTCCTCTCCTTGACAGTGACCCTTCCTTAAACCAGGAGGAGAGAATGTTTGTGTGTGGTGTCAGTTTGGCTCCCTGGATCTATTGGAAGGGGAGCTTTGGGGCAGAGGGCTCCACAAACAAACCAACCTCTCTCCTAATTCAGCCAAGATGACCATGGTCTTTTCTCCACTAACAATTCATAATGCAGGATTTATTTATCCCTTCATCAGCAGACAGTGAGTTTCTATGCAAAGACTCTCACTGTTCAGACTGCCACTCACAAATTCTATCATTACATAAAAAAAACCTGCAGGAACACCCAACCCCAACTTACATCCATGTCATCGCAGAAGGCGGAATATGCTCCATACTGCAGCCGGCACTGATGGCTGACGTCATAGAGGACTCCTGGTGGAACCAAAGGGTAGTCTACCACTTCCTTGGCAGGTGGGTCATCCAGACACAACCCCCAGCCTCGACTGCAAACATGAAACGGACAGGTCAGAAGCAAGCAGATGGGGATCAATGTAGGGCAAGAAGAGACCCAGCAAAACAGGCTCGGGTAGAACGTTAGAATTGTTGCTAAAAACAAGGAAGAGTCGTGACTCTGGGACATAAATGGCAGGCGTGAGTCATCTGCAGCTGGTGAGCAGCAATAGCTCTTTGCTCTGATTCCCTGCTAGACCTGAGATGTCATGGGAGAGCCTGTTCTCACGGGCTTTCCAGACCTGAGTTGCAGACTCAGCACAGCTAGTGAAAGTGGGTGCAATGCCATAGAAGTCAATGGAGTTACATCCACTAGCCCAAGAATAAGGCCCAAGAGGTTTCGATGAGCTCAGTGTTAGGTTCTTAGCTGAGCCAATGAGGCTGTGAGGATTTCCAGTGCTTACCGCGGACCCCGGTGCATGTACATACAACGTTCTGTGCTGGCGGCATGAGAACAGCTCTTCCCAAGCATTACCTCTTTGCTCTATTTCTACCTGTAAAGTATTTCAGAAGGCGGGACCCATTTTACTCCCGCTGAAGTCAATGGTTAAACTCCCAGGATATGGCCCCATGGAAAACGTCACCAAAGAGAGCCCCCACATTTAACATTAAATCAAGAGAAGAAAAATCTTCCACTTATCGGTCTGCATACAAATAACTCCAGCCGAGAACCTCACTGTCAAAGACGGGAAGGCAGCCTGGTTTTTACTGTGGTACCTCGAAAGCATGAAAGTACGTTATTACTGGGCTGAAATGAGCGATCACAAAGCAGAGAGCAAAATCCTGCTCGGACACATTCTTCACCTGCCAAGATGAGAAATGTTCGCTATAAAATTACACCTCCCCGAGAGCAGCTGTCAGGGTTTTTCTTGCACCAGGTTAATTTGAGAGGAAAGTCGGAGTCTGCAGCCCCTTCCTTAAGCCTAGATGGAACCGCACTGGTTTCCTCTGCTCTGTTTATTAGTTTTGCTCCTTTAGAGTGTGATGAGGTGGCAGGCTTGATGCAGGCGGCTTGAGCTTTAAATTCTTTCCTTGCAAGAGCGTACTGAAGGGTTGAGCTCTTGGCCTCGTTCCTATTCCCTGTTCCCATCATCCGGCTTTGGGCCTGACGCTTCTGAAGCCCTGTCGATAAATCCCTTACTCAAGAAACCTGCACTCATTCAAGAAACCACCCCGCACTCCAGCCAATATCTCCCGTTCCCTGTTTCATGTAAAGGTCTCTGAGGGAGCTCATTGCAGTACAATGGTTGTTATCAGGTGGAACAGACTGCACCAGTTCTGCCGGCCGTTTAAATTCTAATAGCTCCCAGGCTCCTTGTCACAACTGCCCTGAAAGCAGCACAGCTTAAGGTCAAGAGCTGCAAAGTCAGGTCAGCTAGAGAGAGGCTGTCAGTGCCGACATGGAAAGAAACAGCCAGGATATCTTACAAGCAAGGCAGCAGGGAATGTAAAGGAAATTATTGGCAGACCTGACCTATTCCCAGTTAAAATTAGCACAGTAAATTGTGGGTGCTTCCTATGTGGTAAGTAAGGGCATCGCAAATGTGAGTGTGTGGAAAAGACTATGCACTGCTGAATTTCTTTCAGGCGTGAGGCAGCAGCGTGTTTATGTTCTCACTCAACGTTATTTAAGAAAGGCCAGCTGCTGAGCTCCAGAGGATGCCAGCGTGCGTAGGAGACCAAGCATAACAGTTGCACATCAAGTTGTGACAATGTTTACGTCCACAGAACCACAAGATGTAGACAAAACTAGCAGCAGTTTTATTAGGTTCAGGAACGAAATCCAAATGGTGTTTCAAAGCACCACAGCAGGAGGGGACGGAGGCAAAATATTTTTAAACGAATGTTTACCAGCATTTGAAAGAAATCTTTAAGGATGTTTATGTTACGATGGATTTTTAACCCCACTGAGGAGCTAAAGTCAGAGACGAAAAAGACATAAAATGATTTCCGCTCCATCGCAGTTTTTTTCCTCCTGCCTTGTGCTTCCTGGATATCCAGAAAGTTCTGTATTCAGCCATGCCACTCTGCTTGCATTGCAAAATGAGCGGTGGTATAGTTTAACCAGGAGAGTGCATTATTCTGGGGCAGAGGTGGTGCATTTAGAGGAGATGGAAGATAGTTTTCAACAACTCAAAAGAAAATTAAAGTTTGTCTATAAAGTCCTGTATTTTGGAGAAGGGGAAATTTTAAGGCATAACAACAATAGCATCCTCCATGTAGACAGCATTTTCAGGACAGAAGGATCCCAATGCAATTCACATTTATAATCAGTTCTGCTAAAATCCAGCTGCCTCCAAAAAGAGGGGCAGCAATCAACCACCATGCACCACAGTGAGCGAGGGGAAATGTGGGACAAACAGGTAGTTTTTCAAGAGAAGCTAATGCCATAAGAGTTCAAAAGCCATGCAAAGCAGACAGGATCTCGGCAGAAAGGCCTTGTCCTAGAGACCCACACACAGTAAAGTGCGCTCAAGTCAATTTGTCTCCTCTGTGGGGAAGCAGACCCTGATCCAGGATTTAACTCTGTCATTCTAAGGAGCCAAGCTTACACCAAAACACTTGTCTTCCTGTTCAAAAAGCTTTTGGCTAGTACTTATTTATTTATGTATTTAGATAAAGCAAGTCAGAAGCATCCTGACTTCCAGAATAAAACAAACTGGAGTACAGGCCTGGGGTTCAAACACAGAGATCTCCTTCCAGTCCTTTTAACAAGCACTTCTGCAAAAATGCCCCCCTTAGCCGGTACTGGAGGTGTGTCTGAATTAAGACCCTAAATGATTCTGGTCACTTAAAAAAAATCCAGTCACAATGAGGGAGGAAGACGAGGTGACTCTGCAAAGTCGCTAGGGAGAGGCCAGCTCTGGCCTTCGGGACCTCACCCTGCTGAGTGCTGCTGATCTTCATGTGAATTGACAGTGTTCAGCCCCTCACATATTCAGGCCCGGAGGCTTCCGAGTCAGACATGCAGATTCACATGGACGCACGCCCAGGGCAGCTCTCCATTTAATATACAAATTGGTTTCACGTGTTCAAATCTTTTATTGATTTCGTTCTCTCTCTTATACAAAATTGGACAGTGCAATTTTCAATGTAAAGACTGTTCCAGGCACATCTAGCAAGCCCAGGTCATGAGGGTCTAATTCCTTGGCTTATACCTCCCTACTTTCCTGCCAACATTATTCTAACACCACAGACATTTCTGTGCTCACACCAGCCCCTTTCCCTGGCCCGAGGGATGTCACAGACAATGAAATACTTTTGCTGCAGTGTTCTTTCCCCTTGAAGGAAGAGCTGCCCTTCTTGGGGGAGGAGGGAGACAGAAATTAACTGGAAATGCATCCAGATGATCCTTTTCTTTCTTGGGACACTAAGTGCAGCTCAGGGTTAGGGTGATCAGGAAATTCCTCTTCTAAAAGCGAAGGTTAAAAAGAGAGGGCCAGATCACTAGCTGGTGAAAGTCCGCATAGCTCCATTGAAGTCCTAGATCTACACCAGCCTACACTACCTGAGGGCCAAGGCTGTGTATTTCAGCTGTTGGCTGAGTCCCGGAGATGGGGAATCAGTCACACAGCCAACCCTCACGCCATGCCCATAGCTAGGCCTTCTGCCTGGCTGCTCAGTTCCTTGCAGATGAGCATGCAACTACAGCGTCCCCCGTCATGGCTTCCCTCGTTCTTTCCCCTGCGATAATGCAGAGAAGTGTCCCAGCAATGCCCGGCACTACCTGATGGATGTAAATCTCTAGGCACCGGTCTTAAGCACCCAATGACAAACTGAAGAGTCAGCAGCGTGGTGCTAAAAATAAACAGCCGTGCAAAAGAATGTGGCCCAGCCTAGCTACAGCGTGGATTGGAATACCTCCTGCCCAGAGACAAACGGAATTCGTCTGCCTTGGAAAGTCACTCAGTGCAGGGCAGAGGGGAAAGCAAGGCAAAGCTTTGCTATGAGAATACCCGGTCTCAGGAGCATGTTTTCTCATGTTACGTTTGCAGTGGTGCTGGGAATGCCTGAGAAGCAGAAAAGAGGAGATCACAGGCACTCTCTTGCTTGTAGTGCTTGTCTGACCCCAGATTGCTTATATTGAGCAGGGTCTACAGCGCGGCTACGTTCCTACTCTTCCAATTGTTAAGTTCAGTGTGATGTAAAAATGACATGAACCAAAGCACGGGTACGGCACTGTCTCCCTAGGGCTGGAATTGGTTACAATGCTCTCAGCCAGGGTCTCCTCTCACTTGCGCTGGTGTAAACGAGGCGTAACTCCAGTGAAACCACTGCAGTGACACTGGTGTGAGTGAGAGCAGAACCAGCATTTCTGGGCACGCGCATGTGACAGCTGCACTTTTGAGTAGCCCGACTAGTCATTAAACAGAGAGAATTGGACGGGTCTTAAGGATCTACACTGAGAGCAACAATCGAACACACACAGTCAAAAGAACGTCTATGATTTTATAGTGCTTCGGGTTCTTGTGTGTAGGATACAGCATAATGCCACACGTTTATGGGACATGACATAAGGACATGTGATCCAGAAAGTTTTGTGTGATTTAAATGTGCGTTAGCCATCGGGATTAACAGCCCATGGCACGAGGTAACAAAATGTAGAAAAGAATGGAACTGAAGTTTGACACAGCTCCGGAGCCTGAGGGTGGGTTTACACCGATGGGCTGGATGGCAGTCATTGATCATGTGTTGCAGTGGGAAAGAAAATAGGAGGCTGTTTAGAAAGGAGATTGGTGGCTTTGCTACAATGCTCTCTTTTCAGTAAGAGAGAGGAATAATCCTAAAGTGAAATCCTCGTCCTAATGAAGTCAGTGGCAAAATTCCCATTGATTTCCGTGGGGCCAGGATTTCACTGCTAGCATCCAATCCAACACGCCCCCTCTCCACAAAGGGCTCTAATGGTCAGTCCTGTGAACGTAGGGCCTGATTCGGCAAGATGCTGAGATCCAATGGGAATGAAGGGCAGCTGTCTGCATCTCAAGGTAGGGACCAGCAATTCAGAGAACTGGGCCCGATGTTTGCTCTGTTTGTCTCCACAATGACCACGTCCCGTCATCTAACTCCCTACTGAGAAAGCCCCTTGGGAATCCATTGACTATGAAAGGTGCTGTCCGAAAGCAAATTCCTTTCTACTCCCCAAACGGTTCCCTGTCAGCTGTCAAAATTAGATACCAGTGATCTGGAGTCTGGACACGCGAGGGCTCATGAACGATAAATGGGGGATGAATGAGGTTGCACATTTCCACTCACCCCCAGTTCCTGCACTCAGATCTCATTATATAGCTTGCTTTATGGTCATGTCAGCAAATTGGCCCCATATGAAAATCTCAATAACTGGTCATAACACTGGGGCAGAGAGCACGTTGGGCACCAACATTTGCTGAAGACAAAGGAAATATTTCAAGCGATGCATGTTCTAGAATATCAGAAACATCAGTTGCCAATTACAAACGGTCCCAACCCTCTGTCCCATTCTCTGTCTTGATATGCCAATATCAAGAACATCTGCAGCTCATTGTTGAATGATCCTTTCTGCCTGACCCACGCCCAGGACTGAAAGCCCTTTCGAGCCGCATTTCACTGAGAAGCACTGCTGCGAGAAGTCAAAATCCCATTTACAGTAGAGGCTGACTATGGCGCCTGACTCCTGACTGATGAGCCCTGACACTAGCACAGATATCGAAGGAAGGTAAGGAGAGAGGCTGGGGGACTTACTCGAGGAATCGTGTGACGTACTCCCTGCTGCAGCGGGACCAGGTGAGTGGAGAGGTGTCATACAGGAGCTGTGGAGACATGATGAAAGGTCTTTTCCCAACTGGCTCACAGTCATTGCCGCTTCCATCATGCTGAATCCCAAAACTGTGTAAGAGCACAGCCCCACAAAGGAGAGGTGAGCCGCATGCTTGGATACAACCACACAGGTGCTTTGCTTTCTAGCACATGCACATCAAGCCTTACATTACAACAACCTACGACCATTCCTCCCCGTTACTCTGGTCTTAACACACCACTGCTCTGTACAGAGACGTTACCTCGCCGTCAGCTTTAATTAAGCCAAATCCAACGCAATAAAAGTTACATCCCTGTCAATGTGAACCCAGCTCATTCAATGGACTGGACCTGGAGACCTGTGGTCTATTTCTGGCTTCGTCACTCATCCACTGTGTGACCCGGGGCAAGCTACTTCCCCTCTCTGCCTTGTCTATTTAGTGTGAGCTCTGTGGGGTAGGGACTCCTGGGTGTATAGACAGTGCCCAGAGCAGTGGGGCTCCAGTCGCAGTGAGGGCCTTAATACACTGCTGTAATACCCAGAACTAATCAATGTGTGGAGGGACGTGGGTAGCTGGGTGATGTGGGGAATCCCCCCCAGATACTGCACTTTATGGAGGGCCTGCAGCAGGGCATGGAGACATAGAATCATAGATCTGGAAGGGACCTCGAGACTAAGGACTAAGTATTCTCCAGACCATCCCTGACAGGTGTTTGTCCAACCTGCTCTTAAAAATCTCCAATGGTGGAGATTCCACAACCTCCCTAGGCAATTTTGAGTTTCAGTGCTGGATGTGGAGATGTGCAGGGCCGGCTCCAGGCACCAGCCGACCGAGCACGTGCTTGGGGCGGCACCTTCGGGTGGGGCGGCGCTCAGGGTTTTGTTCTGTTTTTAAATTTAAAAAACCACTCTTCCGCGCTGGCGCTCTGGCCGGGGGAGCGGGGCCGTGGGTATGCCGCGCTCCCCGCCAGCGCTTTGGGTGGGAGAGGCGGTCGTTGCGGGGGGGTGGGCAGTTGTTTTGGCGGGTGGGGGATTGTTTTGGCAGGGTGGCGGCGCTGGGGGGCGTTGTTTTGGCGGGCGTTGGGCGGATTGTTTTTTTTGTTTTGGCGGGGCGGCACTTGGGTTTTTTGTTTTTTTTTTGCTTGGGGTGGCAAAAAAGGTTAGAGCCGGCCCTGGAGATGTGGACATGGGGTGGATTTGCTGCCTGTTGAGAGAGGACAGGGTGGAGATCAGGACAGCACATACAATAAGCAGAGCTGAGTGGATAATACACAGCAGATGATGTAACATTCAATTAGCCTCTTTTTCTGATTGCACAAAACCTGTGAGCAGTTCACAATTTCCTCAGATTTAGTTGTTTGAAATTTGATGCACTTTCCTGTGATCATTTTTTTAACCCCACAGAAAGTATTTGATTCTTGCTGTATCAGAGCTATTTTTGGTTAGTTATGATTGGTCAGAAAAGTCACATGCTATTGTTTCTGTTCCTTGATTGGGCAAGCAAGCTATAGCCACAAGTATGAATTTAACATTTGGTTTCCACAACTACTCGTGCATTCAGCTTTGCAATGTACTTTCCGTGAATACTGCTGCCAGTAAAATGCGCTTGCACAAATGATCCTGAGAAGTCAATGCACAAAGGGCACTGAGTGCAGACTAAGCAAAATTAGATCAAATCTAAGCAGATACTTGCAGCTCTTTTTTTGCAGTATTGCCCAGTTTTTGCAGTGAGGCAGTGAGTCGACACTGGCTAGATTGCAAGGCTCCCACCGTTTGGAGTCCCAAGTGGTGGCATGCACTTAAAATTGGCCCTGTGAGTTTATTGTCTGATATTTGTAAAACCCAAAACGTACAGGGTACAATTTTCCAAACCACCAAGCCCCATTGTAAGTCACTTAGGTGGTTTTGAAAATTTTGCCCACAAACAAAAATGAAGGGGATATACCCTCATAATCTCCTCCCCATAGTTACTCTACGTCCTTCCAACCCAGAGGCCTGCTGCCCCTCTCACACTGGTGTAAGTCCGGAGTATTTCCGCTGAAGTCAATTGAATTACATTGGCCTAAATCCAATGCAAGTGAGATCAGAATGAGGCCCAGAGAATTCAGTGCAAGAATGATTGGCTAAGCCCAACTGCCTAAAAATGATGATGCAAATTAGCTTGTTTCCAATTTGCTCTCTATGAACAAATATTTGTCTCATATAATCACTGCATACACTCGCATACAGGAACATGCTGTTCACAGTCTGAACCTTTGGGAGTCACTGCCTAGCTCCTTGTTCCCACAAATGGTTCATTTTGTGCTTTTGCAAATACACAGCCGCCAAGCTTAATAATTCCTTTATTGTTGCTTTCCCACTCATTGAAATGTATGGACTTAGAAATGTATTTATCACACACTGTCAGCAGTAACTACATCTAATATGGAAAGCTCCCAGGGGCAACTGATATAAAAGACAATGAATCCAGGTGCTGACAGAGATAACAAAGCACGCAGTAAATGGTGTTACTTAATTTAAAGGCTGCAGTTTACTACAGCTGTCTAGGCTGTCTGTAAGTTGCCAATTTGACATATTGTTCACTTCTGTGTATTTCTGAGGCATTTGCTAAACATGTAATTGAAATAATGTGGAAGAAATACTATCTGCAAAGAAGAGGATCAATGTGGTATAGCTGATATCAAACCCAATAGGGGGATGTAGAAGAGGAAAATGTAAAGCAAACATTTAATTAATGGATCAATGAATCCAAAGTTTAATGCAAGTCAGTGAATATATCCATACATGGTACTTTCCTTATGGTATATATTTTTATGTAAATATAAAAGAATTTGGAAGTAGTCTTTCTTACTGCAAACCCAAGCAAGGAAAAGATGAGCTTATTGAACAAAACTGATTTACTTAAACTTCAGATAATATATACTTACCCACAGAAAGATGATATACACAATATGAGATGAAATTAACATTTAAAATATATAATGGTTTCCAGAAGCTGTATTAATCTGATATTTAAAAGACCTTTCCAAAGGTTAATTGTATTAAACAGTTTGGGAGAATAAACCAAACATTTGTTACCAATTCTGTAAAGAAACTAAATTTGAAGAATTCCTAATTAAAAAGCCTTGTTCAAAACTTTTCACAAATTCTAGTTTGATCTTGGGCCAGCCCATTGACAGAACACCATTCAGCTTGCCTTGAAGTCAGAGACACGGAGTTCAGTCAGACTGGATTTGACATATGAATGTAACTGAGCCGGGGCTCCTGGGAGTGTGCAGAGACAGTTTAAACTCAGAAAACAATAAAGTTCCAAAAATGAAACTTTCTGAGCAAAATCCTCAGGGTAAACTCAGAACTTCCCCTGACTTCAGAGGAGTTTTGCCTGAGTAAGGCAAGGCTGAGTACAGATGGCTATTTTCCCACTTTGTGTACCACCTGCACTTTTTAAAGTCAGAGCTGAATAGTGTATCTTTCCAGGAGAGGGGTCATGAAAGAGATTAAACAAATCCCTAAGTACCTGTGTCCGAGTTCATGTGCCACGGTGAAAGCCACGGGAAGTCCTGTATCCTCATTTATATTACAGCTTCTGTGAGGCTGACACATTCCTGACACATGAGAGAGACCCAGAGTCTCACAAGGCCTGTTCATTGCAGCACAGATGTCTTTCCTTTTACATTCAGGGGGGAAAAACAAAACACACACACAGGACAAATCGGTTGTTTAAATCATAGCATCTTCCAAAGTGTCAGAATAAAACTGAGCAAAACTATTGTCTGAAAACTCTGGAGTGGGGTCAGCAATTAGATTGAAAGGGGAACTCCGAATGTTGCAAGCAATGATGGTTTGTATTGAGTAGGGGATGGTAAACGTCTCCCCGAGTAGAAGGGACTCTGGTCTCACTTTAATATAATAGGTTCTCTCTGCTGTGTACCTGATGGATACAATTTGCACAGTGCAATTATATCTGCAGCCTCTGGCTGATTGGGTGCTGGCGTTCCATCCTGTGACATGACATAGTATCTAACTAACCCATCTGGAACATATACAGTGTGTATGTAAAAGGTGACAACATATTCAGTGGCTAAACAGAAACAAAGAGGGGATGCACCTGAACGTAATCGATTTATGAGCCTCTTTTTCCATTTGCTCCCCCAGGAGCCCAGCTTCCTAAGGAATCTGATTAATTTAAAATCAAAAGCAGCTCGGTTACATTCATTCCCCTTTAAAAGTACAGCTGGGGCTGGGAAGAATTAAGCAATGGGACACGACAGGCCGGTGCATTTCTTGGGGGATTACTGCAGCCCCAGGTAGCTATGGCAAAGTGACTACAGCCACCCAAGAAGAACAATAACAATAACCCCACAGCCACGTACTGCCCTGCGGTGTCTTCTTTCTATGGCAGAGTAAATCTCCTGGAGAAAATGAGGGTGTTGTGGGAGAGGCTGTGCTTGTGAATGTATTGGGAATTACTGAAACGACTTGATATCACCAAAGACCAGACTGCACTGGCTTAAAGCCAGCAGACTGTACCCCTTACCCCTAAGGAAAACACACTTGGGCTGGGATCCTCAAAGAAGCCTAAAGAATCCAGGTGCCCAAATCCCACAGGATTTCACTGGGAATTAGGCACCGTCCCTGATGCTCTTTGAAAATCCATAAGACAAAATGGCAAGTTTATACACGTGAACATCAGGAAACTGGAGATGGGGTCAAACCAAAACCTTGCATTTTAACAGCCCCAGATGCTGGTAAATTTGAATCCATAATTCCAGATTTGGAGCTGAACTCTGAGGCTAGTGCCAATCTCAGGAATAGGCTAATCTCAGAACAGCAGGTTGCATCTCTAGTTACATGTGTGTGTCAAAAAAGGGCCCACATAAGGAAAATGGATTTAAATAGCCTCCTCTTTCTCTCTCCCACATTAGATCCGAGTGTCTCTCTCTATCTCCCAGCTTTGCAGGTATTTCTAACTACTTGGTAAACTGCTGAAACCAGAGAGCTAGCACAAGCACAAAGCAGGATACCTGGTGAGCAAGACCGCTACATCATGATGCAATGGGTGCGCGTCTCCTTTCACATTGATACTTTTCTGCCATTTGCAAAAGCTTCTCAAGGTGTTGTCCGCATGGTGGGTGATTTTCAAACCCTCCTGCCAACATAAGAAAATATAAGTCTGCTGTCGTGGTGCTGTCCTTTTTGTCACTTAGAGACCCTGGGGGCAGATTCTGATCTCGGTTAGCCCAAATTCAGATCAGAAGTAACTACACGGACTTAGATGGAATTACTCCAGATTTACACCACCTAGCTGAGCTCAGAATCCACCTCTTTGTTTACTGTCATTTGACTGTGATCGAGTGGAAATGTTAGACAGTCTAGTGAAGGGAGTTAAAAAAAAAGCTGCAGGAAAATATTCCCATTAGACTGCCGAATCTTTCACAAGGACACAGCTGGGGGAACCAGATCAAACAGCTGAGCAACTTCAGGCTTAGCTGAGAATAACTGCAGCTGGGACACACAAACAACCAGCGTTTCACATCCATCAGACAGGGCTGCTGCTGGGATGCTCCTACGGGACTATGCCAACTCTGGACACTAGAAAGAAGACTACAACATCTGCTGAGAAACACCCTAACTCACACCCCCATCTCTGCCAGAGTGGAGCCAGCCCGCCCCTAATTTGAATGGAAATGCTGCCAAGAGCAAAACAGCATGTCCAGTAGGCAGTAGGGCTAGTTCCCTTAGGTTGCTGGATGGGGAGGATGATGCTTGTATTTTGTTGGGAATCCTTTATGAATTACTGAATAAGTGGCCACTTCTCACTAGAAGGGCCAGATTCTACAGCAGGGGTAGCAACCTATGGCACGCATGCCAAAGGCGGCACGCGAGCTGATTTTCAGTGGCACTCACACTGCCCGGGTCCTGGCCACCGATCTGGGGGGATCTGCATTTTAATTTAATTTTAAATGAAGCTTCTTAAACATTTTAAAAATCGCATTTACTTCACATACAACAATAGTTTAGTTCTATATTATAGACTTATAGAAACAGACCTTCTAAAAACGTTAAAATGTATTATTGGCATGCGAAACCTTAAATTAGAGTGAATAAATGAAGACTTGGCACACCACTTCTGAAAGGTTGCTGACCTCTATTCTACAGTGTCTCTGCCTGTGGAACTCCCGCTGGCTTCCAAGAGAATCCCACCCATGCAGCAGTCACCGCATCAAAGTCTCTAGTGTCTGTGTTTATTCTGTGCAAGATCTTTCTGGCCATGCACAGGAGATGAAAGTGAAAGTTTATGGGTTTTCATTGCCAGTTCTCAACTGACCATACAGAAGCATACTGAGCTGCCAAGATGGAAAAGGACCAAAAATATCAGTCACATTGTTTTCGTTTTACCTCATCATCTTCTAACAGGATAAGACGAACTATTGCAATGTTGATAGGGTTTCCAATGCTGGCATCATGGAATATACCTGCCACCTGCAGAAATATAAACAGCCAATGAAATAAAGGGTGGGAGAAAGCAATCACTTTGCTCGTAATACGCCGGGCAAACACATCGGATAGAGAAGCGTGGTCCTAAAAGACACTCTTGGGTAGTGTAGCCCCAAATCAGAAGTTCCTTAGAATCAGGAATGGGTCCAACTCTAGGGAAGTTCAGACCCAGAGCTGGACCTAAACATTAACGACATGCCTATATTGCTACTGGAAATCATTAGAGCTGTGAATTTCAACCAAAAACGTGCGTGGGAACATGCTTACTCTGTGTAATGACTGTATATGGTTTCTCAAGGGGAACTGCTCCAACTTGGTCACTACTGATGGAGCAAATGAATGTTGCACCCACCATCTTCTGCTGGAACCACCAGCCACATCGAGAACTGTGTTACTTCAGTCCCAAAAGAGGAGCGGGCTAATTGTGCCAAATTATGCTAAACTGCCTGGTGGTTTTATGATATGAGCAAATACCACCAGGCGACTAGACTGAGATCATTACGTTCATTTCACTTGTGACCTCAGACAAAACGGAATGTGGGTCTCTGGAGGTGAAGGGCTAGCTCATTAAGCCAAGGTGCCACCTACCTTCCAGTTAAATAGGTCTCTGAGCTCCGAAAGATTAAGCAGCAATGTTCACTGTTGAAGCATTTAAATGCAATTACTGTAATTAACTTTTCGAGCCTGCATTTGACTTTTATTACAGCCCTTACAGCATATAACATGCACACTCCTAGTTCTGTGCCAGGGTTTTCCATCACCTATTACTGGATGCTTTACTTGCCTCTTTCCCTTTAACTGTTCACAATGACACAGTCCTAGGAAAGCCATTCACGTATCCAATGCTAGCCAGGCTAGTACTCCACTTGGTCCTGGGTCAGCTGGCCCCAGCTCGGAGCATTATTTGGTGGGCTGCAGGAAGCTGTTTCTAGATGAGGTTGCTAAACACGACTGCATCTTCTCTGCAGCTCCTGTCTGACGTGCGGCACTAAAATCACCAGGAATCGTGAGCATGAAGGGCTTGATCCAAAGCTCCCTCAAGTCAATGGGAACCTTTGCATTGACTCCAGTTGCTTAGGATCAAGTCCAAAATGAGGGCAGGCTATTACATTGCATGTATTTGTCAAGCAGAGAACTGTCCGTTGCCTTACATGCGTGCTTGGGGGGGAGTAAGGGAGCGTTAGCCACAGCCTTCCTCCCTTGCACAAGAAACTGGCATCACTGGAAAGGGCTGAACCCTGGAAATTCAAATGACCTGTATATATGCCACTGACCTGTACGGGTTATATTTAGGCCTCCAAGGACACCAGTGGATTTCCCGATCATGGAACCCAGCACTCACCATGTTCATTACGGTCAGCACGTACTTTTCTATATTTTCACTTCCGTGATACTCCACCATCTTGTTGTCTGCTACCACCAAGGTCTCCACCCACTTCTCCTTGCTGATGGAGCGCTGCTTTATTCTTCGCCTCCTCTGCTGTTTCTGTTCCCATCTCTCTCTCCGTTTCTCGGCCGTCTCCAGGCTTTGAGGAGATTCTGAAGAATTGAGAAGGGAATGGGCTTTCGATAACGGCTGAAAGCTTGGTGGAATATAAGAGGATTTTTTTTTTTTTTAAAAGGAATTAATCTCATCCAAGCCACTAGAGCCCTCAAGACACAGACCATTGACTCATAGACCATTAACTCACTCTTACCTACTCTGTCGAGTCACATGTTCAAAAGACCACTTAGAAGAAGGCCTCTGAACTCTTTCCGTTGCTTGGTGGCATTAGCGTATTGGAGAGCAATCCAAATGTGGTTTGGATCAAGTTCTTTTACTGGAACTCTGCCCTGGAATATTGCATGTGGGTCATGGAGAAACTCAAACAGCAACGAGAAACCTACATTGCACAGTTATTAATATTTTTATTTATATACCAATTTATTATGCAACCATCAAGGAGTGTCTGGGCACGTAGATGATAGATAAATAATACTAGTGGCTGAACAATATCTTCACTCATCTTCACCCATGCAGCACAGGAGGTTCTGCCAGGGGAACACAGCTCCCTAATACAATAAATTCACTCCCCCATAAACTGGATTGATGGCTCACACCAAACCCTAAAGGTCTCCAAGGGTCCTGACCAAGTTAGAAAAGTCACCAAGACCTAAGCTCAGGCTTTGTGGGGCCGCACGGGCGATGGAATTCCACTGAGATTCCCCTGGGTCTGCCACCAGGAGTTCCACCCTGGGGAGAGACAGCAAGAGCGTTCATGCAAAAAACTGGGGGGAAAGCTGGTATGATGCTGAAGGGAAGCTTGAATGGGCCTAATTACATAGAGAAACTGGGCAGCCTCATGCAGAGATTTCTCCTGTGATGCTGCTCCCATGTCAGGGTCAATCACAGGCTGAATAAGAGCTTTACTAACCACATCATAAATAGCCGGAATTGCTTTTATGTCCAGGCTCGAAAGGTTCAGGATTACTTCATTACCAATCAACTTGTACATGTTTACAGTCTGCATTGTGCTCTAAATAATGAGAGAAAGTTTACCTTCTAGTCCTAAAGAATCCCAAATATCCAGATAATTTGATAAGTCTCCAGTGCTAAGATATTATCATGGAAGTTCAATGAAAATAACGTAGAACTCATTTTTGTTGCAACTTTTGCTGTAAAGCTTTAACTTATGTGGGGCACTTGGGAAAACATGGGAGTTCTGGACACCAAAGGAAGTGTGTATATAATTTTAACGGCAAACACCATCTTAAATACTCACCCTGTATGTTCACTGTATGCAGCAGGATGCATTGGCAGAAAACAGTATATGTGGTGAATGTACCATTACCTCGCTGGGTATTGTTTTATAAATAAAATCAGCCCCTTTAATAATCCAAAGTGGTAGGACCTGAGTAATGGAAATCCTACAGATTTTCTACATGTTCTTTTCCATAGTGTGATTGGGACTAAATTACTAGTCCACATAGCCGCTGACTCCGTGGATGCTCTGGGGCTGCAGCACCCCCGGGGAAAAATTGGTGGGTGCTGAGCACCCACCGGCAGCTCCCCTCCAGCCCCGCCTCCGTGCCCAGCTCACCTCCTCCTCAGCTTCCCCAGGCAGGTGCCGCGGCAGCCAGAGGCTGAGCGGCTTTTTTGCCGCTCACGCAGGCTCCTCCCTCCGGCTCCAGCTGATCAGCGGCGGCACGCGAGGGGTGGGGGAAAGTGCAGGGGCAGCGCTTGCAAGTGGGGCGGGGTGAGGAATGCAGCGCGCCCAGGGGGAGGGATAGTTCAGTGGTTTGAGCGTTGGCCTCCTAAACCCAGGGTTGTGCGTTCAATCCTTCAGGGGGCCATTTAGGGATCTGGGGCAAAAAAAAAAAAATCTGTCAGGGGACAGTACTTGGTCCTGCTACTGAAGGCAGGGGACTGGACTCCATGACCTTTCAAGGTCCTTCCAGTTCTATGAGATAGGCATATCTCATATATTATTTATTTAAATTTATCCTCAAAACACCCCTGTTAGGTAGGAAAATACTATTTCAAAAATGGGGAGCTGAGATACAGAGAAATAAATGACTTTCCCAAGGCCATTCAAGGTATCTGTGGCAGAGCAGGGAATTGAATATGGGTCTCTAAATCCCCAGGCTACTGCTCTTATCATTCGGCTACCCTTTGCCTCTGAAGGGAGTGGTAGCATCTTTGTGAAAAGCCTCAGGATTTCATAAGGGACTAGACGCAGGTATCCTTCTCTGAGGCTGGCACAGGTTCACTCCCAAGCCTGCAAAATCAAATCTACTGTCCAATACTACAGTCAATGTTTGAGATGCAAAATGTAATTTGGAAACTCTTGGGTGATGCTGTAGTGATCATGGTGTGTTAGTACCTAGGTGGGGAGAATGCCTGACAGTAGAGAGCTGTTTAATCAACCAGACAAAGGCATACCAGGCTCCAGAGGCTAGAGGTGAAGCAGATATATTCAGGCTACAGTTAAGGAGCAAAATGTGACCAGTGAGGATAATGGACTGTTGGGATGGTTTACCAAGAGATGTGGCAGATTTGCCATCACTTGAAGTCTTTAAATCTAGATTGGAGTCTTTCTAAAAGATATTTGCTAGCTCAACCACAAGGTATGGGCCTGCTATTGGACTAGCTGGGTGGAATTGGGTGGCCTGTGCTATTCAGGAAGTCAGACTAGGGCCAGGTCTACACTAGGGGCGGGGGTCGATGTAAGGTACGCAACTTCAGCTACGTGAATAACGTAGCTGCAAGTTGACGTACCTCGCTCGACTTACCGCGCCGTGAGGACACCGCAGGGTCAACTGCCACCGTTCCCCCGTCGACTCCGCTTCCGCCTCTCGCCGGGGTGGATTACCGGAGTCGACAGCAGAGCGATCGGGGATCGATTTAAAAATTGATCCCCGAAAGATCGATCGCTACCCGCCTTGTAGACCTGGCCTAGGTGACCATAATGGCCCTTGCTGGCTTTAAAAGCTGAAATTTATGGAGGGGGCCACAGGTCTTTCCGGGCACGCTCTTTTCTTGGAAACGAATGCTGCTGATTTGAGTCTTCACGTCTCTCCTCTTTTGGATCTGTTATTCTAGATCAAATAACCCCCACTTAAATTCCAGAAGAATGTAGGAAGCCCACTGCTCTGGAAGAATTTGACTTCAGTGGAGCCACTATTTCACACTGAAAGTCCACCCAGCTGCTAAGTCGCAATAAACTGATATTTGCAAGAAAACAAACAGCCACCACAAAGCAGAAAGTTCACATCGGAGTAAGAAGAAAACCACAGCAATCAGTGGCTTGTGGTTTAGGGCTGCAGTGACCGAGCACATGCACATGAGAAGCCATAGCAAACGTAGAACTATTTCCATGTGACAATCAAAATGCTGCACTCTAGCGTAACCCTTGTTACTTGTGGGACTCAAGTTATGAATGCCACCAAATGGTTTCCTGGTGCTGTACAAGCAAATTCCTTAGCAGCTGTCACTCACTCATGACCGGCAATTTGAAAAGTGCTCAGGCCTTCCATGATACAAATGTCTGTGGAAATAATGTTTGTCTACAATTCCGGAAACCTGGCACTCTCTTTGTGAACAGCTGTCAAGCTACTGATACATCCGTCTATCCTAGACTTTCATTGTGCTAGCCTCATTGCAGTACCTGAGCATCTCACACTTCAAAACTTCTCTTGCATTAGTAGACTGCGTGAAGGCTCTGGCTCTGTCCCTTTTGGGGCATAAATGCACATGCAGTTGGGGTATGTCTTTGCTGGAAATATTCTGGGTGGCCGAAGAGTTTTCTTTTTAGCCAGCCTATTGCTGGTTGCTACGCTTGACCTGCAGTACCATACATTCCAGGAATAAAACCCCAAACTTCGGTATGATTTAGTATCAAATTAATGTTCAATTTCTATCCCTCTTGCAGGGAGAGTTGTGTGTGAGGATGCTGAATGCTTTAGCACACGAGGTAGATGCTGAGCTTTGATATCAAAAGCACTCAGCACCTAGCAGGACGGGGCCCCAAGTGTTCATCTTTCATTGTCCTATTATTAAAATCAGTTATCCTCTAGTTGTTTTAGACTCACTATGAAACTGCGATAAAGGAGATAAAATACCTTGGACTCCACATGTTCCCAAGGTATCGAGCTGTTTCCTGTCTCGCTTTCTGCTGCGTTCCACTATCGACCCTTCTTCCTCATATTTTGGAGCATGACGTTTATAGATCCTATGGGGACGGGCTGTACCGTCCTCGTGCTTATTTGTAGCCAGAGGTTCAATGAAATAGTCTTCGTTCGCGAGCCGAAATACACCTCTCTGGGAGGGGGAGAGAAAGTCGGTGTCATTTGTATGATGCATTGACTCACGGTGAAGACAATTATAGTGGGATGGGTTTGCAGAATTTGTCATGCAGAAATAGATGCTTTGTAAAGACGTTGCTTTTGCCTCTTTATCCATGCGGAGAACTATAAGCTCCCAGACACAGAAGAACAAACCAGCATGGACTGAACATACTAGTCCAGATTCGAGATTCAGAAAGCAAAACTCATGCCTGCACTGCAAAGTTTAACTGCCTCCAATTAGAAACAAACAGAAAGACTGTTTGATGCTGAGGTGCTCAATAAGAATAAGGATTTAGACAGAGACAGACAGAGGCTTCTAAAGACAGACACAGAAAACACCAAGAGAGAACAGTAAGGTTATGTGTGCGAGTAACTTGCAAGCTTCTTTTTCTCTTTCCTGTGTTAAAATCACTCTTTGCTTCTGCCCTTATTTAAAAAGTTCTATTATTCTTTTAATTTAATTAATTCTATTAATCTTTCCAGCTATACTCTCAGCTCAGCAGAAGAATCTGTCCTTTCTCGGGGCCTCTCCTTTTGTCCCTCCAGACCCACGAACATGATACAGTTCTGCGGTGACCTAGAATCCTACTTTCGACGTCTCCGACTCAAAGAATATTTCCAACAGACCTCTGTACAACATACTAACCCACAGAATCCTTCCTACCAAAACTACAAAAAGAAGGATTCTGCGTGGACTCCTCCTGAAGGTCGAAACAACAAATTGGACTTCTACATAGACTGCTTCCGTCGCCGTGCTCGAGCTGAAATTGTAGAAAAGCAAAATCACTTGCCCCATAACCTCAGCCATGCAGAACACAATGCCATCAACAGCCTCAGGAACAACTCTAACATCATAATCAAAAAGGCTGACAAAGGAGGAGCTGTCGTCATCATGAATAAGTTGGAATATGAACAAGAAGCTGTCAGACAGCTCTGTAACTCCACATTCTACAGGCCTTTATCCTCTGACCCCACTGAGGAGTACCAAAAGAAACTACACCATCTGCTCCAGAAACTCCCTGGAAAAGCACAAGAACAAATTTGTACAGACACGTGCCTAGAACCCCGACCAGGGGCATTCTATCTGCTACCCAAGATCCATAAACCTGGAAATCCTGGATGCCCCATCATCTCAGGCATTGGCACCCTAACAGCAGGATTGTCTGGCTATATAGACTCTCTCCTCAGGCCCTATGCTACCAGCACTCCCAGCTATCTTCGCGACACCACCGACTTCCTGAGGAAACTACAATCCATCGGTGATCTTCCAGACAACACCATCCTGGCCACTATGGATGTAGAAGCCCTCTACACTAACATTCCACACAACGATGGACTACAAGCTGTCAGGAACAGTATCCCCGATACTACCACGGCTAACCTGGTGGCCGAACTTTGTGATTTTGTCCTCACCCACAACTATTTCACATTTGGGGACAATATATACCTCCAAGTCAGTGGCACTGCTATGGGTACCCGTATGGCCCCACAGTATGCCAACATTTTTATGGCTGACTTAGAACAACGCTTCCTCAGCTCTCGTCACCTAACACCCCTACTCTACTTGCGCTACATTGATGATATCTTCATCATTTGGATCCATGGAAAAGAAGCCCTTGAGGAATTCCACCATGATTTCAACAATTTCCATCCCACCATCAACCTCAGCCTAGACCAGTCCACACAAGCGGTCCATTTCCTAGACACCACTGTGCTAATAAGTGATGGTCACATAAACACCACCCTATACCGGAAACCTACTGACCGCTATACTTACCTACATGCTTCCAGCTTCCATCCTGGACACACCACACGATTCATTGTTTACAGCCAAGATACAACCGCATTTGCTCCAATCCCTCAGACAGAGACAAACACCTACAAGATCTCTATCAAGCATTCTTACAACTACAATACCCACCTGCTGAAGTGAAAAAACAGATTGACAGAGCCAGAAGAGTACCCAGGAGTCACCTACTACAAGACAGGCCCAAAAAAGACAATAACAGAACACCACTAGCCGTCACCTTTAGCCCCCAACTAAAACCTCTCCAGCGCATCATCAAAGATCTACAACCTATCCTAAAAGATGATCCCTCACTCTCACAGATCTTGGAGGACAGACCAATCCTTGCTTACAGACAGCCCCCCAACCTGAAGCAAATACTCACCAGCAACCACACACCATACAACAAAAACACTAACCCAGGAACCTATCCTTGCAACAAAGCCCGATGCCAACTCTGTCCACATATCGATTCAAGTGATACCATCACAGGGCCTAATCATATCCGCCACGCCATCAGGGGCTCATTCACCTGCACATCTACCAATGTGATATATGCCATCATGTGCCAGCAATGCCCCTCTGCCATGTACATTGGCCAAACCGGACAGTCTCTACGCAAAAGAATAAATGGACATAAATCTGACATCAGGAATCATAACATTCAAAAACCAGTAGAACACTTCAACCTCCCTAATCACTCACTGACAGACTTGAGGGTAGCAGTGTTGCGACAAATTAACTCCAAAAACAGACTTCAAAGAGAAACCGTTGAACTCGAATTGATATGCAAACTAGATTGCATTACCTCAGGATTAAATAAGGACCTCGAATGGCTCGGCCATTACGTTAATTGAATCTATTTCCCTTAAGTTAACGATCCTCATTCACACCTGTGTGACCATCTTGTTTATCACTTCAAAGGTTTTTCTTCCCCTGCTGTTATGGTTCCTCTCAATTAATTAGCCTCTTAAGGTTGGTCTATGCACCTCCACCTTATCATGTTTCTCTGACTGTATAAATATCTGTCTACTGTATGTTTCATTCCATGCATCCGATGAAGTGGGTACTAACCCACGAAAGCTTATGCTGAAATAAATTTGTTAGTCTCTAAGGTGCTACAAGTTTTTCTTTCTTATTTTCGTTTTGCTGACACAGACTAACACGGCTACTACACTGAAACCTATTATTCTTTTGTAACAGACCAAAGTACTACATCCTATCACAGTGCTACTCCAGCATGTTAAGTAGTTTTTGTAGAATGCTGCAGTATTTTTATTAGGATGTCCCTTTAAAAGCGGTATTCAATACGTTCGCCACTAGCCACATGTGGCTAATAGGCTATTGAATTGTGGCTAATGCATGTGCCTTTTTTATAATGTGGCTTAATGTGGCCTTTTTATAATGTGGCTAATAAGACTAGCAGTGTGGCCAGCATTGAATTTCTATTGGACACTGCTGCAAATTCAAGGTAGTTGCTGCTGCCTATTTAAACTGTCAAAGCACCCATGGTTTTTAACCACCCTTAACCAAAGTTCCAGCCTCTGTCTTCTTGTGCTCCCACATCAGAACATCTTAGGGAAGCAGAGAAACAGGAAGCTGTAGGGGTCCAAGTTCACTGCAGGAACTCAAAGCCGGGAAACTAAGAGTTACTCACTGAGCCAAACGATTGCATGAACAGTACAATGAGGAGGTGCTACTGGCATCTTTCCTTTGGCAGGAAATGAAATCCTAACGCTTTCATTTGTTTAATAAACTCTCCCACTGCTGATCCCTATGGCGCTCTGTGTTTGAGTCTCAAATCCATGATATCGAACGATATTAATAGTAACTACTATTAGGCAACGCTCCCATTCTCCTGACTTCAACCTCTCTGAATTTGCTCTGTGCATCTGTTTCATGGGGAGTTTTGGAGCAGGAGTTTGTAAATTTCTTAGTAGTGGATGATCACTGAGCTGCGAAAGGGTAGTGCTGCTAGAAATGTGATTTGACCGTATCTTCATGTTGTAACAGCACTCTGTGGGTTCTTAGCTGAGTTAATTGCTGTGGAGTGGCCTTGCTCTCTGTCTGGCTTGTCTGAAGTGGATTGTTGTGTAGGATGCTTACATAATAACCCATTCGTTTTCAGCTTTGTTTATTATGCTTTTGATCTGACATTTTCATTACTTTTGCATGCCACAAGCAGAAAAAAATTGAGGGAAGATTAAAATGTGGCACAATAAAGCCTTGTTATTAGACTCTCCCATTTATTCCTGGAGACGTTTGTAAGTATGATCATCAGTTCACCAGGCTTCACATGCCACAAGAGGCCTGACTACGAGCAATTAGCTTCTCCTTTCCCCAGAGGGCTAGTTCCACACTGTGGAAATCTTCCAGCCACACGGCATACACAGACACGAAGCAATTCGCTTTCCCGGTGGCTTTCAGAGCTATTTCTATGCTGTTGTTACTAAGATACGGAAAAAGGGAATTTCCTGACACTTATGGCTCATTGTTACAGGGTGGCTGCCCCTTAAGGGCTGGAGGCCTGGGGCCAACCCTGATTACTGAAGAGGTACATCTGGGCATGGATCAGGTGATTTCCCTGCAAAGCGCAGAAGGCGAGTGCAGTGACGGGGTAAGTGCTACTGCGGCGGGAGAGCAGGGACTGCTAGGAATGGGCTGGCTCCAGCAGAAAGTCCTGGGACTTAGCACTGAGACTCTAGCCTGGTAGGGCCTGGGAGTGGCCTGGCAAAGCAGGAAGGCAAGCCAGGCAGGACAGCCTGGAAGGGGGGTGATTAGAGACCGCTAGGAGTACGCAGAGGAGACCCCTGGGATGGGGGACTGAGACTAAAGGCAGGAAAGGACCGGGCGTGACCTGATGAGGGTTAAATGGATGGACTTTGGTTTGGACTTAGTTTCATCCTTGAGTTTATTTTATCTGACCCAGACTCCAAGAAGGGGTGTTGTGACTAGACAAAAAGGGTGTGTGGAGTTTCCTTAAGGAGCCCCTTGAGGGGGAAACTGAGGCAGGCTGCCTGAAGCATGACCCCAGGCAACGCAAAGGTGCTCTGGTCTAGGCCACTTCTTCCCACTCCCTTTTTTTCCTCCTGCTTTTTCATCCCACAGTGAAGCCGAAATGCTACTCACATGCTCCAACCTCACGTGCACAGGCTGGGTCTGGCAGAGTCCAGCAGGAGCTGCACACCACCGAAGAGCAGGATTTACCCCCCCAAAATTAGGCCCCGATCCTGCAACCAGATTCACAAGGACAGGCCCTTATGCACATGCAAGGCCTCAGTGTCTCTAATGGGCTTTGTGCAAGGGTCTAGCTGTACAGATCCAATTGCACAGTTGAGGCCTTAATTAGTGGTGGTAACTCAGGGGGTTCCATGGGGAAGAGTATGGGTCTGTGATTTTCCAGATGCTGAACATCTACAGCCCCCATTGATTTCAGCTGGAGCTTTGAAAACCAGGCTCATGGGGCTGAAATTCATTTCTTATGGTGTCTCTTCTCTTCTCTCTGCTGCTAACACCAGCCCCACCAACTCACCGAGTGCCTTGTCCTGTCTATTGCTCTCCCCCATGAGGCCTCCTGCAAACAGAATGACCTCTCAACCCTGGGGTGCCTGCTGCCTTCCGCCCTTGGGGCCCACAAACACTAATAAAAAAACAATTATCAAAACTTTGGAGACGTTTGTATTTGGACCAGAGCTTCCCAGCTGGGCCCCTCTCTATCTGGCGAACGTAGGGGTTAATATTGTGTTCTAGCCTACGGAGGAGACAGGGGTTCCACTGCAAATCCCAAGGCTGGGACACCAGGGACAGAGTGGGTCTCCGGCTCTTGTCCACGTGAGCCATATTCTTTAATGACAGTTCATGCGATCTTCCAGTTGATGCTTGGTTGATTTCTTTCTTGTCTGTGTGCTGGGGTGTCCACCCCACCCTTTTTAAATATGGAGCTATACCTATCTCATAGAACTGGAAGGACCTTGAAAGGTCGAGTCAAGTCCAGTCCCCTGCCTACACTAGCAGGACCAAGTACTGTCCCTGACAGATTTTTGCCCCAGATCCCTAAATGGCCCCCTCAAGGATTGAACTCACAACCCTGGGTTTAGCAGGCCAATGCTCAAACCACTGAGCTATCCCTCCCCCCACTTTCCCTAAAGGAGTTAATAGAGGCAAGATGGGCCAATTTAACCTATTAGGCAGCAAGCTGGGAGAATTATGGCTGAGAGGAAGACCCTAATTAGGGGAAGCTCACCTGTGCAAGAACAGACAGGGCTTCTATAAAGCCAGGGAGCTGATGGCAGAGAGGGGCTTCAGGGAGTCGATTGCAGTCACTCCCTGGGAGGAGGGGGTTGTGAGGTGGGGAGAGCCAGAAGGTATGGAGGAAGCTTAGGGCAGGGGAGTAAGGTCCTGGAGGGAACAGACCTTGGCTGCCGAAGAAACGATGGAACCCAGAATAGAGGGGTGGGCCTGGGTTCCCCTCCAGCCACTGAGGAAATGAACGGCTGGGCAGTGAACGGGATGACTTCCTGAGCCCATTTGGCAGGAGAGACTTCGGTACCAAGGAAAGGAGAAACACAGACAGCGACCTGGTCAGAGGGCCCAGAGCAAGAGAGTGGCCGCAGAGAGAGAGTAGCACTAGGGCGTGCAGCGAGCAGCAGAAGGGGACCTTGGGCCTGGAAAGATTCCCCAGAGCTGCCACGAGGAGGCGCCACCTGCAGTGAGTGGCCCCCACGACAGTCTGCAGCTACATTAAGGAATGAAAGCCCAGAGGGTTAGCTTTTAGCACTGCCCGTCTGCCCTCACTTTTCTCATTTAAGAATAAAGCCTTTCAGGCTGCATGGTTTCCAAGCTGTATCTTATGGCTGAATGATACTTGTGATGTGTGGAGGGGAAACACACACACACGTGCAGTAAAGCACAGCTAGCCGGCGGGTGTGTATGGGAGGGTTACGGCAGCCCCTGGAATGCGCTGTGAGGATTTCAGCTCTGGACCTGAGATGGATCTCTGAGCTGTTCCCGTAATTCCATAAGCATGGCGCTGACGTTCCTGTAGTGCAGTGTTCAGAGAGGAACAGGACTGCCCCACGTACGTTCTTTGCAGTGTGGAGTACCAAGGAGACTTTATTACAACACAGAAGTGGCATAGGCACAGTTGTGCTGAGATGGGAGCTCCAGGAGACATTGTCTCTTACGCAGCTCTATTCCTTACGGAGATTTCAATGTGTTTCTTAATATGTTTTATTCTGTCTCCCTCCATAATGGAAGGTGGACGTGTATCATGGCCTCTGTCTAATAACTGCCTAGAATATCCTTCAAAAGGGACATGTTTCATCACAAGGAGATTTTCTCCTGGTAAAATATTTTAAATTAAAAATTACCAGTGGATGAGATTTGCTGCTGGTGGGATTGTATGTTTCACATCAATATTTACAATTTTATTATTGCTTTTGCATATTGCATGTGATAATTCCTTATTTTATCTCAGTAATTCTTGTATAGTATATTGGGGGAAGAGATAGCTCAGTGGTTTGAGCATTGGCCTGCTAAACCCAGGGTTGTGAGTTCAATCCTTGAGGGGGCCATTTAGGGATCTGGGGCAAAAATCTGTCAGGGGACAGTACTTGGTCCTGCTAGTGAAGGCAGGGGACTGGACTCAATGACCTTTCAAGGTCCTTCCAGTTCTATGAGATAGGCATATCTCCATTTTTTTTTTCTATGAGATAGGACAGATTCTGTTCTCACTTACTTCTGATCTACACCAGTGTAACTCCACTGAAGTTGATGAAATTACACTGGCAGAAAACCAGTGTAAGAGAGAGCAGAATATGGCCCTTAACAGGCAAAGGAATGAAGATTGCTTTATTTTAATTTTCTGGACAGCAAGGATCTAAGTGTGATGGTCTTTTTAAAAAACAATCTGTTAGAGATGAAACGTGGTCATAAAAACACAAAGCTAGAAAGGCAGGGGCAGGATACTACTAAACTTGTAATTACTATAACTTACACAGAATAACGAATGCTAGACCAGATGTTGATCAAACAGATAACAGAGGTATTTGGCCTTGAGGAATGCTAATTACACTTGATCTTGTCACAGGCAGAAATTTCAAGTCAGGTCACTTGTATATTACAAGTTGGATGGAAGCAACATTAAGTTTTAGAATGTAAGGTATTGCCATCATATATAAAAGTAAGGCACTGTGTCCTACCCCTGTAGCTTCCAGCTTCTGCAGAACTGTATTGTCTTCCTTGTTTACATACTGTAATTCTTAGCATAATTCCAAATGATATGTGATTAATCCTTTATAAATAAGCTACAACTCATGCTGCATTACTTTCAACAATTATTATATATGACATTATATATTGTTAGTATGACATTGGGTGTTAACATTGTCTGCTGAAAAATTCAGGTTTAGCTTTAAAAAAGTATATAAAGCCAAGTTGAAAAGCTCTCTGATTTGGGAGCATTAAACTGTTTATTCTCTTGTGATTCTAAATAGGTTGACCACTCACCAGCTCTGCTAAACTACATATTGCGAAGTTCTTCTAGTCTAACAATTTTTCCAGTCAATCATTACTTTAGTAAGTCTACTTTTAAATAAACACATTAAGAATAATCCTTAGCATTTACATTGTACTTTTCTTCTTCAATGTGCTTTACAAACTAGCTAGTTAGTCCTCTCAACACCCCTGTGAAAAGAACTGAGCTGCTGAGTTATTCCTAGCAAACAATGCAGTTGTTGATATTAGTCCCTTCTTCTGTTTGTGGATTATCTGCAAATAGACTTCAATATTCACTAATCTGTTTCTTATTTGATGAATGGCTCATGTGAACGTACGTCAGACTATGAACTATTTACAGTTATTGCTTTGAGTATTTGTTTATGCCTAACTCCTGCTATGGGGCTGGTCATCTAAGTCACATGGTATTGTTTCTGTTTCCTGACTGGATAAGTCCTCCACCTATAAATTGCTTTCAAGATGGCCTTGTGAACACTTCCAGTGTGCCTATAGATTTGCATAGGGTATCTATGTGCAGATACATTCACATGAGCATTCATGACACTTCCCCTTTCCATGAACAATCTGGCAATCAATATTTCACTCTGACAGACACTTGCAAACATGTGACTCAAAAGGCTACGGACTCCTCCTAAAGGAATTCACCTCTTTTATCTGAATGAATGCTCGGGAATAATTTTTTTTCCACTGCATTTGTCCAGCTCAAGAAGTGAGTAGTTTTTACTCTCCCATCCCAACTTCAGAGATTTGGAAGCCGGCCGAGGCCAGAGAGGCAGTCAGTGTACGAGGCAGCATTAGAACTCCGTGGTTCCCACTGGGGTGCCCAGGCCACTAGACGGCATCTCCGCCCTACTCTCTTTACTCAGAAGGCGACATCTGAATCCAGAAACTCTTCTCACGAGTTGTAGAACGTAGGGGGAAGGTTCTAACTAAAGGGCCTGATCCCGCAATGTAATGAGAGATGCTGAGCAGACTCAATGTAATGAGATGTGCTGAGCACTGATAGCTCCTGTTCCCTTCAGTAGGAACTAAGGGTCCTCTGTACCTCCCAGGATGTGCTCAGCACCTTACAGTATTCTCTCCGTGATGTACTCCCTGCGCCCAGTGATCACACCTTTCCTGACCTCTGCAGTGATTAGTTGACACCTTAAGCATCTCCCAAATTTTATTCTTAAATTCCAAACAACATTCAGCATCACGTAATAGTTACAAACATTTGATCTTAGCTGTTACTACCTTCACCTTCTCCAGCTGATGAACTGATGCTATGTGCAGAGTTCGATCTGCTGCCCACTGCTTAGTAATCTGCAACAGGGCTTTCGGGGCCAGAGGCAATGGAGCTACACTGACTTGCCCCAGCTGAGCATCTGACCTACAACATCAATGATTCTGTCACAGAATGGCAGCGGCAAAGGCCTAAATTTCAAGTTAAAAAAACAAACAAATCTGTGACCTGTCCGGGTTATTGAGTCTGAAAAAGCATCACATTCCAGAAGACTAATGCAATGCACAGATGCATATTGCTTTTGTTTAAATACACTAAGATTAAAACATGCCGCAGAGCAACAGACTCAATTACTAGATGAATCACACACACACAGCTGAGGAGCCCCATCTAGAACCCTCCTTGTCTCCAAAACCTCAGGCCTCTATCACTTGAGCTAAAAAGGATTTCCCCAATAAGGAGCAGCAGTCGGTCCCTTTATTCTCTCTGTGGGCCAGGCACTAGAAGACAAAAACCTCATACATTCCACTGCCTGCTGTAAGACAATCAGAATATTTGTTGCCCCAAGACATCTGCATGGAAACAGCGATGTCTGGATTTAATGATATTGATCAAGATAGAGGATAATATTTTCACAAGTGCCTAAGTGATGCAAGACTCAATCCTATTCTCAGAAATGACCTGGGCGCTCAATGAGACTTTCACGTCAACCCCTAAATTCCTTGGTCATTTTTGAAAATAGGATTTAGACATTTTTGAAAATGTTACCCTTTGACTTGTTTAATCCTCAGCCAGGCAGGTGTGACTCTAGTCCAATAACCAATGGAAACAGACTGGATTTATAGTACCTTTTATCTTTCCTTCACTGGAAAGGTCATTTCATTTCAGACCCAAATTTAGCTGCTTCCTACGCAAGCCTGGTGTTTTCACTGATTTAAATTAGTTATAGCGGAGTGTGATTTTGGCACTGGTGTCCAGAAAACATGATGAGTTTCATCAACCATGAATTGTTTCACCATAAATCTCTTTAAGCTTTCTTCACTGACTGTTTTTGATGGAGTCCTTTGTGATCCCACATTTGGACTATAGCAGATGAAGGAGGTATGAGATATGACAGTCTTCAGTGGTTCGCACCTGAAATCTACTTTCTACAGGAGTATGGAAAGAAGACAAGAAAGCGTAGTCCCAAATAGGTAAGCCGACAGGACGTGAACCTGCACCACTGGAGTCAATTGGAGCTTTGATGTTAACTTCAGTGGAGGCAGCATCAAATTTGAAGGGTAAAGCCCTTACCCTATTGAAGTCAATGGGAGTTTTGCCATTATCTTCAGTGGAGCCAGGATTTTACCCATCGTTCTAATATTTTGATATCCCTGGGATTAAAGCATCATTTTTCTGGATTCAAATGGAACACTTACCAGCCCATCACACGTGCTAAGAGCTGCTAAACCACCTTTCAGTGCCCAGTTCTGGACCTCTCCAATCATGTGACAAGAGTTGTGATTGTAAGACCGGATCTTGGCATTGGTGATTCCTCCATATCGTCTCTCACTAACAAACCCAGGAGCAAGGAGATCATTATTAACGCTTAAATTGAATTTTAGGTGCTGTCCTTTGTAATGCAGCTCATAAAAGGAGAGCAAATTGTTCCTTGAGGAAAGGGCCCTTTTGTGAATTGCGCGATGAGCCAGATCATAGGACAGAAAAGATCCGCTCTCATCAACTCGGATTGGATGAACAACACCATAGCCAGAATATTGCCGGAGAACCATCTCTGTGAAGAAAACATTTGCAATGATCAGATATAAAGACAATGATAATCTTTCATCCCAAAGGATCCCACTGCACCTTTTGTTTATTGGTTCTAAAAATTCCCAGTAGGGAGGGATCATTCTTCCCACCTCTGAACTAGAGACACGTATGGGCTGATAAGTGTCAGCTGTTTAAAAGAGCAAAGGAATACACCACAGTAATTCAGAACAGGAAGTGAAGACTATCTGAGAAGGAGAATTTAGACAAGCTACATTACATGAGCAGATATAATTATTCAAATTGGAATGATGTCAGGACACCTGAGTTAACACGCTTATTCTTACAAAAAGTGCCAGAGGAAACAATCCCAAATAAATATGAAAGTTTCATTAGACAAGTAGTGGTGAAGAGCAGACAGTCTCCCTCTGAAACAAGAAAAAGTGTTTTCTGGGTGAGTAGTTATTTAACTTGAATAAATTTTAAAATTCTCATAATGGAACTTCATAAGCAATAGCAGCTCAAATGTAAATATTTAATCCTCAATAGATAAGAGTTTAATTTGATTGTTTTAATTACAGCTGTTTGAAAACTGCCACCCAAAAAAATTAATAAAAATGTTCATAAACAAAATTCTAGGTTTTTTTTTCCCAGAGAACATAAAATTTTCAATTAAAGATTTTGACAAAAATTCAGAAAATGACACCCGGTTTTAATCAGAGATAGACATTGAGCATGAAATTCATTAATATACATTCTTTGTCTTCCAATATAGCATTAGTGAAACACATGATGTCAGAGAGAGTTTAGGAAACCAGCTCTATTAACACTACTTATGATGAGGAGAGTGAGGAAAAGAAAAGAGTTCAAAATACAAACCTGGATACACAGATCTGAAATTTGCAAATGGCTACTGTTTTTTATAATGGACTGAACCAAACCTCCAAATCTGAACAGCCAGAAGAATGGCCTAACTGGATCAGACAAATGGTTTACCTAGTCCATCTTCTGTCATCCAGTTCCTGCTGCAGGCGGTCAGAGGTTTAGGAACAACCAAAGCATGGGGGTGAGGGGTATCCCTGACCATCTTGGTGAATAGCCATTGGTGAACCTGTCCTCCAGGAACTTCTCCAATTCTTTTTTGAACCCAGTTATACTTTTGGACTTCACAATATCCCCTGGGCAGGAGTTCCACAGGTTGACTGTGTTGTGTGTGAAGAATTACTTCCTTCTATTTGTTTAAATCCTGCTGCCTATTAATTTCATTAGGTGACCCCTGGTTCTTGTGTTATGTGAAGGGATAAATAACACTTCCTTATTCACTTTCTCCACAAAATTATAACAGGGTTCAAAAAGGAATTAGATAAGTTCATTGGTCCATCAATGACTATTAGCTAAGATGGTCAAGGACACAGCTTCTGGATGTCCCTAAGCTTCTGATTGCCCATAGCTCAGACTGGACAACGGGGATGGATCACTTGATGATTGCCCTGTTCTATTCATTCCCTCTGAAGCATCTGGCATTGGCCACTGTCAGAAGACACGATACTGGACTAGGTGAACCATTGGTCTGACCCAAAATGGTCATTCTTATGTTCTCCATCATTTGGAGAACCACCTGACAGAGGAAAACATGAGTAATACAGCCTAGTACTCTAGGAAAGTGTACTCTGATTCCCCCAGAGTTCAATTCCAGAGAAGCCACAAACCGTCACCTAACCACAGAATTTTTTTAATCAGTTGTCAACAATTAATAGAAACGAACAATCCCAGAAAAGAATCCCAACCCCCATTTACTCCTGGGGGCATTCTGTGCCAAAAAATTAAAAAGTCTGCACCAAAAAATTAAAGATTCTGCACACAAATTTTAAAATTCTGCAAAATTCCGCAAATTTTATTTGTCAAAATAACACTACATAATCACACCAGTTTCAATTATTTTGGTAATTTATTTCAAAATACCTGTCAGCAAGTATGTCTGTAACAATACAGTAACACAAAAATCCCCCCAGGAGTAGAGAGTTAAAGAAACCCCTATGACAACCCAGTTCCTGTTTCTCTGCCCCTCCCCACCCCCGTGAGTCCAGTGGGGCGGCCAGACACCTACATCCCTTCCCCCCACAGAGCCCAGCCACGGTCCCCCCCAGCCAATACACCTGAACCCCTTCTCCCCCAGAGACCTGCACCCCACCCCAGTTACAGGGCCCCCCTTTGCCCAGAAACCCACACCTCCTCCCCCCCAGAGCCCAGCCATGTCCCTCCCGCAGCCCAGACACCTGCTCCCCTCCCCCCCCCCCAGAGCCCAGGGATGCAGAGGGAGAAACAGCTTGATGCTGGGTCCCAGGCTTGCACTGCGCTCTTCCCTCTCCTTCCCTCAGGGCATGCTGGGAACTGCAGCTGCCAGGAGCCCCCCAGCAGTGTCTTCTATGTGGGAACTGGCTGGGCTCTACAGGGTCCAGTGACCCCTAGTGGCAGCTAGCAGCACTGCAGCCCATTTCTGTGGGGGGCGGGGGAAGGAAACTCTGCATGCAAGTTAATTTCTGCAAAATTCTGCATTGCGCAGTGGTGCAGAATTCCCCCAGGAGTATACATTCTGTTCTGCCTGAGGGGACAGAGCCTGCCCCACCCCTACCTCCGCAGAAACACCTCAAAGCCCTGCCCCTCCACGCTGAGCCGCAATAGCGAGCAAGAGGGACCGAGTGTCACTCTCTCTCACACGCACGACTATCCATTCCCCCGGCGGTGATTTAAATTTCTACCAGCTGCTCTGGGCACCCAAACTGACCTGCCTGCGCTGCCAGGGAGGGGCACATGACCACTCTTGTGGCTTCCCTTTGCTTCCTCATCAGAAGTCATTTTTCTGCGGGGAAGCAAAGAAATCTGCAGGGGACATGTATTCTGTGCATGCACTGTGATGCAGAATTCCCCCAGCAGTACCCATTATAAAAGGGACAGGACACACAATTCAGCACATCAGCCTCAATGACATATGGATCCTTTGGTCTGTCAATACTGCAAGCACCAAACAGTCTTTGTAAATATAGATTACAGATTTTAAAAGAAATGCCTGTCACACCAAAAGGGATAAAGTCAAAAGTGTGCTGAGATTGCCCTGGAAAATCACATTGCAGGGGATGTGATTTCTGAGACAAAGTCTACTTAGGTAAACAGTTGCCCCCTAGTGATATATGTGGTGATTAGTTAAGGCTTGTAGTCCCACTTGTGTGACTCAGTCAGGGCACCTACACCAGGGGAAGGTACCAAAGCACCCTGTATACCAGGGGATCTCCCCAAACCTCTTGACTTCTTTGGCATCTGCACTAGTTTCTTCTCTGTCTCTACTCAGCTCTAATCTGAGTGATGGAGGGTCCTGGCTCTGGGGCCTGGGGGACTCTCTAGAAATTGGTCTGGGCCAAGTAATACTTAGTCCTGCCTTGAGTGCAGGGGACTGGACCAGAAGACCTCCCGAGGTCCCTTGCGGTCCTACCCTTCTTCGGTTCCAAGGAGGGAAGGTTCCCAGCCTTCCAGACTCTTTCCATCTCTTGGTACCTGCAGCAAGCCTGGAGTTTATTGCTGGGGGTCCATTACAGGGCTTCTAATGCTGGAGAAAGGGGAGCGTTCAGACAAATGCTCCTTCCTCTCCGGCTCAACGGGCATCACTGCTTCCCAGGGCCCTTACATCTCCCCTGCAGCTGGGTCTTTGCCAAGTGCATGTATCGGTCGCTTTGGATCTCCAGCTCAAACTCTGCTCCTGGCTTCACTCTGCCTCCTCTCCTGCCGCACTCGGGCGTCCCAGTATCTGACCCCAGTCCCGCCGGCTGGCGGGACATGGCTTGTTGCAATGAATGGCGCGGGCAGGCTTAGCTCTCACGGGCCGGAGCAGAGCGCCCGGGGCTCCCAGCTCGAGGGAGCTGGCCCGGGTTGTGGCTGGGGGGACCCCGCGGGCCTGCGCCCGAGAAACAGCCGCAACTGTCCCGTCCCACCTGCCCGCTGCAAAGCCGCGTTTGCAAACGTCGCAGCTCTCGGGGGCTCCCCGCTCGCCCGCTGCGCCCCCGGGGCGCCCCGCCTCGCCGGCTGCGCCCCCGGGGCGCCCCGCCTCGCCGGCTGCGCCCCCGGGGCGCCCCGCCTCGCCCGCTGCGCCCCCGGGGCTCCCCGCCTCGCCCGCTGCGCCCCCGGGGCTCCCAGCCTCGCCCGCTGCGCCCCCGGGGCTCCCCGCGCCCCGCCTCGCCCGCTGCGCCCCCGGGGCAGCCGCTTGTCCCTTCCGCGGGCTCCTGCGGAAGACACGGCTGCAGCCAGCCCGCCGCGAAGGCAGCTCGCCCCCCGCCGCCTCCCTCCCGGCTGCAAACAAAAGAGCCGCCCGCGGGGTACAGACCTGTCTCCGCGGCTCCGTCCGGCTGCCCCGCGCAGCCCGCCAGGGCCAGGGCTCCGGCGAGGAGCAGGAGGCGCCGGAGGGGGGCTGGCATGCTGGGCCCGGCCCGGGGGTCACTTCTCCTGGGGGCGGAGGAGCGCTGGGCGAAGGGGCATGTCCCCGGCCAGCCCGCTCCGGCCGCCGCTGCCTTCACGCCTCCTCTCCCCGGCTGGGGCGTCCTCGCCCCGGGGTCCCTGGCTTGCACGGGCCGGTCCTCTCCCCTGCCCCGTGCCTGGCTGCCCGTGGGTGCGCACCGGGCGTGAACCCGCCCCCCGAAACTCCCCGCGGCTCTGGGGGAGTGAGCGTGTCCCGGGCCGCTGCTCCCAGCCGCGCACACCGGGAGTGACTCAGACCTTCCCCGCCGAGTGTCCCGGCCCCCTCCCGCCCCTCCGCCGCGGCGGCTCCTTCCCCGGCCCTGCCTCTCGGGCTGGTGCGAGGGAGCCTCCTGGCGGCTCCGCGAAGCACCCACCGGCCTCCCTCGCCGCGGTACTGCTCTTTCCTTCCGCAGCCGGCCGCCCTACAGGTGGCCCCGACCGCGAGGGGGTGCAGCTGCTTGGGGGAGGGGGTTGTGCTGAGACTCAGTGTGGTGCTTGGCTGAGCATAAACCATTCATCCACCCATTCCAGGTAGGAGAGATTCCCGGTCCCTCCTGCTGCCCTCCCCCGCTGTAGGAGTGAACAGGAAGGTAGGGCCCCGGGTAGTCACCTAATGCTAAGCATCCCCTAGGTAGGGTGGCAGGCCAGCCTCAGCTCCCTAGATCTTACATCCTCCTGGGAAATCATTTTAAAAAACAGACACAAACTAAAGGCTTTGTCAGGACTGTCCTTTCAGTCACTGCAGTACATAGGGGGTGGGTGGTGGCTAGTTATACACATTGGCCCAGATTCTGAGCTGCCCCTGAGCTATGCCTTGCACAGGGCAGGAGGCTGGAGGGCATCTTTGAGGGGCCATCCAGAGTCTGGGAGTAGCTACGGACTAGATGCCCCATTGTCAGTTAGAGACGCCCGAAATCTGCTCTAATTTGTGCCCATCTGCCCACTGCCCAATACAGGGTGTTGGTCTTATTCCAACATTCTCCAAGAAGTCTGGCAGTGTTATTATCCCCATTTTACAAGTGGGGGTAACTGAGGCACTGGGAAGTTAAGTTCCCAGGGTCTGCAGTGGAGATGGGAATAGGACATTGATTTCCTAATTCTTAGAGCTGGCCTTTAACCACTGAACCACCCTTCCTTACTCCTTTGTCCTAGAGGAGGCTGCTCAGCAGCTGGAATTTCTATGGATACTGATTTAATTAATGCTTATCCCAAATCCTTAAATAATAGTGCAACAAACATATTTATTTACACTGTTAAACAGGTGCCGTGGTGAGTGGTGAAGGCGTTTAACTACAATCCTGAAGGTCGTTGATCCAAGTCTCGCTCGATCTCACACTGAAAGGCCACCTTCAGTTCACCCAGCTGCAAAGGCAGTCAGATGTGATGCTGGCTGTATCACTCCCTGTGCACCGTTGGCTGTGGAACTGGCGTGCCTTCACTATTCACCGGGGCCCTTGGGTGAACTTTGACTTTGAGAGCTTAGGCAGGACAATTCAATCAAGCTGTGTTTGCAGTGAGCTTTAGCCCTTCGGACAAGGTCTGTACATTTACTGGAGTACTTTTTTTCTCCCCCTCCCCACATAATAATTCTATGATGTACATCAGGCACATTGGGCTACATTCTCCTGTACACTACTGCCACATGCGCCCTAGTCCCTTTAAGGGGAGCTGGGGCCAGCCGCACCTGTGCCATGAATTAACTGCTTTCCAGCCTGAGGGGGTGGGATCAAGGAGGGTCACTGATACATGAAGGGACACCTGGGCCTTATGAAAGGGCTAAGTGAGCTCAGCTGGGGGTCTGAATCACACAGAGTAGGTAGGCACCTGTGAAAGGCCCCGAGTCAGGGTGTGCAAGAGTCAGCTGAGCACTCCTAGGGGCCTGGTATTCTATAGTGGAGAAGGGATGGATGCGTGGAACAAGCCCAGCAGGGGCTGAAAGGTCCTCTAGGGAGCCTGGGGACTCTACCCAGGCCCTGAAATACTCTCAAAGGTAGCCCAAGAAGCAGCGAGGGTCCAGAGGGCGGGATGAAGAGAAGCCCTCGGAGGGCAGAAGAGCCTTTTGTTTGTTGGGACTTTTTAGTTGGATTTTTGCTACCCCAAAAGGGATAGAGTGTGTTTATGCCTTGCCTGGTGAGCAGAGCCACATCGCCAGCACAGATCGGTGTGTGGAGAGCTGAGGAGACCCAGCCTGGGGAAGGAAACTGAGGCAGCACCATGTGTGGCTAGCAAGGGGTGCCCTCGGGTAGCTGTGCTCTGCAACACACACGGCACAAAGACTGTGTAGAATAAGACCCACGATTCAGCCATCAGAGTAAATGCTCCCAGACTAGAACTCGCTGGAGGATAATATGATCCTCGGCTCTGCCTTGCTAAGTATTTTTTATTTTATTTAAACCACTGCTTCAGCACAGCACTTGGAGGGCAGGAAATGATCCATCTTTATTAAATACATTCAATTATTGTAATGTACCAGGATTATCCTGTTTCATTTTGCCAACAGCATCCCTCCTTCGTTGCTGACATTCATCACCAGACAAGCGCCATTTAGGGAGGAAGGGGAAAGAGACTTAATGAATGGCAAAAATGAGTGTTTGTTTTCAGAGGAGTACATGCTGGAGGGTTATTTATGCTATTTTTAAATGCAAGATTCTCATGAAAACAGGATGTTAAGATTTTGTTCTGTTGGACCCACGGACACTTTTTAATAAAGTACTTCATTGCCAGAGCTATGGGTCTTGCTAAGCACAATTGAGCTAGTCTTTGCGTTACATATTTTTAAAGTTGCCAGAAGCTGGGAATGGGTGACAGGGGATGGATCACTTGATGATGACCTGTTCTGTTCATTCCCTCTGGGGCACCTGGCTCTGGCCACTGTCGGCAGACAGGATACTGGGCTAGATGGACCTTTGGTCTGATCCAGTTTGGCTGTTCTGATGTTCTTGAGGTATTTTGTAGAAGCCGAAATGTATGTAAGTATATTTACACGTTTTAGGCCTGGTTCCCCATTCCCTGAGGCAATCCCCTAACGGACAAACAAGGAATGTAGGATTAGTGTTAGTGGAAATGTTCACGGCAGAAACCCACAAGTTAGAAAATACTCGTTCTGGAAGGCCGCAATGTAACACTACTTTGTTGTTTGGAATCCAGACACCTAACGCACAACCACCAAAACCAGAGAGACAAAACAGACTGCTCGCTTAGGCAGAGAGGCACCACTCACCGCATCTTGTTCCAGGCACGTTTTTGCAGAGTGCCTGAAAAGGACCCATATCACACAGCTTCCCTCCAAGCCCCTTAGGCTGCAAGCAGGACCAGGAAACCCCTTACATTTAAAGTGATAGCTGGTCATTTGAACACAGTTTTCAATATACCATGTTATTATTTATTGCATTGGGCTGGAGGGATCGGATCAGGGCCCCATTGTGCTAAGCACCGTGCAGACGTGCAGGAAAAAGGCAGTCCTTGCCCCAAGGAGCAGACCAACTACGTTATGACAAGAAGCAACAGGTGGAAGAAATAAACCAATGGAGCGGTGAGGGAACAGTAGCATTGCCAATTGTCTAATCACACAAACCCAAACAACCCTGCCCCACTCCTGTCCTGCCCCTTCCCTGAGGCCCTGCCCCACTCACTCCACCCCACTCCCTCTGTTGCTCGCTCTCCCTCCCCCACTCACTTTCACCGGGCTGGGGCAAGGACCTGGGGTGCAGGCTCTGGACTGGGGCCGAGGGGTTTGGAGTGTGGGAGGGTGCTCTGGGCTGAGCCTGAGGCAGGGGGTGTGGGGTGCAAGCTCTGGGAGGGAGTTTGGGTGCTGAAGGGGGCTCCGGGCTGGAGCGGGGGGTTGGGGTGCGGGAGGAGGTGCAGGCTCTGGGAGGAAGTTTGGATGGGAGGGGCTGGCGCAGGGGGTTGGGAGTGTGGGAGGGCATGAGGGGTGTGGGCTCCGGCCGGGAGGCACTTACCTCGGGTGGCCCCCGGGCGGTGGAGCAGCGGGGCTAAGGCAAGCTCCCTGCCTGCCCTGGCCCTGGCTCCGTGCTGCTCCCGGAAGCGGCTGGCACATCCTTGGGGCCCCTAGGCAGAGTCACAGCCAAGCAGCTGTGCACAGTGTGCGCTGCCCATGCCCGCAGGCGCCGCCCCCACAACTCCCATTGGCCGCTGCTCCTGGCCAGTAGGAGCTGTGGAGTCAGCACTCAGGGTGGGGGGCAGCGCGCAGAGCTTCCTATCCTCCCTCCCCACCCCCCGGGGCCACAGGGACATGCCAGCTGCTTCTGGGAGCGGCACGGAGCCAGGGCAGGCAGGGAGCCTACTTTAGCCCCGCTGCGTCACCGGACTTTTAGGGCCTAAAATCTCCCAATTTGGCTTCAGGAGCCTCCAGGAGATAGAGCCCGATTCTGGGAGACTCCCAGTGAAACCGGGAGGGTTGGCAACCTTAGGGAACAGTAAAGCGAACCAGTTATACAATAAGCAGAGGTCTCAGCTCACTGTCTAGTCATTGCTAGGATCAGGCTCTTTATTCTCTCTGCAAACAATAACAAAATGAAATTAATGGGCAGCAGGTTTAAAACAAATAAAAGGAAGTTCTTCTTCACACAGCGCACAGTCAACCTGTGGAACTCCTTGCTTGAGGAGGCTGTGAAGACTAGGACTATAACAGGGTTTAAAAGAGAACTGGATAAATTCATGGAGGTTAAGTCCATTAATGGCTATTAGCCAGGATGGGTAAGGAATGGTGTCCCTAGCCTCTGTTTGTCAGAGGGTGGAGATGGATGGAAAGATCACTTGATCATTACCTGTTAGGTTCACTCCCTCTGGGGCACCTGGCATTGGCCACTGTCGGCAGACAGGATACTGGGCTGGATGGACCTTTGGTCTGACCCAGTACGGCCGTTCTTATGTTTATGTTTAAAAATCTCACCAAATTTAAAATAATGTGCTAAAGCCCAATAAACATTCCCGCTGTGGGGGCTGATCCTGCAAGGTGCTGAATGCCCTTTGCAAGGAGCAGAGCCACCTCAATTTCCAGGGATGCTCCACACCTTGCAGCCACTGGCTCATTCGCTGCCTAAGCTGACATTTTCAGTGCTTTGGCCAAAGACCAGTTGGAAGTCTTGTAATTTTTGCAGACACTGCCCTTTGCTGTAATACTTACCCTAAAAGGGAAGAGCATTGTAACTTAGCATTTTATTCTGCATAGAAAAGATCCTGTCAATTGTATCTGGATGAAAGGTTAGAAACATCTGAGAACTAGTGGGCCGGCAGCTGAGCCATTCCTAAGTTTCACAGGGGCTTATGCTGGTAAAGCATACCACAGGGCTCTCTCCTGCTCCCCCCCGCCCCGCTCTGTGGCATGTACACATCAGACCTGCCCCCACCCCAAATCCCCTTGCCTGTGTTGGGGCTCTGCAGAGCAGAGAAGGCACACGTGAAAGAATTCAATGTACATGAGCCAGATTTGCTTTCGGGCAGCAGAGTAAATCTGGAGTGAGTCCTTTGAAGTCAGTAGTGTAACCCAGTGGTTCTCAGCCTTTCCACACTACAGTATCCCTTTCAGGAGTCTGATCTGTCTTGCGTACCCCCAAGTTTCGCCTCACTTAAAAACTACTTGCTTACAAAATCAGATAAAAATACAAAAGTGTCACAGCATACTCTTACTGAAAAATTGCTGACATTCTCATTTTTACCATATAATTATAAAATCAATTGGAATAGAAATATTGTACTTACATTTCAGTGTACAGTATATAGAGCAGTATAAACAAGTTACTGTCTCTATGATATTTTAGTTTGTACTGACTTCACTAGTGCTTTTAATGTAGCCTGTTGTAAAACTAGGCAAATATCAAAATGAGTTGATGTACCCCCCGGAAGACCTCTGTTTACCCCCAGGGGTATGTGTACCCCTGGTTGAGGACCACTGGTGTAACTGGCCCTGTGCGCATGCACTAAAACTGGTTACATGCAGAAGGGGGAAGGACCAAACCAAGGCAGCAGATGCATGGTTGGTTATTTGACAATGAGGCAATACACTAAATATTTTTTAAAGAAGAAATTGAGTGAATCCCTGCTGGACTGGAGCAGGGGGCAGGGGCAAAATCAGTGGTCAGGTGAAGCAGCAGGACTTTTGAGTCTGACTGACAGATCTCGTCTGTTATGAATTAACTTATTGAATCAGACATTCTGGCACTCTGTACCTGGGTGAATTTCACCCTAAGAGCTGATGTTCCAGCAAATGGGAATCGCTGCAAAACCACAATGGATGAGATTTTTGAGAGCACTTAACTTTGGCCCAACTCTGGCTTCAGTGGGGCCAGAATTAGATCTGTGCTGGGCAATTCGGAAAATCCAGCCATTGTTTCATGTTTACTTAACAAAAAAGATTTATGATCATTTTAAAACACATTCAAAACGTTTGCCATGCCAAATTTTGTTCTCAGCTACCCCAGGCTAAATGCAGAGTCAGGCTGCTCACTTTAAAGGACCTATTTTCAGTTACACTAGGGTTGGGTATGTATCTGAGAGCAGAATTAGGCCCCTTTTGCCTTTCTGATTTTCAGGAATATTGTTTTGAAAATAATACCGATCACATTTTAAGGTACCGTATTTTACAGTAACCATGACACCTGGTGGGGGAATCAAATAATTACAGTCTGTTTAAGGCTGATCAACAGATGTTTAGGTATAGATAAAATACTATATATATAATCTCAAGTAAAGCAGTGCTGCTTTAGTGTCACTGATATTTTACAATCCAATCATGCTAAAAACATGGAACTAATTATACCCTTAGAAATTCAAACTATATATTTGGATATCTCTTGAAAAAAAATAAGGCATTTCTGAAACCTGGGTCACATATTTCTAAACTGTGTTAGAAGTCCAGTAGCTTTCCCATAAACTTCTCTCTTTGTGATACTCTTTTTCTTTCTGTTTGTTTGGCTCTTTTATTTGGCTGATGTTTGAAATGTGTGAAAAGGTCCAGAGAATAAAAAGGAACCACATGGAGAGATTTTACAACAACACTGATAAATGTTTAGCCATAAACAGCTGGATAATTAGACATTTGTTTAAATACATTTGCCTGATTTCACTAATGTGTCAATTTACAGTCATTTTAACCTTATCATATTAATCACTCGTGTCCAAAAAGCTAACAGTGATTGGCACCCTAGCAATATCCAGATAGACATTGGTACACTCAAGCTATGTTACATGTGAGAGCTCTTTCAGTGCTTTTGTAATATTTTAAAGAATAGTGTGCTTGTGTTTTGGTAAAGAGCCCAATCTGAGGCTGCTCCACACATGACTACAGGTTCAGTCTAGATAGTCTTTTATCAGGTAGGGTTGCTACCTTTTACAGATTATGAGTGAATCAGGCAATGGGAGCTGGATCAGTGGAAGTTGAGGGTGCTTTGCCCTTCACAGGTGGTACTTAGCACTGGGAAGGATTGAACTCTATGGCCCTGATTTCCAAGAGCTTAGATCCCATTTCAGCATCTAAATAAGGACCAAATTTTCCAGAATAATCAGCCCCGCCCTCCCCAGGAGCTCCCATTATGGCCAGTTGTTCAAAAGAGTTCAAGACACCTAGTATGCTGAACTCTTTTTAAAAATCTGGCCACAACTCTGTGTGCTGAGTTCTTTTGAAAATGTGGCCATAAATCACTGCTACTAAAGTGCGCTGTTTCTGGACTAGAGGAAGACAAATGCCCCTTCCCAGAGAGACTACCCAGCTGTTTTTTGGGGTGTGCAAATGCAGAATAACTTCTTCAGTGAACGGCAGAAAGAATTTAAATTAGGCAGAATATATTTACTTCTGTTGAAATTTGCAGAAAGTGATAGGGGTGATTTAATGGCCAGGCATTTGCTTTTATCATTCATCCATAATGCAGTATTTCCAGCAGGACAGCGTCTCCTGGGTCCTCCAACAACATCAGGTTGGGATATTGGGTCAGAGCCGACTCAGTAGGAATCATGCCAACCAATGAATCACCAACACCACTGGCTGTAGTACCTGGGTTCTAGTCAGATGTCACTTATCCCAGTATTGAGCAGGCCTAGCCTTGCATAGGCTGGGAAACCTGCTCACAGTGGAGTGGTTGAAGGTTAATTAAAATTGCCTTTAACAGATATGCTTTGTCATAGATTTGACAACAACTTTTATGAACTATTGTTTATTTTTACCAGGAACTCTCCCTCCCCACCTCATTCACAATACAGAATATGCATATTTTACAATTACTTCTGGGGGAATTCTGCACCACTGTGCGCACACAGAATCCATGTCCCCCACAGAATTTTTTCCTCTGCAGAATATAGATTCTGCTGGAGAGGAGCTGCAGTTACACCTTTTGCCCCCCAGAAGCTGCTGTGGCACCAGAAGAGAGGGCAGTCAGCTAGCAGAGAGGCTGTATTCCTCACAGCAGGGTCAGGTGAGGAGGCACCCGATGGACAGAGCGGGGCACACTTGCCTGCTGGGGAGTCACAGACTGGGGTTCAGAAAGGCTAGTGGGGGGGGGACAGACTCGGATGTGGGCTCCGGAGCTAGTGAGGTGACAGCATTGATCCAGGAGATGAATGGGAGGGGGCTGCAGGGACACACGGGGACAGGGCAGACGTGCTTGACTTGAATGGGAGAGACTAGGGGTCAGCCAGGGTCTGCATGGGGGAGGCTCCCCAACTCCCTAATAACCCCCCCAAAAAACCTGTTCCATACTTCTCCCACCCACACACAACAACCCTCCAAGTTTACCAAGAGGCTCCTTCCCTCTCCCTCAGCTCCTCTGTTACCCCCAGCTCCCCCAAGCCTTTGCACTGCTCCTGAGGGGTGCAGGGAATATGTTTCTGTATCATAGTTTAAATGAAGTATTACTCAAAGTTCTGTATTAATATGCCTAGTAATCCTTTTTATTGTCTATATTGCTACAGAGATACTTGTATTTTGAAATAAATTACAAAAATAATTGGAACTGGCACAGAATTTTGATTTTTTTGGTGCAGTATTCCCCCAGGAGTATACAATGCTCTCTCTAGCTAACTATCTAGCCACCTATGGTATTTATGACCAGTCACTATAGTATTTAATCTATTATAAGAAACATTAGTAGTAACTGTAAACTTTTGTCTCACCATGCAAATTACATTAATATTTAAAGATCTCCTTTGGATTTTCTCTTACATGGGAGCATGATATGATCTCATCAGGTACCAATCAGGGAAATCTAGTGCAACTGCAAGCAGGCATCTCCATTACTGCTGCCATCCAGTTGCTTTACAAAGCAAAATTTAACAAGCATCGAGGGTTAAATATGTGCTGTTTGTTATAATTTTGCATGAGGAAACCAATGGATCTCATGCTGGCTTCAAAAGCCTGTCCTGGCCATTGGTTAGCCTGAAACTGACGACATGTGCAGAGGTGAGGAGAGACCTCAGATCTTTTTGAAGCTTGTGGTAGGGTCTTAATCTCATAGAACTGGATATGAACAACGCCGATATAGAACAATAATCTAGAAATCACCCTTTCCACTCAGAATCTTTTGATTGCAGGATACCTAGATTAAACCCTTACCTGAGATGTATTTGAGTTTTATCTTTGATTTTAATAATACATATTTGAAATCAGCATCAAACTAAATACACAAAATAAACAGAAACCACCCTTGGAGGAGGAGGGTTGGTTGACAGGCTGAGTGCCTGTCTCTCCAATAACCCATCCATTCTCACGGAAAGGCATTCGCCAAGGCAACACCAGAGGCCTGGGGAACACCAGAATCTAGACAGGCTCATTCTATCAAGGGAAAAGTCCCCCCATCCTGACCTTTCACATCCCCACCCCCCACCCTTTCCTGCAAGTGGCTGGACTGGGGCCCCATTTGAGTGAAGGGTTACCAGTGGGATTGTCTTTCTTTATCTTTACACACTTTTCCTTATTTTAAATTCTGTGTGTGTATGTGAGTGTGTAACCATGTGTTCAGTGGAGTGTGTGTGTGTGTCCGTTTGTGTGTGTGCATGTGACCATGTGTTGGGGGGAGTGTGTCTGGATGTGTGTATGTGAGTGTGTCCATTTGTGGGTGTGAACATGCCTTTACTATATTCACTGCCTTGCCTTTATTATGCTGCCTTTATTAGATGCAGCAGCAACACAAGGAACCTACAGGCTTGTATCCTGTAAGACACTGGCTTCAGCAGTTAGCATGAGGCTCCAGGCCTATGAACTTTGGCACAGATAAACAACCCAACGGTCACCCCTAAATTCTGGAGAACTGGAAGTAGAGCCTAAGGGGGAATTTTGGCCATAATGACATCAGCCACGCACAGAAACATGAGCTAACGGCAGCTTTTGGAAAGACCATCCAACCAGAAGAGTGCCACGGTAATGAGCTGACGTCTAGGATAACGAGTTGAAATCATTACTATACTAACCTAAAAGAGTAGGACGCCTCAACACAGGAGGTGGCTCTGGCGGGGGCGCGGGGTGACCCGTCGTGGCGCTGGGAAGGGGAGAAGCAGACCCCGCTGGGGACGGGGTTTTAATCCCGCGGGTGCCCCCAGGCCAGCCAGCGAGCCGCGGGAACCGCCTCCCCGGCTCCAACCCCGCGACGCGCACTGACCGGGTCCCGTCGGAAACACCCTGCCCCGGGCGTGGCTCCTCCATCGCCCTCGTCCGGCAGACTCTCATCTCCCTTCCCACGGGAGGAGCCGAGCGCAGCCCCTGGCCTGGGCTCCCGCTCCCCGGAGCCGGGCGGCCTCCCCGGAGAGCCGCCTGCGCGCCGGGGCCGGGCTCAGCACCGCGGACAGCTCCGTGCGACCCGGGGGCTGGCGGCGGGGGACGGGCCAGCCCGCCCTCCTGGCCCGGAGCCGCTGGCACCTGCTGCGGCCAATCGCCCGGGCCAGGGGCGGCGCCTCCGTGGCGGCTCCCCCGATAAAAGCGCCTCGCCGCCGGCCGGGGTCCTCGGTCCAGGCTGCGGGTCCCGGCGCCCAGCCGTGCGCTCGGCCCGGCCCCTCGCCGGCAGCTCCCGGACTCCGCCCTGGCCCTGCGGGGGGACCCCGAGGCGACCCCGGCTAGGCTGCGCCCCTCACCCGCCCTCTGGGCCGCCGCCTGCCTGGCCGCCGTGCCCGCCGCCCTCTTCCCCGCCGTGCGTCCGGCCCGCCGCTCCGCCTGCTGCGCTTCCCCGACGGCTGCTTGCCCTGGCTGGCCCGCTACCACCCGCAGAAGATCCTGCTGGCCTCGGCCACCCTGGGCCTCTGCTGCTCCGGGAGCTGTGCCGGCCGCGGGAGGATGGGAGCCCGGGCGCGGAGCCTGGGTACCGGGTGACACCGCGAGCGAAAGAGCCCCCCCCCCCCTTCATCCACCAGCAACCCCGGTCCAGAGCCGGGGGGAGCGGCTGCGGCAGCCCCCGGGAAGGCGCATGGGACCCACCTTGGAAGCTCCAGGAGACGCCCTGCTGACCTGACCCCTCTCGGCCTGGACCCAGGCCCAGCGGCGCAGCCCCGGTGCGCCCCCGGGCCCTTGGGAGTACGGCCAGGCCCAGAGGAGATCCCAGAGCCCCTGCAAACTCGGCCAGATCGGGGCGCCAGCTCGTGGGGATGTGGGTCGTTCGCTGAGGGCAGAAGGGGATGGGCCGGTACAGCGCGCACGGAGCTCGGGCAGACACCGCCCGCGGTATCCGGGCTCAGCTGCAGAGCGTGCGGCGGCTGCTGTCGGGGAGCAACCGGGTTGGCGGCGCATTTCCAGGCGACTGCAGTTGGCTGCGAGGAGCGCGAGCCGCCCAGGGTGGCTGCAAACGCTCGGGAAGGACAAAGGTCCCCCAGAACTGAGCTCGGCGGGGAGCGCTTGGGCGTGGGAAAGCGGCGCGTGAACCGGGCTTTGATAACGGGGGGGGGGGGGCACAAGCATCAGCCACGTACACAACGGTATTTGTCTCCTCAGCCAGAGCCAGGCTGGCAGAGCCCTTGTCGGTGAAATAATCCTTCCTTGGCAAAGAGAGACGCCAACGGGGGAGCTCCCCCTTAATCTGGGGGGGATGGTTCTGTTTGCTTCAGCGCCGCATGGCCCCTTTTCTCTGCTAGGGGTACAGCGCGAGCACAAAGTATGGCAACCTCCACCTTTTCGGTGTGTATATATACAGCTTGCTTCTGGGTGTTCCATTCTATGCACCCCATGAAGTGGGCTACAGCCCACGAAAGCTTATGCTGAAATAAATGGGTTAGTCTCTAAGGTGCCACCAGTACTCCTGTTCTTTTTAAAGTCTTCACTGGCATCCCAAATACAAAACGTGTTGTCTTCAATGTGAGTCTTAACACCAATAATGTTCAAGTGCATATTTATGTGTAGGGGTTATTCTGCTCTATGTGGCAAGCTGAAGTCAGCAACATGACAGCTCACCATCAGAGCGAGACCTTTACGCTGTATTCTTCTTCTTAATTTTTATTGTATTGGGATTACTGCCGCGCTTAGGCGCCCTGGTCATGGGTCAGGACCCCAGTGTGCTAGGCTATACAAACACAGAACAAAGATGGTCCCTGCCCCAAAGAGCTTATGGGCTAGCTAAACTGACATACGGGTGTCAGGCAGCTTCACCAGAATCTTTAATTGTTAGAAGAGTTTTACTTTAAAAGATGATTTATACACTTTTCCACTGGGTAACTGGCCTCAGAAAATGGAGAGACTTTTATTACAGAAGGGCAGCAAAGTATGAACTATTTTTAAAGTGATTCTTTATGCCTGACATACAAAAACACGAATGTCCTGTAAATAGCCAGACCCTTGTACCATTCTTCTAACAAGCTGCTTCTCGTGCTATTTAATGAAGGCTCAATACTAAACTGCCAATAAAAAGCTGCTTTTTTTAAACATCTGCTCCCCAAATTGTTTGTTTTAGATCAACTTGAATTTATTTCTTTTGTATTTGTGGAATCACAGGGCTGAATCCTGCCCTGGCCTGCACAGGGCACACAGCAGAGTGTTGCCTGAAGCATCCCGTGTGTAGCCCACAGCCTGGAATCCTAGAATTCAAGGCCAGAAGGGAACAGGTCATCTAGTCTGACCTTCTGTATCTCACAGGCCACCAGCACCCGCATGCAAAGCCCAACTACTGAAAGGAGACCAAAGTCTTACAAGCCCTGGAGACTAGACTATTATCTGCCAGAGGCCAAGAACTTTGAGGGCCTGAGGCACACCAGTGCCTTAGGCCCTGTAGTGATGGGGAAATGATCCAGTGAGATACACCCAGATAATCCTGGCAGGTGACCCCCACCCACACGCTGCACAGGAAGGCAAAAAATCCCCAAGGTCATTGCCAGTCTGTCCTGGAGGAAAATCCCTTCCTGACCCCACGTATGGTGATCAGTTAGACTCTGAGGCTGTGAGCAAGAACTGGCCAGCCATGCACCTGAGAGAGAGAATGCTCGCTGCCCCCTCAGAGCCCTGGCCCTCCTCATCCAATGTCCCATCTACAGCTGTGGCCATTCCTGATGCTTCAGAGGAAGAAGATAAAACCCTCTGCCAGAATACATTGGGGGAGAAAAAAAATCCCTTCCTGGCCCCTGCCAGTGTTTGGCTGTAACCCTGAAGCATGAGCTTTAGGAACATAAGACATAAACTGGAAGAGAGCCCCAAGGTTGCTGAGCGCTGCCCGCTACCACAGGGGTCTATCCAATCATAAATTACAATAAGACAAGATTCAGTCCTCTGCAAAGGGCCAGAACAAGGGCTAGGCACCACTTATACCTTGTCCTGGCTCTTTGCAGGGGATGGATTTCTCCTAATGGGGGGAGGTGCGCTGCATGGTGAAAGGGTACAGGTACAGCCCTACCAAATTCATGGTTCATTTTGGTCAATTTCATGGCCAAAGGATTAAAAAAAAATCGTAAATGTTATTATTTCAGATATTTAAATCTGAAATTTCAGTGTTGTAATTGTAGGGATCCTGACCCCAAAAAGAGTTGTTGGAGGGTCGCAAGGTTATTGCAGAGGGTGTGTGGTATTGACACCCTTTCTTCTGCGCTGCTGCTGGCAGTGGCGCTGCCTTCAGAGCTTGGTGGCTGGAGAGCGGCAGCTGCTGGCCAGGAGCCCAGCTCTGCAGGCCGAGCTGCCTCCAGAAGCAGCGCAGAAGTAAAGATGGCATGGTATGGTATTGCCACACTTACTTCTGTGCTGCTGCCTCCGGTCAGCAGCCACCACTCTCCAGCCACCCACCTCTGAACACAGCAGCGCAGAAGTAAGGGTGGTTTGGTATCGTATTGCCGCCTTTACTTCTTGCTGCTGCTGGCAGGGCACTGCCTTCAGAGTTGGGCACCCAGCCAACAGCTGCTGCTCTCCAGCCACCCAGCTATGAAGGCAGCACAGAAGTAAGGATGGCAATACTGCAACCCCCCCTAAAATAACCTTGCAACCCCTCACAACTCCTTTTTGGATCAGGACCCCCGTTTGAGAAATGCTGGTCTCCCCCATGAAATCTGCACACAAAAGACCAGATTTCACAGTCCATGCAGTATTTTTCATGGCTGTGAATTTGGTAGGGCCCCAGGAGTAGTTGGGATGGGGAATGGCTGTCCAACAAGCTGACCAATATATGCTGCTATAAACAAAAGCACTGGCTGTCAGCCATTCAGTTCTGCTGGGAATGTCTGAATGAATTCAAATCAGATTTCTTAGACCTAAAATATAAATAAAAAACAAATGCTCTGCTGTGACTCTTTAGCTTTTACATGCATAAGCTATTTATATTATTACTCATGAAGTTATAAAGCACCATTTATTTGGAAGGATCCCAAAGCACTTTAAAAATTGGTGTACAAGCTGTATATTCATAGGGATCATTTCATCCACCACTGAAAAGCAATCTCTTCTGGTGTGACGCACCGACGGTGGCTGTCTGAGGGTGTACCGCAATACCACACAACATTTTACCACAATGATTAAAAGGACCCCCTTTCCACCCATAATAGATAGCCAAATTCTAGAAATCAGCCCCCTGGCTAAGTAAGCAGCTTGTGCAATCAGGCAAATGAGCACCGAAGCCAGGGCACAATGCACACTGGGTTGGATTAGGTCCCCAAAGTGAAAGGTTAGAGATGCTCAACTCCAGCATGCATGTATGCTAGGGAAGGGGGTGGGGTGGAGGGAAACTCAGCCTGTTTTCACAGAGTTTTGGACTTGTGAATCCTCCATATGCAGACCCCTAGCCAACCGCCCTAACCGGCCCTCTGGCTCGCTGGGTTCCAGTTCCTTTGTGAAGGCTTTTGTGATGATGGGAGAGGAGCTCTGCAGGACCAGCATTGCACAGTGCAGACACAGAGAAAAATGGATCCCTTTCCTCTAGAGCTGCTATCTTGAATTCCCTACTGGAACTGATTGTTTTACTAGGTCCATTAGTCTTTGTATATTTTGACACCACCGGGCTCTCTGGGCAGCAGGAGCAGGTTAGCCCTGTATTTAAGGTGGGCTGAGTAGCTCAGGAATGGCAGGGGGAAGAGGAAGTTTTCCCAGTGAGATGTTATCTGGCAAAACTGGAAGGTTTGAACCCAGCGTGCAACCTGCTACCACTACTCCCGGCCCACGCAGCCAGCAGCACCTGAATAGTTCATCTCTTAAGGTATTTACATTTTGGCTTCATTATATTTGAATGTTTATTGGAACTGTTTCGAATCTGAAGCACATAAACACACACCTGTGTAGAAGAGGCTTCATGTTAGAGAGCCTTGGCACAAATTAAAGTCTCCCCAGGATTGCAAGTCTCGCAACCTTTATTTAGTTGAGGGAGGGGCACATACACTCTATACTCATTCATGGTGTGGACTTTACAGTCACAGAATTTTGTGCCTGTGCTTGCGAATGGGCAAACCAGTCCCCTGGCCCCTACATCTTCTTGTCTAACAGATCTCAGATTGGGGCTGGTTAATACATGGCAAATCTGATCCTGGCTCACCCCAGGTTAGAAATCCGAATACTCCTTTTAATTAATGTAATGTAAAACTAATGAATGTAAAACTAATCGTAAAAGCAGGCAGCCAGATGTGTTTTGGGAGCAAAGGGCTACTCAGGGTGAATACAAAGTTTGGACCCAATTTGCAATTTCTCACGAAAGTCTTCGCTTTCTGAGGCCCCAGGGGGATTTTTGTCTCTGAAACCGGTCTGACGCCTAGCAGGACAGTGACCGTGCGCTAGGTCCGTGTGGACAGGCGGCGAATCGGAATCACTCCGGGACGGATCCCATTGAACCTCAGTTCGCGCCTCCTGCTGGCCAAAGGGAGAGTCTGCAGCGCGGGCCACGCTTGGCTCTTGCTAAGAAGCGGGTAAGAGGAGCCCCCCCGGTCTGTCGCTCCGCGTGAAGAGGCTGGCGGGCGAGTCTGCCGGCCCGGAGCAACCCCGCTGTCTTCGGCACAGGTGCGCTGGGGCCGGGCCGCTCCGGAGCAGCGCCAGGTGTCGGCACGAGCCTCGGGCAGTGCCGAGAGATGAACGGGGCCGTTCTCCGGAACCCCTGGGCAGCGCCCCGCGCCCCTTGGCCGCCCAGCGAGAGCTCCCGGCCCCAGGCCCCGGCCGGTCACCGCGCCGGGTTGCAGCCAGCCACGGGAGGGTAGGGGGGCGCCGGCTTTGCAGCTGTGGCCGCTGCCCCGCAGGGGCGCCAAAGGCGGCACGTTACCGTTGTACGAATCCGCGGGCCCGGGTTTGTGCAGCAGCCTAAAGCGCCTGTCTGAGCGTTCCAAACCCGCCCGGGACAGGGCGCACGGCGCTGTACAGCTCAGTGCCAGATTGGGGGGGGGGGGCACCCTGTGAACTGCAGCAAAGAGCAGCCTCTATCATGGTGCCCGGCTAGCTCAGTCGGTAGAGCATGGGACTCTTAATCCCAGGGTCGTGGGTTCGAGCCCCACGTTGGGCGCGAGCTTTCCTTTTCCTCGCTGGGCCAGGAACCGACCCCGCGCCCTGTCCCGCTGCAGTGACCGGCCCGGGGCCCGTGCAAGGCTGGCGCTGTTGTGAACCCTGGTGTAGCCACACGCGCCCCTGCCCCGTGCAAGCGTTGCAGGAGCAGCCGGCGGGGACACAGCCGGGATCTGCCGGGCGATGAAAGGGGCACCGCGGAGCTGCCAGCCCCGTGCTCACCTCCCTGGAGCAGGGCAGGCCATGCAGCCCCGGCCCGGGGCTGGCCACTGGGGACAGCGGGCAAGGGGGTCCCTGGCTCTGCCACGCCAGCGATGCCCCGCCCCGCAGCAGCCCGTGGGCCCGGGGCTCAGCCCGCACAGGACTACACATCCCAGCATGCCTGCGGAGGCGGCGCGCATGCGCGGGGCCGGCCGCTATAATGCGGCGGAGCTGGCGAGGCCCCGCTGGGAGGGGCGGGGTGGGGAGGAGGGAGAGTCACTTATAAATGGCGCCCAAGCAGGACCCCAAGCCCAAATTCCAGGAGGGTGAGTGCGGGCCGGGGCCACGGCTCCCTGGGGGCGGGAGGGGGCTGGGCGCGCTGCAGGCCCGGGGGGGCGAGGCCTGTGTGCACTGGGGGGCCGGCTGGGCTGTGGGGAGACCGGGGGGGGGCGGTTATGGGGGATGAGGGGCTGGGCATGGGGCTAGGGGAGGCCGGCTGGGCTATGGGGGATGGGTGGGCTGGGAGGTCGGGCTGAGGCGGCGGGGTAGGGGGAGGTTGGCTGGGCTGTGGGGAGACCGGGGGGGGGGCGGCTATGGGGGATGGGTGGGCTGGGGAGGTGCAGGGGAGGCTGGCTGGGTGATAGGTGAGGTGTGTAGGGCTGGGTAGGGGGAGGCTGGCTGGGCTATGGGGAGACCCCGGGGGGGGAGGTGCAGGGGAGGCTGGCTGGGTGATAGGTGAGGTGTGTAGGGCTGGGTAGGGGGAGGCTGGCTGGGTGATAGGTGAGCTCTGTGGGGCTGGGGGGTGTAAGGGGCGGCTGGCTGGGTGATAGGTGAGGTGTGTAGGGCTGGGTAGGGGGAGGCTGGCTGGGCTATGGGGAGACCCCGGGGGGGGAGGTGCAGGGGAGGCTGGCTGGGTGATAGGTGAGGTGTGTAGGGCTGGGTAGGGGGAGGCTGGCTGGGCTATGGGGAGACCCCGGGGGGGGAGGTGCAGGGGCGGCTGGCTGGGTGATAGGTGAGGTGTGTAGGGCTGGGTAGGGGGAGGCTGGCTGGGTGATAGGTGAGCTCTGTGGGGCTGGGGGGTGTAAGGGGCGGCTGGCTGGGTGATAGGTGAGGTGTGTAGGGCTGGGTAGGGGGAGGCTGGCTGGGCTATGGGGAGACCCCGGGGGGGGAGGTGCAGGGGAGGCTGGCTGGGCTATGGGTGATGGGGGTCTAGGTGATGGGCGGGGGGGGGGGGGGAAGCAGAGCTGATCCTGTGGCCAATCCATGCTGTAGTGTTGCACAAAGCCCTGGGGTGTGTCTGGACTGGAGAAGGCCCTTTTTAATCTTCTGGCTGCAGTTTTTCTTTCTAACTCTGGCGGTCGGGGGGGGGGGGGGCTAAAAGGAAATGATGGCTCTCTTGAAAAAAAACAAAACCATCAACCAATTGCTGCAGTTGTTGTAGGGGAAGCCACTCTATCTCTCAGTGCTTTGTACCGCTTGTATGCACTGTGTGTCTGCGACTAGTGATTTGTGGAGTGTGGGGCTGAAATTCAGCCTCCAAGGCTGGTTATGACCCATGGAGATGACACATCCTGGCAGGTGGTGATGAATCTGCATGGATCAAGGCGGACGGTTTCCTGCTGGAAGCAGTGTCCTCCAGCTACCCCTTCGTAGTAAAAGGAAGGGTAGCTGAAGTATGTGTACTCCATTTTACAGAGAGCTTGCAGCTCCTAGGCAATCCTTCAATGAGGCCTTTAGCTAAGCAAGATTTGGGCTCCATTACGTTATGGTACCTGAGGACACAGAGGACCTTTAGGATGTTAAAGCTCCCTGGATCTGAGAAAGGGTTAGGAAATGGCTGTTTAGTTTTTTCATACTTCTCAACGCTCTCCGCTCACCTGTGAGACTACGGACCTTTTCCTTTACTCAAAATATGCTTGATTTTTGTTTTTCTCATAGGTGTGTATCAAAGCACTCCCATGGACATCGGTGGGCATTTAAGCCATTGAAAGATTTTTTTAGTAGGACTGTCAAGATTTTCCCTTCTTGAGGTTGCGAAGTATGTTTACTTTGTTACTTAAAATATCTTTATAAGATAGCCCAATTAGGGATCTTGAATCTTGCCTTATGACATGATCTTTATAAGTATGGCTTAAGGATATTGTAAAATACCGTATGCTGATTATTGTGCTGACCTGCAACACTGCTATAGCTATGGTGGTCTCTGTTCATAACAGAACCCCTGTTTTTTGAGGCATATAATATTTTAGGGCATGTCTAAACTACAAAATTAAGTTGACTTAACTTATGTCGGCGTACAGCTGCTGCAGTAATTGCATCGCTTGTGCGTGTCTACACTTCGCTCCTTCTGTCAGTGGTGCGCATCCTCACCAGGAGCACTTGTACTGATTGTACTGTCAGCATGGGGCATTGTAGGATGGCTTCTGAAATCCAGTAATAGTCAATATAAGCAGCACAGTGTCTACACTAACTCTGCATTGACCTAACTACATCGACATTGGTTCTGTGCCTCTCATGGAGGTGGAGTTAAGTCGGCGTAGCAGGGCAGTTATGTTGGGAGCGAGATTTTAGTGTAGACACTTACATAGTTAGGTCAACGTAGGTCGATGCATGGCAGCTTATTTCTGTAGCATAGACCAGGCCTTAATTCTCATCAGGCTGAAACATGACATACACATTTCCATGAAAGATTCAACTTACTCCATAAAATCTGCCTTAAAAATAGGTGGTGGTTTTAGAATAGACAAATGACAACTGTAGGGGTATATTAAGCTTTGTTGGCTTCGGAGATGAATTTTGCACAACACTGAAGTCTATCCTTAGAGCTATTGCTGAAGAAACATAACCTGGCCAGTTAATAGGAGTAACTTTGGAAAAACAATAATTATACAGGCTCTGTAATGAGTTCTCTAACACGGGAGTGGCCAAGCTTACTGAGACTCCAAGCCGCATACAACAATCTTCAGAAGTTTGAGAGCTGGGGCACACCTGCTGGGAGCCAGGGTTTGGGGCTTCAGCCCCACTCTTGCTGAAGCCCCAAGGGCGAGCAGGTGTGCCCTGCAGGGCTGAAGCCCCAAGACCTCTCTTCCCTGTTGGACAGAAGCTCCTACCCCACTGCAAGACAGAGGTCCTGAGCTTTTCCACCCTCCCCCGAGATTGGTAGGCAGAGAAGGGGGGTGGGGGCTTGTGAGCCGCACTTTAACAATAGAAGAGCTGCATGTGGCTCACGAGCCACAGTTTGAACACTTTTAGAGAAGAGGTGGCCAATCACTCATCAACACTCCATACAAAACTTCAGGATCTAGTATGCATCTTATGCAAACCTCAGGCATTTCGGTGGGTCTGTGGTAGGATTTGTTATAATCATTCCACTAACATCAGATTGGGTGGGGTGCAAAACCTTGTATAACCACTTCAGTGAAACTTCACAGAAGGAAGTGAGATGGTTTCACAGTTAAAGAGCACCATCAACTTAAATTTGGCTCAAATTAAATTTTATAAAACTTAATTTTTAGGAGGCCTGACATCAAAATAAACATGTTCACAGTCCTAAAGGAAATAGTCCATTGAAAACATTTACTTCAACAAACATTTCTCTGTGGTGCCTAAAACCCAAACATTAGAGCCCTAGGAATCTAAAATTAAATCAACTGAACTGATTTTTCACTCTGTGCTGGGGACTGCCTATTAGTTAACAGAACATAAGTAGTGACAGATTTGACTAAAAAAAATTTTTTTCACTTGTAATCTAAGAAAATGATAAACAGGTATATTACCAGTTTACTAGATATGCTTTTTGCATTGAGTGTCCCTTTAACGTTGGTGGCTTACTGAAATATATCCTTATCTAGTTCAGCTCAGTGGGTTGTGATCCCGTTTTAATGGGGTCACCAAGGCTGGCTTAGACTTGCTGGGCCCCAGGGCTGAAGCTCAAGTCCCACTGCCTGGGGCTGGAGCTGAAGCCCAAGGGCAGCGAGGCCCAGGTTACAGGACTCCTGCACAGGGTTAAAATCCTTGGAGTTCGGCTTTGGCCCCCCTGTGGGGCTTGGGGGTGCTCAGGCTTCGGTCCTCTCTCCTGGGGTTGTGTAGTAACTTTTATTGTCAGAAAGGGGTTGCGGTGCAATGATGTTTGAGAACCCCTGCTCTCGTTTATCTGTAGAAGGAATCCTGGTGGGGATGGCGAGGGGAGAGTTCTCTTTAGCTTTTTAGAATGGATTCACTAGGATTTAAGAAAGGGGGATATTTTATTGATATTTAAATATGTCATTTGAAAGATTGGTGGGTTTTTTAACTGCACAGATTAAGATGTATTCATATAGGAAAGAGAGGTGTAAGTGTTGATGTTGTGAAATTCTGGTGTAGTGTATAATATGCCACATTTTTATTTTAGCTTTAGAAAAGCTGACACCAAGTGATCTTTAAAATTTTCCCCTGGATTTAGCAGTATTTATTTACTTATTTTTAAAAAGCAGATTTATCTTGCAAAGTTGTCTTTTTGCATTGTATCTTGTCCATTCTGGATCTTGATCCAGCGGCTGGTACTTTATCGAAACCCTGTTGAAGTCAATGGAAAGACTTCACTGGGACTTGAATCAGCTCGTTAATGTATATATTAGAATCCCATGGACTACATGAGACCTTCCACATGTGAAACTAATGCAGCATTAAGCCCCAATCCTGCAAAGTATTTTTGTTTGTTTGTTGGCTTATCTGGAGCCCCATGTAAGCCAAGTTTGTGCCATGTGGGCAGAAGAATTTGCAGGCTCAGGACAGTCGCATGGACTGACCAGCTGTAGCTTGGAAACTAGGAGCAGCATTACTAAGCAACAAAACCACCTGGCATAGTTTGACATCCAAGAATGTTGACAAAGCTTTCCTGGTTCTCTTTTGAGAGCTATTTAGGCCCAAAAAAAGGCTCCATTCAAAAATGTCTGATTTTTTAGGAGAGCTGAATAACTAAAGAAGGTGTCTCGCTGTAGTGTGCCTTGTTGTGTCTATATACTATATAGATATGACTTTGAATTATTTTGATCTCAGTTGGTGTTGGGGAAGACTATGGTAAATTTCTTTCTAATGTGTTTTCTTTGAGGGTGAAGTGTGATTGTGGGGGAGAAGGTTTGTCAATCTTTCTGATTTCTCAGTACTGGGTGTCTTGCAGAAATAGTGCTACAGAATGTTCTTGGTCTGTATTTATGTAAACAGCCTTGCTCTCCTTAAACGTAGGCAAAATCTTCCTTTTTAAGAACAAGTAAATGAGGCTTGTTTTCCAGTAGTGTTAACAAACCGATCAAAATAGAGGTGAAATAGTGGAGTCATAATTTTTAAATAGCTGTTTTGCATGCTGAGTAACTGGTTTTAAGATTACATATTTATAATGGAAAACACATTTTAATAAAAATACACAAGACACTTCAAAGTGGGTACTTTCTCTGTGCAAAATATTTAAGCTGGTGTCTAAAAATGTCAAACCCGTCTTGGCAAACACCTTTCATACAATTTTTCTTGACATAAATTTGTACAGAAACTGTTTTATCTTGAATGTACTCTCTTGTAAGTGTATCTTTTCTGACCCATTGTGAGCATGAATCCTGCTGATTAGCATTTACAGTGAACTCTCCAAATCTATTTTCTCCTACCACTATTGAATCTGGGAATAAAGTATTAATTGGAAAAGTGGTTTAGTAAATTGATCACTAAATAGTTGGTGCAGTTAAAGGATTATTAAAACCAGCTTACTCTGTAGGCATAAGGAATGACAGACAAAGCTAGAAATAGCCTTCTTGCAAAAGGAAGTTAATGTAGGATACTCAATAGTGGACTGTAACCTTGTAAGTTATTGGTACAGCTATTTTGGTATGCAGAACCGGTCACCAATATAAAGGGTGTCACCTTTATTATAAGGGAGTACTGTACAGGAGGAAACATCTGCCCTCTGAGGTCTTATGTTAGATAAATTAGACTTCCACTTTGTAAACAACTGCACAATACAGATCTTCTAGCAGCTGAAATCCCGATTGTAAAAACAATCTGTTCAAAAGTGAAACAGCCTCCCCCCCCCCCCCCACCACCAATGCCCTCATTCAGCTGTACTCTTTTTTTGCTCCTTTGGAGAGGGGAAAAACCTGAGGTCATTATATCCAGTTTTCTTTAGTTTGTTTTTTGCAATAGAAATGTCAGTTCCTGGAAAAGGAAAACTCTTATTTAAATATTATGCTTCTATTGCACCATAATTTTAAAATGAGACGACAGGTTGGCTTGATAAGAGAGCATAATGTTCCCTTTCTCAAAACAAAATGAAACCGAGCCCTCTAAAAGAATCTAACTCTGTTGCAACAAGACTGACCTGTTTCTGCTGTGCTATTTACTGCTTGTACATTCAGGTTGAAATTCAGTCCCCTCATGTAAAGCCAGAGTATTAGAGCTCTATCCAGTTAGAAGGCAGAGAGGCTAGGCAGGTAGAATCCAGCCCAGAACCAGGCACTCCCTAACAGCTGTTGCCCCAGGCTGTGGGCTGGAATAAAGAGAGGGCTCTGTGCCATTTGCATCCATTATGTATCTGCATCAACAGATGTCTGGGGCATATTCATATAGTGTGGCCTTCGGTGCCAGCCTGTGCAGGAGATGCACAGAAGTCCTTCTTGCCGAGCACAGGGGATAGGTACGCAGCAGGCAACCCCTCTGCACATCCCCCATGTGGGGCTTAAATGGTGCTGAGAGCCTTGAGCTAACCCTCCACTCATCTTATTACAAGCAGGTGCTTTTTGAAGTTATGGCCTTCTTTGGATTGCTTTCTAGCGTGACTGTGTGTAGGTAATATGCTGCCACTGGACAGTCTCTTAGCACAGCACTCTTAATGGCATTTGGTTTCCTGTGTTCTTTTGTAAAATGCATGTCTTCGTATGCAGTATTGTTCATCAATATGACTAATCAGATGGCTATTTGCAAACTTTTCCAGGTGAACGAGTGCTGTGTTTTCATGGACCTCTCCTTTATGAAGCAAAGGTATGTCTGGGTTCTCATTTTTGCAGATGACAGCAAAAAATAACATTTACATAAAGAACACAAGAATTGAATGGATTAAAGTAGCCTATTGGATTGAGTCAAGAATTCAAGCTAAACTGAGGAGAGAACTGATGAAAAGAAAATACTATTAAAATTATTTTGTTTTTTGTAAGAAACCTGCAGTTTTACAAACTGTAAAACACATACATTTGTGGGATATTGATCTTCAGATTAAAAACTTGCAAGCTAAAGGTGTAACGGAGGTAGTAAGTGGGAATTTGAAGCAGTATGACTGACACTGTCAACGCACCTAGGCATGTGTGTAAAAACACAAAAAGATTTCACCAAATGTGAAATGGAATATATATCATGTAGATGCCTACTAGAATTCCGCTATTTCTAAATATGCTCTCGGATTCTAAGGTGCGTGTATGTATTAATATATTACAAAATAACAAACTGAAAGTTGGTTTGGCTTCCAGTTTGGCCTCCCGTTCATCATGAATGTCATCTCTTAATACTTTAATCTATCAGTTGTTAGATAAAACACCGAGTTGTCTCAGGTCACTGACGCCCCCATATGCACTTATCATGTTTCTAGTAAGATCCATTTCTAAGAAAAGTTTTCTGGGCTCTAAGTTTGCTTGTAAGTCTGTATAGGTGGGGACAAAATGACACCTAATTGCGCCAAGAGAATGAATAACAAAACCAAAAAAGATGTGTCTTGTACTAGAACAAAATGAGGTGTGGTGGGAGAGGTTTAAAAGGATATTCTAAGGCAGAGCAGGACTACAACTTGGCTTGTGCGGTGAGATTATTCACATGCCAAATGTTTTCTAACCCTTTTTTTAGGGGTGGATGTGGGTGAGTAGTCAGTTCTCCTGAATACGTACCAGATCTACCGAAGTAGTCAAAGCCCAGTTTATACTACCACTGTTGAATTAAATCATAGTGTGACTTATGTCCATACTACTCCTATTTTTAAAATATGTGGTGATTAGAGAACAGTGCTGATCCTGCTAAAGATGAGGCTAGAGAAAGGGAGGCTTGTTATTGTCTTTCTGTCTTATGCATTCTGTTCAGATGGGATTCAGGAACCATGTCAAATGCGCTAAAATAGTTCCTGCAGAAGTAGTAATGACATGCAGACGGGTCTGTTATATTGAGATGGAATCAATGGGCCCAAAGAGCCAAAAGTGTTAGATGTCCAACATTAAACAGGGTTAAACAAAGTTCGGGATTTGGTTTACAGAGACCTTAGCCTGCTTAGTAGCATGATGCAAACACCATTAAAAATCCTTTTAATCTTTTATTGAAGATACAGAAAAAGGAGGAAAAATAATTAAAGCCTTTGAAATGTAAAGCCTTAAATAAGGTTTTCATTTGAACATGCCTTGCTGCTTTTCCCTTCAGAAGGAAAAGTGCTCTTGTTTGACAGTCCTAGATGGAGTTAAAGATGCTAATAACTGTCCTTTTGGTGGGGGGGGAGAGAGGCTGGAGCTGAGATGGTGGCTGTTTAAAGTCTGATCCTGCTTCCTAGAAGATGGAAAAAAAAATACAAGAGGAGAGAGAAAATGCAGCTTGTCTCTGGTGCCTGATGTCACTTGCAACATCACTGCTAGCAAAACAGGCAGAGTACATGGTTTTATCAGCCACTCTTGTGACCTGGCAGATTTGTACCAGTGTGGGCTGGCAGGGACACTGCATTTACTGTCTTTTTGGTCACAGGCTCACAGTGTTGCAAAAGATGTACGTAGTCTTTGCTGGGTAACCAGACTCTTACTGAACAGAAAGCAAAAGAAGAGGGATAGGAAAGAGAAGGGAATAAGGTAGGGAAAGCAGAACATGGGGTGGAGGAAGAGATGAAGTCTGATGCACTACATGGTGGGTAAGATTCACCTGGAGCCGGTGGAGGTGACAATGTTGTCTGGGTCCCTCTCTTGGGCTGGTTAGGATGCTGAATGCCCAACAATGTCACGGTGGATTCCAGGGTCCCAGGAGCCTGTGGGAGTAGCAGCCTTGATGGTGATGCTTGCTCCTTCCCTTCTTTCAGTCAGCAGTTGTTGCACTTGTCCTCAAATTATCCCCAAAACTCTGGGGTTTTTAAAGGGCCCCAAAAGAGAGGGATGGATGGAATAACTCATCGCTTCCCAGCAGGCCTAATTTCAGACACCAATTTTAGCTCCCATGCTTTTCTTGTTTACCAGTCATGAACTTAACACAGTCCTGGAGTTGGATCAGGAGGTTGCCTTGATTGGACTAATTCAGTCTGTCTCCCTTTTGCACCTTTTCCCCATCAATGTTTATTGTTTTATGTAACTGGGTCACTTTTTGTAAACATTTATCCATTTTCCCACAGTTGAGCTCGCAATTAGGGTGAATTTCTAAACCCAGTCATTACAGCAGGTTCAACCATTTGCAATGCCATGGTAGCTTAGTGCTAGTGTGGCACGGCTTTACAGACTGTGATCCTAAAGACCTATGCTGGTCTACTCACTAAAGGCCCACTCCTTCTATTGACCTTACTGAGAGTTAAGGTGCCTATCGCTCTGTGGGAGGCATTAGCACATCACAAGATTGTGTCCTAATGCTGATGCATGACTATTATGCTAATTTGAGCTTCATTAGGAATTCTGTGTTCATCAGACAAGACAAAATTGGAACTGAGACCAATTTTATTTCTCAACAGTCTGAGAGATGGCTATAGATGCTAGATTAAATTTAAAACAAACTTGATTGACAGTGTCCTCATAAAATTTGGAATGAGAATGTGTTAATCTTAGGAACTAAGCATTAGGCTTTGTTACTAAAAGAACATGTACGTGCTTCATCTGCAAGTCTGAGTTTGCTACTTTTTTTTTTTTTAAACCATTTGGTTTGTGTCTTCACCTGATGCCATTGTGCAGTATCATCTGAGTATTTAAAAATTCTGTCCCTGATCTATTTGATACTGGCTAGAACTCTATTTTCCTCTTGAACCAAGAAGGAGCTGTAGCATGTTGGCTGGGGGATTTTGTAGAAGTTTTCTTGAGATATTTAGTTTATGCTTAGACCTACCAGGAAAACAGATGCTTTAATTTAATAGTTTTTAGTATCTGTAAAGGTTAATAGGAAAAAATTACGATTGGGAGGACTTGATTGGAATGGAGGACGTAATGGGAGACTGTTTACAAATGTCCCAATTTTTCTTTGCCATCTAGAAGTGATCGTTGTAATGTAGTAAACGTTTTCAAGCGTACCTCTCTAAACAAACTAAAGTCTCATGGATAGAGTGTATCTCTTACAGCTAAGACACTAAATCTTTTTCTTTAAATATTGGGCTGACAAAGACTAACATAATGCAATGGATGCAAAGCTTAAAGCAGTAAGTGTGTTCTAATAACAATCTGTTGCATTTTATTTAGTCTGTTCCTTCCCTTCTCCTGGCACTTGAAGATGGGCTCACTTTGAATGTGTGCACCTAGGTCCAGGTTGCCCCCTGTGGCTGAGCTCTTCCTGATGCAGCAGAGGGGAGGTGATGGCAGGGGAAATCATTGTGGCTTCCTAATTATGTGGGCCAGTCTCTGCTGCCACCAGTCCAGACTCCTCTGTGAGCTGGAGCAACTTGTGGGCTGCTCCATCTTATGCCACTGTTGTGTGATCTCTTGTGCATCACACACACACATCCCCTAGGCAGGGGTGAGGTGGCTGGTGCAAGAACTGTCTGCCAGAGTAATTCCTGCTGCCCACTTAGAGCCAGTATCTGACCCCTTTGTGCTGCCTGAGCGGCACAAAGAAGTTGCATCTTAAAGTGAGAATTTAGTCTGGAGTATATAGTATCCTTGATTTCCTCTCCTCTCCCACCCCCACCGCACCCCGGTTCCTTTGGTCTACTATTTTATCCTTCTGTGCTCTTCCATCTCCCTGTACAAGACAGCTGGGAGTGTAGAAGGAATTATTTTTCTCCATAATTGAGACCAGTGTAATCTGTTTCCATAAAAGGAGCAGTTGGTAAGGAAAATACTGTGGTCCACAAAATTTGCCCTTCTGATTGACTTGAACCTCACTTGCCCTTTTCATTCTAATCTGTGTTCTTCACTTAGATGGTTCGTAAACTTCTCTTAGGGATGAATGATTGTTTTTAAATCAGCAGATGTGGATAACTTGCACTCAAGAGTCCGAAAAGAGTTGGCTGAGGAGATCTCTGGCCCACTGATTATAATTTTTAATAAATCTTGGAATACTAGGGAAATTCTAGAGTGTTAATGTTGTGCCAATATTCAAAAAAGAGCAAGCTGGCAGACGTGGGTAACTAGGTTAGTTAGCCTGACATCAATCCTGGGCAAAATGGGAATCAATTAATACAGCATTGAAGGCTAGGAATGTAATGCCAGTCAACGAGGTTTCATGGAAAACAGTCTTGTTAAACAAACCTGATTTCATTCTTTGAGAAGATCACAGGTTTGGTTGATAAAGATAACTGTGCAGATGTAATATACTTTGCCTTTGTAAGGCATTGGGCTTAGTACCACACAACACTTTGATTTAAAAAAAAGTAAGCACTATAAAATACCAATAGAGCACATGTTAAATGGATGAACTGGTTAAATGACACCTCTCAAAGTAGTTGTCACTGGGGAATCATCAGATGGAGGTGTTTTAAAGGGGTTCTGCAGGGACTGATACTAGGTCCAAGGCTATTTGATGGAAAAAAGGATATTAATGATCTGGAAGTAAATATAAAATCACTGCCGATAAAATCTGTGGATATGACAATCTGCTGCTACGCTGTGAGGTAGGGGTGTGATTCTCCTGGTTCTGCACATGCACACTCGCTAGCTCTCCTTGAGCTAGCAGGAGTATAAATAGCACTGTAGCCTGGGGGAATAGTATCCTGCCTGAAACTCCTGGGTACGTACTCAGCACAGCTACGCCATGTCCCTGCTGCCCATGGTACCGTGGCTACACTGCTAGTAATACTCACCCTAGCTCTGATGGACCGAGTGAGTGAGTGAGTGGGACCAGGAGAATCACTCTGTGTAGTTGTAGCTAAAGATTAGTGGAGTGGTAAAGGATGAAGACAGGGCAGTCGTACAGAGTGTTCGGGATCTCTTGGTAACCGGGATCCATTCAAACAAAATGTGTTTTAACGCAGTCAAATGCAAGGTCATGTTTAGGAGCAAGGATTGCAGGCCATACCAACCAAAAGGGGGAATAGTATCCTGGAAAGCAGTGTCTTTTGAAAACCATGTAGGGATCAGAGTGGCCAAGCAATTAAACACACTAACCTAGTGTGATGTTATGACACAGGGATAATGAGGTACTTGGAGTGTGGAGTAGGGAGGTGATTTTTACCTCTGTATACTCTGTTGGTGAGACTGATACTAGAATAGTTCTAGTGTCAGCATTTTTAAAGGATGTTGAAAGCCTGGAGAGGGAGTAAAAACCACCAAAGTGATTTGCGAATATGCCTTGCAGTGAGAGCTCAAGCTGTTTAGCGTCTCAAAAAGAAGATTGAGAGCACTTGATTAGTGCATCCGTACCTTCCTGGGGAGGAAACACTGGGTACTAAAGGCCTTTCTAATCTAATGGAGACAGGCAGAACTAGAACCAATGGCTGGAAGCTGAAGCCAGGCCAATTCAAATTGGAAGTAGGCAACAATTTTTTAACAGTGATGGTGATTTACTGTTGGAACAAGGGAAGTGGTGGATTCTCTGTCTCTTGATGTCTTCAAATCAAGACAGGATGCCTTTCTGGAAGGATCTACTTTAGCTAAACACAAGTTATTGGGTTTAGTACAGGGGTGAGTGAAATGTAATGGCCAGTGATACACAGGAAGTCAGACTTGATGCTCTAATGGCCCCTTCTGGCCTTATACTATGAATCTATGAATAGTATTGTGGTCTGGTGGGGCAACTTATTTTATTTTGCTCTTTATAGTCATTGCCTATGTTTTACTCTTATTGTGTACTCTAACTTGGCTAAAGTGTGTAACAATAACAGTTTATCTTCACCTTGATCAGATATTCAGGGCTTTGAATGTTTCTCTTACCCCTGGTCCACACGGGGGGGGGGGGGGGGAAACGATCTAAGATGCGCAACTTCAGCTACATGAATACTGTAGCTGAAGTCAACGTATCTTAGATCGAATTACAAAGTACTTACTGAGGTCCACGCGGCGCAGGCTGGCTCCCCCGTCCACTCCGCTTACTCCTCGCGCCGAGCTGGAGTTCCGGAGTTGACGGGGAGTGCTTCTGGGATCGATTTATCGCGTCTACATGAGACGCGATAAATCGATCCCAGAACATCGATCGCTACCCACCGAATCGGGCGGGTAGTGTAGACATACCCTTAGGTTGCCTTAGTCTAGTATAGTGAGACCAAGCTAAGTTTTGTTATCCTTACTTCAGAAATTTTTCAGCCTGAAACGCACCTACTTGCAAACAATTACTGCTGAATGTAGAGCTTGCTATGTGCTGCAGAAATCCAAAATATTGTTGTTTCCTTTACTTTTGAGAAGTCCTGTCCTGTAATTAACTGAGAGATAGGGGTTTGCATGCGAACAATGATACTGAGGACTTGTCTTCACTACAGGGGTAAGTCGACCTAAGTTGCGCTACACGTAGCTTTGGTCGACTTACCACAGTGTTTTCACTGCCCGGCGTTGACGGGAGATGCTCTCCAGTCGACTTTCCTTACTCTTCTTGGTGAGGGGGAGTACCGGAGTCGATCTGAGAGCACTCTGCGGTAGTGAAGACAAGCCTTGAGTCAGTCACTATGTAAACCTGGCTTTTGGTTAGCCATCTGGAGAGTACTGAAGAGACTAAAGTGACCTGCTCCTTGTGTCTTCTGGTCAGCAGCATGTTGTCTCTTGCTCTCCTCCTAATGGAAGTTAAGCCCTTCAAAAAAACCTCTGGGTAGCTGAGTATCAGTTAGTTGTTTTGCTTCTATAGCCCTTCTGATGCACAAAAAACATTATTATTGGCTTTGTATTTCAGTTAGAAATTGTCCAGCAAAAGATATATTTATTATGTAGTGATGTTGCTGCCAAATACTTCAGTGACTTGCACAGGAATCTTTGTATTTAGACTGAAAGTTTTTAGCCAGTCTTCCAAAGATTTTTTTTTTCCCCAAATCACATTGCTAACCCAACTTTCTTCTTTATTTCAGTGTGTAAAGGTTGCCATAAAGGACAAACAAGTGAAATACTTTATACATTACAGTGGTTGGAATAAAAAGTAAGTAATAAGTCTCTGAAAACAAGACTTAATTTTCCTTTATTGATTGCCCAAGCTGGTGTCAGCTTAATGGACGGACACTCCCAAGCATAAGTCAATTGAAGATGTTTCATTAGCTCAGAAATTAACCTGAGTTTAAGTCAATGTATTGCAGCAAAGCCTAACCATTTAAAGCCTGGAATAACACAAAGCTAATGTTACTCAAATAATTGTTTAGTTTTAAAGGCACGTTTCCTTTGATGCATCAGTTGGATAGTCAAACTAGCTCAAAGTGCCACTAGATTAACTAGATTGCCTTATCGCAGCAATCCAGTGCACAGCCTACCCATTTTGGGAACCGTTTCCATGATTTCTAGGTTTGAAAATATAGGATACAACAAACTTTCTTCTATATATTGGGATATGGGACAACCCCTGCTTGTTGAACAGTGGAGCAATACTTTCTCCAGTCAAAGACTCATCAGTTCTATTTATGTAACTAAATACTACAAGTGGTGGGAAAAGGGAGTGGGAGTAGGATTAGTGGCAGGGTGAGGGGGAGGCTGCTCTCAGAATAGATGAGATGGTGTGTGCCCTAAATTCTGATAGGGGAGGCATTCAGTCTCTTGCTATCCACCAGGCAGATGGTACAGTATTCACTTCAGGGGTGAAGGAAAGTTGTAGTAAAGCTGGTTATGAGGTTTTCCTTTCTGTAAAAATGAGATTTTAGAATTTTCTCTTCTCAAGAATTAAAACTTCTCTTTTATGTCTCCATAGATTAAAAAGTCTATGTGAGCATTTTGCTTTTGGAATTGCAAGTATATTTCTTGTGATTTTTTTTTTTTTTTGGGTGATCAATAAGGATTGAGAACAGCATCGTTGATAAAATGTTTTGATTACAAGTTGTTCCTATTCTTGGTCACCAACTTTCTGTAAATAATCCTGATGCAGCATCCACATGGTGCTTGCAGGTTGTGATGTGTTCTTATTTTCAAAAGGAGAGTGCTACTAGACTGCCCTCAGTTTTATTGCTCAGTTCAAGTTTAACTATATTCTACAGTCTAACACTGAGTGTAGGAGCAATAAATACTTGTTTTTCCTTAGCAGCTGATGGAATTTGAAAAGCTGCAAATTCTAAGTCTCCTTCAGATACAACAGTTTTCAGTCGTTTTGTTTCATGTGAACATTGCTGCCATATATTCTGAAAAAGGCACTGTGGGGGGACACATGGCTTAATCGTTTTTTTTTTGTTTTTTTTGTCAGCGTGTAGCAAGGTCCAAGTTAAACTTCATGTTTTGGTATCTGGTATCTTCAAAAAATGCTTCCCCCAAAGCAGTGAACAGCCAAAGGAGTGTGTCTTCATGTAAACGCTTGTGTAACAAGTTGGAACTCGAACTCTTGTGCCTGCTGCTGCTAAATTCACACTGACTCTTTGGGATCAGTTAAAATCCATTCTTTTCTATTTAATCGGTAGTGGTGGGTGTCATTGGCTGTGTCAAATGACTTTTTCTTGTCTTTCTCCACTTGCACTAACTGTTTGCCTTTGATTATTTTCTTGCTTTTCCAAGCTTCCAATTATCTACATTAAAAGTGGCATTGCTGCAACATCTAGACAACTGGGACTGTATGGCTTTTTAATTTATGACTTTATAATTAAACTATGGTTCTCTATAATACATGAGTTTTAAACTGCTTGGCTTCCAGTATTTTTTACAAGCCTTGGTAGTAAGTAGTCTTCACATCATATATAGTATAATACATTCTCTCACAGTTGTACAGTTTTCTTCTAGTGAGGGTTTCTGGCAAAAACATACGCTTTGGGAGCAAAGATCAAGTGGCTTAAATACTTCACCAAGGCCTCATCCTAAATATATAGCCTCTAATATATGTACAGTTGGATGTATTTAATTTGTTTTCTGTAATACTTGCACACTAAACTTACCTTAAGAATCTTGAAGACTTATAGCGAACTTGTTTTTACCATATTGGCATTCTAAGCTTGACAACTTTTGCAATGAGATCATTACTTCACCATGAAATGCAAGGTTGAGAAACTCTAATTTACAAAGCTCTGTATATTACATACACATTTAAATAAATAAACATACAACTTGATATATTTTGGAAAATGTGTACATAATTTCACATGGCCATTTTTAATGTGCTTTTAATTTAAAATCATTTGTCAAATTACTGAAAGATTATCTGCTCTTTGTCAAAGTGGAATTTGCTTGCTTACAATGGCAATTTCTCCAACATACGTTTATATTAAACATTTGCAAAATCTGAAGTAAATGATTTATGCCATCTTGGTTTCCTTTACAGAGAGAAATCAGAGCTCTTCTTTTTACAGTAAGATCTTATTGCTGAATTTGTTCATCTATAAAATATGTTGGAAAAGATACAGTAAATTTATCTTGCTGCATAAATTAGTTATGGCTGCAGATTTCCCATGTTATAGCAAGTGTAGCCCTTTTTAAAAAAAATTGGACTTCAAATCTTAAAATTCCTTTAATTTTTTTTTTTTGAGTCTGTTTCACAATTGGCAATCTCTGCAGGAAAGACTGAAAATTTCACTTTGTCCTAGAGAAATGGTTAGAGCTTCAATCAGTGGGAATGCATTTTATCTGGTAACTTACACTTTCAATCGTGCTAGTTCATGACTTACCACAGAAGCAAAAGTTCAGTCTCAAATCCTGCGAAGTCTTTAATTGATTATTGGGAACAGAATCTAATTATGTAGTGTTTTTGAATGGTGATTTAATTTTTCAGCTGGGATGAATGGGTTCCAGAAAGCAGAGTGCTCAAATACGTGGACACGAATCTGCAGAAACAGAAAGAACTTCAAAAGGCCAATCAGTAAGTATTTTGTGATATACTGATTTGACTTACCATAATTTCCTTTTTACAGCACTTCAGCCCAAGAAATAAATCTCCAGGGGAGTAGGTGGGTTTTTTAGATTTCAAGGAACGTGCTAGTCATATTGTTTTCTTTCCTGTTTTGTTTTGTGCCTATCTTCTTCAGACTTCTAACATGGACCTGTCCTTAGCTTCATAATCTTTCAGCCAAATGGATCGCTACTCCTTGACTTCCTGACATAACTTTTAATCAAAACCTGAAGTATGTGGATTTTAAGTTACAAGGAAATGGGTAAAATAGGTTTAAATGAAGGAGATTGCGTGTGGTATCTCAGAACTACATTCTGAAAATAAAACCTAGATCTATGTGTATATATGTAATTGAGTTGATGGCATGTGTTGTGTGATGCTCTCTTATCGAAGACTATATTTTTTTTTTTATTTAAGATGGCTCTAAATGTATTGATCCATTTGAATGCATTTTTGTATTCTGGAAAAAAGTGACATCTTAGAATACAAATATTTCTAGTAGGCACCTTTCTGAAGCAGTTCCCGTATATTTCCTTCTCACAATTCTGAATATTGGGAGGAGGGGGGAAGAGTTGGATGTCCATGTGTAGGTAAAAATGGTTGGTCAGCACTATAATGAAATTCAGTCTTGTCAGTAGTTGGATTTTTTTCCCCCCTCTGTCATGAAGGAGCTTCCTCAGTGTCTGCTCTTTTTAAGGCCCTTCACTACAAATGCTCTAAATGTTTGTACAGACTGCTGCTTTTTAGAAAAGATAATAGCTTCTCTTACAGTAAAATCTTACTGCTGAATTTGTTTTTTAAAGGGAACAATATGCAGAGGGCAAGATGAGAGGTGCTGCTCCGGGCAAGAAGACATCTGGTCTGCAACAGAAAAATGTTGAAGTGTAAGAAGCTTTTTTAAAATTTATCTTTGCTTGTCAGTCATTACACTTAAATCTTAAGCAGCACTCTTTTGTGAGGTTCCAGAGGTTAAATTTAAAGTGCAAAATCTTTGTTTAAAATTCAAAGAAATGTTAGTTTATAAACATGGAGCATTTCTGTTGTGACAAAAAATATTTATCTATCCAGCAAAACATTCTCTCAGTGCACTGTTCACTAGTGCAGGATCCACATGTTGCTGAAAGTAAATGACTGGATGCACTTATGTTTTTTAAATCTGCTCCAGTCTTTACATACCATTCCTCTTAAATTACTAAACAAAAGTTATGAGGGCACATCATATTTCACATGGTAGATCTTAGTGAAACTAATTCCCCATGTAAAGGCAGAATCAACCCTGGTCACACAAACATTAATAAAGAATCCTTGAAGACATGGATGTAGCTCAAAAGAATAAATTGCATATTGCCTTCATGGTGTGTATTTATTAAAGCACAGTTTAGGATGCAAATGAAGTTTTGTGATATTCTGCCATTCACAAAACACTAGCTTATTTACCACAGGTTGCATTTGTTGTATTTTGATCTTTTTTTAATTTTATTTCTTTGGACAAAAATTATGCTAAGTACGTGGGTCTTAAAACAAAATGGCTTTGCATGTTAAAATTGCAAGCTTAAGAGACCCAGATCCAAGCTCAAGTGTTCGTTAGAAAATAAATATATTTTCACAAGTAATCAACAGATCTTCAGTTCCATCCATAGGGTTTTAATGACTAGGATTGTGGCGTTATATCTAGACTCAGTTACATCCAGTCACTTCAATGTTAGAGCAAAATTCGCTCCAGACTCATATCCAGAATGTACCATTTAATATTTTATTTCAGAAGGTAGTGGGTTTGATTAATTTTGATGGTATTCATTGCTAATGTGATACTTTGAGCTCTTAGCTTGATTTGCTTTTTGGTCTTTAAGAGAGAGCTGGCTAAGTGGTTTGGATGTTTTTTTGTTTGTTTTTTTTGACACCATTTCCTAAAAATAAAGGCATTTGATGGCAGCTTCAAATTTTTATTTTTTTTTTTTTTTTGGTCTTGTATCATTCTTTTGATGATGGATATTTTTTAGCATTATGAAATATGTATCTCTGTTTTGGATCTTTTATTTTGATGTCAAAAGCGTTATTTAGACACTTTTTTACGTTTAGTGTAACACTGTTAAAAGTTAGCATAATAGATTTAAACTGACAGGAGCTAGTGTTTCTGTCGAAGGGCCTAGTGCACTTGATTCTACAGACAGTAAAGTTGGTAAGAGTACAATTGCGCTTCTGTGTTGCTCTGTGACCATAACAGGGTTATAGCTACTAATATCATGAATATATGTATCAATGCTTTTGAGATTAGTGTTCTGACTTCCCCCCCCCCCCCTCTAATTTGCATGGTATCGAACACCCCTTAATAGTAACATTAGGGACCAGATCCTGCTAGCCTTACTCATGTGAGCAGTCCCAGTTGAATTCACTGGGATGGCTTGTGAGAGTAAGGTGAGCAGGAGTGACCCCTAAAGCTTTAACTCTCAGAAAGGCAATGAAATTCAAAGTTGCTGTCATAACCCTCTCAATCACTCTTAATTATAAAGGCACATCAGAAACACCACTGTGGTGTGGGCTTTTTTTTTTAAGAGCCTCAGTCTTATTGTGTAATTTTGAAACCATATTTTCAAGCCCTGGCTTTGCTTCCCAGTTGAAACAGCATCTGAGAGGAGGATGTCTCTTCCTCTGTTGCCACTAGAACGGGAACTGGGATTGATAGTGTCCTGCAGTAGCTGGGACACTATCATAGGTAGGTTAACTGTCCTCCTAAACCTTCTTGAGAAGAGCATCTCATTTTTGGGGTGGGGAACAGTTCATCAGTGATGGATCTTCAGATCGTTAAGAGGAATCCATGAAAAGGGAAGATGTCATTGGAATAGTGAGCTGACTTTTGATGCTGTCATTCATCTCGTGTAGGGCCTTACCAAATTCACAGTCCATTTTGGTAAATTTCAGACATAGGATTTTAAAAATTGTAAATTTCATGCTTTCAGCTATTAAAATCTGAAATATCACGTAGCTGTAACTGTAAGGATTCTGACCCAAAAAGAAGTTTTGGGGTGGGTGGGTGTTCAGTACTGCTACCCTTACTTCTGCACTGCTGTCGGCAGAGGCACAGAAATAAAGACAGCATGGTATGGTATTGCCACCCTCACTTCGGTGCTGGCGGGGCCCTGGCCAACAGCCGCAACTCCCATTGGGTCAGCACCCCCAATTTGAGAAATGCTGGTCTCCCCGTGAAATCTGTATCATATAGAATAAAAGCACACACAAGACCAGATTTCATGGGGGGAGGGCGGGGACACCAGATTTCGCAGTACCTGACGTGTTTTTCATGACCATCAACTTGGTAGGGCCCTAATCTCATGGTATTAAAGGTACCTTTCAGCATAAGGTCCATGTGCTTCTTGCACTGAACTTGCTCTTCCAGCGCTTTCATTTATGTCAGCACCACCAGTACTTCCTCCTCAATTAGCAGCTTGGATGTACCACTGCTCCCTTCAACAGCAGAAACTCTCCCTGTCCCCTTCTGATGGAGACTGAGGAAGAGAAGTCACTTACCTAAGATAGTATCCCAGCATTGTGCCTGGGACTGTAGGGCAGATATTTGCAGAACAGTGGGCATCAGACCACTTCAGCCAGAAAGTGAAGATGGGATCTGAGAACTGCAAATATATCCTCTCAAATTGTACTACTAAAATAAGGGTTTTTTCTTTTAAAGAAACCATAACTGGCATTTTAAAAAATAAAGGGGCATTGCAGATGCATAGTGTGGTTAGTGGGGAGGGAGAGTAATTGATCTAACCATATTTTCAATGGGGTAACACTGTCAATCTGTTTAGGCGTCAGAATTTACCTTCTGTAGCATCCTTGGAGGATGCCTGTAATGTAAAAAGACAAATTTTAATTTAAAAGCCAAACAAACAAATTTGGCTCCTCAGTGACCCAAACAATACTAGAAAGGAAATAACAGTGTAAATGTGTATCATGCTCCAGGGATGTGGAATGTTTTTAATGTCCTCTAAAAGGTAAATTTTTTGAAGCTTAAATAGATTTTCTTAAAGGCTAAATATCAGGTCTGACACTCTGTCCTTAACTCAACCCCCATTGTGCCTAGATTTTTCAGACGAGATGGAGCGCATACTGTTTGCTGTTTGGAGACCCCTACAATATCGACGCGGTGAGTTAAGGATGGATTGTCACACCAGGATTTTCATCCTGAAATCCAAATTTCCTTGCTTTTGTAGATTTCTTTTATAGGCTCTTAAAGTCTTAAGTCGCAATAATGTAAGGTGCTGGTGATAACACAGGTAACAACTGTAGAAGTAACTCTTACTTTGACAACATCTCCATAAAGTGTAGCTGCTACTTAAAATTATTTTTAAAAGTCTGTGTGGGCTAGTAACTCTTACCTATTTCTAAACATGTGCACTGTTCCAATTGAAAGTATGCAAACCTATAAGATATGCACTCTTCAGTGAGAATTCAGTGTATCCATTTAGAAAGGAACTGCAAACATTTAACTTTAAGACTTCCATTTATTTATTTTTGTGTTTTAGAAGACTAGTCTTGGTCTGCTACCTGTTTACCAAGGGACCAAGTCCTGGTGTCACTGAGATCAATGACAAAACTCTTATTGACATCAGTAAGGCAAAATTCTGACCTTTGCTCATAGATGGTATTCTGAATGTAAGGATTGAGTCTCATGTAACCATGGATTTGGGAACATCCAGAATACTTAGTCTGTGACCTGCTATAGTTTGTATATTGGAAAAGTATGCTGAGGGCATTAGGTGATTTTTTAACCAAATACAATGATTTGTAATGTGCAAGTTGTATTAATGGTACAAATTTGTTTTGATACTGGTTCTTACTGATGGGAAGAATGCCATACAAGGACAGTTGGCTATCAAAAAAACAGGCTTGATGTTTTCTTGAGATAAACTTCCCTGTACTTTTCTCTGCAAAATTGCAGGGTTCTGGCTGCTGTCCCTGGACTCCTCAGGGGTCCTGGCCTTCTGACATGGCTGGCCTATCTATAGAAGTTTTTCACTTAGAACAGCTATCAGGCAGTCAGAAGGCAGATAGTGCTTTGGAATATGTGAAGAAAGACATGCTGTACTTTTAGGGAATCCGAACACAAGAGCCAGTGGCAAACCTGTTAGAAGTCAGGAAATGGAAGTTTTGTGATTCTTTTTAAATAGCATGATTTGCTAGGGCTCTGGCCAGAAGTGCTACCAAGACAACTGCGCTGACAACTTTAGTAATCTGGGAATTGGAATTTGTTTACATTTTTCTCCCTTTGATAGAACAGGCTCTACCCATCCTTTGAAACACGTGTGTATGTTTCAGGTGTCCACCTTTGGCAAAACGAGGTAAAGCTGTATGAATCATGGAACTCAGGCCCTTAAGATGTGAAGTTAATTTTGAGCTTTAACTTTCATATTATTGCCTAATGCTACAGCAAGAACTTGTATGCTGAATTTAAAAAGGCTGATGAGTTAAACTGACTTCCTTTTAACAGGGAGCTGTGGTCATGTATCAGTTCTTTGTTCTGAAAGCTCACGTGGTCGGAAACAGTTCTTCAAGTTGTTTGAAAGGTGGTATTTCTGAGCTGACTGACTGGCAAGTCCTCTTGTTGCTAAGTGGCATAATTTATTCCACTGGCAGAATGGGAGCACAGCATGATGATGTGAAGTGAAACTATTTTAACGTTGAGGGTTTGAAAATGAAATCGTGCTTAGATGTGTTTTCTGTTATCAAGATGTGGCTGAGTTCTGGAAGATGAGCCATTCAAACTCTTTTTTGCCCACTGCTAGATTAGAACATTCCCATTAAAATTCTGCATCTTAAAACATCGACTTCAGTTGAAAACCAGACATCACTAAAAGGCTCTAGAACCCCGTTACTTTCTGGACAGTCACTAAAATGGCATTTACCTTTCAGTCTTTTGGTTACAGTGAGGTTCACTTCCTGTCCTAAATTGTAATGCTGTTAAACAGCTGCCATGTTGAGGCGCAGATGTTTGCATTTCAGTGGTAGGTGAAGTTTATCCTATATATGTAGCTTGTAAAATACTTTGGGATCCTTCAGGATGAAAGATATTGAGTAAATGTGAAATTGGAGACTACTGTTCAGTGCTGGTTCATCAGTGGGATTAAGCCTGTTCCTCCACAGCTGTGGTCACAAAACTGAGTTACTTCTGTTCATCATAAATAAACCTTTTACTAAGGTGTCTTGCCTCAGTTACTATATATAACCATTATTGTAGCCTTGTACTTACACACACACACACACACTCACACACACTCTCTCTCTCTCTCTTATATATTTATATATATATATATATATATATATATAAGTTTGCAAAAGGATAGTCACTTTAACCTAATACGGAGCAATAGCTTTGAAATGTAGGGATCTGAGAGATGGGAGAGCACAAAGCACCTGCATTATACTATACATATCAGTAGTCCAAAAAACAGAACAGCTCCAGACCTAGGAGGGTTTTGTTCTGATAAATTGCAGTGGTTCTTAAAGTACTTTAATTTATATTCCCTAATTATCACAATTGCTCCAGTTCTCTTACGGATTATAAAGATCCCCATGGCCTCTACTTCTAGTTGGTGTGTTTAAGAGTAACTTTTTTGCCTTTGTGTTTTGGTCAGAATTCCAGTTGTGACATTCAACCTGTCTACTTCTATTTAACTTGTAGTCTCTGGTAGCTTTTCTTCTCTTCTCCCCACACAAACTGAGTACTATCACTGATACAGGCTGACCACTCTTCCACCCTGTTTGTGGCTGCATTTCAGTGGGAAGTGAAGTGATCCATTGCCTTTACCCTCCTCATTCACGTCTGCAAAACACTGATACATTTTATGCACCCCATGTAGGGGGAAAATAACTCTTGTAATGTCTCTTCTTCCCTAACCCCCACCACTTCTGTGGCGACTCTGCTTGTCCTCTTTGTTGCCCAGCTAGTGCCTAGTCACATACAGGGTAAGAGTCCAGAAGCTGGTTGGAAAATCCAATGCACATGCAGCTTCACTAGTGGCCTGATTCATTGCCAACTGGACTTTAGTGGATGTTGGATTGGGCCCTAAAGCAGTGTAAATGGAGACTCCTTTGTGAAAAAAGGTTCTGTATGTGTACACTGACTTACTGGTGTTTAAAATATGAATAGTGAGACCTGACCGGACACTATACTGAATTTCTGAAGGTTCACTCCTACAGTATGGAACACAATCACAATATGGTTTAGTGTATGGGAGCATATTTGTTAGTCATAACATTATAAAGAACATGACTCAAACAGTTATGACAAATGAAATTTGGGTGATGGAACAAGAATTATCTGGACTAAGTCATGATATTAATATTAGAAATTGGCCCTTGAAGACGATAGGCAAATATGAAGGTGATAGAATTATGAATAAGGTCTTATTTAAGACTGTATCCAGACAACTTCAACCAGTGACCTGGCCTAGCAGGTGCATTTGTAACACAGGCAGTTTTCTATATCCTAGAAAACAATTGTGCTTGTATGTGATTGATTTTGCATTTTAGGCATAATTTACATGATTTTAGGAACGTTCTGCATTTGTGAATGTGAAGAAAAATAGTTGAAGGGGGTTTACATGTTTTCATTTAAAGTAATCAACTTAGGTTCTCTAGGTGTTCATGGAAATGATTTCTCTATACAGTTCTGTATTTAGCATAAAAATATGAAAAGCTGTTCTGAAGTGTAATGGGTTTAGAGAACAGTCTAAAGAATTGCCTTTAGATTAGAAACATGACAAGGTACGTGGAGTAGAGCAAGTGCTGAACAGTATCTGTGGCGGTGTGTGAATATGGTAGTTAATTGTTCTCACCAATCATGATACAGATATGAAGGACAATCCATATGAGTTTGCCATTTACTTAAATTTCTTCTCATCCTCTGCATCTATAGTGATCATACTAAAACATGCCAATTTTACCTAAGATTAGACTGAGGTTTAACTAATTTATAAACCTCCCTCTCAAGCTGTATTCCTTTCACATCACTGAGCTTATGATAGGCATTAGCTGAAATACTGAAACTGGCCAACTACAAATCTTAGTTACCCAAGATACTTAAAATTTGTCTTGGATAATGTGCATATCACTTCTGCACAGCACTTTAGATATTATTGATATAAATGTCAGTACCTCTTTTGAATACTAATAGTTCTTGGCCTCCATCTTGTGTCAGAGAATTCCATGAATTAGTTATGCATTTTGTGTTTATACAGGTGGGGATTTTTTAAATCTAATTTTACACCTACCATTCCAATCAAAACAGTCTTGTAAATGTTCTATTAAATGGAAAAGGCTGGCATAGGATTAACTATGGTGCTAATAGCATGCCACCAATAGCTTTTATCAGTTTAGAATTTGTTGCCATTTAACTTCATTGGTTGTACCTTTATATTGGAGAAAGTAAATGACAGTGCCTTAGTAACAACCTCTATGTTCCTTTATTTTATTAGTTTCTTCCCACTATATAGTCAAGCAGGTTGGTGGGCTTTTGTTCATTGTCCTGGGTTTACTGGGTCAAGTTGCCTCTTGACTAACTTTTTTAAAATACTTTTTAGAGATCTTTGTGTATAGGTGTCCCAAAAATTACGACTTATTTCTAATCGTACCGTAAGACGTGAAATAATGTGTTTTTCCAATTCGCAGGAAAACAAAAAAGAACAAACAGAAAAGTAAGCATATTTTTATTCATATGTTTATAGTTTATTCAGTACATAATGGAAGATCTACTGGGACAGATATTCATCTGATGTAAATTGCTATAGTTCTAATTTCAGCGGGGCTATGATCGTTTACTTGATTGACGATCTGCCCAACTAAGTTTATGAAATAACTTTTGTCTCTGATTTTAGGCTGTTAACCAGGTGGACGCATTAAAAACATACAAATGGAAATGTCTGTCAGGGTCAGGACTGCTTACAAATTAAAAACAACACAAAGTGTTTGCATATAACAGTTCTGCAGTAGAATCCTTCTTTCTCAGATTACACAGGTGTTGGGTACTCGTTCTTTCAGTGTGGAGTATTGTGCAGGCTCAGATGCTGTAATATAGTGGGAACATGAAGGCGTAAGAGTGGGTCCACAATGTATTGCATTGTAATGCAATGTATTGCATTGTAACCTGTAATCTTTGTGTCCAAGTTATCAATATAGGGGATGTTTCAGGAAGGGAAACTTATTTTTTTTATTGAAAACAATGAATTCATCTGCAGTTTGAGACCTGCGTATAGTCAAACAAGTCCTTGACTGAAAATGTCAGTAGAAAGATTGTTAGTATAGATATAAAAAGCATCTGCAAACAAAATAACTGTTTTTTTGTACGTGTAGCTCCTGGAATTGGGGAAGGCAGCAGTACCAGCGAGACTCCCCAGCCTCCTAGGAAGAAAAGGGCTCGTGTAGATCCCACGGTTGAAAGTGTATGTATTTTAACTCTGTAATAACTCTCCATTTAGCTGCAACAGATTGAATGGTTTATCTTGATCGTTATATTTCAGTCTTTGGTTATTATTCTTTAAACAAGTTCCTGTTGAAATCTGAAGCTTTGATCTGCTTTATCTTTTTGGTCACACATACATGACAAGTATGTCAGTATTTTTAAGCAGAGGGAAAATATTCCGAGTAATGTATTTACCCGAGTTAGCTTCCTATCTCTGTTTAATACAGAATTTCCGGACCTAGCACTCCAAGCTATCATTGTGCTTCTGGTAAGAAAGATAAGTATATGGAGGAAAATGCCACCAGTTAACACGATATAGTTGTGAGCGGCTTTCAGGCTGAAATCTGAGAGCTTTGAGTTCGTTCTTTCCATCTCAAAGTACTGCTTTAGTTGATGCATCTTAAGTATTTCAGAGATAATGGAATAGTTCTTAAGTCCCACAGCTGCAGACATCAACAGTTTTTTAATAAAAAAAATAAATCTATTTTCAAAGTTCTAATATTTAAGCAGTCTTAAATGAAAACCCTTTTTTGGTTGGAGGGAAACACTTAATTTGTCAATAGATCTATTGAATAGCATCTAAAGAATATCAGACTTATGGGTCTAGAGTCAGAGGTGCCACTCAGCCATCAGCACAGCGTGAAGGCATTTGTAATGAAGTGACGTTGCATAGTTATAGAACTACTTAAAAACTGGCTTATTATTAGCTGTTAGTATGGACTGTTTTCCCCGTTCAGCAAAGTGGTGGTGTAAGCATGAATTAATGAATAGATAATGTAACAGAAAAGAGAAGTAATGCTCCCAAGTGCAAAAGCTCGACTGGTTTTGTAAGGTTAATATCTTAGACTTAAAGTGCTGCCATAGGGATATCTTTGTCTAACAGCTGAAATACAGTAAAATTCCAGCAAGAGTTGAACTGTCTGTCACTTCATAAAATTCTGAGAACAATAGCAGCTGCAGTCTTCTATCTTTTGATAGACTGTTATGTAATGGCTACGTTTTGGAAAATTGAGACTTATCTGGGTATAATGACAAAAGAAGGATGACTTTTTTGTTTTCTTGATTCTTCAGGAAGAAACATTTATGAACAGAGTTGAAGTAAAGGTAAAAATTCCAGAAGAGCTGAAACCATGGCTTGTTGATGACTGGGATTTGATCACCAGGCAAAAACAGGTAACCCTCACATTGTGAAAATTATCCTTTTATCTATAAGCATGTGTACTGACTTCAACCGACAGTTTGGAACTTCTGCTCCTTCCAGCTAGGGGAATGTGTTGGTCTGTTTTTCAAGGTATACTTGCTATTATGTCTACTCGAGGGTTATTTGACTGGGTTGTAGGTACCAGCTGGTTTCTTCCCACAGGTCACCTGTGATAGATGTTCTGCAGAACTGCATGTTAGGAGCACATCCTGGATTCTCCTTAAGTCTGGGCAGGCATAAACTAAAATGTTAACTTGCCCTTTTAAACTCATGGAACAGGTCCTCAAGGAATCAATTCTGAACCACTTAAAGGAGGGGGAAAATGATCAGGAACAGTCAGCATGGATTCACCAAGGGCAGTCATGCCTGACTAACCTAATTGCCTTCTATGATGAGATAACCGGCTCTGTGGATGAGGGGAAAGCAGTGGATGTGCTATTTCTTGACTTTAGCAAAGCTTTTGATACAGTCTCCCACAGTATTCTTGCCAGCAAGTTAAAGTATGGGCTGGATGAATGGACGAAAAACTGGCTAGATGGTCGGGCTCAACGGGTAGTGATCAATGGTTCCATGTCTAGTTGGCAGCCGGTATCAAGTGGAGTGCCCCAAGGGTCGGTGCTGGGGTCGGTTTTGTTCAATATCTTCATTAACGATCTGGAGGATGGTGTGGACTGCACCCTTAGCAAGTTTGCAGATGACACTAAACTGGGAGGAGTGGTTGATACGCTGGAGGGTAGGGATAGGATACAGAGGGACCTAGACAAATTAGAGGATTGGGCCAAAAGAAATCTGAGGTTCAACAAGGACAAGTGCAGAGTCCTGCACTTAGGACGGAAGAATCCCATGCACTGCTACAGACTAGGGACCGAATGGCTGGGCAGCAGTTCTGCAGAAAAGGACCTAGGGGTTACGGTGGACGCAAAGCTGAATATGAGTCAACAGTGCGCCCTTGTTGCCAAGAAGGCTAATGGCATTTTGGGTTGTATAAGTAGGGGCATTTCCAGCAGATCGAGGGATGTGATTATTCCCCTCTATTCGGCACTGGTGAGGCCTCATTTGGAGTACTGTGTCCAGTTTTGGGCCCCACACTACAAGGATGTGGATAAATTGGAAAGAGTCCAGCGGAGGGCAACAAAAATGATTAGGGGACTGGAGCACATGACTTATGAGGAGAGGCTGAGGGAACTGGGATTGTTTAGCCTGCAGAAGAGAAGAATGAGGGGGGATTTGATAGCTGCTTTCAACTACCTGAAAGGGGGTTCCAAAGAGGATGGATCTAGACTGTTCTCAGTGATGGAAGATGAAAGAACAAGGAGTAATGGTCTCAAGTTGCAGAGGGGGAGGTTTAGGTTGGATATTAGGAAAACCTTTTTCACTAGTAGGGTGGTGAAGCACTGGAATGGGTTACCTAGGGAGGTGGTGGAATCTCCTTCCTTAGAGGTTTTTAAGGTCAGGCTTGACAAAGCCCTGGCTGGGATGATTTAGTTGGGGTTGGTCCTGCTTTGAGCAGGGGGTTGGACTAGATGACCTCCTGAGGTCCCTTCCAACCCTGAGATTCTATGATTCTATGTTGCCTGTGCCTGTTTGTTGGCCTTTTGATACATACTCATTTTAGCTGGTCGAGAAAGCTGGTCCATAGCAACATTTTATATAGACATTGACATGTTCCATGTCCTCGCCAATGATTTAGATAGTGGCATAGAAAGTACACTTACAAAGTTTGCGGACGATCCCAAGCTGGGAGGGGTGGCAAGTGCTTTGGAGGACAGGATTAAAATTCAAAACTGGACAAATTGGAGAAATGGTCTGAAGTAAATAGGATGAAATTCAATAAGGAAAAATGCAAAGTACTCAGCTTAGGAAGGAGCAATCAATTGCGCACACACGAAATGGGAAATGACTGCCTAGGAAGGAGTACTGCAGAAAGGGATCTGGGGGTCATAGTGGACCACAAGCTAAATATGAGTCAACAGTGGAGATGGGGTGAGTGGGGTGCAGGAGCAGGGGGGAAAGGGGACACCCTGACATTAGGCCCTCCTTTCTTCCCCCCGCACAGCAAGCAGGAGGCTCCTGGGAGCAGCTCCAAGGCAGCGGGCAGGAGCAGCACATGGCAGTGGGGGGAGGGACAGCTGACCTGCGCGCAATTGATAGCCTGCTGGGCAGCTGCTGCACAGGGAACTTAGGGGAGCTGGGAGCTGCTGGGGGGGGCTGCTGGTCCAGCCTGGTTCCAAGCCCCCACCAGCTAGTTCCAACGGGCTGCTCTTCCTGCAAGCAGTGGACAGAGCAGGCGGCTGCCAAACGACGTTAAGGGAGCATTGCACAACTTTAAACGAGCATGTTCCCTAATTGATCAGCAACATAACAATGAAACAACGTTAACCAGGACGACTTTAAGTGAGGAGTTACTGTACTTATTCCAGTTCTGGGAACATCAGTTTCTGAATCTCCTCAGACTGGAATGCTCTTGTGAAAGGAATTGGATCATTGAATCCAGATGTGGCAAAATTTGTATTTGAGCTCATGTTTCAGAAGTGAAAAGTGAGTATTAACTAATATACCGTTTAATTATGGCTTGTATATATGATGGCTTCAGTGTACAGTTTTAAACATAGAAGCTAAAATCCTTAATGGTGCATGCATTTGAATAATATTAATCAACTCCTCTGCTTTTGTGTGCTCTGGTACAGTTGGGTGGTGCCCTTTTTAGATACATTCCACCTGCAGGCATTACAACTTAGACATACAAGGTGTGGTCAGTGGTGTCTGAAATATGTCTATCCGCAAGCAGATCTTAGCAGAGAGTGAACAAGAAATGATGAGCCCTTGATATCAGTAGGGAGCCGAGAGAGAGAGAGAGAGGAATCTGGACTCTTCATGTGTGTAATGCAATGCTATTAGATTTAGGACAGAATACTTTATTTAAGATAAAATTTAAAATAGTGGGCAAAGTTTGATGCATAAAGATATTGTGGTGCTCCATCTTGTCCCTGGATGAGAGGAGTTCTGTAATTCCTACCTATATCCGCTAGATCACATAGGGATTTGTTGCTGGTGGTCTAGAATTTATTGCTGCATATTGTAGATTCTGAGGAGCTCTGCTTAGTCAAACAGTGAAAGATGACTTTTGAAAAGCATATAACATGCAAAAAGAGAAGGGGCAAACATGCTGGAATGGTTAGCTGTGATTTAATACATTCATGGTCAAGAGAATTTGTAACTAAGATTTTACTTAACAGCTGAATGTTGTAGAAAAAATCTTTTCTACAAAGGTCCTCATTGTATTTGTCAGTACTTTAAAACCAGTATGTAGACACACACATTCTGCAGGTGAGACTATTTGCATTGGTTCATCTATTTATTCTTTGATTTTTCATAGCTCTTTTATCTTCCTGCCAAGAAGAACGTTGACTCAATTTTAGAGGATTACGCAAGCTACAAGAAATCACGGGGAAACACTGATAATAAGTAAGTAATGGCATTTTAGCCATTAAAATGTCTTTCTGTTGTTGACTGTTATAGCCTTCCCAGTCCCCCTTCCTGGATGGGCACCACTTCTTTGTAAATGGACTGCAATCCTGGACCCAGTTTAGCGCAGGAATTTCTTAACCACAGACATTTACTGTGGAACGGCACTAGAATGTGTTAGAACTTTGGAAAACCGCAAACCCCTGAATGCAATCCACCTGATTTGATCTCCCTGCTCTTGTCAGCCTTGGGTTTGTTCAGCATCCTTAAGCAAGGTAGGCCACCCTTGCTGCCTTTCTCTTCCCAGCTGGACTCTGGACTGACCAGAATGGACTATGCTTTAACCTTTGTTTCTCTATGCTCACCTAAAGTTAGTAATGTGTGTGGCATAGAACTGACAAGTGTATCCTCAAGACTTTAAGAACTTGCCTTTTCATCTTGCTTTGAATGTGCCGCTTTAGACCTGTGTTTGGATAAGTATCACATTCCGGTGGGAAGGCAGAAAGTTCCCTTTTAGTCACTTTTTCTTAGCACTAAGTTGGCTTGCGGCATATCTTCATGCAGAGCCAGAATACCCCATTTTTAAAAAGCGGAACCGCTAGAGCGCTGCATTTGTTTCTCTGGGCCATCTCTTGTGAATATTGACTCTTCAGAGTTCTGAAAGTCAAGTGCACAACTTCCCCAGAATACCACAGCCCTGGCGTTTTGTTTTGTTTACATTTTGAATGTTTCACATTTCTGTTCTGTGTGCCAGAGAATATGCTGTTAATGAAGTTGTTGCTGGAATTAAAGAGTACTTCAATGTAATGCTGGGGACTCAACTGCTGTACAAATTTGAGAGGCCACAGTATGCTGAAATCTTAGCAGATCATCCCGATGCGCCTATGTCACAAGTCTATGGTGCACCACACCTACTACGATTATTTGGTAAGTGTGGCATCTCGATCCTAGCACAAAAAGGGACAGATGGTTACATTGCTCCCGCTTCTTTCCTCTCCTGTTAATAATTGGAATAAGACGGCGAATCAGAGTAAAATGTCTAAACAAATGACTCAATTCTATCCTTGGGTCATTTATATGCAATGTTCAAAACCACAGATCACCTACTCAGAATGGAAGTTTTCAAAACATAGTTGTTTAGACAAGCTTGAGTAGGTAAGAATGGGAGTTTAAAGTCAGTGATCATGTCATACAGATCTCGGACTTTTACTCATGTATGGTGAAACGTGTTACAGTTGTCATGAAAAACAATGTCAAATATATGCTTTTCTTCCAACAGTACGAATTGGAGCTATGCTTGCCTACACCCCTCTTGATGAGAAGAGCCTGGCTTTGTTGTTAAACTACTTGCATGATTTCTTGAAGTAAGTTCAGCATTTCATGTTTGTGTGTTGGAGGTTTATTAAAACACGACAGCCCTGATCCTGCAAATACTTATTTATATGCTTAATGTTAAGCATGTGTTTGTTTGACTGTGACCTTAATTTTTTTGACAGTATTTTGATTATCATATTGACAGTGCATGTCAGTTAATCTGCAATACTAATCCAGAGCAAGCACTTTGATCTCTTGACAGCCTTTCTTGCAGTTCTGTGGTGGTCAGTTATGCATAATTAGTATTATAACCTATTGTTCATTTTACTGAAGAGTAACTTGTTAAAGATTTCAAGTTTCAGGACCTAGATTTATCTAAAGCAGCTTAAATTTTTCTGTACTAACTAAACAAACTGAAAAAAGGTAGCCTGGTTAATATTGTAGTGAGTCATACCTTTGTAGCAACACAGCGTTGGTATGAGAGGTCTTGGACTAGAAGAGTGCCAAAGCAATTTCATGTCTTGACATGCTACAAAATTGTTCCTGATTATAGAGAAGTGAGTAGTTCCATTGAAGGCACATAACAGAGGTGAAATGCGTGGGTTTTTGCAATTGAGTTTTTCTGTCATTACTCACATTTAGTAAAGTTCTTTGACATCTGAAGCACCCGTTTCCAACTTTCACATGGTAAATAAGCACCCCGATTTTTCACAATAAGCCAAAAATCAAGCTAATCCCATTTCAAAACAAGGCCAAAACAAGCCAGTCTCTAAGAACCCCAACACTCTGTGACTAGATCCCCCTGGCATGCAGTCTGGGACTGTGGTGGGCCCTCTGTGCACCCCTGACTCTTCGCTGCCCTCCCCCCTGCTAGCCCCCCCTTGCCCCTGCTTGCTGGGAGCCAATCAAAAAAAAAAAAAAAGCAACAAGCTATAAGCAAAAAAACTAGCCAGCAAGCGACTCACAAGCCAATTAAGCCAAAAACAAGTCCAATTTCTGTGTTTGTTGTCTGTCGTCTCCTCCCCCCCCCCCCCCCGGTGGGTTTGTCATATCTGATCTGAAGTACGCTGCAGTTTAAAAGGAAAGAAATCAAACCATTTGGGTAGAAAAAAGATCCATTTTTGTTCTTGCCTGCGCTGCTGCAAACTGCTAAATCTGAGCAATTCTATCAGGAGTTTCAAAATAGTAAATTTCATGATTTCAGCTATTTAAATCTGAAATGTCAGTGTTGTAATTGTAGGGGTCCTGACCCAAAAAGGAGCTGTTGGCAGGGGTCACAAGGTTGTGGTGGGAGGGTTGCAGTACTGTTCCCTTTACTTCTGCACTGCTGCTGGTGGGGTGCTGCCTCCAGAGCTGGGCAGCTGGAGAGCGGCAGCTGCTGGCCGGGAGCCCAGCTCTGAAGGCACCACAGACGTAAGAGTGGCAATACAGCGCCACCCCCGACCCCCTTTGCATCCCTTTTGGGTCAGGACTCCCAATTTGAGAAACGCTGATCTCCCCCCCCTGAAATCTGTATTGTATAGGGTAAAAACACAAGACCAGATTTCACAGGGGGAGACCAGATTTCGTGGTCCATGACGTGTTTTTTCCAGCTGTGAATTTAGTAGGGCCCTAGTTATAAAGCTTCACCTAGCACCTGTTAAGAACCGCATTTGTTTGTACAAAACAGTAGGCTACTTTTTACCTGCCTGCTTGAATGACTGGCAGACATCCTGAAAGGACAAACATTTGATATGAAGCTGAACCTCATAATTCATATTGTATTTCAACCTGTTGGAGGTATTGTGGCAACACTTGGCCGTAGTCAAATGTGTTTGACAGTATTATTTCACTGCTTGGAATTCTGAGTGAGGCACTGTGTAGGATTTCAGTAGTACAATGTCTGACACCCATCAAGAATTAAACTCTGTATTTCTCTGGGCTGTTCAAAGACTGACCGATTTTCAACAGTATACACTGGAATCCAATTCCAAGCAGTGAAATAAGTTTGTGTACATTAAAACTTAAGTCTTGAGATAATGACCTGAGCAACAAGGTATTTTTATGTCTGAATGTGGCTTTTTTTTTCCCTCAGGTATTTAGCGAAGAATGCTTCCACGTTGTTTAGTGCCAGTGACTATGAAGTAGCCCCTCCCGAGTACCATCGGAAAGCAGTATAACAGCATGCCTCTGTATAGTGAAGTAATGCTTGGATCTTCTGTAACAGTGCTGTCCACTTCTACATTTTGTTCGTTGTCCTTCCATTGCACATGTCTCTTGCACAGATTATGTACATTTAAAGTGAATAAAGTGTGTGTTAAAACTGAACTGACATTTGTAAGTTCTAAAGTTTTCTTTTGTTTGTTCTGAAACAGAAGCCTAAAAAGGAGGCTTTGGGAACCCATCAGTGGTATGTAGAAAGAAATGCAATTAGCATATTTTCATTGTCTGAGCTCCTTAAAGTTTATAGGTTCATTGTTTTGACACTAAGCTCCTTGGCTAACCTGCATTATTGCTTAGTGATGACAAGTGTGCCACAGGGGTTGTGGTGACCTAACTTACATGCTACTAATTAGTCTGACTTTCAAGCCCACTCACTTTCTTGGTGTTTGAAGTATAGCATTTGTTGATCCATAAATTCATTTCTTGCCTAGAGAGTTGAAGGATTGTGACTTTTTTTGTGTTCTAACATAATGGAAAAATGCATTATTGTATCTTGGTGTTCTGGAAATGTTGGTCTTTCAAGGAGCTATTTTACAAGCCTTCAAATAAACTTTTTTATTTCAAACATTGCCTATTTTGACTTTTTAACTGACCTATGTCCTGCTTCATCTGTTGGAGCATTTTCACGTGATCTAGCGCTCAGAAGTCATAAATCAAATCGCTTTGTCAGTTACATCTGTAGTATCCTGAAAATATCAGTAAAGTGTAAATTTGTGATTTTTAGTTGCAAGTTGGAGGTGCTGTTTCTGCGCCTTCAGCATTCCTTACTCCTAACTGAAATCAATTAGGATACAGCACTTGTTACTCCAACTTCTTTGAATAAAGAAATCAAACTGCATGGAACAGCAACAAAGCTGTAAAAGAGCTCATTAGAAACAGTGTTTTGAAACCAATCAAACGCTTTGAAAACAGACCACTTCCCAGCCTCTCCCAACCCATTCTCACAGCAGAAACCTGAAATCACAGGACTGTGACCCTGAACAGAGAAAACATGAAGTAGGACTACCATACTTTTCTCAAAAAGCCTCAGTGTGCCTCTAATTCAATAAACCCCATTTTCCAGTGGTAAAGAAGCATCAAAAGTCTTTATTTTTTCTATTGATGGACTAGATTCTTCCCTCCAGTAGGGAATAATTCCATTCCTATCCCTTGATAAGGCAGTTGCAATATACTTGACTTGTACATCGTTCTAAACTACATTGGGACAGATTAATAATGCAAACCGTGCATGAAGAAACTTGTATATCTACAGTGGCTTTAATCCAGAACTCTTGAATAACCTGGTAGTTCCAGACAATATGCATGAAGTCACAGTTTCAGTTTTACATAAAACTGACTGAGAGCAATATGTTCTGTGCATTTCTTTTGGATAATGTTTAAAAAAGATTTAAGATCTGTGTTAAATAGGTATTGATATTTTTGTCTGAGCAGACAAGAGAAACGAAAATTTGTTAGAATAATGTATTCTCAAATTTTCCCTCTTTATTTGCTGTCTATCTTTAATCACAGTATATTCATACAAGGTTGAAAGCTGTTAAACCACATTGCCGAGCACTGATGTTCTAACATTAAAAACTGCTCAACAAGTACAGTGGATTTTAGTGACTTCTGAGTTCTAAGCATAGGGAATAGTTGAAGGATATAAATGAGGCATAACCCCTCAACGGACATCTGCCTTAACATAATTAAATATTTATAGAATGGTAGCACCCAAAGACACTAATTAGGGTTGATTATCCTGAATTATCACTGCAAATTCATAATCCCAGTACTTCAATTCTTAATTATTTTTACAGCCACACACATGTGCTAAGGACGTCACAGCCGGTTGCCCTGTGTGTTTATAAAGCCCTCTGCACCTATCGCGCTTTATGCATTTGGGTTAAACACTAAACCTGCAAAAACAGTCAGACTGCATGAAGTGTGGCAGGTTTGCTTTACTGTCAAATATTCTCATACTGTTCTTTCGGGTCGGCTCAGATCTTCCCTGGGAAGGGAGTTGGGGATTTCCCAAATCTTATTCAGTCTACTCTCCAGCTTTGCATGCCTGAAATGTTGACCATCAAACTTTGGAATCAATTTCTGCTTGGGCATAGGGACCAATGTGTGTGCCATTGAAGAGTGAATGTGGCTTTCCAGTCCTCCTGAAGGCAATTACTGTGGCTTTATTCAGAGTGACTGATATTCCTAGGCCAGATGCAAAGGCCTAGAATTTAAGCTTTCACAAGAGGTCCAGGACTATAGGAATACCTGGAATGCAGGATTTGTCTGGCTATTCCTGTGCCCTAAAAGTTCAGATGGGCCATTAAGGCACAGGCCAGAATAATGGTCAGGGCAGAGCTTTGTTGCCCTGGGGGAATCTCTAGAAGAGATTGTGCCTGAGAGCCTCTGCTTCGCACAATACATCTGGAGATGCTCTTGAGCAGGAGATTATCAGGGCATTTCTAGGAGAGGGTCCTTGACTTTGCATTTGCAAATCACTCCCTCTACCCTCCCATCCCCACCTTGCTCCGTCAGAGGTCACATTTGTCATCCTTCTGGGTATGCTGCAAAGTGCAGCTACTCTCAGGCAACTGAGGGGGTGTGAGCTGAGGACTGATGGCTGCATGCACAGCTGGTCTTTTTGTGCATCTTTAATTGTGCTCTAGATGCCCAGAGCACAAGGTTTTAATACACGCAGACAAATAAGAGTTGATCACTTTTGCACAAAACTGAGCTGCCCCCTGGCTGGCTATTGAGAAGTAAAGACAAATAGGAAAGATCTAAAGGACCAGCAGGCGTCTCTTTACATGGAAATAAGGACAGTGAGCAATTAGGTTTCTGCAAGTTGCTATGGAAACTCTAAATTACATGGTGAGCGGCTTATGTTTGCAAGAATGGCTGGCTTAGGAGATGTAGGCTCAGTCCAGAGAGGGCCCTTTGCCCTGGTGTGGAAGCTGATAGCGAGAAGCTGGCTGTGGACTCAGGCCGTGGGAGGGGGGTAGGAGGAGATGCTGAGTGGGGTCTCTAGGAGCCATGGGTGCCTCATGTAGAAGAACACATCTCAGTGCTTGGGCATTGGTACAGATTGCTGTGCGTGCCTCTCAGAGTGCAGCATTTAATGAATAGCTTTGAGATTGTTTTGTAATTAGCAACAACTTCTTATTTATCCTGGCTATTACCCAGCAGGAAAACCGGATTACATTCTGAATTCGAGCAAGGCATTGGCAGTTTGCCAAACCACCTCTGCGAGTGGAAGCAGGGTTTCACTTCCAGCACATGGAATCTGGAAAATTGGTATTTTGTGTGTGCTCCTGTCATAAATAGAAAGGGAAGGGGTTAAGAAGCTCTGATACACTACTATAAAATTCTCTTACCTGTAAAGGGTTAAGACTCAAGTAACCTGTCTGGCGTTTGACCAATAAGGGGACAAGATACTTTCAAATCTTGGGAGGGGGGAAGGTTTTGTGTGTGGCTCTTTGTCTGGGTCAGTATGAGCTCTGGGGACTAAAAGGACCGGCAGAAAATCAGTCTCCTCCAACCCAGCCTCATCAAACCTTCAATATTTCAACGTAAGTTTATCAGGCATTGCGAATAGGTTTTGTTTGTTTTTGCTTGTGGTGCTTTTCCTGTGTAAAAAGGAAGGTTTATTTGTTTTCTGTAGCTTGAACTTTCCCTGTGTTAAAGGGAGGGGTTATTCCTGTTCTGTAACATTAAGGTTTTTTCCAGAGGGGGAATCTCTCTGAGTTTGGAAATTGAGTACCCTGTAAAATAGTTACCATCCTGATTTTACAGAGATGATTTTTACCTTCTTTGTTTTAATAAAATCCTTCTTTTAAGAAGCTGACTCTTTTCTATTGCTCTAAAGCCCTGGGGGTGGGATTTTTAGATCGCTGGGTAACCAATTGGTTTGGAGATTATCCTCAAGCTCCCCAGGAAAGGTTGGGTACAGCTTGAGGGGGTATTTTGAGAGGAAGGGGAACTTCAAGTGGTTCCTTTCCCTGGCTCTTGTTTTAATCACTTGATGGTGGCAGTGTACCTATCCCATGTACAAGGGAACATTTGTACTTTGAGGAGTTTTTAACCTAAGCTGCTAAAAATAAGCTTAGGGGTTTTTCATGCGGGTCCCCACATCTGTACCCTAGAGTTCAGAGTGGGGAGGGAACCCTGACAGCTCCATGCGGATCTGCTGCAATTCTTCGTTCCTTTGGTGGGAACTAGATCCCTGCGTGTTCTGGTTGGAAAAATATGAGCAGTGCCGCTGTCACTGAGCTGGGCAACGTCGGGTAGGAGGGAGCGGGAGACTTTGGTGCCTGGAATTAAATTGGCCTAGGAATGAGACTAGGCAAATTTCAGGGTGGCTCATGAAATAGCAATGATGGAGGTTTAGGCTGGACATTAGGAAAAACTTCCTAACTGTCAGGGCGGTTAAGCACTGGAATAAATTGCCTAGGGAGGTTGTGGAATCTCCATTGTTGGAGATTTTTAAGAGCAACTTAGACAAACGCCTGCCAGGGATGGTCTAGATAATGCTTAGTCCTGTCATGAGCAGGGCTCTCCCAAAGGAGGTCCAGGGTGCAGGACACACACCCCCCACTGCTCCCCACTGTCCACCCCAAGCCCCGCCCCCCACTCCACCCCTTCCCCAAGCCCCTGCCCTACCTCTTTCCAGCTTCACCCCCTCCCTGAAGCAATGCCAGGAGCCGGCGGGGTGGAGCGGGCTGGGGCTGGGTTGGTCACTAGTGCCAGGCCCCCCGCTAACTCCCCAGGCCCATCCTGAAGCGTGGGGCCCCCCGAAGCACAGGGCCTGGGGCGGTTGCCCCAGTCCATTCTGTGGACAGGACGGCTCTGGCCACAAGTGCAGGGGACTGGACTAGATGACCTCTCGAGGTCCCTTCCAGTCCTACGATTCTATGATTCCTTGCTTGTCTTTTCCAGGATCCATGACCAAACCAGTTGGCAAGTGCTAGAGAAATCATCATCTCCTCTTCTTGCCGTGCTCGGGCAGAGCCTGCTGACCGGCAGAGCCTGCTGACCGGCAGAGCCTGGGCTTAGGGGCTAGACACAGCAGAACACAATAACATGAAGTGTTTACGGCTTCTTATGAGGCCCTCAAAGCACTTTACAAAGGTGAGCAAATAGCCTCCTTTCACAGAGCTGGGGAACTGAGGCCCAGAGCGGTGGTGACTTCCCCAGGGTCACACAGTGAATCAGCTGAAGAAGCCGAAATAGAAGCTACTCCTGCTGGCTTCCAGTGCTATGCATCTCCCCACCGGACCATCCTGGAGTGCAGAAGCCAGTGATGCTTCTAGATCAGTGTTGCAGAGGAAGTGCTTCTACAAACAGTAGCTTGACCTAAGGGGAGTGGATTCTGGCTAGACCCCGGAGCGAGGACTGTAGTTGGAACTGATTTCTTAGGATAAAGGGAGTTGGTCGCGATCCTTATATTTAGCTTGCCTAACACTTTCCATGGTCAAAGACCCTTGTCTGTCATTTGAGAAACTCTAATGCTTCATTTGTTTGCAGCAGAGCTCTGCAATTCAATAGGGACAGTCCTGGGGCTGGAGAAGTGGCTTTTCTGTGTCCCATGAAATTCCAGTCAGGTTGTGCGAAGAAATTAACTGTTGAAAATCACCATTTCCCTTCTCTCGCATGTGCTCCTCTAGAATATTTGGGCAGCCTGCCCATGAAATCCCAGAACATGAACCTTCTAAAGAGCGGGCCACGATGCCACCCACAGATAAAGCCTGCAGTAGCACCACACGCTGTACCAGGAACACCTGGGAGCTATCAGAGGCTAGGGACACACCATCCCTGTCTCTCCTGCCTAATAGCCATTGATGGACCTATCCTCCATGAACTTATCTATTTCTTTTTTGAACCCTGTTATAGACTTGGCCTTCACAACATCCTCTGGCAAGGAGTTCCACAGGTTGGCTGTGTTGTGTGAAAAAATACTTCCTTTTGTTTGCTTTAAACCTGCTGCCTATTAATTTCATTTGGTGACCCCTAGTTCTTGTGTTATGTGAATGAGTAAATAACACTTCCTTATTTATTTTCTCCACACCCGTCATGATTTTATAGACCTCTATCATATCCCTCCTTAGTTGTCTCTTTTCAAATCTGAAAAGTCCCAGTTTTATTAATCTCTCCTCATACAGCAGCCATTCCATACCCCTAATCATTTTTGTTGTCCTTTTCTGAACCTTTTCCAATTCCAATATATCTTTTTTGAGATGGGGCAACCACAATTGCATGCACTATTCAAGATGTGGGCATACCATGGATTTATATAGAGGCAAATATGATATTTTCTGCCTTATCTATTCCTTTCTTAATGATTCCCAACATTCTGTTCTGTTTTTTGGCTGCTGCTGCACATTGAGTGGATGTTTTCAGAAAACTATCCACATTTGAGTTCCTTCAGAACTCTTGGGTGATACCATCTGGTCCTGGTGACTTATTACTGTTTAGTTTATCAATTTGTTCCAAAACCTCTTCTAATGACATCTCAATCTGGGACAGTTCCTCAGATTTATCACTGAAAAAGAATGGCTCAGGTTTGGGAATCTCCCTCACATCTTCAGCCGTGAAGACCAATGCAAAGAATTCATTTAGTTTCTCCACAATGGCCTGATCATCCTTGAGTGCTCCTTTAGCATCTCAATTGTCCAGTGGCCCCACTGGTTGTTTAGCAGGCTTCCTGCTTCTGACGTACTTAAAATATTTTTGCCATTACTTTTTGAGTCTTTGGCTAGCTGTTCTTCAAATTCTTTTTTGGCCTTCCTAATTATGTTTTTACATTTCATTTGCCAGAGTTTATGCTCCCTCCTATTTTTCTCACTAGGATTTAACTTCCACTGTTTAAAGCATGCCCTTTTGCCGCTCACTGCTTCTTTTACTTTGTTGTTTAGCCAGGTGGCACTTTCTTTTGGTTCTCTTACAATGTTTTTTAAGAGCCCTAGGATACAGATTACTAGGTGTAGGAAATTGAATATGGTTATGGAGGCTATTTAATGGTTTTAGATGCTCGGCACCCTCGGCTCCCCTGAGGTCGAGACACAACCATGCGTTGGACTTTGAGTGTTTAGCACCTCTCTGTCCACCAGAGTGCAGAATTGGAGCATGCACCAGCATGAACTGCCCCTCAGGGAGAGCTGTGCGAGTGCAGTAGAGGCTAGCAAGGGCTCTGCTGTGGTGATCACTGACTGGGGAAGGGCAGAAAGGCCAACCCCATGAGTTCAGAAACAGGAGGCCAGAGCAAAATACCCCCCTGGGATTATTTCCAGCCCACTTTCAGTGTCTGCGGCATGTGCTCTCATCCCACATGCGCATTATGGCACCTCTGCTAGGAGAACTGAGTCCTGGAACCAGCCGGGGCTTGTTCTCCAGGGGGTTCTGGCTGCTGATATGCTCCCTGGCCCCAGTTGGAAAATACTCCTTCGAAGTTGGCTTTGCTGTCTTTCCCCTTGCCAGCAACTGACAAGCCCAGGAGACACCCCCCCCTCCCCTCCGAGGGGCAACCTTGCCTTTCTTCAAGCTGGGGGTGTGTCAACGTCTAGGCACTCTTAGCAAAACCAGTAGACGTCACCCTTCAAGTGGAAACTGCACAGACAACACTCTACAATGGTAGTTTCTGTGCCCAGAGTGTCATTTACTGGATCCTCTCCCACACAGCGCTGCCCTAGGTCAACATCTGCCCATGGGACCGGAGGCGTGTGAAGGGACACTTTGCGGCTTCCCCTGGAAGGAATGGAGAGTGACCCGGGGACAGCAGAGCTATTCTCGGCTATTGCGTCAGGGTGTTTGCTGCCCTCCACCTGCGCGATCCCAGATGGGGAAATTGATTTATGAGCCAGTTAAAACGTGGCTAGGCCTTGATCACCGCATGAGCACACAACGCACACTTCCAAGCTGTGAAACGCGCAAACTGAGAACAGAGTAGGCATCCCTTCCCCCGCCTCCCCCCTGGGGAATTGAAATCAGAAGCATTTTTTTCTCCCCAGAGTACATGGGGTCATTGCAACAACTGGGCGGCACTCCAGCCTCTCCTGTCTCGTCTTAACACTTTCCCCTGTGCCGTAGCATTCCCCAGCTGGCCACTCCGGCCAGTCTTAAGGTGGCTTTGTGCTCCTGGAGTGGTGTTTTATCATCCCCATTTTATAGCTGGGGGAACTGACCTGCCTAAGTGCACACAAGTGAGCGGCAGAACCTAGCATCCAATCCTGACTCCGGGTCCCAGGCTCCGACCCCCTGGACTGTGCTTGGCTATCAGCTGCCCTTCCCCACGTCCGATCCCCTTCCCCCACAGCTAGAGCAAGCGGCTGTGATATTTGTATCAGCAGAAGCCTGTTGTTATCCTGGCTTCACTCCCTCTTCTGGTCTCAGCCCCTCACTTCTGGGTCACTCCAACACAATTTGCCCTTCCCGATCAGCAACGCCAGGGAGTGGCCGTGTGTCTCTGGCTCACGTGGCACAGCCCTTGTGTGTGCCATGAGCTCATCCTTCTGATGGGCAGAGGGGCCCAGTGTGGGTGCGAACGGCTGTCGGCAGGTTTTTTACACCTGACTGGCGCCCTAAGCCAGGCCCTGGGGACTGCTGAGCCGGGGTGTCCCCCCGCCATGCTAAACAAAGGCCGGCCTCCCATTGTGGCTGCAGTAAGCGGAAGCGAGTGCGCTTGTTTCCACATGTTCGCTCTTGCGTGCTAATCCCAGCTCCAGCACAGACTCGCTGGGTGGCCTGGGGGACGTCCGGGCCCCCCCCTCGGCCTCCGCTTCCCCCCTGCAAGGGGTGGGTGACGGGCCTTGCCTCGCAGGCCAGGCTGCTGGGCGGGGGTCCGTCTGCCCAGCACAGCGGAGGGTTGTGAATTAGAGATTTAGGCTGTTTGGAAACTTGATTTGAGCCCTTCTGGGTCAGTCGTGCCATTGGCCTGTGTTCGTCGGGGGTAATGATCGGAGCTGGCCTATTGCTTATAAACCTGCTAAAAATACTGGGCCCGTTCCGCAGAGAGCTAGCGGAGCAGATTGCTGCAGCTGGAGAGTTGGCTCCCTGAGGGCCATGGTCTTGGGGACGGCAGGGGGGATAAAGACCTCTGGGATCGGGGCCAAATTTACCCAAACTCCTGCTGCTGTGAACAATGTTCTGGGGGCAATTTTACCCTGTGACTGAATGATCAGCTCCTCTCCAGCGAAGACCTGAGAGGTGTCGGTAGGAGAGCAGTGAGACGAATGCTGCCAATCTGGCAGGACCCGAACGCACTACATTGGCTAGAAGGGTGGGGGCAGGCAGGACTCCTTTCTTTGGTTGAACTCAGACCTTCCCAGAGTGAGGCATTACAGGTGAAGGTCAGTTTCTGCTTTGCAGCAGCCGGTGGCTGATCTACCTATCAAAGGGACGGCAGCAGCCCCTATTGTGAGGGAGACAACATATGGTTCTGAAACAGGCTTTGCGCATGTGCCCAGCTGGATTCATTCAGGATGCAGAAACTCATCTGCATAAATGCATCCTAGGCGGGTCAGCACTATTAATGTGTATAGGACCATTATTATTCCAGTGGTGCCCTGCAGAGCTGACCTAGAAAGAGTGTCCGTCATCGTTAGTTTCAAATGGCCCCGAACTAGCATCCCGCGACTGCTATTCACCCGGGCAGGGACAGGCCACATTTCTGTCCTGTATTGCCAGTTCTGAAAGGCTGAGTTATTCAATACGGTAGCTAAGCTGAGTCAATGAGAATGAAGCTGGGAAGAAATGCATTGCTACCCAAGGCTGTTGATTATAAAGAAGAGTTTAGTCATGTCCAGGACACTCTGCTGATGGCCTTTAATAAGGACGCACACCAAATTCTGAACTATTGGCTAAGTGGGAGAGTTTTTAAAAGTTGCTTTAATTTAAATAACAGCCCGGGGGAATCCAATGGAACGGTCCTTGTAGCAAGGGGCTGTGCAGCAAACAGAAGTTCTGCTGAAAGGGGGAAGAATAAGTATCTGTGGAAGCAGGAGGCTGCATTTCTTCCATGTGTGCGAACTCGTAATTTCAGCAGGGCTCAAATTTGTTATGTTCAGGGCTGGCAAACGGAGAAATTAGATGAAACATCAACTCCTCTGGCTGGGAGGGTGCAACGTAACTACTTTAGTTCTCATAATTCAGAGCAACAACACACAAGCCCCCCCAAAACAGAGAGACAAAGCAGGCTGCTCCTTAAAACAGACAGGTACAACTCATCCCACCTTACTCTAGGCCAGCTGGCTGTCAATTGACTCTGCTAGGCCCAGACCACACTTCTCTGCACACTTCTCTGCAAGCAGGACTGGAACACCCGTTCTCCAACATTTACAGTGGTAGCTTACAATGTTAATACAGTTTTCAGTACGCCCCAGAATTGGCCTTCCACCCCTGTGCTGGCCAAGAGGGCCTTCAAGTATTGAAAGATGCCAAAATTGAGTAGGCCCGGCCTCCCCCACTGGGGCGAGTGTTTGTGCGTGGCGTAAGGCAGATGATGGCCTGAAGATTGGGGGAGGGATAGCTCAGTGGTTTGAGCATTGGCCTGCTAAACCCAGGGTTGTGTGTTCAATCCTTGAGGGGGCCACTTAGGGATCTGGGACAAAACTCTGTCAGGGGACAGTACTTGGTCCTGCTAGTAAAGGTGGGGGACTGGACTCGATGACCTTTCAAGGTCCTTCCAGTTCTAGGAGATTGGCATATCACCATTTAAAAATTGGGGGGAGGGATAGCTCAGTGGTTTCAGCATTGGCCTGCTAAACCCAGGGTTGTGAGTTCAATCCTTGAGGGGGTCATTTAGGGATCTGGGGCAAATATTGGGGATTGGTCCTGCTTTGAGCAGGGGGTTGGACTAGATGACCTCCTAAGGTCCCTTCCAACCCTGATATTCTATGATTGCTAAAGAGCTTTGGTTAGTTGGTTAAAAACCTCTGTTGCCAGGGTGACCCAAACTGTTCATTTTCAGTTACAGAGCCTGCCACCACCCTGACCGATAGGTGAGGCCGCATCTCAGCACAGGGTCAACGCGTTCTCTCTCTCTTGGCGTAGGCAGCTGTAATATCCTGCCCCACATATTGTTTCACCTTTTTCCTTCCTTCGCTGTAATCTGATGGTGATTTCCTGCCTTCGGTGGGGCTTGGTGCAGCCTCGCTTTATTTTTACTCCCCATTGTGTCATGCTGTTTTAGTTCCCACGCGGCATAGCAAATAAGGTCTTGTATGAAATCAGATTGTTCCTCTGCTCTCTCAGCTTGCCCTATTCCACAGAGCTCTGCTTCCCTGGAGCCGGCGGGCCGTTCACTGACTTTCCATCATTCTGTCCCTGCCATGGAACGACCTCGTGTGTCACCCATCACTCACCCTCTAATGGCTGATTGGAGCTGCTGATGTTCCCAGGGGATTGACTTGAAAGGATAGGCCGGCACCTCTGGCCTCTCTCCTCCTTCGGGTACCATGGCATCCTTATGGGTGAGAACAAAATTCTTTATTTTCCTCTCTACTTGTGCTCCGGGGGCATGGCTTGTATGATGATTTGTACGTGGTGATAGGCACATGTTTGCTTCTTTGTGGCTTCCCCGGCACGTTGCCTTTGCACCTTAGCTGGGTGTTAAAGGACCCAGATGCTTTAGGCCATTGCCTGCCAAAAAGGAATTGTTGTTGCTTTTCTTTTAATAATAATAATTAGTTAGTGCATGTCTTTGTCCAGCTACATTGTAGAATAATTGACTCTGGCTGATAACCAGGGATCCTAGTTTTTTGTGAAACCTCCACCCCAATTCTCTGATTTAAAAAAACCCCATAAAAATGCATGATTAAAATGAAACACTGAATTTTAGTTTCCGTAGCCACAATGTATATAGGTATCAGTTGATCACAATGTTTTATTGATGTATTTACAATTTTTAAGCAAGTTCAAAGCCTACCAGTACCATCCATTATAATAAAATATAGTTAATAGAATGATCCAGTCACGGTCTATTGTTTCTTTGCTGTTGTCGAGGGCTCTGCTGTATCAGCCTCTTGTTTTAGTTTCTTTTCATTCAGTTTGTTTAGCGCTTTCCATGTGTTCTACAATTGCCTGCCTTCGAATGTCATCTCCAGCCTGGCTTCATACAGTACAGAACAGCACGTTACCATCAATGTGAAATTTGTCCTTGCCAAACTCAGTGACACGGACTTTAGGGGGGATTTTAAAAGTTTGCAGCATCTTTTCATAACTTTAATTACTCGCGTCTGGAGGCGGAGGTGAAATCTGGGATGTATTAAAACACGACCCCGTATACACCATTGAGTAACCGCTGTACGCTGGAAGCAGCTTATTGGAGTATATGTAACTATGTAAATGTACAGTGCATTGAAAACTCCGCCACAAGAGGGGGAGGTTGCATTGAATAAGTGACACTGGTGCTTTCCGTAAAATTATATTTTTATTTTTTCACAAAATGTGAAAACTAAAGATTCTCTGTCAAATGCAACGTTTGCGGTTTTCCGTGGCAAACAGATTCCTAGGCTCCCTGCTGATAACTGTCAACAAGCACGACGAAGCCGCTTTAGGGGTACGCCTGTAGTCTACAGAAACAAACAGTCCGGCACCTTTAATTAAAGATGCAAATAGAGTTAAAAGTTGCTAGGGAAGGGATGAATTGGAGGGACACAATTTTGAGCCCGCTGAGCTCAGTCACCTGGGGCTGGAGGTGGGGCTGTTTCCTGCATGTAGAGAGATAAGGAACAACCCTGAGAGTAAAGAAATAGTAGCTATACCATGGAAACCCCTACTAGGGGCTCGCCCAAAGCCCATTGAAATCGATGGGAGTCTTTTCATTGACTGCACGGGGCTTTGGATGTGCTCTGGTGCTGTATGAGAGAGAATTATTCTAAACCTAGTCCTTCCTGTTCATGACTAACGTGAAACGATTTGGCTAGTGAATTGTATGAGAGAAATGTAGCTAGAGTGCCTGCCCCAAGAAGCATGTTAGTGCAGTCAGAGCAAGGCCAGTCCTGTTCTCTGAGAGCACTGATGTTGTAAGCAACAGGTGTATTTCTGCAGAGCAGGCGCCAAACCAAATCTCAGTTCTCCTCCGTGTGTGTGCAATGGTCCCACTTGTTTCTCTCCAGAAATGCAACTTTGAGCCCTGACTCCAGCAGGTCCCAAGCCAGTGACCAGCTGCACAAGCCTCCAGCACGTGAACTGTACATGCTCTTCAGGATTGTCGCCTAAACTGTTCTGAGCTGCTTATGAGTGGGTCTCTCTATGGATGGCTGAAGGAACTGTATGAAGCTGCTAGCTAAATAAACCAGCAGAGGGTTGCACTGTTATGTGAGAGAAAAGCAGTGGGTGTATGGGATCTATCATGGAGAGTTTCTTCTGACACCAGTTCCCCCAGCTGAGTGAAAGTGATCAGATTTCACTTTTCATCCTGTTCTCTCCTTTTCTATTGACCAGCTCAAAGAATCTAGAAAAAACAGACTATCTGTTTCTGTGGACCATTGTATTATTGATGGAGAGACTCCATCCCCCCCCCCCACCCGCTCCTCATAGATTTAGTCTCTGCTATTCAGTGAGGTTGTGAACAGCTGTGGGAACAAAATATTTCCTAGTTTTTAATCAAAGCCCCTGGAGTTGAAAAAGCTTCATAACTTCCCCGGCTTTCCATTAAATATCTGCATGTATAGCAGTGCACTCTTTCTCACTGCTTGTATGTGAGCCAGTAAAAACTCTTGCACTACTGGGAATTGAGATTTTTCTCTTTCCTGTGCTACAAGTCTCTCTCTCCGCATTCAGCCAGCCCATTATCTAGGTTCAACGCAACCTGTGAGGAGCATTATTTATAAACATTCAGAAACTCCAGCCAAAGTGAGTTGGCATGTCAGTTATAGGGTTAGATGGAGCTGTCTGAATAGACTAAGAAACCAAGCCAAAACGTTAGTTTAAAAAAAAAGACATTATTATTTATGACTTTGGTGGTTGTAGTTTTGCTTTTCTGTGCAATGGCTGGTTTCTTCAGACACCCAAGGTCTGAGCCTAGCTCTGGATATGGGGCATGAGCAATGAGAAGTAAAGAGAGAGATGGGAGAGCAGCCTAGATATGTGTGTGTGTATATGCTTGCGCAAGAGAGAGAGCCGAGTCAACCCAACCCAGGGCAGCAGAAGCTCAGCGTCATAGACACCTTGGGAATGGAGGCTGTTTGTGACTCTGAACAAGCCGTTACGGGGTGCTCCTCGGGGCAGACTGCTCAGAGTGGGGGCTCACAGCTCTGCAGTGGCTGCCCGGCGGGTGGGGAGGGGGACAGGCAGCTGGTTCTAGCCCCGTGGCTGCAAGGAGGATGAGTGAGGCACCCGGGGGCACCGCCGTGTCAGTGGGCGTGCGGTGCGGGCTGTGGTCCTTTAAAATGGAGCCGCTCCGCCAGGTGGGGACAGGCAGCCCAGATGTGCCTACAATACCTTTAAGGTGCAATACAGGCACAGTATATTTGCTCTCTTTTTTTTTTTGGTCTCTGCTGCTGCCTGATTGGTTACTTCCGGCTCCCCAGGGTGTCCGGTTGACTGGTCAGTCCCTGCCTCTGGTGGTCTCATCTTAGAGGTCCTGCTGTAGCTTGGAGGGGCAGCAGAGATGAACGGAGGAAAGATGCATGGAGAAGCTCAGTTGTTCTCCCTGCTGCGTATCGTCATGGCAAAGCTGGGTACATTCATTCCGTAATTGTGCGGGCGGGGGGGGGGGGGGGTCTTTTTGATGCACAAGAGAGTGACAAAAATCTAAAAAATGCTTTTTATTTCGCAATGGACCCTCCTCGTTGATTGCAAACAAGGCTAACGCTGTTCTGAGGAAATTGAACATCAAGCATCACAATAACTTTTCAAGACCTTTTTGGCAGTGTCCCAGCTCAGGTCAGCGTATTCAGTGTCCAGGGGGCTTTAGAAGAGAGATTAGAGATGCAGGGAGCCCCTGAAGGAACACGCTGCCCCCCAGGTGAGGCAGGGGGCTGGAATTCAAGGGCGTGGCCCTGCTCCTAGATGTATGCAGTGTTGTAGCTGTGTTGGTCCCAGGACATTAGAGACACAAGGTGGGTGAGGTAATGTCTGTTACTGGGCCAGCTTCTGTTGGTGAGAGACACAGAGCTCTTCTTCAGGTTTGCACTGCAGCTGGGAGGGGATTCCCAGCATGGGGAGACAGACCTGGGCTAACACTGTCGAGCTAGCGGTGATGACGCTTTCCTCAGAGAGCCCAGAACCATAAGCTGCTGTGTTACCTCTCTGCCTGAGCAAGAGAGAGCTTTGCTGGTGTTTAAACTGTGTCAGCTCCCTGCCACACCACTCTGTCCGCCTCACCAGCAAACTCCTTGAGGCTCTGCCAGCCATAACCTTGCCTTGCAGGTGACATTGAGTGCACCCCAGTTCCCCAGAGACGTCTCTCTGCGGTATCCAGCTGCTCTCACTGAACAGCCACAGAAATTACCAGGTCTGCTGCTTCCAAAGAGACTGTGCACACCCCAACCTGTTAGTTTAGCTGAGGACCCCACTTACTGTAATACACAGCACTGGGGTGGTTCAGAGTAAAATTAAGCATAAGTTTATTAACAAAGAACATAGATTAAGTGATACTGAGCAAGAGAGAGAGACAGGTCTGGTTACAAACAAAACAAAAACTCGTTTGAACTTTAGCAAGCTACAGACTTTGCCTAAGCAGCTTTCTCCCTTGCATCAAGCTATCAGCATCTCCAGTCCTGCAGGCAGGAGGATCCTCCATTCACAGAACCAGAGGGTGTTGGTCCCTTTGTTCCCAAAGTGATGGATAACAAAGGAGTTCCCTCTCTTTCCTTTTATGGGCCAGAAAATCTTTGACATGTATTCTTTGCTAAGTAAAGCCGGACAAAGATTTTCTCCCCGGTTGCTTGTTCTTTGGTGTGCAGGTGCCAAGCCATTTCTTCATCTTCTGGTCAATTTGCTTTCTCAGTTGGCTTGATCACTTTGTTTACCTTAGAGGCCTTTTATTGTCCTTGACTTGTAATCAAGCCATGCTGTTTTCTCATCCACCTGTTGTCTTGATCATGCAGACTGGTAAATCCACATTCCTTTGACTAGGGCAAACTTGATTATCACCTGCTTCCACAATTTATTTTAAGAACGTATTTCCAGCACACATACATAACTCTGTGTACACCACTCATACATGCTGTGCAATTTTAGATTTTAACCGAAAACCATTTTGTTTTGTTATTGTTCGTTCTGAGTTTGAGAAAAGGAAGGAATGAGAAAGTGTCGTATGAGTATCAGACGTGATTATACATCAAATTCTTAGGGTTTCAGCTGTATTCAGGCCAATTCCAGAACAAAGAACAGAAATTGCATCCACAGAGTTCATAAAGTCAATGATTATTGTCTTGATTTGTATTATTCACTGGGCACCATCTGTGTGCCCAGCACTGTTCAGAATATGCCAAAAAATGTAGTCCCTGAGCCAATGCATCTAAGCTGTGTAACTCTGGATAGGATGGCTCAGGTGTTTAAGTATGAAGTGTACAGTTATTGGCCACATGTTATCACATGGTCACTGATGTTAATATCTATGAGTTGAGGCACTGATGGCAATAGAAATTTTAGTTGACTAAGGACTAGAAGATTTGACCCTCCAACTTTCTTTCAAGAGAGAGCTGCCCAGAGCTCCCATGCCTGTTTATTTTCCTTTATTGCCTGCAGTGACCCTGAGATACCTAAGAAACCGCCATTTTTGTCTCAACTTTAAAAGGTGGAATTTTGTTGATGTTTGGTTTAAAATATTTGCCTGTGAAAATCGCAACTCGATCACTGTGGTGTTGTGTTTAAGAGCCTGCTGGAAAGTAAGTAGCTTTTAAATAGAAGTGAAAGCAGTGTTGCCAACTCTTGTGATTGTGTCGAGTCTCATGATAATTATTAAGAGTCCTGTGGCACCTTATAGACTAAGAGACGTATTGCAGCATAAGCTTTCGTGGGTGAATACATGCATCCGACGAAGTGGATATTCACCGATGAAAGCTTATGCTCTAATACGTCTGTTAGTCTATAAGCTGCCGCAGGACGCTTCATCACTTCTACAGATCAAGACTAACACGGCTACCCCTCTGATACATGATAATTTTTGTTTTCCTTAAAGCTGCAGCTCCTGGAGTCAAGTGATCTGTGATGATTTCAGCCTTCATTCTTAAAGAAAAACGAAGTTTCTAGCCCTTGTGGCTGTACAGAAAGTGTGACTCCAGTGCACCCTAAAGGCTGAAAAAGCAGAATGTAAATAAAAAGAACCCCAAATCCATTATTTTTGTATACTCTCATTATTTTAAAGCCAATCTCATGATTGTTGGTCAGCCTGTATTCATGATTTTTGAACAGCTGGGGTTGGCAATACTATGAAAGTGACTTGACTCCTATTTCAAATCAGTTTCTAGTCTATTATTCTTAGCAGGGTAACACCCCTAAAGCCCCAGGCACGTGCAGTATAAACCCACGGGGTCTGGCCCTAGTAGGATGTTTCCAAAAGCTAAATGATCTATTCCAAGCTTGACGAACTGCAAAAAAGTGATAGAAAGTCATCTAGAGTTTTCTACAATTGTTTCAATGGTTGTATTCAAGACTTAGTAACAAAGCAAGAATAGACATTAAATTTTTAAACCTAAGTAGGGTCCCTTAAGTGAATTGACACAAGATGTCAGAACATGTTAGCATTAGAGCTGGGTGGGGCTAATATTTATTTAATTTTCTTTCTTTATATAGGAATTAGAAGTTATTCTGACAGGAGCACTGTGTCGAAGTTATTATCTGCAAAAAAGCAAGAGTTTCCAGGTGTCCTAGTAGCCTCTGGAATCACAGATAAAGTTGTCCTCCTCCCTCCCCCCAAATCTGAACTGGCGCCCCGGTTGTGTGATACCTTACAGGACATTGTTTGCCTAAATCGTCTGACGACCGTGTGTGGGTGCGCCCTTTGCCAGTCGGCATAAAGAGGCTCTGAGGGGTCACAGTAGTGCACTAAAAATTGCAGCGTGGCTGTTGTGGCTCAGGTTAGCTGCCCAAGCTCAGACCCAGAGGGCCAGGCAGGCTTGATGTAGTTTAACGTCTATATTTGGGGGGGCAGCACCAGTCAGGTCAAGGGGGCCGTGCATGGGGGCGCAAATTCCGTGCCTGCCCACAGGGGCACCATTTCAGATTTTTCAGGAGTTGTGGGGGAAACTTTAACTGTGATTCCAGGGGCTACTTAGGCAACTGAAAACTTTCTCCTCCTCTGTCACTTCCAACTGATAAATCCCCAGCTTATAGCAAAAATTCTTGTTAGTGCATGACTTTGCATGGTTAAATATCATCCCATTTCTATTACTCCAGTTTACAAGGTCATCCAGATCTTCTTGTGTGATATTCCGGTCCTCCTCCGTATTGGCAATACCTCCCCACTTTGTGTCATCTGCAAATTTTATGAGCACATGCCCACTTTTTGTGCCAAGGTCAGTAATAAAAATGTTAAATAAGATTGGTCCCAAGACTGATCCCTGAGGAACTCCACTAGTAACCTCCCTCCAGCCTGACAGTTCACCTTTCGGTATGATCTGTTGTAGTCTCCCCTTTAACCACTTCCTTAATCACCTTTCAGTTCTCATATGAATCCCCGTCTTCTTCAGTTTAACTAATAATTTCCTCTGTGGAACTGTATCAAACGCCTTACTGACATCCAGGTAGATAAGATCTGCTGCATTTCTTTGTCTAAAACAATCAGTTATCTCTTCAAAAAAAGATATTAGTAATTTATTTTATTTTTTTTAACAGATTTAAAAATTTTATTAAGATAATGTTAAAAATAAAAATAACGGTACAGCGTTTAAGCATAGAAGTTTCTGGTTATCAGGGGATAAGGTACAGATTATCAAGGAGAGCGAAGTTTGGTTTTAGGATTGGATGACGTAAGGAATACATAATCTGCAACATCCCCAATTGGGGGTAAAGGCTTAACGGGTCAAAGTACAGAGATTGAGATATGAGGGTAAGTTGTTCATATCTAATGGCTATGTTCAGGTGTGGAGTAGAATGAGTGGGTACGATGATGAGGATGGATTTACCCTCATTTGGTGAGATTTAATGTTCAGTGAGTTTATCGTTCCAGTTCATATGGTCCAGTGGGAAAAAGAGTCTCGGTCCCTTTCTCATAGATGCTGTACGATGTCGTTCCGGCTCACGCCTCCTGGTACTGTCGGTGGCCGGTGATGTGTTCGTACTACAATTGAATACAACAATTGAAACAATTGTAGAAAAATCGACTATTACTTTCTATCATTTAGGCTGCTTACTTTTTGGCTGTTCACCAAGCTTGGAACAGATCATTTAGCTTTAGGAAACATCCTAACAGCCCTTATCTTAATCACCCGTTAATCCCTCTAAGGAAACAAGAGGAGTCTGGTGGCACCTTAAAGACAATCTCTCTGTTTATAAACACAATTCTGACTCCCTGCCTCAGGGGCACAAACTGGTAGCAGCGTCTCCTGTCTCCTCTGCAGAACTCATTATATTGTGCACACAGGCTCCCCGCCTGAGGCTTGCCGTTTTGGGGGGGACCAAACTCCCTCCACACTGCTATTGTTAGTGTGCTATGCCCAGCGGAGCTAGTATGAATCTGTCTACCTGTGCTGGGAGTCACCCCTCCTAGCTGCCGTGTAGCCGTGCCTTGTGTGTTGAGCATAATGTGCAAACTGCTCCTTGACGCCCGTCCTTTCTCTCTAGCTCCTCTCTCAGCTCCGGCCTTCAGCAGGCTTCGTTCTTGTCCTTGTCTGGTCTTTGGTGTATGACTCTGCTTCCATTTTGCATAATCCTTACTGCTTCCTCGGGCTTGGCTCGTGTTGCATTTGATGTGTGAGATCCCACTGCTGGCCCTGCAGTTACGGAATAATTTCATGTGCCCCTTGTGCGCGGAAGATCAATGTACATTTCACTAGTATTTTTGCTTAGCCATCTCACGGGGTGTTTCTAGGGCTTTGCTAGTCGGATGGCAGTGTGGGGTGTTAACTGCTCATGGTCCCAGGGGCCGCTGGTGGTTTCCTGTCACCCGAGGAGTGGGGACTGAGCCTACCCAGATAGGAGCCTGCTCATTGAGATGCCCTCTGACCTGACCTCCATCACAAAGAGCATGGTAGCCAACTGCCCCCTAACTTCTGGGAATGCCTGGCAGCTAGAAATAGCCAGAGGCAAATGGCTTAGAACGGCTCAATAGTTAACTTCACCCGTCCCGCCTTCCTTTGTGCAGAGAGAAGGCGCAAGTGATGGAGGGCCTTCCTGTGGGACGCGGGGAACGGATTGAGAAGTGACAGAGAGATGGATGCTAGATGTGTGAGATCCTTCTCCCAACAGGGAAGCTGCTTCTGACAGCACATTAGCTGTCACTGGCTCCTGCAGCTCAGTTCAACCTGGTTTTTTGGTGCGGGAATACGGGAGGTGGGCTGGAAATTCTATTCCACATTTCCTTCGAAACAAGAGGGTTTTATTGTCCACGCTTTCTCGGGGTAATGAGGCTCCAGATCCACTCTCATCTCGTCTGTATCACGGAGTACTCCATGGAAACAGAGCCAGCATTGTAACCAGCGTTGCTGGCTTTACCTACAAACCAACACCGATCCTCATCAGACGGGTTTGGGGAATTTACATCGTGGGGGTGTTTTGGAGGAAACTTTAGGTTCCCTGCAGCTTCTGGCTATAGAAATGGAGCCCACTGTCTTATTCGGTACAACCCTAGCAATTAGTTGGCACCCATTTATATTTACAAGGTTAAATCACAAGGAAAATGCCAGCAGAGATTCTTCTCGGTAGCCCTGCAAGCCCTGTGAACAAGGGACTTCCCCAAGTACCCCCACAGTTCATGGCTGGTTCCTGATTCATGCAATGTGGCTCCAAGCGCAATGCTGTTAATCAAGGCTAGAGTAAGGGACAGATGTTGAAGAGCTCGTCTCCCACTTAGGCACCAAAATAAAGGTCCAGATTTTCAAAACACCTCAGTGTGTTGGGTACTGAGCTTCTGAAAATCTTCCCATCAAGGAGCTGCTGGGGGGCTGAGCACTTTTGAAAGTCTGGGTCTTATTTAGGTGCCTACCTGGGAGCTGATTGAAAACTGGAGCCCAAGAGACCTGCCTACCTGTGTTCATACGTGTCCCTGTGCCGGCTCGGCCTCCCTCCCACAAACATCACACGTGCCGCGCGGTTCCTCCTCTGATTAAATTAGGTGACCTACGAAAGCAGAGAGCCACTGCTCCTGAGCTGGGTGCTTCCAAGAAAAGACTTTATTAGTTCACTAACATCTTACGCGCACACCAGCGTGTAGTTGGTTTAGTAGCCACCAGATGGCAGGAAAAATATAGAAAGTGCTGTCCTGCCGGGTTATTGGTGCAGCCTGCTCCCGTGTACTGGTCTATGGCAAAGCATTGCAAGGAGAGCACACAAGAAAGCTGCTCCCTGGAGCAAGATGCAGAGTCCTGAGCCTGGTCTCTCCACAGTGGCAGACACGACCTCTGATGGACAGAGCTTTGTGGCATGAGGCTAGGGACAGTGAACAGAATTTGGCCCTTAAAGGTCTACAGTGACTTTTCTTTCAGCAACTCTCCTGGGATTTCACCAGTAAGTTGCTGGGGACTGGGCCTGCAAGCTCTAGGTCTGGTACTCAAGGCCAAGTGTACCATAGACCCCATGCAGTTCTGCTGGGCAAGAGGGGACTGCCAGGATTTACATAGCACCTGCAGAGGGTGCTTTGAAGAGCCTCGCTCCCTGCGCAGCAGAGACAGCTCATGAGAGTACTGGATGGAGAGGGGAGATCTGCCCCTCTACAGATCCACAGAACATTGCGCCCACAGAAGCAGGAACAGCGTGGGCCGTCAGAGGGGCAGATCAGCCATGGAGTGACTTCACTGGCATCCGGAGGCCTGGCGGGAGGCTAGTACCAAGCCTGGCTATGTGGGGCTTGGCGTGTGTAGGAGGGTTGGGGCCTCGGGGAATTGTGAAATGAATATTGTGGACACTGACTCCCAAAGGGAGACGTTGCCTTAGTGACAGGCCGCGAGAGACAGCTCTTCCCCTGCAAGCTGCAGCCACGTTGGGGATTTGCATGCCATGTGGCCAGGGCTGGCGCGCCCACTAGGCGAGCCTAGGCGGTCGCCTAGGGCACCACAATTTGGGGGGCGGCTGGCCGCGGCTGCCTCCCGCCTCCCGGCTGAGCGGCGTGAGCGGGAGAGCCGGGGGGCACCCCCGGCGAGCCGCTCCCCGCTCAGCTCCTGCGGGTGGGGGGGGCCGGGGCTGAGGGCACACAGGTCGGGGGGAGGGCGGCGCAGGGCTGGTGCAAGGAAGTTTTGCCTAGGGTGCAAAACTTCCTTGCACCAGCCCTGCATGTGGCTCATGACGGAGATGGATGGACATCCTGCCCGACTCCTGCATTTCAGAGTTGTGCAGGGCTCCAGGAGCAAAGCGGCTCGTGTTCATTTTAACTTTTTGTTGACAGTGCGGTGGTAGCTGGGGATGCCGGGACAGGGGCGAGGTCATAGCTTTTATTGGACCCACTTCTGTAGGTGAAAGAGACACAGACTTTTCAGCTCCACCGAGCTCTTCTTCGGGCTCCCGCTTAGGTGAACCCCTGGTGGGCTGTGGAAATGCAGCGGCTGGTGGGACTAGTAACCAGGAGCAATGGAAGGGGAGGGGCGGCTAGGGCAGTGGGTCCCCATTAGCCATTTAACATGCTCAGAAAGCTGCTCCAGCCTATTCCAATGGTACATGGGAGCCTTCACTTGTAGAAGTATGGCAGTGTGGACCATCCAGTCCGGCTCCCGGGCGTGGGGGTGCAGAAGGATTCAGTTTGAATTGACTCTCACTAAGCAGTGATTTCAACCACCCTAGGAAACAGCTAGGGAAAAACCCATCTTTAATACTGTTCTTTTCTGTAAATGTAGATTAACTGTTAAAAAATATACCTTCGGGACTGTGTGTGTGTGTGAATGGCTTTGCAAATAATTCGATGTTCTGTCATTCTCAATGAGGCTTTTAAATGAAATATTAAAATTACTATGAAGAATTGTTTATCAAATATTATTTTATGAGTCTGTTTGAATCGAGACTTTCCTAAATTATGAATAAACAGCAATTGGTAGCTGAAAGTCTCTTTTTCCTTTCCTGGCAGTGCAGAAGTTATTAAAACAAAAAATATGCGGGTGCATATGTCATTATTATGTATTGTTATATCTATCATTAAATATTTGCCCCATGAAGCCTGAGACAGGATTGGTGCCCCATTATGGTAGGCCTTGCACATACATGAAAGCATGGTCCCTGCCCTGCAGAGTTTGTGGGAATTCATCGAAAATAGAAATGAATAGGGAGATTTCCAAAGGCACAAGTGACAATAAGACAACTGTCTGGCATGTGTGCTTTTGAAATTCTCTCCCTAAATCCAGAAAAGCTCCCCTAACTTCCCCCCAGCTTGCAGTGCAGAGGAGACATATGTTTACTTTTCTGGACAGAGAGCAGATTTGTTTGGATTTGCTCCTCATTTTCCCCCCTTTCATTTCATTAAATTGCAGGGGAAGGATGGTCTTGTTAAAGCACTTGCCTGGATTCAGGAGACCTGGCTTATCTTACCAGGGTGACGTTGGGCTAGTCACTTTGCCTCTGTTTCCCCATCTGTGAAATGGAAGAGGATGCCAATACTTACCTGTTTTTCCAGCCATGTTGAAAGGCTCTGTTCCCTAAAGTTCACAGAGCACTTTGAGATCCTTCAATATCAGGTACTATAAAAGGTGCAGAACATTTTTTTATTACTCTTCTTTGTGCTGCCGTGTCATTGGGGGCCCACCAACTTTGTGAGGAAACGAAGGACAACTTTACAAAAAGGAAAGGGAAGCAGTATAGAAAATACCAGACAGAGCTGATGAGTTTCAGGGGATTCAAACCCGCTATGTTTTATTTCTTAAACAAAATCAAGCATTTGTAACAGTCTGTGACCCTTTGCATGACTCTTGCTAGGCGCCATACTTTCCCAGCTCTCAAGCCATCCAAGGAGAATTGGGACCCACACGGAGGATTTGCTGCAAGTCTCCTGCCTTTCCCACTGCTCTGGTGCTGCGGCTGCTCTGAGCAGGATGAGATGTCAGGGTGGTGGGAAAGGCCTCCGTGCCGGAGCTCCAGAAACTCCTCTGTATACACCAGGCTGTAGAACAAGCCCAGGCCTCGTCCAGAGCGGGCGTGAAGGGCGGAGACCTACTGTGTTCACCCAAGATACCCAAGTCAATCAAGCCATTCCATAGACTGGCTCACCTGAATGTATAAATATCCTCCTACAGTATGTTCCATTCTATGCATCCGACGAAGTGGATTGTAGTCCATGAAAGCTTATGCTGAAATAAATTTGTTAGTCTCAAAGGTGCCACAAGTATTCTTTTTCTCTTTGCTGACACAGACTAACATGGCTACTACTCTGAAACTCCCAGCCCTGTCTGTCTCTGTGTCCTACTTTGCCACCACCCTGGCTCAGGGCTGGTCACTCTCAACCTCCGCCCCAAACACGCTGAGATATCTGGGCCATCACCCTCCCACACACAACTTCAGCCTTGGGGAGAAACTTGGGAGGAAATGCCGGGGCGGTTCCAACTCCTCCCTCTTCCATCTGACTCTGCCACAGGCTGCTAGGTGCCGGAGCAGTTCTCACCTGTTTACTCTCAGGCCTTGTCTTCCCTGCTAAATAAGGTGTGTTTTTTACCTCAGGGTCACGCACACGCATGAGTTATCCCAAGGTACAAAGACAGTGAGGAACAGGCACCGGAGTTTTTCCAAACAGCCCTAGGTCAAGCCAAGGGCTGACCCTGGCGAGTTCACCTCACTGTGAAACTGAAGGGCCTGGGAGCAGAGACTGTGACGGTCCCAAATGTGTCAGAAAGTGCATGTGAGTTGCGTGTTGTTCACGTGGGCACCTGAGGAAGGCGGCATTGCCAGCGCTCGCTCGCCATCTTACTACAAGTCTCATGATACCTGGGTGGTTTTCCGGAAAGCTCCTTGAGGCAGGTGATAAATCAGACGCTCTGCTTTCATTTTTTGTTAAAACTAAATTCTAGCCCTCCGGAGAAAAGCCTTAAAAACGTGTCCTGGAAGCAGCATAAAGAAAAGCTCAAAACTTCAGGAGGCAAATAATAAGCAGCTGACATTTATTAGGTTTTAAACGCCCATGATTTTTATTTATTTATTTATTTATTTAAACCCATCTCGTGGTGTGTGTGTGTGGGGGGCTGACTTGTGATTTCTGAATGCTTCGGCTGGCAATGCGGCGAAGGTGAGGGGCCTACATGTGGGCGTGAGTGGGGCACAGGAAGAAATATGCTAAGTGGCAGTGTAATAAGACTTTGCAGTGTAAAGATGCTCGCTCTTTCTCAGGGTGTTGCCATGTTGCAGAGAGAGATCCAATGATTCTAGGACTATGGAATGTTCCTCTGTAAGGGTACGTCTACACTACAGAATTAGGTCGAATTTATAGAAGTCGATATTTTAAAACCCGAATTTATGGAATCGATTGTGTGTGTCCCCACTAAAGAGCATTAAGACCATGAGGTCGATTGACTGTGTCCACAGTAGCGGGGCTAGCATCGACTTTCGGAGCATTGCATTGCGGGTAGCTATCCCACAGTTCCCGCAGTCTCTGCCGCCCATTGGAATTCTGGGTTGCGATCCCAAAGCCTGATGGGGCAGAAAACATTGTCGCTGGTGGTTCTGGGTACATGTCGTCAAGCCATCAAACGTCCCTCCCTCCCTCCCTCCGTGAAAGCAATCTTTTTCGCGCCTTTTTTCCGGGGTTTCCGTGTTTGCTACGGAAGCCTGCTCAGCTCACAATTACCGTACATCTCCAGCATACGCCTGGACATTAGGTCTAGTGGGGATTCAGTCACGCTATAATATGGGCAGAGGGATAGCTCAGCGTTCTGAGCGTTGGCCCGCTAAACCCGGGGTTGCGTGTTCAATCCTTGAGGGGGCCAGGAGATGATGATGGATATCAAGCATATTGTACCATCTGCTGCTAGAAGGGAAGGCGCCTAACCCTTGCTCACCGCATATTGTACCATCTGCAGCTAGAAGGAAATGAGCCTAACCCTTGCTCCCCGCTCCCTCCATGAAAGCAACTGAGGGGGGAGCCAAAAATCCTTTCGCGCCTTTTTTCATGCGGGCGCCATATTGCTGACACCATTGTTATCCACCCGCCGCTTCTGCTCCCACTCTGCTGTCCTGCAGACACCATACCAGGGAAAGCATGGAGCACGATCAGATCACCGCGGCTGTTATCGCCGTTATGAACACCACGCGCATTGTCCAGGAGTATATGGAGAACGAGAACCAGGAGCTGCTAGAGCTACAGCAGGCGAGGAGGTGACAGCAGCGCCCTGAGGACAGTGATGAGGACATGGACACAGACCTCTCTCAAAAAAGGCCCCCCCGCAAGGTGGACATCATGGTGTTAATGGGGCTTGTTGATACAGTGGAACGCCGATTCTGGGCCCGGGAAACAAGCACAGACTGGTGGGACCACATAGTGCTGCAGGTCTGGGATGAATCCCAGTGGCTGCGAAACTTTCGCATGCGTAAGGGCACTTTCATGGAACTTTGTGAGTTGCTTTCCCCTGCCCTGAAGCGCCAGAACACCAAGATGAGAGCAGCCCTCACAGTACAGAAGCGACTGGCGATAGCCCTGTGGAAGCTTGCAACGCCAGACAGCTACCGGTCAGTCGCGAATCAATTTGGAGTGGGAAAATCTACAGTGGGGGCTGTTGTCATGCAAGTAGCCAGGGTGATCACCAAGCTGCTGGTACCAAGGGTTGTGAGTCTGGGAAATGTGCAGCTCATAGTGGATGGCTTTGCAGCAATGGGGTTCCCGAACTGTGGAGGGGCGATAGACGGAACCCATATCCCTATCTTGGCACCGGACCACCAAGCCAGCGAGTACATAAACCGAAAGGGTTACTTTTCAATAGTGCTGCAAGCACTGGTGGATCATAAGGGACGTTTCACCAACATCAACGTGGGATGGCCGGGAAAGGTACATGACGCTCGCATCTTCAGGAACTCTGGTCTGTTTCAGCTGCTGCAGCAAGGGACTTTCTTCCCAGACCAGAAAATAACCGTTGGGGATGTTGAGATGCCTATAGTTATCCTTGGGGACCCAGCCTACCCCTTAATGCCATGGCTCATGAAGCCATACACAGGTAGCCTGGACAGTAATCAGGACCTTTTCAACTATAGGCTGAGCAAGTGCAGAATGGTGATGGAATGTGCATTTGGGCGTTTAAAAGCTCGCTGGCGAAGTTTATTGACTAGGTTAGATCTCAGCGAAAACAATATTCCCATTATTATTACTGCTTGCTGTGCGCTCCACAATATCTGTGAGAGTAAGGGGGAGACGTTTATGGCGGGGTGGGAGGTTGAGGCAAATCGCCTGGCCACTGGTTATGCGCAGCCAGACACCAGGGCTATTACAAGAGTACAGCAGGGTGCGTTGCGCATCAGGGAAGCTTTGAAAACCAGTTTCATGAATGGCCAGAATGCTGTGTGAAAGTTCTGTTTTTCCCCAGTAATGAAAAGCCCCGCCCCTTCATTCACTCTACTTCCCTTTACCCAAACCGCCCTGCCCTCCCCCCCTCGGTCACTGCTTGCAGAGGAAATAAAGTCATTGTTGCTTAAAAATCATGCATTCTTTATTAATTCGTAAAACACAGAGGGGGAACTATGGGGGTAACTGCCACAGTCTCCCGGGATAGGTGGTGGAGGAAGGGAACCACCAGGATGGGTGGTGGAGGAAGGGAAGCACCAGGATGGGTGGTGGAGGAGGGGATGAGGGAAGGACAAGGACACACAGCACTTTAAAACTTATTGAATGCCAGCCCTTTCTTGCTTGGGCTGTTCTCTTGGCTTGAGTGGTTGGGTGCACAGAGGCCACCCAAACGCGTTCTTGGGCATCTCGGGGATGAGGTTATGGGACTCGGGAAGGAGGGCTGTTGGTTACACAGGGGCTGTAGCAGCGGTCTGGGCTCAGGCGGCCTTTCCTGAACCCTACGCCTTTCCTCAGCCATAAGCCGGAGGATTTCCGTTTGATCCTCCGGTAGCCTCAGAATTGCATCCTGCCTTCTCTCTGCACGCTGACGCCACCTACTCTCTTCATCCCGCCGCTGTCTCTCTTCATCCCGCCAGTCATTGTCTTCAGCACACCACCTGTCCGCGCGATCAAATTCTGCCTTCCTGGACTCCGACAGTGTCTGCCTCCACGCATTCTGCTGGGCAGCTTCAGTGTGGGAGGATTCCATGAGTTCTGAGAACATATCGTCTCGATTCCTTTTTTTTTTTACTTCTAATCTTCGCTAGCCTCTGGGAGGGTGATGAAAGGGGTGGCGTTGAAACATTTGCAGCTGCGGGAGGAAACAAACGGGAGAGGAGTAGTTTAAAAGACACATATTAGAGAACAATGCTCCAAACATTACATATCACATGTGCATTTGGTCCAAGGTTGCACTTTGCCTGTTATATTGAGGGTCTGCCGGTTTGGTGTGAGAGATCACACAAGCAGGTCCGGCGGGCAACAGAATTCGGCTTGCAGGCAGCCATGGTAAGCCACAGTCTATAGGCTTCTTTAACCTTCATAACATGTGGGAATGTTTTCAAACAGCAACCCCCTCATTTCCCATAACAAACAGCCTTTGGGCTGGCAATTTAAAACTGGTTGGCAATTGAAAAGGGAGGGGCGGCGGTTTTCGGGTTAACGTGCAGCGTGAACCTAATCGACACCCCCCCCTCCCAACACAGACACACATCCAAGATGTTCGCTGTTCCCCCTCCCCCCACCGCGTGGGTCACAGCGGGGAAGATTTCCGTTCAGCCACAGGCAAACAGCCCAGCAGGGACGGAGCCCCTCTGAATACCCCCTTAATAAAATTCCCCTATTTCAACCAGGTGACCATGAATGATATCACTCTTCTGAGGATAACACAGACAGATAAAGAACAGATGTTGCTTGAATGCCAGCAAACACCGGGACCATACGCCGCCATGCTTTGCAAAGCAATGATTCCAGACTACGTGCTACTGGCCTGGCGTGGTAGAGTGTGTTACCACGGAGCACAGGATAAGGCTGCCCTCCCCAGAAACCTTTTGCACAGGCTTTGGGAGTACATCCAGGAGATCTTTCTGGAGATGTCCCCGGAGGATTTCTGCTCCATCCCCGAACATGTTAACAGACTTTTCCAGTAGCTGTAGCTGTACTGGCCGCGAATTAATCATTAAACACGCTTGCTTATAAAACATGTATTAATTTAACAGAGGTACACTCACCAGAGGTCCCTTCTCCTGCATCGAGCACGCCTTGGGTGGGTTCGTAGGGTACTGGCTCCAGGGTGACAAAGAGTTCCTGGCTGTGGGGGAAAAGGGCTTCTCCGCTTCCTTGCTGTGTCTGGGCGCTATTTTCAGCATCATTATCATCATCATGCTCCTCTGTGGTTTCTGATAATCCACATACGGAGTCATACCACATGGGTGGGTCAGTGCTGGCTGCACCTCCTAGAATGGCATGCAGCTCATCATAGAAGCGGCATGTCTGAGGCTCTGACCCAGAGCGGCTGTTTGCATCTCTGGTTCTTTGGTAGGCTTGCCTGAGCTCCTTAATTTTCACGCGGCACTGTTGCGCGTCCCTGTTGTAGCCTCTGTCTGCATGCCCTTGGAGACTTTGGCATATGTATTGGCGTTTCTTCTTTTGAACCGTAGCTCTGCTAGCACGGTTTTGTCTCCCCATACAGCGATCAGATCGCGTACCTCACGCTCGGTCCATGCTGGAGCTCGTCTTCGGTTCTGGGACTCCATCATGGTCACCTCTGCTGATGAGATCTGCGCTCACCTGCAGCTCACCACGCTGGCCAAACAGGAAATGAAATTCAAAAGTTCGCGGGGCTTTTCCTGTCTACCTGGGTGGAGCATTGGAGCTCAGACTGCTGTCCAGAGCGGTCAAATGTTGCACTGTGGGATAGATCCAGGAGGCCAATACCGTCGAATTGCGTCCTCACTAAGCCTACATCGATTCGGCAATATCGCTTTAAGCGCTAATCCCCTCATTGGGGGTGGAGTGGCGAGATCGATTTTAAGAGCCCCAGAAGTCGATGTTAAGGGCTTCGTCGTGTGGACGGGTGCACAGATCAATCGAAATAACGCTAATAAATTTGACCTAAACTCGTAGTGTAGACCAGGGCTAAGAAAAACTCACTGGCGTAATGATCATTGTATTGTCGCTGATATTTACATGGCTAGGATTTGTAAACCTGTTAGCGCTTTCTAAATAAAGACAGCTTTTAAAAGCAGCAATAGCCGACTCTTTTCATTCATTGTTTTCAAAGCACTTTACAAGGAGGTCAGTATTATGATCCCCATTTTACAGATGAAGAAACTGAGGCACAGGATGGGGAGGTGACTTGCCTAAGGTCACCCTGTAGGTGAGTGTCAGAGCCAGGGGTCTCAAGCCCCAGTTCCATGCTCTATCTATAAGGTCATATCCTTTTTTTCCTCTGCAGACCTGTGTTTTGCAGTAGCCTACCTCTCCTTTAACAAGTTTGGCAGACCCCAGCCACTCACAACTCAATGCACTTTGCACGGTTTGCCTCGCTGGAGAAGCTGAAGAGTGAATGGGCAGTAGTAAACACTTCAGGATAAGAGAAGATTGGCAGAGCTGGGCTGGGGACACAATATGCCTGTGTCCAGCCTGTACCAATAGTCCCTTGCTTTTATACATATGAAAAAAAAATCAAATAAACATGATTCAGATTTTAGCTGACCAGACTTTTTCAGATTCTTTCCTCTAGATTTTGGACTCCTTCCTCCAGTTGCTTTCAGCTGCCACCTACTTTCTAAACTTGAGCAGCAGCCCGCACTGGGGTCCCATCCAGCTGACACTTATACTCTAGGTAGTGTGGGTATTTTGATCCCTAAACTGGCCCAAAGCTCTTTAAGAAGCAGTCCTCAAATTTCTGACGCAGTGTGTCACAGAGTACACCAGCTCTGGTTGCAAAGCCCTGCGCGGTGTCTTATTTGTATGATACTGCATCACTACTGTAACAAAATACTGCATAATGGAAAAAAAATAGTAGATGTACTGTAACTGTGTCTGGTATGTTACCACTAACCCCATGTAGAAATAGGCCAGGGAAAAGGGATGGGGACATTGCATCCATTGGCATATTTCTACTTTTAACATGATAAATATCATGTCTGCAACCTGCTATAATTTTAGGTTACCATATATCTGACCTGAATTCCTAGCATGGAAGAATTAGAGCAGGTATAAAATTAGCAATGGTATTTATGGATTGGCGGTTACCAGTGCTCCATCATCACGTAGTTCACCGCCTACTCATGATTGCGTTACTACCCAGTAAACTTGGGCCAAGAGCTAAAAAACTCATTCCTCCTGCATCTGATCTATGAAATCAAAATCATGGTCTCCAGGCAAAGGTTTATAGTAAGAGGAAGCCATTGCTATGAGTAGTTAAATGAGGTTTAGATATAGTCCAAATTGCGTTATCCAGCACACTAAATGTTTACAAAGACGAGGCTCAGACTGGGCCAGTTTGTGGAGGGTTGGTAAATCGATTCTCTTCCTTGGTGCCCATTATCCTGCACTCCAGATTCTAAGCTTCTCTTTAAAATCTACTGAATGGATGTGATGAAAACTATCAAAATGTGAACTAGCTATAAGCCAGATCAATGCTCTTTACAAAGAGCCCGGGACCGTGGCTGTGAGAGTTGTTAATTCTGGAGCCTATTGATGTTAGTAGAAACATCACTGTTAACTTCTTCTCAGAACATGCAAGAAAGGAGGAGGATCACGTTATGCAGATGCACAGTCTAATGTGATGGGTATCCCAGGCTGGTGTTTGGGTGGAGCTTGAGTGGAATGCAGTGGTGAGAGTGCACCAGCATCAACACCCCGGAGCGACGCAGTTAAATTGACCTAACCTCTGGTGTAGACAGGGCTAGGTCACTGAGAGAATTTCCCCGTTGACCTAGCTACTGCCTCTCAGGGAGCTGTATTACCTACATCGATGGGGGAACCCCCCCCCAGCAGCATAGGTAGTGTCTTCACCGCAGTGCCGCTTCAGCGTTCGAAGTGTAGACAAGCCCTGAGTTAACGGAAAGGGCTATGGGATTTTTAGCGAGCACAAAGCCAAGAAAGAAGAGAACAGTGACTTGCAATTATAGATTATTGGTACCACTTCTGTGTGGCTTGTTGGTCATTTGTTTGGTAGGCCTGTGTGCTGGGGGGAACCTTACAGAAGCAATTCTCGAAAGACTTCCTAGAAATACATGTAAGAATGGATTTGAAGGCGAAAGCCTGGGAGCAGAGAAAGGGCTGCATTTATCAAATACATTATTTAACATGAGTTCTTTTCTCAGCTCTCAGAAGGAGACAAGTGGCCCCATTTTAATGCGCTAAGGTTAAGCAGACATAAAGGCCTGGCCATTGGCAGGGAAGTGTACAAACGCAGCTGCACGCTGTGGGGAGGCAGCTCTGAACAGCAGTTCTTGAACGGTTTGCTGAACCAGTTTTTGGCACCAGCTCCATGCTGCGCACCAATGGGACGCCGCTGGAATGGGCTGGGAAGGCTGAGATTATTTTCACGATGAAGCTCATTCAAAGATTTTGGCCCGTGTTTTTCCCCTGGTTACTACAAGACTCTGAGAAATCCCCCATCATTCACTGGCTTTCGGAGAGCCACAGCACGGAACCTGGGCTCCTGCCATGCGGGCTGTAGAACAGACAGAACACGTCGGTGTCTTAGCCAGCTCACGGCTCTCTCCTGGCAGCGTCTGTCTCTGTGCCCATCACTGAGTATTTATGGGAAACAGTAAAAAGATGCAAAGTCCGTTTTCTTTCCAGGTTAAAACTGGACCCAGGGCCTCCACTTCTGCAGCCAAGACACCAGACCCTTTCTCTAGAACAAGCCAGGGTTCCCCTCTCAAAATAAATGAGAGTGCGCGCCAGACAACGGAGAACACTGCGGCCAAATCCCGCTCTGGCTGAACCAGTGAGAGGGAGCAGAGACCCCGCCTGCTGCATCCTTTGCTACAGAGATTCATCTGGTCTGGGCAGGATTGTACAGAAAGGCCCAGGCCCCGCCCTGGAAGGATTCACTTCACTGCTCTTCTGTGCAGGAGCCACACGTCTGACCACGCTCTGCTGATAGCAGCATTGGACAGAGCCTGCCCAAACTTACAGGCTAGGGTGACCCACTGGAGACCTGGTGCATTGGCTGCTGCATTAACTGATCTCATCTCCCAGGGCACTCCTATGCTCTCTGGAGTTCTCCTGCCTGACGGCCTGTGGGGAAGGGCTCCCAAAGCCTTCAGCTCCTTCATGGCCCTGCTCCTGCTCCTTTTGAAGTAAAAAACTCCTGCTGAGGTTGAGGCCGCAGGCTCTGGCCTCATGTCAGCAGAGGGCAGGATTCGAAGCTGACCGGCTCTGGGGTGATCTGCATTAGGGTAAATGCAAAGGCCAAGTGGGCCACTATGGAGATAATGTAGCTGTTTCTTTTGACTGAAAATGCCACATGGGATTTACGCAGCTTGAGGAAACCCTGCTGCTGTGGATCGTGATTGTTCCTGGGGTGCTCACTGCAAACGTACCCGAAGGTGAGTCGCTAACATGTGATCCCAACTCACTCTTCTCCTTGGGAACCTCCCGACGAACCTAACAATCTCTGCTGAGCTGAGATGATGGTTTCCAAGATGAGGCGGAGAGCAAGGATGTTACTGAAGGTTAAAGGACTCAGATTTCACCGTGTAGCCACTTGGGCTTAAACAGGCAACTGCGGTGTTAAGGATCCAACCCTAGAAAGTGAACTGATTACTTTCTCTTTCATATGGAGGGCTTCCCCTTCCCCTCTGATCTCACAGCTATGCCCATGGAGACAGGGTCGGCTCCAGGCACCAGCCTACCAAGCACGTGTTTGGGGCGGCACCTGGAGGGGGGCGACACTCAAGGTTTTTTTTTTTTTTTTTTTAAATTTACAAAAAAAACCAATCTTCCTCTGGCGCCCCTGCCGGGGGAGCGGGGCCACTGGCATGCACGGTGCCATGCTCCCACCGGCACCCCGGCCGGGGCAGCAGGGCGGCAGGCGTGCTCCGCTCCCCACCAGCAGGGGGAGCGGGGCGGCGGGCATGCCGCCCTCCCCGCCAGCCCCCCCGGCGTTTTGGCAGGGCGGTGTTGCTGGGGGGGGGGGGGCGGCGCTTGTGGGTTTTGTTTTTTTTTGCTTGGGGTGGCCAAAAAGGTAGGGCCGGCCCTGCATGGAGAGTGTGAATGTGATTGCTGTTTGGGAGCTGACTTCACCCTGAATGCAGCGTGGAACACTACAGGAATTGCTTGCAGCTCATGGATAGTTAGTTGAGGTGTTCTCCAGTGAACCTGAGGGGCAGCTAGCTCCTGGTGATTCCCATATGCAGAACATCTGTCTCTGATCATCTGGCTGCAGTTGTGTTAATGCTCAGACACCAGCGTGACGGGCACAATACTCAGGTTCCGCTCTGTTCTGCATGGCAAATAAATCCGTAACATGGTGTGAGCTTCCTATCTGGTGAGCACGTTCTATAAGGCCTGTAGCAGAGTTCCAGGCCCCGTCTCCCTTTATCAGTGTGTTCCTCTTGCAGAATTCCTTCTGTTTACAGTCTGCTCCTTTGATTATTATGTTCTTTTATCCTCGTTATCATTCTACTTCTATCCCTGGCTTCCCTGTGGCTGCATCTACACGGCAGCCTTGTCTATGCTAGAAAACTGGCTCATGGCTGATAGAGGCCTGGTCTACATGCCATCTTTTGCCTAACGTTTCCCACCATTGCTACGCTCCACCAGCAGGAGCACTGGGGGCTGCTGGCATTTTAAGCACCCTGTCAGGTAGATCTGCTTTGAGCAGGGTTAGCGGACACGGTGGGTCGGAGGCCAGAGTTGCCTGGAGCCACGTCCACACAAGAGCTTGTGCTGCGGCGGTGGGACATTTTTTAGGGATAACAGGCTAGTGCAGACATAGCCGAATGGAAGGAATTGGTCATTGGCCCCTGTGCTGTCCATCTCCAGCCACAGCCAATGGACGTACCCCAGGCGTGAATTTGGTCCATCACCTTTAAGGGAATGCTGACATTACAGTAGCTCGCTGGTATCCTGGTGTTGAGCTTGGGATAGATGTCTAGGAAAACAGCTACTTGGGACGGGTTCAGGATCTCAATATATTTGAACTAAATCCTTAAAGAGAACTGGTCTCAGCTGGTTGCCCTCTGTCTCCTGCCTCCTACTTTTTTGGTGATGACTGTGAATAATGGGCCCTAGTAAAACACTTCTCAGCTTGACTCTCAGGTGGCATAAATGTTCTTCTTGCCTGAGAACAACTGTGTCGCAAACAGCTTCCAGTGTAGCAGCCAGTCAGAAAAAGTTCCCATGTTACAGGGCTCGCAGTATCTGATAGAAGCTGGTCTGTGTTATTGCTGGGAGCAAGAAGTAGCAGAGGACTCCGCCTTTGTCTGCGCTGAGAGCCAGGAACTGATTAGTTGTGATGATTTTCTAATAGATATGTCAATTTGTGAGGGAGGTGCACTCACAACCATTGCTAGTTCTGGCTCTGCCATCTCCCACAATGCATTCTTGGTTATGATCCAGGAGTTGAATGTGAATTCAGACAGTTTTCTGGGAAGAAGGCTGCAGGCTGTATGCAGATACTCGGCTGCAATTTTGTACAAAGACAAACTGTAAATTTCTTTTAACAGATTGCTGACGGTCAGCACTTTTTGAAAACCAGCAACCCGGGGGGGATGCTGTTCTCTGAACAACAGGGTTTACCTGTAGGTAGTTTTCCTCTTAGTTTGCATGAACAGTATCACCACCATGATGCACTGGACCAGGAACCAGGAGAAGTGGGTTCTATTCTCAGCTCTGACCTACCATGTGACCTTGGACAAGTCAAGTGCTGTCTCTGTGCCTCTTTCCCCTTCCACCTGTTGTCTGCTAGGCTCTGGAGGCTCTTGGAGGCAGGGAGTGTTTGTTGCTCTGGTTAGGTACAGTGCCTGCCAACTATGGCCCCACTTCCTGGATCCCAATAGGAACTATGGCCCCATTCTCGGTTGTGTCTTCTAGACATGACGGTGATATAAATATAATGATAAGAAGAAATCATAGCCCTGCTTTTGCCAGATTAAGCTCTGTGGAAGCTGGCTCGTAGCTTGCCTTTTCATAGGTCAACATTGAGCAAAGCTGGTCCCAGAGAAGGGCCTGTGAGCACAACCCATGTGGTAATGTTCATCTAAACATGTTCCCACCCATCTGAGAACCCAGAGCTGAACTTGGGCGAGGTGCAAAATGACAGGGTAGGTAACAATCAGCTGTGAAGGGTGTGGGGAGCACATACATTAGGGACCAGCAGGTTTAAAACAAACAAAAAGGAAGTATTTCTTCACACAACACACAATAACCTGTGGAACTCCTTGCCAGAGGATGTTGTGAAGGCCAAGAGTATAACATGGTTCAAAAAAGGATAGGTCTGTTAATGGCTATTAGCCAGGATGGACAGAGAAGGTGTCCCTAGCCTCTGTTTGCCAGAAGCTGGGAATGACGATTACCCGTTTTGTTCATTCCCTCTGGGGCACCTGGCACTGGCCACTGTCGGAAGACAGGATGGCTGGATGGACATGGACCCTTGGTCTGACCCAGTCTGGCCATTCTTGTGTATCATTTCCATCACCTTCTTTGTGTTTCTTTGTGCTTCTTTCTGCATGCCCAGCGGCTGGAAGGTGGGTTTCCGTGGAATGAAATGGGGATAGGTAACCTCAGAATGGAAGCCCCTCCTTCTCCTCTCCTCCTCCACCCCCCAGGTCAGTCACTATAGCAGATAAACACATTAACACCCTTCCCCTCTCCCAGCCTCCTGGTTCAGTGGGCGAGAGTGGTGCCACCCAACTCCCTGGTTTGCTTGGTCATTATTTCCTTGTGTGCCTCCCTCGAGAGCAGAAACCCGTGGCTGGCTGAGATATGCCTCAGAATGGGCGCTGAATGGGTGTCTTAAAATGTCACAGGCACAGTAGTATTGAAAGTGGCTGTAAATCTGGGGGCAAAGCCGGGCTCACGTGAAAGCTGCTTCTGTGTAGAGCAGGGCTTTGAACAGGTCCCTGCAATGGGGAGACACCCCCTGCACGGGAGTTCACAGTGAGAAGTTCATCTCCTTTTCTGCACCGGGGAAGGTACACTCGTATCCTCCCACCAGGTTTGGCTCATCTGCCAGACCGGGAGGCAAATTCCTCCAGATAAGCAAAGCTGCCCAGCAAAGCAGCAAACTGGGTGTTTCACATTTTTTTTCTTATTCGAGTTTAAACTTTACTTCCTTCTGACAGTGCTTGTTGAGAAGCTAAGCAGTGGGATATGGGCAATAAAGCCAAGCCACTCTGTTTATCTGCCTTGTAAAGGATGTGAGCAGGAGCAGCGCCAGCTTTTTTGCCGCCCTAGGCGGTGGGAGAGGCTGCCGCCGCCTAGGACCCCAGCGGCCGAAATGCTGCCCCCCAAATCCAGGCGCCCTAGGCGACCACCTAGGGTCGCCTAATGGTAGCGCTGGCCCTGGATGTGAGAACCACAAAGGCACTTAGGGTTTGTCTACACTGCAAAGTTGTCGACAAAACTTTTGTCTTTCATGGGAACTTAAAAAAGCCCCCCCACTAAAGACAAAAGTTTTGCCAACACAAGCGGCAGTGTGAACGCGGCTTTGTCCTGCCGACAAAGCTAACCGCCACTCACGGGGCTGGAAGTATTTTGTTGGCAAAAGTACCGACAAAGTACCGAAAAAGAGCGTTTACACACGCTGACTTTTAGCCACAAGGCTGTGTCGACACAGCCTTGTGGCTAAAAGCTGCGTGGTGTAGACAAGCCCTTACAGAGGGAACTTTCCTGGGCAGTGACTCGTCTGGTGGATGCTGAACTAGCCAGCTTCCTGTGTGGCCTTGGCTATATTGGCTTTGTCCAAGGCCGGGCACAGGCAAAATCATCTGTCTTTGGAGACCGCCACCCTTCAGCTGTCTCCTCTCAGCGTACGGACTGCACAGCAGCAGAGGTGGAATAAGATTGATTGGGGTCCAGGGCTCAAAGAACATTGGTGTCCCCCACATTCTGGGAGCCCCAGAGGGCCAGGGGTGCCACCCACTTTTTAACATGGGCGTAGTAGCCTTGGGCAGGTGTGGAGTGGCAGGGTCTGCGCTTCATGGCAGCAGCCCAGACTCCCTGGGCAACTCTGACCATGGCACGACTCTGGCTTCTGGCCTAGCCTGGAGGCGGGGCTTTGAGGGGAAGAGGAGAATCAGGGGGCGGGGCCTCAGGGAAGAGGAGGAGCAGGGGGCGGGGCCACAGTTCTGGCACCAGTGGCCCCCTTACTTCTACACAGGTTCTGGCGCTCCTGGGGGCCCCCAAATTGGCTGGGGCCTCTGGGCATGGGCCTTTTGGGCCCGTGCATTATCCACCACCGCACAGCAGCATGCTCTTGTTCAGGTGGAGTGATACATTGCTAGTTTGTTAGTCATGCTCTTCTCCCAGACCTGACGAGGAACTCTGTGTAGGTTGAAAGCTTGTCTCTCTCGCCAACAGGCCCAAAAGATATCACCTCAGCCTCCTTGTCTCTGTATCGTTGTGAGCTAGGCATTGCTGGCTCAGTGGGGGAGGGTTACAGTTACAGAGCTTCCTCCAGAAACTAAAATCAATGAGGGGTTAATTAATGCAAGAAATCCCTGGCAGGTAAACCGCTCTACAGAAGTCCCATCCCCTAATGGAATCGTATAGGCTAGTTTTGGCCGGGTTCAAGAGACAGCGGACAATGAAGGAATGGTATACAGTCAGCCTGAATTGTCTCAAAGGTGGCCCTCCCTTGGTCCATGACCTGAGAGGAGACTTTAATCAAGAGGGCAAAATCCTGCTGGAAGGGTTTGAAGGTCTTTTGAAACCTTCTAGGGTCTCTATGTGGCAGACGGGTGACACCCGCTAAGATAGCATGTGTGCTGACTGTTAATTGTGTTGCGATGTGTTTTCTCTGTAATGCCTTTGTCCCGTGCTTTGTGAAGGCTGGCTAGTCACTGATCCCCGCTCCTAGCTCCTGGGAGAGAGCAGATCTGCAGGTGCCGGGCTAAAGTTAGACCTGCTGGGATAGTCACAGTGAATTAAAAAAGGAATCGCAGACTAAATTCCTGCTCTGGAGGGAGAGGGACATGAGTTTTTGCCCTGAGAAAGAGGCCTGAGACCTGAGGGGGGGCCCACAAAGGGGTTAGAAGTGCAGTTACCCCAAAACCATGACAAAGCGTTCAGTACCAGCTCAGCAATTCCCATGGCTGGCAACTGTTGGCAGCAGCGCGTCGGTTTGCTAGTGTAGACAAGGCCTAAGTTACACAAGATTGTTATTTATCATTTATATCGTAGTAGCACCTAAAGGCCTCATTGTGTTAGTTGCTGTACAATCATATAGGAAATGTCCCAAAAAACTTACAGTGTGAAAGGTCACAGGTGGAGGAAAAAAACAAGGAGGGTGGAGTGAGGGGGACTGGATAACACATATAATAAAATGTGCAATCTTCAATTGGTCTCCGCCCGTTGGTAGTGATCACAGCTCTCCATTTGCCCAGCTAGTAGCAGGTTGTACTCTACTGTCTGCATTCCAGCAGAAGTGAGTTCTAAGGAGGGACTGGGTGGAGGACGGGGTGGTGGCTTTCTGCATTCTGGCTGGGAGCTTGTAAGGGGGGCTGGGGAGAACATGTCAAAGTGCTTCTCAAAGCAGCGGGGAGTCAGGGGTTGGAGATGGACCTGCTGGTAGAGTGAAAGCAAGAGTTCACCTCGTGATAAGTGAATAGGTTGCAGAGATAGGAAGCATGAAGGGACATACGAATGTTTAGCATATCTGGCATGTAAATACCTTGCAATGCCAGCTACAAAAGTGCCATGCGAATGCCTGTTCTCACTTTCAGGTGACATTGTAAATAAGAAGCAGGCAGCAGCATCTCCCGTAAATGTAAACAAACAGGATTCACTGAACAAGAAGTAGGACTGAGTGGACTTGTAGGCTCTAAAGTTTTACATCGTTTTGTTTTTGAGTGGTTATGTAACAAAAAAAATCTACATTTGTAAGTTGCACTTTCACGACAAAGAGATTGCACTACAGTACTTGTATGAGGTGATTTGAAAAATACTATTTCTTTTATCATTTTTACAGTTTAAATATTTGTAATCAAAAATAATATACACGGTTTCAGTTACAACACAGAATACAATATATATGAACATGTAGAAAAACATCCAAATTATTTAATACATTTCAGTTGGTATTCTATTGTCTAACAGTGCGATCAAAACTGATTAATTACGATTAATTTTTTTGAGTTAATCGCGTGAGTTAACTTCGATTAATCGACAGCCCTAGTACTTATATATTTGTTTTAATATGGTGTCCTGCAGACCACTGTGACTAGAAGCAACTCCACTGAAGTGGAATAAAGTTGGTGTCAGTGGGAGGAGCTTACCCAAGAGTTAGCCTGGCCCTAAATGTCAATGTAAATTATTATTATTTTTTTTGCTATTTTGTAGCACTGGCACTTCTGAAGGTAAAAACCTTGTGAGTTTGGGACTTAGACCCCACCCGTTTCTCAGAGCGGCCTCTTGGAAGTGTTTTATACTGAACAACTCAAAAGCTGCTTGATTTATTCTGACCCATTTTAGCATGGGGCAGGAATTTTGCTAGTTTGAGATTAGGCCGCACGCTGTGGAAGATTGGATTCAAGAGTGGCCATGAGGCACTCTCTTTCACTGTCTGTTTATGCAGGTACTTATGTGGCCTTCATCACCATAACATCTGAGCACCTTCTCTGACCTGTTGCTGCTCAGGCGTGCTGTGGGAATGAGCTAGTTAGGCTCCGTAGCCCGGTCTAAGCTAAGGAAGCTTTCCATTACGGCTGATATCTCCACTGACATAAGCAACATTGGGAGCTCTAGTGCAGAAGGGCTGTCAGTTGCTGCTGGCATTTTTACCATCACAACAAATGTAGACCTGTTGTGGACAGGGTTAGATGAGGTGCCTAAACACTGGCAGCAGCCAGCAGCTTGCAACACCGGGACTCCCAAGACTGGTGGTAGCAGCCATGGGAAATGTCTGTGCAGACAAGAGTACAAAGGAAAGCTATGGCTCTTTGATTGCACAAGTGCCTCTGGCTGGCTGACTCACGGAGTGGCAATGAAGAAAAGCAGGGTCTTTGTGTTTGTGACAGTCTCATGGAGCGCGGGACTAGAGCTGTCCATAAAAGAGAGAATGGTGGTTTCTAAAAGAAAGGGACAGGGACTTTCTTGAGAATCAGCTTTTTATTAGGCTGGTACATGGGGGTGAGGAGAAACTGTGAGTGCCTAGGAAGAGGCAAAGACTGAAAATCTGCCATTTGGCCTGGAGTGCTCATATTCCAAGAGGAGTTTAAACTCTGTACAAAGTCTGGAGTGGATTCCTGTAAAACAGGGCCAGACCTGGACATTAGAATTGCCTTTCAGTAATATGGCCAGAAAAGTGGCAAAGCTTTATTTCATTGAATAGGATGCTGCTACATATGTCGGGTGTGTCTCCTGAAGATTGTGTTCCTCTAACCTAAAACAACATCCAATCAATACACGTCCAATGTGTGGGTATCACTAACCTGTTCCAAAATTCTCTGTGTTCTTTAACCTACTTGAGTAAAACATTAATTCATTTGTGTATAGGTATCTCCAAAGACAATCAGCTACTCTTCCAGCCAAGCAAATGCTTGTTTGGCACAAACAGATTGACTGTCTGTGAAGATATCTGAGTAAGAGAATAAAAGGTGTATTCAAATGGATTAAGGAACTGTTTGGGAGATTTTGGGAGCAGGGAGAGTTGTCACACACTGTGCTGTCTAATCTACCCAACAGGCTCAGCCAGACCCCACATTTCTACGTGGAATGACCAAGGTTTTACAAAACTGACCATCAATCACAGTGGTTATAGTTGGAAATGAATGGTGCCAGGCCGTGTGCCTAACCCAAAACTTCACAGCACCGTCCTACTGTGTGTGATGGGGTGAGAGAGATGTGAAATAGACTTCACGCTGAACAATGCTGTGCCAAAAAAGCCCACCCCAAACACCCTCACTGATTGTTTCTAATTAATGTAAAGAGGGTGGGTGGGGACCCAGCCTTCTCTTTCACCGCCTTTAGGATTCTTGTGCCGTGGTGCTGTTTTTCGGATTGTTATTTTAGGCAAATTATGGCTCATTTCTCTCCTGATTGGCTTCTCTAGAAAGTCATTGGAAAGGCTCCCGCTGTCTTCAGTGGGCCTTGCAAGAGCACACAGCCCCGTTTAAAGTAATCAGCGAGATCCCCCGTTTTTATGTCTCCCACCATGCGGCAGCCTCTGCCCGCCTATTGACTTCCTCTGCCCTGCAAAGCCCTTGGCAGCAAGGGGGGTTGGGCGTGTACCAGAGCCCAGCTCCCCGCTAGGCCCCAGGCCCCCCTAGCCCACGGGGGTGATGGTGGCGGAGCGGCCCCCCCCCCCCCCGGCACAAAAGGAGATTCTGGGGGGGTGGGGGTGTCTAGGATGTGCCCCCTGCACGTGGGCTTTTTTTTGGGGGGGGGGGTGCTGGGGCGCCCCCTGCAGGTGGGCTGTGGGGCCTCTCTAGATATACACCCCCCCCCCCCCGGCACCCAAGGGAGCAGCACCCCCCTGCTGCGGGGGCCCCCTGGCGGCCGCGCTCGGGCCCTGCGGCGGCGGCTGCCCAGGGGGGCGGGGCTCTGAGCAGCCAGGTGCGCAGGCCCCGCCCCCCGCCCAGGTGAGGCCTCGCGGACCCTTTTGCCCAGGGGAAGTCCCGCCCCCGCGCTCCGTTCCCATTGGCGAGCGGGCCCGCGCCGGCGGCCGGGGATTGGGTGCGGCCGGCGGAGGGGCGGCCCCCTGGAGCCGCCGAGTCTGGCTCCGTCCCGCTCGGCTGCAGAGCGAGCCGCGGCCGCGCCATGAAGAGCCTCAAGTCCCGGCTGAAGAAGCAGCACGAAGTGTCGGTGGGCGGGGGCGCGGTGAGTGTCCCCCCCCCCCCCCCCCCGGTGCGCGCGGTGGGGCCGTGACTGAGCTGGGGGGCAATGCGGGTAGGGCTGGGCTGGGCTGGGCTTTGGGCGAGGGGGGGGGTCGCAGGACAGTGGGGGGAGGGTTTTGCTGGGTAATGGGGAGGGGGCTGGGCTGTGTGGGGGTCGCGGGGCTGGGGTTTGGCCGGAGGGGTGTGTGCGGGGGGCAGGGCAGGGCTGGGCTGTGGGGGGAGGGGGTCGTGGGGCAGTGGGAGAGGGCTGGGGTTTGGCCGGAGGGGTGTGTGCGGGGGGCAGGGCAGGGCTGGGCTATGGGGGGGAGGGGGTCGTGGGGCAGTGGGAGAGGGCTGGGCTGGGGGGGGGTTTGTGCTGGGGTTTGGCCGGAGGGGGTCGCGGGACAGTGGGGGGAGGGCTGGGGTTTGGCCGGAGGGGTGTGTGCGGGGGGCGGGGCTGGGCTATGGGGGGGAGGGGGTCGTGGGGCAGTGGGAGAGGGCTGGGCAGAGGGGGGTTTGTGCTGGGGTTTGGCCGGAGGGGGTCGCGGGACAGTGGGGGGAGGGCTGGGGTTTGGCCGGAGGGGTGTGTGCGGGGGGCGGGGCTGGGCTGTGGGGGGGAGGGGGTCGTGGGGCAGTGGGAGAGGGCTGGGCAGAGGGGGGTTTGTGCTGGGGTTTGGCAGGAGGGGTGTGTGTGGGGTTTGCAGGGCAGTGGAAAGAGGGATGTGGGGTATTGGGGGTGTGTGTCTTAGGGCAGGGGGGTGGGCCGGAGGGATGTGGGGGAGGGGTGTGTGTGTGTGTGTGTCTTGGGGGGGGGTGTCTTAGGGCAGTGGGGGTAGCGGGGCAGTGGGGGGGGGTTGGCCGGAGGGATGTGGGGGAGGGGTGTGTGTGTGTGTGTGTGTCTTGGGGGGGGGGTGTCTTAGGGCAGTGGGGGTAGTGGGGCAGTGGGCCGGAGGGATGTGGGGGAGGGGGGTGTGTGTGTGTGTCTTGGGGGGGGGTGTCTTAGGGCAGTGGGGGTAGCGGGGCAGTGGGGGGGGGGTTGGCCGGAGGGATGTGGGGGAGGGGTGTGTGTGTGTGTGGGGGGGGGTGTCTTAGGGCAGTGGGGGTAGCGGGGCAGTGGGCCGGAGGGATGTGGGGGAGGGGTGTGTGTGTGTGTGTCTTGGGGGGGGGGTGTCTTAGGGCAGTGGGGGTAGCGGGGCAGTGGGAGAAGGCTGGGCGGGGGGGCTGTGCGCTGGGGTTTGGCAGGAGGGGTGTGGGGCCCTGCGGGAGGGCTGGGCGTGGGGGGTGTGTGTGATGGAATTCTCTGCCCACCCCCAGCTCTCCGGAAATGTTTCTCTCTTAGGAAATGTGCGTATACTATACACTTGGGAATGTGGCTTATTGGAAAGAGGTGTAGAAATACTCTGAAATACAGCCCTCACGTGTGTAGAACTGTGCTCTGGAAGCTTGCTTGGTATAATGCTAATTCTTCTCTGTATCACAGTACTGCGTTTAACGTTGTTACCAAATACATAAGTTCAGAAGTGTCCTTAAGCTTGATGTATAATGAATGTATGGACTTGCACTGTCTTATGGTAGTCGTTAGAAATCAGCTGTTACACTTGCTCTGAAAAAGCAAAGAACACTACGGTACTGTAACATGGTGATACTTAAATGTTAAGAAATGCTTTAGTAAATCACAACATTGGTATTCAGTAATTGATGATTTTGAGGGAAAATATGAAGATACAGGATTTTGGTCAAGAACCCTCCCACCTCAAATAAGTGCGATTCATTTACCTAAACAAGATATTTTTGTAAAGTTGAGATTATTTTGATGTATGACAGTAAATTGCTTTTGCTGAGATTTTGAAACATTGAGAATCACGACTGAGCAGAAACTGAGTGATATGAAATGGCTATTGCTAGGGTGTTTTGGCATGCAGAAATGACGTAGTTCATGTTCATGGTCAAATGTAGCTGGGAGGAGATGCTGATGATATGGTGTACAGCGTGAGTTTTGGATGGGCGTCGGTATGCCACAAAATTGAGGTGTGTTATGGGTACTGGTTATTAAATTGTTGGTGTGTATAATAATTTTGAGATAATCAGGCCTTGTAATATTTACCAGGTACATACCAAACTCTAGCTTGTAAGTTTACTATGGAAAAACTTTGTGTGGGTGGCTGTTAATACAAGTACATGGAAATGACTGGGAGAATTCCAGGCCCTGTTCCTAAGGGCTGTGGGAGGGAAGATGGTGGGAATCCTGCTGAGATGCTGTCCCAGGCTCCATCTTAGGGGAGCGCGCTCTCTCTTTTTTTTTTTTTTTCCCTTTGGTATTAGATTTTAGCTTGTAGGTGTCCAATACGTTCAAAGCTCCCCCATGCTCATCTAGCCCCTGGAAGGCAGAAAGACACTTCCTTTCAACCCCCTTGTTTCCTGAGCCTTTTTCTTCAGATAAGATCACGCCCACAGCTTCTATATTTTTGGAAGGTAGTTCTGTGTAAGTAGCCTCTATGCATTGCTCTGGTGCTTTTTCATCGCTTTCTCAAGCAGTAGCAAAGTGAAATTGACAGAATTACTGTCAATTCCTCTGCTGTCTATAAAGTTTTGAATAACTGATGTTGTTCGGTCTTGTTAACTTCTTGATGCTGTTGCTGCTTGGGAAAGCTTTAAGCAGTCCATTCAGTCACGTGAATGGTCTCAGATCAGACTCAGGTGAACAGTGCTGCTGTGTTTCACATTTGGGAGGTTAAGTTTTCAACAGTAGGATCTAGAAACTTCTTAAAATAAAAAGCTGAATTCTACATAAATGGAGGGCTTTGCGCACCATCTGCCACCTCTTGTCAAGGAAAGTGCCTTATTCACCAATGGTAAATTGATTTTTTTAAAGTTCTCAAGATGTATGTCACCTTATAGGTGTCATTTGCTCATGCTTAGTGGTGGTCACAGCAGCATTCAACCCTAAATATTTGACATTCTTGGGATTCCAATATGTACTGATGCTGTAAATGTCTTTGGGTGGTCTAGTTACTGTTGAGGTACTGCATTCTTGCAAGTTACACTAGGAGTTCAGTGAAGAGACTCATCCTCACTTCAGAACAAATGAAATGCAAAAGATTAGTTGTGCATCAAGAAACAGCAATGGCTGCTGAATCATCTCTGAATTAGAGGCGATAAAGAGGTTGTGTATTCATTCCATCAAGTTTCTTTATTTGTCAAAGTTATCTTCTAGGACTGAAAGTGTTTTCTGGTATTCAGATTTCTTGTACTCGTATTATATGCTAATAGTTATTACAACATCATACACAGATTTTATAATTTTAGAGGGCTCTACAAATATAACCACATGTGCCCAGTCCTAGTGTGAAATATGACATGCACAACACTTCAGGAGAAGAAGGTGAGGGGATTATTAATTAAGGTGGAATGCCGGAGGAGGTTGGTTAGAGGGGGAGGAGAGTTTGTAGGGTTAAGGGGGAGCATGATAGTCATAAAGCTTAGTGTGGGAGGGAAAAGGGAGGAGTAAAGTGGGAGGACTGGGTAGTGGGTAGGAAACAAGGAGGAATGTCATTTCGCTAATGTAGTAATTTAATGTCTTTCATAATGGAAAGCATGGTGCAAGCTTTGACCTCACAGTCCTCCAGTCTAGTTTTGTCTTATAATTTCTCTCTTTAAATAAAGCAATCTCTTGCATAGGCTCTGTAAATAATTTTTTATTGTTTTAGCATCTGTTGACTGAGCCAGAATCAGAATACTTTATTATGCAGTTTCAGAAGTGGTTTGTCAGACAAATGATTTTTTCATTAAATCATGTCGTTTAGACATACTATAGCCACTAGCAACTAAAACTTTAGAGTTAAGTTGTCATTCTAGTAGTTGTGCCATCTGCATCAGTCTGGTCAATATTATTTATATGACTTCCCAGTACATTCAGGCTACCTTTTGCTATGATGTTATATTGCAGATTTTTTTGTTTCCACAATTCATATATTTATAATGCGTCATTAAATATTTTTGTTCGATCTTGTAAAACTTACTTTATTTTGTGGCTAAATCTCAATATATAACACTATTTTGGACCTAGCCACTACATTTTAGGTGGAAAACTAATATTTATTGAAAATATCTCTACAAGGCGGACTTAAATATCCCTTTAGCATTGTATTTTTGGAAACACTTCAACATGCCTGTCAATTCTAAATAATCTCTATTGATATGCTAGAAATGAGTGGACAACTTCCTAAAAATGAATTTAAAAACGGAAGTTTTAAACACATTGTTTGATACATGGGTATAGCAATAGTGTGTTATTGCACAATAGGGCAGTGTGGATGGCAAATGCAACTTAATTTGTACAAATGTAAGGTAATGCTTGTTGACAAAAATAGCATAACCTTCACATGCGTACTGATGGGCTCTGGAGTTTCAGGGGAGAAAAGCTGTAGGAGATCCTCTGGAAAGGTCACTGACACCATGCAATGGCAGTTAAGAACATATGGGATACTTGGATATGTTTAAGAGAAACTACTTAAATTATATCATTGAGTGGTGATATGTTCACATCTGGTTCCAGTTGTCTGCCGCACTTGAAAGATTTAGTGGAGGCTGAGAATGTCTAGAGTAGGACATCAAAGATGGTTAGAAACTATTGAAATATGCACATATGAAATTTCAATAACCTAAATTATTTAAAGGAGAAGAATTTGAGGGGACTCTGAGAGATTCCAAATAAAGGGCATATTAAAACGAATTACTTATATTACAGAATGAGTTAAAGACTGGAGAAAATATTTGGGGGTGGGGAGGAGAAATAATCAAAATTAAATTACATTCAGAACTCATAAAAAGAAATGTTTATTAATTGCACAGTCTGAGAATTCATCACTGTGGGTGGTCAAGATTTACATTCTGCATAGAATGTTGAAAAAGAGGTGGATGGATAATTATATGACCACTGACAGTGGTCACTATCCAAAATGAGAAGTGTGGGTTTTTTGTGGTGGTGTTTTTTTTTTTTGTTTTTTTTAAGTGTTCTTGTCTAGAGGGGTCAGGAAAAAAATTTCCACCTTGCTGTGTAACTCTCCACTATTGTCTTGGTGCACTGAGTTTTTTTTGTCTTCCTCAGAATCATTAGGCATTAGTCGTTGCTAGACGTGGAATACTGGAATAAGTGGATGCATGGTCCAATCTGATATGGTAACTCTCTTCTCCCCCCCCCGGTCAACCTTTAATCCAGTTGTCCTAACACTATCACAAATCTTACTCTGACTATATTAATGTGCTGCTGAGAATTAAGTGCCAACAGTTTTGGTTATTGATCATTGGTTCTGATAATTTCTGAGAACAAATTGTGACATGTTTACTCCAAAATGAAATAGAGGCATGAAACTTCTAATACATATGCTTGGCAAAATAGAATTATGTTTTGTAAGATGTGATTTCTTATCCCAAAGCTGGTACTCAAAACTGAACCAGGTCCGATCATCCTTCACTAGATGAAAATGGGAAATATCTCCTCTGTGTTATCCTAGTTTTAGTTAGTTGATACTGTATCTTGAATAATTCTCATACTTCTGTCAGGCATATGTGTGTTCTAAAAGAGCTGTGTTCCTGAAAGCTGCACTGAAAAGTTAGAACAACTAATGATTGGATGATTGTATAGCTGCTTTTGTTTATTTAAAAAAAAAAATCACGAAAAGCTTTGTGTATAATTAAAATGTCTATTCTAAGAACAAGCTTTTTGATGCGCTGAAAAACAGTAAGCAGTTCATGGTGTTTTGATGATGCAAAATGAATGGGCTCGGGGACAGACCATTAGTTTAATAAAGTTTGCTGGCTCATGGTTTTAGGCTGTCTTATAAAGTGCTCTCTCCTCACCCACCTTCATATTTAAATATCCAGAATAAGCTGAATCCTGAAGGAGGCATGGAGGGAGCAATTCTCAAGTCTCTGCCAAAGATTTTGGTATCGTGGCTATTGTCTGAAATTAAGATGGGCTCTTTCACAAACCTATTTGTATTAAAATAGGTTTCCAAGCAGTGCCTTTGTGCATTAATCCAAATAATACGTTATTAAACTGTAGTCTCTGAGCAACCTCTGTAGTTGGTGACAGCTAAATGTTCCTAAAGTTATATGTATCTACAGCAAGTTCTGAGGCTGTTGCTGTACTCTATTACATAAATGACTTTTCCTCCACATTTCTTTGTAAGGAGTGGAACTCCTCTTTATCCACTGCTGATAGTAAAATGACTGAGTGCAGTCACACATTCGGATCTGATCAGTCGTGTATTGTTTAAAGAACTGAAGTATGTTATAACACTCTGGATTAGCTAGTCAATTAGCAATGAGATGCATCTCTCCGAGGCCCTGTCTACACTATAAAAATAACCATATTTGATACATGGGTATAGCAATAGTGTGTTATAGCATGGTTTATTTCTGCCATTGTGAACCTCAAAAATAAATGGTAGAACCATGCTTGAGAATCATGTTTTTAGTTTGGTCAAAACCTTATTATCTGTCGCCTTTTTAAATTCAAGTTTCGGCTGTCGCTGACTTCGGTGAGCGCTAGAGTGTAGGTAAGGGGCTGGCCATCAGCATTTTAACCTTTGTGTTGTCTAACCCTGCTTGCTGAAAGCATGTCTTGACAACATGGTGATTAAAATGCTCATGACCATTCAACACCAGTGTTCCCATTGTTGCTGGCAGCGGTAAGAAATCTGAGGAAAAGTTCAGGGTAGACAAAGGCTATTGCAGGGGTTCTCAGGACAAATTTTTTGGTGGTCTCAGAGTGTGGCCACCAACTCTTGCTGGTGGCCGCTCTCACACTTTTCCTAAAATACTTAATTAGCTTTAGGAAAAACAGATATGCGCATAAGCACGTCCAAATCATTGTAATTTATTTATTGCTAGCTAGTAAGTCTGTTGTGAACAGTTATATTAACAAACATACAAGTATCACTTTTCACAGCAGACTTACTGAGCCCTGGCAAGCCTAGGGACAAATTAAGCCCTGAATGGGAGGTTGGGGGAGGCAGCAGGAGCCAGGGGCTATGGGGGTGCGTGGTGGGGGGGGGGCAAGAAAGCAGCAGGGGACTGGACCCTGAAGCCCCAGAGCCTGAAGCCCCAGAGCCAGGGGACTGGGCCTGGGGATGGAGGCTTGAGCCTGGGACCTGCCGCCGCACAGCCGGAGCCTAGGGATGGAGCCTGCCGCCCCAGGTCTGACGCCCAAAGCCTGAGCCCCACCGCCCCTGGAAAGGTGGGGAAATCACGGGCTGCCTGCTCCTCCCATGTTCTCTCCAAAAGGGGTCAGGGCCCAACCCCTGCTGGTGGCCCCAGCACCCAACACCAAGGTGAAACATCCAGGAGCCACAGAGAAGGGAGGGGCCACTACTTTATCCCCCTCAATCATAGCCCAGGAGGCTGTGGCCGCAAGAAAAGCCCCGGGTGGCTGCATGCAAGAAACACTAGGCTAATGTGGGTCCACCATGTTGACTTCTGTCGAGACAGACAAGAACAAACACTGTTGTAATATGTTGTGGCTGATGTACTGACCTTCTGCACAATCAAAAAATAAACACTCTATTTCTTTGTTCTTACTTCTCATTCAACTAAACAGATTTATTATGAGTGCTGTCCTGGTATTTGAGATGGCACAAATGGAGGAAGGTGACTCCTGCCTTCAAGTCGCTTAGTTTAAATCCGAAACCTGCAATACTGTTAGACAAGTTATGCACATTGTAGGTAATATTGTAGATTCTAATACATCTTTAGAGGTGGATTATAATTGAAAAGCTCAGTGGAAGGAGTGTTTATTTGAATAAAATACTTATGGATTTCAGGAGCTCTAAAAGAGAAACAAATTAAATGTAAAATATCATTGGCAACTCTTCAGCATGCTTACTCGGTAAGCACGTAGTATTGTTTATCTGAGCTTTTTGACTAGGACTGGCAAAGTACTTCCAGTTTGTTTGAACTCTTCTCTAAATTACATAATAGTTAGCATTCATAAGGTGCTTTATAAACAAACTAGTCCGTGCAAAAGTTGAGAGTCAGGAAAGTGTTGTGCCCAAATCTTCTTTTCTTGGTGTGTGTGAATGGGGTCACAGAGGGGGTCCGTAGCGGAGCCAGCCCTACAACCTGATAGTTCCTCCTTGAGCATGTACTCTAACCAGTAGACTGCTGCCTTTGGTGATGGGAAGTAATAAAATCAGATTATTAAATTCTATGTAATATTTTCAAATGCTCCTTTTTCAATATGTGGAATCATACCAACTAATACCTGTCTGAGAATTTTTAATTTCAGACTGGAGGTTTGTCTATGCTCGAAACACTGCAATGGCACGGCTGTAGCAGTTGAATGTAGACACTACCTATGATGATGGGAGGGGTTCTCCTGATGGTGTGGGTAATCTGCCTCCCCAAGAGGCAAGTAGCTAGACCAGTGTAAGAAGTTTTCAATCAACCTAGTGCTTTCTACGCTGGGGCTTAGGTTGGCTTAACTACGTCACTTGGGTGTGGCTTTTTCACACCCCTGAATGACGTAGCTGGGTCACCCTAACTTTTTAGTGAAGACCAGGCCTGAGGGAAGGTCTACAGTATCGCTTATGTTGATATAACGTACATTGTTCGGGGTGTGAAAAAGCCACCTCCTGAACGATGCAGGTTACAGCGACCTAAGTGCTGTCCACACTGGTGTTATGTCGGCGGGAGTTGCTCTCCTGCCGACATACCTTCCGCCTCTCGCAGAGGTGGAGTAATTATGCCAACGGGAGAGCGCTCTCCCATCGGCATAGAGCGTCTTCACCAGACACGCTGCACCGGCGCAGCTGCATCAGAGCAACCGCGCCGATGTAACGCTCCTAGTGTATACTAGCCCTCAGTCATGGCATTGCCATGAGCCCTGAGCGAGGGACAGCGTGTTTGTACACTGCCCCGGAGCAGACTGGAAGGCAGCTTGAGTGAGTCACGCTCTGCCTCCTGATTTCCCTCTGCTTCATGAGGATGTGCCTTCTGTCTGGCTTGTACCTGGCGCTGTGTACTTCTCCCAGCACACCAGCTCTTACTCCCTGGTGTGGCCACGCAAGCCAGGCCACAGTCTGATCCTTAATAAGCACTTCACATTTTTATGTAAAAATTCAAAAAATATTAGTTTGCTCCTGGGCTATGTAGAAAGTCCTGGTAACGTCTCTCTTCACAGAGCCTAAATTATTCAATCTATATCCTGTAGCTGAGACTCATCAGTATATATATTTTTCTAAATACATACCTAAAGTATCCTCTATTGATAGACGTATTAGAAATCGCTCTTAACTGTTCTGTGCAGACTGGGAGACAGACCAAACCTGTCAATCGGCAGTAGGGTGTGTGTGTTGCTCCACCTCTAAGACCCCCAGATTTCATCTGCCTCTCCAGCTTTAGGCAGGCAGAGTCCAGCTCCTCCCTGTTGCAGGGCAAACTTTAAAGAAGGGGGAGGCGAGGAGGAAGGCTTAAAATCACCTGGCTGTGAAGGTCTGCCTCGATTCCCTTACTCCTCAGTGGCTGGTACTGTCACCCCTGTTCAACCACATGGAATGCAGCATGGCAGAGAAGGGGAAAATCAGATGTCTCCTGCGCCTCCCCTGCTGATTAATTACCTCCATGGTGATCTGTGGAGACCCTGGTGCCTCAAGTGCTCAGACGGGGCAGGGTTTCTAGCAGCCTCCCTTCCCAAGCAGGAGAGCCCACAGGAAGTAACGGCAGCACCTCAGCAGCAAAATCCCCTGTGCCTGGCACAGATGAGCACAGCAGCCCTGGGACCAGCAAGCAGCTGCTCCCTCCCCTCCCCGTGTGGGGGAGCTTAGGTTGAAGCACAAGTTAAAGGGCCAGGGAAGCTTTCCACCCAACCCCTGGCGCCTGCATTCACAGCAGCTGCCCAGCTCCTCCCCTGCACTGGTGGTGCCAGGGAACTCATGACAGGGATCCAGGGACAGAGCCAGGAGATCCTGGTAATGTACGCTCAGACCCAACCCCTCCCTCCAGCTCTGCAGTGGCTCACGGCTATTCTCTGCTGGCAATGTCAGCCCAGTATTGCCTCCCAGTGCGACAAAATGGCCAAGGACTCCCTTTGTATGACTAGAGCTAGAGCCTGGTGCCCCTGGCCTAGGGTCAGCCTACCTCCAGGCCATGTCCAGGAATCTCACCTGAACAGAGCATGGGATGCTGGGAAGCCCCCTTGTGGGCCCAGTCCTGCACAAATCCCCTCTTTCTCAAGGCATGACAGCTGCTGAAAAGAGTAATCACAAGGTCCCTCCCTCACCTCCAGAGAACCATGAATCTGTTGGGAGCCCCAGACCCTCCACTTGTCCTGGGTGGGTGCTGGGCTGCCTGAGAGCCGTCTGGGCTCCCTGAGTGACTCTTAGGGCCTGATGACAGCTGGGAATGACAGCCCAATGTCCTGGTTATTGCTCCCAGCTTCTGGTGCAGATTGCCCTGCCTCAATACTGCCTCCACCTCCTTTCCCCAGCAGCTGGCTATGGAGTGATAAGTTGACAGCAGTTCCGACGCAGAAGAACTGGCAGGCAGTGAGGGGCTTCTTGGCCCACCATTTCTTTCTTTTATCCCTGCCTCCATTCTGCAAGGCCAGAACATTCCTCTGTGTGCACTAGTCAAAACTGATCTTGGTGTCACTACCAAAGATGAATGTGCCTTTTTTCCTGGTCTTCAAGGACTCGTCATTTCTACTTAGGAAGATTTTTTTTGCCTGAAAGTGGCCTTCTCGCTATACAGGCTCTTCACAGGCAACCAAGTCCAGGCAAGCATCACTTCAGCCCGCACCTTCAGGCATGAAAACGATTGAGGGCGTCATGCCAACCACCTAGCCTAGGGCATCAGACAAGACAAAAAAAAATATTGCCATCTGACACCCTGAGTGCCCTTGCATGCTCTTACAAGCAATGCCAACGTGCCAATTGCAAATATGGTCTCTCTCAAACTATTTAAAAAAAGAAATCTTATGCCTAAGAGCTTCTGCTGGTGGAGGAGTCAGGGCATGCAGATAGCATAGTCAGGGCATGCAGGGGGGAGGGATAGCTCAGTGGTTTGAGCATTGGCCTACTAAACCCAGGGTTGTGAGTTCAATCCTTGAGGGGGCCGTTTAGGGATCTGGGGCAAAAATCTGTCAGGGGACAGTACTTGGTCCTCCTAGTGAAGGCAGGGGACTGGACTCAATGACCTTTCAAGGTCTTTCCAGTTCTAGGAGATTGGCATATCTCCATTTATTATTATTATTATTATTTATTATTTATTATTATATTATTATTATAGCCATCCTGGATCTCCTGTGAATGGGAGCAATTGAATCTATCCCTCCTCTTCACAGGAGAAAAGGCCTTACTCCATATTATTCCTAGTTAAACAATCTAAAACAAGCCCAGAAGGCTACAGAGCCCTTCCCGAAAGTATCAAACAGATCCATTTAACAAAAATCAAGATGGATTCCTTCAAATCCACACTAGGTGACACCAGTGGAGGGGGCTGCATGACTTCTATAGATGTGAAGGATGCCTGTCTTCGTATCCCAGTTTGACAGTCTCACAGTTGCTTCCTAAGCATTGCTCTCGGAGCACATTACCAGTTCAAGTCCATGCCCTTTGGTTTAGCAACAGGGCTGGTAGTGTTACTAGTAGCTGTCAAAAGGAAGCGGTCAGTGTCTCACCTTTCCTGGGTGCCCACCTTATCCAAGCCTCATCCAGAGTCAGTTGTACGCTCTACCACTGAGCAATAAAAATGCTGCAGAGCCATGGTTTTGTGAGAGCTAGAGTTCTGTGTATTCCCAGTCTGAGTGGGGTTGGTCATTGTAATCTATTAAATTGCTTATTGCAGGAAAGACAGGAGAAGGGGAGAAATCTTATCAAAACAACCAATCTTTCAAGGGGAATTCCTATTCATCTGCTTCTCTCTCTTCTCGGACCAATGGTCTCCATGTGGATATTCTTAGGGAGTCTGTGCTCACATGAGGCTACTACAGAGCTTCCTCTTATCCCTGCCTAAACAATCTCTTATCCACCCCTCACAAAGGTATCTCCCTTGAGGATTCTCCAGTCATTCCTTGACCTCACGTAAATAAGAGAGCAAGCACAGCATAAACTGGCGAGAGCTCAGGGCGATCCAGAGTTGTCTCAATGCTCTGCTCCCATATCTGGACTTACCTCAAGTGCTGTTCATGACAGACAATACTTCAGCCATGTCATTCATCATCAGACACAGGGAACAAGGTCTACCTACTGTTCTTCAAAGAGAAGCTCACTTCCTGATGTCTTGGGAAAGGACAATCTGCAGTCAATTTGTTCCCTTCCCATCCAAAGCAAATTGAATGTTGTTTCCGACTGGCTCCACAGGCCAAAGTTAGATCATCCAGAATTGGAACTATACCTAGAGGTATTTCTCTGTTGGTAAAGAAATTTAGTCTTTGATCTATTGCTAAATTTGCTTCCCCCCACCCCCCCATCACAAGGTTTCAGTTTTATTCTCTTACCAGTACCGCTTATGTCTCACCGAGTAGATTCACCGAGCCAGAGTTCTGCCTTGTAAAGCTGGCCAAAAATGGACTATTACGTGCCTTCCCTCCCCTTTTCTCTCTTCACCAAAATGCTACAGAAGATCAGGAGGGAAGTAGTACTAGTAATTCTGGCCAAGAAGGACTTGATTCTCTGATCTTCTTGACAGGTTAGAAAGGCCTCCCATCTGCTTTCATCCAGAAGGGTTATAATTAGGACTGTTGATTAATCACAGTTAATTTGTGATTAATTCAAAAAAAATTAATCGCACTGTTAAACAATAGAATACCAATTGAAATTTATTAAATATTTTTGGATGTTTTTCTGCATTTTTAAATGTATTGATTTCAATTGCAACACAGTATACAAAGCTGAGAAATTTGTTACATTAAAATGGTCGGTTTCACAAAGCTGAAAACAACCATGAACCAAATCAGCTGGGAGGAAGAATTTAATACAAAAACAGTGAGTAAGTGGGAATTGTTTAAGAACACTTTGCTAGATGCCCTAAAAGCCACTATCAAGGAAGAAGGCCATATTGGTAGAAAAACTGACCTGGTTTGGAGTGGAAATGAAGGCAGCTGTAATAAATGGAGGACAATGGAAGTTGATAGTAATGAATACAAATCAGAAGCTAAGAATTGTAGAAAATTGATAAAGGAAATAAAGGGACACGAGGAGAAAGCTATGGCCAGCAGAGTTAAAGACAATAAGGAGTTTAAGTATATTAGGAACAAAAAGAATCTGAACAATGGTGTTAGTCCACTACTAGATGGAAACGGTAGAATTATCAGTAAAAATGCAGAAAAGAAAGTGTTCAGTAAATATTTCTGTTCTGTATTTGGGGGAAAAACAGATGATATAGTCGTATCAGATGGTCAGAATACTCTTTCCATTCCACTTGTATCTGAGGAAGATGTTAAACAGAAGCTACTAAAGTTAGACATTTTTAAATTAGCGGCTCCAGATAATTTGCATCCAAGACACTTTTCAGTAATCTTGAAACACTGGGGAAGTTCCAGAAGATGGAAAGAAAACTAATGTTTAATGTCAATATTTAAAAAAGTAAATGGGATGACCCGGGTTATAGGCCTGTCAGTCTGACATTGATTCTGGTCAGGATAATTGAGTGGCTGATGCAGGACTCGATTAACAAATAATTATATTGCCCTCCTTCATAGAATCATAGAATCTCAGGATTGGAAGGGACCTTAGGAGGTCATCTAGTCCAACCCCCTGCTCAAAGCAGGACCAATCCCTAATTTTTGCCCCAGATCCCTAAATGGCCCCCTCAAGGATTGAACTCACAACCCAGGGTTGTAGCAGGCCAATGCTCAAACCACTGAGCTATCCCTCCCCCCAAATTAATCCCAAACAACCCTCGTAGGGTCCCAGAGTTTGGGCCCAAGCCCAAATGTCTACACAGCAGTTTTTCAGCCCATGAGTCTGAGTGAACTGACCCAGGCCAACTGCAGGGGTTTTATTCCAATGTAAACATTCCCTTACTGGTCTGTCTTGAAGCTTTAGTGTTCTCTCAAGCAGGGAGTGCTGTTATGCATAAATTCTTAGCTGAAAGAAAAAACAAAAATCGTGAACATCTTGCATGTCTTATTTATCCAACCATTAGCAGATGTCTTAACTCATTAGCCAATATTAATTACAGGGTGGAGATCTACGTTTAAAACATTCCAGTCTAGAACTCCACTGTAAATGTCAATTCCTCATTAAAATAGTTTGATGATGTGAAAAAGCAGCAGGCCTGTGAGTCTCTTTACTAGTGTGGGGGTAGGGAAGGGAACTAGCTGACACTGTTCTGTACTATGACAGAAAGAACAGCTGGCGAAATAGGAGTGTTTGAAACTTGTTTCCAGTGTCAGTTCTCATGACAATCTCAGTCCAACCTATTCCTCTTTAATGTCTTCAGCCCATGCAAGAGTTTTTTAAACCAAACTTTTCATTCTAATTTCTCTGTATAAATTCACAGGTGAGTCTCTCCAATGTCAATTTTATTCAAAGGCAAACGTACTCTGACCTTTGCAAAGCATGCAGTTTATTGCCCTGTTCATAGTATAAAGTGATTGCAGATACTGAAAAAGCAGGTCTGCCACGATCTCTGCCTCTCTTGTGTTCCATCCCTTTCCCCTCTCGCATACAATATTGCAGGGGTTCTCAAACTTCATTGCACCGTGACCCCCTTCTGACAACAAAAATTACTATATGACCCCAGGATGGAGGACCGAAGTCTGAGCCCGCCTGAACCCTGCTGCCCTTGGTTGGGGAGGGCCAAAGCCCAAACCCCATTTCCCTGGGTTGGAGGACTGAAGCCGAAGGGTTTCAGCCCCAGGTAGGGGGCCCGCAACCTGAGCACTGCTGCCCAGGACCGAAGTCCCCGGGCTTCGGCTTCAGCCCTAGGAGGTGGGGCTCCGGCTTCTGCCTTAGGCCCCAGCAAATCTGAGCCCAGCCCTGATAACCCCATTAAAACGGTGTCACGACTCACTTTGGGGTCCTGACCCACAGTTTGAGAACTGCTGCAATATTGGCAATACGTGAGTTGACTTCTGGTAAGAACAAATCCAACCAATCGTCTACTGGAAAGAGACGGTGACATCAACAGTTTTCACTTTGCAGGTATTGTTGTAGAGTTCCATTATTTTGGATGCTGTAGAATTTTTTTTTAAACATTAAAATAAGTGTAATGCGTATAGCCTGTGGGTGACAACACACGGACCACTGGTGAAAATGACAATCAATGGTCTTTAAGTAAGTGATCAAGAGAGAGGGACAGGTCAGAGTATAGGAAAATGATACGCTACATCTAGTGTAGGAAGGGAAGAGAAATGCCATGTAGTCCTTGCTTAAATGGAAAATGTAGCTATTTACTCACGGTATAAAGTACTAACAAATGTACTAATGTCAAAACCTACAGTGCATTTGGATATTTATGCTTACCTGGCTTTCATATCAAGTCTAATGAGAAAGTTGAGTACAATCAGTTGAGAAGCCCATTGCATTGGTGTTGCCCATCTTCCTTAAATAAAGGGTTCTGTATGCTGCCTGAAACTTATGCCAGAATGAGTTGGCAGAGAAGCCGATGCACTGCTACCAAGCCCCAGAAGCATGCAAGTCTGGGCGAGCAAATAGGAGGAAGTAAGAGGATGTAAACAAATACCATTCATTTCTCATAGATACTAGCAACAAGTTATAAAAAGGGAGGGGTGTGATGAGATTTTAGTTTTGAAGTTGATATTAGAAAAGGCTTTTAAAAATAAATAAACTAAAATGACTGAAACACTGACCATGTGCTTTATAATGTGACCCAGACCCTGTGTGTCCTGGAATCTGCTGCAAAATTCACCCCTTGTGGCAGAATTTGCTATAGCATCTAATGTCTTAAGTGGTTTTGTTGTCTTGAGTCTGCAGATGGTGTTGCCAGTAGTAGCCAGGGGTGTGAGCTACTCCTGCTCATCTCAATCCTGAAACTTCAAATGTCAACCCTGCTAATTATTTCACCACTGACGGTTATAGTAAACACATCCTGTTCTGTATAGGTTCTTATTCTGTTCTGTAATATGGATTAATGTGCTTCTCCCACAGTTCTTCCCAAAGGCCAAAAAGTCCCATATGTCCCCATCTCTGTTCCTAAACATCTAACTACTGTGCCTGTCCTCGCGTGCCCACCTGCCACTCCAATTTCTACAATGTATTTGTGGTGTGTTAACAACGATCTGTGGGGGAAAACTGAAGAGATCATGGTACAGTTAACAAAATTGAATTTAATATCAAAGCAGCTGGGTACTATAGCGACTTCCTATTGTGGTATTTTCTTATTTCACTCAAAATGTCCATTTTAAAAAATGTACCTGAAAATGCTACAGAATCCTCAGTCTGCTGAATTGGAGAGCTACAGAAAACACGGTCTTGCTTCAGAATTTAGATCCTTCTTGCTGCTGAATATCATCAGGCATTGTTTATTGTTTTGAAGATCATGAATCAGGCTTAATTTTACTTAGAAATCGCATCTCTTGCGATTAATTCGTGAGAGTTGGCATGTCTGGAAGTCTTCCAATTGATAAGCAGCACTGCTCAGCATGAAAAATGGTGTGCTGTTATACCCCAACAACAAATGGAAATGGGGTCGGGGAGCCACAGTCTCTGAAGTTTGTAACATTTCCTCAAACAATAGTGTTAGAGAGGGGCAGTTTTCCTTCTGGAATGATTGAAGGGAAAAACAATGTTTATAGAACCTAGCAACCTGCTACAGATCCCATTACATATCCCTTGTGTGCAAGGAAGAGCTATCAAAACTGGCAGACAGCTTTTCTATCCATGGACACAGTTACCAGTTTTCCCTTGCTATAGTGTCCAAAAACCACACTTTTAGCTGGGACTCTTGGGATCCCCATCGCTGTATCATGGAGGCAGGTGGCAGTGTGAAAGAGCTTTTCTTGCAGATTTGACTTGCATCCTTGTGAATGAGGATTCATGTGCTTGCTCCGTCTTGGAAACTGAACTTGGTGATTTTGAATGATTCTAGCAGTAGTGAGAGAGCAAATCCGTTGCACATGATGTGTCTCCTGGAACATAGGCTAATACCAGAAGAATCTTGCCGGAAGGGAGTGGGGAAAATGGAGAGAAGAGACTCACCCACATAGTACACCCCATAGTCTGATCAGCCTTGTACTTTGTCACAGCCTGGGCCAACCTCCCCCTGCTTGACACTCACCAGGCTGGTGTGTTTGGGTCCCACCACACTAGACCTGTGTTTTTAAGTTTCCTGAGACTCGGCTCAGAGTCCTGAGTCAGCACACACTCACTCACTCTCTCTCTTTCATTGGTGTGTCAGGGAAGCTTCCTGGGCACAGGCTCTGTTAGTCCTTCATGAAAATGAGACCTCATGGTCCAGCTTCTTTGGGTCCCCAGGACCAGTGCTGACTCCCAATAAACATCTGTTACTTGACCACACCCTTTACCCAGAGCTCCAGCCTTGGGGGTACTCTGCCTTGAAGTTGACCTCTCCAGGGGTATGTGATAGTGGAAACAGACACAGGCTTTGTAGAGGGTTCCTAAATCAATCCCTCTTTACTTTAGACAGCACAAGAAATACACAGATCTAGACAAAACAGTAAAACACCTGTACACGTTTCCCTGCTTCAGTCTCCTCACCAGTCCTGAGTACTCTTTGGGCTTCGGTCAGAGTCTCTTAGAGTGTATCCAGAATCCTTCCCCTCCTGCACGTGACTTCCTTTCCGAATCATGGAGTCCGTCTCTGAACCCTGCAGTCAGTGACGACCTGTGCGTTCTCTAAAATGATCAGTAAGAGACCCTTCTTTCTATAACTTCCTGTCCCCGTCGTTGGGTCACCCCCCCCCCCCCATTAGTCTTCCACCAGGGGATCTGCTGCCTGATTATCACCCCCTTGGAGATGGGACTTGAAAAACTGGCTTGCTCTGGGTGATAGCGGTCTTTGTCCATGGGTACTCCATATGAATAGGCCATCAAAATTTAATGACTCTCCATCTTTGTGCCAGGTGCAAGAATTTCTCCTGTCACCACCTGTGGATTTTAGCTCAATATGGAGGCAAAATTCATCAGAAAAGGCATACAAACCCCACACTCAAAATGGAGTTTTCAGTCTGACACACACCTATAGAGAGTCCCCATATCAAACAATTAATAAGCTGTACGTTCCCCAGATAATCACAGCCTTAAGGAGTGGTGATTACCTTGCAGGGTAACAAAGGTTTTTGCCTTTTTCTCCTTGTGTATAAACAGTTTGAGATTTTTTTTGGTGGGGGCGGGGGAGGAGGAGAAGAGGTGGCGGCGGTCGGTCAAGGCAGGGTCTGGCATAACAGCATTTGAGGAGTTTCTGGCAATATGTTGGCTTACTACTTACGCTTGTACTCTCTCTTGATGGTGTTTCCCTTCTGCTTGATCTCTGCTGGTACTGAAGCTTTGGCTCCTAACTGGCTGTTTTGTTGTGAAGAGTCTGCCCCGATGCTGCATGCAGGAGAAGAGACTTTGGGGGAGAAGGGATATTTTCTGCTACTGTCATTGTCGTCTCTGAAGGCATTCAGTGGTGGGCGATCATCTCAAGATCATAACTAAAACAAGTGAGCAGGGAGATGCTCTGCTGTTAACTGCCTCTGCTGAGTTAGGAGAGTAGACCGGGACGTGACTAAACTAATAGACAGGTAGCCTGCCTGAGCCCTGCTGCGCCGCTGACCGGGAGCTGCCTGTGGTAAGTGCCTCCCGGCTGGAGCCTGCACCTCGCACCCTCTCCTGCACCCCTACCCCAGCCCGGAGCCCCTTCCTGTACCCAAACTCCCTCCCAGAGCCCTTACCTGCAGCCCAATCCCCTGCACCAACCCGGAGCTCCCTCCCAGAGCCCACACCCTCTCCTGCACCCCAACACTCTCTTCTAGCCCAGAGCCCCCTCTTGTACCCAAACTCCCTCCCAGAGCCTGCACCCCTCACGCTCTCCTGTACCCAAACTCCCTCCCAGAGCTTGCACCCCTCACTCCTGCACCCCAACCCCCTACCCCAGGCTCAGCCAATGCACACCCCACAGTTGAGAATGTTACATTGATCTGTGACCATCCCTGAAGGATTTTGGCTCTCTAAACCACAAACGACAGTAATAAAAGTAAAACTCATGAAATGTCCAGTGGATTCTATGAGATTAGGTGCAGTGTGACCACATGACCTCTGCACCCAAACTCCTTCCCAGAGCCCCGACCCACTCGCCCAACCCCCTGCCCCATCCTGGTGAGAGTGAGTAAGGGTGGGGGAGGGGGAGGGTGAGCGATGGAGGGAGGTGGGAATGGAGTGAGCGGGGCCGGGCCTTGGGGAAGGGGTGGGGTAGATCCTGGGTTGATCTTAAAATCAAAAAGTGATCTTGTGCATAAAAATGTTGGAGACCACTGCTCTAAGCCTTCTACAAGGATAGTCTATAAATAACTGTTGCTGATCTCACCCTGTGATTGTCATTCCCTACATTCTCAGGGGCTCTGCATCCTTTCTGCTACCTCTGGTAACTTAAGAACATCCTGCCTCTCTTTTTCCAGAAGTGCAAGAGTAATCCTCATTCTTGGTACCATATGTACCCTGAATGCCTTCAAGGACCTCTACTGGCAGGCCCTCATTTATTCACTACTTAGCTGAAATAGCAAGTGCGGAAGTTTGTTTTTTGAAGGTCCTATTAATTCTAAGGGACATTGCTAGGGCAGGGTTGGTAGGGTCAGACTTTCTATCGCATTTTAAAATGCGACTATTTAAACTGGTCATCTTTGCACTCCCCCCATCAAATTAAATGCTGTAAATGAATTCTTGAGCTGCACAAAGTGAGGAGAGGAAGGGACATGTTTCAAAGCTGCAGGGGAATGAGAGAGAGAGAGCTGTGATACCTCTGAAGCTATAATGTGCAGGGTAAGCTTAAATTAGTGGCAGCTCTCAGCTGTAAATGATTAGAGGGGATTTACTGAATAGTTTTCATTTTCTCAGCTACTGGCAAACAAGTGCCTTAAAAAATCCACTTGCCACCTGCTTAAGCTGTTGCATAATGCAAAAAGCATCATCATGCTGGACTTTCTTACTTGCCCTTTAATTTGGTTTGTGTGTCAATTTCTTATCACCCTGCCTGCACTAGTTTATCTTTCGATAACTTTCCATTTCTTCAGGCACCAGTTGGTTTTTATAGTTCTTTCAGACAGATCCTATTGGTTCCCATTTAAGGTGGAATTTAATTGTGTATTCAGTTACCTAATTTAAGATGCCAATTGCTGAGAAGATATTTTACTGCCAGACTAATTACAATGTCAGTTTGTTTCATGGAATGACATTAGTCATTCCGTACCAGGAGTCTACATGGTCGATTCTGCTGTTGAGGAGACATCTGTCACAATCTGTGCTGAGGTGGTTTCTAAGAGGGTAATTTTAAGTTTTATACAGCCATCAGGTGCTTTCTCAGGGTTGTCTGTTCAAACTTCAGTGGAAACTTCAGTGGAAACAGTGGAAACAGTACTATAAGTACTACATGATATTTGTCTCTATGCAGAGGGCCCATACAAACTAACCCTAACTTAGGTGGAACATAGACCTTGTGTTGGCCCTCTGCACAGGCTTGAATTTCACCCTAAATTTCTAAGGCACTAAAAAGAACAGTGGAAAAGCAGGAATGCTACAAAACAAGGTGCAACATACATATTAAAAAACTAGTTAAATAATGGAGAATGAAGATCAATCCATAATAATATCTAAATAGTGGTGTGAGGAGTGAGCCTACTCCTGCACCTACCCAATGTCAAGTGTGCTTGTAGACTCAGACTTTGAGGCCTGAAGGGACCATCATGATCATCTAGTGTGACCTCCTCTGCATCATAGGCCACAGGGCCTGACCCATAACCTCTGATTGAATTACTGAAGTTCTCAACTCTTGATTTAAAGACTTCAAGTTACAGAGAATCTACCATTTACTCCAGTTCAAACCAGCCAGTGATCCGTGCCCCACTCTGTAGAGGAAGATGGAACACCACCCCGCCCCTCGTGTCTTTGCCAGTCTGACCTGGGGGGAAAAGTCCTTCCCGTCCCCAAATATGGCACTGAGTTAGACCCTGAGCATGTGGGTGAGACCCACTGGCCAAAAGCCTGTGAAAGAATTATTTGTAGTAACTAGAGCCCTCCCCCTCGAGTGTCCCATCTCCAGCCACTGGAGATGTTTGCTAATATCAGTTGTGGAAGGGCCATATGCCATTGTAGGTAACATCATACCATACCCTGCATAGACTTATCAAGATAAGTCTTGAAACGAGGTAGGTTTTTTTGCCCCACTTTTGGAAAACTGTTCCAGAACTTCATTTATTTGATGGTTAGAAACCTTTGTCTAACTTGAACCCTAAACTTATTGAAGGCCAGTTTATATCCATTTGTTCTTGTGCCAACGTTGGCCTTTAACTTAAATAACTTTTCTCCCTCACGGGTGTTTATCCCTCTGATGTATTTATAGAGAGTAATCCTATCTCTCCTCAGTCTTCTTTGTTAAGAAACTTGGCTTGTTTAACCTAAGTCTCCTCTTGTAAGGCACGTTTTCCATTCCTCTGATCATTCTAGTAGCTCTTCTCCAACGCTTGTTCCGGTCTGAATTAATCTTTCTTAAATATGGGTGTCTGAATTGCACACAGTGTTCTGGATGAGGTCTTACCAGTGCCTTGTATAATGGTAATAACATTTTCCTGTCTCTACTCCTAGGATTGCATTAGCCATTTGCATGGCAGCATCACATTGGCGGCTCATAGTCATCCTGTGACTGAACAATACACCCAGGCTGGCAATTTCATGTGCCAGTTCCTTTGATATTCTTGGATGGAGATTATTCAGGCCCCCTTGTTTGGTCCCGTTAAGCTGTTTGCAGGTCACCTCGGATGTGGTCATCTCTACCTCCATATCCTTGTTCCCATTAGTCACCCTGTCACTGTGCCCAGGCTTCTTGTTACTCTTATTCAAAACTGAGGCAGAGTGTTCATTTAGTTGTTAGGCCATGGTTGGATTATCTTTAATCTCCACCCCTTTCTCAGTGTTTAGCAGTCCCAATTCTTCTTTCCTTGTTTTCTTTTTATTTATGACTAAAGAATCTTTTACAATTGGTTTGAATTGGTTTTAATTTTCTTTGCAAAGTCCATCTCTGCGTCGCTTTTCCCAGTTCTCACTTTTTCTCTACACTTTTTGACCTCCAGAGGTAGCTTTCCTTGCTGATCCATCCCCTCTTCTATTCTTGTTCAGGGTAACTTAGGAGAGTACTCAATGAACTCAGTGGAGACTGGCTGCTGTGTGCCTTTTTTATTTGGATTAATGCGGTCTGATTTGCTTTTAATGCTTCCAGGTGAACTTTGACATTGTGAGATTGAACTATTTTTACATGGGCTTGAAGAGCAGTTAAAGTGAAAACTACCAACGATTCTGAGTGAGGCAGTATAATGTGTGATCTCTTACTATTAGATAAATATGCATCCTTCATTTGAAAATTAAAATATATTATTTGAAATTTCCAGCAGCACTGGAAGTATCCGTGTTTGAGGGTTAGCCATTGTCAAGAGGAAAAGATTATAGCAGTATACAAATTATTAGGTGTCTGCTCTATATCGTTTCTCCAGCTATCTTACTTCTGGTTCTGCAGAACAGAGTGCCAATATTTCACTGTTACAAGGTGATGGAAGCTAATATATAAACACATTGTTCACCTTTCAAATGTTACCTTTGGCATTTTGCTGTAGACAGTTCCCTACTGAATTTCTTTCTGGTATCTTGTCCTGTGGAGAAGATCTGTGCTGCTTGTTAGTGTTCTGAAGATGTCTTATTGCGGTGTGCTGAGGTCTGAGGGTAGGAAATGCTCCTGAGAAGGGAAATATTGGGGGATGGGGCGAGTGGAAGAAAGGTGGAAATCTTCCTAAATTTGGCAATGAAATATGTTCAGTAGGATAAAATTGAAGGAACAAGGGTCACTTTTGTGACTCAAAGGGGGTAGGGGGCCACAGGTGAGGGGATTTTTGAGCAAGTAAAAGGCGTATTTTTTTTAATTTTTGAGCAAGTAAAATCTTTAAGTCCTAAACAAATTATCTGCTCCAACTACCCCTCAATACATTGACTTATAAAGGATAACTGGCAAAGTTGTGCTCTCTGAGATCACCTATTAAAACAAAAAACAATGTTGAACTCCGTGGAAGTAAAAACTGTTTTCTCTGTGACTAACTTTTGTTTGGCACTATTGAACTCCATGTGTTTACGTGATTAAATGGGATTAGAATGCAAAGTTTATGTGCTAGAACAGCTAAAAAGAGCTAATTTTGAATTGGAAGTAGTAATTACTACAATGTGGATGCATGCCTTAATCATGAAATGCAAAGCTGAATTGTCTGTTTTTCATAGAATCATACAATATCAGGGTTGGAAGGGACCTCAGGAGGTCATCTAGTCCAACCCCCTGCTCAAAGCAGGACCAACCCCAACTAAATCATCTCAGCCAGGGCTTTGTCAAGCCTGACCTTAACAACCTCTAAGGAAGGAGATTCCACTACCTCCCTAGGTAACCCATTCCAGTGCTTCACCACCCTCCTAGTGAAATAGTTTTTCCTAATATCCAACCTAAACCTCCCCCACTGCAACTTGAGACCATTGCTACTTGTTCTGTCATCCGCCACAACTGAGAACAGTCTAGATCCATCCTCTTTGGAACCCCCTTTCAGGTAGTTGAAAGCAGCTATCAAATCCCCCCTCACTCTTCTCTTCTGCGGGCTAAACAATCCCAGTTCCTTCAGCCTTTCCTCATTAGGGGGCTGGAGCACATGACTTATCATTTTTGTTGCCCTCCACTGGACTCTTTCCAATTTATCCACATCCTTCTTGTAGTGTGCAGCCCAAAACTGGACACAGTACTCCAGATGAGGCCTCACCAATGCTGAATAGAGGGGAATGATCACATCCCTTGATCTATTGGCAATGCTCCTACTTATACAACCCAAAATGCTGCTAGCCTTCTTGGCAACAAGGGCACACTGTTGACTCATATTCAGCTTTTCGTCCACCGTAACCTAGGTCCTTTTCTGCAGAACTGCTGCCTAGCCACTCAGTCCCTAGTCTGTAGCAGTGCATGGGATTCTTCCTTCCTAAGTGCAGGACTCTTACTTGTCCTTGTTGAACCTCATATTTCTTTTGGCTCAATCCTCTAATTTGTCTAGGTCCCTCTATATCCTATCCCTACCCTCCAGTGTATCTACCACTCCTCCCATTTAGTAACCTCTGCAAAGGGTGCTATCCACGCCATCCTCCAGATCATTAATAAAGAGATTGAACAAAACTGGCCCCAAGACCGATCGTTGGGGCACTCTGCTTGATACCGGCTGCCAACTAGAGATGGAGCCATTGATCACTGCCTGTTGAGCCCGATCTAGCCAGCTTTCTATTCACCTTATAGTCCATTCATCCAGCCCATACTTCTTTAGCTTGCTGGCAAGAATACTGTGGGAGACCATATCAAAAGCTTTGCTAAAGTCAAGGAATAACACATCCACTGCTTTTCCCCTCATCCACAGAGCCAGTTATCTCATCATAGAAGGCAATTAGGTTAGTCAGGCATGACTTGCCCGTGGTGAATCCATGCAGACTGTTCCTGATCACTTTCCTCACCTCAAAGTGCTTCAAAATTGATTCCTTGAGGACCTGCTTCATGATTTTTCCAGGGACTGAGGTGAGGCTGACTGGCCTGTAGTTCCCCAGATTCTCCTTCTTCCCTTTTTAAAAGATGGGCATTACATTAGCCTTTTTCCAGTCATCCGGGACCTTGCCCGATCGCCATGAGTTTTCAAAGATAATGGCCAATGGCTCTGCAATCACATCTGCCAACTCATTTAACACCCTCAGATGCAGTGAATCCGGCCCCATGGACTTGTGCTCATCCAGCTTTTCTAAATAGTCCTGCACCACTTCTTTCTCCACAGAAACCAGCTTGTTCACTTCCAGCCATAAACTAAACCAGAAGGGCCTGTTTACAAATTAAATAGGATGAAAACATTATCTTGCAATTTCCCATGTCAGTTTTTCTCCTTTTGAGTTTAAATATATGTTTTGCTGCCCTGGGGGAAAAGAATCTGTTTAAACTCTGCAATTACAGGTTTGAAATTGTGGGCAGAAAGGGGAAAAATACAGGGCTGATTATACACCTACTCTGTTTTTAATCTTTATAGATATGTCCTAGGGCTTTGTAGTAGCTAATCCATCTTCCGTTTTTGTAATAGATAGCTGCAAGATCATGTACTTGTTTTCGTAAAAATAGAATGGTCAAAATGCTCTTTCAAGTGTATGTAATGCTTTTGTATATTAAGGGTAGCAAAAGCTCTATGCAGAGTGAATATCAGGTAAACTAAACATTTTTGTTGTTGTTTTTCTGTTGAGTGTGGATTTTAAACACACAAACAACCCCCTCCAAAGACTGTTTGAATTCCTGGGCATATGTATTCCAGGTCTACCTTTCCTCCTTATGCTGTAAACAAAGTGTGTGTACAGGAAAGTCATTCTAGTCAAAACTTGTACTGACATCAAAGACATTTCCATGCCTGGAATGAGAGAGGAGGCTACCTGCTGTGTAGGTGAGTGGGATTTTTCAAAAGCATTCTCTACTTGTCTACGTGTTGCCACTAGAAGTTTTACTTACTGAGTTTGATGGGAACAGAGTTAGTCCAATATAATTTTTTTCCTTTCAAAACAAGGCTTTTTTCCAAGTGTAAAGCTAACAGGAATTTGGCAGCTGTTATTCCTTTAAGAACCATATTGTTATGCCAGAGCTTTAGATAACTTTTGTTTTTGTATTTAACCAAATCCAAATGTGGAAAGCCAAATCAATTAATCTTTTAGGTCAAAGCCAGTTAAGGCCTCTGGTGTACACTCATACTGATTTATTTAGATCTTTTTATAGGGTAAATGTTGGATCCTTGTATAATACTGCATTGTTTAAAAATATTTGGACATCAGCGGAGACACTCTAGCCACTTGGATAAAGTACACTGTTTGCATTAAAGGATCAGACATACTGGGGTGAGAAGCCCTGATTTTATTTTTTATTTTATTTTTTTAATTTTTAAAATCCTATCAGCTGGTTCCTAACAATCTCCTTTATTTCTATAAGGCGTGGGAGCAGAGGGTTCTTGAAGTGAGGCGGGATGGGGATGTGGGGAGCGAAAAGGGGGGGGACACCATTGGCACTTACTTTAAAAACTCTTCATGGGAAGCTGCACAAAGTGCACTATGGATGTTGTTTTTCTTAAAGCTCCCTTAAGGTTAGATTTTTGTACAATGGTGCTAGCTGACCAAAGATTTTTCCCTTGTGACTTGATTCCTTTGCAGGTCTCTTAAATTGGAATGCTTTAGTTTATAATATTACATGGGCGAAGGGACAATAAACAGAAGAAATTACTAAATCTACCTTCCTTTTAACCATTATCTTACCATATTAGCATTCCATCCTTGTACGCTGCTCCGAATAGGTGTATTAGTATGGGCAACGTAGGGCACTATACATCTCCAGTAGAAATCTTATGGAGCTAGAATGAAAGTAGACATCCATTCCCCTCCCCCCCCTGCCCCAGTCGTCCTCCGCTTTCTGGAGCTGTCACACTGATGCCTCTTACTCTGATGGACTGCTGCCATCAAACTGCCCTTTCATATAGTCTCTCTCCTGCAAGATGGGTTTCTGATTATGCAATTTGAACAGCCACAAGTGAATAATGTCACTGTAGAGCTGTTGAACATCCGCTCAGGTAGTTAGCATCCCATCCGCTGCTTTGTTCTGGTACAGAGTGAACAACCTCCCTAGCCAGCGCTTAACCACCCTCACAGTTAGGAAGTTTTTCCTAATGTCCAACCTAAACCTCCCTTGCTGCAATTTAAGCCCGTTGCCTCTTGTTCTATCCTCAGAGGTTAAGGAGAACAATTTTTCTCCCACCTCCTTGTAACGACCTTTTACATACTTGAAAACTGTTGTCATGTCCCCTCTGTCTTTTTTCTTTTCCAGGCTAAACAAACCCAGTTTTTTCCATCTTCCCTCATAGGTCATGTTTTCTAGACCTTTTAATCATTTTTGTCGCTCTTTTCTGGACTCTCTCCAATTTGTCCACATCCTTCCTGAAATCTGGCACCCAGAGCTGGACACAATACTCCAGTTGAGGCCTAATCAGAGTGGAGTAGAGCCGAATAATTACTTCTCATGTCTTGCTAGTACATCCCAGAATGATGGTTTTTGTTTTGTTTTTTTGCAACAGCATTGCACTGTTGACTCTAATTTAGCTTGTGGTCCACCATGACTCCTAGGGTTCCCTTACCATTTGGTCAAATGCAAAGAGGTAAGAGCAAGCTACCCAGTGGGACAGAGTCTGAGGTGCCCAGAGAGGAGATGGCCACCTGTCTCTGTTCCCTGCAAACTATTTTCCTCTGCCTCCAGTGAAAACAAAAAATGGGAAATGATTGCCTAGGAAGGAGTACTGCAGAAAAGCTCTGGGGTTTATTCTAGATCACAGACTAAATGAGTCACAATGTAGTAGTAATGCAGCAAAAGCAAACATTACATCCCAGTATAATGGCAGGAGTGTTGTAAGCAAGACAAAAGAAGAAATTCTTCACCTGTACTCATCACTAATAAGGCTTGAGCTTGAGTATTGTGTCCTGTTCTAGGCCTCTCACTCCAGGAAAGATGTAGACAAATTGGAGACTGTCCAGAGGAGAACAAAAGTGACTAAAAGAAAACATGACCTACAAGGAATGATTGGAAAAAATTGGGTTTTAGTTGTTGGGGGAGGGGGGCACAATAGGTCTTGAAGTAGGTAACCCTTTGTGGGGGAGGGATAGCTCAGTGGTTTGAGCGTTTGGCCTGCTGAACCCAGGGTTGTGAGTTCAATCCTTGAGGGGGCCATTTAGGGATCTGGGGCAAAAATTGGGGATTGGTCCTGCTTTGAGCAGGGGGTTGGACTAGATGACTTCCTAAGGTCCCTTCCAACCCTGATATTCTATGATCCCTTTCCACAGTACTCCTTCCTAGGCAGTCATTTCCCATTTTGTATGTGTGCAACTGATTGTTGTTCCCTAAGTGGAGTACTTTGCATTTGTCTGGAGTACTTTGCATTTCATCTGATTTACTTCAGACCGTTTCTCCAGTTTGTCCAGATCATTTTGAATTTTAATCCTGTCCTCCAAAGCATTTGCAACCACTCCCAGCTTGGTATCGTCCGCAGACTTTATAAGTGTACTCTCTGTGCCATTTATCTAAATCATTGATGAAGATATTAAACAGAACAGGGCCCAGAACTGATCACTGCGGGACCCCACTCGTTATGCCCTTCCAGCATGACTGTGAACCACTGATGATTACTCTCTGGGAACGGTTTTCCAACCGGTTTTGCACCCATCTTACAGTAGCTCCATTAAGGTTACATTTCCCTAGTTTATTTATGAGAGTCATGTGGGACAATATCAAAAGCTTTACTAAAATCAAGATATACCATGTCTATCGCTTCCCCCCATATCCACAAGGCTTGTTACCCTGTCAAAGAAAGCTATCAGGTTGGTTTGACAGGATTTGTTCTTGACAAATCCATGCTGACTGTTATTTATCACCTTATTCTCGAGGTACAGAAGTTAAGCTGACTAGTCTGTAATTCCCCGGGTTGTCCTTATTTCCCTTTTTATAGATGGGCACTATATTTGCCCCTTTCCAGTCTTCTGGAATCTCTCCCGTCTTCCATGATTTCTCAAAGATAATTGCTAATGGCTCAGATATCTCCTCAGTCAGCTCCTTGAGTATTCTAGGATGCATTTCACCAGGCCCTGGTGACTTGAAGACATCTAATTTGTCCAAGTAATTTTTAACTTCTTTCCCTATTTTAGCCTCTTCTGATCCTACCTCATTTTCAGTGGCATTCACTACGTTAGATGTTCAATCACCACCAACCTTCTTGGTGAAAACCGAAACAAAGAAGTCATTAAGTACCTCTGCCGTTTCCATATTTTCTGTTATTTCCCCCTACCCCCTCATTGAGTTATGGGCCTACCGTGTCCTGGGTCTTCCTCTTGCTTCTAATATATTGTAGAATGTTTTCTTGTTACCCTTTATGTCTCTGGTTAGTTTGATCTCGGTTTGTGCCTTGGCCTTACTAATTTTGTCCCTACATACTTGTGTTTGTTTTATATTCATCCTTTGTAATTTGACCTAGTTTCCACTTTTTGTCACTCTCTTTTTGATTTTTAGATCATTGAAGATCTCCTGGTTAAGCCATACTTCCTATCTTTCCTACGCAGTGGGATAGTTTGCTATTGTGCCCTTAATAATGTCTCTTTGAAAAACTGCCAACTGTCTTCTATTGTTTTTCCCCTTAGAATTGCTTCCCATGGGATCTTACCTACCAACTCCGAGTTTGCTAAAGTCTGCCTTCTTGAAATCCATTGGCTTTATTGTGCTGTTCTCCCGCCTACCATTCCTTAGAATCATGAACTCTTATCATTTCATGATCACTTTCACCCAAGCTGCCTTCCACTTTCAAATTCTCAACCAGTTCCTCCCTATTTGTCAAAATCAAGTCTAGAACAGCCTTTCCCCTGGTAGCTGTTTCCATCTTCTGAAATAAAAAATTGTCTCCAATACATTCCAAGAATGTATTGGAGAATCTCTGCCCTACTGTGTTGTTGTTTTCCCAACAGATGTCTGGGTAGTTTTAAGTGCCCCATCACCACCAAGTCCAGTGCTTTGGATGATTGTTAGTTATTTAAGAAAAGCCTCATCCTCCTCTTCTTCCTGCTTAGATGGTCTGTAGTAGACCCCTACCATGACATCACCCTTGTTTTTTACCCCTTTTATCCTAACCCAGAGACTTTCAGCAAGTCTGTCTCCAACATAAGACAAGCTTCAGAACTCCTTAACCCTCTCTTGGAATCTCCTCCACCTTGCAACCAGCAGTGCATCCAGTATTTGCAACTGGGATAAGGGGTAAAACGATATGCAAATTAGCAACATTTTAATGAAAGAAAACTACATGAAATCGCATGCTTGTGTGCACCACTGTTAGTGGTACTGGCTGTCTCGCAAAGTAGTTGCTTGTATTATGTGTCTTTAGTCAGCTCTCAATAAATAAACATCAGAGCTGATCAGTTCAAACATTTTGAGACTGCAGTGCACCAAGAATGGAAAATGGACATTTCCCCAGTAGTTGGCAGAGTAACACATCCTTAGCAATACACAGATATTGTGACAGGATACTTTCAGCAACGCTTTAACTAATGGTCTCTTCCTTGCCAATATTTCCTCCATTGTTAATCAGTAGACCTAATCTTGATTCTTGGGTAGATATTGTAAACAATGCTTAACTATAACCTTTCACCATAGCTATATTTGCTGAAGTGTGTAGAGAGCTGAGCAGTAACATTGCAGGCAACTTCACTGTAAGTTCTCCCCCAGTGTAATGGTACCTTTTTGCCAATTGGTTGACAATACAACACAGAAACTGTAAGTCCATACTTTCCATTTTTGTTCTGCTTCTGCAAGGCATTTGTTGAATTGATCCTCATGTGACGGCATCTCTAGTAGCCACTGATGCTCCTACGAGTTCTGTGTTTTAATATATTGATCACTAGTGCACGTCTAATTTATTTAGGGCACTTTTGGGCAAGAAACTAGAAAATACATTGTACATATCTTTTCAAGGCAGTCTTCCTGATTTCAGGGAGACAGAACTTTAAAGATATTTTATTGGCAGATGCCAGTAAATCTGCTTCAGAGATATTTTCAAGTCAATCCCTTCTCCTTGACTAAAGTTCTTGGCCTTTACACCCACTTAGTAAAACAGCTGCTCTGTGTTAAGTGAGCACTGGCAATATTACCCTGCAAAGAAACCCTTGGTCTGTTGGCAATTAATTTAGCAGCTTTAGATTTCTGCACTGTTTTCACATTTGAAGACTAATTCTGTTCCCAATTATTTTTTTAAAAAATGCAGTGCTATAAATTTAAACTTGTTCTTACTGGGAGAATGTGGCAGAAGCATCATCATCAATGGCTGTGTTTAAATTCTTTCCATATTTTAAAAAAAAATTTTATTGGCAGAATGTTTTGTCTTGAGTAAATTCCGCTTTATCACAAGCTTTTGACAATTTTTCCCTTGCATCCCAGTTGAGGCCATTAGTAAAAGATTTATATGGAGTTTCGCTGCTGCTTATCGTTTTGCATACAGCATTTAACACCTTCACTGTGTAAGAACTGTACTTTTAAAAATACTTTGGTGCAGATGGTTTTCTCCCTAGCAGTGCAAATCTTAAAAGAAAAAGAAAAGTCATTTTCTGTTTTTTCTTGAAACGGCACATTGTGGTGCTTGGGCATCTTTGAGAGAGGAGGCTTTTTTCCCTATCTCATTATTTTCCACCCTTCAAGCTATCTAGAGTCTAGCTAACCAGGAGAGCCTTTACTATCATTCCAATCAGCTGCTGGGTCAGGTTTATTCAAAGCTGCCTTGTAGCTGATACCCTTTCTGGGTGGCCACATCTTTGATGTTTGGCCTTAAGTGGGCACAAAATAGGAACTGTATTTTGTGGCATGAGACCCCCCCCCGCCCCCGAAAAGGCAGGGTGCCTCATGGAGGAACTTGCAGTCTAAGAATTTTTTGGCATCCACAGGAGAAGTGAAATCCAGGAGACTTGGATAAATATTGGTCTGTCAGCAGATAGAAATGTGAGAAAAGCAAAACCCTTGGTTGGGTGAAATTGAAAAGAGAAGCAGCCTAGCTGTGAGCTGGGCACAGTCTTAGGCTTTGGCTACACGTGAAACTTCAAAGCGCTGCCGTGGCAGCGCTACCGCGGCAGTGCTTTGAAGTGCAAGTGTGGTCGCGCGCCAGCACTGAGGGAGAGCTCTCCCAGCGCTGCAGGCACTCCACCTCCACGAGGGGAATAGCTTACAGTGCACTGGGGCACTGACTACACTGGCGCTTTACAGCGCTGTAACTTGCTGCGCTCAGGGGGGGGTGTTTTCACACCCTTGAGCGAGAAAGTTGCAGCACTGTAAAGGGCCAGTATAGTCAAATCCTTAGTTGAAATCTTGTCCCAGAGTGATAAACGGAGCCAAGAACTGTATCTAGCCATGCATCTATATTGCCCTCATCACCGGTGATACCTTCTTCAGAAATTTCTTTGGCACCAGCTCTTGGTTTTCAGGCTGCTGTTGGAAGTATTCTGTTAAGCTTTGATTCATCGAAGTGAAGGTACAAATTTTGTTCTGGATCTTGTGCAGTATTGATGATGAGCCTTTTTAATTGGCCTATTGGGACTTTCTTGTCCTGCTTGCCTTGTGAACTGAATAAACATTAAGTTCCTGTTGCTACTTCCTTCTGAGAATACTGCTTTATGGCCTTACCTATGTTACAATATTGTCTCTCTAGTTCTGGTGGCATATGCTGCTCCCCTGTGGGCTGACTGTTGATCTTGTGTAAGTGGCTAGCATGCTTTTTCCAGCTCCTTTCTCTAGGAGTTTCCTCTTTATAATATGTCCATGTTCATCTCTCTCAAAGGTGAAAATTCAAACACATTTTCTAAAGTTCTTTGGCATGCTGGTGAGTTATGCTGTTGCAAACCCACCCATCTGACTCAGTGTGACCTGTTTTGATTTCAGTTGTGCTTTTAAACGTATCCTTTTCAAAATCAGAGTGCTAACTTTATCTTCATTTAGCATGTTCAGGGTAGGCTTTTGTTTTCCAAAATACCTTTTATAGCTGTAGGAAGTTGACTTGTTTCATGGTGATAAGATAACTGCTGGTATGACACAAACTGTATAAAATTCACTTAACCTTTGTTTTGTTGGAATGCTCCTGTCATGTGGAAACTTTGACTGCAAATAACTCCTTGGAACACGTGCTTTCAAGGAAAAAAAAGGTGTTTTGTTTGGCATAGGGTCTGCTCTGAAGGCGGCAGATAAGATGTATGACTGCTTTCAGTATTATGAAAAATGATTGCATTTTTGTGTGACAGCAGTTGTGTGCACACAACCCCAAATGTGGACAGAAGGAGGAGGGATAGTGTACTGTGCAATGTCTGTTTTCCAAAACAGTCTCCACAGAAAATTGTACTTGCAGTCTCACTGACTGTGTATGTGTAACAGTCTTGTGGTGTCCTGCATATTTTTTTCTTTTATTACCGTGCACCACGTTTTTATCTCCTGCCGACAAAACAGCCAATAGTCACGATGTTGACCTCGTCCACTAAATATGGTGTTTAGGAGATTTCCACTGTTAAATTTAAAATGTGTGAAAGAGGACCCTCCGTCTTCAATACTGTTAATCATTACACTGTCTATTTAATGGTTTGACAGCCTCTGTGGGTCTTCTCATTTAACATGTTGGGGAGACAGACTGGCAGCAGCAGTAAGCTGAAACCTGGTTGTATTCAGAATGGGATTCATACTTGTAAAAGGAGAATTTGTTTTTAAAGCAAAGGCATGTGCTTTTTCTAAATTAAAATCGGACACATTTTTGTCAAAATAGAATCACCCAGTCTGTGCGCTGTGGAGTCATAACTTTGTCTAAAGTCAGATGATCGTAAAGCTGATTCCAGCTTTCGGTGTTGTTTGGTGGAATAGCTAAATCTGTTCCTGCCATTATTTGTAACATCCTGTTTAACAGTGATAACGGTGACCCTCATATAGTGTCAGTCAAAAGTTAATTTGACTAACAAGTTTGTTCCTTTAAGGTGAACGTTTGCACATCTGCAAAATGTGGCACCGTGGTGGTAGTTTCACACGTGCTTGTCTCATTTGCTGCCCATAAGCATAAAATGTATTACTCACAGGATGAGCATGCATAAAATGTATTATTAGCTATTCCTTTCTATCACTCAGCTATCAAGTACTGGACAATCAAAAAATAGAACTGGGCTGATGTGAGACAGTCTGCATATTGTTTACAGGATATTTCAGATCTGGGGAATATTACTGAGAGTCCGTCACTGAGGCAGTCTGTGCTGTAGCACAGAGGCTGCAGAAACAAAAGCTGTATGTAGGGTTTTCATGTGGAGTGCCAGAAAGGGACAATCTAAGCAGTCAGTACAAAAGAAGGAACTCCTCCTATACCTGTCTTAGGCTGTCCCTGGGCAGTCTTGAAGGGAAAAAAACTTATTTTTGTGAGAGTTATGAAGTCTGAAGAAGATCCTGAAGATGGAGAAAATGTTGTTGGGGATCCAAGCTAAGTGAAGGATGGAACAAAATGAATGTAGGGAAGAAAAAAATAGTATATTGCTTAGAGCAGCCTGTTTTGAATTCTGGTTGGGTGCTTGCCTTGTAAACTGCAGCAGTTTGTAACTGAATGTGAGGTAAATTATTTGTTGCTGACAACAAGGAGTTGCAAGTTCTATGATGACTTGTTGGTTTTCCTGTGCTGCTAGAAACACAGTAGGTATCTTGTATTTCCCATTAATGGAAGAGAGATTTTTTTTTTTTTTAGTAACCCTATCTGCATGAGTTTAAATTTTGTATATATTCAAGCTGTTTCTTACTTTTTATTTACCATCCGTTATGTCTGTAGCCACTATAATAGTGTTTGTTTCTTGTTGGCAGCTTCTACTACAAAAAGGTTAAAATATAAAGCAATGCTGTGAACCACTTCTTAATTGACAATTACTTGGTTTAGTGGACTGTAGTAAATTGACATAATTGAAAATAATCTGTGCAGAAATCACTAACCTTTATATTGTACATGGTTTTCTTAGGACTTGTTACTAAACTTTTTTTATACTAATCATTCTAAATTTGTGAAGATCTTAATTATGGGTATAATGATATAACATAGTGGTTTCATTTAGAATATTTCTCTCATTTTAAAAGGTGCTTTATTGATGAGTTTGAATTTGTTCACACTTATAGATATAAGAGCTTGAAGGTTAAGCCTGAAGATCTTTGACAATTTAAAGCATCTGTCTGCATGCAAAACATTTTATTGAATTCCCTTTGAACCTAACACACTGAATATATTAAAGCAGTGGTTTTCAGCCTTTTTTCATTTGTGGACTCCTAAAAAATTTCAAATGGAGGTTTGGACCCCTCTGGAAATCTTATTAGAGTATTTAGAGGTAGCAAGAGGATGCTCCATACATAATCTTTAAAGTATATAAACTTACACATGCAAAGAAATTTTGAGTGACAAGAAAAATTGCCAGTTTTCAGAGCAAAACAACATATCCTCTCCAGGACTAGCGCACATGCCGGTTTAGTATGGAAGCAATGACTGGCTTTAGCTAAACACCAAAAAGGCAAAGGTGTTTTAATACAGTAAAATTTAGCTAATTTAGGTGGATTGGGAGAGAAATTCCAAAATAGATTTTAATTGACTGTACTAATAGTAACTGTTGTTGGTAGGATGTTAATGAGAGAGATTAGCCATTACCTGTTTTATTACAATACAGAGTAGAGGTTCCAGTCATGTTTGCAGCTCCATTGTACAAGGCATTCTGCGAAGTAAGAGTCACTTCTTCAAATAGCCAATGAGAGACCTGGCTACAGCACATTAATATTGCTAGAGAGGTTACTAGAGACAGCCGCTGTCTTGCATGGATTATCTATACACTACTTTATTAAACACACCTGGAAAGACCTAAAAACTTTGCCTCATTAGGGAACATTGAATTCTAAAAACTGTTTCTTTTTCTGCCCAAGACTTAACTTGATTTTTTTAAAAACATTTTTTACATGAATACGTATTCTTATTTTTTATGTACCTTTTCCTTTCTTCTTGTACATATAAAGACTGACAAGGCTCTCCTTCTTAAAAATCCAGAAATCATAGATTAATGTTTTTGACAATTTAAGACTGGAACAAAATATATTTCTTACCGTGCATAAATTTTAAATGTTATTAACAATATCAGTTTGCAGTTTTATTGGAGAAAACACAAAAATGATTCGGCCTCTTTTCTTTGGAAATTTGGATAGGTTTGCTGAATGCTGGTTTGGTAGAAGATCTGGTTCTCACTAAATCAAGAACTTGAAAATTTTTATTCAGTGACCTGCAGCAGCTGGAAATAGCTTTGTTGTTGTGTTTAGTGAATTTAGTCTCTACGTAGCCAAACTTGCAGCTAACATTCCATTATAATCCTGACTTTTTCCCCCTCCCACCTCCTCCTTCTGCCAGCAACTTCACTGATCAGTCTGAAATGTTCCATGAAGGATTTTAGCTCCCAAGTGGAATTTTTCTGGAATGTAAAGGGCAATTTGGATAAAGTGATTTGGAGGCATATAGGTCAGAAATGGAAGTGGGTTTCACTTATTGGGATAGATTCCTAATATGTTTTGGTTTGTCAGACCAAGTGTGCTGAAACTCTAAATTTGTGGGTGGTTTTTTTTGTTTTGTTGAGTTGAGTGTTGTCTGACTAGTATTGGTGGGTGAATTATAGCTATTAAAAATGATTTATGCATTCTTTACAAAATCTGCATAGCCAAGTACTCTGCAGGCAATTTGAAACAACTCCATGAACTTCCTCATTCTCAAACTGCTTGAGGAGAGCTAAAATGTCCACACTGTTAATTGGAGAGCTGCACAGGGAACCTGATCTTCTTTTGCTTGTTTCCAGCATCAACTTTTCATTTTGAAATTGGAAAATTAGGTAGTTGGTTCTACTATAGTTCAGCCATTACTTTTTTTGTGTTTTGTTTTAATGGGCCAAATTCAACAAGGAATGGAACTCCGATGGGAATCTTGGTGCTGAACTAAATGTGTGGGAGTTATAAGTTGCCCATAAATTGAGTTTAAGTGGGTATAAGGGACAAAATAGTGTAATTTGCATCAGTTGGGCATTCAGTTGTGTATATTGCAAGTATAAGTTACTTTTCCAAGGTGCAGGAGAGGCATGTGCCAGGAAAAGCAACTTGAAGGAAAGGAGTGTGTAAGATAAAAGCAGCTACTTCCTCGCAATCCTGTGGTGAGTTTTAGCCCTGGAATAAGTGGGTATACCACTCACTCATTTTAATGGAATTTGCACCAGCTTAAGCTAAAGATGAATTTGGTGCGAAATTGGCTACTCTTATTTTGCATACTGCTGAATGCCAAATTGGCAGAAGTTGGAGTATTTTGCTAATCACATTGCTCTCTTCTATTCACTTGATACTCATAAGGATTGTAAATTAAGTTTAGTTTAGATGTACCCCATTGCATTTTCATCTACAACACTCCTTCCTTGTATGTGGGGGTAAAAAATCTCCCAATCAAAATCTATAATGCCACCACTCTATCCTCACTGTTCCTCATTAAACCTCTTGGCTGATATACAGAAAACTGTATTTGAAAATGTCTAGATAGGTGGCAAGTTGTAATTTTACTATTGCTCATATTCTGTGCTTAAAACAGCCTATTTTTGTTACTCCTTCCTGCTGCCCACTTACATTTCATCCACTTGTTATGTCTTGTCTCTTAATTTGTGAGCTCTTTTGGACAGGGGACTGGTATATACCACACGTTAGTTGAGAGGGGCCCCAACCTGGCTTAGGCTTCTAGGACTCTGCTGCTGCATAAATGTTGGATAATAATAAATAAAGATGCACTCGGAGGGGTTTGTTCATAGTTAGCCCAGAACTCAGACTCCTCAACCATGCAATTAACTGCTCTGCTGTGTGGTATGGCTCTTGTTAAGCTTTTGTTATCATGGAAGTCGCTCCTTCATTAAGATGACAATATGTAATGATAAACTTTCATATGGCCCCTCCAGCCCATTGCAAAATCCTTGTTATGTGACTACCCCCATCTATGTATTTTTCAAAAGTAAAACTGGTCTCCTGACTTGAGACTTGGCATGGAATCTTAGCTAACTTTTCTGGGGCTACTAACCTATTAAGAGCTGGTCCAAATGCTACTAAATTTGCATCCTCACTGTGCTGAGTGGGTTATGCTTTCCTGTCCTAGATGTGTATGTAAAATCAAAGATGTGGACTCTGTACTTTGTGTGGAGTCAAACCCTAAAATGAATTTAGGATGTTGATAGCTGCAGGCTGCAAACTTTGTCCTTATCAAATAGCCTTCCGTAAAATGTCTTAATCTTACACTGAAGTAGAGTGCAGGCTAGAAAGTTGGCAGTGGGCAGAGGCAGAGTTCAGTTTCTTTAACCTTATACTCTATGGTGGTTTTCATACTTTCATATTGGATTTTATGCTTTTAATGTAACTTATTTTTGTTTTGTTTCTGGACTTCATAGCATGTGGGTCTTTAGAGAAATCTACAGAATTCTAAGGGGACTTTTCCCCTTAAGTATGTGATATTCTATTCCATATAGTTCTTATAATGTCCTCATCACTGTAGTATGTGGACATCCTTCCAGTAGTGAATTAAGCAGTGTGTCTACACATCTGTCACATGTGGTTTTTCTCTTATGCTCTCCCCAGTGGGAGAACTGTGTGTGATGTCTTTTTGGTAGGGTTTTTAAGTATACATGCTGCTCTGTGTCTGTAGTAGATACTGACAAATTGAACTGTAATTTAATGAAGATTTCTTGCCTGGGAATAGGAGCAAATTCTGAAATTAATTTTTTCTGTGATGGTAATCTTAATGGGTTCACATGATGCAGTAAACTCACTTGTGGTGGTGTCTTTTTTTGTTTTTTTTTTTACTTCTGTCTTTATGCAGCTGAATACAGATTGGAGCAAATATGATGATCGGTTGATGAAAGCAGCTGAAAGGGGAGATGGGGAAAAAATTTCATCTATCCTTGCCAAAAAGGGAGTCAGTCCTACTAAACTGGATGTGGAAGGGAGATCTGCGTAAGTAATTCCCAAGAATGTAGTGGAGGATGATGGCATGAGTAGTGAAATCTGTTTAGATGGTAAATCTTCATTATATCACATTTTTACTGATGGTGTGTATTAGACTCCTCCCCATCTGAAACAGACAGCAGATTCCAGAATTAGAGTTCCAGAATTACGTATCTGTTAGAGGTAGAAGATTTTAAGCAAAAGAAGAATGTACACAAATTCCATACTTTACTAAAATAAGCTCCCCACTGTCCTATCCTAGATACAAATTCACACTTCATCTAGCCACAAACCATTGCTCTGAGGGCTGTCAAACCTCCTGTTAGGGCTAGTCTACACTACCTGCCTGATTCGGTGGGTAGCTATCGATCTTCTGGGGATCGATTTATCGTGTCTTATCTAGACACGATAATCGATCCCAGAAGCGCTTCCCGTTGACTCCGGAACTCCAGCCCGACACGAGGAGGAAGCAGTTGACGGGGGAGCGCCAGCCTTTGATTTTGCAGGGTCCACACCATGAGGTAAGTCGAGCGAGGTACGTCGACTTCAGCTACGTTATTCACATAGCTGAAGTTGCGTTCCTTACTTCGACGACCCCCCACCTCCCCCCCAGTGTAGACCAGCCCTTAGTCAAGTTCATTTAGCAGTACTGCTTTTAAAGGATGAGGGGAAATAGGAATAAGTGCTCATTGACAGCCGTCCCTCGAAGAGATGTGTGAAGTCCTATTGTGTGAAAGGCAAAAAGGTGGTAATTTGAAGGACCTTGTATTGAGCACTGAGTGTGGTTGAGGGGCTTGTAGGGGATTGATTGATTAGGTAAGAGTGGCGTACTGTACAGTATAGCAAGAGGGAGGCTTGAAAAGAGATCGGGAAGCAGGAGGATGGGGAAAGATAAGGAAAACCTACTCAACAGAAATCTCTGATCCAGGGGTCGATTCCATGAATTCAGGAGTCCACAGCATGATGGAGGCTTGTCCATGAAGCCAAAAGTAAGAGATCTAGCCAGTCCAGAAGTGGCTGTCTGTAATGTTTATTTCTTTCTCATTGCACAAACTGAATCTATATATGTAACTGGGTTTTTTTGTTCGTATGTAATAGTATATGGAGTAATTTCTTAAATTTCTTTAAAACAAACACCTTCCCCCAAAATCTAAACAAATCCTACCCTGTGTGTGTCTCCTAAAATGTTTCCTAAACCCCCGTTGGGTTTGCTAATTTAATTCTTTTCATAATGGATGTTATAGGAAAATACAGTTAGTATTTTTAGAATCTTCAAAACTAAACTAAAAATAAGATTTAAAAAGCATTCTCCAGGTATTACTGCCAACCATTGTGTCTCAAATTACCAGTGTTGATACTGTATTTCTAGGTTGTTCAACAGCATTAGTACTGTATGATTTGTGGTAGGTAATAGTAGGTAAAAGAAATATGTACTTTTGGGTGGAACATTTCTTTGGCTATCTGCCTGATTCTGCTACCATTTCAGGTTCTTGAATCATCTTGTATCAAAATTGCCAGGTACACCAAGAAAGTAGAAATACGAGTGGCCTTTGGATATTCTGCCCTACAAGCGTCCATTCTTTAATTCTTATATATTCTTTGTCCTCCTTGTGTTTTTCCACTATTGCTTATATTCCAGTAGTTACTCTGGCTCAGTGGAAATATGAGTGCATGATAGTATGGTTTACTCCTACTTGAGGTTTGGTGATCCCTTATCATATTTATGCACCAATGCATAGGATCCAGTCCTGGCTTCTTATAATTAATTCTACAGATGGGTAAATACTAGGCGTATGTATTTTATGGAAGAGTCTGCTGGAATTGTGTTGTGTATCTACCTCCTGTCTGAAATAGGAGGGATTCTGGTTACAAATGGAAAAACTGAACTACAACCATGGTTGGTAATAGGTGGACCAAACCCAATAGCTCCTCTGGATTGATGCATACTTAATAGACTTTTGAGGGAATTTCCAAGCCAATGGGGTATTCTATCTTTCTGCAGCCCCCTCAGCATTAAAAATAGTGGGATCCAGCAGCACTGCTTTAGGGGCCCCAATGCCACGCTGTATCTTTTCTGTACTTATCAAATCCCAGAGTACATTGGCAAATACACAAATAAAACTGGAGCTGGGGTTGATCAGAGTGAGAGATGCAGCCAGTTGAAAAGCAAGGGAACTAGAGAGGGAACTATTAGATTTTGTGGGAAGGAAAGGTAAAGGAGAGGAGGATGAGGAATTGCTCTTTACCAGAAGTTATCCTCCATCTTTAACATTTGGATTGATAGGAGAAGTTTGAGCTGGTTCTTATAATAGTCAGCTTGACCATCCTTCCTCAAGGTATGTTCACAAAAGTTAACAGAAATCCATGCAGCCACAATTTCAAACTGAAGTGATAGAAGTATCATTGCTTTGACTATGCTTGATTCTAGTAAATTTGAATCATGATTTGGAAAGGGAAAGTTTATCGATATTTTACTCATTCTCTGCCACGGACACACTTAGTGTACTGGTTTTATTGAAAGAAATGCTTCCTCCTCTCCCTGCCCTCTTCCGCCTCCCCCCCCTTTTAATTGGGCTGGACATGCTACAACACTAGACTTTCCAAGCTTGAACTATATGAGTGAAATCTGGTTTTAACCTACCTAACACTTCACTGTACAACTGGGTTGGTTTTTTTTTTTAATTGTGAGCTCTGCCTTTGCTGGCAAATGTTACCCTTTTTTCTTTTTGTTCTTCCATGCAAAACTAGTCTGTTTAAGCCAAGAAATGCATAGTATCTTTTTTTTTCCCCCCCCTTAGATTTCATGTTGTAGCATCAAAAGGAAATCTGGATTGTTTGAATACCATTCTTGTACATGGGGTTGATATCGTAGCCAGTGATGCTGCAGGTATGTTTCCTTAAAGTTCAAGGGTGACATTGTCAAAAACACTTGGCATAGGTCTGGTTTCCATCCCAAAACAAAATCTACATTAAATGCTTGTAACTTGTCCTGTAGTATGGAAGAGGCTAAAATAGATGCAGACTTGAGCATGTGTTGAATATCTGCTTGAAATTCTTTGCTTCCTCATGGCTAGAAACATGGTATAGAGTACATGCTTCAGACTGTCTGATTCTGTGTTGGATATAGTTTAGGTTCTCTGAATTGAACAGATTTCCAGGCAATAGAAAACTTTAACTCAAAAGAGTTTAAATGATTTTAAGTACTCTGGCTCCTCTGAATATGGACTTGTCTACATTTGCTATTCTAGCGAAGTAAGTTTTATTACATACTTCTAAAATATGTATGAGGACAGCATGGTTTATTGAGTTCGGAAAAAGTGCTGGGAGAATTTCAAAAGGTTTGGTTCTGAGTAGTATGTAAAACAGTGCAGATGCTTTTCTGAATTGCCTTTGGTCCAGAAACCAGCCTGGAAATCTCATGGGATTTTCATAACCTCGAAGTTCCATCTCAGTTCTGAATTTACTAGTGAGTAAGGAGGCATGTGAAAACTGGGAAGGTGGTGAAAAGAAAAAATAAACAAAAAATTGGTTAGTTATTTTATCTGTGTCAAATTTCTTGTTCCTTATGAATTACAATATTACATTATGAATAGTGAATTATCTGGATACAAGGGGAACATATTAAATGTCTTCATGGTATATTTTACTGCATGTTCATAATGATAGCCCTACTGTAGTTCCCAATTTAATGCTTTTATGTATATTTAATCCGTAGGGAGAAATGCGTTGCATCTAGCTGCAAAATATGGACATGCTCTTTGTTTGCAAAAGCTATTACAGGTATTGAAGACAGTAAACCAATTTTTGTTCCACATTTTACATTTAGGCGTAAAACGGGAAGTACATGTTCTTCAAGAGATGCTGTTAATTTTATATTTAGTCAGTTAAAAAAAAATTAAAAGTAGTTTTGTGGTACGGCACCTGCCCCTAAATTCCCTGTTTGGTAATGTGAATCTTTAGCGCATCTGGCACGTAAATATCTTGCAATGCGTGCTACAAAAGTGCCATGTGAATGCCTGTTCTCACTTTCAGGTGACATTGTAAATAAGAAGTGGGCAGCATTATCTCCTGTAAATGTAAACAAACTTGTTTCTCTTAGTGATTGGCTGAATAAGGAGGACTGAGTGGACTTGTAGCAAGTTTTACATTGTTTTGTTTTTGAGTTCAGTTATGTAACACAAAAAAATCTACTTTTGTAAGTTCATGATAAAGAGATTGCACTACAGTACTTGTATGAGGTGAATTAAATAATACTATTTCTTTTGTTTATAATTTTTACAGTGCAAATATTTGTAATAAAAATAATACAAAGTGAGCACAGTACACCTTATAATCTGTATTGTAATTGAAATCAATATATTTAAAAACGTAGAAAAACATCTAAGCTGCTGCGGCTGGGGAGAGGCACCTCTACCCTGAGCGGCTGTGGTGACAGAGGGCTGGGGGGAGTCCCCCCCCTCTCTCTCTCCCCACCGTGGCCCCGGTGTAGCCTGCACTCCAAACCCCACATCCCTGGCCCCACCCCAGAGCCTGCACCACCTGTACCCCAACCCTCTGCCCCAGCCCTGAGCCCCCTCACACACTCCAAATCCCTCATCCCCAGCTCCACCCCAGAGCCCGCGCACCCAGCCAGAGCCCTCACTCCCCCTGCACCCCAACCCTGAGCTCCCTCACACTCTGAATCCTGCACATTCATTCTGCACATGAACATAAAAAATTAGAGGGAACGTTGTATTCTACTATTTAACAGTGCGATTAAAACTGCGAATAATCGCGATCCATTTTTTTGAGTTAATTGCGATTAATTGACAGCCCTAGTTTTAATGTTTCTAGTTTTTACTTGTAAGCCTGAGCAACTTGTGCATTATAAATATTGGAACTAAATCTTAATTGATACACATTTAGTAATTAAGAATTATTCTTTTAACAGTACAATTGTCCAACTGAAAATCTGGATCTTCACGGTAGAACTGCTCTTCATGATGCCGGTAAGCAGTGTTTTTGCCATTCCAGGAACTGTTGCATGAAGTTATTTATTTCAGTTTGTTTTAAGAGGTTCTCCTTTAAATTATATTTCTCACTGAAAAGGATACTCTATCGTAATGTATCTACTGTAGAAGAAATTGGCATAGTTTTTTTCCCCCTTCAATTGACCACTGAAACTTATTAAACCTGTGGTAGAAAATATTTATCTAAATTTTTCTTCTGATATCACTCAGCTAATATCTATAGTGTTGAGAAAACACGAGTTCTGTTTTCAGGTGTCTAAAATTTTGAGGAAAAACTCTTCGGTTGAAATATCTCCTGTTTCTAACCTGAAAGTGTATCTGTGTCTGTGGGGGCAGAGGGAGTGGGGACTGATAAAATTTTATTCATTTTTAGATCAGTGTGAGGAACTGGATTACTGCTTAAGACCTATTTTTAGAGGAGGGTTTGCACTCTTACCCAAATGACGGCTGCTTAACACCTTGGAATTGTCATAGACTTTGTCCTCATAGAGGAAAATGTGTCTTTGACAGATCATCAATGAGTTTAGAAACAAGAACAAAAGACGTTAGAAAACTGCATACAACAAATGAGGTTTTCACTGAAATTTTAACAATATGGCAAGAGACGATGCTCTGAACACTGTTGTACAATGTTAGTAGGCTGAGGCTTTGTCTACAATGGCAAGTGAACGAAAAAACTTTAGTTGTTTAGAGATATTAAATCGCCTCCCCCCCCCCCCCCCCAAAAAAAAAAAAAAAGATAAGTTTTGTCAAGGAAAAGCGCTGGTGTGGACAGCACTTTGTTGGCAGAACTGCTCTCCTGCCGACAACGCTAACGCCGCTTGTTGGGGGTGGACATTTTTTTGTCAGCGGGAGAGCTCACAAACAGCGGCTACACTGCGCGCCTTTTAGCGGCACGGCTGTAGCGGCACAGCTGTGTCGCTAAAAGCTGCGTAGTGTAGACAACCTAAGATAGCTTAGTCTCGATCGGTCTAAATCCTTCCAAAACTCTATGCCCCTCCTTAACATTTTGGACTGTGATTGTGTGTTCATTGCAAATTGCACATGCTTTCAAGAGTTCACTGAATCCTAAAGCACAAGATACTCGTGTGTGTGTGTGTGTGTGTGTTGAATTTGACTTTCCTGAGAAACAGTGTATTAGAGGCTGGACGCTGGGTTATGGTATTCTGGAGGGATCTTACACAGATACTGCCGCAAATGACACTACTTTCTAAGAAGCGACAAAGGGTCCTGTGGCACCTTATAGACTAACAGAGGTATTGGAGCATAAGCTTTCGTGGGTGAATACCTACTTCTTCGGATGCTACTTTCTAATTAAGTTGCCACCTCCAGCATAAGGCCAAGGCCAGATTGTTTAGAATTTTAGTACAGGAATGTTTGTTCCTGCTGATGAACTTTCCTTAGTCAGTTCAAAAGCACAGCACTATGATAAAAATAGTCACCTACAGAATATGAATTCAATAATTATCTGTGTTGTCCTGCATAGAATAACATATGAGCATCTCGTCTGGGTTTGATTCCAAGTATCTTGCTCCATAGGCTGGGAGCAGCATCCAAGGAGTGCTTAGCTCACGGTAAGGATTGTATGTAGGGGGAGTGCTTCATGCTGCTCAGCAACTCCTGTGGCTAATTAAAGGGTAGCAACAAGTTTGAGTCCTCTCTGGTTCTGCTGAGCTAGAGGAATGGTGGCTGCACAGTGGAGCTTGGTATATGAAGGCTTAAAAGTGGAATCCTAGGCATACTTAAGACTCCATGGAAGGCTCTCCTCAGACACTTAAACCGCTCTTTCTTTTCTTTGTTCCCAAAAGCTATGTCAGACTGTTCCTCTAGTATTCAGCTACTGTGTGATCATGGGGCCTCAGTGAATGCCAAAGATGGAGTAAGTCACTAGTTATTGCTTATCCTTCCTTCTCTTCAGAATCTAATGGAATGCTGTGTGTTGTTGTTTTTTTCTCTTTGAGAATGTGCCCTTTCCCCATTTTTCCTGTTTTCCAGGACGGGAGGACACCCCTAGTGCTGGCCACTCAGATGTGTCGTCCAACAGTCTGTCAGCTTCTGATCGACAGGGGAGCTGATGTGAATGCCAGAGACAAACAAAACAGGTAATACATGCCATTGGGATATGTTGGCAATGTATCTGTATTCTTAAACAACAGGGCTCTCTCAGCTTTCAGACTTTCAAGTTGTAAGATACACTTGTTAAACCCTACAGCTGAAAAATATACTAAATTAAGACTTCAAATGAGCCAATTCAAGTAATATAAATAAATGAGACCGCATTCACAAAATGCCTATTTCCACTAAGTCCATAATTTCCATGACAATCTTCTATTTTTCAGTGTACGTATTCCTAGCTTACGCAGCTGAAAGACTGTTGACTTGTGTAGAGAATGTAGGCTGGTGCTTATTGTGAGTTGGAGAGAAGTAGAGTTGACAGCTGAAAGACCCAAGTGAAAGGGATTACTCTTCTCTGAACTCAGGCACTTGTGAAAAAATTTATCTTCACAACATATCCCTTCACGGTGCCCTGTGTTGCCTGTCTGCTGCTCCTCCCCAAGTCACATTTTTAAAAGCTCCCAAATCCCATTAAGGCCCCTAAATGACTTAGGCCCTCTTACAATTTTTACCTTGTGCATTTACATATCTGTACTGAGCTTCATGCACAGCCACTTCTTCCCCAGATATTTCTTCTTGGATTATAAATACACTATGCTGAGAGGTGGGCTTGGGCTTGTCGTGGCTAGAATATGGGAGCTTGCAACAATACTTTCGAAAGGTGCATACGCACTTATTTGGGTGGAACTACATGTTTCCAGGCACCTTCAGAATTTGGTTTGAGGTTTTTTTGTTTGACTCTTTTGATACCTTTTTTTCTATAGTATTTGAAATTTGTGTGCTGAACTTCTTAGTAAAACTTTAAATGAAGGATGGGGTAATAAACCTGTGTTTTGAAAATCATGAGTCTCTTGAGGAGAATAAGACTTGAGTTTACTTTCATTTTCTCTGTGAATAAAGCATGTTGGCACAATGGTTTTATTAAAATAATACTTTACATATTGGTTAAATAGAAAAAACCAATTACATGAAGATGCATTGAGGAAAGGTTCTTTCTCTAAGCACAGGCTTCTGTAATTGAGTTTACAAAAAAGTAGTGATTACTACTTCAAGTAAGCTGTCCATTGCAAATATTGTCTCCTTACGCGTTTGATGTGTGTGTGGTCTTTCTCCCCGCCCCCAGGACTGCTCTAATGTTAGGCTGTGAATATGGCTGCAAGGATGCGGTCGAAGTTCTGCTCAAAAATGGTGCAGATGTTAGTTTGGTTGATGCCCTTGGTCATGACTGTTCTTACTATGCCAGAATTGGTGACAATATTGACATTTTGGCCCTAATAAAGACTGCCATTGAGGATTCCAGCAAAGGTATGAAAAGCATTTCTTTATTTGGGAGAGATTTCTCTTGCTTTCCTTCTGGGTTTTTTGTTTTCATGCTTATTATTCCTCTTACAGGGAGTGTTGGCTCTTGACTGGGAAGATAATTTTTTTAAACATTACAATGCCTATATTAATACTATCTGAATTACATTTTGTGGACAATATCTTTTTGGAAATAAGTTTATTCAATATAAGGATGTGATATTGTCACAGTATACCGCACGCTAGCCTTGGAAGACAGACTCACTTCTATTCAGAACAAGAACATTAAAATGTATCTAATCCTGGGGTATTCCATTGTAATGTTATGCTGTTACAAAACCTAACATTGTATATGATGTTAATATGTTATACGTTTGGAAAATAATCAAAAATGGAAATGATACATTTTAAATAGGACTAGTTGTTTAGACCGCTCCTGAAATTGGTATAGCATTATCAATAATAATGAGAAATGTTGTCTTACTAATAGGAAAACTATTTGGATTTGTGATTAGTCTTTCAGTTAACAAATCAGAAATACCAATTGGTAATTAGATATTTCCTCTAATATCACTGTTAATTCAAGTTAGACATTGATCTAAGTATATATAAAAAATTAAAAACGTAACTTTTGTTGCTTTTTAGCAAGGGAGCTTATGAAGAAAGGACAGCCTGAACAAAAGGTCAGGCTTTTTTTTCTATGCTAAATGTCTCACTAAATGTCTCAGTCACTGAGGAAGCTCATATGTTCATATGCATTACTGACACTGCACGTTGTATGCTTGTAAAGGTTCCATGTTGAGCCCCTGTCCTCTTTGCTCATGTCTGATGACTGCCTTGTAAGAACACCGTATTATGATACAGGACTTCTCAGAATGAACGGGGACATCCCTGTTGTTCTGGCCAACATTCTTTGTCAATAAAACCTTTTCTGTTGTCCAGAGCTGCATATGAGCTATTGGTGAGCACAATGGTGGCTGTTTATACACCGTTACTGCACTGTCACAAAGCTCATGACTTTGTGTGAAAGACACTGTCTGAATCGAAGTTCTATTCTAAATCCATCCTCAGTAATATTTTCTCTACGTTTTTGTTCCATCTAAATGATCCTCAGTGGTTAATGCTGAAATGCTTAGACAGAATGTGACTCCCAGGTGCTTCTGGGGTTTCTAACTTTTATTAATGTGCAGTAAACGGTAACACTGCTTTAAATCCCATCCAGTGGGCAAGGCCAGTAAAAGTAATTCATTAGTTAAATTACTGTTTTCTAAAGCTTTTTTTAAAAAGTTGCTAATGTATATTTCCCCCCACTTGCTGTCTGTCAGTCCAGTAGTATAGCACAACTAGGATGTGAAAAATTTCCATGCCTGCTCATAGTTAACCTCACATTTTAAAAATATTTGCTCAATAGTACTTCATGTTGCCCAGGAGCCTGATTTTTATTTACTAAAATTGCATGGTCCATGTAATGGAAAATCATTCTACTGTTCATCTTTGCGAGCATAGGTGCTGGTTTTCTTAATTTGTATGTGGTTATTTTGAAACGTAGCTCTCTAACAGTCTGAATGTATTTGAAGCCTGATTCTCAGACCTCTTAAATCAGTTAGAGAGCTAATGGAAGACTCCCTAGCACAAGGGAATGCCTCAGCGGAGTAAAACCACAATAGCGGCTCATACACCATTTTTGTCTAGGCCAGTAATGTACATAAGTGTGCCTGGGGTGAAGGGCATGTGGCATGGCATGGTGATCTCTGACTGCTGGCATAGTTTAGAGTAGGCTCAAAGCAGCTGTTGTTAAACATAGGCACTGGTGCGGAAGTGACACCCCTCTTCAGCTGCATTCAGTGCTTGTTGGTTGTAGATGACAACCTGGGCCTTGATATTTAAATGATATGCATATTAGTTTGGGGATTAGAAATAAGACTACCACAATTTATCTCTGTAGATTAGATTGAGAAATTTATCTGATTTTTATCCTCTGTGAAATATAGTATAGCAGAGTAAGCGTGAACAAGTAGTAACACTACCCCCCATAGAATATATAATGAAGAATAATGCTGATCTCAGTTGGAAAACACTGGGCTTACATGTTGTATCCAGAAAGAGCATGAGTTTAGTTTGCTTAAATTTACGCTGCAATAACAGGTTACTAATGTGTCACAGAAACGGAATCAGCTGTATGCACAAGAAGTGAACTTCAAGCAGTATCGGGGGGAACAGCTAAGCATGCAGGTAAATCAGAATAAAAAGAACAGGAAGGGGTTTGTGCTTTTGTATATTTTATTTGATAATCAACATGTCTGATGAAAGATTAGGGTTTGGTTATAAATCATATTGTCATTCCCATAAGAGGAATGCAATATTTCAGCTCTCAACATTACTGACATGCAGTGTTGCAAGTGTGTAATTTGTTACCTGTCTTTTAAAAAGGGATAAAATCTCTGCAGTGTTTTATCAGATTAAAAAGTTATAAAAAAGTCTTCCACTTAAAATGCATGCTAATCAGTTCAAACAGCCTAAGGTTGAGCTATTAAACATTTCTCTTTATGTAGATGCTGATTCTCTTAGGTGCTGAGTACCTCCTCTAGAGTGAGAGATGAAGGTGTCTACTACCTTTCAGGATTGAGGCGACAGTGAGGGAATTACTGGTTTATGATTGAGTCTTGTACACTGTAGAGAAAATGTAAATGTAAAAGCAAGAAATAGGTCTTACAAAATTTACCTAGTATTTCCTCATGATTTATGAGACACTCTTACTAATTCCACCTGATAACTATGAGCTATTTCTCCCTTTTGTGCCCTATGTTGTATGTAATGTCTATTTTACAATATGTTCTGCAGAGGCTTTTATTAGTTAAAATAGGTAGATTCTGTAAAGAGCACTCAAATGTTGATAAATGATAGTGTAATAAATAAGAAGCTAACTTTTATTTCAACCTTTTTAAGCATTTCACTGAATTAAGGAAAATATAAAATAATATATATATTAGTAGGTATTTTACTAGAAAATGAATTTGCTTGCTATAATTGCTAGAATAATCTATGGCATTTCCTTCCTCAGCTTATTAGTATGCCAGTATAGTATTTTGAAAAAGTGAAATAACATTGAGGGGCTAACTTTTTAAACTAGGGAAACTAGACAATTTAAAACTGAGGCTGCCATTATGAAATATTTCAGTATAAAACAGAATGACTTGAGATCATAGGTCCTGAAATTGAGAATCCTGCATACCTTCTTATTAACTCTACTATAAAGTACTTTACTATGTGCATTGCGAGAAGTTACTGTAATGGTAGCTTAACTCTGAACTTTTAGCTTTTGTCTGTTTAAATAGGTCCTTATTTTTTTTTAAATATATTTATAAAATGGTCTTTTAATAGTGGGGAAAAAATTAAAACGTATTTTAGTTTACAAAGCATGTATGTATCTCATTTTGATAAAGGGTACTATGCTAATTGGAAATATTGCACTTTATTTAAACAAGACAGTGAATGCATTCGTTCTGGCTTAATAGATGTGATTAAGGTTACATCCAATGCACTTCAGGCATGCAGCATGTTAAAAGGCTATCATGATGCCTCATGCTGATGAAGTGTCTTTTAGATTACATCTTTAAACACCATGGCTGGGTTTCAGACTTGTGTTTTTTAAAAAACACAAGTTGTTTTTTGTATGTTGACAGCCAGGAGATAAAAGTAGCCCTTGAAATGCTGTCAGCACTGGAGTATGGACAGGGAAAGATTATATTAAAAACTGTGTGTGTATTACATTCATCCAGGGACAAGCATTCTAGTGGTGGAGAATTTGAAGGCACTTTAGATAAGTTTACAGGTATAATGATTTAAAGTGAGGCTATAGATATGTTATGAATTTTGTTAAACAAGCATTGGTGTTCTGAATGACCATTATGATTATTAGTTAAAACGCCTACATTTTCTTTGTTTCAGGAACTGGAAGCAGAAAATGAAGATTTGAAAGACCGATTGAGAGAGATTCAACAGGAACAGAGAATACTTTTAAACAGAGTCAGTGTATTAGAGCTACAACTGAATGAGGTAAAAATAGATTTTGTATAATCCTGTTTAAAAGCTAACAATCATATAACTTGAATAACAAAGCCATTCTTTTGAAATTGGCATAGTACATCAGAATGGCTCTTTGTCTAAAGTCTTGAAATGGAAATTTCAACAATTCACAGTGAACTGAACATTAAAAAGGGAGCCAGAGATTTATTGGTGGGTTGCAAGTTTTCTCAAATCAAATGTTCCACCAGGAAACCAATAGCCTCTCTGCTCTTATATAGAGCTATCTGTTGGAAATGGAATTACTTAATTTAACTTAAAAAAAATAATAATCCTGCTTTGAACTTTAATTTGATGTTCTTTGATGAATGACCAATGCTTGTTTTGAAAGGAATGCATGTGGGAAGGCTGTCACTCTTACTTCCTGAAGGATTCTTCATTAATCATTTTACGTTCTCAGTTTAATGGGTGGCTTAGATTCCTATCGTGGGTGGGTGGAAAATACAGATAACTGAGCTCTAACTTTTTTATTGTTTCCCTCTGAGCTGTTTTTGTTGACTCACTGTCGCTTGGCTTTTTGCTGCAATACAGTGTATCCATAGGCAGATGACCTTTTGATACTGTGGTCACTTGTAGAATGTGATGAAACGTTACTTTAGAAGTAGTTCTATTGATACTTCAATATGAGCGACAGCCTTACATCACAATCAAGACTGTAGAGCATGTGGTGGTTCATGTTAGTTTTAAGAACAAATTCTAATCTCATATGCATGGCTAAAACTAGATATTCTGCCTTTAATAGTATCTTCTATTCTGAATTTAAAAACAGCTGGAAAAAACCCAAATGTGATTATCCATTAACTATAAGTGGATTGCTTCTAGGGCATTGCTTTGATGCTTTAGTACTGAGAGCTGGTGGGGGTGACTCAGCAGACATGAAACTGTAGTAATTAACAGGAGTGTTCAGCAGGAGCAAATCTTCAGTCAGCAGAAATCGAAACAAAGATTCCCCACCTGGGACTCACCCAGCTCTCCCCAAGTGAGTCTGAAGCCCTGCCTTTCCAAAGGCTGTGTATCTCCCTCTGCCTTTACAGCACTCGGAGAGCTTGTAGAATGGAAGAGGAAAATAAAGCTGGAGTTAACCCCTTGTTTACCAGGAGCCAGGTTTTGCCCCTAAACTTTTCACAAGTACAGCAGTAATCAATAAATCAAGCATGTACATTCTCCCATCATGTGTATGCATAACTCAGTTCCAGTGTGTTATAAGCATCCATTGGTATGCTCATACCTGATGGTCTTGATTACAACAAAGTGAACCTTTAACTACTTTGAGCAGTACTACCAAGAGAAACTTATCTAGCATTCATTTTCATGCAAAATCAACAAAAAATGTGTTAAGTAACTCAAGAAAAGATGCATACCTCAATAATTTGGAAGCACCATCTGTCATTAGCATGCATTTTAAGACTTCAAAATTATTTAATTCCTGCTTTTTTGTTTGGAATATGGCAGACTGCAGGTGCTTCCCTGCCAAAAATTAAAGGAATGTGGAAAATGGAAGAGAAAAACATGTTGGTAGCAGGTATCATTCTGGACTGAAATATAGTGATTGTTTTATCAAATACACATGAACCCCTGTTAACATATAACTGAAATTATTTTGGGGGGTGTGGGATTTTTGGTTGCCTTCTAGGAGCAAATGGTTGCAGATGATCTTGAAAGTGAGGTAGGAAAACTCATTTTTCACCTCTCCACCTTAAATTTTAGTATTAACTTGTAGCTTGAGTAAAATACTTCCCTTAGTTCATCTTATTACTTTTATTATGATGTTTACATAGCCGTTTTAATGATTGCCACTTTAAAACTAAAATGCTACATGTTCACCTTTTAATACAAAAGTTGCACAGCTGTATTTTTGTCCATATTGGTTCTTTTCCATAGTTTCCACTTGTGTATAGTGAAGGGAATAACTTTTGATTAATGAGAGCCAACATTATATAAATTTAGTGTTGCCTTGCACTAGTTATGTAGATTCCTGGCATAACCACCATAGATCTTGTCACAAGGATGTTGTGCAAAGCATGCCGATGCATCTTTGAATTAGATTGCTTATTTTATAGATCTTTCAATGCTAAAATAGTGACTCTCAGTAACACAGCAGACGTCTGGTGCATGCAGCCATGTTATCAATGTTTTGTCTCTGCCATCATTTACATGTTCACTTGATTAATAAACATACAGATGTTCATGTCAGAAATCTATGGCATTGGAAAGCAAGGGATTCTGACTGCTTGGGAGATCCCCTGAAACTTTAACTCAGGATTTTAATGTGTGTTCTAAATGCTTGTGTGTCTGGATATAGTGCTGAATAGCTGATCTCAAACACAACCATCTCTTGTTCTTCAGAGAGATGAGCTGAGAAGACTCTTAACAGCCAAGGAAAAACAGCAGGAAGAAAGCTTAAGAAGTATTGAAGCTCTGAAATCTAAACTTAGACACCATGAGGTATGTTGTAGTTCAACTCAAACAATAAATATATTTTTTTCCATAAATACTGGGGTAATAATTCCACTTATATCCTTGAAAACAAAAATATAATTGTCCTGAAAGTCATCTTATGCCACTGAAACTGTAACTGAAAATTAGGTATCTGTATTAGCATCTCATTCTATATGTAAAATTAGAACAAAATGAATATTTTATTTTTATCTCAATTGCTGCAATCTGTTTTTTCATTTCAGCGTGACTATCTGGGCTCTGGAAGTGATTTGGGTAACAGTGTTTCATTTTATTTTTAGAATTTCTCTCTCTTTAAATGCATTATGCAATCTCAAAAAATTCAAGTGAAACTGTTGCCCTTTATTTCTGTCTTTCCTTCTAATCCCATGCTAATCTTAATTGTAACAGGATTTTAACCTATAGATCTCACTTCTATACACTCAGATTTATTCTTTGAGGGTAGATGTTCCTGTCCTGAATAGATATCCAGATCTCATTCCCCACCCTGTCCTGTGCTCCAAAAACAGCAAAGGGTGATCTAACATTTATCCTCTGGCTAGTTGACAGGCATGCATATTCTGTAGTAATAGGGGGTGAATTTCGCTAAACCCATTTAAATTAAAAAAAAAGAATAGTTGATAAAAGACAACTTGAATAGTTGTAACTATACAAAGATTGCGAACAACATAGAAGATCACTAGTCTTAGGTTCTTGATTTAGTGAAGTTTTCTGTTCAGAATCTATATTTGTGTTTGTTGCTGTAGAACCTGAGCTCTTATCAATGATGTTAATTATTTTTAAAAAGAGATTTGTTGGCCCAATTTAAAGAGATTTTTAAAACCCCAGTGTTAGTTTTGTAAATTAATATTATGTATGAATGGCTGGTAGAATATTTCGTAAATGTGAGTTTCTATACGAATAACTGAAAGGCTTTGGTGCAAGCTTATCAGTCCATATTTACAAGTGTTTTGTAGTGTGTATTCTTAAGTTTTTTGAGCTCACAAACCACCCCTCCTTTTGATTTGGGTATACTTTTCATTTTCAAGTTTGATTACCAACTAATCTGGATGAGCACAGCATTAATATCTATGTAGTAAAAAAAATTCATTATTTGATCTGTCATGAACCTGTATGCAAGTCAGTGGGGGATACTCATTGAAGTAAGGTGTCCTATGGCTATTTGAAAGAAGAGGTTTTTATCTTATCCCTTATTCTATGGTAATCTAGGGAAAGAAGATATGCTGGTTAAACAGGGTCAAGTATTTGCTACAGAATCACAGGTGAGACTATATTAACATTGTGTGTGGATATTTGTGATGTCTCTCTTTCTATATGTATTCCTGGGCATGTAAACAGTGCTTGAAGTAGGTACAGTTATAAAACAGAAATGGATTCTATAATAAACACTACATTAATCTCACTAAACGGTGAGATTTTTTTATCTCAATTGAGATTTTTGTAACTTCTAGTGCCCTCTAGAGGAAATGTGACATAGCTGTTTAATTTGTGGCTCAGTTCAAATGGAGTCTGTTAATATTGCTGATATGGGACTCAATGAATCAAGAATTGAAGGAGGGTGATAATATGTGGTTATGGAAAATAGATCCTGTCTAACTGGATAGCTTTTTTTTTTTTCTTTTTAAGATTACGAATGTGGTTGATTAAGGTGGTAATGTTGACTTCTTTAAAGTGTTTGACTTGGTACCCCATGAAATTTTGATTTAAAAAACTAGAAAGATGTAAAATTAACATGGCACACATTGAAATGATAAAAACCTGGCTAACTGAGGTCTCAATGTAATTGTAAACGAGGAATCATCGAGTGGATGTGTTTTCTAGTGGGGTCCTGCAGGAATTAGTTCTTGGACCTACACTATTTAACATCTTTATCAGTGACCTGGGAGAAAAAAATCGTTACAGAAAGTTTTCAGAGCAGACAAAAATTGGGGGAGTGGTAAATAATGAAGATGACAAATCTGGATTGTTTGGTAATTTGGGCTAAAGTGAACAGTCATAGAATCATAGAACTGGAGGGGATCTTGAGAGGTCATCTAGTCCAGTACCTGCACTCATGGCAGGACTAAGTATTATCTAGACCATTCCTGATAGGTATTTGTCTAACCTGCTCTTAAAAATCTCCAATGATGAAGATTCCACAACCTCCCTAGGCAGTTTATTCCAGTGCTTAACCACCATGACTGTTAGGAAGTAGGGCTGTTGATTAATCGCAGTTAACTCACACAGTTAACTCAAAAAAATTAATCACGATTAAAAAATTACATTTCAATTGGTATTCTATTGTTTAACAGTGCAATTAATTGTATTAAATATTTTTGGATGTTTTTCTACATTTTCAAATATATCGATTTCAATTACAACACCGAATACAAAGTGTACACTGCGCACTTTATATTTTTTATTACAAATATTTACACTGTAAAAATGGTAAACAAGAAATACAGGAGAGTCTCATCTTACACGGGGTTAGGTTCTAAAGTCTGCGCGTAAGGGGAAAATCGCGTATAGTCAAACTCTCATTGAGTGGAATGGCGGGTGGAATCGCCCGTACTACAGGTACAGTATTTAAATTATTTTTCTTTTTTTAAACCCCCCCCCCCGAGCACGTATAGTTGAATTCGCGTAAGTTAAATGCGCGTATGATGTGACCCCACTGTAGTATTTTTCAATTCACCTCATACCAGTACTGTAGTGCAGTCTCTTTATCATGAAAGTGCAATTTACAAATGTAGGTTTTTTTGTTACATAACTGTACTCAGTAACAAAACAAAGTAAAACGTTAGTGCCTACAAAGACCACTCAGTCCTACGTCTTGTTCAGCCAATCGCTAAGAGAAACAAGTTTGTTTGCATTTACGGGAGATAATGCCGCCTGCTTCGTGATTACAATGTCACCTGAAAGTGAGAACATGTTCACATGGCACTGTTGTACCTGGCGCCCCAAGATATTTACATGCCAAATGCACTAAAGAGTCATATGCCTCCTCATGCTTCAGCCATCGTTCCAGAGGACATGCTTCCATGCTGATGACGCTTGTTACTTTCGCTGCAAATTTCCCAAAATGCAAAGAAGATATCAATGTTAAATTTCTAAAGATAGCTACAGAGCTCGACCCAAGATTTAAGAATCTGAAGTGCCTTCCAAAATCTGAGAGGGACGAGGTGTGGAGCATGCTTTCAGAAGTATTAAAAGAGCAACACTCTGATGCGGAAACTACAGAACCCAAACCACCAAAAAATAAAATCAGCCCTCTGCAGGTGGCATGTGATTCAGATGATGAAAATGAACATGCATTGGTCCTCACTGTCTTGGATCGTTATCGAGCAGAATCAGTCATCAGCACGGACGCATGTCCTCTGGAATAGTGGTTGAAGTATCAAGGGACATATGAATCTTTAGCATGTAAATATCTTGCGACGCCGTCTACAACAGTGCCATGCAAATGCCTATTCTCACTTTCAGGTGACGTATACAAGAAGCGGGCGGCATTATCTCCCGCAAATGTAAACAAACTTGTTTCTCTTTGTGATTGGCTGAACAAGAAATAGGACTGAGTGGACTGAGGCTCTAAAGTTTTACATTGTTTCATTTTTGAATGCAGGTTTTTATTGTACTTAATTCTACATTTGTAAGTTCTCTTTTCATGATAAAGAGATTGCACTACAGTACTTGTAGTAGGTGAATTGAAAAATACTGGTTTGTTTTTTACAGTGCAAATGTTTGTAATCAAAAAAAGAGCACTGTACACTGTGTTCTGTGTTGTAATTGAAATCAATATATTTGAAAATGTAGAAAACATCCAATTTTTTTAAAAATGGTATTCTGTTGTTTAACAGCGCGATTAATCGTGCTTACTTTTTTAATTGCTTGACAGCCCTATTAGGAAGTTTTTCCTAATGTCCAACCTAAACCTCCCTTTCTGCAATTTAAGCCCACTGCTTCTTGTCCTATCCTCAGAGGTTAAGAAAAACAATTTTTCTCCTTCCTCCTTGTAACAACCTTTTACATACTTGAAAACTGTTATCATGTCCCCTCTCAACCTTCTCTTCTCCAGACTAAACAAACCCAGTTTTTTCAGTCTTCCCTCATAGGTCATATTTTCTAGACCTTCAATCATTTTGGTTGCTCTTCTCTGGACTCTCTTCAATTTGTTCACATCTTTCCTGAAATATTGAGGCCAGAACTGGACACAGTACTCTAGTTGAGGCCTAGTTGTGGGGGAGGGATAGCTCAGTGGTTTGAGCATTGGCCTGCTAAACCCAGGGTTGTGAGTTCAATCCTTGAGGGGGCCATTTGGGGATCTGGGGCAAAAACTGGGGATTGGTCCTGCTTTGAGCAGAGGGTTGGACTAGATGACCTCCTAAGGTCCCTTCCAACCCTGATATTCTATGATTCTAATCAGCGCGGAGTAGAGCGGAAGAATTACTTCGTGTCTTGCTTACTCCTGCGAATACATCCCAGAATAATGTTCGCTTTTTTTCCAACAGTGTTACTCTGCCTCATATTTAGCTTGTTGTCCACTGTGACCCCCAGATCCCTTTCCGCAGTACTCCTTTCTAGGCAGTCATTTCCCATTATGTTCGTGTACAACTGATTGTTCCTTCCTAAATAGAGTACAATATGTGTTTTAATACGGCTAAATGTGAATACAGACATCTGGGAATAAAGCATGTAGGCCATACGTCTGGGATTTGGGATGCTATCCTGGGAGGCAGTGACTGTGGAAAAAGATTTTTGGGGTCGTGGTGGACAATCAGCTGGACATGGACCCCTAGCATGACGCTGTGGTCAAAAGGGCTAATGTGATCCTAGGATGCATAAACAGGAGAATTTTAAGTAGGAGTAAGGACCTTATTTTACCTGTGTGTGGCACTGATGCTACTGCTGCTGGAATACTGTGTCCAGTTCTGGTGTCCACAATTCAAGAAGGAAGTTGAAAATTTGGAGATGATCCTGGGGAGAGCCATGAGATTGATTAAAGAATTAGAAAACCTACCTTATAGTGAGAGACTCAAGTTGCTCAATCTGTTCACTTTAACAAAGAGAAGGCTAAAGGGGAGACTTGATTAGATAAATATTTGCTAATCGGCTCTTCAACCTGGCAGAGAAAGGTACAACACAATCCAATGGCTGGACGTTGAAACTAGAAAAATTCAGACTGCAAATTGTTAATGGTGAGAGTAGCTAACTATTACCAACCAAGAGTCATGGTGGATTCTCCATCACTGACCATTTTAAAGTCCAGATTGGATGGGGAAGTTCTATGGCCTTGTTCTATGGGAGGTCAGACTAGATGATCACAATGGTCCATTCTGACCTTGGAATCTATTAATATGATTTGAAAAGCAATTTTTTTCTAATTTTTGACAGCATTGGAGCCGGCCATTTCATAGCATTAAAGTACAGTCGGTTGCCCTTCTCCACAGCTTTTCTCCTCTAAATTCACCTGAAGTTTAGCATAATTTGTCCATTGAATTCCAGTGAAAGCAAACTACACTTTTAGGGCCCAGTTCAATTTATAGTGTAGTCCAGTGGGGATCTTTTCACTGATTCTTATGAGGTGGGCTCAGTTCCTAAATGATGGGAAATGTGCATGCATTCAGTACACTTAAATTTATTTTATACTCTAGCATTTTCAGATAATTAAGCTTCTAGATGTTTGAGTGATGGCTACAAGTAAAGTTGCATAGTTTCTCAGTAATATTGACAGTTTTTGCTTATATAAGCCAAAATATATTTTGGACTCCTGGTCTAAATTACCTGCATTAATTGTTCCTGCTCACCAATTATAAACTGCTTGTAAATCTGAAATATACAGTGGAGGTAAAGCTTATATGTTTTAGATGAGCATAGTTAAAGAAGTAATGTATGAAAAATATGAAGAGTAAATTGAACAAATTTCTCTCTCTAAGCATGTATCTATTTTTCTGCCAACTAATCTGCAGACCAAGTCTATGCTGAGACCGCTGGAACTGTCACTATCTAGCCAATCCTCCAGCTCTGAGAATGAAATTCTAAAGAGAGAGCTAGACAACATGAGAATCTCTTATGGCACAGCAAAAGAAGAAATAAGCAAACTTCAGAAAGAGCTGTCTCATAAGGTAGCTGAATGCAAAGCTTTAGCATCTGAGTGTGAAAGAACCAAGGAGGAATCGGACAGACAGATAAAGCAATTGGAAGATGCTTTAAAAGATGTGCAGAAGAGAATGTTTGACTCGGAAGGCAAAGTAAAGCAAATGCAAACCCACTTTCTTGCGCTGAAAGATCACCTGACTAACGAAGCAGCTATAGGAAGCAATAAGTTAACAGAAGATCTAAAGGATCAATTGAAAGACATGAAAGCAAAATATGAAGGAGCTTCTGCAGAAGTAGGCAAGCTAAGGAACCAAATCAAGCAAAATGAATTGTTAGTTGCGGAATTTAAGAGAGATGAGGGGAGGCTGTTGGAGGAAAACAAAAGGTTGCAGAAGGAACTCGACATGTTAGAGATGGAGCGAGAGAAGAGTGGGAGAAATGTCTTGGAGGTACAAGGACAGATAAAAGAAATGGCAGCAAAGTTAGTCCTCTCTGTACCTGTTGAGAAATTTGAAAATATGAAGAGTTTATTATCAACTGAAGTGAATGAGAAAGCAAAGAAATTAGTAGAGATTGAAAGAGAGTATGAAAAACTGCAGGCAGAGCTTCGGCTCTTAAAGAGGGAATTTGAGAGTCAGAAAGCTAAATTTTCTCAGTACGTGAGGCCAGAGGAACATGAACAAATGAGGGGCAGATTTGAGAAAAAAACTGAAGAACTGGAAAAAATGATTTCTGAATTGTCAAAGAATCAGCCATTGCAGAAGGAAGTGGAAAGGGTTCACATGGACAACAAGCTGCTTAAGCAGCAAATGCACACTTTAACAACTGAGATTAAATGCCAATATGTGCCTTTAAAACTGAATGAAGAAATGAAAAAAACATGTGATCTGACTATTGGGGATCTAACCAAAAAACTTGCTGAAGTAACGCAAAAGTACAATGAAAACAAAGCAGAAGCTGAGAAGTTGCTGATGGAAAAGACCAGTTTAAGTGAGACTGTAAGTCACTTCCAGGCTGTGTACCTGTCTCCAGAAAAGCATGAAAAAGAAGTGGCAGCCTTAAAATCCAGCATTGTGGAACTTAAAAGGCAGCTTGCTGAGCTTCATCAAAAATATGATGCTGAACAAGCAAAAGTCTCCAAACTAGTGTCTGAAAACACAACTCTGAGGGATACTCTGAATGATCAGTATGTACCTGCCATAACACATGAGGAGATTAAAACAGTCTTGAACAGCACATTAGAAAAGACTAATAGAGAGTTGTCAGATCTGAAGGAAAAAACTGAAGATATAAAGCGAGAATTTATGAGGGTAAATGAAGAGAATGGAACTTTGAAAAAGAAGCTGAGACTGCTACAGAATCACATACAAACAGAGTATGTAAGTGTAAAAGATCATGAGAGTAAGGTGTCTACCTTAAATAAAAGCATGCAAGAGTTACAGGACTACAACACTGAGACATTGGCTAAATACAAGAGAGGCCAAGAGGAAATCTTACATTTACATGCAGAAATTGAAGCCCAGAAGAAGGAACTTGACACAATTCAAGAATGCATTAAGTCAAAATATGCCCCAGTTGCCTCCTTTGAAGAGAGAGAGAGACACGTTGAAGCCATGGTGAAAGAACTAAAAAAGCAGTTGCTAGAACAGACACAAAGATGCAGAGAGTGTGAGGAGGAGATGCAGAAATACAAACAGGAAAATGAGAAGTTAAAGAATGGGTTTTTGTCTATGGAAAATGACTTGCAACAAAATTACATTCTTGCTGAGAAATCACATGAAATGGAAAAAATGTTCACCAGCAAAATGGAAGAACTGAATAAGCAGTTGAGAGAATTACTGCAAAAATACACGGAGATAAAACATGAAAAAGACAAGCTACAAGAAGAGAGCGCTAAACAGATTTCTGAGGCCCTTGCTGTGCAAACTCTCATGCAGGGTCACTATGTTCCAGTGGAACAGTTTGAAGCCTTGAAGAGAACGCTTGGCCGCACGATAGAGGACCTAAAAGAAGACCTCAATAGTAAGAAGGCATGTTATGACCGAGAACTAGAAAAAGTAAGAGAACTGCAGCAGGAATTAACAGATCTACATAACTCCTCAATATCTTTGTCAGAACACGCACAGATGAAAGAAGCATTTGAAAAAGAAATTGTAGCAGTCAAAACTAGCTTGAAAAAGGAGGTGGAAGGAAACCGAGCAAAAAGTGAGGAAATCTCTAAACTCCAGTCTGAGATTCAAAATACTAAACAAGCTTTAACTGAACTGGAGAGCAAAGAAGTAGTTGATATGTCAGAGTATAAATCCATGAAAAGTGCCTTAGAGACCCAGGTTACTAGCATAGCTGAAAACTTGGCCAGCTTGAATAGAAAATATGAGGAAATGTGTAAAGAAGCTTTGCAAGCCAAAAAGGAAGAGCTTTCCGCAAAAGATGAAAAAGAATTGTTGCAGTCGAGAAGCTTCAGCATTGAACAAGAAATTAAGGACCAGAAAGAGAGATGTGATAAATCCTTGACAACAATTACTGACTTGCAAAAAAGAATACAGGAATCTGCAAAGCAAGTGGAAGCAAAAGATAACAAGGTAGGCAGAAAGTGTAAAATATCTAACAGTATTAACTGTCTCTGTTTAGATCCAAAGGGCCAAATTTTCAAATGTAGTTACCTAAACAGACTCTCACTTACATGCCTAAATGTAGGCATCTGAATTTGGCCTAAATTCGCAAAGCCAAGGACCAGTTTTGTGTGCTTTTATGCGAAGTGCTATCTAATTCCCCAAAAACTTTTCAGTTTTTTGTAAATAAATAGTGGTGATTCATAACACAACTATTCAAATTTCTGTTTTAGTAGAATGTTCAGGTTTTAAATGCATATTATTCAAATTCCAAATATTCATACTATATCCGCTAGCAGACTTTTTTCAGATTTTTAAAAAATAATACTCTGCTTCTTTTGTTTGTTGACTTGTCATTTTGACACTGCTGCTTGCCAGTTTAACACCAAATGATATTGGGAAGTCAGTGTAAGAAAAGATTTAAAGTGTCATGAATATGTGATGACAAATACTTGCAATTTTCTTAATTCTATTTATTAAAGATTCCAAATTGTGCCTGCACCATTTTGAATGAAGGTATTTTAGTTTTAAAACAGGAAGCATTATTGCTATACTAGGATTAAGGAGCACAGCATTATAACTTTATCCTACAGTATCTTTCAGAATTAATGTTATATGCACTTTATACCATCCAAAGAACTAGGTTTTCACATGTAGTAGTAGTGGCTAATACTGTAGTTAAATGTGTACTGTGTGCACTCTTCCTCTGAAGAATTGGATACCTTTACGGCTGAATTTCCTAAGGGCAGTCTCGCTTGTGGGCATTCATTGAACCTGCAAAAAAAAGATGAGGCTGATGCCCTGCTTTGACATCTGGGCCTTATCTTCAGTGTGCAAATTAGCTAAGTGGCTGGTTGACCTATAGGCCATGTCTTAGTTTTCTGAATCCTAAGAAGCCGAGAGCAAAATAACAGTGTTTGATATATTTGCAAAGCATCTCTCTCTTTTTCTCTTACTGGCTTTTCTAGTAAACCTAGATTGATGAGGTCAACGTTATGATGCCCGCATACACTTTAGTTGACCTTGCAAACTAATATTCTCTATTAACATGTTCAGAAAATGAAACATAATCTTTGTATGTCTCTTAAAGATAACAGAGCTGCTTAATGATGTAGAACGACTAAAGCAGGCTCTTAATGGCCTGTCTCAGCTTACATACACCTGTGGGGTTCCTGCAAAGAGACAGAACCAACAAGTTGAAATGCTCCAGCACCAGGTGAAAACCCTGCAGCAGCAGCTGGCTGTAAGTACTTCTGTAGAACTTTGCTCCAGAGCTCAGTCATAAGCGGTGTTACTATTTTTGTTAGAAGTGGTGGAATAAGCTTTAATGTATGTTGTTTAGGAGCAGGGAAATGGGATGGGCAGGAAGCTAGGATCCCCTGAGGGAAAAGAATGGCATTGTTTAACGTGATCTGGAAAAAGGGGTAAACAGCAAGGTGGCAAAATATGCAGATGATACAACACTTCTGAATATAGTTAAGTCCCAGGCAGACTGCGAAGAGCTACAAAAGGATGTTGAAAATATTGACATTCTTCTCTCCTCCTTCCCCCACCCTTCTACATACAGGATGCTGATAGACAGCACCAAGAAGTAATTTCAATTTATCGGACACATCTTCTTAGTGCTGTGCAGGTATGTTAGCTGGTCTATAAAAATGAAGTTACTCTTTTTCAGTGAGTTAGGTTTGGTTTTTTTATAGAAAATTCTCTTTCAGAGTAAATGTGTGAGTGAGTAATATCTGTCAGTGCTTCCTGTATGCACATTAAAATATTTTAAAAGGCTTTTTGCGGTGCCTGGTGTTTCTCCAGAAGGAAACTGAGAAGCAAAAGAGCACCGCAGCATGTTACATTTAGTGTTTGCCTTCACCTGCTTGCCATTTTTTATGGACATCTAGACAACATACAGCAGTGACTCACTTCAAGGGGGATAATACAGTGCTGTCAATACATGTCCATATCCCAAATAGTGCAGTGGAGGAGTTGCATGAGTGTTGGGAGCTTTCAACTCTCCTGTTCCTTTTGAATAGGGAATATGAATTTATGGAAAGACCAGTAAAATTTTCCCTATAATTACTGGCTGCAGCAAGTTACAATAACATGGTTCAGCTGAGAAGTTGTGCAATTTCAGATCCTAAATGACTCTTGGGGTACATCCACACTACCCGCCCGAGTAGTGATCGATGTTCTGGGATCGATTTATCGCGTCTCGTCTAGACGCGATAAATCGATCCCAGAAGCGCTCCCCGTCTACTCCAGAACTCCAGCTCCGCGTGAGGAGGTGAGGAGTAAGCGGAGTCGACGGGGGAGCCTGCCTGCTGCCGTGTGGACCGCGGTAAGTACTTTTAAAATCAATCTAAGATATTCGACTTCAGCCACATTATTCACGTAGCTGAAGTTGCATATCTTAGATCGACCCCCCCACCCCCAGTGTGGACCAGGCCTTGTACTAGTCGCCATCATAGCTGAGCACTGTAGATAATTGCAGGAAGCTGCAAGGCAGTCCAGAAGATATGAACAGCAACATCTCTCAATCAAAACAGTGATTTCAAACAGGAAATTTGCCACTGTGCTGCAAAGTTGGAAATTAACTCTGCTGACACAAAGTCATTAATAAGGTTAATTAAATTCAGTTTTACCAACGAGATGGTGATTGACCATGCATTCATTTTGGGAGGGTATTGGTTTTAATTTTAGTCATGAATAATGCAGTCTGGTTTTTAAAAAATCCTATTTGTTTTTTTCCCCCCACTTCCAGGGCCACATGGATGAAGATGTTCAAGCTGCCTTACTCCAGATCATTCGAATGAGACAGGGGCTTGTTTGTTAATATGCTTAGTGCTGGTTCTGTAGCATGGCTGCTGCATCCCGTAGGAGTGCTGTGATTACAGTAGTAGTAACCTTCATGACCTTTCTCTTATTGTGGCATGGTAACTGTAAAAAGAATGCACCCCCCAAAAAATTATTCCGAGTATGAAAAACGTTAGGAGGCTGAAGTCATTTACTCCTTGTAAAATAAAACAATAGGGCAACCCCTTTAGTTCATATTAGATGTTTCAAATATGTCAGTTATAAATTGTGTAGAATTTATTTTACAATTGGTGTACACGCTGGCAGTCAAAATGATGACATAGTAGTTACATTCTTTTAATGTCGGATTGACAATTTTAGAATAAATAAATAAACCCATATCCAACACCTCCAAATTGATCCTATTGTTAATTTCCAAAGGGTGAATGACAGTGAGCTTAAACTAAAGTGACTGTGGCTGAAATACTGTAACTTTTTGATTTTTTTTTTAAATGGTTAAAAAGTGTGCTTTTTGTGATCATATTAAGTTGACAGTAGATCAACTACAGAACAAGATGGATAGTGTCAAGGTATAAATTGTAGCTTGGCTGGCCAGGTTACATTCTTTTATTTAAGTAATTTAAGATTTAGTGCCTTAGAGGTACAAATCAGTTTTTTTCCATCAAACACTAACTTTTATGCTTTTTTACAAGATATATTTTTTCATTAATGCTTTGTAACACTAATTTCAATAGGCTAAGAAACAGCAGGACTGGAGTAGATCTTGAATGTAGAGAACAGCATTTCAGTCTCAAATGCAATAGTCCAATTTTTATTCTTATGTACTTTTTCAAACTTTGAGTAACACACTTGATAAAGTTGTACATTATCTAGTTCAAGTGTCAGATGGTCAACCATTTTCCAGCAAAAGCGTAGGCGGTTTTTCTGGTTTATTAACACTGTAAATTATGTACTATGATCAATTTTTGATTATTTATGGGGAAAGATGCAAATAGTAAGATTCATAGAAAGAGAAATCTAATTTGGAATTCACATGTTAAACAAAACAGAGCTTCATATTTTTTTAAGTGGAAGTGCAATGATGCCAAAGAATGAAATATCTACCACCAAGTTTTATGGAAGGAAATATAAAAATTGGGAATATTTCAAGGAAAATGGCAGTGAAACAAGAGTAACCACAAAGTCACTGGTTTTTTAGTGTCGCAGAATAAACGGAGTAGAGCCTGACCCTGTAAGTACTACTGATGAGGTATAATGCTTCTTGCTGCTGGGAGCTCTGTACTATGCTCAGTACGAAGCGTTACACTTGTCAGGAAGCATTTGCCCATAATTAGCAAATAGGCTGTCGTCCTGACACTGATGTAGGGCAGGACAGAACAGAGTTCAGCCTTTGTATTCCTGCAAATAGACTTTCAGGGTTATACAATAAATTCTGTAAGTGCTTGATCTAACTACAGTTAAGTTAACTGGGTTTAAAATAAAAAAAAAATCCCAAACTGTACCTGGCAGCTTTTAAGCTTCCTGTTTTCCAACGGAGTTTAGTCTGTCTTCCCTTTAGTGTGGGCCTCCTGCTGTATCACTGAAATGGCAGTCCCCAAACATGGAAAAGATGTTGACGCAGGCACTTCTAAAACAAACTGTTGTGAAAATGCATGTTTAATATATTTAGCTGTAGTGTGATAACTGATCACTCTTGTTTTCCTTCAGTTTCCTAGAGGAGTCCCATGAGATGTGAGTTCACCAAGCATACTTTAGTTTTTAGAAATTATTTTCTAATCACATTACTTGAAGCTCTGGTTGGAGAGAAAATTGATTGTTTTGATATACTGATACTGGCCTATTTTAGTATTGTATTTTTCCTTACTGGGGAAGTTTTATGTATTTTTTTCTCTTGTATTACGTATCAATAAAGTGTTTTATCTTACTGTAACAGTCCATTGGTAAATGGTAAAGCAGTATAGTACCTTGTGGCTTATTGGCAAAATAGCCTATGGGAAAGAGAATATTAGTCTTCAATTTGACTGGAAAAATTGTGTGTGTATTGCCAAGGCACGTACTGGGATTACCAACTTTTCCACCTCCAAAACTGAGCGATTCAGTTTGTCTCCAGTCAATCCTGGACTACTGATGGTAGAGCCAACAAAAGTGTCAGCTGTGAGGGCAGTTTGTGGATACATGTCCTGTTAGATTGCTGCCTCGCTTCTTGTGGGAAACTCAACAGCCTTCACGTGTTCACTTTTGAGCACTGCCAAAATGGCTGGATTGGACCTGGTGACCTGAAAGTGAAAGGCTCTGTACCAATATCTAGCCCCAAATATTAGCTTCATATTCGTTTCCATAATCTGTTCAGGCCAGGTCCATGAAGGAATTGAGTACAGGAGGGAGAGCAGAGAGTTCTTCGGGACAAGTGCAAAGTGAGTCCTGTGACTAAATGCAATAAATGATCGTTCTCTCTTAGAACTGTGGAGATTTTACAGAAGTGACTCAGAACAGGGAGTATAAGCAAGTATTGTAAAAACATTTCTTCAGTTCTTCTAATTCATCTCCAACCTGAACCGAAATACCTCTTGCATTTGAATCTTTCCTAAAGAGATGCTGCCCGTTGGGTCAAAAAATGTTGTGGTTTTATGTGGCTAAGTATCCTGCAAGCAGCGGGTGTGTTATCTGTTCACCTTACTATGAGTTATCAGCTAATCTACAACACTTGCTACTCAGACCTTATTTGGAAGCTGTTTTCACCAGGAATCTGCTTTATGCATTGTCTGATGGATTTTTTTAAATCATTTAATCTCTGACCGTGCCACCTACTTCACATTACAGCCAGTTGTTTGAAAGCTTTTGAATGGCTATCTCTTACATTTTTTTTCTGAAGCAAGCAGATTCCCCTCTTGCTATAGGTGTTTCCAGTGGGAGTCTTTTTACTTCTGTCTTCGTTTTTAAATAAGATAACATTATTTTAAACACTAGCTTCAAAATCTCCTCTCAAGATTAAGATGACAGTGAAAGATATTAATTCTCACACCCTTCAAACTTACAATGCAATGGAAGCTTGGAAATGCTGCCCGTGTATACTCTAATATCAGTAATATGGAAGCATAAAAATCAAGAGTACCATATAATCCTGAAATTGTAGGAAGATTGACGAGCAGCAATTTGTTCAGCAGAGTAGAAGACAGAAATGTTCAATGAACTAGATGGAGCTGTAGAAGTTTTGCAATATCTGCTGTTTCTACCGAGTGTACAAGCCTGCTACTTATATTTGTGAAGTTGAACCTTCATTTGTGATTAATCCTATTAAAATCAGAGTACGGGACTGCTCATTTTATATTAGTGAACCAGTTTTCAAGATGATCGACTTAATTGGTATTGTAATTGGGTCTACTGATGGAGTGACAAGGAGATACGTATGGACACTACTGTGTAATGTTTCATGGTTTGACACAGCTGCAGCAGCTATCGAGGTTGAAGTGAAAAGAGTCTGGAAAAAGGCATACATAGAATCATGGAATCTTAGAATTGGAGGGGACCTCGAGAGGTCATCTAGTCCAGTCTCCTGCACTCAAGGCAGGGCTAAGTATTATCTAGACCATTCCTGACCTGTTTGTCTAACCTGCTGTTAAAAATCCCCAATGATGGTGTCATAAATGAAGGGAAGGGGGAGAGGGTCTGATGCAGTGCTATAAAATCCTCTTACCAGTAAAGGGTTAAGAAATACAGGTAGCCAGACTGACACCTGACCTGGCTGGCATCTGACCAATAAGGGGACAAGATACTTTCAAATCTGGGAGGGGGGAAGGCTGTGTGTGTGTGGCTTTGTCTGAGTCAGAGTGATCTTGGAAGACAGAACCTACAGAAAATCAGTCTTCTCACCAAACCTCACTTTTCTAAAGTAAGTGTAGTCAGCACTGCGAGTAGATTTCTGTTTCTTTTGCTTGGTTGTACATTCCCTGTGTGAGAGGGAAGGGTTATTCCTGTTTTTCTGTAACCTTAAGGTTTTGTCCAGAGGGGGAGGGAATCTCTCTGAGTTTGGAAATTGAGTGCCCTGTAATTAGTTACCATCCTGATTTTACAGAGATGATTTTACCTTCCTTGTTTTAATAAAATCCTTCTTTTAAGAAGCTGACTGTTTCCTATGGTTTTTAAAAACCCAGGGAGTGGGTTTTTAGATCACTGTGTGACCAATTGGTTGGGAGATTGTTCTCAAGCTTCCCAGGAAAGGGGGTGTACGGCTTGAGGGGGTAGTTTGGGGGGGGAGGGAAGTTCAAGTGATTCCTTTCCTGGATTCCTGTTAGACATTTGATGGTGGCAGCGAAAGAAGCATTTCTCAGGGTGCAGGGAATTTTGTACCTTGGGGGTTTTAACCTAAGCTGGTAAAAATAAGCTTAGGGGCTCTTAATGTGGGTCCCCACGTCTTTACCCTAGAGTTTAGAGTGGGGAGGGAACCCTGACAGATGGAGATTCCACAACCTCCCTAGGCAATTTATTCCAGTGCTTCCTAACTGTCAGGGTGGGTAAGTTTTTTTCCTAATATCCAACCTAAACCGTCCTTGCTGCAATTTAAGCCCATTGCTTCTTGTCCTATCCTCAGAGGTTTAAGAAGAATAATTTTCTCCCTCCTCCTTGTAACAACGTTTTATGTGCTTGAAAACTGCTATTAGGTCCCCTCTGTCTTCTCTTCTCCAGACTAAACAAACCCAATTTTTTCAATCTTCTCTCATAGGTCATGTTTTCTAGACCTTTAATCATTTTTGTTGCTCTTCTCTGGACTTTCTCCAATTTTTCCACATCTTTCCTGTGAACATGTGACTAGAAAAACTTGGATACAGTCAGCTTTAGAAGATGTATTGTGACAGGTTGAGAGAAAATTGTAGCTACTGTTCCCTGCCATGTGACAGGAATATGTAATCCCTACCATATGACTGGGGCTAGGAAATAAAAATCTGCCTTTTTATAGTACTGTCACATCTTTATTAGTGATAAACATTGATTATGAGTGAGTTGGTGCTATCTGAAAGAAATAACCTAACAAGTTTGAATGCTTATCTGAATCTTTTGAGTCTGCCCAGTTGGGTTGGGAATATCACAACAGCGTTCTTGCTGGACTTCTGGTGCTCTCCGATGCTTGTTGGACCACAAATACTAGAAGAGTAGCTTTCTCTAAATATTTTGGTAGTGGGTTTTCTGGTCCAAGAAAGAGGCATTGTCAGAGCATGGGATCTAGGAAATCTGGAATTCTGGTTTGCAAGCTCTTCCACTTCCATCCTAAAGAAATGTATTCTCCCTTTAACCTGCATATCTGACCTCCCTAGACAGCAGCATCTTGGCCGAGGGTGGATTTGGGCAACACCTCCTTTTGCCTTGAACTATGCCCTCTTTATTGTAGCTGTGTTCCTAACTGGGCCTGATTGTGATCTCCTAGCTATTCAGCTCCATTGGCTTTTTTGTACTGACGTGAGGTCACAATTATGCGTCCTGTGTAGACTGTACATAATACCCCAGCAGCATGTCAGAGGGTGAACCCCTTCCTTGCACCGGCTGTGACTTTTGGAATGAATGAGTACTGCTAACATTCTCAGCAGCATTTAGCGCCAAGAGTGTAATGTTGTGATTCCCACTTGCAGGCCAGCACTAGCTGGACAGTTGATGGACATGTCCACTGTCCTGGAAGAGGTAGTAAGTCTTGTATAAACTAGGGAGAATGTCTTTTTCAAGTTAAAAGGAAAGTAAATCTGAATTTGGTTTCATAGAATCATAGAATATCAGGGTTGGAAGGGACCTTAGGAGGTCATCTAGTCCAACCCCCTGCTCAAAGCAGGACCAATCCCCAATTTTTGCCCCAGATCCCTAAATGGCCCCCTCAAGTATTGAACTCACAACCCTGGGTTTAGCAGGCCAATGCTCAAACCACTGAGCTATCCCTCCCCCCCCCGTTTCAAATGTGTAGTAAGTGAAAATTCCAAATGCTGTGTAATCCAAAAGAATGTCTTGAGCTGTATTGTCCCTTGAGTTTGAATGTAGCTTTTCTCGTGTGAATACGCTACACAGCTGTGCTGCAAGAAGTTAAATTTTTCATAAAATTTAAATCTTAATATTTGACAATAACGAAACCCCCCCAAAAGGGGGAATCTCCAGTCCCAGGACTACTGAAATACGCTAGTTTATTGGCATGGTGTCTGATTTTTGGTTTAAGTAACCCATGAAAGGTGGAGAGTAAATCTGGATTTTCTGTTTATTTGCAAGGCTCCCACTGCAGTGATGATGCATCTGTTCAGCGTAATCAAACATGCAGCATCACCTATGTATTAAAGGACATTTTCATTCATGTTCTTTGTGAACAAGCATTGATGATAAATGAATTCAAGCAAAATGGAAGATCACAAATGTCAGATGCAAATGAAATATATCCAGGAATCATAGAAGAGTAGGGTTGGACAAGACCTCAGGAGGTCATCTAGGCCAACCCCCTGCTCAAAGCAGGACCAACACCAACTAAATCATCTGAGCCAGGACTTTGTCAAGCCGGGCCATAAAAACCTCTTAAGGATGGAGATTCCACCACCTCCCATGGTAACCCATTCCAGTGCTTCACCACCTTCCTAGTGAAATAGTGTTTCCTAATATCCAATCTCAACTTCCCCCACTGCAACTTGAGACCATTGCTCCTTGTTCTGTCATCTGCCACCACTGAGAACAGCCGAGCTCCATCCTCTTTGGAACCCCCCTTCAGGTAGTTGAAGGCTGCTATCAAATCCCCCCTCACTCTTCTGCAGACTAAATAAGCCCAGTTCCCTCAACCTCTCCTCGTAAATCATATGCCCCAGCCCTCTAATCATTTTCGTTGCTCTCCACTAGACTCTCTCCAATTTGTTTGCATCCTTTCTGTAGTGGGGGCCCCCCCCCAAAACTGGGCGCAATACTCCAAATGTGGCCTCACCAGTGCTGAATAGAGGGGAATAATCACTTCCCTCAATCTGCTGGCAATGCTCCTACTAATGCAGCCTAATATGCCGTTAGCCTTCTTTGCAACAAGGGCATGCTGCTGACTCATATCCAGCTTCTCGTCCACTGTAATCCCCAGGTCCTTTTCTGCAGAACTGCTGCTTAGCCAGTCAGTCCTCAGCTTGTAGTAGTGCATGGGATTCTTCTGTCCTAAGTGCAGGACTCCGCACTTGTCCTTGTTGAACCTCATCAGATTTCTTTTGGCCCAATCCAATTTGTCTAGGTCATTCTGGACCCTATCCCTACCCTCCAGCATATCTACCCTCCCCCCATCTGTAAATTTGCTGAGGGTGCATGCAATCCATCCCATTATTCAGATCATTAATGAAGATGTTGAACAAAACCGGCCCCAGGACCGACCCCTGGGACACTCCGCTTGATACCGGCTGCCAACTAAACATCGAGCCCTTGGTCAGTAGCCATTGAGCCTGACTATCTAGCCAGCTTTCTATCCACCTTCTCGTCCATTCATCCAATCCATACTTTAACTTGCTGGCAAGAATACTGTGGGAGACTGTATCAAAAGCTTTGCTAAAGTCAAGATATATCACATCCACTGCTTTCCCCATATCCACGGAGCCAGTTCTCATCATAGAAGGCAATTAGGTTGGTCAGGCATGACTTGCCCTTGGTGAATCTATGTTGACTGTTCCTGTTCGGGGGGAGGGATAGCTCAGTGGTTTGAGCATTGGCCTGCTAAACCCAGGGTTGTGAGTTCAATCCTTGAGGGGGCCATTTGGGGATCTAGGGCAAAAATTGGGGTTTGGTCCTGCTTTGAGCAGGGGGTTGGACTAGATGACCTACTAAGGTCCCTTCCAATCCTGATATTCTATGATTCTATGATATGATCACCTGTCTCTCCTCCAAGTGCTTCAAAATGGTTTCCTTGAGGGTCTGCTCCATGGTTTTTCCAGGAACGGAGGTGAGGCTGACCGGTCTGTAGTTCCCCAGATTCTCCTCCTTCCCTTTTTCAAAGCTGGGCACTATATTTGCCTTTTTCCAATCACCCAGGACCTCCCCCGATCACCACGAGTTTTCAGAGATAATGGCCAATGGCTCTGCAATCACATCAGCCAACTCCCTCAGCACCCTCGGATGCATTAGATCCAGACCCATGGACTTGTGCATGTCCAGCTTTTCTAACTAGTCGTTGACCTGTTCTTTCACCACTGAGGGCTGCTCACCTCCTCCCCATACTGTGATGCCCAGTGCAGCAGTTTGGGACATGACCTAGTCTGTGAAGACTGAAGCAAAAAAAAGCATTGAGTACTTTGGCTTTTTCCACATCATCTCTCACTAGGTTGCCTCCCCCATTCAGTAAAGGGCCTCCACTTTCCCTGATCTTGTTGCTAACATACCTGTAGAAACCCAGAAGGTCTGAGGGATGCGTCCTAGGGGTGCTGTACATTGTGATCTGTTCCATGAACTAGTGAAAGCAAGACCAATAAGTAATGAAGCTTTTAATTGATTGTTGGCACAATGTTGTTATCCATACCGGCTTTTTTTTTTTTTTAAGTGGGTAGGCAAAAGGTTTTTTGGGGATAGCTGGCTTAGGAATATCTCTGAATTTAGAAAAGCTTAGAGGTTCTTGCTTTCTGAATAATTTAATGCTTGTATTGCTCTGCCAACTCAGAAAATTAACTTTTAATAGGAAAAAAGTATAATTTAGTCACAGCTATTAGATCTGATGGATTTTACATTAAGTGTAAAAGATGCGGCGCATTTAAGGACCATTACACTGCAGGGCTTTTTTATGATGGGAATCATAGGCCTCCAAGCCAGCACTCTGCTGTGAAGAGTATTTATTTTTAGGTTTACGGAGGACATTCATGATGGGAAAGGCACACATTTGAAAAGAAAATAGGGCATGAAAATGTAACTTCCGCACCCCCCCCCCCACACACACACATTATAAAGAGCGAGTTTTATTTCACAATAACTAGTTTTACACCTCATTAAGTAGTGTTTTTTCTTAAATGCTTGTAAAGTACAATGGAGACCATTCTAAAAACTGTTACCTGCATGAAATGAAGCTAAGGTGCATTATAATGGGGATGTTTCACTGCAGGGAAGCATCTTTTAAAAATAGCTCCCAGTGCATGGAGGGTCAAACATGATGGGAGGGAAGAAAACTATTTTTAGGTGTAAGGAAGTTCCCACTTGGGCCCTGATCCTGCAATACAGTCACAGAGCATGGGCCTGAGCTTGGAGATAAGGATACTGCACTGCATCATCTTGAACAGGATCAGAGACTATATGATGAGCATATATTAAGTTGAGCCTTCAATGACCTATTCATGATACAGTGGGTGAGGTAATACCTCTTATTGCCTTGACTTCTCTTGGTGAAGTGGCCTGACCTCTTCCGTCATAGGACTTCACCTAACAATATGTGTAAACTACTTATGCTAAACAATCGGTTCCACCTTGTATTTAGCTATGATCCTCTCAGTTCCTTTCCCAGACCTGAAGAACTCTGTGAGTAGCTTGAAAGCTTGTCTCTTACCAACAGAAGTTGGTTCAATAAAAGATATTACCTCACCCACCTTGTTTCTGTAATATCCTGAGACCACCACAGCTACAACAACACTGCAAACAACTGCTTGTGGTAGTCAGACTTGGGCAAAGAAGCCTCTTGGTTGTCGGGCAGCTGTTAGTGACCTTATGCCTAATATTTGACGGCAAGAATTCTTACCAAGGAAGTCATGCAGTGGAAGCAGTAAAAGGGACCATGTCTGGTTGAACGTATGGCCAATGGAGGGATTTGAAGGTTGGACTATGAAACCAATGGAATCTGTAGAAAATACCTAGATATGGGGACAGCTGTGATGGAAGCAAGGGAAGGTGAGAAAGGAAAATACCTCAAATCTCTCTCGCCCATGGGGAAGAGGAGCAGAAAGAAGCAGAGAAATGTGCTAGGTTTGGAAGAACTGGAGTAAAAGCCCTCCATAAGTGAGAGTGGCAGGAGCAGCAGGAATAGAGCGAAAATAGCAAAAGTGTCTTCCTGGGGCTCTGTAAGAACGAGACCACTTCAAACCTGTTCGAATTCTAAAGAAAAAATGGGGCGGCTGGTATCTTATGTGTTAAATAGCATGGGAATGACTCCACAGTACCAGGTTGAAAGCTGTACCTTGTTGGGGAGCCATCACTGTGAGGTAAGGCACTGGAACGTACGACTTACCCGTGCTCCAACGTACCAGGTTCCTGTTCAAATGGTCACGTTTCTACATCCTGTGCTGCTGTCGTACCCCGCCACTGAGCCCACAATCGCAAGAGATACCAAAAAACTATCGGGCCATCAAAGGAAACTTGAAAACTATCTATTAATATTCCTTATGAAAGCACAGGTGGCCGCGCCTAGGTATTCATTATAGGGTGCCCAGAGAAGTTCAAAACTGCGGAGGCTTGCTGCGCGCTCAATGTCTTGCTTTATACGCTTTGGGAATTAGCATGACAATTTGAAGGGCTGTAAGCATCACTTAATGGTACTATCACGAACAGCAAGCTGGAAGGTGAACTGAATATTCAGACTGAGGTTCACAAGAAGTGACTCCCTGCCCCCCCTAAATTTCCCATTAAAATGTGTGTTTTTAAAATTCAATGTTGCCACTGGAAAAGAGTGTGGGGCAGGGAGGGAAAGAGGTGAGAATGGGGGGGAAATTGTTTGTGTGGGGGGGTGTCTTTGTCAAAAAATTCCACAAAAGTCAGTGGGGGGTAGGACTATTACCAGTATTTAATTTTTAAAAAATATTGATTTCTATAGTTTGACCCTGTTGGCTTAAGCACTTTTCAGCCTAAAGAGCAGGCGCCCCTGTGCTGTTCCTTGCACAGACTTCGCAGAACCAGAGCTAGCTGAGCACTTGAGACACATGCGACTACCTAGTGTGCTCAAAATTCAGCGTGTGCTTAAGTGCTCTGCTGAATCAGGGCCTAAATTAGCAAGAGTCAGGTCATAGGAGCAGTGCTGTAAAGATCTAAAAAACCTGGAGTGCCAGTTGTCTTTTCTATCTGATTTTATTCAGGTTCTTAATTATTGTTAATTGGCCTTTTGTTGTTCCATTGCTGGTGTTTGGGACACTTATGGGCTGATTAGGGTGACCAGATGTCCCGATTTTATAGGGCCAGTCCTGATATTCGGGGCTTTGTCTAATGTAGGTGCCTATTCTCTCTCCCCCTCCTCCCCTCCCCCCCCCACCCCCCACCCCCCAAACTCCCTGTCCCGATTTTTCACACTTGCTGTCTGGTCACCCTAGGGCTGATCCAATTAATCCAAGTGAGGTTAAGGGACTTCCCAAGCCCGTAAGCATTCCAGATCAGACCTTTATTGTGTCAAACATATGAAGGTTCTGATCCTGCAATTAGTAGCATGCGGGTGGACCGCTGTGCCTGCAGAGAATCAGCGGGCGCACAGTCTGCCTGCATGCTATCAACTGCAGGATCTGAGCTTCAAGTTTCTCGTTATTTTACAATGCATTTGCCAAACAAAACAGAGTGGGGTAAGAATGCATTATTGCTCGCGGTAAGTGACTATGAAGCAAGACTGGCTTTGGCTGTGTTTCTCTGTTAACTGCATTCGTCCTCTGAGTATGGCAAGATTGGGAATATGCTCTTACTCATTGATTGCATGTTTTTGCTCAGCCCTCTGTTAAAGTCACTGTTCCAGTGTGTGACTGACATCTCTTAATAAGTCATGACAGTCAGACTTGGCTACAGTGGTCGAAATGAGTTCTATTATGGCCTACTAGATTTTCTCCTCTCCTATTAGAAGCTCATTTCTGTGCAAATATCCCTGTTCTTTATATAGACAAATTGCATATTATGCTTTATTTCAAGGAAATGATACATGCACAGTACCCAGTGAGCCCAATTCCTGTTGTAATGCCACTGAAGTTGGTGGAATTATATCCATGTGCTTTCTTATGGTCGTAAAAATAGGTGTAGCAATTCAGAGAACTCAGTTGACTGGGGTTAGGGCAGAGGAACTGAACTGTGTGTCAATGTATACAAGCAGTGAGTTCAGGGAACATTTCTGTCCCTCAGTGAATGCAGCTGGAAAAAAGAGTGAGGAACAGGGCTTCCTGGCCTCCAGGCTGAGATGGACTTTCCTAATTAAATTACAAAACCACATTTCTCTACCGGGGATGTGCTGGCAAGAATTGGACATACAAAGTCCACTCCCACCCTAGCAAGGGATTTGTGGGCGAGTTGGGCTGGATCCACAGATGTTCTGGGAGCACTGCTGGGTGAACTGCCCAAGAGTCAGAGGTCAGGTTCCATTCAAATAAACACGGCAAAATTCAGCGTGGCCCAAAGCTGCTTTGAACCTCTGGCATGTGCACATCTGGGCTGAATGTCTTCTACAAAGAGGCTTTCTGATGTGTTTCTTGGGGCTTCTTTCTTTCTGGGCGTGGGAATCTCTTCCGAAAGGCTATTTGCATAAGATGTTCAGAACAAGTTTGAAAAGTCTAGAGGATCAAACTAGTTCTCTGGGGGGCTTGAATCACCATGTAAACAGCAGGCCCAGAGTTAGGGTTGCCAATTTTCTAACCACACAAATCTGAACCCTCTAGCCCCGCCCCTTCCACAAGGCCCTGTCCCACCTCTTCCTTGAGACCCCGCCCCCTGCTCACTACTTTTCCCCTCCCTCCCTCACTTTCGCTGGGCTGGGGCAGGGGGTTGGAGTGCAAGAGGGTGTTCGGGCTCTGGGGTGGGGCTACGGGCTCAGGTGGGGCTGGGGATGAGGGGTTTGGGGTGCAGGGAAGGGTCTCGGTTTGGGGGGGTTCAGGGCTAGGGCAGAAGGTTGGGGCTCAGTGTTGGGGCACAGGCTTACCTCAGGCGGCTCCCGGTCAGCGGCACAGTGGGGCTAAGGGAGTCTGCCTGCCTGTCCCGGCTCCGTGCTGCGCCCCGGAGGTGGCCAGCAGGTCTGGCTCCTAGGTGGGGGGGGCGGACAGGAGGCTCCATGCACTGCTCTCGCCCGCAGGCACCGCCCCCCCCCCCCCCCAGCTCCCATTGGCCACGGTTCCTGGCCAATGGGAGTGTGGAACCAATGCTTGGGGCGGGGGCAGTGCACAGAGCTCTATGGCCCCCCGCCTAGGAGCCAGACCTGCTGGCTGCTTCCGGGGTGCAACGTGGTGTCAGGACAGGTGGAGACTAGCCTGCCTTAGCCCTGTAGCACTGCCGACCGCCCTGGTCGGCGGTGCTGACCGGAGCCACCAGGGTCCCTTTTTGACTGGGCGTTCTGGTCGAAAACCGGACACCTGGTCACCCTACCCCGAGTGGGCCACGAGGCATCTGCTCGTTGGCCCCGTGGGCCAGTCACATCTCCAGTCACCAGAAGCAGCTTGCTCGGCGCATCTGATGGGGACCAGGAGGCCCTGATCTTTACTTATTTTTCCAGCTGAGTTGGTTGAGGGACAAAAATGTCCCATGAGCTAACTGCACTTTTACACGGTGACACTCATTGCCCCATCTCCTGGTGCTCTCCCTGGTACACGTGTGTGTGTGGACACAAGGTGGACAAGCAGCAAATGCACTTGTATGGTGGCCGTCATTTATTGGCAGGCTGCCGGGAGTTATGAGTGGTTAAAGAGTATTGCCCGGCCTGCTGGCGCCCGTCAGGCCATGGAGAACAGCCAGCTATCGAATGGCGGGGCTCTGAGGAAGAGGACTGTGGGCCTGGGCAGAGAGGTCGAGCACCCACAGCTCCCATTGACGTCAGTGGGAGCTCGGGGCCTTTGAAAATCAGGCCTGTATTCAGCTTGTGCCATGAACTGTACTGGGGGCCCATGCTGCTCTTCACTGTCCGGAAGTGCAGTGCAGAAAGCCCAGGCCCTTGATGCCACCTTTGTGCCTCCCAGAAATAGGCCCTAGTGCATGTTAGAGCAGCTCCAGCCCAGCTCACAAGACCAGAAGAGGCTGCAGGCCCGTCCTCTCCCTGCCAGCCCCTGCCTTGTGCCTGCACTGGGGGAGGTTTCTCCCAGACACGTAGTGACTCCTATGTGGCACCAGCATGGGGGTCCAAATCTCTCCCCTCGTCTTTAGAGTCTCCCCTCGTAACGCAGGTGACCACGAACCCATCACACCTGTCCTCTGCTCCCTGCTCTGACATCCCATAGAACTGTGAATCGAATCCAGTTCCAGGCTCTCAGTGCTCTGGGCCCTAACGGCTAAAGAGCCTAATGTCAACACCTTCGCTCCTCTGGCCCGAGGGAATCTCTACAGTAAGGGTAAAGTTCATCAGCGCAGGAGACGGCGCTGCCTTGGGGACCGGCCCCAAGCTGTGGAATGAAACCCCCAGAGGAACGAAGGACCCCAACAGACCTTCCCTCCTTCCACTGCATGTGCCTGGCGCATTTCTTTGACCTGCCCCCTTTAACATGAACACAGAGCAACGTGTGTGGGTGTAGATATTCTCCAAAAACTCCCAACCAAAACACACCTTCCGCTGGGGAGACTAGGAGAGAACGAACATGTGACCCCCGGTGTTAGTCGTGGTGCTTTCTCCGCTGCTAGAAGGCACTCAGACACTGCGGTGATAAGGGTGGTATAAGAACCTCTCGAGAATAGAGCCCAATACAGAATTTCATTCCTGATGTGACTGTCGCTGTCTGTAACTATTAACCGCAATTAGGCCAGAGGAGAAACGAGAAGGAGGCAGTTACCTCGGCCCCCTCTGCCATTTGTGGGGCTCACTGCACATGGTGGGAACCAGAAATTAAAATGTAAATTATTTGATTTGAAGTTGAGTCTGACAAGCAGCAGACGGCCTTCGTGCTCTCTGCAGCATTCATCATCTCTGCGTCATGGAGTCCAACAAGCCACCAAAAAGACACTTAATCCTGCCTTGCTTTCCCTTGTTCGTTTCCCCCCCCCCCCCCCCCCCCAGTTTGTTGCATTGTTCAGTAGCCTGCCACTCCTGCCTGGCTCCAACTGGAAACACAAGACAAGCTCCATGGCTTCCTCTTGCACTCAACATACCGGACAAATTGTTTGCTCAACTTTGGCATCCTGCCTCGGAGGATTTTTTGTCATTTGTAGGTTTTAAATCAGCTATTTGAGCCACTCACAATTGTAAACAATAGGCTATTAGTTTATAAGAGGCATGCTTGTTGGCATTTCAAAATTCTCCAAGGGATTGCCCTGTCTTTGAAACCCTTTAATGCTTATAAAATAGAACATTTAAAAATGCGCCCCAGGAAAATTCATTTATAGAAAATCAGTGAAATGAATAGACATTTTGGGCCACATGTTAGTCATTTTCATGTTATTGCTTTAGCATGTCTTCACTGAAGTAAGCTAATGTTGGAGGCCATATACCTGGTTCAAGCTGGAAAGAAACAGACCTTGGGCTTTCATCTTCTCTGTCTTCTGTTATGCCTGGAACCAAGGCTTGGCCCCAGATCACACAAAAGGGTGAGCTGAAAACCATCCGTGTAGCTGGTTTTTAGAGGAAGACTTTAGAGCCTTTTTTGTGACCCCTGTATCAAGTTTATGTACTGGCAAAAGCAGGAAACCATCTCCTATAATGGGGCAGGCATGGCATGGCTGAGCAGAAGCTGGGCCAAAAACTAAATAATAACATCTCTGGGTTTATGGTTTACTGGTTCACTCCAGATCAATGGGTAAAAGGTGCATCGAGCCACCTTGTAATTACCAGGCTGATGGGATTAGGCTTTAGTGGGAGATGCAGAGAGCTGCAAAGGGGCCAACATGTGCATGGAAACATGTCTGAGTTTCCAAGGTGGAGATCTTGCTTTTCTCTCCTCGTTATTGGTTAGTTGCTAATCTTCCAGACAGCCAGCTTTTCCCTGTAGCTTTGAGAGAAATCAAATTACAGCTCAGCATGGCTAAGAGGGTTGCTTCTATCTGATTTGTCGTTCACTTTCTGGCATGCAGATCTAGTGGAAATAATTTCCAATAAAAATGCCAAGCGAGTGCATTTCGATGGGATTTTGGGGCTTATTTTAAATTAATTGCAGATTCGTTTTGCAGCCAAGGCCTGGCATTTATTTTTTATTCATGTTGAGAAAACATTCGGTTTCTGCCAATAACTGGAAGGAAAAAAGTTGCTGCTCCTAAGAATTTCCTAAATGAAGTGGACATTGGTACACGGCTTAAATGTTTCTGCTCCCCGGCTTCAGGCAAGGCTTTGATTAAAATAAACAATATTCATCTGGAGGCCGTGTTCATGCTCTGTGAGCTATCGGAGAGGGGACCTATTGAATGACGTTACTTTGAGTATCTGGCTGGCCTTTAATAATTGTGTAACTGGGCTGGCTTTGCTTGATCAATAAATAGCCGGTAGCAAAGTATGTTTTGGAGATGCAAAATCTTCTTTCTAGAACAGGAACGGATCCATCGCTGAGCTCCGTCCATTGTCTTGAGCAGGCTCAAGTCCAAACCCATTGGACGACAGGCTCCGTGAAGCAGGGCCTTGGTCCTGTTTGTTGACTTTGTCCCCTCCACCTCTTGTAAAGCATCATGCCCAAAATGATAATTTAAAACACAGAAAAAACGAACATGCCCTCTGCCGGCCCAGGGTGCACATGAGAGATGGCAGACAAACGAACTCCAAACTCAGCGCCCTTGATTTCCAAATGGCCATAAGACCCTGATCTTCGTTGGATGCCTGCAGCTTATTCCTGGGGGGAAATTTTACTGGTGCTCAGAAAATCAGAGGCACATGGAATTCAGCCATGAGCACAGAATGTGCTCAGAACTGTAAAATCATTTTCATGCTTTTGAATAGTTTTCAGCTTTACCTTTTTGTTTTTTTTTTCCCCATCCTGATAGCGTTGCTGTTGAGCACACACTGGTCTTTGCTGGGTAACACAGAAACCACCAGGCCAAAGGGGCTTGAACTGAAGCCCAATGAAGTCCCTGGAAACAGTCCCACTGACTCCATTTGGCTTTTGCTCAGCCCCATGGGATTGTGGGTTGGCAATAAGAGATCTCTTCCCATTGTCTCTGAAAATCTTCTTGTCTCTGTGCATGGGAAATGGGCAGGGACCCAGCTATCCAAGTGTCTGACCAGTCTCACAGCACTGGATCTCCTGCTTGACCAGGGCCTCTAGCTTTTCCGTAAGTCGGGGGCCACCATTTTCTTCTACTTCCTCATCACCAGGCCAACCCTTGCCCCTCACTCGAGCTTGTCCTGTGACAACTGCAGCAATTTCCTACTCTAACTACAGGGAAACAACTACAGCAGGCTGCTAATGGTTGATACAAGATGATTTCAGTGGTGACTACGGTACGAGCAGAACGGCTGCCCGGCTAGTGAACCCGTTAGTGACAGGGAAAGGGGGGATACCATGCCTGAGTTCTGTCAGTCCTAAAATCTCTCTGCCTTTGTGATGGGGTGCCTGCCCTGCACAGGTGCTGACGGGATTAATGTGTGCCAGAGAGGCCAATTATCCCACCTGGTTGCACCTGGAAAGTGGGCCAAGCCTAATTAGTGATGAAACCTAGCTGGGGAGGGGCTGGGCGGTGCTATAAACAGAGGAATGTTAGCGCAGAAGGGGCTGCAGGGAGGGACTTTGCACTTACTCTCCTGGTGGTAGGGCACGAAGAGACCTGTAGGGACCATGAAGGCTTTTGCAGGGTGAGGAGAGAGTCCAGGGAAAGGCTGGTAGGAGGAAGTCCAGGGAGGAAGCAGCAAGGAGACTAGTGGAGTGACCCATGACTGCTTGGACTGGAACCTAGTGTGGAGGGTGGGCCTGGGTTCCTTTAACAACCCCCGAGGAAGGTGGCGTGAAGCTCCTGAGATAAGAACTCTTGAGTGCTGAGAGGAGAGGGAGGCAGACCAGACAGAGGGACTGGACATTTATTTCTGTTACCGTGGAAGGGATGGGGCTAACTGTGTCCTGGCTGGAGGAGGGCCAAGCCACGAGAAGAGAGACCACGGCAGGGCCAGAGCAGCTCTTGGCAGGTGCACTAGCCACGGACGTTGGCTATGCCAGGCCCAGCCGCGAGGGGGTGTGCCAGCGGTGAGTGCTCCCTTCTACAGTCTAACTGGCCTGGGGATTGTGATGCTCCCGACTCCCTCTTCAAACTGCTGAGCCTGGATGCCAGGAAAAGCGGGCCCGTAAAGGAAAGGACGAAAGCTGCACGGTAGTACCGGGGTGTGACAACAATCCCCCCAAACACCATTAACATTTGGAGGGCCAGGGCTTTATCGTGCGGGTGCTTTGGGCTGTAGTGTCCAAAGGGTCAGCCCTGACCCGAGCCAGCCTTGGACCGTCAGCTCTTGTCCCTAGCCCCGGCCTGGCTGTCACAGCTCTCCACTCCCGGGTACAGTCAGAACCAGGCCTCCTCAGACAAAACGCCGTGGGCGTGGGACTCAGTCCCAGAGGGGGGCTTGTGCTCTGCTTTGCTGGCTGACGGGCGCAGGGGAAGGGCCATCCCCTCACATTTGTGTCGGGGCTGCCCCCGTTCTCCTCACCTGTGGGATGGTTTGAGAAGGTATCCCATGCCGCAGCTGGGACGGCTGGCCTCGTGGAGCCTGCGTTTCCCATAGCGCCATTAGTCCCTGGTCTCGTCAGCCTGTGCTTGTGGCTGGTTTGCTTGGTCCTTTGGCTGGATTTAATGACGTGTCCTTTGCTTTTTGCTGTCCAGCCCTGAACAGCTTTGTGATGGGCACCTTCCAATGGGGCGAACAATTCAATCCATGCATGGGGTGCAGTCGTCGCTCCCTGCCCAGAAGTGCCCGGCCGTGGGAGGGGTTAGTAGCTTGTCCTGGTAGAGTGAACGTAGACAGCCAATGCCACAAGGTTTCTGTAGAGTTTAATGGCTCTTCCCAACCCCACAACCTCCCTCTACTGCCCAAACCAGTAGAGACATAATGGTGATTTGTTCACCCATGCTCCTTAGACACAAAAAAGGAAGAACAATAAAGAGAAGCGAAGCCACCCAAATTACACTGTGGCCTCCTTTGCCTTTCACGGGTCCAAAGAGAGAGGCTGTGAAGTTGGCAGCAAAACCCCACTCACTTCTCTACCCATCCCTATTTACTGCCCTACTCCATGGCTTTCCTGTGTCATAGAATCATAGAATCTCAGGGTTGGAAGGGACCTCAGGAGGTCATCTAGTCCAACCCCCTGCTCAAAGCAGGACCAAACCCAATTAGATCATCCCAGCCAGGGCTTTGTCAAGCCTGACCTTAAAAACATCTAAGGAAGGAGATTCCACCACCTCCCTAGGTAACCCATTCCAGTGCTTCACCACCCTACTAGTGAAAAAGTTTTTCCTAATATCCAACCTAAACCTCCCCCTCTGCAACTTGAGACCATTACTCCTTGTTCTGTCATCTTCTACCACTGAGAACAGTCTAGATCCATCCTCTTTGGAACCCCCTTTTAGGTAGTTGAAAGTGTCCTGGGCCCCTCAATGTTTTAAAAGGGAGAAATACCTCCAGTCTGTGAATCTCAGGATAGGTTTGCTCCAAATTCTGCTCTCGATTATCAGCCCACTGGGGCAGGTTGCATGGGCAGACCGAACGCAGTACTAGAACTGAGCACAATTTGAATTTCTGTCCCGTGAGAAATTCTGACATTTCAATGTTTTTTAGTCCTGAACTGGAACAAAAAGTTGAAACTCTGAGAATTCCAAGACTCCAGAAATGTCAAAATGTTTCATTTCCGTTTACTGAACTCATCTGAAATCCTTCGTTTAGACTCAGTTCAACACCAGACTGCATTGTCTCGTAGCGGTGCATTGCCTCATGGAAGCTGTAGTTCATGAGCCTGATGCCCCCACTCTCTCCTACGGGCCAGGAACCCTGATCACACTACATCTCCTAGGATGCACCCACTCATGCTACACCCATGATGCACCACGCTGAGCTTGGTCAGTGGAAAATCCCCAAATGCATTATGGGAGATGTAGTCCTCCAGAGAGCTAGGGAAACCTAGGTTCAATTCCCAGGTCCAGCATGTTCTTTCCTGTATGACCTTGGGCAAGTCATTTAGTCTCTCTCTGTGCTTCAGTTCTCTATCTGTACAATGGGGATATAGCACTTCACTGCTTCATAGGGATGTTGGGAGGAGAAATACATTGAAGCTTATGATGTGCTGAGGTACTTGGGAGGTGGGGGTCATGGAAGTACAGTACATAGTTTGCTGCTATCATCGGCTTAATGGGGATGCTGGATTTAAAATCTGTGCTCACAATGTTATTTGTTCTGCCTCACCTGATCGAACAAAACTTAGTGATTTGGGGTTTTGTAGATTTGCCTGTCTAATAATGTGTCTGTTTGAAATTGGTATGTTGATTTTCTTCCATAGTGATCACGGTTCTACTTTGAATTATAATTTGTTATTCTGCCAGGCTTAACTAAAACATTAAAAGAACCAACCGTCCTGTCCCCCCTGCAACCTCAAACCTTTCATGTTTCCAGTGCAAATAGTGTAGTGAAAAGCGGGGCCATTGAAAGTGGGGGTGAGTACAGCCTGCAGGTGGCACTATGGACACAAGCAAAAGCCAACTCTGACACAGTTGTACAACACTGATCCAATCTAGACGGTGTATTGGGTGAACAACGTGCTTAGCAGGGAATGAGAAATAATCATAAAAATAAACGAGTAACATCAGGCAGTTCTTGGAAGCAAAAAACCCCCAAAAACAAACAAAAAAAGCTGTAATGAAAGAGTCTCCAAATTTCAAAGGGAATGATGGCAGAAACCCCCCTGCCTGTGTTCAGGGCTTTGCCTGGATGAGAACGTTACAATTTAACAGGGGGGTGGGGGGGAGTAGAAATAACTATCAGATGTGGAAGAAACCTTCATTTTAATAAAGCCCTTTAGAGAGTGGCTGCTCTCTGGTAGGGGTGGTGGGGTTACTTCTTTCCCAGTGTCTCCTCGAGGCCCAGCCGGAGACCAGGGCTCCATTGTGCACATACGCAGTCCCTGCCCTGAAGAGCTTACTGGTTTGTAGCCAGGACAGAGCAAAGAAGGGAGGGGGAAGGGGGCAAAGAGCAGCGAGTGCCTTGCTGAAAGTCACACAGCAGATCAGTGGCAGATCCAGGGCTGGAAGGCAGATCTCTGCAGCCTTGTCCATTGCTCCACTCACTAATCCATACTGTCTCTCACTGCAAGCTGTATCCTCTTGCATGTCAGGTCAACACCTGCTTTGTTCGCCAGGGCTGCAAATCCTGCTTTGAAAGCCTGAGCCATACACAACCGTTTGGGCGGGGTTTAGTGTGACGCTCTAAGAGGACCCAATAGCACCTTACAAGAGGGCACGCGCTAACAACAGGCACACGCTGTTCCCTTCATCCATTCCAGAGCCTCATGATGCACCAAGCCGCTTGCCAGCTCTCCGCTCTCTGATATTTTACTTGTTCCAGAACATATGTCTCCTAGCTCTGAATATCCTTGAAGTCACTTGATTAATTGCTCAGTTTGGGAGCACTTAACACATTTCAGGACATCAGCTGCCTCAAAGTTTAGTTACAAAAATAGAAAGCGAGTAGACAGACTTTCTTCAAATTAATTGTTTTCACTAAAAAGCAAGGCTGGATAGAGACATCCAGGGCAATTACCAGGCTTCAGCATTAGCTGCGAGGCAGAAATGAATTTAACCTTGTCATGGCAAAAGAATCTCCAAGGGTATTAACCGTCCTCTCTCCTGTTCAAAATATTTTTAGTTGAGAAAGACCTGAGGTCAGTTACGGGATCTATAGAAAAACCTATGTACAAACAAACATGCCTGATGTGACACTGTACATCTAATATGGGGCTAGGCTGGGTACGGCTTGGCTGTACTGATGTCAGTGGGCTTCTCTGCTGCGCGGAGGCAACCCTTAAGTGTGTGATCAGCACGGTCTAGCCCATAGGTATTAGTTGCCCAGGACAAGGGGCGATGTCCAAACCAGAGCTGACCACTGGGAGCCAGTTCCCTTTCACAGCGACTTTGGAGGGTTTAAAATGGTTTTCGTTCCACAATGGCATAAAATCAAAATGTTTCAAGTGTTTTCACAAACACAAAATTGCATCAAAATGCCCATTTTCAGATTAAAACCTGAACATTTCAACTCCGCAAGAGTCACAGGGGGATGAGCCAAGTTCAAGGCTCCCCTCTACCTGATTCAGGGGTTGCCATTCCAGACTTCTGACTCAAGCAGAGCAGGGTCTTGAACCTGTGGCTCTCAGAGCCCAAGCCAGTGCCCCTAAGCGGCTATAGATTGTATCTCTAGCTTGTTTGATCCCTTTCCTGCTGAAAACCTGGTCAACGCTGACACATCTCCACACACACATTTGGGCTTTGACAAAACAGCATATTTTGGTGAGATTTCATTGAAAATGATCCGACCAGGTCTGGTCCAGATCTCCTCGTCTTTCAGATTAGGTAAAATTTTCTCCAGTTTTCCAAATACCTATCCTCTGCTGTTTCCTGCTCTTTCTGAAATCATAGGCAAAGCCTCCTTTGAAGGCGCAGAGCCCAAATGGCTACATACAGTCTTTTGGAAGAGCCACCCATTGGGCTGATCCAGACCTGGAGAGTTAAGCTACCAGTGCAGACTTGGCTGCCTTAGTCCAACCATATTTGTTGACAATGCTCCAGTGTGTCTTAGCTTTGTCGTACATACGATGTTAATTCCACTGCGTACACTGATCAAATCAGATGAGGGGCGAAGGTGATGGTGAGTGACTTTTATCTGGTTTTGCAATGGCCTACAGATGGGATTTATTTGCTGTAGAATAACCAGCTGCTTACTGACTGGGGACATCTTCAAGTTTGGCCTGTGTGGAGACTACAGTTTCTTGTTAGGCAACAACTTTACAGAGGCGGCTAATCACCACAGTGTGGTGAATCCAGATGGACCTGACATCCTATTTGGAGAACGTCTGGCAAGCGAAGAGAGAGGCGGAGCTGTACAGGGGAAAGTGGAGGCAGGCTCTCTCTCTTCTCTTGCTGACAGGGCCGGTATTTTTAAGATCAAAAGCTTTTCACATTTGTTCCCCACACTTGAAGAAGCTAAAATGTTTCCACTGCAAACATTAGAGAATCTGGCTCAGCCTCCTGCCGTCTATCCCCACAAGGAGCTTTTGGTGCATTCTCTTCATAACTTTGCAGCTTACAGAAATAAAACTTAGATTAAAACCAGTCCAGCAGCCTGGAGGTTTGAATGAGCTCTTGTATGATGTTTGCCAAAGGGAAACTTATTCAGGAGTGTGCGTTAGAGAGCAACGTGCCTCCAAAAAGAGCCACAGTTCTCAAAGCCATGGAAATTTCACAGCCCTGACCAAGGCACCTTGAGTTAAGAGCCCTCCACGCCCTTCTCAGTCGCAGGGGTGCCTGTTGTCTTGCCCTCGTGCTCAAGTCAATCGTTTTCCACCTAGGTCGATAGATTCTGATGTTCTTGCCTTGAGTGGGATTTGCTGACTGGGAGCTGCTCTCCAATCTCCTTTCCTCTCCCCGGATGTACACTAATATTTTGACATTCTTGGCTTCCCGTTAGCAAAGCTCCCCTCGAGCGGCATCACCAAAGGGCAAGGTGCTCGGTCAAACTTCAGCAATTCTAGTTCTCGGCAACGGGGTTTGCCGACAACCGGCTTCTGAAAGTCCTGGCCCCCAAGAAAGATACTGATGAGCTCTTACCAGGAGTCATCACAGCTGGCCTGCTTTTAGAGACGGCTTCGGGGGGTGAGGGGTGGCATAGTCTCAAAGCAAGGGTGTGCAGTGAGTCTGGGCACACGTCTGCATGCGTGGAAGGCTGACGGTGCAGAAGGGTAAGATGCTGCGTTCAAGAATTAATTTGTTTGGCCGCAATTAGGCCAAACCGTTAAGCACATAGAATCATAGAATATCAGGGTTGGAAGGGACCTTAGGAGGTCATCTAGTCCAACCCCCTGCTCAAAGCAGGACCAATCCCCAATTTTTGCCCCAGATCCCTAAATGGCCCCCTCAAGGATTGAACTCACAACCCTGGGTTTAGCAGGCCAATGCTCAATCCACTGAGCTATCCCTCCCCCCAAGATGGTAGCATGCACTGGGGACCAGGGCAAACCTGCTGAGCCAGGGTGTTTATTATGACCTGCAGCATCCGTTTTTTTTAGCATTACGAGACGTGAGTGACAGTTACAGTGCCCCGCTCCATGGCCTATTGGTGACCGAGGGGCAAAGCGTCTGAGATGCTGGCAAGCCACCTTTGTGGTGTGATCCTCCCATGGTCCTGCGCCTTTCTGTTTCCTTGGTGGTGGTGGTGGCTCCTTTGTGTCGCATGGCTGGATGATTTGATGTTCACCTTTAACGGAGCAGACGTCGCGTTCCCCAACAGCAGTCAGGACTGGACCAATCAGCTAGTGCCTCTCTTTAGTTGGAGACTCCTACTCAAGCTGTTCTGTCCGTAGGTGACAGCTCTCAGAGAAGCCAAATGGAAGGAGCCTGTAGCTCCCGGCCAGATCCGCAGGAGCTGTCTAGTTAGTTGGCAGCTAGTATCAAGCGGAGTGCCCCAGGGGTCGGTCCTGGGGCTGGTTTTGTTCAACATTTTCATTAATTATCTGGAGGATGGGATGGACTGCACCCTCAGCAAGTTCGCAGATGACACTAAACTGGGGGGAGAGGTAGATACACTGGAGGGTAGGGATGGGGTCCAGAGTGACCTAGACAAATTGGAGGATTGGGCTAAAAGAAGTCTGATGAGGTTCAACAAGGACAAGTGCAGAGTCCTGCACTTAGGACGGAAGAATCCCATGCACTGCTACAGGCTGGGGACTGACTGGCTAAGCAGCAGTTCTGCAGAAAAGGACCTGGGGATTACAGTGGAAGAGAAGCTGGATATGAGTCAGCAGTGTGCCCCTTGTTGCCAAGAAGGCTAATGGCAGATTGGGCCGTATTAGTAGGAGCGTTTCCAGCAAATCGAGGGAAATTATTATTCCCCTCTATTCGGCACCACTGAGGCAACATCTGGAGTATTGTGTCCAGTTTTGGGCCCCCCACTATAGAAATGATGTGGACAAATTGGAGAGAGTCCAGCGGAGGGCAATGAAAATGATTAGGGGAATGGGACACATGACTTATGAGGAGAGGCTGAGGGAACTGGGATTATTTAGTCTGCAGAAGAGAAGAGTGAGGGGAGATTTGATAGCAGCCTTCAACTACCTGAAGGGGGGTTCCAAAGGGGATGGAGCTCGGCTGTTCTCAGTGGTGGCAGATGACAGAACAAGGAGCAATGGTCTCAAGTTTCAGTGGGGGAGGTCTAGGTTGCATATTAGGAAACACTATTTCCCTAGTAGGGTGGTGAAGCACTGGAATGGGTTACCTAGGGAGGTGGTGGAATCTCCATCCTTAGCAGTTTTTTAGCCCTGGCTGGGATGATTTAGTTGGTGTTGGTCCTGCTTTGAGCAGGGGGTTGGACTAGAACCTCCTGAGGTCTCTTCCAACCCTGATGTTCTGTGATTCTATGAGATGCTCGGTGAGACCAGAAAAGTCTGTGTTGAGAGGAGTGTACAAGGCAGGGGCGTAGCCACGGGTGGGTCTGCATGGGCCATGGCCCACACACTTAGCAGCCAGGCCCACCCAAATCTGTGCCGGGGTGCGGTGCTGCCACAGCGGCCTGGAGCATCACTTGGGCACCTGAAATCCTGGACGGAGCTCTGTGCCCGCCCTTCGGAAAGCGACGCTCTGGCTGCGCTGCCTTCCCCTTGTCCGAGCCTCCCTGTGCGTGTGCCCAGCTGGGCAGGCTTCACCTGCCTTGCTCTGCTTCCCTTGGAGGAGGTCATTGCCTGAGGTGACTGTTCCCAGCACGCCGTTCTTGCCAGGCGTCAGGGCGCAAACACAGGCTGTCTTCGCTCAGTTGGCTCAGTTAGTGTCTGAGGCACACGGAGAGGGGACTGATAAATACCTCCAAGAAATGCCACAAGCAGGTTACTACCGTGCTCAGACGCAGCCCCCAAAGACTGCAGAGCAGCCCTGAAATCCTATTATCCCAGAGGAGTAAATGCCGACGTTCTGGATCCGGAATCGGGAACGTCCATGCAGGCAAGCTGGCGGCTGCGTTCATCATTCTCACGTTCTTGAGCATATTCAGCCACCCCTGTGATAAGGTGCAGATTTGACCCTAAATAAACTGAAAGTTGCACTGAGAATAGAGCTTAAGCTCTCCCCTGGAAATCGCTAAGAAAAAAAATAACTTGCCGGCTCTTTAAATAAGAAACAAAACTGGGAGGGGGGAGCGGGGAGGGAGCCACTCCCATCCTGCGCCCCCCAAACAAGGCTTTCTGTCTACAAACAAGAATCGCTTCCTGCCCCATCAAGTCCATGGTGCTGTTTAATTTCTGTCAGTGCTAAGTGACGTGAAGCAATGCTATTGCCAGACGAGGCTGTGAATTAGATTCAAATGGGAAAAATGGGCCACCCACTGACCAAATATCATATTGCAGTGACAACATTAAACACAGAGCAAGCCCTAACCCAGAGAAGGAAAACCCGAGTCAGACCAGATTTCCACTCCCTCCCTCTCCTCCCGAAAGTGGAACCAGATGGCCTGTGGCTTTGATAATGAGAGAGGCTGATTACTGCAGATACCACTTAAATGAAATAACACACAGGGATGGGGTTAGAAGCAAAACCCAGAGGCATATAAGTTTTGCCTTCTGGGGCCACTGGCATCTGAAACACTCTTAATAAAAGCATTACCCAAAAAATCCAGTTCCTAACTGAAAGCAGGCCACTCTCGTTGGACAGCAAACACAGCTGGATTTCCCATTCGAAATCCGAAGAGCCATTTTAAGTGCGCATGCAAATTTGTAATTGTGTTCCCTGCGCGTTAATGCACCTCACCAAGGGTATGAGCGTTTGTTAAGAGTGAAGCTGTTGCACCCTTTGGCCCGTGGATGCAAGAAGACGTGTGCCGGTGGACAGCTGCATGGATGTGTGTGCAGCTGATAGCCACCATGTTGGCCAATACACCCGGGATTGAACTGGATGCTTCTAAGGCTATAGCCGTACATTACTACACCTTGAGCTAAAGCCATGGCTTGCTAATCAGGCCTATAAGAGACACACTTGGGCACAAAGAGGGCCCTAGACCAGAGGTTCTCAAACTGTGGTCGTGTCCGCAAGCTCCATTCAGATGGTCCGCGGATAGTTCCCTCTAAGGGGCATGCCTGGGTGCTTGCACACCAGAGAATGAAGGGCCATCCACCTAATTAGTGGAGTCGCGCAGGCTTGGCTCCACTAATTAGGTGCCTGGACCTTGTAAGGACATGTAAGGTGAGGTGGTGGCCTTGGGAGGAATAGGGGGTAGGTGGGAGGGGGCAGTGGGGTGAGAAGAGGGAGTGGGGGGAATTTGGGATGTGCAGGGCTGCGGTGGCCAGAGAAAGAGGCGACTTTCCCCAGCTCCAGGACTGCGGCTGCCAGGGAGAGACCGCCCCCCTCTTCCCAGTCCCAACTCTGTGGCTGCCGCAGTGGGGCAGAGACCCCCCCTCCATCCCAGCCCCAGCTCGGGGGCTGCCGTGGCGGGGGAGAGACCCCCCCTCCATCCCAGCCCCAGCTCGGGGGCTGCCGTGGCGGGGGAGAGACCCCCCTCCTTCCCAGCCCCAGCTCGGGGGCTGCCGTGGCGGGGGAGAGACCCCCCCTCCTTCCCAGCCCCAGCTCGGGGGCTGCCATGGCGGGGGAGAGAGGGCACATCCACCACATTAGAAAGGTAAGATGACTAATATTAAAATATGAGTTGTGGGCTTTTATTTGTAGAACAAAAAAACATTTATTATTCAGGATTGTTTTTATATAGCGCTTTTATCCAAAGCGCTTTACAATAGGTCAGTAACGGTACAAACGACATTTGGAAAGGTCATCAAGTGGTCCGCCGAGACCCTCAGCAATGTTCAAGTGGTCCACGAAAAATAAAGTTTGAGAACCACTGCCCTGTACCACACCCTTACCCGTGGGTTACACATGTCTCACTGCAGGATTAGTGCCTTAGGGTTCAGTCCTGCAAGATGCTGAGTGCCCGTAACTCTCAGTGATTTTGCTGGTAGCTAAAGGTGCACAGCACCTTAAGGTGTTGGGCCCTTAGGGAGATGCACCAGGCAGAGGTAGTTCAGGGCCCAATTCTGCAAACACTGACCTGCATTAGTAGCCGTCCTCCCACACTTCAGTCCATGGGATTTAGCTGCATGGGGCGTTCTCATGTCATAGATGCGTTTTTCAAAACTGGTTTGCCAAATGTATAGGGTCATAATTTTGTGTTGAAACTTGGCGCAACCTGAAGATCTCATGGAGCGTTAACAATCGAGCGACCTTTGGAGAGCGTCAGTGCAGGATTTAAGTTCTGAAGGTTAAGAACCTCCAAACTGAAATGTTTTCCATTTTGCACCAAGCTAACCCTGTCTAGCACGGGGTAGGGAGGCCTCTACATTCAGCGCATGAGATTTCGTCCAGCCAAAGAACGGTGCTAGGCCCAGCGTTGTGTGGAGGGGCAACTGGGCCTTTAATGGTGACACTGGCTGTCATGATAAGAGACAGCACCGCCCCTGCCGTTGTCAGCAGCTGGTACCTTCATAATGCTGAGGGCAGCAGATGCTGCTTCTGTACGTGGGAACATCCCTGTATAAGCAGCTTGGTCCACAGCAAATCACAAATTCCTTCTATAGTCCTGCAGGAAGTTCTCCTTTACCCAAAGTGGCCACTAAGAGCATGAAGGCATGCCCTCCATCACCACAGCTGCCGCCCAGGTAGGAAAAATGCCCTCCCATTTCAGCAGAGTTGTCTGGGAACCCTTGCGAATGGGTGGGCCCAGATTTGTCTTTTTCACTTTGAAATTATGTTTGGCTTTTTTTTCCCTCCCCCACACACCCCGACCAAGCTTTGTTGCAGCCCAGGGGGCTTTGGCAAAGGGCTCAGAAAGGAAATATCCTTGTGATGTAGGCAGCAGGCACAAGGAAAAGTGAATAGTTAGCAAACCAAGATGCCAAGCTCATGCCAGATGGACCCCGGTGATTAGCTTGTTTGGTGACTGTGACGCATGGCCAGAAAGGGTTAAGGATCCTGCAGGATAAATGACCCAAATTCAACCCTTAAAGACATATTGGTAGATAATGTTTGTGTTTTGTGTGTTTACATATATATTGGTAGAGGTTAACAATGTAACCAAACGGTCCCTGTCTAGGCTGTGTTCTGTTAATTCAGAGATCAAAAGGACATATTAACATGTAGATGAACTGTAAACATAGTGATATCACCGTATTCATCTCTGTTTGAAATGTATAGCAAATCACCTGAGAATGGTGGAAAACGGGCAATTGCCTTGTGTTAATCTCTGTCGCTAATTACCGGCAATGCTTAGGAAATAGGTCTACGTCAAAGTCTCCATTATTGCCTATTGTTCGCCTAAGGACTACAAGCTTTTCAAAGAAGGCCTGGAACTGTATAAAGATGACTTGGGTCCCGATCCTTTTTATCTCAGATCTGCTTGATGCTTCATGGAGGGGAAGTTTAAGCCAAAAAGCTAAAATCTCCAGTCCTGACTAGACCACCCTGAATATAAACACTGAACTATAACCTATGAACTAATTCTGAAAGAACCCTTTGCAGCTACAAAGCTCACCATCTCTACTATAAATCTGATCTAAGCACTGTACTCATGTCTGTATGTATATTGATCTTTTAACCAGTACTCTCTCTCTTTTCTTTTTAAATACATTTTAGTTTAGTTAATAAGGATTGGCTGTAGCATGTATTTGGGTAAGATCTGGACTATTCATTAACCTGGGAGGTAATGTGTCCGATCCTTTGGGATTGGTAGAACTTTCTTATATAATGAATAAGATTTTCAGTAACCCTCATCATATTTGACTTGGGTGTCTGGGTGGAGGCCTAAGGTTGGGTTACTTTAAGAGAACTGTGTTGTTGGCTTCTGGGTAACCAGTGAGGTATTGGAGAAGCTGTTTTGTGCTGGTTTGGTGAATCTAAGTATTGGAATATCCATCATCTTTGGGATTGTCTGCCCCGTTCTTTGCAGTTCACCCTAATTGAGTGACCTCGGCTGGCTCCCCTGGGACTCCGGTCACAGTGACGGAATCACAAGAGCTGTACAATGTGCCTAGATGGGGGCTTTCAAAAACCAATGTCAAATAGTGCTAATTTCCTCGTGCTGGGGATGGGTCCTGAGCCCGAGAAACGGCAGTCGCTCGATGTAATGAGATCCACAATGGAAATCTCCGTCGAATCGAGGGAGTGCTGTGCAGTCACTTCCAAATCACCATGGGCTGTTTTATCCACAGACATTAAGCCTGATTTCCATGCCCATGCCAAAAAAAATCTGTAAAGGCAGATGTGTGATGTGTACACACATGTACATGCACACTCCCCCACCCTTCTAATACCCACAATCCTGGGGCCTCCCACACTCAGTCCCCTGCCCCCTCCTCCTCCTTACAGGAAACTACAAAACAGGCCAGAGTCCCCACGTTCTGAGCAAGGGTTCAAGCTTTGAATAAGTGGCTCTGGAAGTCTTTTTAGTGGATCTCTTGCTGCAGTTCTGCTTCATTCCAGCCGGAGCATCCTGTGACACTGACAATTCACTTCGGAGCTGATGGGGGAACGCAACATTAGCTAAAGCAGTTCTCTAGCACTGTCTGAATGGCTCCCTGACTCGGCTGCAAAATGGCCACCATGTACCTGTGGACATCCAATTAGCTCATCACTTCTACAAGCCATTAGTTGTCGTTGTGATTTCCAGGTCTGAAGGCTGATCTCTCACGGATGTCCCTTGGGTATCCCAGTGGGGCTGTTTCTAGCGGTACAGACCTGTTAACCTCTCACCTTCCCACAGTATTTCGTTGTATTTGCTGTGAGAAGTCACAGTCTGACTCAACAACTTGATCTGTCCTCCATGTGCACAGGCTTGCGTCGTGTCTCGGGCAGACGCAGCGTTGCGTTGTGTGCGTGGAACTGTAGGGTCTCTCTCTGGGAAGGAGGGGGGAGTCTGGGGGACCGTCACAGGCCAGGCCCCTGAGGAGCGGAAACTAAACACGGGCTGCGGAACTCCGCCCTGGGTTGTGCTTGCCTAGCACTGTCAATGTCACTGTAGCTATGAAGGGCCGAGTGAGGGCAGGCCCCAAAACACACATATGACTTTTACCCCTGGACGTTAGTGAGGAAGGAGGAGGATGGCTATGGCTAAGGGACCTGTCTGGACCCAGCTCTACCACAGATGTTCAGGGTGACTTTGGGCAAATCACTTGCTCTGTGTGCCCTTCTGTAAAATGGGGCTGAGATGACGTCCCTCGGCTGTGCTTAGACAAGCTCTTCAGGACCGTCTCTCTCTCTCTGCATATGGCACTTAGCACAGTGGGACCCTGCTCTCAGGTGGGCCCTGGAGGCGTTAGCCTAATACAAACTCCCACGTTTTGGAACGTCTCCGTCTAGACGGCAGGGTGGGCAGATGGGAGCCTGAAGGGAAGGAGGGAGGGAGGGGTGGGGTGAGAGAGAGAGAGTGTGTGTGTGTGTGTGTTTGTTTGTTTTGTTTGTTTTCTCTCAGGGAAGCTTGGATCGGACTAATATGCTGCTTCTCTCCTCCTCTTGCAAAGCACCTATGAAGAGCTGAAAGACAGCCTCAGGGAGCAAAAAGAAACCGTTGTCCCAAATGGAGACTGACCCTATGGTCCTTGAACTTGGCATTATGACTGGCTGCTTATCATTATGCAAACAGCCTCTCCCCCCCAACCCCACCTGGAGAAGAACAAAGCTGGGTTCTACCAGACTTATCCCCCTTTGGAACAAGATCGATCGCTGTCTCCTTTAACTATTTTCAAATCTCTGACACCTTGTAGCGCGCTCAGAGGGATACACCCCTCCACCCCTAGCGTACAGTGTGTTACCATTTGGCACACCTCGGAGTCTTTTTCATACCTAGCCACCAGCAGGCAGAGAGAGAGGTGAGTGCAAAAGCATACGGTGCACATGTGCATGTCCTGTAAAGAACAGGTTAACATGTGTGTTATCGAAGCCTCTTTGGAGAAGGTGGGGTGTTTTCCTACCCCTCCCTGTTCTGATGGCTGGGAATCAATTCAAGCATTTCTCAGATTTTGGCTGCTAACTTGCAGATCGAAAATGTCAGTAGCAAACTTCATTCTCCCCGTGTGTGGGACACAGACATCTCCAATAAGCACCATGTAAGACAAGCAATTTACAGGCTGCTAATAGCTAAGGACCTGATCCTGAGAGCCCAGCTAACTTATCCAAAGCAGCTCTGTTTTCAGATAGCTGTTTGCCCTGAGCTCTGCTGACCTTGTCACCATGAATTGTTGCTGTGAGCAGGAAGGGAATTTCCTACATGATCTAGCTGGCAAAGTTCTGACTTAATTTCTTTGAGAGACACTAATTAAACGGCCGGGACCTGTGCTATTTGAGAAGGTCAAGGTATCTACATAGACTCGCAAAGCTAAAGCTGGTGCAGGCAGATCTGTGCTTGTCAGGTCACGTGCTGTGGCAAACGCACATTTTGAGAGCTGCCCAGACACTGCTTTGCCCGAGCCACGGGGGCTGTTCCCAGAACCTACTGCCCAGCCAAAACGCAGGAGTCCGTCAGCTCTTTAAGGCTTATTAGTTACCAGGACTCAGCCTCCTCCAGGGACACCCCAGTGTGAGAAGCACAATGGCTAAAGAGAAGCCTCTTTAGCTTGGTCAGCTCCAGCCTGTGAGACCGGCCCATGGACGGCTCTGATTGTCTCCTCCTGGCTGCCTGGGAAAGAACCTCTCCTCTCCAGCAATCAATCTCCAGCCTCTCTCCTCCCACCAATCCCAGCTGTTCAAGCCTCCTCGAGCTCACCTACTTGGCTTCTGCCCCCTGGACCTCAGTGTGTTTATTAAAAGTGCGTTTGCATGGGGGCTAGCCTGACAGGATGACACTCAGCCCCACGGGGGGAGAGAGGGCAGACTCAGGGCCAGCAGCTGGGCTCTTCGCCGCTGGGAATGCTGTGGAGGCAGCACACTTGGCTGCTATAATAAGCCCACTAGTAGATCCAGGAACAGAGCCAAGGGCTCCCAGGACAGTTCTCCTGGCTGGGTTAACACAGCAGAATAAACTCATTCATTGCTAAGGTGGGGGCAGTTTACACCTCGCCAGCTCCCTTCCGTGTGTAAGGCAGACTCAGAACCTTTCCACAGCTTACAGCCTGGGGCATGCAGTGATGGGCATGTTTGACACCCCCTCACTGGTCCTAACTAACTCTCTCCCCTGCATGGTTGCTCTTTTATGGGAGCTTTTCTCCCAGCATGCCTTTCTGGGGGCTGGCCCTTTAAATTCCACAGAGACAGGCAGCTGCAGCCCTTAGGAGGCCAGTTTGCAACTAGTGGCTGTTGCTGCCTCTCTCGATCTTACAGCTGGTAAGTTCTTAGTTCTTGTTCTGTTTTCCTGGAGAAAGGGGCTGATTCTCACCCCCCCCTTACCTGTCTCGGCCCACATGAGAGAACATGGAACGCAACTTTGCATTGTGTGAGCCGCTGTGTTACTGCTCTGCCTTAGCAAGAGGGAGCTTTGCTCTTGCTAGGTTGGGAACCAGCTCCCTGCCACGCCACCCTGTCTGCCTGGCCAGCAAACCCTTTAGGACTCTGCCCGTCCAAACCTGGCCTTGCAGGTAGCAATCAGTGAACCCCAAAGCCCGAGTTCCCCCAAGTCTCCATAGCTGTAGTTTGACTTCTATATTGGGGGGAGGAAGCAGAGCCCTGCAGTGCTTGGGCCAGCTCCACACAGCGGGGTCCAGGCAGGGAGCGCCACCTCCACCCCGACTCACCCCAGCAGGCCCCGCACCTGTCTGGGTTTGGGAGGGGGTGCCACCACAAATATGAACTTCGGGGGGCTCAGCTCAAAGTTTGAAAACTGCTCAAGGTGCAGGCAGAAGGGGTAGCAGGGTCTGTGTGCGGGCAGGGGTGTAACTCGGGGTGCAAAGGGGGTAGCTGTCCCTCCTCGTGTGGGCAGGATGGTAGCTTGGTGCAGTGAAGAGGTAGCGAGGGGCTAGTGCAGGCAGGGGGGTAGCTCAGCTTGCAGGGAATGATTAGCTAGGGGCTGTGTGGAGGCGGGGGTAGCTCAGGGTAGCTCGGGGTGTGGAGGGGGGTAGCTAGGGGGTGTGTTTAGGCAGGGGCTAGCCAGGGGCTGTGTGGAGGCAGGGGGTAGCTCGGGGTAGCTAGGGGCTGTGTGGAGGTAGGGGGTAGCTCGGGGTGTGGAGGGGGTAGCTAGGGGGTGTGTTTAGGCAGGGGCTAGCTAGGGGCTGTGTGCAGGCAGGGGGTAGCTCGGGGTAGCTAGGGGCTGCGTGCGGGCAGGGGGTAGCTCGGGGTGTGGAGGGGGTAGCTAGGGGGTGTGTTTAGGCAGGGGCTAGCTAGGGGCTGTGTGGAGGCAGGGGGTAGCTCAGGGTAGCTAGGGGCTGTGTGCAGGCAGGGGGTAGCTCGGGGTAGCTAGGGGCTGTGTGCAGGCAGGGGGTAGCTCGGGGTAGCTAGGGGCTGCGTGCAGGCAGGGGGTAGCTAGGGGCTGTGTGGAGGCAGGGGGTAGCTCAGGGTAGCTAGGGGCTGTGTGCAGGCAGGGGTAGCTCGGGGTAGCTAGGGGCTGTGTGCAGGCAGGGGGTAGCTCAGGGTAGCTAGGGGCTGTGTGCAGGCAGGGGGTAGCTCGGGGTAGCTAGGGGCTGCGTGCAGGCAGGGGGTAGCTCCGGGTGTGGAGGGGCTAGCTAGGGGCTGCGTGTGGGCAGGATGGTAGCTTGGTGCAGGCAGGGGGTAGCTCGGGGAACAGGCAGGTTAGCTGAAAATGCATCCTGCACTTTAACACACAGCAGTGAGCTGGTTTTGTAATAAAACAGGAACGAGTTTATTCACACAGACCAGGGATTGAAGTGATACTGAGCAAGAGTCAGGGAGACAGGTCTGGTTACAAATCAAACACAACAAAACATGCTTTCTAGTGACTGACATTTAATCTTTGTCTAAGCAGGTTTCTCACTCGCATCAAGTTTCTAGCCGCTCTTGCCTGTCAGGCCAAGAGAACCCAGCTTTCCTGGGCTTGGAGGGTGCTGTCCCCTTCTGGCCCGAGGGAGAGATTTCTCCTAGATCCTTCTGTTACTCAAGGCCATTGTTTCTGCCTCAAGGGCCCGGAAGGTTTCCTGGGGCGCAGCTTCTGGTCCTGGGCGTGATTGCTGAATGGTCTCTCCCGGGAGTTTAGCTTGAGGGCTTTGGTGCTCTCCTATGTAAATGTCCATTCATTGTCTCACTGGTCAGACTGGTAAATACACGTTCTGCTGTCTAGGGCAGGCGGGGTTCATGCTCTGCCTCCCAAACTCATTTCCAGCCCTCGCCTAGTTCCCTTTGAGTACAGTCCGTACCTACATCACGCAGGGAGTTTGGGGACCAGCGGGTCACCGGTTTGCCTATGATGCCTTACGGGACACTTTTGGGTCGTATATTATGACAACAGCGTGTTCGGGCAAGGAGTGTGTCAGGCAGGGGCATGCACAAGGGGGGGGGCAAGCAGAGGCACGTCCTCCCCCCCACCCCCAATTTCCCGCTGCTTCTCCTTCCCTGCTGCTGGGGTCCCACGAGGTGCCTCTGCCTCCACCCCATGGCTCACCTCAGTGGGCGTCTGCAAAGCAGGCAGCAGCCCTGGGACTCCAGCAGCAGCTGTCGGGGTCCGGGGAGGAGGAGCTGGGCCTCTGCCAGGGGAAGCCGCTGCTTCCTTGCGGCTGGGTGCTCCCGCCAGAGGCCTCCTGAGAAATCTGGGGGGTGGTGTCACACGAACTTTTCATTTGTGTGTGTGTTTAACGTGCCCCTCCAAAGGCGGTCCCATTGAAATGCCTGGGGTCGGGCCTGCTGTGAGTTAGGGTATGGGGGGCCCTCTGCCAGGTGGCATTGAGGGGCTCCCGGGGTGTGTCTGGCTCAGCCGCACCAAGAGAACATGGACGGGTGCTTTGCTCCCCCATTAGTAGTGGTGGTGTTGGCAGGATGATCCGTATCCTTTCAACAGATGGGGCTGCGCTCGTTAGACGATCTGAGCCCTTCCGAAGGAACACAGTGCTGAGGAGATGTTCTGTTTGCGATGCACGGCCCAAGCTGCCGGCTCTGCGCAGGCGGCACGGGTGACATATTGTTTGCTCCCGTGAACGGCGACCTTTCCGCTGCCCCCACCCGGCAAGAATTGACGGGTGTCATTTGCGCGCGCTCGCTGCCTCGGCGCCAGCCGAGGCAACAGACGTTCTTGCTGATGACAGGCTGACTGACTCGCTCTGTTTGGAGGAGCAAGGGTTCCTTAAATGAAATCACTTCCTTGGAGTAATTAGGGATATAATTAGCTAATTAGAGCAAAGTGACAATTCCTTCACTCTACAGGGAGAAAACACTGTACAGAGGCGAGCAATCCTGACCTTCCCGCCGCCGCCGGCACCACGGCTGCGGGTGTCAACAGGTCTCCGAAGTGGTATTTACTGGCCCAGCCAGCCCTGTGCTTTCCTTCCCCTCGCTTTGTAAGCCCTTTATGAAGGGAGATCGTTTCCTCCAGCTTGCGATGTCTAACTCACATGGACACCGCGGTCCTCCAGACAGCAAGCTGCTGCCCTGGCTATCTTCTGGCGTGAGTTCTGACTTTACAACGGAGTCTGTGCCTTGCGCCGCATTTCACCGTTTTCAAGCCATCGCCTGGTGATGCAGCCCGTGAAGACATTACGCGTGGGGAGGAGACGGGCCCGGTGTTCCTTGCGAGGTTCGGGCCGAGAGGCTGGTTTTTAAGATGGAGAGTGGACGCGCACAGTTCTGACTTGGGCGGATGCTCCTGTTTGAACTGACTTTGTGCCGGGTGAGCTCGGGCGTGGGAGTTTTCGTGTTTCCGTGGGACAGAGGCCGGCTGGTGCTTCCCGTCAGAAAGATCCACAGCTGAGGTGAAAATTCTGCTTCCAGCCTCTTGCTTGCTTGGGCGCTTTCCCATTTATAAACTAAAATGCGAACATGGCCAGAATCTGTAGCCTAGCCTCTGGTAAACCTTTCCAACGGGCTTCGGTCCGTGAGCCAGGGGCTAGGGCAGAGGACACTGAGCTGCGAAATCCTAGTCCTATTGCCAATAGACTGCCTGGTCTTGGGCCAGTTGCTTCCCCCCTCTGTTTCCCTTCCCCCACTTTGTCTGCCTTGTTTACTAGAGCATATTCTCTCTGGCAGGGGTTATTCGTGTGTGTGTGTGTGTGTGTGTGTGTGTGTACACACAGTGCTTACCACAAGGGGGTGCTAATCTCTGTGGGGACCCCTAAGCACTACTGTAATAAACAGAACGTGTGTTCTGTGCAGGTGAAACACACCTCTGCACAGAAGGGCCCATTTTCAGGACTTAAGGGGTGCGTAGGCTTTGGTCAAGCCAATTTTGCCCTGGGTGCACAAAATGTCACCTCTAGGTGCTGAACCCTTGCAGCTCCCATTTAGGGTGACCAGACAGCAAGTGTGAAAAATCGGGACGGGGTGGGGGGTAATAGGACCCTATATAAGAAAAAAACCCCAAAATTGGGACTGTCCCTATAAAATCGGGACATCTGGTCACCTTACTCCCATTGGCCTCTCAGGAGGCACTCGCCACCAGCATCTCCTAGGATCAGGTCACACGGCCTCACAGCTTCAAACAGACTGATTCATATCATCTTCCCTCCTAAAGCGACAGATGCTCCCAGCTCTAGGCCTGGCACAGATAAAGGCACACACTTAAATCCCGAGCGCCCCTCACTTCCTGCAGTCAGTCGACGTCAAATGTCATTGCCAAGCCTATGAGAGCTGTGGGAAGGTCAGTGCGTTCGCTTTGCAGGCCCCTGTGCCGGAGGTATAGTCCCTTTGGGCCGAGTGGGATTGCAAGCGTGAATTTCTTTGAGATCCAGTTTCTAGTGAACCCAACGTCTTAAGCAAATTGAGTCCCACTGTCTCAGTTTCATGTCAAAACCATATGAAACTAAATTTCTCTTCAGCTTGATGCAACAAAATTCACTCAAAACTGGGCTCAAGTGACCCTTCTGCTGGATAACAATGTGAATTTAGAGTCTGGAATGACAACCAGAGCCAAGGGAGTTTTGCATGGTTTTAGGTTTATTGTGAACATTTCACCAGCTTCTAATATACAGATGCTGGTTATGGTAACTCCTAACTTAGTATTTAAGTTACAGCAAAGGATACTCCCTCTGACACTATAAACAGTCTACAATCCTCCTCTTGTTTTATATATTCACTGTAGACTAGAATAATGCCTGGCACTTACATGATCCAAGTTATTCTCTGAGATGTTGTTGCAGCTGGGAAAAAGAACCTAGTAACTTTTCAGGATAAACTGGATTCAACATATTTTTATATTGTGCAAAATATTTTATTTTTTATTGATTAAAAGAGACAAAAAAGTAACTTTCCATGAAGCAGAAAGGAGGATACGTTCCTGGAGTAAATTATTCATTGGGAATTCTTTTTCTGCTCTAGAGCAGGGTGAATAACCGATATTTTGGTTCAACGGCTGAAATCAGCAATAAAATTCATTGAGGATTGAACCAAAATGTTCATTTTTCAAATTACTGGGCAAAACAAAAAAGTTAAACATTTTGTTATGTTTTCTGGGTTTTTTAAATGCTTTAAAAATTGATGAAATTGACCAAAACTTGTGAATAGTTTTGATTGTCCCAAATCTGCATTTTTCGGCGAATAAAACTATTTAGGTGAATTTTTTCAGGTGACTCTGATAAAACAGAACTGAATAATCACCTACTTATTCTACAGTAGCATCTAAATACCCTAATCAGGATCATAGTCCCATTGTCCTTGGGTGCTGCACAAATCCAAATGAAGAAACGGTGCCTGTCCTGGAGAGTTTACAATTTAAGGCCAAAATCCTGCATATTTGTGACTAGACACAGAGGGCTGGCTGTCCAGATCCATCTGCAAGATTTAGCCCTAAATAAGCATGTGACAAGACAAGCGAATAAACCAGGTAAGGGATGGAAGATGAGTGGTTATAAATATAGAGTAGAACTGAATAAAAACATTCATATGAAACTTTTTTTGGCAAAAATTGCCGATTTGGTGACATTAACATTTTGCAAATTCATATTGGTGCTGCCAAATTGCTTTGGTCGGAAAAAAATTCCCAAATTGAAATGTTTCATTTTGATATTTTTGAAGTGAAACATTTCAACTTTTTTTTATTCAAACCAACTTTTCTTATCAAAATGTCCTTAAAAAAAAAAAAAAAAAAGTAATCAAAAACATTCTAAAATGACCAAAATCAAAACAAAATGTTTCATTTAATCCTCAGTGATTTTTTTTCTGGAATTGCCAACAAACTGAAGAATGCACAGCGCAAGTTATGAGTAGGACTGTCGAGGACACAGAAATTCTATTTCACAAAAAATGTTGAGGTTTCAATTTTATTTTATTTTTTTTGTTCCCCACTGGAACAAGAACGAGACCTTTCAAAATGTCAAGAGAGAGGACCACACCTCCCCAGAAAATCTGGTATCCCAGTGGTTCGGGTGCTTGCCTGGGATGTGGGTGATCCAGGGTCCAGTTCCGCTCTGAATCCGATAAGTTTCAGGGCAAAGCTTTGGTTTTGATGAATCAGCATTTTCTGATGAGACAACATTGAGCTGCAAACTTCCCACCGGGGTTAGTGCTACAACCCACATCTTGCTATTGATAGGTGTAAGCATGGGCAGCGGGGGTCATAGGCTGGGCCTCCCCAAACAGCCAGGCATGGCCCCGCCCATACTCCATCCCCAGACCCGCCTCCTGCTTCCGTTCCGGGTTGCCCCAGCATGGGCTGCGGCTTGGGCCCTGCGGGGCGGAAGGGGTGTGGGGCCTCGGGCAGAAGGGGTGGGGCTGAGGGCTTGCCTCCCCTAGCCGGCCGTTTATGTGCTGCCCATGGGTGTAAGTGGGGAGAGTCGCTGCTTCCCTTTGAACTATGAAATCAACACTCACCTTTTCTCCAGCAATTTCTCTCTTTGCAGCATCTCCTCACCTTATTCCAGGCTTCCCCTGGTGCAACTCAATTGCCTGGAATAGGATTGCAAGTTTTTAAGGTTAACAACTGAGGCCTAGCCAAGGTTTTGTTGATATTGTAGTGAATCTAGGCCTCCTCAGTGGTCACTATGTGGCACATCATGTCTAATCAGAAGTTCTGGCTTGCAGATGGAAGAACAATTCTGACTCCACCCAGCTAATGGCAGTGGAAAACTCGCCCAAATTGCTTCATTACAAGGTTAAGTTCAGAAAGTGGAGCTGGTGGGAAAGCCAATGTTCTTCCGGTTGGAAAAATTTGGAATGAAAAAATCTTTGCTCAGAACTGGGAATAGTAAAATGTTCGGTTTCCCACGGGGAGTTTTGAATGGCGTCAACATGAAAATGTTCTGAACCAACATTTTTGAAACAAAATTGTTTTGTCTCCTTTCGACTTAAAATGTTGTGTTGGGTTTTTGACTGAAGAACTGAAGTGAAACAGCATTTTAAGTCAAAAGGAAACGTTTGTCTGGATGTTTCCCCTGGGAAAATCAAACTTTGTCATCAGAACAGATGTGTTCCCCAGGAGGAATGCCCATCCCGATTCAACTGGTTTGTGGGGAGACTTTCCCCAGACTAAACTTCGGCCAGCTCCATCAAACAGCTGTGCAGAGAACCAGCTTGTCAGAGGGGCAGGTGGGTGAGTTCCCAGGTAAGCAATTAATGAAACCAGCTCAGGTTGTTTCTAATAGCAAAGAACCAGTGGATTCTACTGCTCTTTCAATAAAGGTGCTCGGGTCACCAGACCTATGCCATGCTGTGGAGCCTCTGCATCTCTTCAACAAAACCCTCTAGCACTTGAAATAATGAGCTTTGCTTCTTCATAGTGCTTTATACTCCCTGCCTTGAATGCAAAGAGCCTGCCTTCCCTCTGCTAACCAGGCTCAAGGGTCTATCCTGAAGCCTGTCTGTTTCATTAACTCTGTTTCAGAGAAAGGCTCAATTATTGCAAAGTAAAGGTTTGCTTTTCAGGAGTGTCCAATCCATAGAAGCACCCTCGTGTGCAAAGGCAAACTGCCTTTTCTCGCGCGTTTTGCAGTGACTTGGTAATGGTTGTCTGGAGGAGGGAGTGGGGTATAGAGAATTAACTGCACAGAAGATAGTTTCCCACCCACAAAGCTGGAGAAGTGTTAATATTGCAGCTTCCTAATCAAATCTCCCAGGAGATAAGGGCATGATTTGTTCTTGCTTCTTGGAGACGTTAACATCCAAGTGCTAAGAGACTTTGATGGCCGGGAGCAGGTTTTGGGGGCAGCGTGGAAAGGACAAGGGAGGAAATGTGCTTGAATTGTGTAGTCAGAACCTACTGACGATGAAACATGATCAGATGAAAAGTGACACCTCCTGCAAGCAGAACAAAGCTCAAGTGCTTATCAGGAGCTTCCCTCTAGGTCAGCTTGATGCTGAACAGTGATGGAAGGGGGACAGCTTACAACCTGCCCTGTGTCGCTGTCGCTGAAAAGGATAGAGTTGGCTCCCTCAGAGACACCTGTGCTGCAGATGTGGAAATCCAGGCGTTGTGAATGGTGCAGGCTGGGAGTGGAGGAGAGAGCTAAGCTAGCGGAACCAAAAGGCCCACTGCCTGGGGAGAGGTGGCACTAAGGTGCCTAGGTCAAGGTATAAATGCAAACCCCAGATGACACGAATGGGGCGAGGCAGAGGTTGTGGGTGTCTGTGGAGCGGCGGAGCGGCTATAGTTCTTCTTTGGGGAAGGTGGAGTGTGCCTGGGATGTGATCAATTGGACGGAGGTGTTCAGGGAGCAGATCGAAATGCTGGGATGGAGGTGCTAGAGGAGATGGCCATGGGAGATTTTGACATTGTGAATCAGCTCGGTGGCAAGTTCAATGAACTGGAACCAATAAAGGATAGGAGCGGAGAGGAAATATACGGGAGGAAGAGGGAGTCTTGTGTGACTGGCAGCTGTATGTGACTTTGACAGATTCCAGGGACGGGCGCTGTTTTGGGTCTGGCTCCGAACCGGGGGTAAAATGCACGAGCCCTTGTTAGCTTCAGCAGATATGAAGTGCTCCATCAGCTCCGCTTCAAGTTCTTTCAGTTTAACCTCTTACTGCCAGTGGCAGCCTAGCAGCAGCAAGAAGCTAGCCTGCTAATGTGTCTGGATTGGTAGTAGAGAGGCAGCGAGCAGATCTGTGTGTAAAGGAAGAGAGCTGCCCTAGGTGAGACCCAGAGGATTGAGTTAAGGTCGAGAGGGGCTCGGACTCCGAAGGATCAGAAACTCTTTGCTCCAGAAATTCCACGGGTCCAAGCTGCACAAATCCAGGGTGCATCTTACATTGCCTGGCGTTTGGGAGTGATGAGCGGCGTGTGGGGGCCTGGCAGGGTGGGGCTGGGGAGATGGAGATGGAACCTCAGCCTTGGACAGCGGTTGGAGAGGGCACCGGTACAGTGGCGCTATAAAAAGGCGCCTCCCCCTGAACTCACCCGGCGGCGCTCCAGGTCTTCGGCAGCACTTCGGCGGCGGGTCCTCACTCACTCCAGGTCTTCAGTGGTACCCGCCGCCAAAATGCTGCCGAAGACCCGGAGCGCCGCCGGGTGAGTGCAAGAAGCTGCGCTTAAAAAGAAGTGGCGCCTGTTTTTAGTGCTGCTAAAAAAAGGCGCTGCTTCCTTTTTAAGGCGCCGCTTCTGCTCACAGGGGGAGCGGCCGCTCCCCCTGCTCCCCCCCTGGCTACGCTACTGGCTACCCCGTTCCTGTCCTGAGGGGCTTAAAACAGTCCTCGGAGAGGGCTGTGGCCGGGCTGATTGGTGAAGTAGCCGCAGCTGTGGCCAGGTTAATCAGGGCCCAGCTGGCCCTTATAAGAGGGCAGTGGGCCTGGAGCAGACAGACTCTCTCTGCCTTCAGAGGGAGAAGGGCCTGGCTGCAAGGGGAAACCAGGGACCTAATTGGGAGCAGAGCTGGGGAAAGGCCAGGAGAGCAGGGAGGCTCCAGACTGGCAAGCCCCAGGCCGCAGGGCCTGGCATAGGGCCCCGAGAGGTACTGGGGTTCAGAGGCAGCAGGTCCAACCCCCCCTTGCCTGTGATGAGTGGCTTATACCGCAGTCTGCCCCAGTGCATGGGGCTAAGTGGTGACTGGTGGCAGTAGCCTATACTGAGGTGAGGTGGGGATAGTGGGTGGGGGTTCCCCGGGGAGGGGAGACCCTGAAACTGAGGGGTTACTGCCAGGGGGGGCAGCACCCCAGTGGAAAGGGGCACCGGGGTCCAGGAGGGACACGGGGGCCCAGAGGTAGCGGATCACCGGCCGACAGAGGGCGCTCCAGAGGACTGGTGAGCTAATTCCCTGAGAAGACCAGCAGGAGGCGCCGCAGGGGTGAGTCCCGCCCGCTTACAATATTAAAAAAAAATACATTAGGGTGCTCAGCAAAGGTTATCGGGCCAAATTCAGGAAGTGCAGATTTTGTCTGTGTAAATGCAAAGCTGTGGTGGCCACAAACGCTGCTGGCTGAACCTTGCGTACAGTCTGAACCTCGGCTGATGGCTGGGGTGGTTTTGTATTATCTGAGCTGGCTTGTCCACACCCAGAGATGCCCTAGGACACGGCACCGAAGTCCCCTGTGTTCTTAAGAAGCTGCTATGAATCTCAAGAGGAAATTCAATACACCTAGATTTGAATCCTTCGACATCTTGCCTGGGGGTTAATTTAGTATCTGTCTTTCCTTAACCAGAAAGAGAAGAATTCTGAAACCCTGGTGGCTTTGTGCTCCTGCACCCCTAGCCCTGATCAGCATGAGCATTCTGTGTGGGTGAGGAGCCCTTCTGTGTCAGCGTCTTGCATCACGGCAGGGTTGTGCTGCTGGCCAGGGAGAAGATTTGGCCACCTGCGGATTCCCCTGGGGTATCGGAGTCATCAGGGTCGACCCACCGCAGGAGTTCCCAGGCCACCCCCTGGACAGTAGGTGTGGCCTGAGGAAAGGCGAATGGGTGGGATTTCTTATGCCCCAGCTAACCCTAGCTGTCCGAATGGCTTCTTAGGGCCATAGGTAGCTGGTGCAACTTCGAATACCATGAGGGCTGATCTGATTTGTGCCTTGCAATCAGCCAGGTGCCTGGCAGTACCTCTGTGGGTGGGTCGGGGATGTCACACAGGTGACTTAAAGCCACCTTCATCCTCCACCACCTCAACCCACGCCAGGCACATGAAAGGTAGCCCTTGCAGCCCAGCCCAAGATGGATGAGTGTGTGTGTCCGAAAATATTTCTCTGTTGATTGGCTAAGGAAGTTCGACATTCACTGCCCCGAGAAGCCTTTATGGGGCAAGACAAAGCCAAGCACAAATGGGGGCTAGGGAGGGGCACATGTGGTAGAATGTACAGAGAGACAGAGCCCAGCGTGATTGCGGCGGGGGTATCCTGGGTGCAGCCTCTGGATGCGACTGTAATGTCACCGATGTTTCAACTTCAGAGAGGAAACGCAAGTATTCTGGGTTTTTTAAAAAAAAATGTCCTTCCTCTGGACCATCAGGGATGGCCGCGGCTGGAGATGGGACCCTGGATGGGATGGGACAAGGCTCTGAGCGGGCATGGAGCTTCTGTCTCTCAGGTGTGTGGCTGGCCGGATCTTGCTCACATGCTCAGGGTCTAACTGATCGCTCCATGTGGGGTCAGGAAGGGATTTTCCCTCCAGATCCGATTGGCAGTGACCTTGGGGTTTTTTCGCCTTCCTCTGTAGCGTGTGGGTCATTTGTCAGAAATCTCTGTGTATATCTCACTGAATCATTTCCCTGCTTTCGCAGAGACCTCCGGAACTGGTGTGTCTCAGGGCCTTGTATTCTCTCCCTGTGGCACATCATTGTTTCGTTCCCAGGGGGCTGTTATATTTTGGTTGTTGAGTTTAGTGTGCAGGTGCTGGTAGTGGCTTGTGCTAAATGGGAGGTCAGACCAGATGATCTGGGGGTCCCTTCTGGCCTTAAACTCTCTGACTACAACTCAAAAACTCATCCCCATTTCCCCCAACGTGCTTTTCAACACTGTCCCCAGATCACCTCTGCTCTGAGGGGCCTCTACAAATCCCATTGGTCCCAGTAGGTGAATAATTTGACTTTTGCCCTGAATAAAGGGCTCATTTATAACCTTTCCCCCTCACTTCTGCTACAAAATACTGTCACCATTGCGGAACCTGCTAGCGACACCTATTGGGTGAAAACGCAGCAGCGGCAATTTTTGCATGGCACTGACCCAGGGGGCATGGCGGAAGGAAGGAGTTTTTATTGCACTTTCTCTGAATTGCTCAGCTCTGGGGTGGTTGTAAATATGTAAATGTCTGTGCTGTTTAAAAATAAACCTGTTGAGTTACAGTTTGAGCATCCATAGCACAGAGAGCCTGGGAGAAGCTAGGTTTGAATATAGCGAATGGCAGCACATGAGTGCTGGGCAGTTTGCCCAATGCTCTGGAAGGCTGTGGAGAGCCAGCGTGCTGTGGGCCCGTGCTGGCAGCAGGACCAAACCCCTGGAGTGCTGTTTAGAAAGTCGCCTTTGGCTTGTCATTTGGCACGTGTGGGTTTCTGGGCCGCTCCATCGGTTTGCGTCTGCCGGGAATTCTTTTAAAAATAAAGCTGGAAGGAAAGAGGAGGCACTGCTTTGTGACCAAGCTGTTGTGAGCTCATCGTGTTGAGGATGATCAAAGGGTGAGCCTGAGCCCACACGTCCCGTAATTTCACTTGAAGGATCCGGCCAGCTTTCTCTTGTTCTGGCTCCCAGCGTGGGCTCGTCAGCTCAGATTAATGAGCCAGGCGGGCTATCCTTTTGTTCTTTGGTAGGAGCGCAGTTAATTCCTCAGATGCTTGGTGCAGGAGGAGTGGACAACCCTTTTATTTGTGATCTTACCGCTCTTCACTGCATTGTTTGTGGAGGGCGGGGTGGAGCAGGGAGAGGGCAAAGTTCAGAACATCATCTGGTCATTTCGAGTGTCCCATTACCAAGACAAACCACACGCCCATCTCTACTTTAGTTTAATTGCTGCTTTTTCCAAACACTTCAAAGCATGTTTCTAAGTACAGTGTGCAGCACATATTATTAGATTTGTTTTTGGAATATAATGATAAACTGTTGCCACTGTGGATGTAGACATAATTATCCTAAATCTATTTTAATCTATTCTGCCTCTTAAATATTCTATGTTCTCCTTTAATAAGAGAACGTTCAGCCTTTGATGTTCTAGCGGAGGTGTAGAAAGCTCTCTTCTCCTTGCTAGAAATGTTAATTGAATAGCCTGCATTTCTCTTCATTAGCTGCATTAACACCTTTTAATATCTCTTTAAAATCTTGTTCAATTTACTTTCTTTAATCTTTTCCTTTCCCAAAGTGTTGCATCACTTTGATCCTTGTCTTCATCTTTTCTTTGATGACAACTTTGAGCTTAATTTGTATTTGAATTGAAATGGAGATTTCCTAATTACCCAGAATTCAGTGTTATGCCATCAGTGTACATTTTACCATGGCATTTTGAGATCTGAATTAGCACTATCTGCCTCCCGTTCCCACCAATCCATGGGGGAGGGGGAGCATGCGTGCAATCTAATATTTGTCTCTCAAACTCAACAGTGTCAGCGTTATTGCTCCACCCCAGCCCACACGTGCAAGGGAGCTCTTTTACTGTCCCATGCTACAGCGTGTACAGGCTGCGTGACTGCTCTTCCTGTGAGGCAGGGAACACTCGGACCTGGAGCCCACTCAGCACTTCGGCACGTGCTTAAGTGTCCGCATTTAAGCAGTGCCATTGAAGTATGTCCAACTGCTTTGTTGGGTCAGGGCCACAAGGGCCAAGGCTCACTCTCTGGTTGGATCGAATTAAAAGTGACTGCGATCGAAAGGTGCAAAGCAACAATTGACCTGATTTCTCTCTCCTCCGTGTGGCCTAGTTAACCCTGTCCCCTTTCCTTTATTTCTTATGGAAAGAGGCCACATCAGCTGGAGTCTTTTCAGGCTAGGAAAATAGAAAACTTAAAAACTGGATTTCCTTTCCCTTGTTTGTGTGGGGTTAGTTTTCTCTGGAGCATTTCTCTCCGCTTTGTACCGGGTGCTGGTTCTGGCTCCATGTTGAATTGGCACTCGGCATGGAAAAAAACTGACGTTTACTTTGAGTATTCTCCTGGGAGACCCGATGGTTTGGCAAGTATTTCCGATTCGATTGGTGGAGACGTTTCACACAGTCACAGCCTTAAAAAAACCAAAAACAAAACCCCAAACCAAAAAACTTGACACTGCGGTCAGCTGGGCTCAGGACATGCTCTCCACGGCTGGCCCTCCAGCCAGCTCCTCTCTCACGTCCTCTGACATGGGTCATTTGTGAATCATGGAAGGTGGTGGAGGGTTTACAGGCCACACTATATCTACAGTGAAGGGTAAAAGATTATAATAAAGTCCTACCCAAACCATCCGTAGCTGTCAGCCAGGCACGTTTCCCCCGAATGCTGGATGCTCACTGTTTCCACCAAACTCCAAGGGATACCCTCCGAATGCACTGACGCCCTGCGTTCCTGAGAGTCCTCACACAGTCAGAGCCGAGAAGCAGTCGGCCGTTGGAGCCTTGCTTTATGCCTTGTATGCTGCGCTGTACGTGATCTCGTCTGTCTTGTCTCCTGCTCGCCGTCAGGGATTGAGGGGCACAATTCCTCACCACCACGTCTCTCCCACCCCCAGCCCTTCTTATTCCCAGCTCGCAGCAGCCTTCTTGGATGCCATGAGAGCCGCAGCTGCAAAGTCCATCCTAATCAGCAGCCCCTAAGCCAGTGGTTTTCAACCTTTTTTTCATTTGTGAACTCCTAGAAAATTTCAAATGGAGGTGCTCTTTGGTAATCTTAGACATAGTCTGCAGACCTCCAGGGCTCCACGGACCACGGGTTGAAAACCACTGGCCTAAGCAATTCCCACATGCATCTCCCTAATGCTTGCCTCACCAGCTAGTCTGAACGGTCGTTCTCCCCAGATTTTCTCTTGTTAAGGCACAAACTCTGTGTTGCATGGAAGCCCCAGTGTCAGCCTGTCCTTACGCTGGTCCCATTCGTTGGCTAGGTCCTAGAGGTGTGTTTCCCTGCAGCTGTTCCACTAACTGTTGTTGGGTTGTGAATGTTCAGAGCTGCACACAGGAAGCCATTCGCCATGCACAAGGAACTTTATTAGGCCTACAAAGCCCATGTGTTCTCGAGTGCCATCTAATGGCACCTTTTCCATTTATTAGCTATTTACCTATGTACAGAACTCTTATGTAACCCCCAGCTTGCTTGGAGGGGTGCTTTGTCTCCCTCTAGCGCCCCTAGAGAATGAAGAGCCTGTTACAGTCTTGGCCAACAGATGTGAGTCTTCTGGCTCATGCAGTAGAAGCTCATGAGTTTAGCTCCAGAGGTCCCAGGTTTGATCCCCGCTGCCTACCCTTGTAACAGTAAGTGCCAGGGGGTGTGGATGCTCTTACTCTATTTTACTGATGGACAGACTCTAGATCCAACTGTCTCTTGGCCCAATGCCATTTTCTGAGGGAAGGGTTTACAGTAGGTTGTAAACGAGTCACATTCAAGTTCATTGAGGTGTTTTAAAACTAACTGTATTCCCGGGAAAAAAACAAGGAGTCCTTGTGGCACCATAGAGACTAACACATTTATTTGGGCATAAGCTTTTGTGGGCTATAGCCCACTTCATGAGGCCTCATTTGGAGTACTGTGTCCAGTTTTGGGCCCCACGCTACAAGAAGGATGTGGATAAATTGGAAAGAGTCCAACGGAGGGCAACAAAAATGATTAGGGGGCTCGAGCACATGACTTATGAGGAGAGGCTGAGGGAACTGGGATTGTTTAGCCTGCAGAAGAGAAGAATGAGGGGGGATTTGATAGCTGCTTTCAACTACCTGAAAGGGGGTTCCAAAGAGGATGGATCTAGAGTGTTCTCAGTGGTAGAAGATGACAGAACAAGGAGTAATGGTCTCAAGTTGCAGAGGGGGAGGTTTAGGTTGGATATTAGGAAAAACTTTTTCACTAGTAGGGTGGTGAAGCACTGGAATGGGTTACCTAGGGAGGTGGTGGAATCTCCTTCCTTAGAGGTTTTTAAGGTCAGGCTTGACAAAGCCCTGGCTGGGATGATCTAATTGGGTTTGGTCCTGCTTTGAGCAGGGGGTTGGACTAGATGACCTCCTGAGGTCCCTTCCAACCCTGAGATTCTATGATTCTATGATTCATCAGATGCATCGGGTGAAGTGGGTTCTAGGCCAGGAAAGCTTATGCCCAAAAAAATGTGTTAGTCTCTAAGGTGCCACAAGGACTCCTTGTTTTTGCTGATACAGACTAAGACAGCTACCCCTCTGAAACCTGTATTCCTGGGGTTTACCTGTTTCTTGCTGCTTTTCCTCCCTGCTCCTCTGTCCTAGATAATGATCAATGCAGTACGCTTGAATCCTGTGATAGCAGAATGCATGCATTACGAATCCAGGAAGGTTTATTGCTCTCCTTGCAATTAAATTAAACTGCAGAAATCGACGCTTGCTGTGTACACGGCTTGCTAATTGAGCTTTCTGTGCCTACCCGCTTCGCTGCAGTTTTCACCTTACAAATAACCGAGTAATTGCCGGTGCTCTGTGATTTACCTTTGTGAGTGATTCCTGCCTCGTGAGGCTGGAGTGGGGAAATGTAACTTTTTTTAAATTCATGCTCATGCTGTTGATTTATGCCCTTGGTGTATTTACCCTTCCCCACTCCCGCTCCCTCCGCCCAGGAGATATTTTGTATTGCTGTCTATCTGCAATGTCTCTGCCAGCACCAGCCTCACTTTTTATTAATGGACTAAAGCGGAGGGGATATTGATTTCCCAGTTATAGCGTTGACGTTTTGGGCCCGTTTAGATGGCAGGGTACATGAGCGTATACATCTATGTACATTCTCCCTGTCTAGGTAAACAAGGAGATCGAGTGTTGAGGAAGCAGGCGGCTGGGTGGTGGACACCCACTGGATTTTAAAGCCCTATGTATGAGATGACCGTTTTGTTATGATTTTAGGAGTTGTGCATATGTTGGCAACAAGCAGGAACATTTCATACTAAGTGCTATTTTCCATGTAGTGATCACTAAGGAGCTAATCCAAAGCACATTGAAGTAAAAAGGATCTTTCTACTGACTACAATGAACTTTGAATAAACCACTGATTTCCGCCCGTCCCACCCCACGAATGTTCTGAAGTCTGCTCTTAGGGATGTACTTTACTCCAAGGTTATTCTTCGGCTAGTTCAGGTTTCAAAACCAGCCTCTTTGTGCAAACAAACCAGTTTATAGAGATTCATCGATTCCTGGATGTACGCGTGTGTTCCTCTGATGCAACAGATCTTATCATAGATGCACGTACATGGAAGCAAGTCTAATACATGGGCTGAGCCCTTAACTGTGTTAGATATCTGAAGCGTGTTAGGATTAGAGAGAAATCCTTCAACTGCCTAGGTCAGGATCTGTGAGTTTCAGAGATAACAACCTTTATAAAAGCGACAAAGGGTCCTGTGGCACCTTATAGACTAACAGAGGTGTTAGTCTGTAAGGTGCCACAGGACCCTTTGCCGCTTCTACAGATCCAGACTAACACGGCTACCCCTGATACTGGACACCTTTATAAAAGTGTCCTGAAGGTATTGTAAGGATTATCTTACCGAAATGGCATTGGAGCCATTCATTTCTAAGTAGGAAGATACAGTAGACTGTAGACTTTGATCTACAAGTCATACATACAAATGGATGAGACCTCACTCTGGTCTTTGAAAGAAATAGAAGCATCTTTCTGATTTTTGCAGTCTTAAAATATAACAAGGCAAGAATCGGGTTGTGCTTTTGAGAGAAAAAGGTCTATCCTCTCTCTAAAGATCTTATTTTTGGCGCTCGTGATCAGAATACTTGGTGTATTCAGTAATAACGAATGGGCACACTTTGTAACTATAACCCTAGTTATGAATCATATTTGTGTGACCCACACATTTAGTACTTATTGAGCCCAAGAGACTGATGATTGGCTGATTTATTTTTCACAGACCTGTCCTGATTTCTGCAAATATATTCGTTATTCATAAATATTCTCCCAATAGTTCAGGCAGGGGAATACTCACTCGCTTCAGACTGATTGGCCGCATGGTATGTTTCCTGATTGGATGACTGAAAGGTAAACAGGAGAATAACCAATGGTGAATAATGCATTCTGTGCAGGGCTGTGATGAGGATGGAGGATCTTGTGGCTAAGACACAGGACTGAGACTCAGGCGATCTGCGCTCAATTCCCAGGTCTGCCAAGGTTTTTTGGGTGAACTTGGCTAAATCATTTACTGTCGCTCTCACCTGGTTCCTTATCTATTACATAGGAATAATAAATCTTCCCTACCTCACAGGAGTAAAAGATTAACGACTGAGTGGTGCTCAGATATATGGTAATGAGGGCCAATAAGAGAGAGGTGAAGCATTGAGAAGACTTTCATGAAAGCCAGTGGCTGTACAAATGCTGACGGCTAGCTGGTAATGTTGTCCTCGTGAACAGAAAAGAATCTAGTCCGAGTAATTCATTCAATGGCTATATTCACAAATCTGTATTCATCTTTTTCATTATTTGACCAACATGGATATTTACATGGGAACATGAAACGTTAACTAACAGCAACAGTAATCATAACTAGGCTCAGCGGGATTGTGATATCGCTTCTAAGCATAATGGTTATGGAGCAATCTGGACAGGTTCAGGAAATGTGTATGTACCCCTGGAGTACCTTCCCCCCTCCCCAAACAACATGGCACCATACAACATGGGCTGTATTAGTAGGAGCATTGCCAGCAGATTGAGGGAAGTGATTATCCCCCTCTATTTGGTACTTGGGAGGCCACACCTGGAGTATTGTGTCCAGTTTTGGTCCCCCTACTACAGTAGGGATGTGGACAAATTGGAGCTAGTCCAGCGGAAGGCAGCGAAAATTATTAGTGGGCTGGGGCCCATGACTTATGAGGAGAGGCTGAGGGAACTGGGATTATTTAGTCTGCAGAAGAGAAGAGTGAGGGGGGATTTGATAGCAGCCTTCAACTACCTGAAAGGGGGGGTTCCAAAGAGGAGGGAGCTCGGCTGTTCTCAGTGGTGGCAGATGACAGAACAAGGAGCAATGGTCTCAAGTTGCAGTGCGGGAGGTCTAGGTTGGATATTAGGAAACACTATTTCACTAGGTGGGTGGTGAAGCACTGGAATGGGTTACCTAGGGAGATGGTGGAATCTCCATCCTTAGCAGTTTTTAAGGCCCAGCTTGACAAAGCCCTGGCTGGGATGATTTAGTTGGGATTGGTCCTGCTTTGAGCAGGGGGTTGGACTAGATACCTCCTGAGGTCCCTTCCAACCATGAGATTCTATGATTTTCTGAACATGGCACCGTGCACATGGAGATACTGTCTTGATGAGTAGCTGTATCATGCAAGGGCGATGCTTCTACAACTCATCAGAGAAAATGGCCCCAAGACTCCTTGGTCATTGAGGGTTTAGAGGTTGCCACGGGCTAGTCTGGTGTGGTCTGAGGTCCTGCAACCTGTCTTACTGTATGTTCCATTCTATGCATCCGCTGAAGTGGACTGTAGCCCATAAATTTGTTAGTCTCCACGGTGCCACAAGTACTCCTGTTCTTTTTGCTGACACAGACTAACATGGCTGCTACTCTGAAACCTGTCCACCTCTAGTTATTTGTAACAGTGGAAGATTTACAGCCGCTCTATGAATGGAGGGGGTGGCACAGAGAGGGTTTTTTTAACCCTAAGAACCAGGGCCGGTGCAAGGAAGTTTTGCGCCCTAGGCGAAACTTCCTTGCACCAGCTCTGCGCCCCCCCCCAGCTAACACCGCTCCCCCACTGTAGCCAGTCCCCCCCGCCCCAGCGGCTCCCCACCCCCCCACAGGCCGGCAGCTCAGCCCCCCGCTCGCGGCAGCCTCCCCCCGCCTGCGGAGCCGGGATAGTGGGAGGCAGCCGCGGCCAGCTGCCCCCCACCCAGCTCCCAGCACCCTAGGCGACTGCCTAGGGTCGCCTAGTGGGTGCGCCGGCCCTGCTAAGAACATGAGCGGGGTTATGGATGGGCTGGTAGAGAAGTGGACTGCTGGGATTAACTACGGGTTTACGTGAGGGGTGCGACGTCCAACTAACGGTCAGAAACGTTGCAGAAGTGGTTTGTCTTTGCCTCTAGCAGGTGTAAGCTGTCTTGGTAGAGCAGCCCCCAAGGTGCTGGGAGGGGCTCAGTCCTCTTGGTCATGGGGTTTGTACTGTGATTCAACCGCTGTGGGTGCGCTTGGGATGGGGCAGGATCCAATTGGCAAAGCCTTCAGTTCAGTGCATGCAAATGACTGGAGGAGAACTCTGATCCCACTGATGCAGGCTTTCCCGCTGTGTTATTGGCTAGGGTAGGGAACGGTCCCCGGTTGGCGTGTACCCTCAATGAGGCTGAGCCCAGACAAAAGTGCCTTGGTCTTGCTCTTTCTCCCTCCCCTCCCGCCCACCCCAAATCAGGATGGCTTCTTACCATGCCACCACTGTTCCCTCTAAGCTGTGCGCGTGTGCGTGCGCACACAGATCCTAAACCCTGCGCACGCGGCAAAACACTGTGCGCACAAAAATGTGCACAGAAGCACAACAATTTGCGCAGAAGAAATTTTTTTGCGCACACGGCCCATCAAAAATTAGAGGGAACATTGCCTGCCACCCAAGTAACTCATGCTCATGCAGCTGGCCCTTGATATTAGGGACTGGAGGGAAGCCAGAGAGCTGGATGGCTGGAGTTGGGGTGGGGTGAGGCCAGGACTCATGGTCTGTGAAGCACTTGGCACACTGGGGCCTCTAGGCAAACAGCAATCAGAGGGACTTCACATGCCAAGGGAACTCTGGCCAACAGAAGGTCCCTTGATCACCACAGGTTGCAGCCTCTAGGACAACTACATACTTAGTCATCGTGCCAGCCCCACGCCAACCAGGTCCAGTGTAACTCAGGGCTCTCTCCTCCATTTGGCCACGTCTATTTGTTGCCTCCGTAGGTCCCACCTGTCCCAGGCCCTTCCATCGAACGACCAGCCGGCTGCCCTCTCGCCTGCTTCTTGTTTAACCCTGTGTCCTCTCCAGCGTCCTGGAGTCACCAGCTCCCGCCTTTCCAAGCAAGTCACTCAGCCCGGCTCTAGCGTTAGTCACTAACGGCCCCCTGAGAGGCTGGTGCATAAGGCGTCTAAGGGTATTTCCAGGGGCAAAGCCGGGTTTTTGAATCAAACCATCCAAGTTCACAGCCCTTTCTCGGTGGAAGCAGTGAGTAACGGAGGTTTCCTTTTCTTACACAGCTTTGCTGGCACCGACGGGCTCTGGATGTGTCGTTTACCTTCTTGCGTCAAAGGATTCTCAACAAGCTGCCTGCTCTCTACAACAGTAAGTACCAATGTGAAAACGCAGCTAACCATCCCTCGCGGTGTCCTCTAAACGCTGACCGCAGGGAGAGGGCCCACCTGGAGATTTGACGTGCAGTTTAGGCAGTTACCGTGCAGTGTTCTGTTGTTGTATGTTGACTAGAGAAAGGAGGAAAAGAGACTCTAGGCTGTAAAGAGACCAGGAAACTTGCTGCGTCTATCCGAGGAAGAGAAGTGACATTTGTATCGTGCTTTCCATCATCACATACATTAACTAATCCTCGCTATGCACATAGGAAATCTGAAGAAGGGGAACAGGGGGATTCGGTGACTTGTCCAAGGCCACAAAATGTGTCTGAGTCAGAGAGAGCATTGGAAGTGCAGACTCTTAACGAGACATGGATATTGCACATGTATGTGCTGAGAGAAAGGACTGTTAGTGGAGTATGACCAATGTGTTAGGTTGGAATGAATGATTTCAAATGGCCATAGATTGTAGGGGCGGTAAAAGGATGGACTCCAAAGCCTGTGCAGCTAGGAAGAATGGGAATCCTCCCCGTTAACAGCCTGTCAGGTGCAGGGGAATAGACGGGGGTAGGACATGGTTTCAGATGGAGAAAGGATGCACGCGAGGAGCAAATTCTGCTTTTGCGTCTTTGCAAGCTACTTCTATTGGTGTCCATGGGTCGTTTTATGCATGTGTGTCAGCAGAATTTGGCCTGAAGGATCCAGCTGTAATAGGAGAGAGTTTTGCCAGGCTGCGGCATCTTCCCTTCAGTTGGACCCTCTTTGGCTATGTAAACTCAGCATGCTGACTGCTGCAGGCTGGGGCACCTGGGTACGGTGTGGACTTGTTCCCCAACTCCAGGCCACTGGAAGGGAGAGTGTAACCTAGAACATGCTGGCTTCCCCCCCGTTCTTGTTGCTTCTGGGATGGTCCTGTCTGTCTATATGCTGTGCTTTATCGCAGTGGCATCAGTCGTCCCGGCTTTCATTCCCAGCCCCAAACACCACATTCCCCCGCTGGCTTAAACAAATACACGAGGTTATATTGGTGGAGTTTGTCAGCCCCTTTGCACAACACTGTCTGGTGCTGGGAACCTTTCTAGGAGTTACATTACGTGCCCACCTGATTTGTGGGCACAGCCAGGGGGTTGGATGTTTACATGCCGTCATTTGCGTCTGCAACTAATTGTACCTGCAGTTATTTTGGGGACTCGGCCGTGGAGGCTGCCTTAAGTTCCCTTTGAAAATACTCAAGCCTAATGTCACTTGCAAGAGGTCCAATGGCACATCTTTGCAGAATCTGGAACTGAACCCGCATGAGTCTCCTGTTCTAAGCACTAGAGCACGTTGCTTCCTGATTTTACGCCTTCCAGGCCTTCTGTGGTACAAGTTGCTCTCTTGTGAGGGTTTCACATTCAGGAATGTTTGTAATTTAAAGCAATTTCATCATGATCATAAAGTAAAGGTCTTAAGACTTCATGTAATGAGAAGCATTTTAGGGAATGTTTGTTTCTGTTAATGGGATTGTGTTGTATTTCTCTACTCTCTGGTGTTTCTCTTGTCATTTTTTTTTTCAGTAGAAAGAAATGAAATCTGAAAACTTTCCTTTGTCAGATGTAATTAGTTTTTAGGTTTGAGGAACAAAGAGCTCTGAGGTGTTGAGCATCACTTCAAATTAAATCTTCACTCACTGTGGAAGTAATGAGAGTAAGACAGCAAATTGGACATGCCAAAGAATCTTCTTTTGCACAGAATCGTTTCTTTTATAGCTGTTCCGCGAGAGGAGCCAATGGGATTGAAATATCACAGCTGAGATGCCATTGCTTTGGAGGTCTTGTTGATAGGCTCCAAATGTTCCTGTCCCACAAGGAGCGCTTGTGTACATAACAGCAGCTGCCAACTTGGGTGTGCTTCTCAGTGAAGCTGCTCACCCACAAACACATGTGAGGCATTAAAACTTACGGCTGGTTTGTTTTCAGAGGTCCATTTCAAATTTCAACAGCTCTGTGGAGGAAGGGCTTCCAAAATGGTGGCAGGAACTTGCTCCTCAGGGGAGCGAATCCAAAATGGCAGCCACAAGTAGGGTCCCCATCGCTGCTTTGGAAGATGTAAGAGCTGATTAGCAACATAGGAATTGCCAGATTGGATCAGATTCACGGTCCATCTAGTTCAGGATCCTGTCTCCCACAGTGGCCAACACCAGATGCTTCAAAAGAAGGTGCAAGATCCGCACAGTGGTAGGATAATCTGCCCCCTACATTAATCTCATTCTAATCTCCTGATAGAGACTGGTTTTAAACCCTGAAGCATGAGGTTTAATATCCCTTCCAATTTTTTATCATTAGCTATAACAACTCTGGATATTCTTGATATCAGTATAAATGTCCAGTGCCTCCTTAATGTGCAAGTACAGACGACATCTGCTGTTGAAACACTTTCAAAGCCTCTGGACTGGCTATAAGGATCTGTTCCTGGCTGAGGATCCCAGAGAAGCCACTTTGGAATCTTTAAAAGCATATGTTCGGATGGTAGCACCTTGAGGCCCCAACTGAAATGGAAACCCTATTGTGCTAGGTGATGGACAGACCCATTGTGAGCGACAGTCCCTGCCCCGAACAACTAACAATTTCAATAGACAAGTTTAAGGAGGAGAGAGGAGAAATATTCTCCCCATTCTACAGATGGGGAACTGAGTCAGAGAGTCGTTGATATGGCAGAGCATCTAAGCAGGTGTGGATGGTACTATCATTAGAGGCAACTAATATAGTGGCTGTGGTTTAATGGTGCCACATTCAATGGGAAAGCCTTAGAAATTGCAACATGTCTGCTACACTTTAAACATCGATTAGCCATCGTATTTCTTGGGAAGTTGGTGGCACGTAAAGGTTAGGTTTGTGTCCTTTGAAAAGGGGAGCTCTAGGCGGGGTGTCTGCCTCGGCCTGAAATTTTGTTTTGGGGAAGTTTCAGCTCAAAGTGGTATTTCCAAGAATGGGGTTAGGAAAAAAATGTGTTTGTCATGTAAAAAAACAAAACAAGAATTTCATTGATAAGCTCTCGTATAGCCCTGCTTTGTAGTAGGGACTTGAAATTTGGCAGGGGGGTCACCCAAGGGTCAGGTTATGTGCCCTTTTCCCTCCCTATGTACATTAGCACAAAGTTAGCAGAGTCGTAAACCTCTGAAAAATCTGCGCAGTCGAGACTGGTGAGTTTGGCAACTAAATTCTCCAGAGTGTCCATCTGCACCGAACATAGAATCGGAGAAATGTGGTGCTGGAAGGGACCTTGTGAGGTCATCAGGTCCAGCCCTCTGTGCTGAGGCAGAACCTGCAAACCTAGACAATCCCTGGCAGGGGTTTGTCCAACCTGTTCTTAGAAACCTCCAGTGACGGGGATTCCACAGCCTCCCTTGGGCGCCTGTTCCAGAGCTTGACTATCTTTATAGTTAGAACACTGTTCTGAATGTCCAAACTAAATCTCCATTGCTGCAGAGTAAGCCCATTACTTCTTGTCTTTCCTTCAGCGGACAAGGAGAACAATTGATCCCCCCATCCTCGTTATAACAGCCCATAACATATTTGAAGACTTATGTCATCCCCCTGTCTTCTTTTCTGAAGACTAAACATGCCCAGGTTTTTAACCTTTCCTCAGGTGTCTGGTTTTCTAAACCTTTTATTATTTTTGTTGCTCTCTTCTGGATTCTCTTCAGTTTGTCCCCATCTTGAAGTGTGGGGCTCGGAACTGGACACAGTTCTCCATCTGAGGACTGACCGGTGCCAGGTAGAGTAGGACAATTACCTCCCATGTTTTACAGATGATGTTCCTCTTAATACATGCAGAATATTAGTCTTTTTTTGCAGCTGCATCACATTGTTGACTCATATTCAATTTGTCATTCACTATAACCTCCTCCCCACGCATCCTTTTCAGCAGTTCTACCACCTAGCCAGTTATTCCCTATTTTGTAGTTGTACATTTGATTTTTTTCTTTCCGAAGTGTAATATTTTGAATTTGTCTTTACTGAATTTCCTTTTGTTGATTTCAGACCAATTCTCTCACTTGTCAATTCTAATCCTGTCCTCCATAGTGCTTGTAACCATTCCCAGCTTGGTGTCATCCGCAAACTGTATGAGCCTACGTTCCACTCTCTTATCCCAGTCATTTGTGGAAATATTGAATTGCACCGGACCCAGGACAGACTACTTTGCTCTTGCCATGCCCCTATGTCGTTTCCTGGGTCGGGTGATGGAGGAGCTGCTGCGCGGGGTCTAGGACACTGTGGGATCCCCCTGCACTAGAGTGATATCCCACCACAGTTGCTTAAGCTGGCTTCAGGGCTGTGTGGTGCAGACCAGGAGGTGTCCCATAGCAGCAGCTCAGGGGAGAATCTGTCCTGGCGTATTGAAAGTGCACACCGTGGAGTGACGAATCCTCCCCTCCCCATCTGAGGCTGGTGCTAAGTATTCTCCTTGGTTTGCAGCAGTGGACACTCGGCAACAGACTGTCCCAGGCCACGCACTGAATCAGGGTGAACGACAGGACGTGGCTCTGGCAAAATGGCCGGTGACTGCTGCAGGCGTCCGCTTCGAAAAGGGTGAAAATGGGTCAGCTCTCCACTCCCTCCTCCCGCCCAGTTTAGCAGGGTCTTGTTCGCGGGGCTGCGTTTCTAAGAGCATTCCGAGGTTTGGCCTAGGGTGACCAGACAGCAAGTAGGAAAAATCGGGACAGGGGGTGGGGGGTAATAGGAGCCTATATAAGAAAAATACCCCAAAATTGGGACTGTCCCTATAAAATCGGGACATCTGGTCACCCTAGTTTGGTCAGAGCTCGCTTCAGAAAGGCCGCAAGGCGTTGGGCGAGGCCTGACTCCGGAGCACTGCCGGGGCCTGTCTGGCTGAGGTACCTGGTGAGGACAGCTGAAGTTGGCGGGGTTGGGGGGTGCTCCCCAAGGGTTCCTGAGAGCCCAGAATGCAGCCCGTGCATCTGTTATCTGGCTGGGGAGGGTGGAGCTGGGGAGCAGGGGGGCTGAGCTTTTCTCCTTCCTCGGTTCTGCGGAATGAGACGACGTGAACAGGGAGTGGAACTGGGGGCTGGCACGGGGGTTTGGGGGGGACACAGTGGGCCCAGTCCTCGGCACAGGCTCCAGCAGGGCTTACAGGTGGCTTTATGCCACATTTAGCTCTACCGATTGCTCTGACCCCAAGGAGCCGGTGTGGCAGCTGGCAATAGGAGCACTCTGCCCACACCCCCTTTCCCAGCCAGACCCCCCGATATCCGAGGCTGTGGAGGGGCACGGAGCAGCCATTCGCTGGTGGCCAGCGCTGCTGCTCAGCTGGATTTAGCATCTTTGTAGCCTCTGAGCTGGCTAAGGGGGACCATGGCACAATGATAAATTGCCCCCTCCCCTGGATAACACGGGAACACTTACTGGGATGTCTGGGGTGAAGAGGGGCTTTTCAGTCTTTGAAAATGCTGGGCCTCAGGTGTAAACAGGAGCAACTCAGCTGAAACTAACCGAGTGCCATCAAGGATCCGTTTGGCCTCGGTCCCTTCCTTCCTGTGATAAATGAAGGGGGTGAGGGGCTAGCTCCCTTTTATGGACACCCAGCCAGCCAGTAGCTATAAAATCCCTCTTAGTAGCTGTTCTCTAAGTGCGCTACCTGTAAAGGGTTAAAAAGTCTCCCTGCTGTACATAGGTAAAAGGAAGTGAGTGGGCATCTGGCCAAAAGAGCCAGTGGGAAGGCTAGAACTTTTTAAAATTGAACAAAGACTCCCCTTTTGTCTGTCTGTCTGTTCTCTGGAGAGAGGCGGACAGGGCAGCAACTATGCTGTAAAAACTTGGGGCCAGGTATGAGAAATCATCAGTATCATACCTAGAAACTACTCATTTAAAACTCCAGATATGTAAGTAGATCAGGAAATGTCTAGGAAGAGGCGATTAGGTTTCTCTCTTTTTATTTCTTTATGGCTTGTGGACTCCTCTGTGCGAACCCCAGGTGCTTTTGATTTGCTTGTAATCTTTAAGATGAACCTCAAGAAAGCTATTCTTTGTGCTTAATCCTTGTAGTTGCTCTTTTAAAATCTAGCCGTAGCCTGAGTTCCCAGATGTATTTTCTTTCTTTTTCTTTATTAATAAAATTTACCTTTTTTTAAAGAATAGAATTGGCTTTTTGTGTCTTAAAAGGTTTGTGCACGTTGTTTAATTAGCTGGTGGCAACAGCTGATTTCTTTTGTATTTCTTTCTCAGCTCTTCCCTGGGTGTGTGTGAAAGGGCTTGAGGGTACACCACAGGAAGGAATTCCCAAGTGCGCCTTCCTGGGCTCTCAAAGGGGTTCTTCACTTGGGTGGTGGCAGCATCTACCTATCCAAGGTCAGAGAAGCTGTGACCCTGGGAGTTTAATACAAGCCTGGAGTGTCCAGTATTAATTTTTAGAATCCTTGCGGCCCCCCACCTTCTGCACTCGAAGTGCCAGAGTGGGGAATTACCCTTGACACTTCCCCTGCAGCACCATGGGTGTGCAGCAAGATCCCGCAGCAGGAGAATAACGTGCTCACTTTAAAAGCTTGGCTGGACTCTCCTAGTTCACCTCCTGGCAAGTCCTGCCTCCACGCTTGCTGAACGCAGGCACTTCTTGATGAGGCTACTTAAATGAAGAGCCCTGTGTGTTATGAAGCAAAGAGCGGTGAGCAGTGAATTGTTCTGTGAATTTTATTATTGATAACTAACATGACATTATTTTAATAGCGTTCCCTGGTCTCTTCTGGAGTGCAGCAGTGGAGGGATAGAGATAAGTGCAGGAAGAGATGTAACCCCTTTCCAGTTTTCACCATTTCACCTTCTTCTGCGGGTCTATCTTTAACCCGTCCCTTGACATTGGAATCTGTTTGTATTCCTTGAACCTAAGTGCAGCCGTGTTATTAGACCGTCTCTCACGACCGCTCACTGCTAAAATACGCAGCATCTACCCAATAGACCATCCCTTCCTCAATCACATTGCTGGCAGGCTGCGGCCAGCGAGCTGCCCTTTGCCCAGAGTGTCTCTAGAGCACCACAGTTGCCAGAAAAACACGGAGAAGGTCTCTCAAGCCTTAGTCAGAGCAATAGTATTTGTTCTCCGAGCACAGAGAAATGGGGCAGAGAACTGCTTGGGGTAGCAATGGAGCAAAAGTGTGGAAACCGAGCCTGCTTCCATGTTGCCCGTGCTCAGAAACCAAGCTGAGCTACTAACAGGGGCATCGCAGCTTAGCCACCCCCTTGACCGTGGACTCTGCGCTGGCAGTGGCAGGCTGACAGCACTGGGATGGATTGCATTAATCCAGCGGCCGTGAATGGCTGCCAGCAGAGGGCACTCAGTCAGCACTGAAAAGGGAGGGAGATGGCTGGCTGGCTTAGCCAAGCATTCACAGTTTGCTTCAGATTCACTGGGCCAAATCTGGCACTATTTACACTGGAATAACTCCTTCCTCTGACATTCCTGTTACCAGAAGGGGGCTGAAAGGGAGGCACACTAGCCGTGAGGTGATGTAGCTACTGAGGGGGTCCCCCAAACACCTGGAACCTCATTTACCTGCTTATGCTGAGCCAGCCTCGCTGATGTATCTTCTGCTCTTATGGGGGAGGTCGCCTGTGACCAACCCATAGGGTGACCAGACAGCAAGTGTGAAAAATCGGGGCAGGGTGGGGGGTAATAGGGCCCTATATAAGAAAAAGAACCAAAAAATGGCACTGTCCCTATAAAATTGGGACATCTGGTCACCCTACCGACCCACGTCATTGACGCTGGCTGAAGTTTACGAGCTGCCCCGATAAACACCTAACGACATTGAGATTTTGGGGGCTATGGGTCCTGAGAGGCCATTCAAGGGGAGACGAGCACACGTGTGGGGGTACCTCCTGAGGGGGCAGTGTTTTCAGTCCTCCAGCAGGTGGCCCCATGTTGGTGCTGATATCTCCAGTACCTGTTCGTGTTGTGTGTGTGTGTGTGTGTGTGTGTGTGTGTGTGTGTGTGTGTGTGTGTGTTACTCCCAGAGGGGTTGTGCCAGGCTAGAGGCCCGTATTGGCTGGTTGTGCGAGGTGAACTATGACAGAGAGGTGCCTGGGAATGATATCCAAGTGCCCGGTCCCTGTGCCCGAGTGTACATGGGTGATGTAGGTGGTGCCCAGCAACGTGATGCGTGTATCGCTCCTATTACTACTGCTGGGAAACATTGTGTCTGTTATTAGCCGTGGCCTTGCTGGGTAGCTACCATTATGGAGGCCTGGTAACTCAGGAAAACAGACGTGTAAGGATACCATGGTTTGGCCTTACAAGTAACTCACTTCAGTGGATAATGTGACCAGGATTGGGCTCTTACTTGGCAGCTGTGAAAATATATTGTATGCGGAGCCCTTTTCTGGAATATATGAACATAAGAATTGCCCTAATAGCACAGGACAATGACCCATCAAGTCAGGTATCCTGACCTGGCTGGTGATCAACTTATGCCCTGAAGCATGAAGATTGATGACACTTATAATTTTGTTGTAGCAGAGCTGGGGTATTGTCAGAAGCTGCCACTATTGGTATAAACGTCTAATCCCTTTTTAAACTTGCTAAATAAATAATCTACCTCCAACTCAACTAGTTAGTCTTGCCCTGGCCCAGCACTGAGCTGGCCCTGTCCGTCATGAATCCGAACAATTGGCTCAGAATAAATCTGTGTCTTTTATAGGGTCTTTTATCTCGATGGGAGAAATTGATTCCTGTGCACTGGTTTAGTCATTTATACAGTAGGCCTGGCAGGTAATTGGCACAGAATAATAGAGTAATATATTTTGGAAACTTTGCATCCCCTCTCCCTTTGTGGACTGTCCATAAACAGGTGGAGGTTTTTCTTCAGTGGTTTTGTTATTTCTATGATTAATTCTTGAACTGCAGCTCAATATCTCCGCTGATCATAGAATCATAGAATCTCAGGGTTGGAAGGGACCTCAGGAGGTCATCTAGTCCAACCCCCTGCTCAAAGCAGGACCAACCCCAACTAGATCATCCCAGCCAGGGCTTTGTCAAGCCTGACCTTAAAAACCTCTAAGGAAGGAGATTCCACCACCTCCCTAGGTAACCCGTTCCAGTGCTTCACCACCCTACTAGTGAAAAAGTTTCTCCTAATATCCAACCTAAACCTCCCCCCTCTGCAACTTGAGACCATTGATGTTATCTGATATTCAAAATTCATGCTGCTATTGGGCATTTCGGTCACACGGTGCTGGGTCTGTTTCCCTGATTCGATAAGCCTCATGCTTATGGCATGAATGGGGCAATTTAGAATTTGCATGTCACTAACCTGCAATACTTCCTTTAAAATTAACGGTTCTGGCAAACTTTCCTGCCAGTAACCCTACCTGCTAGAACACGGCCCGGTGGGAACGTTGAGTGCCTGCTTGGGCCATCAGCAGGATTTGAACCCAGGACCGTCCTTGCTGAAAGCTTGAGCCTACTGCTTGAGCAAAAAACGTAATTCCCTTAACTGGCAACTATAGAGGACTCTTATCTTATGTGGACCAGCCGCTAGAGGGTGGCTCCGCCCGTATGGGTTACACATAATCACAGCAAACCCACCTACAACAGGTGCAGAATTTTTGCAATGTATTTTATTTCAACAGTGAAGCACAGAGTCACTGTGCAGATCAATACAGAGTTTGCACTGGAGGGGGGTGGTAGAAATGAAAGGGAATTTTTAGCCTTTGAAAAGAAGATGGATCGTGTCTGCTGTGTGAAATTCAGAGACCTGGACACGAGTAAGAGGTGCGTGCGATGAAAAGCATCCTGAAAGTTTGTCCTGTATAATTTGGATGTAGAACTCTAGCTTTGTGCAAAATGATAGGGGCCGCTGGGGGAATACAAAAGCTGAGGGGCATGCAGTAGCACAGCCCATCATGTTGTTTGAACATTGTCTGCAAATCCCAGAATGGGCCATTAGAAATTAAAGAGATGCTGTTAATCTGAGCTGGAAATAAAGCAGAACACACATGAGCTCCTCTGGTTGGCCTAGACTACTTGTGGTGTCAACTTCAATTGGAATAAACAAGTGTTGCTGGGCTGTACTCAGCTACTGGAATGCAGAGTGTTGCTGAGAGCTAGAGATTTCTCAGTTCCCAGATGACAACCACTTGCCCAATTTCTGCTCATTTTTAAACACAGGCAGTTGTGAAACCGAGAGGGTACTCATGGGTGCTCATTACTACTTCTTCTTTTGTGAGAGCTTTTCCTCCAGCGCCCACTTCTTGCTCTCACAAGGGAGTCCATATCAAATATTCAAGGCAGATTACAGCAAGAACCACACACGCCAAAAAAAAAAAAAAAATGTTCAGTTGCTCTGATAAAGGAGCTAAAAAGGTTCTGTGCAGAAAGGGGAGGCTTTCTCAGTCCTTGCTTCTGTTTTTATTAATGCCGGGCCAACGTCTGTTCTGCAATGGGTCCCACTTGGACATGCCAACCAAATGGCACAGTTTATTATCAGCTATAAATAAAAAATGGCTTCCAGGGGTAACACGTGTGACTAATTCCAAAAAATGTTTGTGTAGCACTCATTTAAAAAAAAAAAGAACATGTCGAGTGTAACCCTCTGATAGGTATTTGGCCTGTTTGAAATGAGTTTGGGGGTCTCCAGGTCTGTTCCTAGTGAATACGTTGTCTGCATTACAAAAAGCACCATTGTAACCGTCATTATTCATAGATTCTAAGGCCAGAAGGATCCATTGTGATGATCTAGTCTGATGTCCTGTATACCACAGGCCAGAGAATTTCACCCAGTGCTTCCTATATTGAGCCCAATAACCTGTGACTGAGCTGTTTAAAAAAAAATAATAAAAAAAAAATCTTGATTGAAAGACTTCAAGTGAGGGAGAATCCACTGTGTCCCTCAGTTAATTGCACATACTGGTTGGACTACATTTCCCATGATTCACTGTAGTCGTTGTCTGTCTCACTGCCAGGGGCATGGAAGATGAAGCCTGACTGGCTGAGTCACCTGCACTACAACTCCCATGAGGCACTGTGGTGGCATTTTGGAATCAAAACAGTTGTTTTCAGCCAAAACCTGAACATTTTTGTCTCTGGACATTTCGGTTTCCAAAGGGGGAAAATCAAACTTTTTGCTCAGAAAGCAGATTCTTTTCATGAAAAATCTCATTTAGTTGTGAAAAACTGATTTCCCCCCCCCCATCAAAAACAGTTTTGACAGACCCAATTAAGGCTCCTATCAGGAAAGTATCTAGAACTGCTCTAATGACTTGCTATCAATATATCTGACACAGGTTGGGGGCGCTCCTTCCAAAATGTTGTTGGAGGGGCATTTATTGGACTAGTTCTAAGGTAAGAGAGTGCATCAGTCCCACTGGTCAGGGATGAAGCACGTTGGAAATACATTGTGAAACGCTCGTGCTGTAATGGACCAGGGCGTAGGTGGTTTAGCCTAGCGGTCATGGCTGGGCTGAGGCTGCCCACCAGGGGATGGTAATTGCCGGGCAGGAGTTGGAGGAAGCGTAAGAGTCAGGGTCAGGCTGAGATCAGAGGCAGTACCAGCTTAGAATTGAGAGGCAGCAGGAGATCAAGCAAGGTCTGGCATTGCAGAAGGCCAAAGTCTGTGTGGTTGCCCAGACAACTTCCCGGGACAACCCTTGGAGTTAAATAGGGTGCGTGGCCAATCAGAAGGCTGCAGGATACCGTCAGTCTGGGTCTTTTGGGCGGTACTTCCTGTGGCGCCTACTCTCCATAGAGCTCCCTGGCTGTGCCTTGGCATGGCCTCCCAATGGCACTGTGAGACTACCAGCCATCCCAAGCTATGCAGTCCTGGGTTCTAATCCCTGGGTCCTTCCATGTGCTTTACCTGGTCTTGTCTACACTAGGACTAGTGCTTCTGATTGCGACGGTGGGAGCACTAGTCTAAGACAATGCACTGGTGTTTTAACTCCCATGTTGTGTAGATGTGCCACCTTATCTGGCTCAAAGCGCAGCATTTAAATGCCTAGTGACTACCCAGTACCTTGTCAACACCAGCTTCCGAGAGTGGTGCTGAGTCAGTGGTGAATGGTGGGGAAGGCCAGGATGTAGACCAGCCAATGAGCATTTCCCACTGCTCATCTGGAACCTTTCATAATCTCTAGCAAATGTTTGGAATTTAAAGTCCAAGAAATTGCCCTAGTAAGGAATTCCTTAGTTTAGGGCAAAACTCTCCACACAACTCTGACCTCAGTGGGCATGTATGCAGAGAACACGAGAGTGATCCCTTGAGCAGACTGAGAGGAATGAACAGTTTAGATGCTGTTTAATTAGTGTGAATTTTTTGTATGTTGTATTAATACTGACACATTTAGAAAGTACTCAAAGTATTTTTGTTACCAGTACGGCATCATAAACTTGCTCTGTCCTCCGCCAGGAATTTGTCATTCATGAAAGTCATTTTGTACGTAGGGTAACCGGGGGAAAAGTGACATGTGATTTTTAGATTGTAGCTTTGGATGGGAATATAAATTTTCTCCAAGTGATGTGATGCTACAATAGAGACATTTGGAAACCGGCCAAAGCCCATGAGTACAATTTTTGCTTCATATTCAACATTCTCCTCTAAATACTTTGCAGTTCCTTTCACTCATTCTTTTAGAATACAATTCTGGTGGTGGTCTTTTTAATTATGCTGCAGCATACAATATCTAGTTACAGGTATGATTAGAGGTTGTCTTGTGTTAACCTAGGGATGCAAAATCAGATCATGACTTTTAAATCTGGAATGACTCCATTGAAAGCAACTGAGACATTCCCTATTTAAACTGGTGTAACAGAAACCGACTCTCCCTACCTGTAATTGCATGGAATGTGTATCTCAGAACAGCATGGCTCACAGGTGAGATCCTTACCGCCCCCTGAACACAGATCTGTTTGCTTTCATTGGAGGGCTCCCTGGAGCATTTGACTCCTTAGCCCACTGATTAAAGCAGACTTGATTTTACTTTTTCTCCTCTTGCAGCCCGGCTGATTAACATCACACCAATCTCTGGGAAGATTTGGGATTCATTGAGTCTTTCTGCTGACCACTGCATGGGCACAGGTCTGAGTAGGGCGGAGTACTTTCTCTCCTGATGCTAGCACCCTGAATAGCTAATACATTGGCTGGGAGTGAATGTAGGGGAATCCTCTAGGATCTATAAAACAAAACCAGGTCACGGAAGGAGGCTGCTCCCCCAGGATTTCCATAGCAGCGTGGGGCTTGCTCCTTGTCGCTGAAAGCGCACTTCGTTAAGAAGTCTGAACTCTAATGCAAGCTGCAAGAGCCCTGTTTCCCTGGGGGGTGTCAAACCCTGGTTGTCATTCTGCTCTCCCGGCCCTGTCAGACAGCCCAGCATCGACCGGCCTTGCATTTCAGGAAATGCGCACAAGCGTTCGCTTTGCCAGATACCTGGCTGCCTTTTGGTTGACTCCAGTCTTGGGGGGGCACAGTGAATTAGTGCCAGGAAATAATTCCCACCAGGCCTTCTCTGGGGTAATACCCACTTGCCGTCGATGTGGTGTTGCTTTTTTTTTTTTTACTCAGTAGATAACTATGATCCTGTGGCACCTTTCACTCTGGGATCTCAACGTGCTTTTCAAACCTCACGCCTCACCTCACCCCTGTGAGGGAAGCTAAGGGATCACGTCACCCCAAGCTTGGGTGTAACTCAGAAGCTGTTTGCGATTGCACAGCCTGGTGTGAAATGTTTCAGGGAGGAAGTGGTGAAGAATGCGATATGCAATTCACAGTGCGGGGAGGCAGATGGTAATTACTGAAGGTAGAGTCTGGCTTGGGCCCTGGGGTTAACACCCTAACTCCGCCAGCAGCAGCAGCAACAAGAAAAGCACCAGGTAATCTTTCGTAACCATAAGCAGTCAGGCCCTACTCTGACCTCTCATTCCAACAGCGGTGTGCCCCCTTAGACAACGGCAGGGCAGGTTCAGCAGTGTCGCAGATGGAAGGATAACATCACCCCCTGAATCACCATTTTGCAGCACGTGGCTGCTTCTTTGTAGGTCTCCCATCCAAGGGACGACCCCACCCAACCTGCTGAAGCTGGAGGCGTCTGACAGGATCACAACACCAAGTGTTACAGCTGCAGGCTAACCACAGCCTCTAATTACTCATTATTTCCCCCTTCCCACCCTCCTGTTGTGGCTGTTTTTATTTTTTTCTAACTCTTGATGGTTTGATTTCTCCACGCCGGCACCTGTAGCATGCTTCAAGTGAGCAGATGAGTCACATGCCACCCACGCCGTACCTCTAGAAAGATGGTGGCAAGGTGCCAGAGGCCCCCCTGGCCTTGTTCCTCCCCATTTTGTCCGCACAGGTAAACGATCCAGTTTTCGCTCAGGAAAGGGAGTACAATGTGCTCCTGGCCTTCCCTGGGTGGCGGGGTGTTTCTCATGCACGTCTCCTCAGGAGAAGGCACGTCGACTGCTCTGCAGAAATCTAGCTCTGGAGCGGCCTTCTTGTGTAATGTCTGGTTTGAACCTTTGCCATTTTGCTGGCCGGCCAAGCACACTCCTGGCACTGGTGTGGGCAGAAGGGCCTGGGAGGGCGAAATCGCATGGACCTGGCACGTTCTCGCTGAATCCCGTGGGCTGGCTGGGTGAGAGCCCAGGGCAACAGCGCTCCAAAGAGCGAGACTGGGGTGACGTGACACAGGTATTCACGCATTCCCCTACAGCTCCTGGCACGCGCGCTGACCGCTGGGGTCCCTGTCCAGTGACGTCTAGCCTGTGTCCCTGCGCCTCTGTGGAGCAGGCTGGAGGGTGACGATCGTAATCCTGCTCCAGGGTGACATGAAGGGCCAATCCCTCCGGGGAACTGCTCGAGCGCCTTGTGCAGCTCTCCAAAAGCCCTGGCTTCTCTGCATGCCTACCCCCCGCCCCCACCCCGCCAAGGCGTAAAGCGCCTGCCTGTGCAGACTCATCTGAGAACAGGAAAGCAGGAGGCAGGTGGTGGAACACATGCTTCTGAAAGTGAACCCCTCCGCTGTGGTTTTGTACTCGTAGGCAAATGGATTTTGCGGCTCCAGTCAATCTACTCATAGCTGGAGAGTCGCTTGGCAAGCGCTGGGGAGCTACCACCCCCATCACCGCACCCTGTGCTGTCTTGTAGGCAAATAACACCCAGCGTGTTGCAGTTTCAGATAGGCCAAGGTGGCTGCTTGGTTGGGGTTTTTTTGTTTGTTTTTTATTTTAAGCAAACGCCTGTATCCATTTTAAAGAGAGACAAATCGCTGCGGTCAGTTCCCAGCAGCTGGAATCTAAACCAGATGGGGAGTTGGATTATTACAGGTCTGGCGAGCCAGGGGTGTTCACACACTTGGCAGCAGACCGAGAGCGGAATGATCCACACCAAAGAGGGTTTTGCAAGAATAGCAGGTTCCGTTTCTTCTTTCATGCTGAGAGCGAGAAGTGGCTGCCGCCCACCCCTCAGCCACATGCTGCGGCCACAAACTCTGTTTGCTTTAGCAGCCTGGTTACCCCTTCTCGGTGTGTGGGAGGGGATGGGATCCAGCTTGGAGGAAAGTAATCTTGCCACTACTGGGCAGTCTGTCCTGGTGTGGGGCATGCTTAGCACTGACTGGAACACGGACCACCTCTGTGTGACACGGGTCAGACTACACCAGCGTCTTCCCAGCTGTGGGAATTGAGAATGGCAAACAGGGGAAGTGGTCAACTTTGAAACCGACTAAGCTGCTTTGGCTCAGACACAGGGGGGTGAAGCTAGTTTCTGTTGAGTAATTTCAGAAACTAATCTAGCTGCTTCTTAAACTGGCCCAAGTCTCAGTAAATGTATGTGGGCACTTACTCCAGCCTACTTGGGGAAAAAAAAGAAATGAATCCCGCTGGAATCCTGTGTTTACTGTGCAGGATGTTACTAACCAATAGGAAAATGAAATGAATCCACTGTATTTTTCTAATCTTCTGTTTTCAACACTTTTAGCTGGTGTCCTTCTGTTTTCTGTTTAGTCACTAGTCTAGGCAGGGGTTCTCGCAACGCATTTTTGTGTGGCCTCAGAGTGTGGCCACCAACTCTTGCTGGTGGCCGCCCTGACAGTTTTTCCTGAAATATTTGATTAACTTTAGGAAAAACAAATAAATAGCAGGTGCACCTGCCCAAATCATTGTAATTTATTCATGTAGGGTTTTTTTGAAGACTCAGTAATAAAAATATTACAGTGACAAGCACAAGACACTTAGTAGCTACTTGGAAGGCTGTGAAAGGTGATACTTGCGTGTTTGTTTATATCACTTTTCTCAGCAAGTCCCAGGACAATTGAAGCCCTGAGTTTGGGGGGTTGGGGTGGGGGTGGTCGGAGGTCGAGGCAGTGGGGGACATGGTGGGATGGATGTGGGCTGGGACGACAGTGGGGGCCCGGGCAATGGAGGGGTGGATACGGGGCCAGGAAGGCAGTGGGATCCAGGGGTGATGGGGAGGGATGTGTGGATGTGGGGCTAAGAGAGAGGAGAGTGGGTGGTGAGCCCCACAGCTGCGCGGCTGGAGCCAGGGGTTGGCGCCTGTCGCTGGGCAGCCAGGGGTCAGTGCCCGTGGCCGGAGCTGGGCATGGCTGGGGCAGAGAGTTGGAGCCCAGGGCCAGTGCCCACCGCCACGCGACCAGACCCTGGAGCTGGGTGCTGGGGCCCGGACCGTGTGGGTGGATCTGGGGGGTCAGTGCTCGCCTCCACGAGGCTGAAGTCTGCACCATGTGCCCAGGGCCAGGGATTGGTGCCCAGGGACAGCGCCTGCTGCCATGTGGCTGGGACCACAAGTCGGTGCCCAGGGTCAGTGGCTAGGACTGGGGGTTGGAGCACGCAACTGGGGGTCGGTGCCCAGGGCCAGCAGCTGCCGCTGGGATCGGGGGTCGCAGCCCCAGGCTGGCACCGCATGGCCGGAGACGGGGATTGGAGTCTGCTGCTGCGTGGCCAGGGGTTGGAACCTGGACTAAAGCCCCATGGCCCCAGGCCAGGGCTGCGGGGCTAGAGCTGGGGGTCAGCGCCCGAAATCCTGCAGCTGGAGCTGGGTGTTGGTACCTGAAGCCTGAGCCTCCGTGCCCATCCCTCCCAGGTAGAGAATTCACTGTGCTTCTGCGGCGTTATGCCCCACCTGTCTCCAGGGGCCCTGCAGGCCCTGCATCCAGGAAGAACGGGAAGGGAGAGGGAGGGGGCAGATGCTTTGCTTTCTCCCCTCCCCCATCACCTCTGAGGAAGCTGTTGTGACCGCGGGGGAAACCCCCTGGTGGCCGTGGTGGCCGCATTCGAGAAACACTGGTCTAGGGGTGAGGTTCCCCCCAGTCTTTTCTTTGTTCTTATCCTTTCATAAAGTGGAGTCATTTTCGCCATTTAATCAGTCCTGGAGAGAATGCACCTGCTTTGGTCCGTTCTTCGAAGATGTCTGTTCTTTAAACAGAGTTTCATTTCAGCATTTCCCCTCTGCGTCCTTTTCATTGCGTCCCTCTTTTGGGCTGCAGCAAACTCAGTCTCATCTCCATGGACGGACTGATCGCCCAAGCCAGAATCAGACCTTCTGCAGTGATCTTTCAAAAATCCTTGTTTTTGTGTATTTCTTAGTTGGAAACAAAAATCACATATCATTTAATTTAAATAATAATGCTGGGTGTCTGAAAAGGGAAATACTCTGTAGCATGCTACTAGCGTGGGCCCAACGTCAGTCAAAGCTCCAAAACTCCAGCAAAGGAGCCCTGTAATACAGCAGAGCTGACAACTGACACTGCAGTTCAATCCCTCGGTAATCACACGGTCTGTCCTTGCAGAATCCATCCCTGGTGCCACAGGTGTAAAAGGCTAGAACAAGGGATGGTCAAAACCCCCAGTGTTTTTGCTCCCTCACAAAAAATTTCCAACTGAAACTTTTCCTTCAAAATGTTTGATGTAGTTTTAAAAAAAATTACCTGGGAAACTTTTAAAACTAGTTTTTGAGTTGGAAATTTCATTTCAATTCAATTCTTAAACTGAAAAAAAATATTTTTAAATGCTGAATTTTTGTTCCCTACACCACCTTTTTGGCCATTGATTGCAAGCCAAGGAACGATGGCTAGGTTCCTCCTGCCCCACTCACATACATTCTCTTTTTTCTTTTTTGTCTTTTTCCATTCTAACGTCTCCAAATGTCTGTAACTTTGGGAAAGTGGCAGTGGCAGTTTTATATTTGCTTTTGCCCCCTGTCACTTTCCCGACATTGGAGAAGTTTTGAGAAGTTAGAGTGGGGGAAAAAGAGAAAGTGGGGGACCTCTTCCCCGGCTTGTGACATGATTCTTTCTATTGTACTTAGTGGCCAAAAAAGAGAACAGGAAAAAACAAAACTTCAACATTTTGAAAATTTGAGTTTCAAAAATGCATGAAAATTTCAATTGGAATGAAACTGGAAAAATTTCAAAATGTCCAGTTGAAAACACTTTCTTGTGAAAAAATTAGTTCAGTTTTTCAGTGTTTTCTCCCTCCCCCCGCTTGGAAAATTCAGGGAACTGAACCAGAACCGGAGAACCAGTTTGAAAGGGTATTTTTACTTGAACCAGAAGTGAACCTGAACCAAGATTTTTTTCTACCTAAGTAACCCGAACCAGAACTGAACTGAAAAAAGGGTTACCTGCTAAAAGAAAGGTTCAGCATTTTTAAAGCTAAATATTTTAAAAAACGGTGATCATGTTTGCATTATAAAACAAGCCAAGCCAATAACAAACAGAAAGGCCTGGCCCAGGAGAACGAGACAAGAAGGAGGCCAGCCCATGAGAGCAGGGAGGGAGAGGGGAAGCATAGAAGCTGCCTGGATAACAGATGAGGCAGCAGGGGCCCCAGAGACAGATGAACCATCTCTGAGACTGGAAATTGTGTTTATCTGACAACACACAAACCCTAGGAAAACTCATGCAAAGTTTTTTTTTTTTTTTTTTAAAGTCAAAAATCAAAATAGTTTCCATTTTAAGTTTCAGCTCTTTGAATTTACTTCCACTAAGGCTGAAATTGGATTTGAACTGGTAACCACGCTGTAATTTTTTTTGGTGGCTTGAACTGGACCAGAATGCAACTGAACCCAACCCAAAATAAATACCAGTTTGACTCCCTGGGAAAACTTTGACCATTTCTGCTTCGAAACTCAGAAATACCACCGGCCACTTTATTCATGTGCCTAACTTCGGGCACTCAAGTTTTCCAGTGTTTGCCTAAGCTGACAATTCTACGGATGCCTGAATCAGGTAGGGTGTAGCCACAGTGGGGCTAGCAGGTGTAGAAAGCATTAAAAGCCGTCAGATCTGAAATTGCTCAACCCAGCTTGTCTGAGCCACTGAACCTTAACTCAGTTTCAGCGTCAGCCACTTCCTGTGTTTGCCCTTCTCACTCCCCACAGCTGGTCTGGCCCAGGTGTGGTCTGGCCCATACGTTCGATTCAGTGATAAACCCGCCCTGCGTCTGGACAAAGCACCCTCGACAGGCTGATTTCCTCTGAGGCTGCTCTCACTCTCTCTGCTGAGTAAGACCGGACAGCAGGGCTTAATTTGTGCGGGGCCTGGCAGTTCAGAGCCCCGGCACCTCTGGGCCTGGCGGTTCAGAGCCCCGGCACCTCTGGGCCTGGCGGTTCAGAGCCCCGGCACCTCTGGGCCTGGCGGTTCAGAGCCCGGCACCTCCGGGCCTGGCGGATCAGAGCCCCGGCACCTCTGGGCCTGGCAGTTCAGAGCCCGGCACCTCCGGGCCTGGCGGATCAGAGCCCCGGCACCTCCGGGCCTGGCAGTTCAGAGCCCCGGCACGTCTGGGCCTGGCAGTTCAGAGCCCCGGCACGTCTGGGCCTGGCAGTTCAGAGCCCCGGCACGTCTGGGCCCGGCAGTTCAGAGCCCCGGCACCACCGGGCCTGACGGATCAGAGCCCGGCACCTCCGGGCCTGGCGGATCAGAGCCCCGGCACCTCCGGGCCTGGTGGATCAGAGCCCCGGCACCTCTGGGCTTAGCGGTTCAGAGCCCCGGCACCTCTGGGCTTGGCAGTTCAGAGCCCCGGCACGTCTGGGCTTGGCAGTTCAGAGCCCCGGCACGTCTGGGCCTGGCAGTTCAGAGCCCCGGCACGTCTGGGCCTGGCAGTTCAGAGCCCGGCACCTCCGGGCCTGGCGGATCAGATCCCCGGCACCTCTGGGCTTGGCGGTTCAGAGCCCCGGCACGTCTGGGCTTGGCGGTTCAGAGCCCCGGCACGTCTGGGCCTGGCGGTTCAGAGCCCCGGCACGTCTGGGCCTGGCAGATCAGAGCCCCGGCACGTCTGGGCCTGGCAGATCAGAGCCCCGGCACGTCTGGGCCTGGCAGATCAGAGCCCCGGCACCTCTGGGCCTGGCAGATCAGAGCCCCGGCACCTCTGGGCCTGGCGGTTCAGAGCCCGGCACCTCTGGGCCTGGCGGTTCAGAGCCCCGGCACCTCTGGGCTTGATAGTTCAGAGCCCGGCACCTCTGGGCCTGGCGGTTCAGAGCCCCGGCACCTCTGGGCTTGATAGTTCAGAGCCCGGCACCTCTGGGCTTGATAGTTCAGAGCCCGGCACCTCCGGGCCTGGCGGTTCAGAGCCCCGGCACCTCCGGGCTTGGCGGTTCAGAGCCCCGGCACCTCCGGGCCTGGCAGATCAGAGCCCCGGCACCTCCGGGCCTGGCAGATCAGAGCCCCGGCACCTCTGGGCCTGGCGGTTCAGAGCCCCGGCACCTCTGGGCCTGGCGGTTCAGAGCCCGGCACTTCTGGGCCTGGCGGTTCAGAGCCCCGGCACCTCTGGGCCTGGCGGTTCAGAGCCCGGCACTTCTGGGCCTGGCGGTTCAGAGCCCCGGCACCTCTGGGCCTGGCGGTTCAGAGCCCCGGCACCTCCGGGCCTGGCAGATCAGAGCCCCGGCACCTCCGGGCCTGGCAGATCAGAGCCCCGGCACCTCCGGGCCTGGCAGATCAGAGCCCCAGAACCTCCGGGCCTGGCAGATCAGAGCCCCAGAACCTCTGGGCCTGGCAGATCAGAGCCCCAGAACCTCTGGGCCTGGCAGATCAGAGCCCCAGAACCTCTGGGCCTGGTAGTTAAGAGCCCGGCACCTCTGGGCCTGGCAGATCAGAGCCCCGGCACCTCCGGGCTTGGCGGTTCAGAGCCCGGCACCTCCGGGCTTGGCGGTTCAGAGCCCCAGAACCTCTGGGCCTGGCAGATAAGAGCCCCAGAACCTCTGGGCCTGGCAGATCAGAGCCCCAGAACCTCTGGGCCTGGCAGATCAGAGCCCCAGAACCTCTGGGCCTGGCAGATCAGAGCCCCAGAACCTCTGGGCCTGGTAGTTAAGAGCCCGGCACCTCTGGGCCTGGCAGATCAGAGCCCCAGAACCTCTGGGCCTGGTAGTTAAGAGCCCGGCACCTCTGGGCCTGGCAGATCAGAGCCCCGGCACCTCCGGGCTTGGCGGTTCAGAGCCCGGCACCTCCGGGCTTGGCGGTTCAGAGCCCCAGAACCTCTGGGCCTGGCAGATAAGAGCCCCAGAACCTCTGGGCCTGGCAGATCAGAGCCCTGGCACCTCTGGGCCTGGCAGATCAGAGCCCCGGCACCTCCGGGCCTGGCAGATCAGAGCCCCGGCACCTCCGGGCTTGGCGGTTCAGAGCCCCGGCACCTCTGGGCTTGGCGGTTCAGAGCCCCGGCACCTCTGGGCTTGGCAGTTCAGAGCCCCGGCACCTCTGGGCTTGATAGTTCAGAGCCCCGGCACCTCTGGGCTTGGCGGTTCAGAGCCCCGGCACCTCTGGGCTTGGCGGTTCAGAGCCCCGGCACCTCTGGGCTTGATAGTTCAGAGCCCCGGCACCTCTGGGCTTGATAGTTCAGAGCCCCGGCACCTCCGGGCCTGGCGGTTCAGAGCCCCGGCACCTCTGGGCCTGGCAGATCAGAGCCCCGGCACCTCCGGGCTTGGCGGTTCAGAGCCCCGGCACCTCTGGGCCTGGCAGATAAGAGCCCCAGAACCTCTGGGCCTGGCAGATCAGAGCCCTGGCACCTCCGGGCTTGGCGGTTCAGAGCCCCGGCACCTCTGGGCTTGATAGTTCAGAGCCCCGGCACCTCCGGGCCTGGCGGTTCAGAGCCCCGGCACCTCCGGGCCTGGCGGTTCAGAGCCCCGGCACCTCCGGGCCTGGCGGTTCAGAGCCCCGGCACCTCCGGGCCTGGCGGTTCAGAGCCCCGGCACCTCCCGGCCTGGCGGTTCAGAGCCCCGGCACCTCCCGGCCTGGCGGTTCAGAGCCCCGGCACCTCCCGGCCTGGCGGTTCAGAGCCCCGGCACCTCCGGGCTTGGCGGTTCAGAGCCCCGGCACCTCCCGGCCTGGCGGTTCAGAGCCCCGGCACCTCCGGGCTTGGCGGTTCAGAGCCCCGGCACCTCCGGGCTTGGCGGTTCAGAGCCCCGGCACCTCCGGGCTTGGCGGTTCAGAGCCCCGGCACCTCCGGGCTTGGCGGTTCAGAGCCCCGGCACCTCCGGGCCTGGCGGTTCAGAGCCCGGCACCTCTGGGCCTGGCGGTTCAGAGCCCGGCACCTCTGGGCCTGGCGGTTCAGAGCCCCAGCCCCTCTGGGCCTGGCGGTTCAGAGCCCCAGCCCCTCTGGGCCCGCAGTTCAGAGCCCCGGCCCCTCTGGGCCCGGCGGTTCAGAACCCCGGCCCCTCTGGGCTGGCTGCATCTGTTATGAAAGTAAAAACATTGCTTGAGCCCCAGCACCTTTTTCAGTACAAATTAAGCACAGCATGCCAGCCTTCTGTTTGGGAACCCTTGAGCAATAGTAGGAGGAAGAGCAGGGGCTACAAAAGGAGAAGGAGGCCGTGGCTTAGGTTGGGTTAGACAATCGTTGTCCTTCACCCCTTGAATTGGATAATACAGCCTCCCAGGTGTGTGTGTGGAGGTGTGAGGCCAATGGAGGGGGATTGCTTGTTCTTGGATACCAACAATCCTCCGTTTACCCAAATGCAGATGCCATCCATGTAGTTTTCTTCACTACACCTTTAAGGTTTTCTCCTGGCACACAGGCTGTTTGTTTGCTTTCACGGCCTGTTGGCCATGAAATGGAAGGAGGCAAAGGGCACAACTGAGTGGCGCTGCTCTGGTTGGCCAGCTGTGTTAGAGATGAATGTGATGGCACTTCTGGCTATCAGACGTGCAATACAGAATAAGTGCAAGAATTCCTGCTCCTTTAATAACTTGCATTGACCTCCTGCCAGTAATCTGGAAGGAAGTGGTTTGTGGGGAATGGTGACAGTGATGAGTTTGTTCTGAAATGTGGCTATCGCTTGAGGTTTCTGCTTTGGAAAGCTGACTAATTTCCACCAAGAGCAGGCCACAAGAAAAAAATCCCAAGGAATGACTGGGCCACTAACCTTTTGACATGTAGTTTCAACAGAGGCAAGATGGGTTTGGGTGACCTGGAAATGTTACAAGCTGAACACCGCCTCTTAAGTGCTATCAGTGCTGTTTCACTCCACGCAGCAAGAAGCTGGTGTTACCCTCCTTGATCTCTGAGGTCTGTGAGCTGCTGACTGTCCCTCGTCTGAGGAACGGTGGAGAGCACGCAGGAAGAGTTGGTGCAATAAATCTTGATAAACTCCCATCAGTTTCTTCATGGGCCTGTTAATGCTCCTTGCAAATCGAAGTGCCTTTAAATGTTTCCTCCAGCACTGCAGGAGAAGGGCATAGCTGATGATGGGGCTCTAACGCTCTTACAGGACAATTCGTGAAAACAAGGAGAGCCGCCTTTGAATTGTAGCCTAATTTTTAGACGGTAAATTCCTCCATGTAAAAGCACCAGGGAAGAACTAGTGACACAGTCACATACGTGAGTGTTCGGCTGGGGCGTAGGAGGGCGCAAGCCTCTAAATTCAGGTCCTGTTTAGAAATGTCAGTGCAAGTGTCGATCATCCTTGTTCCTTAACAGCTGAAAGAATAACTGACTAGTACCCTAGATTTAGGGGCGAAGCCAACCCACTGCAGAAGTCTGCTAGCGTATGAATGGATCTCCAATACAGAAATAAATCCTGACACGCTAATGTGACCAGCACAGCATCATGCTGTTGTTCAGGATATGTAGTGAGAGCGCGGACGGAGGAGTTGGCAGATACAGGTCCTCTTCCTGTCCCTCCCACTGGCTCTGTGCTATCCCGATGTGCTCAGATACCCCGGCGATGGGTGCCAGAGAAGAACCTAGAAAAGTATCTATAGAATGCCTAGACTTGGGGCAAGTCACAAGAGCACTCCGTGCTGCATGGTGATCTGCATATGTGGGTGATAATACATTTACTTCCTTTTTTATTAAGCACTTGGTGCTCTTTGGCTGAAATCATTATATCAAGTATTACATACTTAATATCTGGATGCTTGTATCTGATTAGCCCATTTTTATTGGCCTGAATGGCCGTTCCCTCTGAACCTTTGGACCCAGCTCGGATCTGTTTCTGTTGCTCTAACGTCTGCGTAGGAGACATCACTATCGTCATGGCAGCTATAGGAATAAATACATATTCGAGGCTGCCTATTGAGAGGTTCCCATTTCTGAGGTTAGTGCAGAGGGGGACAGGTGTAAAGTGACTTTGGCTTTGAAGCAGTTGAAATTTAGCAGGTTAGGCCCTGGCTAATTTCTTTCGCCAAAGTAGCTTACTTTCGTGGGTGGCAGGATGCAATTTGCATTTGTTTGGCTTTCCAGTGAAACGCTTGGCTTGTCATCTCTTGAGGCACAACACACTCTCTAAATAGCAGACTAAATTTCTCTACCTAGACTTTAAAAAAAAACAACAAAACTCTGCCAAATGAAAGGACATATTCCAGTATTTTTTTGTTGTTACAACAAATTGGGTGGATACTGTCAGGCTTCTGTATTCTGGGAATGCATCCAGAGTCTCTTTGTGTGTAAGTCAGTTACCATGTAATTGTCAGCTTAAATTGCAGTGTTGGATAACTTAGCTTAGTTGTAAGATAAACTGCCTCTCTTCTGACACAGCAGCAGCACTGTGAGGGCAAGGAGTTTCTCTCTGGCATTCCCTGTTCTTCAGCATGACAGAGACTCCTAGAAGACTGTAAAGGTCTGCAAAAAGCAGTGGATTCTGGGCTGGAAAACCCCTGGCCCTGCTGGTGGCTTGGCAAGCATATTGTAAGCGAGTACGAGACTATTTCCCATCAGCACTTCCTGATCCTCAGTGGAGAGAGATGCCTTGCTAAAATCCTGCCTCCCCCGTGGGGTGTGAGGGAGTGTGGTCTAGTGGAAAAGGGACTGCACCAGGAAGGACTGTCTCTCTAAGTGTGGACGTGGCAAATTGTCATGCAAAATACCTGCCTAGCCCAGAGGTTAAACTGAGGTACTAATGGGTGGTCAAACCACATTGCTTCCTTTCCAGACAAACCGCTTTCCATGCGGCGACGAGATCTGTAACATTGTGTGTTTTCCTCTCCGCACCACCTGGAGCGGTGGGGGAGAGAAGTCCTTGGAGGGAATGGGAATCTGTCCAGTTACTTCCTCTTTCACGTTGCCAGCTTGTTGTTTTGTCATTGTTCAGCCAGAAGCCCAATGACAGTTCCTGCTAGAAGGTAATTGCCCGTTAAGGTTCAGTCGTTTCTTGGCTTTGATTTCCACCTTCCCCAAATTCTTAATGCCATGGAATATTTAACCTCTTGTGACACCGTCAATGACACATCTCCCTTTGGGGTTTATAGGGGCGGTGCTGTTCGAACAGCTCTACTTTAGTTAATACTGTTGATGCTGCTTTCAGTTTGTTGTGCAATTCTTTTTAGACAAGGAAACCATGACATCCGTTTGATCATGAGCCATGCAAGTGATCTGGGATCAGAGCTGTGTAATAATGGAGAATTTCAGTGGTTTATGAGAAAGTGGAACACCCCTTGTTCCACCTCAACCCTCTTGCAACAACAAGTGATTTGTGCAGGTGGGAAACCTCTCTCTTTGTCAGAAAAAGCTGATTTCATTCCGGGCTTGGCAAACCCTGTGAAGGTGATTAACACTGTGGTCACGTGACTCCCATCATGCACTGCCATGGTTCGCCTGTGGTATAGTGTGAGGAATTTAGTCCGGCTAAGGGAGGCCAATAGGAGTGGGAGGCAGCCCAAATCCATGTTTTGTATTCCTCATGAAAAACGGTAGCTAAACTTTGTTTTTGTCAAAACGCTTCACGGAATTTTTTGGGGTTTTGTTTTTCGATCGATGAAAACCGGACAAATTTCATCAAACCTTTTCTCCCTACATTGTCCAAAACGGCATTTTTTCATTTTGAAAAAAGTTTGAGCTAGTGCTAGTCTCTGTGTAGGCCCCTCAGAGAAATTATCTCCATTTCAAAATCTCCTGCTGGCCCACAAGCAAAGCAGAGATAAAATTCAGGGTGCACAGACCCCAGGAGAGGGAACAGCCATTCCGTTCGTACTGCACAGCGGAGTGGGTTAACAGGGAATCATTCTGTGCTTGGCATCAGCTGGCACATCTCAGCAACACCATGTGGCAAACTCATTGTGTCAACACTTGCTCCGCTGATTGTATTGCCCTTTCTACATGCATTTGGTTGGCTGGTGCTCCGAATGAGGCCTCTTACCACCCACATGGTCATTTGCTTAACAATACCCATAACTGTTTTGCAGGGACATTTTGGCTTTGAAAAAACAGGCTGCTCTCATATCCTGTTGCTTTATTATATTCAACATGATGTGGCAAACTTTGCCAGCCAACCCTCTGAAGCTTGCAAGCATAACTGTTCTTCACCTGGTGGGTTTGCTCTCTAGCAAGAGGCCCGAAGCGCCTGCCTGCTGGATCGGAAGGAATCTCACCGGAGCTCCAGCAAACGGCTCCAAGCACTCAAGCCAAGGGAGCCCCTGTAACATATGGTAACTTTCAGAGCAGGGTTACAGCTTCCTATCTTGTTCTAAGTGTAAGCAGAGTCAGGATGAGCTCCACCCTGACATCTGGTGGTGAGTCATGGCAAAGCACTCCAGGGGCTGATCCAATTTGCATAGGCACACCCACCCTGCCTGGTACGAACCATAGTGGCCCAAATGGGCATTTTGGGCTGCTGTAGGATCCTCAGTTTGCTGTATTGGGGCAGGAATTTCTGTTACTGGGGCAGGAAGAATAAACTGTTATACTGCTTATGTAAATCATGGCCAGTGGAACTGTACTTGGCCTTTTGTCATGTTAAAGGGGAACTTGCCATGAACTAAACAACACTCGCCAGCCAAGGGACATGGGTTCCAAAGCCCAGTGAATTGAGAGAGGCTGGGGACAGGGGATTGCTTCTCGGCCTTTTGGCTAAGCTCAAGCATAATACCTGGTGGTGTAAGACCCTTGTGAGGGTCTGAGACACCAATTGCAGCATCTCTGCCTCTCTCCACTGTGGAATATCAGAGCTAATGTTGAGTTCCTTGAGAGTCTGGTTTCAGACTGCTGAATTGAAATCACTCTGGGCTAATAGTGCAACTGAGCACTAGGGCTCCCCTAAACTACAAGCTGAAATCACTAAAGTGCTAACAGCCTTCTGAGCTGAAATCACTGAGCACTGTGTTAAGTAGTGGGGGAGCCTGAAGATAAGTGGCTGGTGGAGCAGTTGACAAGACAGCTGATGGTGTGGTGCTGCTGGCAAAGCAGAGCAGTTCGTGAGGACAGTCGGAGTGGTGCTGCTGGCAGAGCGGAGCAGTTCGTGGTTACAGTTGGAGCAGCTTGCAGGACGGCTGGTGGAGCGGCGCTGTTGGTGGGACAGCAGTTCGTGGGGACAGCGGTAGCGGCTTGTGAGACGGCTGGCGGAGCAGAGTGGAGCCCCACGGAGGAGTGAGGCAATCATCTTCACGCCACGTAAGGTGCCCCTTACCCCCCGCCCCTTCCCATTGCCGCCCAGGCGGGTGGCGTGTGGCACCCTGCAGATGAACTTTTGAACTCTGGGACTGGACTTTTGGGTTCGTGGACTTTTGGGGACTTTGGGTGACGTTTGGGTTGCTGGACTCGAGAACCCAAGGGACAGGGCATGGCCCAATTGGCTGGGGTGGGTCTTGCTCACAGTTTGGCTTATAGATCCTAGTTGCGGTGTTTTCCCAATTTAAGGCTGGTATCGTTTACCTGCTGCTATTAAAGATTTCTGTTACACTGAGGCTCTGTGCTTGCGAGAGGGGAAGTATTGCCTCTTTGAGGCGCCCAGGGGTGTGTATAAGATTTTCCCAGGTTACTGGGTGGGGGCTTGAGCCGGTTTTGCATTGCATTGTTGAGAAGGGAACTCCTATGTACTGAACCTGGCCCTTGCTGCTGTCAACTCATCCTGGCAGAAGGGTTACATAAGTTATTATCCTGTTTTGGCATGTCTGTGGAACGGGCTCACACCTGGCCGGTGACCGTGTGAAGGAGGATAAGGGGCTTTTGAAAGGCATGCATTTGTTTTCAAAGGCGCCGCATGCACTAAGCCCTGATTAGCACTGGCTCAGTTCTGGTTTGGAGCAAAGACATCCCTGTTGGCACTGCCACCTACTGCGTCACAGGGCTTTCCTTCGGGGTCTCCCATCCAAGTGGCTGTGCAGACCTGACCCTGCTTAGCTTGAGAGATCTGTGAAGATGTCAACTCAAATTAGGAACAAGTTGTTTCTTGTTTTGAAACCAAATCCCAGAGGAATGAAGACAGAGAGCAGGAGGCTGACTGTGTCAAAGCTGCAAGCTTTCAGGGGTTGAAGAGTATTTGATAGTTTGGTTTAGTTCCTGAGCTCTCCAATGGTACTCTTAAATTTAAGGGATTAATTTCCTCTTTGGCTTATGTAACCTCACCTCAGTCTCCTGTGCCAGGCCAAACTGAAGAATGTGGCTTGGGTTTTTTTTGTTCCTTTAAGCAAACAGGCGCTTGCTTGTAAAACAGATGTTTCCACCACTGGCTAGTCTCCGCTCCTAGACCTCATTGGTAGAGCCCAGGACGGAGACGCAGTGACAACGGAAAGACGTTTTCCCTGCTTCGCAGAGGGGTCTCCGAACGCCTCGTTTTAAAACTTCTCCTCGTGTGATTGTTAGGCAGACGCGCTCTGAGGCGTTCTAATGGGATGTGATGGAAAGTGACCTGATCTGTAATGCAGTCTGACACATCCAAGAGGCTTAGTAGCACTCGGCCTCTGCTCAGAGGCCCCTGGATTTACGGCTGCATGCAGAAGCTGTGCTGAGAGTTAAAATGCCCTGTGCTACTGGCAAACTGACAGTCCTGATCTCTGATGAGCTGCATTATATGTGGGTAATTCAGCACATCCCTAAATAATGGGATTAATAGTTTTAGAGGGTCTGTTACCCTGGCTAATGGCTCATTGCTGAATCATAAAGGGTTGCATTATGCTTCTGATTTATTATAGGCTGTGGGATTAATTTCCTGAAATATATGGGCATGATGCTGAGGTTAAATTAAAATCTCATTTGAAAGGATTCTTTTTATTATATTTAATTGGTAATCCTTTTCCTATAGCCATTTTATGGTTCTCTTCCTCCCTCCCCCACCTTTACATTTTCAGTATTGTGTTTTCAGGAAGAAAACTATTTCATGCCCACTAATAGCCTTTTTCAGTCTAACCTTTTACCATTGACAGTTTTCTAGCACCAGTTGTTTATACACAAACACCATTGTAAACCCTCTCTCAAAAACCAATAATTTAGAGGTAAAAGCAAAGACAGTTCCCGATGGATTAGAAATCCTTCCATTCTCCTCTTCTCCTGCCCTCCATCTGCTTCAATCTGCTGTAACTAAAACTCATTTTACTCCACAGCTGAAAACCCTAATAAAGCTCCATTTTAGTGACACTCACTTGGAATTCTTTATACTTGGTAACATAGGCACCAGCTTTCTCCGGGCCCAGGGGATGCTCAACCCCCTGCTCCACCCCAGGCACCGTCCCCACTCACCCCTTTTCCCCCAAGCCCTCTCCTCCATCCTGCCTCTTCCTACCCCTGCTCTGCCCCAGGCCTCGCCCCCACCCCCACCCCCAAGTTCCTGCCTCTTCCCCACCTCGTCCCGCCCAGTTCTGCCCCCTCCCCTGCGCGCGCCCCATCCCCGATCCTCCCCCCTCCCCTGCTCAGCACCTCCTGCATGCCGCGGAACAGCTGATTGCGGTGCGAGGGAGGGGGAGGAGTTGATTGGCGGACCCACCGGCGGGTGGGAGGCGTGGGGGAGCTGGCTGCTAGTGGGTGCTAAGCACCTGCTAATTTTTTTCCATGGGTGCTCCAGCCCTGAGCACCCACAGAGTCGGCGCCTATGCTTGGTAATATCCTGAATGAAAAGCGTAGCTGGTTCCGTGTTAGACTTGCCAGGCCCAGACCTGAAGAAGAGCTCTGCTTGTCTCTCTCACCAACAGAAGTTGGTCCAATAGAGAGATTACCTCACCCACCTTGCCCCCAGGCCCTCTATGACACTCTTCTGAAGGTTTCATGTGTATGGTACTGTGCACATCTATAGAGACAATGGTTTTGTGTCTCATTACAACAGTCCGTAACTCACTAACCCTTCTGCGTCCAATGACTGCAGAGGTGTTAGTTGCCCACTTCATCTTGAATGGTTTCTTGCAACACGTGTTAACTCCTTATGCTTCACAATCTGTTCCACCCTGTATTTAGCAGTGACACTCGGAGTACATTTCCCACACCTGAAGAAGAGCTCTGTGTAGCAACAGCGGTTGGTCCAATAAAAGATATGACCTCACCTGTCTTGTGTCTCCCACCTCCTGGGACCAACAATGCTACAACTCTGCAAACACACACAAATCAGCAGCTGTGCAGTTTGGCAATAAGCAGGTCTCTGGGAGAGGTAGGACATGGAGTACAAGAAGGGCTTTCTCCTGGACTCTGTTGCCGGAGCAGCTTGTATGTACATTCTCATATGATACTTGTGGTGGCTTATTCTTTATTTTTTTCTTTGACTGACAATAATAAAAAGTGCCCATCCAAAGGCCCTGTACACCGTGCCAATGATCTCATTTGCATTTTTGGTTTGTAAGACTAATCAACTCACCCTCTTTACTAAGCAGCAAATATGAACAGCCCCGTGCATTGGCCTATACCTCCGTCTCCCTGTTTTATTCGAAAGCCAGGTGAAACAAATGGAGCCAGCATATTGATAAAATGCACTAGAAGGGTTCAAATTCCATCATGTAAAAGTGATGGTTTATCCTGTGCTCCAGGAATCCTTTCCGTTCATTTAAAAAATACAATATCGTCCTTGCTGCAAAACCAACCCAAACCAGCCGCACATTTTCTCCCTCCTATGTACATCTGAGAGCCTTGTTAGCAAACATACTACAAATCTCTCACCCCTCTTATTCCGCTCCCCAAATGTTGGCTCAAACAGGTCGGCCTTGGAGCGTGCTCAAGCGGTGAACAGATGTAGGGTAGTTTGGATCAAAGGAGGAATGAATTCCAGAATCTAGAGGCTCTTATAGTGAATATTCAGCCAGCACCCTCTCTCCTATATAGACCAAGGGACTTCAGCTAGAGTTCCTCTGTTGTTTGCCAGTGCAGCAGTATGGCATGGGAAAGGAAAGGCAGTCTTAACCCAAAGAGTTTACAATCAGAAAAAGCCACAAGACATCAAGTATATGTGAAGATAAACAGGAACATATGATTTCTTAGGAAATCATGCTTCAGTCATCCATAACACAACGACATCACATCATCATCCCTAAAGTGTTAGTGCCAGCGAAAACCTCAGGGCCCTGTTTGCCTTTAACCGTTTATATTTTGAGAGAGGGTTTAAAAGTCTGTTGTACATACACAACAAGAGCTGGAAAATTGGGACTGGTGAGTGAATTTAAAAGGTAGTATTGAAATGACATTCTCTTGGAAATATGACTCTGCAACTCTAAGGGAAAGAGTGCGGGATTCCAGGAAAATGGTTACAGGTGAACTCTTAAAAAAACACCTTTCAAATCTGCTTTTAATGTATCCTCAGTGTTATGGTTGAATAGTTCAGGGAATGAATCCCTCAGTTCATAAATTTTAGATGGTGAGCTGTGAGCTGTGCTACAATTCCTCTAACAAACTTTCTTGTAGTGGAGTAAAAAAGGAAACCGCTTAGACAGAAATGAAGCATGTTCTTTGCGGAGACAGCTTGTTGTCTATTCACTTCTTGTTGCTGTTTAGTCCAGGGCAGGATAAAGCTGTCTTCGGTGCTGTTCCTACATCACTCCAAGTCAATAGGGTGCTGGGTTCAGGGCTGGCTTTGGCTTTTTTGCCGCCCCAGGCAAAACAAAAGCAAAAACGGCCGGAGCGCCGCCGAAGCAACAACAACAAAAAAAGGAGGAGCAGAATTTGCCACCCTAAGATTGGCCTGAATGCCACCCCTTACAATGTGCTGCCCCAAGCATGTGCTACCTAAGCTGGTGCCTAGAGCCGGCCCTGGCTGGCTTCCTGTGCAGCGTCTCCTATGTAAGTGGGCATCAGCGTGATGTTGACAGACATACCTGCCTCCACACTGATCTTCTCATTGAGGGTGACCTGTTGTGTCCTTGATGACATTGTTCAGGAGTTTGTCAAGACGGGTTTCTGCTGTCCTGTTGCACCTGGGATACCAGCTGGATCAATCTTTTACAAGAGGCTAAAAGTAAAACTGGCAAGTCAACCTGTTGGCACGGCCAGGTAACTTTTGCCTGTGAAGTGTGAGGCTTTAATACAGTGAAGAGGTCGGGGATTGGGAGAATTGCAAAGTTGAGTCACAGCTCGGGCCAACTTCTCAACAGAGTGCAGACTCCTGACTGCAGGATGAATCCTTTCTTCTAGTGATAACTGCTGCTGGTCCTGGGGTTGCTCTCAGATTTTGAATCTGCCACCTTCTTGCACTTGCCTGGAAGATGGTCATCCCGCCAGAGAGTTTCAGGCCAGAAGGGACCAACAAATTATCTAGACTGACCTCTTGTATATGATGAGCCACCAGGATCACCCAGCAGCTGCATGCTAAATCAACACTCCAAATTAGACCCAAGTAAACAAGACTCCCGGGCACCTAGACTGTTATGTGCTGGAGGCAGAGGATAGGAGGGGCCAAGGTGCACCTATGCCTGAGTCCCCTGCAGGGACAGGGAAATGACTCAGTGAGATACACCCAGATGATCCTAGTGAGTGACCTGCACCCAGAGGAAGGCAAAAAAACCACCAAGGTCATTGCCAGTCTAGGGGAAAACCCCTTCCTGACCACACATGAGGTGGCGATCAGTTAGACCCTGAGCCTGTGAGCAAGAATCAGCCAGCCATGAGAGAGAGAGTGCTCCATGCCTCCTCATCCAATCAAAAATCCAGCAGCTCCAGAATATACTGGAGGAGGGTTGGGGGAGAATCAGGGCCAGCTCCAGGCACCAGCCAACCAAGCACGTGCTTGGGGCGGCACCTTCTAAGGGGCGGCCGATGTTGGCGCGGCGCTCGGGGGTTTTTTGTTGTTGTTGTTTCGGCGGGATGGTGCTCGGTTGGGTTTGTTTGGTTTTTTTTGCTTGGGGTGGCAAAAAAGTTAGAGCCAGTCCTGGGGAGAATGTTTCCTACCCCTGAAGGTGGCCAGGTGAAGCCCCATCCCCACTTCCTATATCTGTCTAGGTCTGTGCATGTCTCTTTCTCCTCCTTAAATGCTCCCGACCCCACAGGATTTTACTCCGTCACTGGGCCCTGTGTGCTGGTAGCATCAGTGTGAAAGTGACTAGAATCTGACTCATCCAAGCACTCTGTGTAGGCGCCTGGGATCTTGGTCACTTTCTGTTGCTAGTGCACACAGAGTAGATCACAGGAAGAGCACAGCTAAGAAAGTGGGGAGGAAAGTGAACGTTTGCTTCAAACCTCTGATTTCTCGGTGGCAAGAGCATCAGAGTGCTGTTGCCTACTGCTGGGGTTCCTGCTTCCTCTTCCTCTTCGTATTATTCATTATTTATTCATGGCAGAACCTAAGCATTCCCCAAAGACTTAAAAAGGATGCTCCCTCCTCTGAGAGCTCACCATATACAAGGATCAGCAAGGTCAATAGAGACGACCGGCAATTGTACGTAAGTCAGCTTGATTCACTGGTGGCCATGTGGCAGAAGGGAGTCTTCATGAGGGACTGAAACCTGGAGAGGCCTGGGGCCATGCGGATTTGCTCAGGGAAGTCCCACTGTGCACAAACGGGCTGCCTGGAAGAGCACAGAGAAAAGTGACCATCTCACAAAAGGGTGGGGGAGGTTGAGCACGTTGGTGGAGTGGAGGGGCTGGGGGTCAGAATGATAGGTTTGGCTACAGGGACGGAGAGGAAAAGATAGGTCTTGGAGACATCGGGGAGGAAGAAGCAGCAGAGTTTGGAAATGACCTGGATGGATGTGGTGAGAGGAGGAGTCAGAAATACCACGCGGGTAGCAGACCTGAGCACCGCGGAGGTCAGTGATCGCTAAGCTCTGGGAGGGAAGATAAGGAGTTTAGTTTGAGCCATGTTCACTCTAAGAGAGTGACAAGATATGCAAGCGGAGTTGTTGGAGACAAGCTGAGATGCGGGGTGGGGAGGAAGGGGACAGTTTAGGGGCAGAGAGAGATTTGGGAGCCTAGTGATGATAGCCGAGGCTGTGAGAGCTGATGGGATCCGCTAGAGAGCAGGTAAGGGAGAGGGGCCAAGGTCAGAGTTCCGGGGAGCCCCACAGGGTCCAGGAGAGGGGAAGCGCCCGGAAGGGCAATCGGAGCGGTAGGAGGAGACGCAGGAGAGGGGAAGCGTCTTGACAGTCTGTGAGGAGGAGAAGATGAACTGTATGAAAGGAGGGGTGAGCATGTGGAGCAGAGGCCTGAGGTTAGGCTGGGAAGAGGTCACTCGAGGCCCAAGTGAGAATGGTTTCGGCGGGGTGGACACATTGGAAGCCAGACTGGGAGGGATGCAAAGCCGGGCTGACGCCACCCTGCCTAGTCAGCTGCAGTGCAGCAGGCTGCTGCTGCCTCTGGTCTCCTTTGACAGGAGGAGAGAGGGGGTCAGAAGGTGGTTTCTCAAACAAGTCCTCTCCCTTACAGGGAGGCAGACCTGGCTGCAGCCCAGGCCAGCCAATTAGATCCCATTTTTGTGAGCAGAGAGAGTCTCCATGATCGGTCCTCAAGCAGGGCATGAGTCCTGCTCCCTGGAAACCAAATGTAACTAACACTGTCCTCTCGTAAGTACCCAAACCAGCCTCGCCCAGAGGCGCTTTGCCTCCTGAAGCTGAGTCACCATGTTCCCTGCTGTCGTTTAACACATTGCGACACTGACAGCTCTCCACCCTGAGCTGCCAATATTGCGTGTGTGTGTGTGTGTGTGTGTGTGTTCCTCTAGAAGTGCTGATGGACAAGTTGAGTAACAGTATCTGCTTGTTACAGGACATCTTGAGGCCGATTACTGAGGTCAGGACTGAACTGGAAAGACCACAAAGGGTTGCTGACTGGCATCCGTGGTCCAGATAAGATAAAAACAACTGATGACAGCAGGGAAGTGAAACAGCCATCTCAGCACTTGGATTAGTGCCCAGCGCAGAGGAAGGAAAAAATGGGGGAAGGGGGGAGGGGATGAGGCTGTCTGTGTATTAGTTGTTTCCATCCGAGCAGCTGATTTGGGTGTCAAATATTTATGAATTAGGGGCACTTGTCGAATTTTTCCGAGCTATACGTTTTCACTGTGTGTTTGTGCGCGCGATGCGGTTAATCTGCCTGGCCCATTACTCTCGCCTGGCATCGCTTCAGCCCCATGGTGAGAAATAATTCCCTTGCGATAGTGGCGAAGCTTTGTAGGAACAATTCTAGCGGCATGCGAGGTTAGCAGCTCTAACAGGTCCGTGGTGCTGCAGGAGCTGTATAGATCAGGATTCACTCCAGCAGGGTATAAATCCAAATCAAAGCGGGGGAAGGATAAAGGAGGTGCCATAAAAGTGACCATTATCGTTCAGAAAATTCTGCTGAGGAGCAGCAGAGTAATTAAATCATAAGTACTTATTCTTCAGCTGAAGTGACATTGTAAGTGGCTGAAGGACTGTGACGAGAAAGGGGGGACAACACCTGGCCTTTCTGTTCCAAGTCTCTGCTGAGATGCAAGTCTGCTCTTGTTTACACTCAGCCCTACGGGGCCACTCTGCATGAATACGTAAAAGAGCTTGGCTTGTTTAGCCTCGCACAGTGGAGGCTGAGAGGGGGTCTGATGGCTCCCTAGACATACATCAGGGCCGTAAACACCAGGGAGGCAGAAGAGCTGCTGAAGCTAAAGGACAATGTTGGCACATGAACAAATGGGGATGAACTGGCCGGGAATAGACTGAGGCTGGAAATAAGCAGGAGATTTCTGACCATCAGGGGAGTGAGGTCTGGAGCAGCCACCCAGTCGGACGAGTGGGAGCAAACAACCTCACTAGAGTTAAGATGGAGCTGGATCAGTCTGTGAAGGGGAAGAGATGGTGAGGTTGCCAATAGCACGGGACTGGATTCACTGACCTAGGAGGGCAAACAGAACCTGGAGGCCTCAGAGACTGGGCCAAATCTATGCCTGGAGCCCGGTTACAGGGGAGGCCTGAAGTGTGGTGTGTATTGAGGTCATTCATTCCCGGGCCTGTCTGCAATTGCTTGCTCCTGCCCCGACTGGGATCGTTTGCACAGCAGGTCTGCAAGGGGACAATAGCCGGGTCAGAACCCGGGCCTGCCTTGTCACTGTTTTCACAGAGCGAAGGTCTGCCCACCTGGGCCAAATAACGAAATCCGTAATCAACCATGGCCTGAATTCGAGCTGCAGAATTTGCTCGGACTTTCAAATACAACAAAAGCGGCCCTGATAGGGGAAGGTTACCGCTAGTCACTATAATACGCCGAAGTACCCGTCGTCATGCCAGCCTAGAATATACTACTAGGGTATTTTTACAAAGGGGGCACTCAAGCAGGTTTTACCTCTGGGTGTGAGGTCAGTGCCCCGGTGCAAGCTAGTTAACATGCTCTGGGCTCACGCGTTCTTCCTGGAAGTAAGCTGGAGTTAGGCTGACATGATAAACTCTAAGAGCTTTAAAAGAGCCATTCTCAACTGTGAAACAAATAGCCAGCCTGCAAATCCTGTAAGCGCTTAATTACATGGATCTATTTATGGAACATTTAAAAGGCTCACGTAAGCCAGCAAAACTAAGGTGATCCAGAGTTAAGGCTGGATGCCCAGCCCCCATGCATGTGAATCCACCTCGAGTTTTCTGTCTGGCATCACAACGTACAGGAAGGCTGGAGTGTTCAACTGGATTTTCAGCCTTCGTTCTGGATTTCCCTAGTTTTGTTTGAATTGCCCTGGTTTTTAAGTCACTTTTCATTTTGTTCAAACATTTCCTGGGAAATACGCTCCCCTTCCCTAAGGTTTCTTGAGTTTGGAGGAAGGAACCTCCATTTGGTTTAGAAACAGCAAAACTCCACCCAAGAAAGTTCTAAGAAATCTGTTATTTTTGATCTCAATGTTGTCATGTGTCCTCAGCACTTCCTCCATGGGGTTGGTGGCAGAACTGATGAATGTGCCATCGAAGAACCTGGTCTTTTCTGTATAGGGCAAAACCAGGAAGAGTGGGGGATCATCTGGGAGCTGGCCTATTCGTGAGATTTCCAACCTAACTGCGTTTAGATAAGCATCTGAACGTCAGGATGACTAATCAAACCAAAGAGCCAAGTTCTTTGACACTTCCCAGTTGCTAGATGCTCCTCTTTCCTTATTATTTCTATGAACATCCTGGGTTGCCGGCTTTATCCACAAGTCTGAATAAAGGCAGAATGACTAGGGCTGGCTGAACTTCATTGAAGTTTGGAAAATGTCAATAAAGTTTTCATTGGGGGTGGGGGGTGTGGAGCCATTGGATTTTTTTTCACAAGGCTTTTTGTTGCTTTCTTTAGCTCATTCATATAGAATGAGAGAGCTCTTTTTTTAAAAAAAATCTGAACTTTTGACAAGTTTAAAAATGAAAAATACTGGAAATTTCACCCAAAAAAGTCCCTAGTTTGACTATTTAGGAGCCAGCACCAAAGTAATTTCCGGAAGTGATCGGCTATTATCGGTTTTTTTACCAATTGAAGTTGGTTACGTTTGTACTAGGCATATTTTTAAAAATAACTATATAATGAGTCAGCTGGCTTCTTGGTAGAACACAGCCCACTCCAAGGAAAGAGCTGATGAACTAGATGCTATTAATTCACTGCCAATAAACCACTCATGACTTTAGAAAATCTCTTGTTTTTTAGGCTTGTCAGAGCCAACTGGAATCATAGTTCTCCATTACTCCTAGTAGCAAATGCCAACCCCTTTTTGAGATCCTCAAACAATTGCCTCCCAGCGCTACCCACTGCCTATGAATATTTTGTATAATTATATAATGTAAATAGGGAGAATACAAAAGACGTGTTGATTTTGGATCTGGCTCTGATTTTGAAAGGCGGGGATTGACCTAGTCTCCTTGCAGAGTGTGGGAAGTCAACCCACTCGTTCTTGGGGAGGACGTGACAAGCTGTAGCAATTATTGAAACTGGGCCATGAGGAGCAGTGTCGAACAGATGAAAGCATTAGTTAGTGAGCTATCCTGCCAACTCACTCACGCCAGCTTTCTTTGGAGAAGAACTGAAGCATAACAAAACAAGGAATCTATGTTCCTATAAAAAGAAGTACTATCTTTTATTGGACCAACTTCTGTTGGTGAGAGAGACAAACTTTCGATCTCTCGGAGCTCTGTGGAAGCTCGTCTCTCTCACCTACAGAAGTTGGTCCAATAAAAGATTTTACCTCACCGTGTCTCTCTAACATCCTGGGACCAACGCAGCTACAACACTACATGTAAAAAGAAGTATAATTCCTTCTACAGAAAACAAGTTCCTAAAGGAGACTCATCTGTGGCTTTTTTCCTTCCTTGCAAATAACTTTATAAAAAAATTAACTCAGCTATCCTGGTTAAAAGTCAATATGTCCCTGTATGCGAGGGCTCTTAACATGTGGACTGGGTGTTTGGTTTTGGAATTCATTTTATTGTTTTCCAGCAGCTTCACCCAACTCTAAAGCTGGAAGGCCAGCTTACCCAACACATGACATTTAATTAATGGAGCCTGCAAAGTATCATGGTGAGATGAATATCCCCTCTGTCTAGAACAGTGGTTCTCAACCTATTTACCAGTGTGGACTGCTTATGCAGCTCTCTTTGTTATGTGGGCTGCACCCACATAATATAAATACTACCCGTATGGCTGTCACATGGGCTGCAACTGTGTGCTGATTGGGCCACAATCAGGCCATGGGTTGGGAACCATTGGTCTTGAACAAACATGACACTTTACACCTAAAGCCTTAGCAATAATTAGAGAGCAAAAAGGAAAAGAAAATGACTCTAATGAGCCCAATAATAAAAAAGTCTTTGTATTCCGCTGAAGTTTCTTGAGCAACTGGCGCTTGCCCATAAATGTACTTAAACAGAAAATCACCCGAAAAGTGCTATAATCTGACAGATTTTCCACAGGTTTCAATATTCATGAATTAAAAGAATTGGCAGAATTTTCTACATTATTAGCTTTCATCCTGGCTAGAGGAGCAGTTGTTACGTTGGCTGCTCTTCAGAAACTATTAATCTAGTCTGTCATCAGAGCAGCCATTTTTAATTAGCTATTTTACTAAACGATCTGGTGCAGGAGTGAGACTGGAAAATTTAAATGTTATTTAAGTTTTAAAGGTGCCCCTTTCCATTTGTAATTGAGGGTCTGAAGTGCAGGAATGGTGAAATGACTGTAGAAAAGAATGACTGACATGATTTTAATGGTCCTGGAAAAGTGTACTGCTCCTACCAGGAGAAGCAACTGAGAGAAATAAATAGTTGTTTAAACTGAAATTCACAACATTCCTTCCTGATGAAATCAAAATGAAATGTGTTTAGCTGAATCTAAGCCTGTGTACTTCAACGGAAGTAACAGGATAGGCTGCAACAAGGCACAACAGCATACCTCCTATTGGAATTTATTGTGTTTGGTTTCACTTTGCCACAATGGCTTTTTTATAAATCTTTTTTTAGAAGAAAATGAAAAGTTTAACCTCGTGTTGTAGACCGGCTTCTCCTGACAGGAGCCAGCAGATGGGAAGGCACAGGATCCCCGCTCTGAGCCCACGTACCCAAAGCCACCAGACTAACCCCATAGCGTTAGAAGCGGTTTTTCTGTCACAATAGGAACACCACCTCCCCAAGTGACGGTAGCTAGGTTGATGGATGCATTCCTCCATCAGCCTAGCTGTGTCTGCACCAGCGCTTGGGTTGGCTCTTAGGGGTGTGGATTTTTCACTCTGAGCACTGGAGCTATGCTACCTCAGTTTTAAGTGTAGACAAGGCCTGTGCAGTGGAGAAGCCTCTGAACTGTAGGCAGTGTTACAGAGCAGGCAGCGTGCAATACCTAGACACACCAGAGCTATGAACTCCGAACACAACCCTGACTCGCGCTCTATTTCTTGTGGGGAGATCTTTGTGTTTCTTTATTACATAGCTCTCCTGGAAACGTGAGGTATTTATGTTGGCTTTAATTTCAAACTCTGTGTCCTTCAGTGAACAGACGTGGGCCGTTCTTGCGGTCTGTTCGCTATCACATAAACTAGTATTGAGACAGCTTGGAGAGAACCTACTGTGCTCTAGATCATAACGGCTGCTTCAGAAGCCCGGTGGGCTCCAGCCCAAAGCAGCATGGCTAGCGCTGTCGAGACAGTACCACACAGATACTTACAGCATGGTCTCACTCACCAGCTGGGGGCTGGTGCTGAGTAGGACTTCAGCTCACAAGTAGACCATAGGCTGGGAGAATCTGGCCCTTGGAAAGGAAATGTATTGTTTTCACTTCTAGGGGCAGCATTGTCTAGTGGTGTGATGGGTGCACAGGGTGGAGTTCTGGGTTGTGTCCCTTGTTCCACCACTGACACTGTGACCTTGGGTAGGTTATTTAGGGCTAAATCTTGCTAGACCCCCAACTGCTCTAAGGGCAGGTCTTCACTACCTGCCGGATCGGCGGGTAGCAATTGATCTATCGGGGATCGATCCCTATTAATCGATCCCCGATCGCGCTCCCCGTCAGCGCCGGCAATCCACCTCATCGAGAGGCGGAAGCGGAGTCGACGGGGGAGCGGCAGCGATCGACTCGCCGCCGTCCTCATCGCCAGGTAAGTCGATTACGATATGCCGACTTCAGCTACGCTATTCCCGTAGCTGAAGTTGCGTATCGTAGATCGACCCCCTCCCCTAGTGTAGCCCTGGGCTAAGACAAGGTCTGCCCATGGGGCTCTGTGGGGGCTTGAAGTGGAGAAGGATTCCCCTAGCCACCCCACCCTGAGCGGCAAAACCTCTCTCTGGTACAACGTCTCTGGGATTGGTTGGAGGCAGCGACGAGGATCTTCAGCGTACAAGCTGTAGCATGAATTCTCTGTGTAGTGCATTGATCCGGCTCTGCAGGCTGGTACAGGGTGCGTTGGGCCAAGGCCCTGCCAGCTCCTATCCGACAACATCTCTAGTACCGCTGTCACGGCAAGAGGCTGCCTCGTGCTTGCATTTGGAGTGCAAAGGTTACATGTGTGCCTTGTCCCAGTGCAGAGGTTCGGAGGCTACTTTCACCCTCTGCCCTACCCCCTTGCACAGTGTAACTCTGGAAGTGCAGTCAGTACAAAGGCAAGCGTGGGGGGTTTATTTTCCTTGCTGGGTTTGTGGGACCCCCGTCCTCTTTAGAACAGCCCTTAACACATTTGCAGGCTGTTATCAGATTCCTCCTCCGTCTTTTTGTCTCAGTATTAAACGTGCCCGGTTTTGTTGCTCACTCTGGTCCCTCACAGGTCGGGTTTTCTAAACCTTTCTCATTGTGGTTGTTCTCCTCTGAACTCTCCAATTTATCCACATCCTTCCTAAAGCGTGGCGCTCAGAACGGGACACAGGGCTGCTGCTGGGCCTCGCCAGTGCCGGTTAGAGCAGGGTAGTTACTCCCGCGTCTTACATACGACACTCCTGTTAATACAGCCCGGAATGACAGTAGCCTTTCTCACAGCTGCATCACGGTGTTGACTCAGATTCAGTTTGTGATCCACTATTACCCCCTCAAATTCCTTTCTGCAGCTCTACCACCCAGCCAGTTATTCTCCATTGTGTAGTTGTGCCCTTGATGTTTCCTTCCTAAGTGTGGTACTTTGCACTTGCACGATGGACCTCGGCGGCATTTCTGAATTGAAGTTTTCGGCTGAAATTTTTCAAATTTGTATTTATTTTTTGGTCACCAAAAAGTTGAAATTTTCTGCTGAAAAACACTCCATTTTCTGACCAGCTGTGTTAATCAGGGTGCTGCTGGGGCTTATAATGTCCCTGCGGTGTGGGACAAGACGCCTAGGAGGCATTGTGCCAGTCCCAGCACTGAACGAGGTGGACCGGCTTTGGGGGAGCAGAGTGGAGGGAGTGCGTAGGGAAGTGTCAACAGCTAGAGCTTTGGATGCGGGCGTTCCTTCTCCCGCTGCTTTGATCTGCCAGGTGGTAGGCTAGGGGATGCTGTGGGCACCGGCACTGGGATTGTGTCTGCTTCCCTTTGCAAACACGCAAAAGGGCTCCTGGACTGGCACACGTTCCCACCCCACAACCCATCAGAGTCTGCCCCTAACGTGCACTCAGCTTCCTCTAGCAGGTCTAAACCAAGGGCTCGGCAGCAGGAATCTGAAGTCAATGGGAGTTTTGATGGAGTAAGGACTGCAGGGTTTGACCTGCAGGGAGGAGGAGGGGATGCCTACTGAGAGCTGGCATGAAAGATTGACTGCAGTCATTGCCGCAGTTTGACGTTCGCACTAGAACCACATTCACCGTGCCTTGGGGCGATAGCAACATTATCTTTATTAAATCTCGCTATGAAACCAAGTTCCACCCCACTCTTGGCTCTTAACATTTTCTCGATTTACAGCAGGCTATAAATTCAGAATTCATTAGCACCCAAATGTGTTGCAAGCGTCAGCATTAACCTCCTCGTAGATACCCAAATTCCGCATTTAGGGGGGATGTTAATTACCAAAAAGCCCAGCTGGAATTTTCTTTTTAACGACCAGGGAAGCCAGCCAGCTACACAGTAGCTTATGAATTTCCAGCTACAGAGACAGAATTGCCTACATAGGGGAGGAATGATCACTGACGTGCAGGAGAAATCCCTTCCATTCCTGATGGAGGAGGAAGGGCTACCTGTCCTTGCTGGGGGCATTAACTCTAGCAGCATGGCATTAATTTGTATGAGGTTTCCCTGAGAGGAGCAATGTGGGGAAGAACAAGCCTGTCTCCTGTGGATCCATGACCCCAAACCCCATTGATCTCCCCCAGAAAGCCTTCATGGAGCAGGGAACAATGCTGCAGCATGGGCACCTTCTCTTGTTGCCCCTCTCCTGCCATGACCCGTAGGTTTGAGTTCCCCTGCCACTGGCAGAGGTGGAGAGGGTGCTTGGTCCATAATTTCAGTCCCAGGTTTGATAGCCTCAAGGGTGGGGTTAAATCAAACGTGTCCAAGGGGTCGCTCCAAACAGAACTGTCCATTTGAAACCAAGCCCTACAGAGCCGTGTTCTGTTCTTTATGCTGAAGGTTGGAATAGGCCGATGCCTTGGAGGGATGTGGACATGAAGGGATATTTGAACATGCCCAGTCCCTAGGAGAACCGAGCGTCCACCTAAAGTTGCGTCTCCTTGTGTACAAAATGTTGTGTGTCGCTATTGGAGGAACACAAGACTTGTTAGAGCGCAGGCCTTGCACCCCATCTGACAATGGTCAGGCACAGCTGATTTGGTGGACAATGCAAGAATTCCGATAATGGACACGTATGGAACAACTGGACTCCGGGAGAAGTTTCTCTCTAACGCTTGGTAGTTAGAGGTTGGCTTATGCACTGAGGCATGAGGATTCATACCCTTTATAAATCTTTGATCCTTTCTAACGTAACTGAAGGTTATTATCTATCCGGGTGCCTAATCCTTTTTGAACCCTACTAAGCTCTAAGCCTCAGTGATACTTGTTACGATGAGTTCCACAGCTTATGTTTTTTTTAAACAGAGTGCAAAATGATTTCCTTTGATCAGTTTTAAATGTGTTGCCTTTCAGTGTCATTGGCTACTCCCTTGTTCTTATGAGTGAGAGTAAACAGGAGCACCTGGTTCACCATCTCAATGCCATTCATTATTTATAGATCTTTATTTTACATATTTTAATAACAGCATCGTGCTGATTTTGAAAAATTATACTCTGCTCTTAAAGATTTGATTTCTATTGCAATGAAAGGTGAGAGGTGTAGATTCAACTCCGTCTTGGTGGAAAGAAATTGGTAGCCAAAACACCAATACCGTAGTGTATAACATTTCAAGCAGTTGCTGCTTCGTAAGTACTTCTGCTATAAGATACATTTTTTTCCCCCAAAGTTTTTTATTTTACTTGACTTCCCATTTGAAAGAATCAGGAATGAGGCTGGCCCGTTACCAAAGGGTGTCTGTAATATAGAGTGCTGTGAAAGAAATACACAAACTGCTAACCATTTTTCATTTGCTTTTAGAGCATAGACTCCAGGGGAAAAAAAATACCAGACATATTCTTTATCCCTGTACTAAACAGCTGTATATCTCTTGCCATGTTGTACCCACCGGTAGTGAGATTGCAGTGCTGACTCTGAAGAGAGAAATAAGCTGCCTGTCACAATGACAGCTAGCATCTCCAGCTTTTCCTAAAGCAGCTCTGGATTCAAGAATATGCTATGTAAATCGCACCACGACTTTTCAGGCCAGAAGAAGCGTTGCATCTGTTTTCTTCTCCTGCTTACTATATCCACAATAGCTCTACCAGGAAAACACATTGTTACGCTCTCCAGGTAGAGAGCTGCAGCATTTGTTTGGTCATCTGGAAAAGGAAACCTCTGGAAATCCAAAGTTCTAGCTAGAGTTTAGTGTTCTCTGTGAAACTAAATTTTCCATTGTGTGAGCATTTGCATAGCAGAGGAGGTATTTGTAGTGACCGTGTATCATTTGATCCAGTGTGAAATAACAAACTTTTCAGTTTTCACGAGTGACTCCCAAGTTTCACAGCAAAAATGGTGAAAATTCTACCCCGTGGCATACCTTACAGTGTGAGAGTTTGGGGGGTGGGAGGGCGGATTGATATCTAATGCAAGCACAAAGTCTTCCATGTGTGTTGAATGCAAAAGCCCCATATGCCTGCACAGAGGGGCATCTGCACACCCAAATGTCGCTCTAGCAAATGCAAATGATTGGGGATGTAATTTCACAAGTGATTGCCTGGCTGTGTCTCAGTGGTGTGCCCTGTACTATGACAATGTATCTAGAATGTATGCAGTGCCCACAAATGCCTAGGTGCTAATTTCTCTCTGTCTGCCCCATCAATCTCCCTTTGAAGCCAATGGAAAGAATCCCGTTGACCTCAGTGAATGTTGGCTCAGGCCGTAGAGGCGGCTAGTATACAGGCCTTTCAGCAGTCCACGTGAGTTGTGTTTCTCCAGCTCCCGCAGAGGTACCAAGCCCATGGCACCTTGAGTGTTAATTTCACACTACACCTCACGCAGCTTCACTGCTAATGTGTAATGCTACAGATCTAACACCCCAAATGAGAAGATAATAGGATACAATTTCGAAAACTCAAACCTTTCTAACATGATTGATTAATACCCATGATGGTATATGACATAAGCTGAAAGGATGCACTTTAAATCAAAGTTACTACTTTAATGCCCGTGCAGCTGCTGTCATTTCTATTAAACACAAGGCAAGGATTTGACATCCCTACAGAGAAGAGGGAGTCTGAACTGTTTCGCAGCTATCTTTCTGTATGCTGCTTTTTAAACTGGCCCTCGTAACCCAGACTGGCATGGTGTATGCACATCCGTCTGTAATGGGTGGTCCGCCAGCGGGTAACAGCCTACTACTGTACTACTACTAGCTAATGGAGTTATTCCTGTGGCTGAAGTGACAGCAGTCTCTGCTGAAGGTCCTGAGTTCAAACCTTGATAAATGTCCATGGGTGGGGATGTTAACTTTCACCCACAACCTGTGTTAAATCAACAACCCAATGGTTTTAAATCTGGTGTGATTGAAAGTGACGACTACAGAAAAATTCCTCCTCTCCGCAATTTTTCAATTGAGTAGATTTTTCACGACTTTCAGGGCTGGAATTTTAAAGACCAGGCTTGGTGTTTGCACCTGTCATTATTTGCGATCACAGTTCAGATCACTTAAAGGGCTCCCTCCCCAGTGAGCAGGGTGGGATCAGTGTGTCACTTCACTCTTCCCATGGCACAGATACAGAAGTAGGGCTAGTGGTTACAGCAAGGGGTTAGGCTTTGGAAGACCTGGGTATGTCTTCACTGCACAGCAAGCCTAGGTGATTGGCACCCGGATTAGCCTAGCCTGGGTGGGAGTGTTCCCATAGCAAACTGCACTGTGTCCTCACGGTCTCTGCCCTCGCCCTCGTGAGTCTGGGGGCCTGTCTCATGGTTCATTTGGATTCTTTCCCAGTTTCAGTAGAGGGAATTGTGGGAAGGCATTGGAGGACTGAGTTATTTTTGCCTGCATGCTCCTTGCAGAGTGGGTGATTTCCAGCTGGAGTGAAAGCAGAACCCGGGTTCTCACCCACACTGCAGCTGAGGCAGCTAGCTCAGGGGTAAAGACAGACCCTTACTGTGTAACCCTGGGCAGCTCACTTAATGTCTTTATGGTTTCACAGCCCCCTGAGAATAAGAAAAATCTTGAAAAATATTTAGAGATCCTTGCGGGGGGGGGGGGGGGGGATCACAATATAAATGCAAATCTGTATTGTTGTTGTTAATAATTATTATTTTTACTCCTGCTTCATCATTTTGTATTCTTAGTCACTTAAGCAAAGAGCAGACCCTTCTGCAATTACTTGTAATTGTTCGCTGCAATTTCTTGAACAAAATATCTTTTATTATTACTTAAAGCTTTAGAAAGCAGTGCTGCTCTGATGAAGATATTTTATTCTGCACGCTGTGCTGTGCACTGCACTTTACTAATTAAGTTTGCTATATAGGATAATTAATTAGGATATTGTATATAACTCTTGAAATGTAGGGTCGTCCCATGCTGCCTCTGTTGTTTAATATATACCTTTACTATTGTCCTTAAAAAAAAAATTAGCCTTCATATTTAAATTCAAATGAACATCTGAAAAAAATGAATTCGTTTGGGGACGATTGCCCTACTGAAATCTTACTGTCCTGTGTTGCATCTTTTCATAGTTCTAACTAGCCAAGAGGAAGGAAAACACTGACCAAGCATGTGAACTTGCTATAGAATTGAGGTAGTGCCAGACTGATCTGGGCTGGGATTATAAGACCAAAATCCTCTTCCCATAATGGAGGGCTGGAGCAGCTGTATACCTGGATTCCGACTTATCTAACGTGCATATTTAATGCTCCTGAGTCCCCGTGGCAGGTGCCCTTGGATGACACAATGGAGGCTAAAATAATCCGCTTTATGTTTCCATATTTGAACAATGCAGCCGTGGATGTTCCTTTTCATTAAAACCATATTTTTTGAAAAGAACTCTGTTGCAGAAATCAGTATGGAAGCAGACATAATTAAAGGCTTCTATTTTCCCAGCCATTGTCCTCTAGTCTTTGAAGGGCTCAGGGATTCCCAGTGGAACGCTCTGAACTCGGCAATATTTTGATAGCTGCAATAACATAATCAAAAGATGCTTTCAGGAAGAGCACCTTGTGTGAACTGAGGCCATTTTTTCCATAGATAACTGATTTAATAAGGTCCAGAGCTCAAGCACAGATGGGTAGTTTTATTTCCAGCACGTGATTCTCCAGGGATGGTGCCCCACAGCAATTGTGAAGTACTGTATGGAAAGGAAGCATTTCTCTGCGTTATGTAGCCTCCATTAGACACCCGCGCTGATGCATGCAATTGCTTTTCTCTCTGACCCGGCAAGTGAGTGAGCAGGAGTGGGGCAGCAGCGCTGACCTCTTGTAGATATTGCTACTGGAGATGTAAGTTTATATAGCAGCGGGTGAGCGTAGGCTGTTAGTCCAGGGAATTGCAGGTGAACTTGGTTGAGTTGGGCTTTCTTCCCACTGAAAACGTTCCAGGCAGCGATTCTCTTCTGGCTGAGACATAGCAAGTCACTTTTCATCGTGTGTGTCCTCATTAAAACTCTTTAATTTCTCCCTTTAGTTAACTAGCGAGCTCATTTTTTGCATGGAACGCGCTCTCTTTCTCTGTCTCCCCGTGTCCCATCCCCATGCCACTTACATCTTCATTTCTCCATGCTTTCTCTGCAAGCTGTACTGCCTCCACCTGTCTGCTTCACTTGAGTCTTGGCAGTGGTGTGGATATTTTGGAACTGGGAGAGCTGGAGCACTTCCTGTTTCATCGTTAAGCCTTCATCACTTCAGCTTTAATCGAGCTGAATTTGGATGCTGAGTCCCACTACCTTGCATTCACTCACTCTGAAGTGAAGTCATTTGGGGGCTCTGTCTTGCACTGACTGAAGTCAAGGGGTGTATTGCCATTGAGTTCAGCGAGTCTAGGACATGGCTGTCTTTGATGTGGGCAGGGGGTTCTCAGACGTTCTCATTATTATGTTGGGTTGTGATTTTATTTCTATTACAGCAGTGTTTGGAGGCCCCAGCTGAGATCGGTGCTTCTCAGTGCTAGGTGCGGTGCAGACACATGGCGAATTCCTGCCCCAAGAGCTCACCATGTAAACAGACAAGACAAAGGGTGGCAGGAAAAGCATAGGCACACAGAGGAAGTGGTTTGCCTAATTAATTTCATAATATAAGAACTGGGGGCCACCAAATGAAATGAATGGGCAGCAGGTTTAAAACAAATAAAAGGAAGTTCTTCACACAGCGCACGGTCAACCTGTGTGTGGATCTCCTTGCCTGAGGAGGTTGTGAAGGCTAAGACTGTAACAGGGTTTAAAAGAGAACTGGATAAATTAATGGAGGTTAAGTCCATTAATGGCTATTAGCCAGGATGGGTAAGGAATGGTGTCCCTAGCCTCTGATTGTCAGAGGGTGGTGATGGATGGCAGGAGAGAGATCACTTGATCCTTACCTGTTAGGTTCACTCCCTCTGGGGCACCTGGCATTGGCCACTGTCGGTGGACAGGATACTGGGCTGGATGGACCTTTGGTCTGACCCAGTACGGCCTGTGACAGACCCAGACAAGTGGGGTACAGAAGTCTGATAGAAGGCAAATATACTGGCCATTGGATGAATAGTTTTCTGTTCCCTGAGTGACGAGAGCAGGGGCTGCACTAGAACAAGCAGGAACTTTCTGGAACCAATTTAAGGCAGGCAGGCTAATTAGGACACCTGGAGCCAATTAGGAAGAACCTGCTAGAATCAATTAAGACAGCCAGGCTAATCAGGGCACCTGGGTTTAAAAAGGAGCTCCCTTCAGTTTGTGATGTTGCGTGCGAGGAGCTGGGAGCAAAAGGCACACAAGGAGTTGAGTTGAAGGACTGAGGAGTACAAGCATGAGCAGACCATCAGGAGGAAGGTCCTGCAGTAAGCATAAAGAAGGTGTTGGGCGGAGGACATGGGGAAGTAGCCCAGGGAGTTGTAGCTGTCACGCAGCTGTTACAGGAAACCCTATAGACAACTGCAATCCACAGGGCCCTGGACTGGAACCCGGAGTAGAAGGCGGGTCCGGGTTCCCCCCAAACCTCCCAACTCCTGATCAGACACAGGAGGAATTTGACTGTGGGTTCTACCAGAGGGGAAGATCTCTGAGGCGATCAAAATCTGCCAATAAGCGCAGGACTCACCAAGGTAGAGGAGGAACTTTGTCACAGGCCATTCTTATGTTCTTATGTTTCTTATGTTCTAAGGTCAGGAAAAGAATCCAGGTCTTCCGGCTCTCCCAGTCCAGTGCATCACATCTCACGTGGCAATGTCTCATAGACCACTTTTTCTCCCATTCCTGGCTGGGCTGGCCACTTCCCCTCCCATTACTAATCATATGATACCCTTGCAATAACTACAGCAAGTGCTTACGTAGGAAAGTAATATATGTCTAGCTTCCTTTAATGTGATTTAGCAGCTGGTCACCTGACAAACCAGCACCGTATGTATCACAATTTGGGAACCTTTCATCAAGGTTAATGATACACAATATCGATATATTTTCCAAGTGCATCATTCTACAAAGTACAAAGAATTCCTGGTGTTGTCCTGAGTCATAGAAATCAGCCTCTTGTCATTTACAAATGTGACATTATAACGCTGTCACCAATTAGCAGTAGAGCCTGTTGATTACTGTAAAAACTGTGCGTCAGTTCCTCAGCCTGTGTTAGATTTGTACAGTTCCATTGAAATCAGTACATTGGGACAAGGATCTAGTCCTATATTGCCAATGTTTGGTCCAAATAGTTGTCCAGTGAGATTGTATGTTAGTTGTCCACGAGTGTTTCCATGAATGTTTGGGGGAATAACGGTTCTTCCCAGGTGTTTCTTTTCACAGTCGAACAAGGTTGTTTTAATACATGAACAAGGGTATTTGTTGTTCATTTTCATTATTTGTTCTTTTTTGTTTTCTTGTTTTGAAACTATTTCAGCCTTCCAATGAGGGAGGAGAAATAATATCCTGTGACTTAAGTGATCCGTCACGCACCTAACTAATAGCAAATTGTTGAAGTGACTAGTAAGTAAGCAAATAAGTCAGTGTGCCCCATTCTTTTTCTTAAATCTTCATGAAAACAGGAAGGACTTTTTGGCAAATTGTTAGTTTTTTAAAAAGTGCAATAATATATCCAATTTGCCCTATTGGGTTTTGTAACAAATTCTTTCTGCTGTTTCCAAACACTTGTAGAAATAGAAAAATGAGTCAATTATTTCCTTTCCCTTTGCTCCATTTTTTACCACATATTTTTCCTTAAGTGCTTTTGTGGCAATTCTCCTGGCAGGAGGGGGTAACCAGAAGCAGAGAAGAGTGATACATGGTCCCATCTGTGCCAGTCATCTTAGCTCTGACTAGTTCATCACTTGTTTCCCATAAAAGCAGCCATTTGTGATAAAACGTGAATGAATTCTCATTAAAGTCTGTGAAATGACTCGGAGACATTGCAGGGAGCCAGCATTAAGGGTGCTTGCCAACTGTTCACATCATGGTTAATTTATCACCAGTAGCGAAGTGTGAAGATTCACCGGTGCGGCGCCTCCTGCTGGTTGTCCTGGGAATTAGCTCTTCACCAGCTTCGGGGCGCCCTCTGCTGGCCGGTGTCTCGCCTGCCGCTGGCACCTGTGTCCCCCCTGGACCCCAGTGTCTCTTACCCTGGGGTTCTGCCCTCTGGCAGTCCCCACGCTCTGGGTCTCCCTTCCCAGGGTGACCCCAATCCTCTATTCCCACCTTGCCTCAGTGGCTACCGCCAGTCATCATCTAGGCCCGGCTCACTGGGGCAGACTGCAGTCTGTAATGGCCACTCATCATTGGCAAGGGGGTAGGACCTGCTGCATCTGCTCATCTCCGGGCTGCATCTCTGCAGCCCCAGTACCTCCATAGGCCTTCGCCAAGGCCTGCAGCCTGGGGAGTTGCCAGGCTGGCGCTCCCCAGCTCCTCTTGCCCTTTTCCCTAGCCCTGCTCTGCTTCAGGTGCCTTGCTCACAGACAGCTCAGTGATTATATCCCAGCAAGGGGTAGAATTCAGTTTTGGGATATAATTTTGTGAAATTTTCCATTTTTATGCTTCACCTTTTCCCATCTTTTCTGACTTTCATCTGGCCCAAATTTTGGATCTGTCCAAGTTATGGGCTTGATTCTCCTCTTCCTGCACCTTTTACACCAATATAACTCCATTGACTTCAGTGGAGTTACTCCTGAATTTAGACCCCTGTGAGTGAGACTAGAAGCGATCCCTGTGTCTCATGAACTCATTAACACGAGTCATACAGGTCTGTGAGCAAAACTTTGTGTGTGTGTGTGGTAAATTCACAAATACTTATCTGAATCCACACTTATCTGAAATTTGGTTTGACTGTATAGTCACATTTCCAAAGAACATCTTCTGTGGGAGACTTTGTCCTCAGATGTGATGTCAGTGACAGGCAAGTGAGTTTGAACATAGTGCATCTTCTGAAATGCAACTAATACCAGAAGTAGGAGACCCTTTGTGTGACAGCTGACAAATGTTGCTGAAAAGGCCTGAGCCCAGATGATCTTCACCATGGAGAAGCAGATATGAATAGATTGACTGAAAAACCCAGATCGAAATGACTAACAAAATTAACCCGAATGGAAGACGAGACGCTAAATTTTTTTTACAGCAGATCCTCAGATGCTGTAAAAGGACAAGCCTCTGTTGGCTTCAGTCCAATTGTACCAATGTACGCCATCTGAAGATCTGACCCAAAGGGCCACATTTTCAAAAGCCTGATAAAATTCTTGGACATGTCTGTTGGTGCTAATGACCGGCTGGGACTTTGTGTTTAAATGTTTGGAGTAATTACCGGGAACAGGTACTTGGAAAGAGAGAATACGCTGCTCTCGGCATGTGTGCTGTTTGTTGTCATGATCAGGAACACACAAGGTATCATAGTACCTCTGGCCTCCTCTCTCCTAAGGATTTGCCTAGCTGCAGATTCTGTTGCTCTAAGGTGAATGGTTAGTAGTAACCCAAATCTGATCTCCCTTGCCAAGGAAGAGAAGGCCCTGGTATTCACATCCTGTGTCACCCAATCTGCCTATTGTTAATTCTCACAATCATTTGGAACGAAGCCCTGGCACATTATCTCTGGTTTTGTGTTATAACCTTTTATTACAAAACCTTCCGAATTTCTTTGACTCATTTAGCCTGTTATCACCTTCCCCACAATGCACTTGCATGATCCTCTCTCAGAATACATAGCAACCACATTGCATTGTGCAACTTCTGTTCTGAGATTATTCATTTTTCCCCCCTATTGTTACTTTGCCAAGTTTTTCTTCTAGTTCTGAGAAACTGAATTTAAAAGAGCAGCGTCTCTGGTACAAGGATGTTCTGAAGAGGCAGCTGTAAGCGAATCAACTCGACAAGTGTATTCACAAGAGTCAAACTGGAGTGGCTGTGAAAAAGCAAAACAAAAAAACCCTCCAAAGCTGTATTGATTTTATATCATTTTCTGGAATGTGTCATCACATAAATTAACAAAGCATCCAGGAAAAGAGTGTGCAAAGAGGCTACAGCTAAAGGGCAACCGAGGAAAAGATCATTTGACAAGTAGATTTTTATATGCAGTTTACTCCAAATGCCAGTTGCTGGCAAACCAGGGTGAAAGGAAAGGTTTGCATTGTTGGGGTGTATGTTTTATCGTCGCTGTGCTACGCAGGAATGGATTCTGCCCACTTTGCCATTGAATCATTGCCCGGCTGTCATGCATTGTCAAAATCTTCTACTTCAAATGAGTGTTACGTGCAAAGGGCACTATGATTTAAACTGTTTTCCCTGTCCAGAGCTTCGGGGGAGGCAACCAAAAAGTATTGGTTTGTCAGAAAAAAGGAGTATGGTTTTAATGCCTCCCTGGGAATCAATTCTACACCAATGAGTCTTACCTCCTTCTCTTCAATCACATGTTCATGCTGGTTAGTGGTGGAGGGAAGGATTTGGCAGTTAAGGTCCAGGGGAACATGGAATGGGTGCATTAAATATTAAACATATACAAATATTACAGAATTCCGCAGTATCTGTCTGACACTGTGTCCATAGGATTGCTTGTGAAGTAAAATGCTAAACACGGGTATGAGTGGCAAAATCAGGCCATGAATAAATATCCTGAGTTTAAGGGTACTTGTCACTCCTATTTAGACAGATGCATGTCAATTACATTAAACTAATTGCAGAGAAGAGCACAAACTGGGTTGTTAGAAAGTGCCTATTATATCTTCTTTAGGTGTCTTCCCTTCAAAATGATGCAGGCAAGGCAGCAGAAGTAGATCAGCGATTTCCCCCAAAGTATGGGGGATCAGAGACTGGGAACCTGACTGTATTTTTAAGACTGGCTGAGGATGGGGCAGTTAAATGAATGGTTCCCTTGCTCACCTACCGATCCCCACTGGGAGAAAATGAGCTGCTGATGGCAATTGACCAGTTGTCGTCACATTAGCTGGGAGAGAGGCTAGAGAAGTCTGTAGGACTGGTGCTCATGGAGTGGCGAAGAGACGGTGGCAAAGAACTAATGACTGATTACAGAAGGATTCTCCAGGAGAGAAAGTGGGAAGTAGAGAGAACCTGAGAAAAGGGCCCGGTGGATATGGTGAAACATGGATGCTATGTCCAGCAGAAGCTGTGTCTTCTGCTCATGCCTGATAATTTCTAGGATAACTGCAAACTGGGAAAACTTTCAGTGTGATTTTACCTGGGGCTGATGGTTCTGTGGCCAGCCACCAGGCACAACATGGAGTCTGTTTAGTTTATAACCTGACCTAAACTGCTTTTGAATGTCCTAGTGACCTCCCTTCCAACTGCTGAAATTTCACAATGACAGAGTGTGTCTATTCACAGAGATGGAGGCAGGTCTCCTATGGAACAGAATCAATAAGCACAGGGTGCTCCAAAACTCCTATGTAAACATTACAGCCAAGATTTTCAAAAACTGAGGGGCTGAAGGCAGGCTCCTAAGTCCATTTCAAGGCCTGATTGTCAAAAGTTCTGAGCACTCTCCCTGAAAAACAGGCCACAGATTTAGAAATCCCGGCCTAGACTTCCTCAAGGACTGAAACTATGTTACATTCGGTGATATATGTATGTGTAAATATAATATAATCTGTGTGTGAAAGAGACATGAGAGAGGGAGAGAATCTTATAACTATTTCAAACACATTTTCAGATGAGAAGGCCCTTCATGTCCATGTTCATTTTATTTTACAATAATTTAAAAAGAATTGGTTTATTTGGGGTCTAACTGAATCTTTCCTTTTCCGTTTTTTTAAAGGATTTGTCTTACCTTCGCTTTTCGTCCTTCTGTGTCTTCTAATCCTTGAATTATCTGCCACACTGGCCAATTTAGCATAAGAAATTAAATTAATTCTCCTGCTCAGACTCCAAATGTAAATTCCTTTATTAATAATTGAAGCAGATTTATTTATGCAGTTTGATATTTTTCAGGTTCAGGGAAGCAATTAGGTTTTGCTCAAGTTGCTGCTTAACAGACACTGTCATTAAACTCTGTGTCGTCCCCTCCACCCCCCCTTCTGCCTCAACATACTAAGTAGATAAAAGATTGGAGTCTGGTGGTATCAGAGGGCCTTGCAGACAAACATGTTGTGAAGTTAATGTAGGGTAGATAATTTGTTCCACGCTAGCTTCTATTTGGATCATGCCTCTAACGAGAAGAAAGATGGACTTTCCTTCCAAAATTTGCAAGTTGCCACCCTGGAGAGAATTCTTGCACGGAGCCCAATGCTGTTGGGCATCTGACAGCCACCTTAGAAAGTGGGTGTGGTGGTTTGAACAGCAAGGGGTGGGGCTGAGGAGGAAGCAAAGGAGAGGGGAAGATTTTTAAATTCCTTTAAGTCTCCTCTGAAGTGGCAGTAACAGCCTGCGTTTGGTGGCAGGTAGCAGAGGCAGCCCAGAGGTTCTAATAAACAGCCCTTTGTTGGTGCTTACAAAGGGATCACTGCGCGCACTAGGATCCCAGACTTTGCACTTCCTGAGGTGTGCCGCTTCCAGGTCTCCTAAAGCCACAGTCCAGGCCAGTCCTCCGACCTCTCCAACTTGTGAGGCTGAAGCAATGGGGATATGTACAACGGGTATAATTTTCCCAAGAGGGACGTGCCAGAGGGCAAACTGCAGAGCCACATGCACTGAGAACTATGAGAACTGAATGGGGCCTTCCATGCAGTAGTCAGGTTTACTGAAGTAGTGTTGGTATTGGCCATTCTGCGTCACCGGGCATGTATCATGCTGCAGTGAGGTTGAGTACCATGATGCTTGCATGTCAATTTGCTAATCGCATTCACCGAACTTTAATCTGATTCAGATTGGGATGAATGGCAAACCTAGCACTGAGTGATGTGATAAAATGTATTAAGCAAGTGTCATGTATATTTGCTTAAAGCCGGACTATAATTAGTCCCTCCCAAAACTAAACCCCAAAACTGAAAAACCTCAAACTTTGAGAGTGTTGAGAATCCAGACCTTGCTCCTGACTGTATTTTGCACCTGGCCATTATCTCTAAACTCCTTGATCTGAATAACCCTAAACCTTGGGAATGTTTGAAATCTGGATCCAAATTGTATGGCTCGCGCTCCCGGCCAACGTATTGATCCTTAAATCAAGTTGGCTGCATTTCTTTCTCTGTGTTAAGGTTCCTTTTCATAATGGGGTCATACACATCTCTTTTGGCTTTCTGTTTTGTTACAGATCTGAAACTCAGACCTGATACCTCAGATGTTTCTAAAATTCACAGTCCCTCTGCATGGTTCTGTGCTGATTATTGAACAAATTTGGGCCCAGTTAGTTATTCATCAAAATCAAGGGAGAGTAGTTGTTTTGCACAATGGTGTGAAACCAGACTTTAACCGATTTGGAGATGTAACATTTGTTCAAGATCAAAAGGAAACTTGAGGGAGTTGTGAACTCACGTGGATTATAATAACAAAAATCCACACATCAAGTGTTGTTGCCAAGGTTTGCATAACTCAACTTCTGAATGCTCTTGCTAAGCTTTAGCTTTTTCTCTTTTATCTCATTGCTGCACACTTCAAAGCCAACCTGAAGTCAAATTTTACCTTGCCACAGATTTTAACCATATCACGCTTCTCACATTCACTGAGTGGAACTTCAGTAATTGTGTGGTCTTCACCAGCAGTCGGACAGTAATTCCTGGATGTGTGTGGAAGAGAGTTTTTCAGAATCTCTTTTGGCTTTCTGGTTCTTCAAAAAGACATTTTCAAGGCCATATGGAACGACGCTGTGCTTTTGATCATGATGACTGCATCTTCAGATAAATATGCTTCCCCCCGTTTGCTTGTATGGCCTGCTCTTGTATCCAGGAAGCAAAACGAAAGTTACAAAAATCCTTCTGTCAAAGTGCTTCAGAAAATAGCCCTGAGTCTTTTTTGGGTAAACTTCAATACTGGCATAGAGTCAGGACTCATCAAAGTAACTAAATTCACAGCGTTGGCAGTGGTAGCTCCAAGTCAAAAGAGGTCATTGGCACAAAATGAAGATTCTGTCTTGTGGTTTCCAAAAATGGCCCAGCCAACCTCCTGCTCAGTGAAATAACTTCCTTTTGGACCAGCTCCACAGTGCCCCGAACAAAGAAGTCACCTGAAAGCATCTTAATGAAGGTTGTGAGTGAAGAGACAACCAAGGGCAGGAATGTTTGAAGGAGACAAGACGAAAATTGCAAGATGGCAAAGTGACAATTGTAACACGGCACATAAGCAAGAGGAACCCACGTCTTCACAAAATGACAACACTCTCTTGTTTCTTGGATCACAAACCCGATCTGTCAATTCGCACAGCCTGCATAGAATCCAAACGCCATGCCCAGAATAGCAGCCGTGTAAGTGTTGAAGCATCTATTACATTTATTTTAAACTATGAAAACTGACACATGGCTGTTCACATTCCTATAATACAGGACGTACTGGGATGTTTTATATTCCTCTGCATTTATTTTTTTAAGTGTTGGGCACCTTCGCTTTGATTGTGCTCTCACCCTCTCTTTGCTGCACCCTGATCGGTTTGATCTTTGGCCTGGAATAGCCTCTGAAGGGGCGTGTACACTAGGAAGTTTTGTGCCGATTCTCCAGCCCCAACATAGCTACGCAGATGTAACCAACGGTGCTCACTCTGATGTGTAGACAGGGCACATGTGTCTTCACCTAACCCAGTGTTGCTAAGACTGCCAGAGTTGTACTGGTGGGAAAACTTGACAGAATTTCCCGAGTGTTGAAAAGCTCTAGTTTAGACACCAGGCCCAGGGGTCTGGTTTCACTTTTCCTCAAGCAACGAGCTGCTTAGGAATAGTGATCCTGGCAAATCAACTGTGTGAAGTGTCTCCCAGGAAAGCCTCCATCCTATTTCCTCTCATCTATTGGTTTGCTTCTACATCAGGCCATTTTCCCTTCTCTGCCTCTTATCCTGCTGACTTTCTTCTCCCCTTTCTCCCGTTTATCTCTGTGTTTCTATCTACCCTGTTTTCTTTCCCTCTCCCCCTTGGCTGGAGAGCAAACTTTCACAAGGCAGTTCATTTCCCACCTTATTGGCACTTCAGAGACCCTAGTGTCGCTCCGCAGACGAGAGGCTGCGAGAGCTCTCAGGCTTTTTGCTAGCGCCATCCACTGGGGAAAATCGCCAGTGGCTTAGTAGACAGCTGGAGACCATTTGCCGGGAGTTGGATCCTCCCAAAACAGCCTGAAAATTGTGACATTCACAACTTTCCTGCAGCTGTGATTTTTTTTTTCCTGACTCTTGTAGTGATGTTGCACTTGACTGAAACTCAGCAGGGTGGAATCCAAGGTGCATTCATGCTTTTAGGTCTGGAAGCAAAGGCACCTCTTCGTTTGTAGAAGGAATTCAAAGAAAAGGAAGAGGCAAATGCACAAGACCATCACTCTCACCTCTGTGCCGGGCCCGTGTGTGCTCTGCCTAAGACCTAATGTGCTGCTGAGAAGGAAGCAGCCCAGGGATAAAGTGAGGGCAGTGAGGTGGTGGTTGGGGAAGTTAGAGAAGGAGGGGAGACACCTTGAGAAAGAGGTAAGGGGGGAAAGCTGCTTGTCTTTGCCTGGCCCAAAGCCAACATGTATGTGTTCTTTCTTCTTGGCATCCCAAAGCTACTGTCGCTGCACGTTGTCTTCCTCCTGGTTTTGCCATTCTGCTCCCTGGCTCATCCACCTCCCATCTGGGTGCTCGCTCGGCAGGGGAGAGGGCTTGTCTGTCATTCCTCTCTTTCTCACTGACTTTAGAGAGAGCAAAAGCATTTTTTAAATGGGGGTGGAAGTTGGAACCTTTAGCGACTTCAGTCCCACAGCTGGGGGGAAATGGGGGCTCTGCACCCTGTTGAAACGTGATGTAATTTCTTTAAAAGAGTCTGTGATATGGGGAGAGTAAGGGATGGTTTGGCGGGGCAGGGAATGATGTTGTAATGAGCACTTTCATCTTCTCATTTGTCTCTTGCTGCTTATTTTGGACACGCGCAGGGAAATTGCCAGCTGGGTCAATACCACACCATGGTAACGAAGATGTTGCAATTAACAAACCTCAGTCTTTTCAGTGTTGGCAGTATTTCTTTGGGTAAACGTAGGGGCATTCAAGGGAATACCAGAAATAGCTGAGGTTACTGTAGCTATTTCTTTAGTTACATTGCCAAGGTCTCCTGTACCACTTGGAATACCAGAGGCAGGTAGAGGATCATGTATAGTCCTCAAAAACCCGTACTAAAGAAAGTAATCTCCCTGGACAAGCTTGTTTCTGTCTCAAGAGGTTATTACACAGCCTGTGACTCTCCATCCCCTTTCTCCTTCTGGATTTGGTAAGCTCCACTAAATGTAGATTTACCGATGGCTTCTTTGCTGTTGTTCATTTCTGGATGAAACTTCCCCACTACTTTTGTATATATAGGTCACTAGCAAATCTGTTCCTAATCAGGAAGCCTTAATGAGCATGTCTACAAGACCAGTTTGTTCACTGCATAATTTCAATTATGTTTCTGATTAATTGCCCAACTGCAGGATCTTAAACAATGGGCTGAATCTATTAAAAAGCATGATAATTTGCAGAAAAAAGGGCTCTAAGATGTGATTTTTGCAGATGATAACACCTCTACTAAACGATTACATGGGTAAGATTCGGGATGCAAAATGCCCCAATTATGCAGCTAGCTCTTCACAACGTAGCTCTTGGATACATTTCTGAATAGCTCCTTGTTCACCTGGTGCACTTGACTCCTGCTAAGTTAATTTCCAAAGGTGTCAACAGTTGAAAGTACAGAGTCCACCTGAGCAAACGAGAGGGGGCGGGTTGGGGGAGATGATGGCCCCGGGGTGATGGCTAAGAGCCCCAGGTGGAGAGTTTGGTGGCATTCCACGGGGCTTGCCATTTTTAATAGCAAACCTCACTGGAGCCTGGTTTAGGAGAGAAGAGAAACAAAGAACAATAACGTGAGAGAGAGTCGGGACTGCACCCTGACCTCACTAGTAGCAGCTCGGAGTGGTGCTGTCCCTCGGCCAAACCCCTTTCCTCCTGCTGTGTAAGGGGGACGCAGCCACAGCTGTGTTCTGCAGGGGTAGCAGTGTGTATCCATTCCCCTCCATTGCTAGCCAGCTTTCCTGTGAGGGCAGGGTCATGTACCTTCCTCCTACATGCACACAGTCCTTGCAGTCGCTCCAATACAAGGGCTATGACTGTTCTTGGCTCTTGGTTAGAGCTAGAAATGGGAGGGAAGCTCCCGTGCCTTTCCTAACACCCTCCACATGCGTCAGTGAAGGGGCAGGGCACAGTCTGGCCTAGAATGCACACAGGGCATATATACCAGGAGATAAATGGCTGTGATAAGCAGCCTGGTGTCCCTAACTCCTGCTTGCAGAGCCAAACCTTAAATGTAGGCACTGGCTCGGCTTATCCCTGTCCTGTGAGAAGGGGCTCACTTCATAAAGACTTGTCCTCTTTTGAATTATTTCTGCAAACAGACACCGCTCCAGGTACACAGAGCAGCCGGAAGCAAGTGAATGAGAGGGAGAGAGAGAGAGAAGGAACAGGGCAAAAAAGAAGAGCTGGAGGGGAAAGAGGGGGAAAAAGCTGAGGCAAGGCATGCACTTTCTCTGCCTCTCAACCTGGAAAGCCAACAGGGAAAGAAAACAAATGTTGGCTCCTTGGAGTTGTGTAGCTCCAGGCCTCACTGACATGGGGTCACTAGCTTGAATTTTGCTTAGTAGAGTAAAGACCAAAAGCCATTCTTCTCTGCCAGCTGTTTGGCCCACATGCTCTGGTTAAAACATAATAATATTTTTCTGGGAACAAAAAGGACTTTCTGGGTGTAGGGGTGGGTGGATAAATGGCCCTTTTTCAAAAACAAATACGTTCACAAAATATTGTCACTATCAACGTTTTTCATTTAAAAAACAAAACAAATGTCCCCATGACATTTTCCTCCTGATTTTTATCAAAAATCAAATATTATTGAAATATTTTTTGACTGATAACCAGGGTTTTTGAAAAACAACAACAGTTTTCTTGTTTTACAAAAGTTTACATTTAAAAAAACCCCTAAAATTAGGTCCATTTTGAACTCCCTGGAGTGAAAAAAGGTAGCCATTTTTGAATGTTTTGCAGAACGCTTTTGCCAGGTTTTGCGACCCAGCCCTAGCAGTGAGGATGCTTATGCTGTCCGGTCCCTGTGGGGCCCGTGCTGGGAATGAGTTGATGACTCCTTTATCCAGGGCTTTGTGTCATGAACACAAAGTTCACATTAAAGAAATGACCCAAGATGTGTAGGCGTCCGTGTTCCAGGACAGAGAATGCTTTGTGCTTCTGAGTTTTTAACTGAAAACATTTAGCACTCGATGAGACGAACTCCAGTTATTTGCTCAAAGGATCCCATCCTTTATCATCATGAGAGAGAAATGCATGCTCTTCCCATGTGAGTTCCCGAGGGGGTGTGTGTGTGGTAGAAGACTGGTGTGTTTGGAGAGAAGAGTGGAGACATGTACCTCTCCATTTGAAATGTTTGCAAGCTCCGATTCTGCAGTGGTTGCTCAGAGTACCGGTCCCGACTCAGCAGGGTATCTGAGTACAAGAATGTGCATTGATTTCACTGGGATTACTCACATGGTTAAAGTTATGCCTATCCTTAAGTACTTTGCTCCGCTGAGGCCTTTATTAGCGTCAACAGGAGGCTTCCTATCATCTGCGCTACAAGCGTTTGGCACTTCCCTTCAGTATCTCCTCTCATTTCTCTTCCTTTGATTGCTTTAGGACAGGACATTTGAACCAAATAAAAACGCTGGGCACTGCCGACTTCACGTCCAACAGGCAGCACTGTATGTTGCTACAACGTTTTCCTAGCCTGGCATGTACTGAGGGCACCAGTGTCGTGGGTGTACTAGGAGTGAGATACAACTTTGAGACCATTGGATGAATCAGAAATAGCAGAGACACCCCAACGCCTTGACAAACATCCGAGACTGGCACAAATGTACCCAGCTGCACTGGGTGAAATGGGAAAACAAACAAACGAAAAACCCCTTAATTTAGAAAACACATTTCCTAATTTATTGATTTTTCTTTCTCACAGGTGGAAAAATTGAGGGCAGAGCTGTGGAGCCTGCCTGAAAAATGTAACTTCTAGGGAAACTCGGGGAAGGACATTGATTTATGATCAAACGGAAAAAAGCAAAGCAGAATAAAAAGAATACTTAAGACTTAAAAACAGGGAAATCTCATCTCTTCCTGTGACGGTGTTGCCTTGGAATCTTTCATGTAAACCTTAAATGGAATTAAGAATGAGGGGGAAATCACACTGGGACTACAGTGGTCCTTGTAGCCCTCTATTAACATTAATACGGGCATTGATCTGTACAATTTATTAATAGCCTAACACCACAAGAAGAACTGCTATGATAAACAACTCGAGCCCTAATTCTACTAGTCGCTGGTCTAGCAGGGTCCTTCGCATTTTCATCACCTCAGACTCTAGTGATTTTATAATTGGTCTGACTTGTTTCTATTCAAGCCCTGTAGAACCAATTAGCAATAGCCTTTTTTGACCTATGGTGCCTATGGTGTGAGGAAAACTAAAGACTTAAAATGAAAAGCCAAGAGCAAAGACCTAAATCTTTTTGGCTCCCTGATGAATAATCCTGTCAGGCCTATCACAGGCACTAAACAGGAATGCTGGTTGCAGCTGAATTTTTTATACTTTCTATTAATCTTTAATGATAGCTTGGTCACCTAGTCTCTTTTATCTTGTCAGATAAATGTATGGTTAACAGGATAATGAGATTTCTAAAGCTCTATTCTAGCTTACAGCCAGCCAGTGCATGAGACGACCCCTGACCCCTGTCAGAGAGCAACGCTGGGGTGATGGTAATTGGTAGATGTGCTATGAATGTATTGGGAGCTGATGGATGGTTTAAACTTTGATTTGAGGTCAGGAGGTCCCTCAGCTCTGGAAGGCAACTGTGGTTTTATTACTTGCAGAATCTGATGGGGTTGTAATTAGATTTAGCTATTGCTTTATTAATAAGTAATTGTTTCTACTATTGCTTTAGGTTAGCAAATCTATTCCACTGATAATTTAGGGCACTGATATGGCTTTATTTATTAATAAATGGGGAATGTATATTTTTGCCTGCGGCAAAGAAAGAGCCCAGAATTCTGTCTTGCCAACTCTGCTGGAATGATGAATTGTTCTTTATTAATTCAATAATTAGCCTAAATGCTAGAACTTCATCACTGCTACAGAAAAGTGTGTGTTCTATACAATCTGGTGTGTGTGTGTGTGTGTGTGTGTATAATATATGTATATAGAAAGCAAGAGAATGTTAAACAGAATAAGGTTTCCAAAGACGTGGATTTTAAAAGACCTTAAATCTCCTTGAACTGAGTGGCTGCAATTCCAGTGTCCTAAGTTGATGTTCCTTTAACATTCCAAGAGAAGCTCAGAAAAGGAACAAGCCCCAGGACCGGACAGTGGCACAACCCCTCGCTGGTCTGGACTGCATCCCAGCGTGTGGCCGAAACGTAAAGGCGAAGGGGGAGATTTTCCAAGGCACAAGGGGCAGTTATGTACCCAACTGCCCCATCAGGCTTGGAAGATTTCCCGCTAAACAAGAAGCCTTACAGAGGACTAGAGTGTGAGGCACAGCTAACCAAATGCTGAGTGGCCTGTGTTACAAAACACGTGTCGAGCTCACAGCGTTACGACGCTCTGGACAAGATGTCCAGAGGGGGAGGTGCTCGTTGATGGACTCTGAGCACAGTGTGTACAATGAGCAGAAAAGCAGACCTCAATAAGACCAGGAGGAAATGCGAGGCTACTAAAAATCTCATGCATGTCAAGAGTTTATAACCCAAGAGAAATAATGGTTTATAGTTTAAAAAAATAATTATTAGCCCTCATATTGCCTCACTTCTAGTCCCAGCGCTGCTCCCAGGGAGGTCACTGGGAGTTTTGCCATGGGGTTCAGTGGGGGCAAGTTTGGACTGCTGATCCTCGAGCATGTCACAGGGGGTTGTGGCAGTTTTCATGAGGGAGGAACGTGCTATTGCTGTTTTACAGCTGGGGATGCTGAGGCAGAGAGATTGTGTGACATGCCCAGACCCACCGAAGGAATTGCTCTTTAGATTCCAGACTGGCAAACAGATCTTTCCAGGGGGCTGTGCCCACTAGTAAGATTGTAGGGGTGCACTCTGGATCTCCTTTGCAGTCTTTGATTTTCCTGCATCCTCTGAAGAAAGCTCCAGCTGTATTTCAGGCTAGCAAAAATGTTCTGCCTTAGCTCTCCAACTACCAATAGTTGTCACGAAAGAATCTCTAGAATAAAAATCCCCCGGCACTCGAAGAAGCTGCTAGATGGCTCAGGGGACTGGCAATGTGTGTGGGAGCTTTTCCCATTGCAGACAATGCTGCCCAGGTTGGTAGTGATCATTATGATCTGGTGGCTCTTTGGTTCCCGGATTGAACTGAAATGAACTTGCCCCGCTGCGGCGGGGCGAGTCCTCTGGTGTAAGTGCTGTCAATCCTCCACCTTACTGGAGTTAACATAAATAAACGTGGGCCTACAAAGAGTTTATAGAAACAGTCGAAGGCTGTGATTTTTGCAGGGGCCTATGGGCACTGGGCACCCAACTCCTATTACATTTGATTGGGATTTGGGTGCCAAATTCCATTAGGCTTTTTGGGAAGCCCCAGCCTTCCTGTTTGCAGAAGATTCTCAGAGCCTGAATTCAACTCTTGATCCCTTGACCAGGTTCAGCTTCCCTCAAGCCACGCCAGCGACCTCCAACGTGCCCACGATGTGCCTCAGAGCTCCCCTGGAGGAGCCACCTCCAGAGGTGAAGGTAGCCGGTCTCTGCCCGCTAATTCACTGGTCTCTCTGTGCCAGCAAGTTCACCAGCTGATGCCAGTTGTGATGCTGGTTTTCCTGTTGTGAAAACCTGTTGGCTGAGAACTGCACTGTAACCTCTGGGTCATTTTATTGCATGAGCAACTGAGCAGCCTTCGGAAGTTAGCTGTGGAGAGATGGCATCTCTGCAGCAATATATAGATGCAGATTCCATGCCTTATGTATTTATCTGAGTCTAATTGCTCCCAGTTCTCGGTGGGGCTGGACATCATGCTGAATGGGTGTTGAATTAATCGAGGAGATGTGAGTTGGCCAGGGCCCAAATCACTTAGGCCTTTATCAACCAGCACCTTGAATTGCACCGAAATGAATTGGAAGTTGGTTTGCAGAGGTTTGAAATATGCAGCTGGTATGCAACAACACTAAGTGACCTGCTACCTTCTGTCCCAGTTGAAGTTTGCCAATGATCTGTAGGACCTGACCACGGCTGGATTGGGATTCGAACCAGGGATCTATGGAAGGACGGCAGGGCTGCTCCCCAACCTGACATTCGCTGGCCAGTCCTTGTTGTCAAGATGAGTTAAGAGCATTTTGAGAGTTCTGGCATTGATTGGGTTGGAAGTTGTATTACAGCATCTCTCAGGTTGTGATGCAGCATAAACACATAGTGAAATGAAAAACCAAGGCAAATATCATGGCAGTATCTTCTTCTAGTAGAAGAAGACAGAACGAGATCAATGCTAGAGTCAAGGCTTGGTCCTCGATTGCCAATCCCTTGTGCCCTCCAGTTCCCTTAGCTGCTGGGAATGAATGAAGAGGGGACCATCCTGGTCTAAAGAAGAATAGAGAAGAAGTGAACTGATGAGTCAGTTCAACTGTTGGGTACAGCCCTGTGTTAGAGGGCAGAACTGGGTGGATCAGAAAGCACCTCTTTCAGTAACTCAGTACAGTTTACACCCTCCTTTCCCAATCATTCCCCCAGACATACTTTTGATGGAGCCACTTCTTCTTTTCCCCTCTTGTCTATTGTTCCCCAGTTGTTTTTACCCCACTATGCTCACCCCTTTGGTGACCTCCCCCACTCCCATGTTCTTTCCCCACCTCTCTTAACTTGCTTATTTCCCTTCAGCATTTCTGGCTTTGGAGTGCTTTTTCTTTGCAGGCTCCTGTTCTGCCACCATAGTTTTAGAGCAAATGTTCTAGGTTTGCTTTGAAAGAGGCAGGAAAAAAGAAATGGGGAAGTATGTGGCTGGCTGCCATTGGAATGCCCTATCCTATGTCCTTCCAGAGCCACAGGGGAAAGCTTGGTTCTCAAGCTAACACCGCCAGGTGTGTGTCCAAGCTGGCAGTTTTATAAGATGCTCCTGAGCTCCAAGGAGAGAACAAAACCTTGGCGAAAGCTGTAGGAACAGTCACAATAAGTAAAAAGTCCGGCCTGCTTTTCAGAGTGCCTGCAGGACCAGTAGATTTCAATGGGAGTTATGAATGCTCAGCACTTCTGACAATCGGACCCAAAGGAGCAAGTTGTCTGCACATGCTGGCGGTGCTGGCAGAACACCGAGTTTGGTGCCAATCTGGCCTTTTGTTACTTCGCAACTCAAAGGAAGCTCCTTGCATTAATTATGTTACCGTAGAGCCGGCGCTGGTCTGTCATATTTTTTTAAGCTCTGTTTTTCATAAAGTGGTCCTAGAATGACAGCGAAAGCAGCTGCTTAAGCAATTGTGCCAATTAATGGCTCTCTGAAATTAAAACGCCTACACAGTCTAGATGAGATTTCTCCAGGAGGGAATTCAGCAATTGTCTTCATGATAATCAGGCTTGACTTGTCTTAGCACACATTAATAAAAAAGCAAATGCATTCAAAGAGATGCCCTTTAGTAGAGAATATCCACAATATAGTAATGAGTCTTGGCAAAAAAATAAAAAAAAAGGGAAGAAGATAGCAAGCGATGGCTGTGCATGCTCAAAACAATTTGCTTATATTAGGGAGACTTGGAATTCATGTCATGGACTTGCTATCTTATCCAGTTCCAGCTACTGAATAGAAATCTACATTTTCTATTAAGGATGAGGAGTTGCATAAGTTAAACGTAAAGGTCAATACGGGTATTGAACTAAATCCATGTGTGACTAGAACTGCAGAGTTTGTGTGCTGGGGCTTCCCAAAATCCATGTCCACATCCACTGTCTAATGAGGGATTGGAGACAAAGCAGGGGACTCCGCAGAGAGCCCTGTGGCTAGAAGAGGCAACACAAAATGTCAAACTCATTATTTTCCCGTCTGTTTCTGCTCTTGCACAGGGCTGAAATTTCTGATTTCTGGCTGGAGATTTCAGGCCAGCCTGCCTTCGGTAGCCATAGCCTTTTATAATTAGCCGATGAGAACAGCGTTCATTTCTCATAATGCCTGCAGTCAATTAACAGCAGTGTGTGTGTGTTGGGGGGGCGGGGGGACCTAGCTGCTTTTTTACAGCTCTTCTCACACTCCTAGAAATGTGGCTTTCCCCACGAGAATACACCCCAGCGCGGATGGGCCTGGGTTTTTATACTGTGGGTCACACTGGCTGGGAGTGTTTAACTCCCATTGTGTGTTGATTGCTACGGTGGATATTCAGAGTTTCATATTCCTTCTTTTCTCCCATTCATCACTGCAGTAGGTGGGGGTGATGAAAACCCCTTGTGAAGGTGGCTGCTTTGCTCTCTTGCAGCAATAGCAATTTACGAGACTGCAGGGGTCTTGCTCCTGGCCTACCCTCCCAGCTTGAGCCGGGTCAGCTTTCCAAAGGAGAAAGGGGAGCTCACTTCGAGAGAGATGTTCAGCCAGGCACAATCTCTCCTATGGCCAGCGGGATGGCTTTCTGCAATGCTAGGGGGTGAGTGGATAGATACCTGATTTGGTCCCTCCGGAAATTCACTGTGGCCCTGCATGCCCTCAGGAGGGGCAGGGTTCTTATCCTGGCCACCGAAGCACAGGAAGCTGTGGCCTATTTTCAATATGGCTCATATAAAAGGGAGCGATAGAACTTGGCTGTCATTGTGGGCAAGGAAATCAGCCCAAGCACTAGGGGTGCAATAGTAAGAATGAAATTCGAGCCGTGCATCACCCAGAACAGGGGCTAGGCACCTCTTTGTCACTCTTAATGCAATAGTGCCTAGAGGCCACCTGACTCCTCACTGCACTTGGTGCTGCAGAAGCACGTGATAAGAGACAGTCCCTGCCCCAATCAACTTTCACTCTAGACCAAGGGGTGGGGGAGAATGGAAGTACTCCTGGATTCCAGGCCAGAAGGGCCCACTGTGATCCTCTGGTCTGCCCTCCAGGCCAGAGAATACCCCTTTGGAACTGGAGCAGATCTTTGGAAAAAAGGAAACCCAATCTTGATTGAAAAGTGGTCAGTGATGGCAAATCCACCCCAGCTCCTGGTAACTTGTTCCATTGCTTACTTAACCTCACTGTTAACAAAAAATGTGCACCTTGTTTCCAGTCTGAATTTCTCCAGCTTCAACTTCCAGCCATTGGATCTTGCGTTGTTAGACCCAGAGACTTGAAGCGGATTGTCCAGTGTGACGGAGGGAATCCATAGCAGAGCCAGGACTTGACCCTACATATTCTGAGACCCAGTCCAGGGCCTTAGCCACATAGCCAGCCTGCCTGCCCAGTTGTGGTGTGTAGGCTGTGGGCTGGCCCTCTGCACAGCTGTATATTTCACCCGGGTACAGCTGTTCTTCCCCGTAGCCAATACATCCCCATGGAACTCCTGTGGGTTCCTTATTTCCAGACCCCAGTTCCCTACTGCAGGCTGAAGCGGGGCTGGGTGCCAGTTTGGGGTCTCCTGTTGGAGCCCCTCCTCCTCTCCAACCCTTGATTATTTTTTTTAACTCTACAAGGCTGAAGTGGCTGTTCAGCTTGCTGATGCGCAGCCTCACCAGGCTCTAAGTGCAGCTGGCTGTGCTGAAGTCTCTTGCAGCCGGGCCTTAAGGGGGTATTTTTATTTTATGTGCAGATTTTCAGCTTACAGACAATGGGCTTTTGGTTTGTCTGTGGAAGCTGAACTTCACTAGCTGTCTCTGCTGGCGTGTTATTGCCAGTCCACTGTTCACGCCGTATGACTTGCCAGCATTTCCATTACAAACTCCCTGGGTGAGGGGCTCTGAAACTCAACTGCAGCAAACTTCAGCAGCAAGAGCTTTCGGTTTAATTTGGATCCTTTTTTACTTTGTTTTCAGCAGGAGGCAAAAGAAAAGAGAGACAGGTGTGTTTCAGGCAGGCTGGGATGGCTGCTTCGCTTCTGCTCTTGATTTAAAAAACTGGAACTAACAAAATAGCTCCTTGTTAAATGTGGCCATTTCGAGGCCATTGTCTGCGAAGTACGTGATCGGTTTGGTGGCTGTGTTTTTGAAAGGAAATTGGCGTCTAACGATGTTAGGAAAGCAGCAGATGCGCAGGGGATGGCACTCTGTTTTCACAATGATTTTTTCTGTTCTTTTTTCTTTTCTAGCCTGGCTTTGTAACGTTTTGTTGTTCCAGTGAAAATATCCATTGATTTTCGCAGGTCTGTTGACAGCCTCCTGAGCTTGAAGAGTTTGGGGCATTTCCCTGTCCCGCTCTTTGTTTTTAAAAATGGAATGGAAACCACTCTGGGCAAATGGTGTGGGGAGAGATGAGGCTGTGACGGAAACCAGTGAAAGGAGATAATGAAGCCAACGCATCTCCAACTTAGTCTGTTGTGTCTAGGTGATGCACCCATACTGTATGGGAAAGTAACCAGGTCACTGCAATGTACAACACAGGATATATGCCAGAAATTTCCATACTCTGGGAAATTTCAATATTTTGCCATTTGTTGTTATCCTGAGTTAGGGACAAAAAGTCAAAATATGGAAATTTTTCAATGAATGGAAAGTTCCAGAAAACGTCAACTTGGAAATGGCGAAATGTTTCCCTTTGGTTGATGGAAGCACATAAAAATGTTTTGTCTCAGCTCGGTTCAGCAAGGAGTTGCGTCCGCCTGCACTGCTTCAGTTGCTAGAGGGGAGCTGTAATTCAGGTCCCTGGACTGCCCTCTCTGGGACTATTTGAAATCCTGGAAGGGTGGGCAGAGCCTACCAAACAGGGGAGGAGCCACAGAGCCAGGAATCAACTAAACACTGAGGGCAAGAGAAGGGGGGGGTGGGGGAACAAATCATTAATTTTGTTTTAAAAAGGAACAGGCATGCAGGCCATAGGTTGAAAACAAGGGAACCAGATGGGGGTCATAGACCTGAGGACCTCTAGACAGCACCTTCTGCTTTGTGAAGGAGTCCAAGGAGCCAGAGGACGCTGTCCAGAGGAACTCTGCCTGAAGTTGTGAGATAAGTAGGGCCGGAAAGTAGGCTCCACAGTTGCAGAGAACCCTCTGCTAAGCTCGCGCCTCCTGGATTGATGATGGCTATCTTGACCAGCACCAGGAGGAGGTCTATGGAGAGGTCCTGAGACTCTGATGGGCCATGGGCAGGGGATGGGTAATGGAAAAGATGAGGGGGAAGTGCAGCTGGAACCTCCTCAGGAGGTTCTGGAGATCTGGAAAGGGGGCTGCAACTCGGGGCACTGGCAGTACACCTGCGCCAAGGTCTCCCTCTTGCTGCAGAAGGGACAGGTGTTGGAGGCATCTGTGGTGCAAGAAAGGTTGGCCCACCCGGGTTCCTCACTTCAGCAAGGGGATAGGACGTCCTCCACTTGGTGTCAGGATGGGACACCACAGCAAGGAAATGCATGGTGTGGAGCACGAGCAAGTAGAGATGGTCTCTAGGTGCAATTCAGAGATGGTCTGGCAGGATGTTGCCCAGGTGGTGCACGGGGGGTGGCCAGGCAGGGACCTCAGGGGGCAGGCACCTGATGTCGATTTCCAGACGGCCAGCAGGTAGGAATGGGGAGCACCCTCTTGCAGGTATGTCTGCACGGCAGAATTAACTCAGTAGCCCCTGTAGAATTAGTCTGGGGGAAAGGAGAGATTTTCTTCAGCAGCCTAGTAATTCAGAACATCTGATCCGATAGTCTGCCAACAGGAATGGGCTCCCTTAAAGGTGAAGGGATCTGAGTGCACTCCAGTGTACGTACTGCCCTGCTTCACGCTGTATTTTAAAACTCAGGGTAATGGAACGGGGAATGTGACATCCGATGCGCCAGTTCTGTGATAAGGGCGACTGGGTATCCGTTCCTAAAGAAACCACATCTTTGAAGTCTAAGCATCTCAGATTAAGTTAAAGAGGGAGCCCCAAAAGAAGGTATCAACATCACAAGGAATGCGGAGGAAGAAATTTATTTTTTGACTGAAATACTTGTTTAAAGCAGAAACACCAGAAAATGTGCATGTGGAAACTGAGAGACAGAAAAAATCCAGCTCAGGGAGGAGAAAAGTGTTCAGAGCGTGTAGGCAAATCAGTGAGATCTTGTGGAACACCTTGGAGATGTATGCATGGTGTAGTCAAGGGTGCTGTCCAGTTGTCTGCTCTAGACCCCAAGGAGAAATTTTACCACTTGTATTATTTTTTGAGAACATATGATCCAGTGATGGGTGAACCACAAGGGCTTTGGAATTGAGGTTTGCTTTAGATAAGCATCCATGTGTCATGTGCCTCCAAAACTCATCTGAACTATTCGGTATTAGCTGGGTAACTAGCAGTTGGTAGGCAGCTCAGTCTGCAAAACCAGGCTGGGACCTGTGATAGTTTTCGAGGCTGCCAGGACTGTAAGTCACCTCGTTACCCCCTGCCTCCAGAGTGAGGGAGTCTGTCTTGTCGTATTTGGGCATCGGCTTCCTAACACCACCAGCCCTTCAGCCACTCAAGCACCCTCTGGGCTAGGCCAGCCCTAACTTTGCCTTGCAGGTTAATGGGGTGTCTCCTCTCCCTAGACTCTGATCCCGTTGACTCACACCTCTGTGATAGCCAACCCCTGACACTGGCCACGCACAGAAATCCCAGATTCTCTGCACCCAGAGGTGCAGTGTACCCATTACCAGCTTTACCTTAAACCCCCACTCTTGTAAACCACACAGCACTTGGGAGCACTAGCAATAAAAGAAAATTCGGTTGATTTAAGAGAGAGTAAAGATTGAATTAGAAATGAGACTGTAGTGGAAACAACTGGTTACAACACAAAACCAAATAATAAAATACAACCCTGGGTCTACACTTATCAATAGTTCCCGTCCCTACCTAGTTAAGTAGATCTCCCCCTTCAGTCTGTTGCAGAGCTGGCTGGGTTCTCGAGAACCAGGATCCAAACGCCATGAAAGGTCCTTTTCTCCATCTCTCAATGACTGGACACAGAGTGCTTCTCCTGCCGCTGTGTTATACTGAAAATAGCCTTTCTTTGCCATTCACAGACAGGGTCAACTCCTCTCTTGTTGTAAAGTTTCTTTTCTACTTTGAAGTTGTTTTGATGGTTTGTTGTTGCCTCTGACGGTTTCCCTTTCAAAGTCTTGGCATTGTGCAAGGCTAAACAACTGAGCCTTGCATTGCATCATGACCAAACTAGGAGGGGTGACAAATCTCCCTTTCCCAGATGGGCCATCACCAATGCACATTATCTTCTGGTGACTAATGTCTACTTCACGACCATAAAGCATACTTGCAATATATATCAATTGTTCCTTAAATATTTCCATACATACATCTTGCAGTGATTATGAATCTTGACAGTTTGAGCTTTCAGTAGATACCTCTCGTGTTGCTCTTTTATGGATAAATATCCTGTAAGACGTGTTTGGAGTAGTGAGTTTGTCAGGTCTGAGGTGAGAGAGATTTGCAAAGAACAGGGGGGACCCTTTGCTAAGGGATCTCGGTGTCACAGGATCAGATGAGAAGTGACTTTGTCATGAGATTTCTGACACTTCGTGGTACAAGAACCCAGAATGAAAATAGTTCCAAACATTCAGAACCTTTAGAGACGTGGCTTGAGTTTGCGTTTAGATTTAGTCAAAGGTCTGGCCTGGAAGGAGGAGTTTGTCTTTTTTATGGTTAGTTTTGGTTTTGGAGCCAGTTCTCTTGATGATTGCAGTATAAAACCTTAGATAATAAAGCTGTGCCATTCACTCCATATTCAAGGTTTCAACTGAGCTTCTGCCATTCAGGCTTTCTCAATGTTTGCAAAGCCCCTTGAGATCTCTGATGGTTAGTTCTATAGGGTGCATCTGTGAGACCCGTATTTCACCCCAGTGCAGAGCTCCACTGGGGTGGCAACAGCAGAAGCTGTAGTGTAGACTGAGTTGAGGAGCCCTTTCCGCTGGGTCACTGAACCTTGCTCTGAGCCAGGTTAGAAGACAAGGTAGCAAAAATTCACCCATGTCCTGTTCAGGCTACTGTTTCCACTGTTCCAACGAATGGTGGAGTTGCATGGGAGGTGAATTACTCGTCCCATTTCTTCCAGTGTAGACGAGGCCTAGAAGAGTGAATTAACCACCCCTGACATATTCTTCAGCCTTGACGCAAATCTAATTGGGCCTTTTTTGTTTGTTGGTTTGTTTATAAATTTAATTGGGGCTAAAAAAGAAAATCTGGGCAAATGCTTAATTCCCTAAAAGGAACCGAGATGCTTCACGAATATACTGCTGTCTCCTCGCAAAACGTTCCCGGCAGTTACATCTTTTGATGAATATGCATTAGGGTGCCACAGTCTGCCTCTCATGTACGCTGCAGTTGCTGCCTTAGAAATGTGTGTAATTATCTGTGCGTTGGGTGCCTTGTCTCTTTCTCCTCTTAATTAAGTAACTGCTCTGATGGAAGAGCTTTGTTTGTGTTTATTTGGCAGTTGCAGGCCTGTGACAGTTTGTGTGGAGAAAGTTTTTCATTTTTTTTAATTTTTTTATCTCCAAAAATTTAGGAGACTTTAAAAACAAAAGTATTTAGAGCAAACATGATCTTCCTGTATGCAAAATTGATGAAAGAAAAAGACTTACAGAGATAAAATGCACAGTGGTTGTTTTTATATAAAAGCTAAACATTGGATGCCTATAACGCTAATGTTACTTAAAAATAGTATGGCCCGCTAGTATGTCCAGCCCCGGAGCACCCACGGAGTTGGCGCCTATGGGTGGCAGTGGCCTGGGTGGGGATAACCGAACACATTTGGCCACCGTACTGCTTTAGGTTAGCAACGACTTTCATTGCTACCAACCCAGGCTAGATTGGAACAGGGACCTGGAGGGAAAGGTTTTCTCCTGTTATGGTCTCCTTGCAGTTCTCCGTGTCTGAATGAGTGTCCCAAGCTTACGCTGTGACACTCCCCTGGGGTAACCCGGGCTGTGAGGCACCCCGCTACCACTCGCCCTTAGCGTGAGGAAGTCTTGTCTGTGCCTGCTGGAGGTCAGCTCCCTGGCTCCACCAGCCTCTGGCAACAGAAACCTGGTGTCCCAGGCCTCCGCAGGTCTCGCTCTCTCCGTGCAGGTTAGCGATGGGCCCACCCCAACCTCCGAGTCCTTGGGCTTCCCTCCAGCATCCTGCCCTGATCCGCTGAACACTCACCGAACTCTCAAAGGAACGGCACACACCAGCTTACAAGATTCAACACAGGGATGCCCTCTCTGCTTAATCCACCGCACGGAGCGAGGGTTATAGTGACAACAGGAATACATTTATCACCAAAGAACAAGATCCAAGTGATAGTAAGTAAGAATATTGGAAACGAATCGTTATCAGTAAAACAACATCATAACATGCTTTCTAGAGCCTACACTTCGCTCCTAAGGCATTGCCCTGTCTTTTGCAGGCTAGCTCGCCCCAAGTGCTTTCCCCCAGCGTTTTTAAATGTAACCCCTTTAGATGGGGCGCTCCTGAAATGCCACACCAAGCCTCTAGCCCCCAGGACTGCAGCAGCAACAGCTACAGCGGCTCAGGACTCCATTTCCCAGGCTGCCTAGGGTCCAGGGCAGAGAGAGAACAGGCCACCAACACCACCAGAACCAGCCCGAAGCCAGAACTCCACCACAAAGGTTTGGGTTTACTCTCGGTTTTGGCTGTGTTTGGAAGAGTGGAGCAGAGAGAGAGGTGTCACCGCCAGGGAGGACCCAAGGGAAGACTGCGTCTTTGGGGGATTTCTGGGACATTGGACAATGTAACTCAGCACAGAGCAGGAACCCAGGAGTCTGAGGAGTCCCACGGTCAGGCTACCAGGAGCCAGCCTACCTGCACTTTGGAATCCAGGCCAGAGAGCCACAAGGATGATCCGACATCCCTGGGGTGGATGCTTTGTAGCAACAGCCCTGTGTGTTTTGATATTGTGTTCTGAGCTGATCACCGACTTCAGCGCCGGATCACTCATGAAAGACTGAGCCTAAACTCAGTATGTGCCTAGGCAGGCCCTGGGAGGGAGCCCAGGATGGTTGGTACGGGCTGTGCATTTGGAGGGGCAGAGTTTATGTATTGTTGTTTTGTCTTTTATTTTCCTGAGGCTATTTTCCATTGTCCCCTATCCTGAGTACCCCAGACCTAATAACGCCCCGGTTACTGTTTTATTACTCTGGGAATTGGGATCACTATTTTATTTTATTGTGCTCTGACAGACATTCCTCCATGAGATTGGGAATGGAATATTTTCCCAAGGGGCACTACTCTGCGTTCTCTGCTCTAGGTGGGGTTTCTTTGAGTGGAGGCACCAGGCAACCATATAGATGAACCCAGGACCCATAGCCCTGAGAATAAAAGGGAGAAGGCTGCAGCCAGGCCTCAGGGCTGGTTTACATACCAGAATGGCTGAGATATCCCTTTCATAAGACCAAGGCCTCTGGTAATTTACCTTCGCAGATTGAAGGATGCCAGGATGTGTCTCTGCACCTTCAGATGTACCATACCAGACCTTTGATATTCACCTGAAAATAGTGTCCCCCTTGCCCTGCTGTTTACCTCTTCCTGTTAATTTCCTTCTGAAATCTCTGCAAGCTCTTCATTAGCATTTGACTCAATATGCTAATAGAATTCTGTTGTCAGACACACAATGGTCCATTAGAGAGAGAAGTGTCTGTCTCCCACCTTCTGTCTGGAGAAGTTGGTCTCAAGGCATGCTACTTTTGAGTGACCTGCCTTTAACTATGAGGCCGAGAGAACATAATGTCTTACATATTTTCCATACATTTATCCCACAATGATTCTTGATAACCAGTGTGACACAGACTTTTACTGGAGACCTTACATGACATTGTTTTGGGGTACCCCTGTGTTTCCCTCTGCCAGTTGGCATCAAGAGGTCCTTGGGTCATATACGTACTGTGACCTTCCACAATGTCTAGCGAAGCAAGATTGTTCCTGGCATGGCCTGAAACCATTCAGATTCCAGCCTCCTCAGAGCTACGCTTCCCTGTCTCTGTGTCTGTCAATTTTTGAGATACTAACGAGGCTCCTATTTTTCAGTCTGGACTCCAGACATATTCATTTTGATCTGGCTTATAAATATTTGAGCTGCAAGTGTAACCTTTTAGTAATGTGCCTTCAGGTGCATTACATCAAAGACCCTATTGAAGTCTGGGCTTGAGTTTTGGCTGGTCTGTGTCCTGAGTTATAACAGTATCCAGACATATCTTTCCAGTGGATAGAAAACTCAGATATCTTTTTATTTCCCTCCTTTGCTACAGATCAACTAGTATTCACTCCCCAGCCCTTTCTTTTAACATCAATGTGCCCTAATACTGGGCTTGGCATTTGGCTGTAGATGCACGCTGGGTATTAATGCAGGAGCTATTGTACCAAGGAGACAAACAGGGAATGAAGAGATTTTGGGGCCATAAAGTAATGACAGCAACGTAGCCTAACTAGACGCAAAGTATTTTGTTACAGACACAGTGGAAAAGATCGATTCAGTGTGATGCAGTGCAGGCTGCACCACTCAGGACCTGATCCAAAGCCCATAGAGGTGAAGGAGAATCTTCCATTTACTCCAGTGGGCTAGGGATTAACTTTGGGCCCAATTCTGCAAATGCTTACCTGCCTGGGTAATCCAACGGGACCACTCATGAGTAGAGACGGAGATGCAGTACAGCTCCAGAGAGGTTCACAGGTATGTGGCTTCAATATGCATAGAAGGGTATAGCCTACCTTTCTGCATGTGTGTACATAATGCCTGTTCATGCAAAACCTCAAGGATTTATGCTGGAAGATTTTCCTTTTAAAAAATAAAATGCAAGCAAGCTTAAACTCTCCTCTTCATGGGCTTCACACCACATTGCTCTTTCTTCTGCCCATCCATCCAAAACGTTTCAATAATAAAGCAAAGCCAGGCCAGATTCTGCTTGCCTTGCTCTGGATCCTGCAAACATTACATAGATAAGTAATCCTACTGAAGAAGTCAATAGCACTTCTCAGATGCTTAAAATTGCACGTTATGTAAATGTTTTGAAGATCAAGGCCTTAGCCTGAAGGAGTATGGCAAGCAAGATTTGACTCATAGGGGTGGACGATTCCTGGAAAAATACGTATTTTGTTGTTGTTGAGAGAATGGTTTAGATGTTCAGAATCCTCTTGGTTTAAGCAAATATTTTGATTACAACTAAGTGAGAACATAACAAATGCTGTTTAGACAAAAGCAACACATTCACTATTAGTTTTAGACAATTTGTTCTAATATCGTCTTGAATCATCCATTTATTCCCCCATAAAGATTTGATTGCTTTACTTGTTTCATTAGTCTTTATTTGTTTAATCATCTGTTTAATCACTGGTTTAAGTGGAAAGATTACATGAAGATATTTAATGTTTAATGGTACTTTCGTTCTGACGTCTAATCCAGTGTTCTGTTTTATTGCTGTTTATTATCCTAGTTCATTGCTGTTTGTGAGCCAGTCCTGGGGTAGATTGGCTTTTCCTGGGGAATCAGTAATTTTCTAGTTTACCACCAGGGGCATGTGATTTTCCCAGGGGGAAAAAATTGCATTATAATAATACTGGGAAACCTCGTGACCCCAACCAAATCTGAGCAGATATAGGATGAGTTGATCTCCGTCGTCGCCAGCATTTAGACATGGTTGAGGGCGGTGTGGGGGATATCTAGCTTTATGCGATGTGAGGACCATTGAATATGTGTCTCTTGTTTCCGGATGCAATCTTGTCACTGAATTTTCTGATCTGAAGTTAATTTTCTTTATAGACATATATGTATATGGAGGTATGTGTGTAACATGGCTAGACAGTATTTTACAGCCATTTCTACTTATATTTGATGGCCAAAAATTAGAAGAGTTATGAGGGCCCAAAGCTTGCTCAGAAAAAAGTGGTTAATTTTGAGAATAAAACCAGCTATTTTGGAATAGCCATATCTAGCTAGCTAGCCATCACCTCAGGTCTGAGTGCTTCTCAGCCCTCTGATCCTGTTAAACAAAAGGCTTGTAACAAGCCAGTTAATGTCACTCAACCTGTGGGTGCTGCCGCATGTGACCTGGGAGTCCTTGAAACCATGGGCGCCATTCATCAATGGGACGGAAATGTTGAGTGTACGCCCGCCTACGATGACTTTGCAGACATTGTCTAATGTACTCAGGTTGTATTTAACCCCAAAAAGGTTATTAAATAGCACAACCAATGTTCCCCCTAATTTTTGACAGGCCGTGTGTGCAAAAATTTTCTCCTGTGCAAATTGTTGTGCTTCTGTGCAAATGTTTGTGTGCATGGTATTTCGCTGTGTGTGGGGGGTTTAGGATCTGCGCACAGCTTAGAGGGAACAGTGACCACAACCCAAACACCCCGAACTCCTGCTGAAGGCATTCAAGGGAACTCATTCATGCTGAGAAAAACTAGTGCTCTGTGGTTCAGAAATGAAATAGTATCTATGAAAAATGGGGTTGGGGAGGGATGGAGACAGGTCAGGATTCTAAAATGAATCACAGCGGGGAGCAGAATCCTGCCTGGATTTATGGATTTCAAGGCCTTGAGAATCCAGGCTTCTTGGAACATTTTTTTTAAAGTCCCTGTCTCTGTTCGAGAACTAAAAGTTAAGAGCATGGTTTCAGCTTGTTCGCTGCAGGGGACTCTCATCGGCTCACAGGTCCCAGGAGAGGGCAGTAGTTAACATACACAAACGGGATAGGAGCAGGTTGCTAAAGGAAATCCCATTCTTCCTGCAGAACAGCACCTTTATACACAGCGCTTCAGAATGGCCCTGTGCATGGCTGGACAGCATGATTCTGGGGGAGACACAGCCTCTGGCCTGGAACAATCGCTGGGGTGAGACATGCATTTGCTTCCTGATGAGAGTGAGTCAGAGGTGCACAAAGTGTTTTATATCCGCAGGGAAACAACACATCCTGACCGTCTTCTAGTTACCGTCACTCCAGTGCTGTGAGTGAGGGAGTGAAAAGCTGAGAGGTTTCGGGTGTGCTCAGGCCATCAAACCTGGGATGCGTGATTCCTTTTCCCATCGGCGGATGGGAGCCCAAGCAATGAAGAAGAGCCATAAAGACGCAGCGGGTCGTTCCCTGTTATGTGGCAAGAGGGGCAAAGCTGCAAAGTCTGACTGGTTGGGAACTTCTCCAGGGCGGTGTTGGACTGTGGGGTGGGGCCCATCCAGCAATTCAATCAGACTGAAAGAGGAGGAGGAGCTTTCTCTCCACAAGCCCAGGAGGAGAGAAAGCTGCCTGCTCAAGCCAGGGAGAGGAGGGGGAGATTCCCCCGCCACGCTCCTTTCCTATCCCCTGGGCCCATTTCCATTTCTGTGGTTTGCTTTTTTACTTAGCTACAGTGGTTTTTTGCCTTTGCCCATCAGGCTAAGTTCAGAGATCAGGCAGGGTTTGACATTCAGACCCAGAGCCCCATGTCTGTTCCTCCCACCTGAATCGGTTTGGCAGAAAATACCAGCACAGAGGGCAGCACGCCTGTATATTCTTCCAGATGCTTGAGCTTTCCCAGCTATCTCGCTGCATCTTTTTCTCCCCCAGCATCTTGTAAAGCTTTCTTGTGCGGTGTGCATGTCGCCAGATGCTTTACAGATAATCTCCTGCAGGGAGAGGATTCCAGTCTTTTGAAGTTCTCCCACAAGTTAATAGGGTCAGGAATAAAGAAGAGGCTCTCTTAATCCCTGGGCATTGTCTCTTTAAAAGACACAACAAAACAAACCCGCACTTTATGACTAATAAAACAAGAGGGAGCTGGGTGACTATGAAGTTGCTTCACCTGGATGAAGGAAGACAGGCTACAAGCTTCATTTGCCTCAGCTGTCTTTGGTTTCAGGCATGGCTGGACTTCAGCATCAAACAAAGAACCTCGTATGCAGAAGTAGGAAGATAATTTCACCCTTCTTTGCGCCGCTTTGACCAAACGTCCGGAGTTGTCAAGAGTTTTCTTTGAGCCTGGGAGCCGAGGGGAGATCTGTCTTCAGGAGATTTAATAAGGACAGTGTGTCCGGTAGTTTAATAATGATATTTTAAAGAGTGCCTCTCCCGATTATCAAATGACTTTTACTGCACAGCTCTGCCGATGCTCACTGCCCCTGCCTCCCTTCTCTGCCCAAGGCCAATAGAAGGGATTAATATTTCATGCAACGGCTGTGTTTTTACTCCGAAAGGCTTGATATGAGACATGCAATATTTCACCAGCTCCTGTGTTTGTCTGCTCCTGTAATCATCCGCCTCAATCACTGGTGCAATATTTTATGAATTAATAAAAATGATCATGGACAGTCCAGTGGGATGCTGGGAAAAATGTGCTCAGTAGAATTTTAATGAGCACTGTGGGGAATTTCAACCTTAGCTTGCTTTTCTTTTTTTTAAACTGCTTTCCTTTTTTCCCCCTCAGTGCTACCCTTGTGGTGAGCTGCTCTAAATCACTGTCACGCAAATTAGGTATTTCCCATCAGTCTGTTGTTTGGCCCATAGCAGTGCCAACGTGTGCCACAAATGCAGCACCGCACACCTGCTCTCCTGTCCTAATTGAACAGATGATCTGCCAATTTGTCATGTTTATCTTTAGCCTCTTCCTAGCATCCAAATGGAGAGTGCGCGGCAGAGCCCCGGAACATTGTGCAGATGTAAGCAGTGTTTTTATGACAGATCTTGTACTCATTATTGAATAATTCATTGTTGCATTAATGTCTTCAGATACCATCTCTCTCTCTCTTTCTCTCTCTCTCTCTCATTCTTCCCACTTGGGAAAACTTTATTATGCCTTGCTCTGAGGACAGAGTATACAGATAAAAGATAATTGCTTGGCTTGACTTCTCCATTGATATGAAAATAAGATCTAAATTATTCACTTCAGTTTAAAGGTTAGTTGAAGGTTATTATAGGGGATAAAAAAATCACTCTTCATAACATTTCTGGTTGAGATGAGACAGGTTGAAAGGCCTAATTTGCACGGCAGGCGGAAGCAGCTTGTTGTGAATAAACTGAGAGACCCTCAAGAGATTTTAATCTAGGAGAAGTCAATTATTTATAAGCAAATTATAGCTGGCTTTTTATATATATAAAACACAGTTAGCCATAAATAAGAACAAGATGGTGCCTATATAACTCAATATGCCTCCTGCTTTTATCATGGTGAAGTCTTTACACATTTTGCTTGCCGTAGTGCTGATTGGCATTTAATGAGCACGCCAATTTCAGATAAGGAGCCTGATCCTGACCCCCTTGAAGTCCCGTTTATTTTGTTCTTTACGTCTCTGTGCTTTTAGTCTCCAGCTCCCCTTTGTGTTGCAGTGTCGTAAATGGAATTAAAGGATTGTAAATTTTCCTACTGAACGATACCTCTTGAAAGCGGGACAGTTCTTTGCAGAGCGATCAGCTTTACTCTAGCTTTTGCATAATACATTTTTACATATGAAAATATTTTAGTGCCTGGTGCAGTGAGAGTGGCAAATCTCCTGTACAGGATTAATAATTAATGTCATGCCTGCTTCTGGAAATCGGGCTGTATTTCAGTAAGTATCTAGTGGCCTCAGCCTAACCACAGCCTTATGTATTAATCATCTGCAGCCAATGTTATCCAAATAAATAGCTGGGGAAAATGAGATCACTTACCCATTGTGGAACTGGAACCCAAACTCCTTGCATGTACAGTATGTCTTTGCATAAATCACTATGTGTTTGTATGTGTAAAGTCAGCCTTCAAAGGGACATCTAAATCTTCCAACTGAATGCTTGCATTGATCCATAGACGTATAAATGCTCATTTTCTGGGCATTCATGTTGATCCCGGGCATCTTTCTGTTAAGGAACCCAGGTTTGAAAGTGATACATTATAACATAATTTGCTTGAACCATGTTAATGTCATAATGCACGCACTTAGTGCTACTACTCAGATGTTCTTCATCAGCTTTCCAGGAGTCCATGAATGTTGGTATGGATGGGTACAGCTTGCTCAGGAAGGACAGACAGGGGAAAAAGGGAGGAGGTGTTGCCTTATATATTAAAAATGTACACACCTGGACTGACGTGGAGATGGACACAGGGGACGGAAGTGTTGAGAGTCTCTGGGTTAGGCTAAAAGGGATAAAAAACAAGGGTGATGTCATGCGAGGAGTCTACTACAGGCCACCTAACCAGGTGGAAGAGGTGGATGAGGCTTTTTTTAAACAACTAACAAAATCATCCAAAGCCCAAGATTTGGTGGTGATGGGGGACTTCAACTATCCAGATATATGTTGGGAAAATAACACAGCGGGGCACAGACTATCTAATAAGTTCTTGGACTGCATTGCAGACAACTTTTTATTTCAGAAGGTTGAGAAAGCTACTGGGGGGAAGCTGTTCTAGATTTGATTTTAACAAATAGGGAGGAACTCGTTGAGAACTTGAAAGTAGAAGGCAGCTTGGATGAAAGTGATCATGAAATCGTAGAGTTCACAACTCTAAGGAAGGGTAGAAGGGAGTACAGCAAAATAGAGACAATGGATTTCAGGAAAGCGGATTTTGGTAAGCGCAGAGAGCTGATAGGTAAGGTCCCATGGGAATCAAGACTGAGGGGAAAAACAACTGAGGAGAGCTGGCAGTATTTCAAAGGGACACTATTAAGGGCCCAAAAGCAAACTATTCCGCTGGGTAGGAAAGATAAAAAATGTGGCAAAAGACCACCTTGGCTTAACCACGAGATCTTGCAAGATCTAAAAAATAAAAAGGAGTCATAAAAAATGGAAACTAGGACAAATTACAAAGGATGAATATAGGCAAACAACACGGGAATGCAGGGGCAAGATTAGAAAGGCAAAGGCACAAAATGAGCTCAAACTAGCTGCAGGAATAAAGAGAAACAAGAAAACTTTTTATCAATACATTAGAAGCAAGAGGAAGACCAAGGACAGGGTAGGCCCACTACTCAGTGAGGAGGGAGAAACAGTAACAGGAAACTTGGAAATGGCAGAGATGCTTAATGACTTCTTTGTTTCGGTCTTCACCGAGAAGTCTGAAGGAATGCCTAACATAGTGAATGCTAATGGGAAGGGGGAAGGTTTAGAAGATAAATTAAAAAAAAGAACAAGTTAAAAATCACTTAGATAAGTTAGATGCCTGCAAATCACCAGGACCTGATGAAATCCATCCTAGAATACTCAAGGAGCTAATAGAGGAGGTATCTGAGCCTCTAGCTATTATCTTTGGTAAATCATGGGAGACAGGAGAGATTCCAGAAGACTGGAAAAGAGCAAATATAGTGCTCATCTATAAAAAGGGAAATAAAAACAACCCAGGAAACTACAGACCAGTTAGTTTAACTTCTGTGCCAGGGAAAATAATGGAGCAAGTAATTAAGGAAATCATCTGCAAACACTTGGAAGGTGGTAAGGTGATAGGGAATAACCAGCATGGATTTGTAAAGAACAAATCATGTCAAACCAATCTGATGGCTTTCTTTGATAGGATAACGAGTCTTGTGGATAAGGGAGAAGCGGTGGATGGGGTATACCTAGACTTTAGTAAGGCATTTGATACGGTCTCGCATGATATTCTTATCAATAAACTAGGGAAATACAACTTAGATGGGGCTACTATAAGGTGGGTGCGTAACTGGCTGGATAACCATACTCAGAGAGTAGTTATTAATGGTTCCCAATCCTGCTGGAAAGGTATAATGAGTGGGGTTCCGCAAGGGTCTGTTTTGGGACCGGCTCTGTTCAATATCTTCATCAACGACTTGGATATTGGCATAGAAAGTACGCTTATTAAGTTTGCAGATGATACCAAACTGGGAGGGATTGCAACTGCTTTGGAGGATAGGGTCATAATTCAAAATGATCTGGACAAATTGGAGAAATGGTCAGAGGTAAACAGGATGAAGTTTAATAAGGACAAATGCAAAGTGCTCCACTTAGGTAGGAACAATCAGTTTCACACATACAGAATGGGAGGAGACTGTCTAGGAAGGAGTACGGCAGAAAGGGATCTAGGGGTTATAGTGGACCACAAGCTAAATATGAGTCAACAGTGTGATGCTGTTGCAAAAAAAGCAAACTTGATTCTGGGCTGCATTAACAGGTGTGTTGTGAGCAAGACATGAGAAGTCATTCTTCCGCTCTACTCTCCGCTGGTTAGGCCTCAACTGGAGTATTGTGTCCAGTTCTGGGCACCTCATTTCAAGAAAGATGAGGAGAAATTGGAGAGGGTCCAGGGAAGAGCAACAAGAATGATTAAGGGTCTAGAGAACATGACCTATGAAGGAAGGCTGAAGGAATTGGGTTTGTTTAGTTTGGAAAAGAGAAGACTGAGAGGGGACATGATAGCGGTCTTCAGGTATCTAAAAGGGTGTCATAAGGAGGAGGGAGAAAACTTGTTCATCTTAGCCTCTGAGGATAGAACAAGAAGCAATGGGCTTAAACTGCAGCAAGGGAGGTTTAGGTTGGACATTAGGAAAAAGTTCCTAACTGTCAGGGTGGTTAAACACTGGAATAAACTGCCCAGGGAGGTTGTGGAATCTCCATCTCTGGAGATATTTAAGAGTAGGTTAGATAAATGTCTATCTGGGATGACCATGAAGGCAGGGGGCTGGATTCGATGACCTCTCGAGGTCCCTTCAGCCCTAGAATCTATGAATCTATGAGTCCCACCCTGAGGTCCTCCCTCAGTCACTACTCAGGCAAAATGCCAGTTGATTCCCATTGATTGAATAATGATGTTGGGCTTTGGTCCAAAAACTTTTTATGATAGCACTAGTTGTCATGCCTATAGTTAAGGTTGCCTGATCTTTTCCATTATAAGACCCTGCTTTCAGTTCCTTATAACTTTGTCAAACTTCAGCTGCTCAGACTGAAATTTTCCATGCCTCAGGCTCAATTTTTAATTTTTATCTATTTATTTTTTTAAAGCTTCAGCTAAGAGAGTATACCCACTTCTGAGAATGAGGCGAGGGAAAAATACAGTCTGGCCAGGTTAAAAAAGTTCTTAGAACTGTTTCCTTGAACAGCTGTAGCACCTTCATGCTTTGGTACAATTTTTTGGTACTTGAAAGTTGGCAGGGGCATGTTGCTCATCTCAGTGATGTCTCTCTTGTTATTTTTGTGGGGAAAATGCTCCATTTGGCCAAGTTCATAGAATCATAGAATATCAGGGTTGGAAGGGACCTTAGGAGGTCATCTAGTCCAACCCCCTGCTCAAAGCAGGACCAATCCCCAATTTTTGCCCCAGATCCCTAAATGGCCCCCTCAAGGATTGAACTCACAACCCTGGGTTTAGCAGGCCAATGCTCAAACCACTGAGCTATCCCTCCCCCCAAGTTATGAGCATTTGAAGAATCTGAGTTCACACATGCTCAGTAGAGACTCGCTGAACTTTGCAACTGAGCTCTCTGAAGATTCCAGCTGCATTGGTTACACTCCATCTCCCCACAGGTCCTATATGCTGCATGTACATCTTCTCCACAGAGCAACTGAGCATGCTCCATTCCATGGCTGCTGAGGCGGAGCAGGACTTTCCCTGTGAGTGCTCCTCCCATCTGCCAGGGATGTCTGTTAGTACTAGGTGCTGTAACGGAGAGCAGGAGATGAGACGTTTTTCTCCTGTGCTCTCAAAGCATCCTTGTTGGTGCACAGACCAAATAGAGAAAGCACTCAAGTATTCATAGAATCATAGAATCATAGAATCTCAGGGTTGGAAGGGACCTCAGGAGGTCATCTAGTCCAACCCCCTGCTCAAAGCAGGACCAAACCCAATTAGATCATCCCAGCCAGGGCTTTGTCAAGCCTGACCTTAAAAACCTCTAAGGAAGGAGATTCCACCACCTCCCTAGGTAACCCATTCCAGTGCTTCACCACCCTACTAGTGAAAAAGTTTTTCCTAATATCCAACCTAAACCTCCCCCTCTGCAACTTGAGACCATTACTCCTTGTTCTGTCATCTTCTACCACTGAGAACACTCTAGATCCATCCTCTTTGGAACCCCCTTTCAGGTAGTTGAAAGCAGCTATCAAATCCCCCCTCATTCTTCTCTTCTGCAGGCTAAACAATCCCAGTTCCCTCAGCCTCTCCTCATAAGTCATGTGCTCCAGCCCCCTAATCATTTTTGTTGCCCTCCGTTGGACTCTTTCCAATTTATCCACATCCTTCTTGTAGCGTGGGGCCCAAAACTGGACACAGTACTCCAAATGAGGCCTCACCAGTGCCGAATAGAGGGGAATAATCACGTCCCTCGATCTGCTGGAAATGCCCCTACTTATACAGCCCAAAATGCCGTTAGCCTTCTTGGCAACAAGGGCACACTGTTGACTCATATTCAGCTTTTCGTCCACCGTAACCCCTAGGTCCTTTTCTGCAGAACTGCTGCCCAGCCATTCGGTCCCTAGTCTGTAGCAGTGCATGGGATTCTTCCGTCCTAAGTGCAGGACTCTGCACTTGTCCTTGTTGAACCTCATCAGATTTCTTTTGGCCCAATCCTCTAATTTGTCTAGGTCCCTCTGTATCCTGTCCCTACCCTCCAGCGTATCAACCACTCCTCCCAGTTTAGTGTCATCTGCAAACTTGCTAAGGGTGCAGTCCACACCATCCTCCAGATCGGTGATGAAGATATTGAACAAAACCGGCCCCAGCACCGACACTTGGGGCACTCCACTTGATACCGGCTGCCAACTAGACATGGAGCCATTGATCACTACCCGTTGAGCACGACCATCCAGCCAGTTTTCTATCCACCTTACCGTCCATTCATCCAGCCCATACTTCCTTAACTTGCTGGCAAGAACACTGTGGGAGACTGTATCAAAAGCTTTGCTAAAGTCAAGAAATAGCACATCCACTGCTTTCCCCTCATCCACAGAGCCAGTTATCTCATCATAGAAGGCAATTAGGTTAGTCAGGCATGACTTGCCCTTGGTGAATCCATGCTGACTGTTCCTGATCACTTTCCCCTCCTTTAAGTGGTTCAGAATTGATTCCTTGAGGACCTGTTCCATGATTTTTCCAGGGACTGAGGTGAGACTGACTGGCCTGTAGTTCCCCGGACCTTCCTTCTTCCCTTTTTTAAAGATGGGCACTACATTAGCTTTTTTCCAGTCATCCGGGACCTCCCCCGATTGCCATGATTTGTCAAAGATAATGGCCAATGGCTCTGCAATCACATCGGCCAACTCCTTTAGCACCCTCGGATGCAGTGCATCCGGCCCCATGGACTTGTGTTCGTCCAGCTTTTCTAAATAGTCCCGAACTACTTCTTTCTCCACAGAGGGCTGGTCACCTCCTCCCCATACCGTGCTGCGGAGTGCAGCCGCCTGGGAGCTGACCTTGTCTGTGAAGACAGAGGCAAAAAAAGCATTGAGTACACTAGCTTTCTCCACATCCTCTGTCACTAGGTTCCCTCCCTCATTCAGCAAGGGGCCCACACTTTCCTTGACTTTCTTCTTGTTGCTCACATACCTGAAGAAACCCTTCTTGTTACTCCTAACATCTTCGGCTAGCTGCAACTCCAAGTGTGATTTGGCCTTCCTAATTTCACTCCTGCATACCTGAACAATATTTATATACTCCTCCCTGGGCATTTGTCCAATCTTCCACTTCTTGTAAGCTGCTTTTTTGTGTTTAAGACGAGCAAGGATTTCACTGTTAAGCCAAGCTGGTCGCCTGCCATATTTACTTTTCTTTCTACACATTGGGATGGTTTGTCCCTGCAACCTCAATAAGGATTCTTTAAAATACAGCCAGCTTTCCTCGACTCCTTTCCCCATCATGTTATTCTCCCAGGGGACCTTGCCCATCAGTTCCCTGAGGGAGTCAAAGTCTGCTTTTCTGAAGTCCAGGGTCTCTGTTCTACTGCTCTCCTTTCTTCCTTGTGTCAGGATCCTGAACTCGACCATCTCATGGTCACTGCCTCCCAGGTTCCCATCCACTATTGCTTCCTCTACTATTTCCTCCCTGTTTGTGAGCAGCAGGTCAAGAAGAGCTTTTCCCCTAGTTGGTTCCTCCAGCACTTGCACCAGGAAATTGTCCCCTACACTTTCCAAAAACTTCCTGGATTGTCTGTGGACCGCTGTATTGCTCTCCCAGCAGATATCGGGGTGATTAAAGTCACCCATGAGAACCAGGGCCTGTGATCTAGTAACTTCTGTTAGTTGCTGGAAGAAAGCCTCGTCCACCTCATCCCCCTGGTCTGGTGGTCTGTAGCAGACTCCCACCACGACATTACCCTTGTTGCTCCCACTTCTAAATTTAATCCAGAGACTCTCAGGTTTTTCTGCAGTTTCATACTGGACCTCTGAGCAGTCATACTGCTCTCTTACATACAACGCAACTCCCCCACCTTTTCTGCCCTGCCTATCCTTCCTGAACAGTTTATATCCATCCATGACAGTACTCCAATCATGTGAGTTATCCCACCAAGTCTCTGTTATTCCAATTACATCATAATTCCTTGACTGTGCCAGGACTTCCAGTTCTCCCTGCTTGTTCCCCAGGCTTCTTGCATTTGTGTATAGGCATTTAAGATAACTCACCGATCGTCCTGCTGTCCCAGTGTGGGGCAGGAGCCCTCCCCTCTTGCACTCACCTACTTGTGCTTCCTCCCGATATCCCACTTCCCCACTTACCTCGGGGCTTTGGTCTCCTTCCCCCGGTGAACCTAGTTTAAAGCCCTCCTAACTAGGTTAGCCAGCCTGCTTCCAAAGATGCTCTTCCCTCTCTTCGTCAGGTGGAGCCCATCTCTGCCTAGCACTCCTTCTTCTTGGAACACCATCCCATGGTCAGAGAATCCAAACCCTTCTCTCCGACACCATCTGCGTAGCCATTCGTTGACTTCCACGATTCGACGGTCTCTACCCCGGCCTTTTCCTGCCACAGGGAGAATGGACGAGAACACCACTTGCGCCTCAAACTCCTTTACCCTTCTTCCCAGAGCCACGTAGTCTGCAGTAATACGCTCAAGGTCATTCTTGGCAGTATCATTGGTGCCCACATGGAGAAGCAGGAAGGGGTAGCGATCTGAGGGTTTGATGAGTCTCGGCAGTCTCTCCGTCACATCACGAATCCTAGCCCCTGGCAAGCAGCACACCTCTCGGTTTTCCCGGTCAGGGCGGCAGATAGATGACTCAGTACCCCTGAGGAGAGAGTCCCCGACCACCACCACCCTCCTCCTCCTCTTGGGAGTGGTGGTCGTGGAACCCCCATGTCTAGGACTGTGCATCTCATGCCTTCCAGTCAGTGGAGTCTCCTTCTGCTCTGTTCCCTCAGATGTATCATTCACTCCACTCTCTGCACTAGTACCTGTGGAGAGAACATGAAAACGGTTGCTCATCTGAATATGCGTTTCTGGTACATGGACTTGTCTCATACTCTTTCCTCTTCTGGAGGTCACATGCCGCCAATGGTCCTCACTGGCCTTCTGTCCTCGCTGCGTAGCCTGCTCTGAATCCTCAGAACACTGTGCCCGCTGAAGCCGATCCTGACGTCTATCCAGGAACTCCTCATTTTCTTTTATGGAACGCAGGGTTGATACTCGTTTCTCCAGACCTTGAATCTTCTCTTCCAATATGGAGATCAGCTTGCACTTTGTACAGACAAAGTCGCTTCTATCCTGTGGAAGAAAGACAAACATGGCACATCCTGTGCAGGTCACGACAGCGGATCGCTCAGCATCCATAGTCCCTTCCTTTGAAGAGTTTCCTCACTCAGCTGGTTCACAGCTGACTGACTGTCTTCTTAGAAGAGCCTGGAACAAAGCACTCCCAAATCACACTATTCAAACAGGAAATCAAACACGGTCAAACTGCCAATCTGTCCCCACAACAGATACTCACTCCCCCGTCTGCAGCCCCTTGGTAGCTCTGCCTCTGCCTCTGCCTATTAAAGGACTATTCTGTGGATCTAAAGAGTTTAGCTGGTTGGACGAACTTCAGTAGCACCATATTCCATCGGAATCTAAATGTTTCGTGAAATAGGATGTTCCGGCAAAATCGACCCAGTTTCGACATTTGGGATGAAATGTTTCGATTTTTCATTTTGAAATGACTTTTTGTTTCCATTTTTTAGTGCTGGTTAAAAAAAATTAGTTGAAACAGGTTTCCATTGGAAAATGCCATTTTGGTAAAACAGATTTTTTTTTTTTGGTGTGAAATCATATAGATTTTGTTAACATTTTGTTTTTAAAAAATGGAAAAAACATTTTCAAAAATGTCAGTGTCTCGCTCCATATTTTTGGAATGAAAGCTTTGATTTTTTTTTGTTTTAATCAACTTTTAAAAAAATATATTTTATATTATAAAAATTAAAAATAGATGAAATAGATACAAAAAGTTTAGGATTGATCAAAACAAAACATTCTGATTGATCTGAATTAATTTATTTTTAATTTTGTAACATTTTGGCTCTTTGGGACAATTTTTTTTCAAAATCTTAATTTTTCCTGAGATGGAAGGTCCATTTTCCAACCAGTTCTAATTATGATATAATATAAAATAAGAAAGTCAAAATAAAAAAAACAATATTTGTTTTGTCTAAACAAAATGTTTCAATCAACCAAAAAGGAATTTTTTCCCCCAGAATTTTCCTTCATGGAGAATTTTGAAATTGTTGGTTTTGCTTTGATTTAGAATGAAGCCAAATTTCAAAATCTTGAAATCCTTTGCAAAACAGAATGTCCACCTTCATGCCAAGTCTAACGATCCCAACCTTGATGAAAAACCATGTGGAAATCAATACGGTTCCATGTGATGGAAATTTTTCTTTTTCCTTTTTTTTTATTAAAAATGTAGCAAATTCCATACAACGTCCCCACCATCACCACATAGTTCAAAAAGTCGCAAATTTAAATACTCAAAAGTCAGGAAATATCAATATTTGAGTGGTCATGCAACCTTCATTTGTTCCCCTTGTACATGTGCATTAGGATGTGAATTAATCATTTGACTTAAATATTCTTTCAGCATAGGATTTTAAATGTGATTTGGAAGTACAAGGAACGCTAACCAGCGTTTCAGCTGGGCTGTGGTTTGTGGAGTTGCTCACAGATATTCAGTCTGGTTTTTCTGAAAGCGTCAGTGGTTTGTAGTCAGGAAGCTGGGAATTTAAAAGGGACTGGGTGCGCATCAAAGATAATATAACTCGGCAGTTCTCACAGCACTTTAAATATTTGAGATGTTTTTAATTGGGCAACTCTAGATCTTTCTGATACCTTCTTAATCGAGCTTTCTCTAGCAATCTGAAACACAGATCCCGGCATCTTCAGTGAGCACTGAGTGAAAAGAGAATGGGCTAGGTGGATAGTTTTTTACTCACAGACACATTTCTGATTCCCTTACCAGAAGCAGGAGTTCAAGGATCCCGGTGCTTTGCAGACACGACTGACGTCTCACACCCGTCAGATAATTAAATATCACTATCCCCCTTCTCAAGGGAATGAACTGAGCTGAGGTCACACACGGGTTCAGTGACCGCAGGGAATGGCATGCTGGCGTCTCCCAGGGTATATCTCCCGAGCAATTAAAAACCCGTGGCTGGCCCAGGCCAGCTGGATCAGGCTAAGGGGCTGTTTCATTGCGTTGTAGACGCTCAGGCTCAGGCTGTAGCCCAGGCTGTAGGACCCTGCAACGTTTCTCTGAAATGTGGGACTGATGGATTCTGAAGGGAGGTTCATCTACTCCTCTGAGGCTGATGGCACCTCTATCTGAACCCGCAAGAGATGAGATGAAACAGCAGCCCAGCCTTAGGGCTCCATGAGAGAGACAGAGGAACATCCTTTCCCCATCCCAGGGGCAAATACATGTTAGCTGTAGATTAACCTTTGATATAGTCTTATCCTAACAAGTGTCCAGTCAATTACAAAGTGATGCAGTATTTGGATATGGGGGACGTTGCTCTTTGTTCAGCACCCAGCGATGCTGTCACTGTGGAAGTGCCGCTAATCAGTCGTGTACCTCTCCACCCTGATCAGAAAGCCTTCAAGCTGTCAGCTGATGTTATTTATGCTTGTATATTTTGTTTGAAGTGAGATGTAAGCAAAGCCCATGTGTGCCTCCAATCTGCTTTGTAGCCGAAGAAAGGAAAGAGCGAAGAATATGTTTGCAGTCGTGTCTGGCCCTTGATTTGCAGCTTTGCACGGTGTTGATTTGGGGTCTGGAGTGCACTTTCCTCTGTAGTAAAGCAGCAGCTGAGCTGTTTCTGTATGCACAGAGATGTCATGTTAGAGTTAAACCCTTTTACCTTTTATTTAACATTCACAGAGGCTTGACAGGTAATCTCAGGAGTTAGATCATTATGGCAGCTAGTGCTAACCTGTAGCAAATGATGCTTTGTAAATCCCCTGGCAAAAGTAATAGGCTTTTTTCTGCCTCCCTTTTCTTTTTGCAATTAGTGCGACAGACCCATGGGTGGTAACCTTTGAATCTCGCCTCCCTCAACCTGCAGCTGCGTTGAGATTTGGTTTCCATGACCCGCGGTAGAAGGAATACTGAGATTTACACAGACAATTAGAGACTGCCAGTGTCTTTGACGGGGAGTGAGAGCAGAGAGCTGCTGCTCATGGTGTCTCCTGATTTTAAAGACCGTAGCACCATCCTGGCCTCTCGAGTGATTAGGGATTTAAGCTCAATGCATGGCCTACCTCAAAGCAGTACACTATAGTGTGGAATATCCTCTAGATTCTTTGCTCCATCCAGTGATTTAAAAGAGAGACTGTTCTTTATATAGGACCAAAACAAACCCAGAACGTTAGCCTCTTTTGCAGCCTGTGCAGAGCAACTTTCTTGGTTTCATCCTTGTTTATTCCATAGCATCGCCAGGGTCAATGCTGTCAAGAAAGACTGTTTAAGGGACAGACCCTTTCCCCAGAGCGGGAATGACACTGATGAAAACGCTGTGCAATGCTTGTTGGGGCTCAATGGTTTTGCTTCCCAGGGGTTCGTACAAATGTTTTCCTTTGTTTTAATCTCTTTGAGGTTAGTATTGAGTTTTGGGTTTGAAATCCAAATTTTGCATTGAATCCATGCAGAATTGTGAACGTGGCTTCGTCGTGAAACCAAAAAATAACCCTTTGCTCTTCTGTAGCATGCTCCCTCTTAGTTCCTCAAACTCCTTTACAAATATTAATCGGGCTGTGTGCTTATCTATGCTGGGAAATGGCAGCGTTATAACGCGTGCTAACGCATCCCCATTTCAAAGATGGGAAAACTGAGGCACAGCAGGGTTAGATGGCTTGCCCAACGTCCCACAGAAAGTCAGTGATAGCTTGGGAATAGAATCCAGATGGGTTGACACCGAGGCTCATGTTCTAACTGCCAGGCAGTGCTTCCCTTCAAAACCGATCTCAGGTTTGCTCTTAATTGGGCCCAGGTTGACTTGCAAAGTCTGTAAATTTTAACAGTTTCTGAGGAAAGTGTTGAATTACTAACTAAATCCCACACAGGGAGGTTCTACCTGACACAGTGTGTTCCATTGTGAATAAGAGTTTTTCATTCGGCCCTCAGAGATGCTGACAAATAAGGAGGTAAACCCAAAGAGTTCCCGTGAGCTTAGCTTCTCATTTCGGCTATTTTAATCACTGCTTACTTACGGCGCTGAGGCTTTTACATAAACCGCTGCTGTGATGGAGATGGAGATCACAAATATCTTTAATAGGGTGGTAAATAAATAAATGAAAGTCCTTGACCATTGTCTTTTTCTTTTTTTTTCCTGTTTGGTTTTCTGACCCATACCCACTATTTTAGGAGTTGCCACATGATTCTGCCAGCTGACCTTCAGTTGGCGAGAAAACCAGGAGCTAAATTCTCATAGGCTTGGGAATTTCATTTGTTTTTCCGAAGTCTGATTTGAGTTTGCTCTGCTGGAACAGAAAGAGAGAAAGATGGAAAAAACATTTAGCATGGCCAAAACCTCTCATCAGCCTGAAGTCCTGTTGACCTCTGTGGCAGTTTGAATTTGATCTAATTTAGCAAATAGCCAGTTACTGGAATGAGGGGAGCATTTTCTAGTCTATTTCTTGCTCAGCCGTTGCTGGATTTGTGGTGGGGAGGGGTTAGATAACTAATTGGGTGGAATCGATGGAGCTGGAATAATTATCAGTGGAGTTGCTACGATGACTGTAGTTCTAAATATTGCTCAGGGCGCCTACAGCTGTAGAGAGGAGCTCTTTGATCTTGTATAAATTGAACAAAATAAATAGTGTTACCTTTTCCTCTTGTCCCCATCCCAGATTCCTTGGGATTCTGTTTGAAATTACCCAGATCCTTGACTCTGCGCCTCTCGAAAGGTGTAAGAGATGGATGACATAGTCAGGGTGTTGAGTTAATGGCCTGTTTCTCTAGCGACTTGGCCGCCGCCTTGCTCTGCTCCAACAGTGTAATCTGACCTCAAAGCCATTTTAACCAGCCCAGGGAGGATTAGCAAGTGCAAGAACGAGCCTCAGGCAGTGCAGAGCTGATGTAAGAGCCCTGATGCTAATCCCCTCCTTGCTGCAGAGAACGAGAAGAAGGGGACATGGACAGAAAAATGGGGCACCCTGGAGCTGTGCTGATCCTCAGTTACCCTTTCCCCCTGTTGCAGCAGGACACAAGTTACAGCCGCCCTTTGGCTGTTCTAACTTGACCCGGGGGGATCTGCCAGCACACTGCTGTGCTAGGCTCAGAGCACGCAAAGGGGAGATCTAAGATGCCATTGCACATGTCCACCCTGACTTCTAGTCTGTGCCCTACATGATTGGTCCCAAAGGGTGCTGATTAAAATCTGTAGATATTAGCGTTCCTAGTCGTTCCTGCTGGATGAGTGTAGCTAATGTTCTGCAGAGATCTGCTAAAACTGAAATTCCTGCCACCCGTTTCTATGCAGCAGTTACAGGGGTGCCCCATTAACCACAGGTAACTGGTTTGCCTAGTACCTGTAAAAATGTTGATAGTAACCTAACCCGTCTTTATAAGGAGTGAGCGGTTTGATGGCAGGAACCTAACCTCCTGTATTAGGTATCTGCATTCCTGCTGCTAAGTGCCCATGAAATGAATTAATCATCAGGGGAAAAATTGCCTAGGAGAGTTAAGTTCTAGCACCACCCCCAGTCAGAGGGGTGGATCTTCTCTGGGGTCCGCGTTTGTGACTCTCGCTCAGGTTCTGTAGATGGATGTTTCATGTCAGGGACCGAGGCATCAGCCTTGGAAATGTCAAAAGAAGCCGCCTTCAGAAATTTTGTTTTTCCCTTAATGAAACCCTACTGTCCTCAGATAAATGTGGGTAGCCCAGCTTTTTAGCAGCTAGCTGAGAGGCTAGGTATTAAACCATCCAATCTACTGGCACGTTGGCCATGCCCCCGTGTTCAGCGGTATCAGAATTTCTCTTAAATCATTCAGTGGTTCTCTAATGTATTCACAATGTGGACTACAGAACAAGATCTGAAACACTCTTTTTCCGGTAAAACTATTAACTGGTGACACTTTGACATCAGCAAGAAGTATATGAGATTAAAAAGTAAGAACTGTATAGAAATCTAAGTGCCTTCACATACTGTTAGAATAAAAATTGCTGTTAGAAGCATTAAAATAGCATACCTGTCAGGAGCGACAAATTCAGGAGCCATTCCTGCTGATTTCTATGGCATCAATTCAAGTGATTTCCCCCTTAGATAAATTAAGGAACATTTTAGAGGCTGCACAGGATGAAATCTGAGCCCTAGAGAATTAATCGTTAAGCTAAGAGGTGGCTGTATAGAACTGAGGAACCCAAGCTGTGACAGTGACTGGATCTATGAGTAACGAAGCGCCTGGTATGAAAAAGGGGAGCAGAACATCCCTTACAATAATGGGGCGCAGGGTGTTTCTGCAGGTGAGCTCTGTACAGACACTGAATTGACAGCTCACTGGACACCTGACAGGCATAGCAGAGATTTTCCCAAGGCGGATTCCTTATTCACACCTACTCCTCCAGAGGATGTATTTTTTTCCTTGGTCTGCAACTAGATGCACCCACAGAGGGCTCACGGAGTCTTTGAGGCCAATCCTTTTCAGGTCCTAGTTAGAACGGCACCATTCTGACGTCAAGCGCCCACCGTACCGGTGTTTCGGAGAATATGAACAACAGTCGCTGCTGCTCCAATTACCTAGCCGTAGGGCCAATAGGGTAAAGTTCACCCACAAGGCCAATGCACCTTCTAAGTCAGCTTAGGCTTGAATTTCATAGTATCACTTGCTGAATAGCACAGCTGTACAAGAGCGAGTGTCCGTGTTGGGTGTCTGCATGTACAGGCCATGACACAAGCACAAGAATCTCTCCCACCCTGTCTCTTAGAGCTCTTTATAGAGTGCCCGTCCCTCACTCGACGGTCAACGTGCTCAGGGCTGATTCTTCAGATACCAAATATTTTGGCTTTGCTTTCCCCTCGGCTCCTCCCTGCTTGATACCCCTCCAGAGGTCCGCAAATGTTACTGCAGGGAGAGGGGTAGAGGCCTGCAGCTATGCGGAGGAGCTGGGGACCGGGGAGCTGAGTTCTGTTCCTGGCTCTGTGACCTTGGGCAAGCTGCTACTTAGCCTCCGTAGGACCCCAGGAATCCTCTGTTTCATCTGCGGGTGACATTTGAAATCCCTTGCAGGCAGCTGGTGGATGAAAGCAGGAGACGAAGGAGCTGGCTTTCCTTGGCATGTTTAATCATTTATTAGCTAATCATGAACCCTGGGGGGAGATGAGCCGTGCAAAGCCCATTTCTAATGGGAACAAGGGAGCGGATGTGCATATCGTTTCATGTGCTGTTTTAGTTATTAAAACTAGTGTGGATATGGCTTGGAAAGGGCTCACAGGCCCTCACAGTGAGGGTACATATACCACTGGCTACATGAAGGGCATATGGAAAGCCAGCTTTTTCCCTCGATGCTCCAAACAACCCCGGTTCTATTCAAGGGCATCCCGATTCAAGGGCTTTGAGCAGGGGGTTGGACTAGATGACCTCCTGAGGTCCCTTCCAACCCTAATCTTCCATGATTTGCCAGCTAACTCAAAAGGGCACTGTTTAAACGACCAATATGCGATATGGGCAGAAGGAAGGGGCGCAACGAATCAAGGGCCTATGAGGTGGCCTCATGGGTTAGGCCTTTTGGCTAGAGGACAGGGGTCCAACCCCACAAACTTGGCTGCACTAGATTCTTGGGGCCCTTGTGCCATGTTAGCCACAAAATTACACCCTGCTAACCCGGCCGAGCTGGGCTAATGTAGCGGCAAAGCTCCGGGAGTAGAGATGCCACCGGAGAAGAAGAATGCTTCCTGGCTCCCTGAGAGGACATCCCCTTGCCCAGGGTGGTGCATAGGCCAGAGGCTGGTGTGCCCTAGGCTAGGGCAGGTACCAGCCGTGCTGCTTGCCTCCATCAGCTTTAAACGCCACCGGGGACTCTATGAACCATCGCGTTGCCCGGGGGCTCAGACTGCTCACTCCCCGGCGTAGCTCCAGGGCTCCCAGCTAGAGGGGGAGCGCCCCCCTCAACCAGGTAGACATTGTGTGGCTTGGGGCTGCAACCTGGGCTGCGTGCAGAGCCCACGCAGGATACAATTTGGAAACCAGCCTCTATTAGGGCCACCGCTCTGTTGCCAGCTCTCACTGGGAGTCTCATAATATTTAATGCCACAGCGCCTGGAGTCCTGTGATTATGTGAGAATATCCACTTTCATTAAAATACACGGTCTCGGCCTTTGTGGCTGTGGAGAAAAGCTTGGGACCGTGAGCCCCAGAGTTCCCCAAACCAGCGGGCACATGCAAAAGAATCCAAATTACAGTTGAAAATCTCAGGATATTTTGGGGCCTCACCATGGGCACAACCAGAATTTTCCTAAGGGTGGGGGATGGGGACAGAGCTCTCTCTACCCCTGCTGGGGGATGGGGGCAGAGCTCTCTCTGCCCCTGCTGCCTTGGCACCCAGACCCTCGCTTTTCCCTCCACATTGGCCTGCACCGAGCCCTGCAGTCTGCCTGCTCCTCACCCGGCTCCTTGCTCTAACCTCCCACATGCATTGTCCTGTGGCCTCCCCGCTCCATCCACAGCACCACTCACACCCCGCCGCTTGCTCTTCCTTCCCCCCCCCACATTGACCCATGGTCTCCCCAGCCCCCCCCAGCCCCGGGCTCTTGCCTAGAGAGGCAGTCATATCGAAGAGCACCATCCCCACCAGGAGCCCGGCAGTGCTTGGAGCCCCAGACCCCATCCTCCTCCTGGGTCTCCGCTTTCCCAGGAAGCACCAAAACTCCAGATCCAACCCTCCGGAGCACTGGGGGGTTCCTGGTGCCTCCTGCTTCACTTCTCCCTCGGGGTTGTGGGTGCCCTCGGGTGCTAGAAGGACTGCACAGGTGGGGGGCCAAACAGGTGCACAGGGTTGTAATGCCACTCAAATCTGACCCGGCTGCCCCCTGTCATGGCAGAGGGTTATCCAGGCCAAACGTCAAGCTCCGGACAGGGTCTGAGTGGGGGGCGGGGCTGTTGTGCTCCTGGGCCTGACGTGATTTTTGAATGCTTGGAGTCGGTAGCAGTGTGATCAGTTTGGCTGCTGCTTTGGCTGATTGCTTCCAGAGAGGTTTTAATTCTGCTATAAAATGCTTCAGTTCCACAATGGCAAGCGCAGTCAACTCTGCAATAATGCCCAGGTCTGCCTTTCAGGAGAGGCGTCAAAGGAAATCAAATCCCCTCCGTGTGGTGAATCGGAGATCAGCTCTGATCTCAGTTCGTTAGCCCGGGTCAGTCTGAGTCAAATCTTCTGGCAGACCCAACTATGAGCAGTGCTTTGTCCTGCACTTCTGAACCAGACTGCCTTCCCCGGGACAAAGGCATTAGTGGCACTCCTTTTCAGTGACATTTGTCTACAGGTCACTGCCGTGTAGATGCTCGGGCTTGGGCTACGGCCTCCCACCTTGCAGGGTCTTAGATCCCAGGCTCCAGCCTGAGCCTGGACATCTACACCACAATTAACCACCCGCTGAGCCAAAGCCTCACGAGCCCAGGTCAGCTGGCAGGGGCCAGCTGTGGGCGTCTGTCTGCTGGGTTAGACCCCGAGCGACATCGGAGTTGAGGCATTTTGTTCCGATACAGTCTGACTGTAATGGGGCCGCAGTGACGGCGTGCAGAGATTCCCGAACAAAGTGGTTGATTTCCGTTTAGTATAATTGCATTGGGGCAAGAGCTATGCTGGGTTTTTTTTTTTTTTTTTACAATAAATAGATTTCAAAGCAGATAGAAACTGGGCATTTCTCTGCCAACCAAACTGTTGCCGTAGTAGAATGAAATGAAGGGAGATCAACCATCTCCTTGCAATAAAGGTGGTTGTGTTCTAAAAGCAGTCCGGCCCCATGGGAGGAAGGTCGGAGTAGTGTTCGGTGGCTGTCTCCTGGCCTATCAGCCCCAAAGCCCATAATGGTGCCAAACAAAAGTGAAATCTATTCTCCTTGCTCTAGATGAGCCATGTGCATGCATCCACCCAGCCAACCCCCTGAGATTTACAGCCCCTGATCTTGGGCCACTTCAGTCAGTGAGGATTTTGCCGTTGACTTAAGCAGGAACAAAAGCAGGGCCACATACAGCACCAGGGTTAAGGAAATGAGGTGGGAATGTCATTCTCCTTTTTGGGGAGAAACCCAGAGGGCAGGGAATAACCAAGGAAAATGGGCGTTGAATTCTTCCCTCTCCACGCTCAGTGCATGGTAATTTTTCATCACTAGACGATGATTTGAATTGGGCCTTTTTCCTAGTTGGAAATGTTTTCTGTTGCTGTTGTTTCCCTGTATTATTTATAGCCGAATAAGCATCAGAGACTCACAGACTTTGAGATCAAGCATACTTATCTACCCAGCAGTATTCTTGTTTGAAACAATATCGCTTCACTGTTGCTATCGATTTCAGTAGATTGTGCTCTGGTATGAATTCCTCTGAGCCAACGGGTATATTAAGCAATCATTTCTATAGCAGATGACATAACTCCCCCGGCATCAGTGTGTCCTAATGGGTCTGGTATTACTCATGTGCTAATTGATTGGGCATGGAGAGGAGAAAAGCTAAATTCATTTGCCAGGTGATTTTTATGGCCAAGCTCATAACAGAGGTAATTTGCTGAGAATGTTCAGTCCCTCTCCAGCTATGGAATATAATCTGTGTTCTTGTATGTTATCTCCATGCTGCGTTTCAATCAGCAAACCTTGCTCTATTTGTGGAGTTCAAGGTAAAAATCCCCAAGGAATTGCCAGGACAGAATCTTTCTTTCTTCTCTGGCTTGTGCCAAAGAATGCATGAACATGGAGCAGTGTGCAGAGGTCTATTGCTCTAGCTCCTTTGGGAGCCTTGACAATTAGGGGCCGTGTGCTCAGATTTCTAGCCTCAGGGTAGCTTTCGGAATATCTCTGGTTCTCCTGTTAAAACACTCTGTGTCTAGGGGCAAAATGTTTATTTCTGTATCAGTCCATCTCATGCCACAAAGCCTTTTGTTTTGTAGGATTCAGAAGGAGCAGTCCCCAGCAGAGGCAGGGCCCTTCACTTGCATCTGTGCTGACAGACAGGAGGGACTTTAAAAGAAAAGGCCCTCACCATAAAAACAGGCATAAAATCATTAAGCTATGCACTGCATGGCTCAGTGTATAACTGTTTCGTTTGACTCCTGTTTGTCTGAGCACCGGGCAGGTTTGACTGTGCTCCATTAGAACATGCTTAAGGATAATGGATTTGATGCAGCGATAATGACATCTGGGTTTTCCAGTATCAGCTGCTCAGTGTACAGAGCCTCGCTCTCGTACGTCATCAGGAGGATGCGTCGTCCTGGTCCCGGATGTCGGCCAGGATGTGAACACCTTTTTCATGCCCCATGAAAAGTGCTGGATTGGATGCTCCAGAGACCGAAGTTTAATTAGTGCTTTTTGTGACGGTTGCTTTGCTGGGTCCAATTTTATTTAAGACCACGTCTAGGGGACTGAGACCTGCGTTTCATTGCATGAAGGCCACCGAGCAATCATCCATGAGTAACAATTGACAGTCAATATTAATCTAAGACGTTACTATCCGCTGGCATATTATAAAGGATACGTGTGAGTCTGTCTAGCAAGATCTTTGAGACGGGCGCCCTGTCTTCATTGTGCCTTGCCACTTGCTGCAAATAGTCCACAAAGCCAGAGGCCTGGAGGTGAAAAGCATGCTGTGATGATTATTATTACTACCGAGCCATGCAGACCCAGCCGTGTGGATTTGCTTTACAAAACATTGCTACAAATAACATGGTGGATCATTTTGAAGAGATGTAGAACAGCAAACGGCAAACTAGACTATGGTGGTAGGGATTATATAAGTACAGCTAGCCTGCCTTCTGTAGGTGGGCAGAAGGTGGTAACCCAAGTTGGAATATGTCTGGGAAATCAGGACTAACACTCCTAACTGTGAAAGAGCCCTGGGAACTTTAACCACCACAAGTGTCAAAACCTTGATTTTACATCTCATCCCAACGAGAGCATCTTGAATGGCCCAGCTCCCTCCTCATGTTCTGAGTCAGTGTTGTACCAGTGTGTTAGGAGCAACATGTGCTGTAGCACAAAGGGGTGTCTTTGGAAGCCTCTTGTCCACTCACTTGGCCCATCCAGGCCACATTAAGCTTGTGAGGTCCGGCAGCCCCCCAGGACAGGGTCAAATGCCTTCAGGCTTTTAAAGTAATACCCTAAATGATGAGCACCTGTGTCTTTCCGACATTCAACCTACCTGACAGAGCACAATTAGATGTGATGGTGGCTTCAGATGACACAGAATGCACCTCACCAGCTCACCAACGCTGACAAGAAGAGCCTCCCAAATGAGTTTCCAATCTGCGTGTCAGGACAGAGGCTACCACATCTGGCCCGAGTGCTGGAGAGTTGTCTGGGCCAGGAAAAAGTCGGTCAGTGTTTTACTTGCAAACATTTCAGACAAAAGAAAACTTCAAACGCTGATATTTTGGAATCTGTCAAACCATACCATTGAACCAGCAGTGCAAAATTCCGGGCACAGCTCTGAGGGTTGTTCCTGGCACTGTGAGGAAAACACTGTACGGGAGATGACAATAATGTCATCTGGACAGTGGTTGGCTAAGTGGAAACACCTTTGGTTGAGTGATTTGTATGCAGTTACTGTGCAAGCTCTTCCATAGACTTATGGGGCTGGCCCTTGCCCTCTTTCAGCACCAGACAGGAAAAGGTTGGCTCTATGGCATGCCGAGAGAGCTGCCTCCGTGCAGACAGCTTATTTGATTGATCCTAACACTCTGTCCACGCTGGCCTCCTGTTCCCTGCTGCTGTTGCTACTGGGCATTCTCTAGTGAAGGGATGAAAATGCATCTGTCATCACATGCCAGGCTGAGGAAAGCCAACCTCAGCTGACACAAACACCGAGTGATTGACGCAGGGGCCGCTAAGGACACCTGGTTTATCTTTTGGATGGGAAGTCTGGAGAGGAGAGTTGACACAATGCCATGAGCAGAAATGAGAGCTGGGATATTCCAGCGGCAGCCAGAGAAAGCATTAAAAGGAGACGAGACCAGCAGAGGGAAATGGAGTGAGATTTCCTTGCTGTTGGTAGCAACCAGCCTGTGCATTTTGTAAAACAAGGAAAGGAAATGGAACAAAAAGACAGAGATGATACAAGAACCCAACAGACGGTGGGTCACTGATTATCTTGGTCAGCCGTGGGTTTGCCACAAGGCTCTTCCAAGGGGAAGCACTGACAAACGTGAACCAGAATTCTGCTTCACATCTCCTGGCCTGGCTTTTAGACAGGACGTCTAACTATGAAAACTTGACAATTCAGAAAAGAGTTGGTAACACGAGCCTGTGTTTGAATTGCAATAGGGATCCAATAGAGGAAAAATCAGCCAAATTTCACACAAACGTGCGCGCACACACAGTCCTTTCAGTCTCTGTCATATCTATTCTTTTGCATATCTACTGCAGAGATGGTCGGGGGATTTCCCAGTACTACAGTCATGGGGATTTCCTTATGAAATGTGCATTTTTTTTGTCCTGGGAGCCCTTCTGGGAGAGTAGGTGACTTAATTTTTTTACTCCCACTGTAGAAATTCACACCACACTGATCTTTATGGGACTGTCAGACTGGATGCAGGTTCCAATCTAGCCCATCCCCAGTGTTCTCCAATCAGCAGGAGGCTAGCACTAGATAGCCACAAAGAGAGCTTGCACAGCAGGGCTGCTGCTCGTTTGCATAAAATGACAGATTGACATGTCAGACCGGCATGGGCAGCTGATTTTCCTAAGTTAAGCATCCCACCCTGCCATCTCCTGATCTGCTAAGAATGGTGATTATCATTTACATCGTGCAAGGTTTTACACGCACAATGCCCCTGATAAGCAGTAACTAATTAAACTAAATGAGCAGAGGTGAAGTGACTTGCCCAAAGTCCAACAGCAAATCGGTGGCAAAGCTTGGACTAGAAATCAGGAGTTTCTGGACTCCAGTCCTGCGCAAAGTCTACTAAATCATGATTCTCTTCTAAGATCTACAGTAGTTTGTTCTCCAGTCCTTGTTAGAAATGTAGCCTCCAGACAAGTAGGTAGGTAGCTTCCTTGGTACATTTCTAGAGAATGAGCCAAAACACACGAAGCTTGTGCCTCAATAATTTTCCATGTTTCATTGGTGCTTGAAAAGGTCAAAGGAGTTCCCTATTCAAGCCCTGGTACTAACACAGTGGTTTTTCTCAGTGCCGGGTGTAGCATCAGAGCATAGCCACATGGTGGTAGAAGATTCCCTTTCCATGTGCTATAATCAGAACAATTGCATGATAATCCTACCTGAGTACAATGTTTTGCTGACTCTACAAGTCATGTCTTGACTACCAACCCCATTCCGATAGGATTGGAGCGAAGTAATAAGAACACCAACAAGAATGAAGATTTTTGCCACCTACTTACTAACTCTGTAATACTTCAACAGATTCATGCTTCGTTAGCTTGGAATTAAGAATTCCAGTACAAGCCGTACCTCATGGAAAGAGCAGTGGTGCACTCTGTGTTTCCTGCTTGTATGTAGAGATAGGGTGTGTGAAATCCTGAAAGACGTTCTGTGTTTAATTCTTTATTTGATTGTCGGGATTTTGATTGACCAGGGTGATGTCCGGTCACCATACGTTTCCCTATAGCTCATCTTTCTGCCTTGCGCAAAGTAAATATGCAAATCAAGGTAATGGTTCTAGGAATCCTTCCTCCTCTCTTCCCTCTTCAGCCTCACCACGGACTTGAACTAGGACAGCTGCAGTTGGAGGATCAAAGTTGTTGCAGATTGCATTTCTGATCCCTTGGCTTGGCTGCCTTTTATTGCCGGGGAGGGCGGAGAGGGGGTCTCTCAGCACAGCCGCCTCTGTATAAATAGGCATTTGTTCAATCAATATATTTACATCCTGTTCTGGCTGCACTATAACTATCTCTAGTCATTAGGGATCTGTTTGCTTTGGTGTATGACCTTTGGATCTGTAGAAGAGTCTATGGACAAGGTCAGTTTTAATAATAACACAGTCTTCCTGTGATCAATCTAGGTTCTTTTCACAGCAGGATTCTCTTTTGCACTGTCTTTATTTTCTGGTCATTTCACAAGACAACTTCATTTGAAAAAAACAACGTTTGAGATGTACTATGCCTAAGACCCCAGTGCTATGGACCGACGGGAGGTTTTATAGATATAAATGAAGCCACTCGGCTTACTTGTCAATAGGTTCAGCACATATCTGTTTTTAGAACTGGACATGAAGTTCTGCTTGTGACTCGTCAATGAAGTATTTAATGGATCAATGCCGCAATGGCCAAGCTCTTCACAGAACCATGAAAGAGAATGTGTAAGCTAACCAAACCAAGAGTTCTGGTTAACCTAGCTACAATTATGTGATTGTAATGTTCTCTGGCTTTGATTACTAGCAGGGCTGGCCTTACCATGAGGCAAACTGAGGTGGCCGCCTCAGGTGCCAAACTGTGGCGGGGGAGGAGGCGCCAATAGGGGGGAGGGATAGCTCAGTGGTTTGAGCATTGGCCTGCTAAACCCAGGGTTGTGAGTTCAATCCTTGAGGGGGCCACTTGGGGATCTGGGGCAAAAATTGGGGATTGGTCCTGCTTTGAGCAGGGGGTTGGACTAGATGACCTCCTGAAGTCCCTTCCAACCCTGATATTCTATGATTCTATGACCCAGAGTGTAGAACATTGTGTCTGCTGCTGGTGCATCTGTATTCTCTCTGCTCTAGATGCACAGAGATGGGGGAGTGCTGTGCTGGAGGAAGGAGGGCACAAGAGACATAACAGGCAGGCAGGAGAAAAGGGGAGAGGGAAGAACAGAAAGCAGCAGGAGCTGCAGGGAGAGAGAGGAGGAGGAGGAGCCTCTTATGTACCTCTCTAGCACCCCCGGGAGCCTGGACTGATTAACACCAGCTTCTCAGGGAGCTTCCTGTTTCGTGCTGCTTCCCCGAACCCACTTGCGGAGAACAGGCAGTCAACTGAAGTAGTAGGAGCCAGTTAGGCCCTTAAGACGCTGATATCTTCCCTCACTCAGACCCTGCTACTAGCCTGCTTATTTGTCCCCTTCAACTGAGTATTGAGAGTCACGATAACTGGCGCAGAACAGCAGTCATGAGTGAAAGAAGAAAACGCCCCACTGGGCAGCATTCAGAAAAAGAAAGAAAGCAAAGGAAGCTTTTCTCTCTAAGCAGGAAGGAGCTCTCCTGAGATACATAGACACAAATGTTCACGGTGAGCCTTCCGGCCCCAATGAGGATGTGAGTGGTGAGGAGATAACTGATCTTCCAGTTAGTCAGAGTGCAGGTGACCTGGCAGCTACTGCAGCATCCATATCTCCATCTCAAATGGATGTAACCGTGCACATTCCTGAAGAAAAGTGTAGCTCAGAGAAGAGTGTGGTGGAGGCACAAGAAGCAGCTGCTGCTGAGTTTAGTTCCTTAAGTTGAGATGATCCAGAACTGTGGACCCACTTGAGCAGTAGCCTGAGGGACTTCCTTGTACTGCATGGGCCACAGCAAGTGAAAAACTTCATGTTCCCCAAAAACAATGACAATAAAAGTTTCTGTCCAACACATTACTGGCGTGAAATCCCCAATGGTGACAAAATGGAGAGGCCATGGCTTATGTACTCAAAAACCCAGAATGCTGCATACTGTTTTTGTTGCAAACTCTTCCAGTCTAATGTTCTACAGGAACGAAGGACTGGAAAATCTGGCTAGAAATCTGGCATGCCATGAGAAGACAGCAAACCACCAGAGCACATTCCACAGGTGGAAGGAGCTTGAGATGAGACTAAGGTTAAAGGCCACCATAGATGATCAGCATCAAGAGAAGATTGCACCAGAGTCTCTTTACTGGCAAAATGTTCTGAAAAGGCTCATTGCCATTGTGAGAATGCTTGCTACCCAAAACCTAGCACTGCGTGGCACTTCAGATCAGCTGTATGTACCAAACAATGGAAACTTCCTTAAAATTGTGGAGCTGATGGCTGAGTTTGATGCTGTACTCCAGGAGCATCTAAGAAGAGTCACCACCCAAGAAATGTACACACACGACTACCTTGGAAAAACAATTCAAAATGAGATCATACAGTTACTGGCAACAAAAGTCAAACAGAAGATTGTGAGAGATCTGACGTCAGCAAGATATTACTCTGTTATTCTGGACTGCACACCTGACATCAGCCATACGGAACAAACGACTTTAGTGGTGCGTTTTGTAACAACAAAAGAACCTAGTGAAAATGTCTCTGCAATGGTGACTGTCAGAGAGCATTTTCTAGAATTTATTGACATTGATGCTACTACAGGAGCTGGTATGACAAATGTGTTTCTTAAAAAGCCAGAAGATACGGGAATTGCGATAGCTGACATGAGAGGTCAGGGCTACGATAATGGTGCCAACATGAGAGGAAAGAACAGAGGAGTGCAGACACGGATCCGAAAGTTAAACCCTCAAACTTTTTTTGTCCCATGCAGTTCTCATTCATTGAACTTGGTGGTCAGTGATGCAGCATCAGCTTCTAGTGAGGCTGCTGAATTTTTTTAATGTAGTTCAAAGCATCTATGTATTTTCTCTGCATCAACTCATTGATGACAACTTTTGAAGCAACATCTGGGAACATCCTCTCTGACACTGAAACCACTGAGTGCCACACGATGGGAAAGTCGAGTGGAGGCGATAAAGCCTGTCAAACACCAAATTGGGAAGATAGATGATGCCATAGTTGCCATTATGGAGGATAATGCTATGACAGGAACTGTTCATGAGGGAACAGTGGCAGAGGGAAATGGAATCAGCAGAAACATACATAACTTCCAATTTCTGTGTGGCTTAGTGTTGTGGTATGACATACTGTTTGAAATAAATGTTGTAAGCAAGAGACTCCAAGGTGTTGACCTTGATATATCTGGAGCAATGGAACAACTGGACAAAGCAAAGTCATACCTACAGTCTTACCAATCAGATGAGGGATTTCAAAGTGTTCTGAAGAAAGCACAGAAGCTGGCAGAAGAACTTTACACTGAAGCTATCTTCCCACCCATTCAAGAATACAAGAGTCAACGAAGAAGAAGACATTTTGATTACGAGGCATGGGACAATCCCATAAGAGACCCCAAACAACAATTCAAAGTTGAATTCTTTATTCAGGTGCTAGATTGTGCAATACAGTCAGTTGAAGAACATTTCATACAGCTCAAGGAACACAGCAGTATATTTGGGATGTTGGAAGATATTCCAAAATTCCTCACTAAACCTGAAGAAGACCTACACCAGCAATGCAGGGCACTAGAGACAGTGTTGACACATGATGACATGCATGATATTGATGCAAGTGATTTAGGTGATGAACTGAAAACTCTTTCAAAATACATCTCAGCAGGATCAACTCCAAAGGCCGTTCTGGAATATATGTGCACAAATAAGATGACCACCCTCTTTCCAAATGCTTTTGTTGCTCTGCGCATACTTCTAACACTTCCTGTAACAGTTGCCAGTGGAGAACGCAGCTTCTCCAAGCTGAAGTTAATAAAAACACATCTATGCTCCACTATGACACAGGAGAGGCTGGTGGGCCTTGCAACCATCTCAATAGAGCATGAGCTGGCCCAGACTGTGGACCTTCAGGAAGCAGTTCAAATCTTTGCAACCAAGAAGGCACGGAAAGCACCACTTTGATTATTCAAACAGATAAAAATGCCAGTGTTTACTATGCAGACAAGAAAAGTTACATTTGCTGTTCAGGCGTTTGAAAGCTAAATGTTACTTCAAATTTTTGAACAAGGCATTTTAAGTTGTTAGTTCTCCTTTATTGGGGTAGGTAGCAGAACAGTACCATGAGAGGAGTAGGACAGGAAGAAGGCAGAATTGAGACCTTTCAAAGTTTTGGCCCAAGTGAGGGGGCATGGGAGCATCATTTGAGCTCCCCGCCTCAGATGCCAAAATGTTGTAGGCCGGCCCTGATTACTCGAGGTTGTTTGGAGCCTTCTACGATTATACGACTGACTCTTTTTAATGCATCCAAAATATTTTAGAGAAAGCCACTAGAAAGAAAGGGAAAGGGATGTGCTATTGTGTTTTCAGCCAGGATGGTGTAGATACAGTGGTTGGCATTAAAAGACAACATTTATCAATAGTTCTCGTTGGAGCTACCTTCAGGATGGAAGCTTTATTTCATGAGGGATTTTCAGATTTTGAAATGTTTGGAATCAGAATGAAGAAAATTTCAAAATTCTCTGTGAGGGAAAATTCTGAAAAAAATATGTTTTGGGTCAATTGAAATATTTTGTTTCGATAAAATCATTGCTTTTTTATTTTGCTTTTTTATAAATGTATTATAATAATACAAAATAAAAAAATTGAAACAAAAGCTAATTTCACAACAAAAAATAGAAACCTTTTTTTCTGAAAATGTCAAAGCGGGATGTTTCAACATTGTCAGAAATTGTTTTTTTCCAAACAAAATTCTGGCAAAATTGACCTGATTTTGTGAAGCATTTTGATTTTGATGGACCCTGCATAGTCCAACAGGAGAGGTTCCATCAAAATTTCCCTGATTAACTCACGTTATTGTACATATTGCGGTTATTTCCTGTTCTTAGTGCAAAGAAACAATGCAGCCTCTGATATCATGGCAGTCTCATTGGGAAATGATAGTCAGTGTTGGTAAATGCTGACTTTATGATACTAACCCTTTTACTGGATATACAGTGAAAGTATGTTTGCTAAGCTTTGTTTACATTAAGCCTGTATGAATGTTTGTAGAGAGAAACAGGAGTTGTAGCTACACATTACTATTGAATTGAAATACACTTAATTATAACTCTTTTGAGCCTCGTGCATTCATTGACCACCCAAATCTCCAAAACCCATGGAAGTTTAACAAATCAGCAAACTTTGTGACTGTTCCTGTTTACGTTTCCATGTGGAATATTTCGTTGTGCCAGTGATACATAATACAGCAATTGTAGGGTGAGTCATTCTAAAAAGGGGGGATCATTTTTCATGTAAAATGCAAAGCAAACGAGCAATGTTTGATTTGTTTGCACTGAAATTCACCATGTACAAGGTACATCAAAGTGATCCAAATCTGACTTCAAATGGAAAATGAATGCCCTTCTGTTCAAAGTGTGAATGCAGATGCCCGATTCAGCTTGCTCTCATTAATGTTTCTCAAATACTGCGGTGTTCCGGGCCACAGAAGCACTTAGACATTCAGTTGAACTTTTGCTATTGTCTTCATTTGTAACAACACGATCAAGGCTGCCCTATTAAATCAGGATCCACCTTCTTTTACATCATCTTCCTAAACTACTGTATTTCTTAATCTGGTAAAAATAGCCCAATATCTAAAAAGCACATTTCCAATCCCAAAAGAGGACAGGAAACTCAGTTCACTGGCTACGACACGTCAGCCCATTTTCTGTGAAGTTTTTGTTCCCTATTTGCAGAGTGCTCGTGAAAAAATATATAGCATTTGCGCCATGGGTTATGTTCAGTTTGAACAAAGGCAAAACCTCCAGCGGTGACAAGCAAAGCTCATCAGCACGCAATAATTGACACTTTCATTATATTTCTGGTGCTGAATAGTAATTTTTTCATGCTTATAAATGATCTGGTGTTTCTGGGAGTGCTGGCAAGTCCATCTGTTAAATTGCTTTCTTCTGCAGTTACTGGTCCCATATTTTCCTGCCTCTTAGACAGATTTTCTTCATTCATATTACATTTCTGCATGGCATTCCTCTGACACCAATTACAAAGCAGATTCATAAGGAGACAAGGAACTTGTTGTTTGGTCTTGTAAAGCAGAGTGATATTCTGACAAAGCTCATTTGTGGCGAATGAGGAAAGAAGATGAGGACCCCTTGCACATCTGGCTCTCTGCCACTGATAGTTGAAATTAGATGGCACCATTTCCCACCTACGTGCGAATGTCTTTGTGAGAGGAATGGGTACGTTTCCACATGAGTATAAGAACGTGGGGGAAGGCGTGGTGTCTGTTGTTATGGTTGTGACTTTAAATGGCTGGAGCCCGTAAATAATTTATTTTATTCAATTACTGCCTAAAAATGATGCACCGTTAAAGGAACCTCTCCAACAAGGTCTGACAAATGCATTGTCAAATTGATTCCTTCCAGGTCTTCTCCTCGCCAGCCCACACCTCCTTTGTCACGTTTTCAGCCAGAGAGGTTTTTGGAAGTGTTTAAGCAGCTGTTCAGCCACTTTTCCTTCCCGAAGTTCAGCTAGGAAGAGCTGTCTGCAGTGTCCTGCCCAGAACTATTACAAACATGTTCATTTAATCAGCGATAGTCACAAAGGAGCCGCCCACAGGCCGCGCTTACACAGAAAGTGGAGATGTGCAAGCAAAGACTCCAGCACTTCCCGGTTTGTACTCTTGTGATAGTTGGGCCTACAGATTCATCCTAATTGTGAGCTCAGCAGCTGTGAAAAGTGAATGATCATTTTAGAAAGCTGCTCAATAACCGATAACAACACATGGTGATGGGGAAAATGCAAAAGGGAGATGGACTGAATTAACACAAACAAAAAGGCCCCTGATATAATTCAAGGACTGTGTTAAGATCATGACCAATATTTTTTTTTTTAAAAGGAGGACTGGAAAGCAGGGAACCAGAATTGGTGTGTTGGAAAATAAGCCTAATTAGTGAATAAAATAATGAGGGGAGGGACTATTCCACCCATCACTCCCTTTTGGGGTCCTTAAAGGGAGACTTAGGGGTGGTCGGGGGGAGTCAAGAAGAAGAGAATACAGCTGCTGACTGAAAGATGGGAGAACAGGAAGGACCAAGCCTCACCCTCAGGGGTGCCACCCCTGCCATCTCCTGGGACCCCGGGATCCACTGTAACTCCATTGTCCTAATCCCTAGACATGTCCTGACCAGACTCAACCAAAGAGAGGGACCTAGATGACCTCACCAACCCCACCGACTCTGGCTAAATCCAGACCACCGTCGGGAGCGTGAGACTTTGTAGTGTCCTTCCTCACCACCCCGGGTCCTTTTCCTTCCCCACCTATTGCTTCTCTTCTGTCTCCCTCTCCTTTTGCCTTCTGTCTAATAACAGTCTGCCCAAGGCTGTATATTTTGCAACGCTGCTGTAAGCTTGTGGCCAAAGAGGCAACTAAAAGCAGTGCCCTGAACAGCCCGACACCAGTACGAGTTTGTCAGGACTCGGCCTGGTGGAGAGGACCATGTGGTTTGCCAGCCTGTCTTTCTCCAGCACTGAGGCTGCAAGTGAGAGTCAGCACCAACGACAGATGCTGCATTTTCTGCCTTTGCTGTTCTTTTCTCTCCCCTCTTGTGTGTGTTTGTCTTGTTTTAGCAGGATTGGACTTTAACAACACAGCAATAACGGCCTCTCCGGTTCCTCTCAATTAACCTTTTCTCTTCCCCGCCCCAAAAAGGACAGTTATTACCCTCTAAAAGACTGACAAACAAGGTTTTTTTTCCCTTCTAACACTCTCCACCACTAAAGGGAAAGGGAACAAGGAAAGTTGTGACAATGAAAGACTTAACACTTTACATTTTAAATGCTTTAACTGTTTCCTTCTTTTCTGTATCTTTAATAAAGGGTTAAAAAGATTTTTAATGGTGTGTTTCCCATGGTACAAAGCAGGCTGAGATTTCAGTACACCAAACCCTGAACGTTGTTTAATGCTGGACAGTAACAGGGGTACGTTAATGTCTTTGGCTCTTTGGGCCCATTGATTCCATCTAAAAGAATACAGCACTGTCCCCTAATGTTTGTTTTGATCTGTCACTCAGGAATGCGTGTTTCAGTCCCAGCAAATAGGCATTCCTAGCAGGGAAGCTGCTGTCCCAGAAGTGTAGGGATGAAAGGGGCTTTCAGAACCAGGTGCTTTCAAAAAATAGCCAGCTGTGGAGTGCTGAAAGTAGCTAACACCGAAACCTCAAATCAGTATCCCTGACAATTTGGGGCTGGGTTCAGAGTTGGATCCCTGGATCCAAATTTGCTCCTATAATTTTGGATAAGGCTCCTTTCCAAAGCAAGCTTTTTCTTTTTTTTTCCGTTTTGGATTCATCCTGAGACGTCAGAAATCTCATACAGCCATCTGATCTCTTAGTGGTTGAAACCTAATGAGATTGGTGTAAACGGTTTAATTGCTATGGACTCCAAACTTGACCCGGGTTCACTCTTGAACTTGAACCCAGGTCCAGCCTAATCTAGAGCTGGGTCAGAACACTCCCTTCCTGCTCCATCTAGAACTGCCACCATGAGCAAGAATCTTGTTAGTTATTTGAAATTCCAGCGCATGCTGCAGAATGATTCTTTTCAATTATTTTCAGTTAGAAAGTGTTTTCCCTCCCCGTTAGCACCAGCTGGGCAGCTGGCTTGTTTGTTTGTCCAGAAATATTTCACAGAGTATTTGGTGTTCTTAATTACTTTCTGGGAGTTGGTAATAAATTGCCACCCCTCTGCAGAGCCCTAAGGTTTGCTTTAGTTAGGAGCTCACTGGATCAATGTCATAGCTGAGATCAGCTTGTTTTTGTGCACATGATGTTCCACAAACACATTCTAGGAGGGCTTACATCGGCCAGGTTGTTGCTTAGCTGCAAAATTCAACAGGAAACACAGAACTTGGACAAATAACAACACAAGAAAAACCTGCATTAAGAGTCTTCTCTGCTTCTTGGCACCATCATTATGATGCATGATCTCTGACTCAAGAGGCCGCTGCAAAATACCGTTTGTGACAATAGCCAAGAATGTTTGTCTCTCTATGTCAAACACTGATCAACTGCTGTTCCTTTTGCAGCAGGGGAGGAGAAGGGGGTGTCCAATGTCGAGCCAGATAAGACCTCTCTGTTATCCCCTGTCGGCATATATTGCCCAGCCATTATAGAAGTGTGTCCATACTGACCAAAGAGAGCATCTACAGAATACCTTAGTGTTCTTTGATTTGCAAGCTCCGGCATATCTGTATGGAATCTGACCACAGCAATACCGGCGAAAGGATTTCCAGTTCTTTCCTGACTTGCAGCCCTGAAGATGCTGTAATGATGTGACCAGCCTGCCCTGGTACTTTAGCCTGAGCCTAATGACGTGGCCTTGCCTTTGCGTTGGCTTCGCTTTAGTGCACAGTAATGTGGAGACTGGCTAGTTCGGGGAATGGCTCATGGGATTTTGGGCATTCACCTCTAGGCCACTGGTTCAAATCCAGCCTATGCACACTATGGAGTTATACGGAGTCACTGGTGCTTTTTGGGGTGTCTCCGTGAAATGCGTTGTTGCTCTTATGGGTCGCCAGCACTAAAACCGCTGCCACCCTCTGGCGCCGTTGGGACAGCCTAGGCGGCGAGGACAGGCATTGTCTGAGTTGGGAAGTTCCATCTCCTCCCCTGAAGGATGGGCCCCGGAGGCAGCGCTGAATTAGCAATGGCTGCTGAGGACCCAGGCCCAGCTTCCCCAGAGGGCCCGTGGCCATGGCAGCAGCGGGGAATGTGCCGAGTGCAGCAGAGGACGCTGACTCTGGGAAGAGCGAGCAGAAGAAGGGGGGAGGGATAGCTCAGTGGTTTGAGCATTGGCCTGCTAAACCCAGGGTTGTGAGTTCAATCCTTGAGGGGGCCATTTAGGGACCTGGAGCAAAAATCTGTCAGGGAACAGTACTTGGTCCTGCTAGTGAAGGCAGGGGACGGGACTCAATGACCTTTCAAGGTCCTTCCAGTTCTATGAGATAGGCACATCTCCATATAAGAGCACAGCATGCCTGTGGCAGGGCAGGGTGCTTCTCCCCGCCCCCCAGCTGCTCCTTTCCCCCCCAGCTGCTCCTTCCTCCCCCACCCCCCGTGGGCTGCCCCAGGAACAGGAAGAGGGGTGGCTCCATGGAGCCCCTAGAATGGGGCTGCAGCACTTGAGTGGGAGAGCAGCTGGGAGGGTGCCCGGGCCGCACCTGCCCTGGAAAGAAGCAGGAATTTGGTCTCTGGGGTTGTCCTCGTTCATCCATTTCCTTTCACGGACACTAGAATTCCAGGGATGATCTCCTGGCCTCATTGAAGTCAACGGGAGCTTTGCCATTGACTTCCCAGGGGCCAGGATTTCACCCCGGGCTTCATTCCCCAGCACCCCCATGCTGGCAAGGATAGGACCTCTCCCCCTGGCTTCACACATGCAGATTCTAGACCGGGACAGGCAGCCGTGGCTAGTAACAGTGAAACAGCTTTCAAGGCGGGTGCCGGGAGCTGCCTGCACTGCCGAGCTGCTAGCACAGAGCTCCCAGAGTCAGAGAGTTTCAGGCCAGAAGAGACCACCAAGATCGTCTGGTCTGACTTCCTGTATTTCATGGGCCCCCGGCCCCTGCCCCCAGCACCCACACGCTGACAAAAATGGAAGAGTTCACGCGGGGGATGATGGAAAGCCTTCGTGGAGAGCAGAAGGATTTATGCCTCTGGAGAAGGCATAGATGAAGTCCAGATGAGACCAAGGGTACATCCACACTACCCGCCCGATTCGGCGGGTAGCGATTGATGTTCTGGGATCGATTTATCGCGTCTCATGTAGACGCGATAAATCGATCCCAGAAGCGTTCCCCGTCGACTCCGGAACTCCAGCTCGGCGCGAGGAGTAAGCGGAGTCGACGGGGGAGCCTGCCTGCGCCGCGTGGACCCGCGGTAAGTGCTTTGTAAATCGATCTAAGATACTTCGACTTCAGCTACGTTATTCACGTAGCTGAAGTTGCGTATCTTAGATCGATCCCTCCCCCTAGTGTGGACCAGCCCCAAAGTAAATGAGGCCCACAGGAGACTAGACCGTGACATGCCACAAGCAGAGAACAGGAGGGACCGAGGTGCATCAGTGTCCGAGGCCCCTGAAGTGTCAGGGAAATGATTCAGTGACCCAGATAATCCTGGCAAGTGACCCCCACCCACACGCTGCAGAGGAAGCTGAAAATCCGCCAGGGTCACTGCCAGGCTGATCTGGGGGGAAATCCCTTCCTGACCCCACATGTGGCGATCAGTTAGACCCTGAGCCTGTGATCAAGAACCGGCCAGCCACGCACCTGAGAGAGAGAATGCTCACTGGCCCCTCGGAGCCCTGGCCCGCTCCATCCCCATCCAATGTCCCATTTCCAGCCGTCGCCCGCCCTGGCATGCTGCCTGTTAATGTATTTATAGAGATCAGTCATCCCCGTTCAGCCTTATTTTTGTGAACTTAACAAGCCATATTCTCCCAGTCTCTGCCCCTAAGACAGGCCCTCCATTCCCCCGATCATCCTGGTAGCTCTTCTTTGCACCCGCTCCAGTCTGAATTCATCTCTCTTGAACATGGGTGACCAGATTTGTACCGTATATGGTATTGCAAATGAGGTCTGACCAGTGCCTTGTACAAAGGCATTAATACAGCTCTGTCGCTACTGAAAGTGCCTTGCCTAATATATCCTAAGCTCACATTTGCCCTTTATTTTACAGCCATCTCACAGTGGTGGCTCACAGCCATGCTGTGATCGACCCACATACCTGGCTCTTTCTCCTCCTTTGTCGCTTCCAGCTGATGAGCCCCCAGCTTGTAGGAGAAATTCTTCTTATTAGACCCTAAGTGCAGGATCAAGCAAGATTTCAGCTATTCACATAATGCAGGCTCGACTGAAAGAGGTTGTGGCACTGGAATAAGGGATCACTGATAAAAATAACCCGGGAGATCAATTGAACATGGACCGGAGCTGACAGCAGTCTGGGTCCTCCAGCCACCTCTGATGGCACTCGCTACCTCTTGGACTGCGTTCCCTGCACTAAGGACTAAGGAGCTGTAAGCTGATTTACTGGTCACATGGTACAAGAAGATGGACAGATAACAAGACTCAGACCTTTAACAAGTAACCCCAGACTGTTTGTTGCAGTTATCTGCATGTGCCAACCAATGCTTTCCCCCATCTTTACCTAGTGCCAGAGCCTCCCTGTTAGTGTATTAAGTTTTCTCCTTTCTTGGGCAATGTCTTTCCCTGTGGGCAAGATGGCGAAGGTATTTGAGTCTGTAATCCACCTCTGACAAGCAGTGATACCTTGGTCTCCTTATGTTTCCATTTCCAGCTGGTAAGGCTGTGAATGCTAATCAGTAGCATTTCTGAGACCGTAATGTCTGTGGGGCAGACACTTAAGACAAATCCAGAGCAAACAATTACTGCCACATGCTGTCTCTCTTTAACTCAGAAATAAAGTTATGTCCAATCATTTTGTGGGGCATTTTGCTAGCCCCTTATACAGAGCATACAGTGCCCGTTATCTGTGTTTGAACAGAGGGGGATGCTAACAAATGGTAGGAGTGGAGCTGTGGTAGATTTAATCAAAACAAGGCACTGCATACATAATTAAACATCTCACAGGAAAGCTAGAGTAACTTTTTTTCCCTTCCAGTCCAAGAGTTGAAGACACATTTGTCATTGGGTCTGTTCACAAACATCTGGTATGTAATGCAAACTTAGTATCCAGCTAGCTAAATTGCTGGTGGGAGACCAAGACCTTTATATGATTCAGGCTGAATAACCACAAATGGTTTGCACTTGTGACTGGCTATGATCTTTAGCCAAGCAAGCTTCTAGCAGGCTATAGTCACAGCAAAGATGTTAAGTGCCTCTGGAGGTTATCATTGGGTGGAGTTTTACATTCAGAAATGCTTCCCAACTCTTCTAAGGAGAGCCCTGCCTGGATCCAGGGAAGACTGGTAAAGGTAGAAGGTAGCTGGATCCAGTCAAAGCAACCCGATAAGCCATTGTTATAGAAACATTGCAAGTGCTCTTTACTCTCCAGCATTGCTTTCCTGACCTAGATTTCTTTCACAAATGAGCACTCCCTCTTCAAGAGATTTTCTTGACATGAAAAATTTACTTTTTAATGGCCCCAAATGCTACATTCTCTAAGCTAGATCCAAAATAGTCTTTTAGTACATCACACTAAAGGGATCTCCAGCCGTCGTCAGGAAAACTGAAACACAGATTGTACTAACATTCCATTTAAAAGCCATTCGCTCCTGTCTGCTTGGATTTGTACAGTTGTTCTGAAGCTTGTTGCAAGCTCCTGAAAATGAAGAATATAATGTTATAACCAAATCTGTTTAAGGCTTTGCTTCATGTTAGATCAGGTTAAAAAAACCCAACAATCTATTTAAAGGTTTCCCACCCTCCCCTCCAAGATGCAACTGGAAAAAAAATGTCAACAGCCTGGTGGAGGGGGAAAATACTGGCTAATGTAACAGGATTTTCAAAAGTGAGCTGGGCCATTTGCAGAACTAAACAGGACAAAAAAAGGAAGATTTCACGTGGGAGATGATGGAAAGCCTCCATGGAGAGCAGAAGGATTTACGCCTCTGGAGAAGGCATAGGTGAAGTCCAGATGATTACCAGTTTCTGCTTTTGCCAGCATGCCCCAAACAGATTTCTGCCCATCCGAGACACAAGACTTCTCTTGTCCTTCCCTGACAGATTGTCAGCTGGACGTCAATGGCGCTGCGCCAACTGACACCCACGGAGGATGTGGCTGAGACATCTGTGCAGAAGGTTCTGAGCTGCTGACGGGAGCAAGAAGGATGCTGGTGGCATCTCATACAACAACCATGCTTTGCTGTTTTAAAATTATTTGAAGAGATGTACATAGAGGGGTGTGCCTCATTTCCTGTGCGCACTGCTTACATTCAACCCAGGGATATTAATGGGACACAGAAGAGCACCCTTTAAATGGAGCAGATCCTGTGCTATTCCCTGGAACTGAGGATGACCGGGAGGGAACCTCTTAAGATCTAGAGTTTGAATCTTTTGTTTGTTTAATCACAGTCTTTAGGAAAAGCTTGATGCGCAATGCCCATCCCAGCTTCAACGCTAATGTATCGAGGCCTCCAAACAACTCCATGTCGTGCCTTCTCTCCAGTGAGGAGAGACGGGCAGGCGGCCGGGGATGGCTTTCCTAGCTACAAGCTATAGGAATACACTTTGCAGCAAAGTTAGAACAACCAGGACATGGGTAGTGGGTATAATAGGCCAGGGAAGACTCTGCCTTCTGTGGCTGCAGCCGCTGCCGTGGGACATTGGGCTGAGGCTGCTCTGTCCGGGGCTCAGGTTGGTCAGCTGGCTGGGGCCGGCCTGGTGTTTCTCTGGGGTGGGAGAGGTCAGGGCTCCAGCTATGGGTGGGGCGGGGCTTCATGCAGAAGGGGCGAGGCTGCCGGGCTAGCCTCCCTGAAGTGGGGGTCCACCCATTGCCCATGCACCAGGACCTGTCTGGCCATGCGAAAGGAACAGGTGAGAAAAGGCTAACGGCTCTGATTCACAAAAATCCTTTAGCAGGTGCCTAACTTTAATCTTTGGGATTTACCCTAACCAGGTCTCCAGCCTGGCCTGTGACCAGGCCAGCTGCCTCCTGTACGCCCCCTCGCAGCCTAGGGTCACACTACAGGCAGCCTTCCTCAGTTTCCCCTCTTGGGCTGTTCAAATAAAATGTCACCCAGGCTTTATGTGGTCAGAAATACCCCTCCCTGGGGACTGGGTGTATCCATAGAAAATAAATGCCAAATAAAACTCTCAGTCCCAACACAAGGTCCGTCCATCGGCAAGTCCACACAAAACAGAGGCTTTCTTTCTCTTCCTCCTCCCAGTCCTTCGGGCCTGGGGCCTGTCCTGGTTTGGCTGGCATCTCACGCCTAACTCCCAGGGCTCTCTGCTGGACCCTGCCCACTCTAGCGGCTCTGACCCCTGAGCACTGCAGCCCCCCGGGCTCCTTGTAGGGCTCTCACCTGCTCTCTCCCAGGTGTGGCTCCCGAGTACTCAGGGTTGGCTGGCCCCAGGGCCTCACCGGCTTACATTTAGGCTCATTCTTGGCTGTTGTGCTGAATTGGGGCCAGAATGGCTGATGCATTTGCTCAGCATGTGAATGGGAGCTATAAGGTTCAGTCCTGAGAAATACGGCTCACGCCTTGGGGTGCTGAGTACCCCTGGGCCCCACTGAAGTCTGCAGGAGCTGAGGGCGCTCAGCACTGTCAAGCCCGGAAAGCATCGCTGGGCTGCCACTCAGAACATACATTTTCCACCCAGGCGGCAAGCCAGCTTCGGCTGAAGAGATTGTTTTCAGTCCCCCATGTGGAGCATTACAAAACCTTTCTCGAAGCAGTTTACAGCCACTGCGTCATCCTTCAGGCCTGTACGGTAGCTACAGAGCGGTTCCCCATATATAAAATATAGTCCGGAGTGGAAAAACATCACTAAGAGAACCGTGCATAAATATGAGCACACATCATCACTTGCTTCCATGTGGCTCTTTTCCTCTTGCCAGCACGTACAGTGACCTCGGGCTAACATCCTAGAGCCGGCTGAAAGAAACCAGTGAGAACACATTAACTCCCGCTCTGGAACTGAAGCTGGCAGTGGAATAATCTGTAAATACAGGGCCCTTTGAACCTAAAAAGCAGATCAAATATGAAGTAGCTCAGAAGGAGATTGCTCAAGGTGTGAGGACCTGGCACCACTGGATAGGAAACATGGTATGAACAGCAAAGAAGCCCTCAACAATATGGAAGTTACTTGGAGCCAAACTGTGCCCTGAGTCATACCAGTGTAAAACTCGAGTAACTCCACCGACTCCAGTTGGCCTCATGGGACCTCCAGTGATGTTACAAAGAGCAACCTTTGGGCAAGTGTCCACAGACTGGATCAATAAAGAGAGGAAACGGCATTAGAGTTCTGTCAGGAGAGAGCTGGAGTTATCTGACCTGCTGCCCGTCAACTGAGCCAAATCTGGAGGTCGCAGTTGATCTGAAGGGGAGTTTTGTCTGAGTAAGCATGGGGGATTTGACCCTTTTATTAGGTTATTCCATTTAATGTACAAGTCTAACACATTTCTTTACTCAATATGTGCTGTCTATTGCCATAAGACACGGTGGGATGCATTTTAAGGTGACGGCCATGTCTGTAGGGTGTTCTCTACTGTCTGGAAGAGGCACTGGAAGGCCTAACACTGTGATGACACTTCCAGACAGTCACTCCTGGAATGAGGAAAAACACAAGCTAGAGGAGTCTGCCAAAAGTCGCTTGCGTTCCCAAGTACCTGACCGAGCTACCCACCGGCCACTGAATACTCCTAGTTTCAGAGAGGATGACGTTTTATTAACGTGCCTCAGCTCATCCTTAATCTCCATCTTTTGTTTCATGCTTTTAATTGTGAAGTATTCGATGTGCTTTTTGTACTTGTTGTTATGGGGCAAAAAGATGATAAAATAGTTTAAATTAATACGATTAATAAGTAACCTCTGCTGCTGGTAATTCTTCACTATAACAGGTGTACCGTTCACTGTAATTAGTTTTCTGCTTCACTGGAGCACACTTAAAGGGGCTGGGTGTTTTTAGAAAAAAATAAACTGTATTGCCCAACTCGTTACAATGTATTTTTGATATATGTAAGAAGACTTTCAAATGGTTTCATCATCTTCCCCCCCACCCCCCCGTATTCCCAAGGGCAGGATGTAGTCTAGCGCAGGGGTCCTCAAACTTTTTTTGCTTTTAAAATGTTTCAGGCCGTGACCACCTCCCACTCTTGGTACCGGATATAGCTTTTGCAGCACCAGTGCAGATCCCTGCAGAGCTAAGTAACTATCCCAGGCCACGCTTACTTCTGCGCTGCTGCTGGTGGCGACGCTGCCTTCAGAGCTGGGCACCCGGCCAGCAGCTGCCCAGCTCTGAAGGCAAGGAAAAAGACCAAGCAGAGAAAAATCACGGACATTTGTTTGTATTTCAAAAATCTGCCCGGACGGAGATGGGAGGACCAAAAAAGAGGTCAAGTCCGGGAAAACCTGGACGGATGGTAACCCCATTTTTTGTGATCTCATGACCCCCCTGCTATAGACCTGCAACCCCTTTTGGTTCAGGACCCCCAGTTTGGGAAACGGACTAGCTCATAAATCCATTGTGGGGGCTGGCACGTGGGAAACAGAACAAAATGTTGATATACAAATTATACAGCAGAGCTGCCTGTACGCTATATTCTCTTTAACAACTTGCCAGGGTACAGGAACGGTCGTGTATCACAGGTGAGTTGCCCCAATTGTGTGCTAAGTGTCCAGATCTAGATTTTTGAGCCTCCCTCCCAAAGCTTTGGACGACCGTTCCCCCCTGGGGTTTGTGTTTGTGCTGGCCTCTGAGGACTTCTGGTGCTAGTGGATGGCAGCCTGTCTGCCTTGTACTGTCATCTTGCCGTAGCTCATCGGTGAAGTAAAATATTGTATGTGCAGCAGTTTGTGCCTGCAAAAATTGGTAGGCCCCCATTTTGCACAGGCAAACAGCTGTGTGCAAACCTAAACCCAGCAGCTGAGTACCCGTCTCCTAACCTGTGTGTAAATGTGAGGTCAGCATGCACAGACGAAAAGTGTGCCCGCTTCTGGAGGCCAATCAGTTGCCTGTACAACCTCATCAATCCACAGGTGGCTGCAAATCGCACCATAGTTTATGGGCCTTATACCAGAAGGTGACTCCTGAAAAGTGCTCTGGGCCCTCAGCTCCCATCGGAGGCAGCAGTGTTGCACCCTCCAGGTTTGGAGTAGGTGGTATATACAATTGTTCCCAAGCAAGGTAGGCAGGAGCCTTCTGTTTATTTTTTCGGACACTCGTTTTGCATGTTGAACGGGGGGGCGGTTCGTGCCCTTCCTGACATTGTAGCAAATCTCCATCCAAGGCTCAGTGCCGTGCAGCACGCAGCTCAGCAATGGCTGGAAATAAAACGAGCTGCTAATTTTGCAGCGTCAGTCGTTCAGCAGTTGGTTTTGGTTAGCTGAAGGCAAACATCTGTGACTCTAATGCAGAAAGCCGCCTTATTACCTATGTCAACAATTTTATTTTTAAAACAGTGCACTGAGCGAGAGGTACATCCCTTATCTGGCGCGCGGCCGCCGCATATGTAGCACCATCATATAATTAACAGTCAAGATCATTTACATTGTCGCTTAGCTAATTTTCATAATGTTTTCTTTATTATCAGAGGAAGAAATTAACCCAAGAATTTATTTACATACTAGTCTCAAACAGTAACAGCTTGCTAATTGCCTGTTAGGTGATTAATAAGCTTACAGCAGATGCTAATGAATCGAGGGCTCACTGTTTCAAAGGTGCTCTTGCAGCATGCTTGTGTTTTGGCAGCTTAATTAGTGCAATAATTATGTACTTGTTGCTCCTTCTTTCAAGCAAATACTGTCAAATGCTTAAAAGATTAAAGTGAATTATATCGCTAAGAACTAGCTGTGCTTAAGTAGTCTGCTTTTGCTAACTTCCCCGGGATTCCAAACGTAGAATGGGATAAATGCAATTGTGTCCTCAGCAAATGTGGTTAACTGCACATTTTTATTGCGGGGGATGGAATGACGTGAGCCTTCCCTGCTGTTCAGGCAAAACTCTTGCCAGCTCTGATGGGGTTAGTTTCGAAAAGATTTTGAGAATTCACATAAGATACAGATTGGCATCTAAGCCTTTGGAAAAACAATGAGGCCGCCTACCACTCTGAAACCTAAGCCTTTGGAAAACCCCTCTGAGCCAAACTTCTGAACCTGTTGAGGGGGCTTCTTATAATTGATTATTACCCTTGTGTTGCAACGGGGGCATGGAAGCGTTTCCCCCTCCCAAGTAATTGGGTTGAATGAGGATGACATTTTCTGGCTTGCATTATACTGGTCAGACTAGATGATCACAATGACCCTTTGTGGCCTTAAACGCTACATGAAACCTGTCCAGTGGCAGTGATACAAGAGGAGAAAGATAGTGGGATTTCTACATGTGCATCTTCTCTGTGTGAATGATGTTCACTAAGCCAAATGCCATGTGGCTCTAATATGCTACTGGTCACAAATCCTTAGTAAAAGGTCTGGACCGCTGGCTGATATTTAGGTAGAATCGTTATTTTGCTTTACCCTAGAAATATGTGGGTCATTTATGACTGTGTAATGGGAGGAGGGTCTTTGGTGGCCAGTGGAGAACTGATATAGGGTGTGGTATTGCCAACCTCATGTATTCACAAATAATGAGTCAGGAACTGAGAAACTAAGAGATATTGGGGGGGGGGGGAAGGGTTTTGGATTCTTTTTGATTGATTTCTGGCACGTGACTCCGGGAGTTGACGCTTTAAGAAAGGCACCAAATATTGCAAGGCTTGCAATGAAGTCGTAAGAGTTGGCAACATTCAGGGTGGGCTGAGGGGCCTCTGATGAAGGGTGAGAAGAGCATAGCTTGGTCATAGCCAATCGGAAGTTCAGGTAAGGAGCCAAGGAGACTGAATGCTTTTGCTGGGTGACATTTTCATGGTGAAGAGTCAGAGAGAAACAGGTGCAAGATGAGATCTGTAAACATGATGCTGGTTCTTCTAGCTTGTGACACTAACCTTGGTTTGGTATTTGAGATTTCCTCTGTGACACAGAGACCCCTTGGCAAAGGGTCTCCTCTTCTTTTTAAACTGTTCTCTCCTTAGAACTGACAAACTCACGAGACCAAACACATCTTGTAGGCTAGGTATTGACCCAGAAGGGATATCATGTGAGGTACCTACACAAAGCTTGTAACTTGTCAAGGTTCATAAGCAGTGTGAGAGGTTTGTAAGGGTAATGTTTAAGGAATAATGTATTTATATTGAAAGTGTGCTTTATGGATGTGGAGTAGAAATTAGTCACTGGGGTAATGTGTCTTGGTGCTGACCCATTCAAACAAGAGGGAGTCGACACCCCTCCCTAGTCAGGCAGCAGGTAATGCTATGTTCTGAGGTCTACCCTCGCCACACCCAGAACAGTCAATGGAAAACCATCACAGACAACTGCAAACGATTGAAACCAGTGAAAAGCACCATTACAGCAGGCAGGAGATTGCCCTGGCGGTGAATAAAGACCAAAGCCTGTTTCAGTGTAACAGAGTTCAGGGAAAGGTCCTCTGGATCCAGTCACTGAGGAAACCCCTTGTGCAGAAGAGTGCTTTCATGGACATTTGTATCCTGCTTCTTGGGAAACTAGACTGCTCTGCAACAGGTGGGTGTGGGGGTGGGGGGGGACCTACTTTATTAGGGCTTGTCTTCACTACCCGCCGCATCAGCGGGTAGCAATCGATCTTTCGGGGATCGATTTTTCGCATCTCGTTTGGATGCGATTAATCGATCCCCGAAAGCGCTCCCCGTCAGCTCCGGAAATCCACCTCATCGAAAGGCGGAAGCGGAGTCGACGGGGGAGCGGCAGCGATCGACTCGCCACCGTCCTCATGGCCAGGTAAGTCGATTACGATACGCCGACTTCAGCTACGCTATTCACGTAGCTGAAGCTGCGTATCGTAGATCGACCCCCCTCCCTAGTGTAGCCCTGGGCTAAGATTGGAAAGGCACTTATTAATAAGCGTGGACCCAGGTTTGCCTTTTATTATTTCGTTTTGTGTTGTGATCAGTGGTTTCCATCACTTTTTCTCACTTCTCATTACATCTTTATTCTCACATAAATAAACCTAATTCTGTTTTATTGCTAGTGCTCCCAAGGGCTGTGTGGTTTACAGGAGCGGGGGTTTACGTAAAACTGGTAAGCTAGGCTACCCTGCACCTCTGGTCTGCCTGGTGCACATGCCCAAGCGGTGTGTCGGGAGGGAAAGGGCCCATCTGCTAAAAGGCCTCTTTTAAAAGCAAGGGATCCCCAAATAATGCTGCAGAAAAGCTGGCTTCAAGTCACTGTGGGCTCAGGAAGAGACGCTAGGGTTGGTTACACATGGTGATCCAGATGCGAGGATTTAGCTTTAAACGTAGTGACCATCCCCGTGACAATCACATGTGTGTAAATGTATCGGCAGCAAGGGCGGCTGTTGGTCGTGACTCTGAAGTACCTTCAGTGAAGGCGGCTTTGCCACTTTGTTACCACTCACATTAACGAAGGCGCGGTATCTGGCTCTCAAAGGCCGCGTATCGGAGAGGTGCGAAGTGGCACTAGCATGTCCAAGCACGTTCCCTAGAAGGAAAATCAGTGAGGCTTGTTTGGGGGGGCTCTAGCAGTGGCTTGGTCCCTTGCTAACGATCAGGAAGTCTCACAAGAGCTTGGGATTAGATAATGAAGAATTGGCCCAATGCTTTTGGCAGAGCAGGCCATTGGGAAGATCAGCCTCTCTGGAAACACTCAGAATGTTTCCATTTGGTATGTTGTTTAAAACTCCCGGGTCATTCTGAACCTGAGAGAGTTCACAATGCCAGCAACCTCTAGTGCTTCTTGGCCTTGTAAATCCAGACTTCCGGCCTAGACAATGCAGCTGGGATGAAGTCACAACTGCGGACAGGATTCTTCTACTTGCTAAATTTCCTCTTTCAGTAGCTGTTGCCGCCTTGCTTAATCCCTGTATTATCTGATTGTCACAGTACATTTTTCCACATTAGGCAGTAAGCCAAGAAGTTACTTAACCTATAATTGCACTTTAATGTAACCTATTTTAAAAACTATATTTTCAGAGTGAATCTTATAAACACACAATAAGATCCAATCGCAGAATATCCCGTTCTTTGTTACTATGTTCTTACTACGATTTGGCATCCGTTCAGTTCATTTTAGTTACTATAGCTTTGTCATGAGCTGATATGCTGCACACAGTTAAAGGCCATGGCCGTTCGGAGTTTGTAATATTTTAAAAATGACTCCTTCCCGGTGATGAGGATTTATTATGACTGTGTAAGTTGCTGCTGATTTGTTGACTTGAACTTTTAGGAACCTCAGAAACTTCTAGCTTCAGATAAAATAATGTTATCGTGGGAAATGTGGCGCTTGTTGGTCTATGCAATGAACACAGGAAGACCTCATCTTCACCAATAATAATAATGTTCACCAGCATTAATCTCTCTGCCAACAACTGCTGGCGCATAGACTTTTTAATAACTCCACAAACGTTTTGCTGATCACATGTTTTTATTTTCCTCCCAGTGTCAGTTCCCTGCTGGGGAAGCATTCGGTCTCCATCGCCACTCATTCGTTTGAAAAAGTTGGCCACTCTTTGCAAAGTGTTAAGCATATAAAAATTAATGTTGACAAATCTTTGAGGAATAGAATGAAACAAAAGAAATCAATTAAGGAAACAGCCTGCAGTTATATTTTATCATCTAAATTGTACTCAGTCTCGCTGTCATAGTTACCAGCAAAATCTAGTGCCAAATAGACATCTTTGGAGAAGAAGCCAAAGGGCTCATAAAAGAATTCCACGTTTATTTTAAATTATGTAAAACTGTAACCATCAATCTCCTGTCTGTCTGTCTGTCTCTCTCTCTCTTTTGACAGGCTGTGGACAGTGTGTTGAGCATGATCCACAGCCCACTGAAGTTAATAGGAAGGCTCCCATTAATGTCAGTGGGTTTTGCACCAGGCGCGTTCAGGAGCTGTCTTGATATAAACCAGGCTGCGCTGTCCTGTACGGATAGGCTTCCGGATGTCTCTGCAGAGCAGGGATGCAGCACTGGCTGAGGAAGTGTGTGAGCTTCCCCACATGACACCAGTCAAGTGATCCTCACACCTCAATGTGGCCCTCCTCAAAGGACCAGAGCAGAGGAAATCCAGCCCCAGGCTCGAAGGAAGCAGCATGCAATGATACTGGGAGCAGGTCCCCTCTGGGGCCTTGTCCACACCTATCAAGGAGCCTACTAAGATCCACATCATCTGGATTTTCAGTTTTGTTTCAGGTCCACTTCTAGATGACCTAAGAAATTGCCCCCTTCTCCTGCTGTCAACCCCAATTCTAACCATACATCTCTAAGATGCAAAAACTTTCAGCTAACTTTTTCCTCGTTATTATTCCAGTGTCGTGCATGTCCTCATTCCTGAGTTCTGGCCCAGAACAAACACCCAAGTGCCAAAATCTTCCAAGACAGTCTGTTCCCAACTCTGTTTAATAGCTGCAAGAGGCTTGGATAATACATGTAATCCCCACCCCTTGTGACAGAATGCACCCCTGTATTCACACCCTACACACTAGTGTAATAATCTTTGTGCAAAGGTATGCCTTGTAAAGTATCATTGGAAAACTCATAATTTGCTGGTCATTATTGTCCTGATACAATGTGTGTGGCAACATTGTATGTGACGTTAAAGATTTCTCTGTATGATGTTGTTAATGTGTGTTCTAAACCCCACCACCCTGCCGAATCTGCAATTGGCAAACAGGTGTGTCCCAAACAAAGGAGTGTGTGCTCTGCCTCATTTGCATATAAACAGTAAATGGGTAAGGAATGGTGTCCCGAGCCTCTGTTTGTCAGAGGGTGGAGATGGATGGCAGGAGAGAGATCAGTTGATCAATACCTGTTAGGTCCACTCCCTGTGGGCCACCTGGCATTGGCCACTGTCGGTAGACAGGATACCGGGCTGGATGGACCTTTGGTCTGCCCAGTTTGGCCATGTTTTTAAACAGTCATCGAGCAGGAAGGGAAACAAAGGAAACTCCAAAGGGTGAGGGAAAAGCAGCAGGGAACATCCTTCCACATAGACTTTTTTGTGTCCTGATACCCAGCTGGAAATGTTTTTCAAGGCGGGGACTGGAACTATAAAAAGGATGAACAAACACCCCAACGGGCCCCTCTCTTTCTCCCTGCCTATTGATTCACTGAAGCTGAAGGGACACATGAAGCAACTGTTGGACTGGAGGAGGGCTCCTGACCTAAGAAGCTTGGTCAGTAAGACTGCTGAAAGCATGTGGTGAGAAAACTTCGCTTTGACTTTAACATAGTTTGTTAAGATAGGTACCGGCAGTGTTTTATTTTTATTTTTCTTGTAACCATTTCTGGCTTTTCTGCCTTATTATTTGTACTCACTTAAAATCTAGTTCTTTGTAGTTAACAAACTTGTTTTATTGTTTTAGCTAATCCAGTGTGCTTAAACTGAAGTGTCCGAATAACTATTTGAAATAATAAGTTGGCATATTATTCCTTTTAAAGAAATAATGGACCTAATCTAGCTTGTATTGTCCAGAAGAGGGCTGGGCAGCAAAGGACATACATTTCTGGGAGGAAAGCTGGGACTGGGGTGTGTTGGGATCACCCTGCCAAGGCTGGGGAGAGCCTGACTATAACCCAGGTGTGGCTGGCAGGCTGCAGTTATGTACAGGCACTCAGGGTGTGGTGTGCATGCTGGGAGGCCGTGTGTGAGCAGCCCGGGTGGGAGCTGCTTCAGAAAGTCACGGTAAGGCACCCCAGGTTGCAGGGCAGGGGTGACACAGAGGCTCATTGGTCTGGATTGTACCCTGGTACGCCACACCCACCTTTTCATGGGCTTTTCTCAGTTGAACCTGACTATTTGGAGACTCATCCTTCACTAGTTTTGACGGTAACACGGCAGTGAAAAAGGGAATTATTGACCAATACCTCCGGTATGGGCAGGAGTTGCCATTCTGAGCCCCATTCGAGTTGTGGGGCTCAGAACCCAGAGGCCTGGGTTTGTACCAGGCTGTCACTGACTTGCTCTGTGACTTTGGGCAAGTTGCTGAGGGTATGTCTACACTACAAGATAAGCCGGGCTCAAGCCTAATCCACCTTGTGTCTACACTGCAATTGCACTAACCCCAGGCTCAGACCCAGGGCTGGAAGGTCCAATCTCGCGTTAAGCCAGGACCCAGGGTCCAAACCCTATTGCTTTGCAGTGTAGACACAGCCCTGCCTGACTCTGGTTCTGGAAGTCAGCTGAAAGTATCCCACAGTTCCATGGGACAGCTTCCTTAGTCCTCTCACTCCCAACAATCTGCAATCCACTCTATTGAATCAGTGGAAGCCAGCCGACCCCCCCTTGCAAATGGCAGCAGCTCAGGTCAGCGGTAACCCACTCTCTTCTGATCACCGATCTGCAAGCCCAATATCTGAGAAGCCTCTGGGGTTTGCAATGGAGAGCGAATCCATCAAGCCTTTTGCAAAGCGAGCTGCTTCCTGGTAACGTGCAGGGCAGGCAGCAAAATTCTCCCATAGTGCACCACGGTCCTAGGGCTAGAACAGCCACCTTTTGGGGGGTGTGTGTGTATAGGGTGCTAGGGACTCTAAGATATGGTTACTTTGGCTCCGCTCTCTGCACTGCAGTGTGGACGCCAGCGCCCTAGGTTTGAACATGGGTTAAAATACAATGTAGACACTCAAGTCCAGGGTTCCCTAACATGGGGCAGCTGACCGGAGTCCCACTAACCCTGGTCTTACATTGCAGTGCAGACAAACCCTTACGGCAAAGTTTCCAAACATGGGTGCCTAAAATTAGGTACCTAAATCCATCCTTAGTGAGTGTCACAGGCCTGGTCGAGCTCCCCCGGCCGGACACTCGCCAGGCAGTTGGGTTTGGACCCACACGCTGGACCCGTGTGCTGTAAGCTGCCCTTGGTTGCTGGCTAGGCTCCAACCACTGTTTTCTTGGCCGCTGTGGCATGGTTCTTGGGTGCCCGCTTTCTGTCTGGTACTAAGTGAGACCCAGCTGGCCTCGGTCCCCAGGACCATGGCTGACCTCCCATGGCACCCCAGGACTTTCAGCACACCCTTTCCCACAGCTCCACCCTGGCGGGCAGTCTGGTTTATAGTTAACCCCTTCAGGGATCCGTGAGAGTTGAAGCCAATGGACACAGGCTTTGCAGGATTGCTAAAACAATCGCTTTTTACTTTAGACAGCACAGGAGACATACAGCTCTAAGTAATGCAATAAACACACCATTCCCTGCCTCAGTTTACTCACCACTCTTGGGTGTTCTTTGGGATCTAGGTCCCTTGGTTCCGCTCTCTTGAACTTCTCAGCCTGTGTGGTTATAAAGGGTTGTCCCAACACCTCTGCTTTGTTTTCCTTTTCTTTTTCTTTTTTTTTGGGGGGGGGGGGTCCATCTGCGCTTATAGAGGCTGGGACAGATCTGGTTTCACCTACATTGCAGATATCCCTTTGTTCTGCTCTGGCTAAGCCTGTTCACTTGTTGATAGTCCTTACCGACTATCTCATTCAAAGACGGACAATCACACACCCCCTCTCTGTCTCCTTAGCCCAAGAAGGTTCTCTGGAAGGAACTTAATCTGTTCAGCATATCCATAGTGATCTGGGAAAAAGGGTAAACAGTGAGGTGGCAAAATTTGCAGATGTTACACAGTTACTCAGGATAGTTAAGTCCAAAGAAGACTGTGAAGAGTTACAAAGGGATTTCACAAAACTGGGTGACTGGACAACAAAATGGTAGATGAAATTCAATGTTGATAAATGCAAAGTAATGCACATTGGAAAACATAATCCCAGCTATACATATAAAATGATGAGGGTCTAAATTAGTTACCACCACTCAAGAAAGAGATCTTGGAGTCATTGTGGATAGTTCTCTGAAAACATCTGCTCAATGTTTTTTTTCTGCAGGTAAAAAAGCAAACAGAATGTTGGAAATCATTAGGAAAGGGATAGATAATAAAACAGAAAATGCCATAATGCTTCTATATAAATCTGCTCTCACCTTGAATACTGCACGCAGTTCTGGTCGCCCCATCTCAAAAAAGATATATTGGAATTAGAAAAGGTACAGGGAAGGGCAACAAAAATGATTAAGGGTATGGAACAGCTTCCATATGAGGAGAGATTTAAAAGACTGGGACTGTTCAGTTTAAAAAAGAGAGGACTGAGTGGAATATAATAGAGGTCTATAAAATCATGACTGGTGTGGAGAAAGTGAATAAGAAAGTGTTATCTGCCCCTTCACAAAACACCCAATGAAATTAATTGATGGCAGGTTTAAAAGCAACATAAGGAAGTACTTCTTCACACAACACACAGTCAACCCGTGGAACTCATTGCCAGGGGATATTGTGAAGGCCAAAACTATAAAAGGGCTCAAAAAATAATTAGATAAGTTCCTGGAGGACAGGTCCATCAATGGCTATTAAAGATGGTCCGGGATGTAACCCCATGCTCCGGGTGTCCCTAAACCTCTGACTGCCAGAAGCTGGGACTGATCGACAGGGGATGGATCACTTGAAATTGCCTTGTTCTGTTCACTCCCTCTGAAGCATCTGGCATCAGCCACTGTCGAAAGATGGGATACTGGATTAGATGGACCATTGGCCTGACCAAGTATGGCCGTTCTTATGAGGAGGTATGTGAATTCTGAGTCATTCGGTAGGCTGCTGCTGGAGAAGGGGCTACATTAGATAAATAGCAGGTGCAGAGGGAAAGTATTCCCGTTGATTTACTAATAGCAATCCGTGCAATAACTGCAGCCTCTGCAGTACAAACCCACGCCACCCAACATGTTTGTTTTTCTTTGTGAGTACTGTATTTGGGAAGCAATCACATGTATATTAATGTAGCCAGCGTGCGGCATGGGAGAGTGCTAATGAAGAGCAGTTAATTTTGATTGGAATAAGAGGCCAGGCTCTCCTTTCACTATGACCCACTGTCACGGCACCCCCGACTAAGTCCTTGTTTAGCTGAGGGATAATATTCCTCTGCTACCAGTGAGTCACTTCTGTTTAGGCTAGCAGCATAAATTAATTCAGAAATCTGTGGGATCATATCAGTGTTATCTTAGGCCTTTTATTTTAAGGCTTCCATGGCCTTCAGAATAAATAACTGTTTTCTTAGGATGACACATGACCCCAGAAGAGAAGGGTAAGTTGTCTCCGCCATCTCTGGCCTAACAGCTGAACGGGTTTGCCTTTGGGCTTTTTACCACCAGTTGATCTAAGAGGGCTAATACTGTACCACATGCAGTAATGCCGGGAAGGAGAGGTTTAAAACTCAGCCCCAAATGAGCATTTGGCTACGAATCCAATCTGACCTTTCTCAGCTGTGTGATTGTCCAGGGCAGCATTCCTGGAGAGAGACGCTGAGGGAAACGCTTTGGGAGCTTTCCGGGGCACGTTTTTGTGTGTCTGTGCAAACACGCAGCATGCGGTAAGGGTAACCGATTACCTAATGATGGCCCCATTTCCCTGGAGTTTTCTCCCCTCCTCCCCAATGAGAACTGAATGTGTGACACGGACATACGCTGTCCAACCTCCACTTCGACAACATTTTTTGTGTTGGAATCATCATAGGAAGTGTACCTAGGGAAGGAAGATATTGCATGTACGTATTTATTTATTTATCTGGGACACATGAAGAAAGAGCCACCAAAGAATCTCTCTGGCATTTATTTGACTATATTATTATTTTTTAGTAATGTATTATTATTTTAATTAACATCTTTATTTTGCTTCCTGTTGCATCATGTCACCCATTTGATAACCTCCACGCTGGTTTTAAATAGCTGTTTAATTTGTATGGTGATGCTAAACTTAATCAGATGCTCAGATCATCTTGAAATTAATTCTATTGACAGCAATGACTTGGGTCCAGAGCCCGGATCCCCTTCAGGACTGTGTTTAATTCTAGTTGCATGAAAAAATTTACTCTGAGTCTGGTGCTCAACTCATGGGTACCATGGGGCTAACTGGGCTCCTTGGTGGTAGTGATAACAGAGAGGCCAAGGATTAAATGCAGCTAATACAGGGCAGGTTGAAAATTCTCAAAATTCACATGTTCCATTGATGTTGTCATTGAAATTTCCACCAAAAAAAATCTCAATTTTTCCCTAAAATGTCTTCTCATTTTTGGAACAGCTGGAGAGCTGGGAAAGAGAACATTCAACCTTTCCGTTACATTTTTCATCAGAATTTTGAATTTGGATGAGAAAAAAGGGGATGAATTTTTCCCGGTTTCTGCCCATCTGTTGTCCAGTTGTCCCAAAGTAACATCAACCCCGTGGGAACTTCACAGTGATGGGTGACTTGGAAATGCTCACAGGTGGTCTCCTTGTGCTGGCTGTCTGCACAGGGGCAAATCTCAGCCGCTCCGCAAAGGGCACTGGTTTCTGCTCTTCCATGGGACTGACCCCCAACGGCTGGCCCTTTCCTGGGGAAGGATGGGATGGGAGAATGTGCATACTGCCACTGCCATGCTGTGCTTGTTCTGTGGCCAGAGGAGTTTGGTCAGACGGGCACCTTCCACCAGCACTAAATATAGCCCAGAGGGGGACCCAACTTTGCCGCAATCTGCATTTTTTTAGTAGGGATGGATGCGCCGTGGCAGCTGGTGGCTGATCAGAAGCATGCAAAACAAAGCCAAATCCTGGCCTCTGCAAGGAGGTGGGAAGCAATTCCTTCCATCCGCCCAGGAATGATTGCACCGAACTGGAGGCATTTGTTGGTCTTTAATAGAAAACCTAAAAATCCTCTGAGAAGGTGTCTCCTGCCCGGCTGATTGGCCTTGCTCTAACATTGAGTTAAATAACGATTTGTAAAAGCAGCTTTATCAAGAGGGCAGCTCTTTTTATTGCCTTTGGCTCAGGGGGTCTGAATCGCTGGCCCTCCACTGGTAGAGATTTGGATGAGGGGCTTGAATGGTAACGTCGAGCTTTGCATTTGCTCAGATCCTGGGACTGCTGGACACGAGGAAGTCGTTGGCCCATTGCTGCTGCTGGGAACTGTGCAGTCACCCCCCCACCCCTGGCCACAGCCTTTTCCTTGCCCAAGCCCCACGAGGATTCCCGTAGGCAGATGGAATTCCCGAGGGACTGTGTCCTCCAGCTTTAGAGCTGCTTTGTGCGGCCACGTAGCAGGGATGATTTGGGGCGACATGTTGGAACGTGGATCGGGCTTGCGCGTAAAATGCAAAACCTGTTAGCCATTTGCAACGCTCTGGGCTGGCACTCGCCACACTTGCTGGCAGGTGTGGCCCTGGCTCGTGGGAGGAATCTCACTAATGCACTGGGGAAAAGGCACCACCCCTGCTTCGAGGTGTTTGCAAACCAGGCCTCGGTTGTTGCTTTTCTCTTGGCTTGAGTTGCCAGTAAATATAATGTTGAGGTCTGGCATCGTGGCCGGATCCTGACTCCAACGCTGTTCCCTGCTGGTTACAGTTCGTTGCTGTTTGCTGTATGGCGGGGGGAGGGGGTGTCACTTCATATTGATATAAGATGAGCTACTAGGATTTTTTATGCCACTTTCTCTCCTTTTCTTCCTTTAACCCATCGTGGGCCATGTCCCTGGCACGCACAGGACTGCACCTACGAAGGGCTTCGACATTCTTCCTTCTGTGCATCACCTGTCCCTAGCGCCAGACCGGTGACCTTCAGCTAAGTGTCACTGTGTGTCTGGGAACACACAAGGTGTCAAACTGCATTCCTGAGACTGATGTGATACAAGCTGCCCGTGGAGAGCGAGCCTGTTTGACTTCCCTGGCATTCCCTGAAGTCTGATGTGATTTCACGTGTAAGTAGCCGGAAGAGTTTGTAACATGAATGCGTAGTTCATCGGCAGGGAAATTCAACCTAGGTATACGCTTAGCTGAAGAGTGAAGACCCCCAGATTCACAGAGGAGTCCTGCTAGATCTGCCGTAGGGTCCCAGAGACCTGGAAGATGCATTATGGTAAAAATCAACATGACCTTCTGACAGAACCGCATGGAGCGTATATCTGTATTAGTAACCGTTGAGAAATGCATGGTTTTCCCATTGTTTGCATTCTGGCTCGATGATAGAAAGGGAAGAGGGGTAATCAAATTAGAATTGAAAAACCACGAGACAAGCAATCTCCTTAGACTCTGGCTGACTAATATGATACATGCTATCATGCACATGCATTCCTATACCATTGTCAGGGTTAAACTTTTTTTGCTTTTGATTGGCTTTGAGACAGACGAATGCGGGGGCTTCTGCTGCAAGCTGTGTCTTCTTTGGGGATGAATAACTCTTGTGGTAAGCTGACATGAAACAGAAATTTGTGAAATTACATAAACATTATTGCGACCCATAAAATTCAATGAATCGTCATCGCCTGTTTACTCATGGCTGGCTTTACTGTTTGCACAATGTAATTGAACGTGTCAATTTGCTCTCAAATAAAAAACAGCTGGCCTTTTGACATGCCAAAAAAACTGAAGAGATGATCTGAAAAAAGAAGTTGAAGGGCTCAGTCTTTACATAGCATTTAGCAAAAAGTGCAAAGCGCTCTTAAAGGGAAGCCAATATCATTCAACTCAATTGCTGGCCTCTTGGCAAACCTCCATTTGTAAGCCAGTAAGATTAGTACATTTTATCCTAATTAAAATTAAGAAAGCCAAGGAAGGTGCACAGTCTATGAAGTGGGTATTAACCCACGAAAGCTTATGCTGAAAAAAATTTGTTAGTCTCTAAGGTGCTACAAGTTTTTCTTTCTTATTTTCGTTTTGCTGACACAGACTAACACGGCTACTACACTGAAGTCTATTTAACTGGCATACATATACATTAAAATTCCTGCCAATATTGACGTCCATTCTATTGGATTTTTTAAACAATCTTATTCTTTTGCAATCATGAATAACAAGAAGAAAATTATACTTTTATAGAGGATTTTCTTTTGGGATGAAGTACACAGGCCCAGTAAATTAATTCACCTCCCTAAGCCCCTCAATTCTAGATCCTTCCTGAAAAAATCTTAGACTTGTGTATTTGGGAAAACACACACGCACAAAGTAAATCTTGGCCTAATCCCTAATAAACAATAGTACCTATCATTCCTCCAGACAGAGGCAATTGTTTGGCAGATTGTTTGCATGCAGAAGATGCTGACCTAAATAAAATGTAGTAGTCATGGTTAGTTTAAAGCCAGGCTGCCCCATGTGAGGATGTTCTATGGACACAGACTTAATATTTGCGGGGCTGTTACCACTGATTGATTGAGACATTTGTGATTTGCATAGGAGACAGTTCATGTAATTACAGATTAGTGAAAAAAGCCAATGGTTGCAAAGCTTAGGGAGGCCATCTCCCATGAGATCTGGAAGAGAACCATGCATATTTCTTTCATCTTTACAGTCAAAGGACAAATGGTGGTCAATCCTAACCCTAGAATTCTAATCTCACAATAGGAAACTCTGCCTCAGGAAGTGGGAAATACAATAAAAGGACCAGACCAGCACCAGGCCAGACATCAGTGTGTGGGCTAATTATGAGCCCTCTGGAAAAATCAGAGCAGATTCTCACTATAAAATCAAGAGGTTAAAGCAAGTTCAGGCCTTGTTTTAATTAAGGGAGAGACATATTTTCCTTAAGGGAACATGGCAATCACATTACAGCTGATCGGAGAGATTTCCCATATTGTCAGCTATGATTAGACACATTTGTGTGTAAATAAATGGTGATTTCTTTTCACCCTCTAGGATAACACATAATATTTTCTTCTAAAGTGTATGGGGCTGGCAGTGATTTTACTCTAATCAAGTTCTTGGCATTTCATACGGGCTTATAATGGGACTCAAGTAGTTGCACATTTTCTGTAATTGGACTCAAGTAATTGCACATTTTTCTAAATGATTAATGAACTGAATGTAAAAGTTTGAAGAAAGTTGCCTGCCACACTGCAGAAAATGGAATGTCACTGAGGTTTCGTGGGGTTTGAAGCTGTTACACAAATATTTATGAACTGGCGGTTAAAGGGCTACATGCTGGTGGAGCAATACTATACTGTAGATACTTCAAGTGGGAATGAAACAGATGTCTGATGTAAAGAATTGCTGCAGTCCAGGAATCCCAGCAGTGTGTAATATGCAAAGCTGCTGCAAGGATTATCAGCTAGAGATATTACAGTGATAACACATGGCAAAGGGGACTTCTGCTAAGTGACATTTTATGTTTTTGGATGGTAGATTAAAAAAAAAGAAGCCAGTGTGTGTTTTCTACAGAGTAGCTATTGTAAGAGGATTTTTCCTCTCTCCCTTTCTCCTGTAAGCTCGCTGATGATTCTGTATCTTTCTGACATCTACGCTTTTTTTAATTAAAGAAGAGTATTCGCTATGAATGCTTGAAACATATGGTACAAATCACTTGCTTTGGGAGCTGTTTAAACAAAGGCCCAGCGATTGGTTGGTAAAATTCGCCGGCTGACAGGATGCTGGTAAAACTGAGACTGCATGCTCTGAGTTAGGATCTAGAGATGTTTTCAGCTTGCATGGCCTTTGCCGCACTTTGTGGAAAGATCAGCCAGGTCTCAGCATACACACGGTTGTGGTGGGACAGCTCAAATGGAGCAAGAGGCTCCAAAAGACTCAGGCAAGAGTTTAAATTAACAATTGGGGAAGTGAGGAGTCAATCTGCTCCTGTCTCCTTCTGGCTGGCCAATAGGAAGCAGAGAGCCTGTCCTCAGTATTTAGCCAAGTTCCTTGCTTTGGCACCTGGATAGAGGAGATACCGCAAGCCTGCAGTTCGAACAATTAACCATGGGTCTGTGTGTGTGAAAGAGCTGAGAGATCGGTAGAAGGGAAGTAAGGAGTCTGTAAATGAATCTTTGCTGCATAGTCTGAATAACAAGTGCATTGTGCAGTTCTGCTGTTTGTAATGGCAGCATTGTCCGGGGCAATGCAATGGTGGAGTGGAAATCCCAGTAGATGCCCTAAAAATCCTTCAGCTGGTCCCTACTGGTTTCTCTTGCTTTGTACTGGAGGACCAATAGCCCCAGGGGCCAGTAGAGTAGTCATCCAGTTGCCCTGTTCCAAACTCTGCTTGCCAGATGGAGCCCGTAGGAAGCAGTTGTGTGTTTTCAGTGAGGTCTGGTGCAGGCGCGACTCTCAGGCTGTTGCTGTTACTAAGCGTTTAGTGCTGGCAGCGTGGCTAGAAGATATGGGGTCTGCACTGGCGGGGGGGCTTTCCATGTAGAAGGTTGAAGTGAGGCAGGATTCATTGGAGGAGGAAGGGATGGCAAGACGTTAAAAGGTTCGGACTCATAGGTCAGGTTGGTTGTATATCGTTATTATCAGTAACAATAGATCTCTTTCCTCACAGCTGCCCTGTGAAGCAGGTAAGTATCATCCTCATTCCCATTCCACGTATGGGGAAACTGAGGCAGAGAGGGGATGGAATTTACCCAGACCACCTACCAGGTCACTGTCAACAGAGCTGTGATTAGCACGCAGCAGCTGCTGGCTCCCAGTCCTGTGTTCGTCCCGCTAGCTCCCAGAGCATCTTTAGCGTGCAGGATTTGGAGATCTATTCCTGATAGCATCACTTGTCAGAGCAAAAGAAAGAGCCTCCCCCCCAAAAAAAGGAACTCAGGCGCTAGCTCTCACCGGGAGTTACCCAGACGCCCCACCGCACAGACGGGAGAATCGGCTCTACGTTCAAATCCCGTTCCCCAGCTTGAAATCCCTCATTTGTGGAGTGTGGTGCTTTCCTGTGTTCTGTTACAGCACCGGAGATTGCAGTGTTCCTGGGCAGCGTGTGGCCTGTGTATGGAGCTGAGCCTGTAGCACGTCGGACTCCGAAGGGAGAGAGTCTCCGGGTGCTCCGCTGGGCATGGGAAATGTGGGGCAGGCAGGCTGGACAACAAGAAAGCGAATTGACGGGGGGATCAATGGGGTTTTTCCACCATTTTGATCATGCTTCTTAAAAGTGAGGCTTCCGCTGAGCCCCCAAATTGGCTAATATCAGTGAGGCGTGACGTCCAGACTACTGGATCCTCAAAAGAGCCCAGGAGGTCTCCAGGGGAAGCCCTGCCCTTTAAAGAGAAAGCAGAGAAGAAAGACCAAGCCCAGTACGAATGGGGGGAACCAGGCAGGGGGACAGTCTCTTCCACTCAGAAAGAGCCCGGCAGGTGTACCGGATTTGGAACTGCCAACTGTGCAGGTCTGGCGGCAGGAGAGGGCGAAAGCTCGCTGGTAAAACCGGCAGACGCTGGGAACTCATGGTGCAGCCCTGGGGATGAGAAGAACTGCTCAGAAATGACATGGTCCGTTTTGCCTGGCAGTACGTCTCCCCATCCCTGCCACTTCCTGGGTTTGCTGAGTTCAGGGCATGTGGCAAGTAGAAAGACGTGACAGTGACTCAAGTGACATGAACGAGTCAGTCCACAAGTGGCCAGGAAGGACCAGCATGGGGGTGTGGGGCAGTATCCCAAGGCTGAGCCCAGAAAGGTCATGCTCTTGCGTAGCATTCAATGCAACACGAAACTGACATGACACTTACATTTATAGCAGTGGCGTAGCCAGGTTTAGAGCACCGGGGGAGCGCAGCTAAAAAAAGGCACCGGGAGCAGAAAGCGTTGGGAGCAAAAAAAGGCACCGGGAGCAAAAAAAAATGCTCTGCTCTGGCTGCAGCGTAGGAGCAAAAGGTGTCGGAGCACAAAAAAGGCTCTGCTTCTGCTCAGTGGGGGAGCGGCCGCTCCCCTTGCTCCCCCTCTGGCTACACTCCTGATTTATAGGAGAATCGTTCTGTAAATTCCTTGAGCCGACAGCCAGTTCCTCCCTGCCTGGAACTTGCCAGTTTCATGTTGGCATCACGTGTATTTGGAGTGTGGTGGCGCTTGTTTGTCTCGATCTCCCTGTTACAGGAAGGACAGCACGGTTTTCACATGCATGCCCTGAATGGTGCAAAGAGACACAGGGCCTGGGCCGGGGATCTCCTGCAGCACAAAGCGGGCACAAAGGGGCTGCAGAATTGTCAAATGGGAAACTCAGGGGAGGGGAAAGGCCACTCTGGGCCACAGGCTGACCCTGTAAGGAATGACTCCATGAATCAGAGTGGCCTTTGGGCTGCTGTAGCTTATGTCCGGGAACACTCCAATCCTTGGCTGCCTCCAGAATCCAGGAGGTGCAGAGGCAGCACGCAGCTGCAAACCCCGGCCGCTGTACTGTGATGATCTCTGCTCAGCCACAGTCTAGGATCAGCCCCCCAGTGGGCGGCCTGTGAAGTCAAGTAGAAGAAAGTGGCTTTGTGATGCTTTCTGGGGGAGCTGGGGGAGAGCGGGTGCTAGAGAGAGAAAGGGGCCCCGTTCCTTTTGGAAGGGAGGAGATGGAGGCAGCAGCTGTGGAGCGAGAGAGGAGAGGGATGTAGGGTGCGAAGGATGACAATTCCTCGCCACGGCAGCGCCTGGAGAATGAATGAATCAAAGCAATAGCAGGTCCTGTTGTTTTTCATGGGGTCATGGACGCTATGGGGTCTGCTGGGTACAAAGACCTTCTTTCTGAAGATGTCAGTAGCTTGGCTGCCTTGGGGTCCCAGTCCTGTCCCCGTTGCAGTCAATGACAAAGTCCTCATTGACTCCCCAGGCCCATGACTGTGTCCAGACTGCTCTGGGTATCTGCTCAACGCACTGGCTGGAAGGTTTACAGTCTCCGCACCTGCAGTCAAGCAGAAGTGCCGGGCTGGCTGCAGGAAGCCCTGGAGGATGGTCTCTGGCGTGCGCCACGCAGGAGGTCAGATTAGCTCAACTCAGCAGTCCCCACCTGGCCTGCAAATCTAGGAACTGGGGCGACATTTGCCAAAGAGCTCAGCCCCCACGTCTGCCCCAAAGGAAGTGGCCAGCTTTCAAGAAGGCACTTTGGGTGCCTGCTGGATGCTGAGCACTTTTGATAGTCTGGCCTCTGCTTCCCAATGGCCACTGGCCTCCCTCGAACATCTGCGGCCAATTGCGAGTGCTGAGCCCTGGGAAATCCGGCCCGGAGCTCTTCAGACACCGCCTGGCTCCTCGTGCGAACAAAGGCTTCAGGTGCTCTGCTGCAGGAGAGACACGAGTGGGAAAGGGAGGAGAGGGCCGGTGTATTTGGGAGCGCACCTGGCATCTCCTTGAGGAGGGGCTGGGATGGCCTGGGGCGCTACTCTTCACCACAAGGAACTTTCTGCCCCCGCTCTCTCTGGAAACATTCAGGAGGAAGATAATTCCTGGGGTTGCCAAGCTCAGCACAGAACCTGCCGTTTCCCCTCCTTTCTAGATGTTTCATGATATTAAGGGTTTGTCCCGTTAATACAGTTACGTAATTTAGATCTTTGAAATTCTAGGAAGCTCTTATATTTTAACTGAGAACTTGGGATGTTGTTTTCCCCCCTTCCCAGTCTACGTGATAAGCTGAAATGCTGGGCGTTTATGAGCAATGCTGTGAGCCATTGACTCTACTGTAGTCTACAATCTGGAGAAGAGCACATGGGTGCTGGCCCAAGGGAAGGAGAAGAGACAGGGCCCCAGTCTCCTCCCACTAAAATCATACACGTTTCCATACACCATACAGTGCAGGAACACTGTAACTGGCAGATATCAAGGGGTGGAGACTGCTGTAACAGGATGGGAGGCTCTAAGACCCTGCACAGGGAAGCAGCGCTGTTCTGCTGACTCATCCCAATGCCACATTCTGGAACTCCGCATGGAGAGGCAGAGCTGTTCTGCTGACTCTTGCTGGCAGCCAGACCAAGTGGATCCTATTAGCTACAGCCCTGGGTACAAAAGAGAGTGCTAGTGTCCATCTGAGGCAAGCTGGAACTAGGGTCAGAGGGGTTCTGCAGGGCATAACCCTAGCAGCAAGCAAACTCAGGAGCATGTTTTGGAGGGAAGTTTATGTTTGTTGCCTCTTATTTAGGTTAACAGTAAAGATAAACCCCCAGAGGGGGTAGGGAGGAGGGAATTTGGACCCTTTGCTGCGTATGTGCTTGCACTGTTACAGGAACAGAGTCAAAACACCACCCTAACTAATGTGACTGACTGACCCACAGCTTCTACTCTTGTTGGGTGGTTTGTTCAGTCTCCAACTCTGTAAGGTTTGCCCTGCCCTAGGTTTGTCTTTGCTCTTTGGTCTCATGGAGCCTGAAAGGAGCAAGGTTCATCTGATTGCCTCTAGTGCAGAAGGACAGACATTTGGCTGGAGTTGCTAGACGTCACTGTACAAGGATTTCAGTGTTTCACTTTTAGTTTGATTTTTTGACTGAGCCAGAGGCTCGGGGAGTAAACAGCAATTTGCCACCCGTCTGCCGGCGCTGCTGCTCGAATTCCAAACCCTGCCCTCCCCTCCTCAGCAATGGCTCAGCCTGTCACCTCTTCATCACTTTGCTTTCACACCACGGCCGTTTACCTCGTCACGGCCCGTCAAGCAGCTCAGCCAGGGAAAGATTGAAAAAACGCTCGTCCTAATTTTAACCTGCTTACGGTTCGATCTGTATTAATACGGATGCCACTCTCAAAAAGGGGGGTTCACCCCACCCCCCATCTAATGGCTTATTTAAAGCTGTTTAAATTGCAGCTACCGTGAGTGGCCTGGGATGGATGGGGGGAACTGGAAGAAGCTGAATCCCTGAAGGAAAAGTATCTGAGGCACCTAGACCTAGGGCACTAGCCCTGTGTGCTACTGTGAGAATCCTGGAGGGCTTAGATGTGATCTTGGAGCCAATTTACACCACGCTTGGTGCACAGAGGTCAGCGGGGGTGGAAGTGCAAACCACGGCCCTTCGTAACGCCGGCCTCAATGGCTCTCAGAACAGCAGGCCTCGGAGAGGAACAGAAAGCACCTGTCCCAGAAAGGAAAGAGCAGGCCCAGTTACTACACGTGGTTCCATACACAGCACTGTCAGCTCAACAGTGACTCCTCTTGGGGGTTTTCATGGTGCCAGCTTAGCAGTTAGCATGGGGAAGCCCATGGGTCCTGTTCCTGACTCACTGTTTGACCTTGGCCAAGTCAACGCCCCCTCTGTGCCCCAGTTGAAAATGGGTCTAACGCTCTGTAGAAGAACCTTTCTGGGTGCGTGTGCGGTTCTCTGGGAACACACAGCTGCTTGTAGCATCCCCAGTACAAAGTGCCATAGTGTGTTTCAATTCACCTGGACTCTTTTCAGCCGCCCGCACTATGGAATTTATAGATTCCAAGGTCAGAAGGGACCACTGTGATCATCTAGTCTGACCTCTTGTAGAGCACCGGCCGGAGACCTGCCGCACACTAATTCCTAGAGCAGAGCTTTTCGAAAAGCATTTTGATCGTAATGTTGTCAGCAACGGAGAATCCACCATAACCCTTGGTAACTTGTTCCAATGGTCAATTACTCTCACTGGTGTAAATGTTACGCCTTATTTCCAGTCTGAATTTGTCTAGCTTCAGCTTCCAGCCATTGGATCTTGTTAGATCTTCTGCTAGGATTGAAGAGCCTGTTACTAACTATTCGTTCCCCATGTAGATTCTTATAGACTGAAATCAAGTCACCCCTTAACCTTCTCTTTGTTAAGCTAAATAGATGGAGCTCCTTGAGTCTATCACTACGAGGCAGGTTTTCTAACCCTTTAATCATTCTCGTGGCTCTTCTCTGAACCCTCTCCAATTTGTCAACATCCTTCTTGAATTGTGGGCTCTAGAAATGCAATCTGTATTCCAGCAGCGGTCACGCCAAATACCGAGGTAAAATAACCTCTCCGCTCCTACTTGAGATTCCCCTGTGTATGTATCCCAGGCTCTTTTGGCCACAGCATCGCACTGGGAGCTCACAAATGATTTTCGGAGTCACTGCTTCGCAGCTAGAGTCTCCGTCCTGTAAGAATGGCCAACCGTCTTTGTTCCTAGGTAGATATGCTTACATTTAGCTGTATTAAAATGTATATTGTTTGACTGCGCCCGGCATACCAAGTGGTCTAGTTTGCTCTATATCAGTGACCTGTCCTCTTCGTTATTTATCGCTCTCTCTATTTTTGTGTCAGCTGCAAACTGTAGCAGTGATGATTTTATGATTTCTTCTAGGTCATTGACAAAAATGTTAAATGGCGTAGGGCCAAGAACCGATCCCTGCCACTTCTCACTGCTCTGTCTATCACACACTCCATTACAATAATACTGAGCAGGGCTAAAACCCACAAGCACCAGTAAAGACATCTTAAAGGCTGACACTCTGTTCCTAACTCAGCCAGTCCTATGTAGCTAAAAGGTATGTGAGAGAACCCACAGCTCAGAGGCCTCCTTAAAGAGAGTGATATCATCAGCGGGAGCACATTGGCTGGGAGGAGGCAGGGAGAAATCCTGGCTGTTGCACGTTTAAATGGGATCCAGTGTTATTTTAATGTGGGTTTGCATATTTCCTTTCAAACAAATCATTTGATGAAAATGAGAGCACAGGGAACGTTTAAAATACATCTACCAGGTCAAAAATTTCCATAAAAATCTTTGTTGATGGAAAATTGGGTTTCTGACAAAATTAATGTGGCTGCTTTCCTCTTTTTTTTTAAAAAAAATATTTTTTCATACCTTCCCTCCCCCAAATTCCAGCATTTTTCAATCAAAAACAAAATGTGGGGGCTTTTCCATTTTTTGACAAAAAGTCCACATTTTCCACTGAAATTCTTGATGAAAACATAAATTTGTTCTCATCAAAAATGTTCAGGGAGTGGTGGTGGGGGGAACCTCCCAGCTTCCTGTGACACCGACCCAATCAATTCTGACACTTCTTCTGCTGTTACAGTCCGCCATGGAATGACGTACTTGGGGCTTTCTGTGCCGTCCATCTTCTAACTCCATAGAAGGGGGCGGGGGGGAGGAAGGCTGGTCTGGTGGTTTCAAACACTGGGTTGGGACTTAGGGAACTGGGTTTCTCTGTTCTGCTGCAGGCTTCCTGTGTTACCTTGACCGGGTCACTTCAGTTCCTGCTCTGTAACACGGGGATAATAATACTTCTTTCCTCCCACCCTTTGTCTTGTTTATGTAGCCTGTAAACTCTGAGGCAGAACCAGCTCTTGCGAGGAGTACGTCCAGCGCCTGATCTCCACTGGGACCTTGAAGTGCCGCTGTACTAGTACAGACAATACATTGGGTTCCATGTGCACAAAGCCCATGTGCGAAAATCACTTTCAGCCAAGCTTTTCACAAGTGGCCAGTGATTTGGGGCCCTCAACGCAAGGTGCTAGTTAATGGCCACTCTTGAAAATCTGGGCCTTAGCACAATGTGATTGAAAAACTTCAGTGGCTAGCTGTAGTAGAGTCTGCATTTGTTTCTCTTTTCCAAACCACCCTGATTTAGTCAAATCTACCTTGGAGTTAGTTCCTCTGGAAGGTGATTCACCTCGTCGGCCTCCCACAACCCTGGTCCTGCCATCAACTTAAAAATGGCCAACCAGTTTTTTTCCTTCTTCTTTCTCACGTCTTTGAGACAAAGCAACAGGTCCTTTCACGGAGGCGTTCTGTGTCCGATTTTATCCCACACCAAACTTTGGCAACTCTGAAAACAGAGGCACTGCGGAGATGTGCTTGGCAGGTGCTTAACTTTAAAGGCACAAACGGTGCTGATATACTGCACATGATTCAAAAAAATCCCAGGCCTCCTGCTTTCCATTCCTCTGATAATCCTCCATCTTGTGACTTGTCAGGCCTCGCATTCCCCATCTTGTGGGCATGTGTGGGGTGAGGTAATTAACTGGAGCAGGCTGGGTGTGGACCACCCTGACTAGCACCAAGAGGACAAAGAGAACTGGTTCTAGGGTACACCAAAACTGGATTAAACATTGGAGAAGGGTGGATATGACACCTTTGCCGCCAGGGAAGGAACCTCTATAGATATTTCTTCTAATCACACCCTGCCCAGATGTAGCAGAAAACCTTTACAACCTGTGGGTGGCCCAGAGGTGGCTCAAGATTCCACAGCCCTGTCCTCATCGTTTTCCCTTTCCTGGGGAAAAAAAACCCATCGGCTCACAGGGGAGAGTGAAAGAGTTTGGCAGCATCTCCGAACTCGCAGGTCAGGTCGTCTACTTCTTACACCAGGCGTCGTTTCAGGGCTGACCGGGACATGACCGGGCCCGCGCTGGGGCAGGGAGAGAGCCGGACAGGAACAGCCGCTCGTATGCCGCAGCGTGCTGAATGCAGCCATTCCCTTCCTGAGAGGCGTGCAGCATCGTGGACCCGCTCAGTGCTTGCGCTACACCATGGTGGCAGACTCCAGCCGTGGGCTCCTCACCGTTCCAAGGGAAGCAGCGGGTCTCTGCACAATGCAGTTTTGGGGGTTTTAACTGTGAACATTGAGTATTATTCCTGCTGCCTTTGGAAACAGAGGGCCTGAGCGCCAAGACCGCTGGTGTCCAGCGGAGTCTTTCCACTGACTTCAGTAGACTTTGGATGAGGCCCATGGTGCCCACACCATCTTGTGGCATAAGGCCACATCCTTAACCCAGGCCAAGTGCTGGACAGATGCCTACGGGGCAGGGGCACGGATGTCCGACCCCTCCCTGCACCCCAGCCTGTGCAGCAGAGCTCTGAAGAAGCTACTCAAGCCACAGTGGGGGAAGCAGCGTCCATTTCCCTCCCCAGACCACTTCCCTCCTGCTTTAGGGAGATTTGAGAGCCACCCCGGTGATGCTGGGTCACATTCTTGCCACTGGTTTCTTAGCGATGCTCCAACTCACTGCGCAGTGGGGAAGGGCTAGATCAGTGGAGGGACATTACATGTCAGTGCTGCTACATCGGGGCTATGCTCTGCTGGGAGCTGGCAAACCCAAATATCCGCAAAACTGGGATTATAGTCAACTCAGTCTTGGTCTCGAATTAGGACTCTGGAGATGAATTGTTTACTCTGTTCTTATTAATTTATTCTTACATTCCCTTCCCTGTTTCCTGAATAACGCCCCACATACCCAGAAACACCCCCCCCAACGTTTCTAATTCCAAAAATCCGATAGCTTTTTTCCTAATCAGTACAAGCTTTACAAAAATGGCTCTAAATTCCTATTAAAGGCCCTGATCCTTCAAAGACTTAATCACGTGTGTAATTTTATGCAGTTTGCATAAATATTGAAATCAATGGGGTTACTCGTGCACAAAATGATGCACTAGCAAGATAGGGCCTAAAAGAGGGTTTCACTTATTTCAATTGCTTTATCATGCTCCCCCTCCCCCGCAAGCCAGCTCAGGTGTTAGCAATTCCATATTAAAAGCTGCTGCATTCTCGGGAGAAACAGATTTGTGAACAAGGCGTTGTACTGGGAGGCGATGTCAAGTCATGAGAAGATAAATGTGTGGGGTATTGTGTTGCAAAAGAAACAATGAATGTAAATGATCTGGAGAGGTTGTTCATTATTAAAGGAAAGATTGATCATTCAGCTATTCAGTGTGGGAAAAACTAGGCCCTATTAAATGTAATTATCTGCCATTCAAATAGAAGCCAGTAGACCTCTGAAGTTTTGAGGGTCAAGCTTCCCGCTGCTTTATTTTGGCTGATGACCATTAATAAGCAGTGATTGGAAGCACTGGAGGATGAGTTCAGTGGAGGATGCCTATCATAGCCAGCCAGCACTCATTAACTGCTGGTCTGGGACAAAGATGGCGTCGGCCATTGCTGTTATTAAACTAAACGTTCCAGGCAGGCTGGTCCACCAGTCTGTGCTTCAGAGAAGAACGTTGAAAGGCTCTTTGTGTGAACGGCTGCAGGAACGTTTTGCTGGTGGTGAGTGGAGGGGTCGGGCGGAAGGCCTCCAAATCGGAGCTTGATGCTCGATAGGCACAAAGCACTGAAAGGGGACTTAAGCCAACATGCCAACCGAGGAGAAGGAGACAGCTTCACCTTCCCACCGTAACTGGCGCTTCACATTTTTCTCTCAGTCACAAGGAACAGCTGGAGGAACTGTGAAGGTGACCTGCCAAGGAAACAACAATTGTCCCCTTTTATTTTGCCTTTTTGTGCTGGAGAAAGAGGGCCAGAAAGTTTAAAAAGTGACCTGCTTGGTTTTTGTCTCAGGTCCTGTCTGCCCTAGGCCACACTATGATGACTGGAGATCTGGCAGAGTCATGATCTCACAGAGTCAAGAGGGAACGCCAAGCAGCAGAGACGGGAAGGAATTTAAAAAAAATAAAATCAAACTCGGTGATTTTTGTTAACACCTGGTCTCCTTCACTAACTAGTTAATGTTCTGGATAAAGGACGTCTTTGTGAATCATTCAACTCCCCTCCTCTTCAGAGGAGGTCTGAGAGGCGTGTGTGTGTGTGTACAGAAACAAGCAGAAATAAAGACTTTTTTGGGGGAAAAAACACCCATAAACCTTTCCAGGCCCTTCGAAAGGAAGCAAAGGAGGGTAGGATCTCCATGTTTAAGAAAATCCTTTGCAGGCCCCATGTCAGTGATGCTCTCAGACTGCTCTTTCAAGGCTTCTCCACCCAGACGAAGGGTATCCTCTCCATGACAGCTGAAACACCCCATTGAGGGAGCAAACATCTCAAGTCAACCAGTGCAGCTCAAATCTTGAGTGCAGAGGCACTTGAATCGGGAACACACTTCACTTCCCCGTTTAATTCTTCTCCTTGGGAAGCTGTGGGTAACATTTTAAAAGAGGGAGGCCCCTGTTAGGCACTTAACTCCGTATTTAGATACCAAAATAAGTGATTTTCAAAGGCGTGGGGCATCTGCCATTCCTATTGACGTCACTGTGAGGTGTCATTGCCCAGCAGGCTGTCTTCTGTCTAGGTTACAAATGCTCTGATAAAGCGTAGGTGGTTGTATCATGGGCACTAACCACTGAAACCGGAGTTCAGGGGGCCAGGTGCATCCCTAGGGTAACTCCAGTGACCAGGAGCTCACCATAGAAATCTACACAGCTAATGCAGTGCATTCAGAATAAATGGCACATGAGTGTTTGTTATTAAAAATAATCAGAGTTACTAAATCGCTGGGAAGGTAACATCACTGTGAAAATGTCGCCACCAGACAATGGTCAGCAAGCAGGAAGTCAGCTGCGGTATTAGCGGTAGCCTCAATGGGCTTGAATCCTTCTCCTGCAGGTTGATGGGAGGAATAATTGATTGCCGTGATTCCTTGTTCTCTATGAATGTGCAGGCTAAACGAGAGGTGTAAACAATACATTACATCCAGGGTAGAATGGGCCGGAGGGAGAGTTGACCCCCAGATCTCCAGGCTAATTTTGGGCTGAGGGAATTCATGTGCATTAGATCCACGCAATTATGGGCATGAAATCCTTTGAAGCCAAACTACGAACTTTCAAGGAGCTCTGCTCCTTGAACCCGAGATTCTCTCTGCTGAAATTGCAAGGCTGAATCTCCCGGGAGAACGAATAGCCTACAACAGCATTCCATCTTGGGTCACCTTTTCCAACAGGTCATCTCCCATATGTTCCGGGCTGTGAAAAATTAAGCCCTGGGCATTTTTGAGACAGTCAGAAAGAGAAAAGATTAATTTCATCGCTGACACGGACTCCGATTCAGACTTTCACAGCAGACCAAACTTGCCCAAGTCTGGGTCCACTGGGTCATCGTCAGCTCGACTTTGCCATCCCCTGGCAGCATGAGAGGAACACGGATTCCTTGTGCTTTCATGATCAAGGTCAAACATTGCCGTATGCAAGATGCTGCAACCAAACGGAGCATCCCATTCTATGCTGGACGTGGTGCTGGGAAGGAACTCTGTGTGCCGTGCCATGACGCTGGACAGCTAGAAGATCAGTTTCTTTGGCTCCTGGGCACAGTGGAAAATGCAATTCTGGCTGGTGGTGTGAAACGTTAAACCCTTTGCCATCTCATCATGTGAGTATGCAGAGGCTAGTCGGAGGAAAAGCCTCCTGTCAGGCTTCTGGTGTTGGAGCTATAGCAAACAGCATCTGTGTTGTGTGGCCGGGGCAACACTGCGAACTCACACAAACAAACAGCTTGTTTGCTTTCAACTCGATGCTCATTTTGCCCTGGCCGCGCTTCTTCACACGTCAGACTAACTGGCAGCCTTACTGACACTAAGCAGCAGCTACTGTCCAGAGTTCGGGAAATGGGGCAGCAGAATAATGGAAAGAGAACAGCCGGCACTACTTCTCTGTCACCGGGGCAAAAACCAGCATCTGGCAAGCAGGTGGCAGCAGGCAGAGAGCTTTAGCCGTTCTTGTGGACGGGGTAGAACTGGCCCCGAGCGCCCCAGTTCGGACACCTGGGATGACCGGGAGTTTTGCCATCCTATTGCTGTTTGTTTAGCTCAGTATTATGATAAACCACCTAAATGCTGGTAACTTATCTTGCAGAGCCAAAGCTGAGGCAATCGGATGATCCAGTCATCTTTTGGCTGAGCAGAGAGGTCTGCTCTGGCTGTGGCACCCTTTGGATTCCCTCCCTCTTCAGTTTAGTCAGAACATTCTCAGCTGGTGCCGCTCACTCCCAAGCGGAGACGAGCCAGAAGCACAAAGTTCAGATCCGGATCCAAACGTCATCAACACTCTGAGCTGTCTGGGTCTGGCTCTGCTAATGAGATTGAACCTGCCACAGGCTGGCTTCACCTTGACTTTGATTGCAGCGCTAGCAGCCACGCGCTAAAACCAGTCTCTCTGGAAAGCCTGGTGAAGCTCACATATCCTTGGAGTGGCGGCAGTAGTCAGCGTCATGAGGAGAGGCCCCCATTGTGGAGGTCACGGTGCAATGACAACCCCCAAACTTATTTTTGGCCTGATCCATCTCCCCGTAAAGTCAACAGAAAGGCTTCATTTGACTCCTGTGGAACTGGAATTGGGCTCATCCTTCCCAAGAACCCCGGCAGGTGTCTGTAGCCACGTACATGCCAGAATCCCCCTGTCTTTCTAAGCATGAGTCTTTCTCTGGTGGTGCTGTCAGGATGAACACTCTGGTTCTGGGTAGCATGGTGAGCCACCTAGTACGTTGCTTACATTCCTTTTAACGGCGGCAGTGTTGATTCTTAGTGATGGCACAAGGAGCTGGGGTTGGCAAATGAGGGCTTCTTGAGTTCTATTCCCTGGCCTGCTACTGATGCGCTGTATGATCTTGGGCAAGATACAGAAATTATTTGTACCCTCTCACCCACTGGCAAAATAACGGGCGTTATAATAACAATTCCCTGCCTTACAGGGGTTTGTAAACTGTTGTGGGGCCACTGGAGAACGGCGTTGTATACGGTGCAGTAAGAGCAGGGTTTGCCGTAATTAATCACTGTGTGAATGGCCAGGTTGTGGGTTCTGCAGGTTTCTCACCTGAGAAGTTCAGGTCTTTGGTACTTGGTGTCATGGGGGAATAGATCACGGGGGTCGGATGCCATTGGCAACCTGCACACGGGATTGACATTGCTTTTATCCGCTGGAACGAAGTTCGCTGAAATGGTCCTGATTTCATCTCTGTTGAAGTTACGAACTGAGCTGAAGCCAAACTCCCTCAGCTGAACTCCAGCATGGGCCAGCTTGCTCATGCCCGGGACGGAGTCTTACTTTCCGTACACTCCTTGTCTAGCTTGTAGGGTGCTCTCCAAACAGAGACATCTGTGACACGGGCCCAGGTATTGCATGTGCTCGGCTCTGCGATGGCAGGGAGTGGCACACACACCCATGTGCAGAACTGAGGGCCAAATCAGGCTTGTTTATTCATACTGCACAACTGCAGTTGTAAGTGCATGTCTCCATTTCTGGGCATTAATCGAGGAGACCTTCCGCACATTGGCCCTTCCTTGCTCATGACGACTTATTTCCCCAAATTGTTGCCCTCCCTCATCGACTGGAGACCATCACTTCTGCCCTTCCTCTCCTGAGAGGATGATGATCTAAATGTAATATGCACCTTTTAGTGAGAGCTTTCCCCCAAGAACGGTGACTACACACCATCCAACAATACAGACATCAGTCAGTTCACACACCCTGCAAACGGTGGAACAGAGAGAGAAACAGTAATTATTTTGTCTGCTGTGTCATAATTGTAGTTGGTGCTTAGATACTAAGGGGATAAGGGCCTTGGATTTGCTATAGATGGAGAAAGAGGAAACTATTGTTGAGCTACTGCTCCCCGTGTTGCAAACTTCCAGCCCAATTTCGTAACCCTTGGCTTGTGCAGCTGGCAGGGAGCATATAGATCTGATTCTCCAGGCCTTATTATGCTTCTAAAATCTGGTCCTTTTGGCATTTTCACCCATTGCCGATCAAGAAGGCAGGTGGATTTTCTGAGCTTTCATTTACTCCAAACTGGTAGACAGATTACCGCACAGGACCAGCTCCTCTGTCCCCCGCTAGTGAGAGCGCCACGCTGCTCATATTGTCTTTCTGAGAATTGTTCTTGCTGCAAGTACTGAGGCTTCTGTGGGGAATTCACACAGCGAAGCCTTCAACCTCTCTGCTCCTTCATATTGCAAGATTACTCTCTCCCTCATAGAAGATATTCATCAGCTCCACAAAAAGCAATAAAGCCCTTCAACATTGTTGGCTTTGACATTTAAGACATGAACCGACCGTGAGTTCAGGGAGAAGAATGCACAGACTCAACCTACACCTCCTCAATGTAGGTCAAAAGGAAAGTAGATCTGGCTCTTCCTTGGATTTCAGACTCTCATCATGTTCCTAATGCAATGTGCTTGCGAGAAGTGTGCGGTGCTGTCCCTGAGGGGCTGGTCTAGTAGGGGATGTCTCCTTTAACTCAAGTGCTAGATGCCTGTGGTTTTGGAGCTGAAAGTCCAGGATTCTTGTCCCTTCGCCCAGTTGTGACTGTTTGTTTTTTCACTGGGCCTGTTCTCAGCAGCCCAAGGATTCATTAAATGAAGTCCTCAGTGTCCTGAAACAACGGTGCCCCCAATGGCCTGGGGATGAGACTGTCTACCCAGGACCGGCGCTAGCACTAGGCGACCCTAGACGGTCAGATAGGGTGCCAGGATTTGGGGGGCAGCGGGTGGCTGCCTTCTGCCTCCCGGCTCCAAGCTCAGCAGCTGAGCGGGAGGCAGCCACGGGGAACCGCCCCCCTGCCTCCCGGCTCCACGCTCAGCTCCTGCGGCCCGTGGGCGTGGGGGTCTGGCGGGGGGTGGAGGGGGCGCAGGGCTGGTGCAAGGAAGTTTTGCCTAGGGCGCGAAACTTCCTTGCGCCAGCCCTGTGTCTACCCCATGTCCTGCCCCTTCTCTCACGCTGCCACCTGTCCTGGCTGTTAACATCTGCCAGAGTCTCCAGTGGCCATTGTCCAAGTCTGAACGTTCTGTGCTGGAGACCAGGGTCTTTGTCACTGAGTGGGCCCCATCTTTGGGCTTCACTCTTGTTCATCTCCCCGTCAGCGCCTGAAGCTAGTGACTCACCACGTTGGAGGAGAGCATTACTAGCATTTAATATTGCATTGCATTTTACTGCGTGTCCATTGCAACGGCAGTCAGAGCCCTGAGCCGGCCTGGGCCCCGCCGGCTGCCAAGAGCGGTGCAGAGACCGGTGAAGATTTGGCCCCTGCCCTAAAGAGCTTGCTCTTGGTCTTTGTTTTAGCAACATAGCTCTGGCTAAGGCCCATGTTCCGCATGACTCGTGTTGAGCGGGGCCTTGTCTCTGCAGCTGGTCCCATTGACTCCCCCAGCCCGATGCACTGCAAAGCTGCTGCTCCGTATGAGTCAGTGCCGCAGAACCAGGCCCTTAATTAATACATCTGATTGGTGCTGGCATGAATTAAAATCCGAAACAGCAGAGTGCTGTAGAGCCGATACGTGCCAGTACCTGAGCGCACGCTACTCATACAGGACATACATGCAGATGCCTTGGAGAGATCAGATTGCTGTCCCCACATGCAGTACGCTCACGCTAATTACTTGGTGGTGCAAACTCTTATTCCACTCCCTTCAGAGCAGCTGGATTTTCCTTTGCACAACTCACCTGCCTGGCTCTTTGCAGGGATCACGGCGGAGAGGTATTACCCTACTAGCATGTCTTACTGAACTCTGCCAAGCCAGCTGGGCATAGGGTGACCAGACAGCAAGTGTGAAAAATCGGGACGGGGTTCGGGGGTAATAGGCGCCTATATAAGACAAAGCCCCAAATATCAGGACTGTCCCAATAAAATCAGGACATCTGGTCAACCTAGCTGGGCAGGGTGGGGAAGTCACTTGTTTCCTAGGTGGCTGCCATGAACTTCAGCGTCTTTTGAGTTTTCCTTCCTCAGTCTGTCACTGCGAATGGCTTTTTCACACCTAGGCAACGGGTTTAACCTACGCAGACTGCAGCTCTCCTGCACCGGCGGTAATGGGTTAGTTTTATTAGCCTGTGATTGGAAATGCTAAATGTTGCCTACAAGCCCCCAGAGGATTTCAGCTCAAGTAGGAATAGCGTACCGAGCATCCTGGCTGATGCTTTCCCCCCTATAAAGCGTTATGTTTCCAAGTGGGTAATTACTGCACTGGGATTTATGCCGTGCTGCCTTTCAGTGGTTGTGTGGGCCACAATTCCTCAACAAATTAAAAAAACAACAACCCACCTCCCAAAAGGAGCCGAATCCCATTTTGTTGTTGAGGCAGGGCAGAAATGAGATGGGCTCGCTCTGCCCTTACCTGACAATAACGGGAAAGTGCTTTGCCATTGAGCTGTTTCATTCTTTTGCCCTGAGCTATGAGAAGTAGATTGGATGAAAATTATCAAGCTCCCTGTCTAGAATAAACAAGCTTGAAATGGAGCAAGTCATAAATAAGCAAGCAGCAATATCCTGGGTTATGAAGATACAATTTCTATCTTTAATAGTTGAGTAGGCCCCAGGGATCGTCTGGAAATGGCCCATCTGGCCCTGATATTGATGTAAAAAACAAACAAGCAAACAACCTTTTCCTCCTCTAACCCTAGATTTATCAATTCTTTGGGAAATAATGAGCTGAAAGATGAAGTCACCCTTCCTCCAGAACACAGATAGAAACAGGGTTCAGCTCACGGCTTATTTCACTCACGCAGCATTAGCTTTCCACTGACGCACCAAGAAGGATCTTACCTTTCCCGCCAGACGTGATCAGCTGACTGTCTGGGGAGATGACACCACATTCCAGGCTAGGAGTTCTTTTGGCTGTTTACACTGCAGCCTGATCCAATGGAAGGACTCCTTTAGTGGTCTTGGGATCAGGCCCAGTTTACAAGAACATCACCCGTCTGGATGCCTCACACACTGCATGGAAGCATGGGCGCCATGTTTGTATAATTTTGGTGGTGCCCGGAGCAGGTCCAAGCAGATCTGTCCCATCCATAGGACGAACTGGGGCAACCGCCCTGGGCCCCGTGCTTTGGGGGGCCCTGCACTTCAGGGGGATGCAGGATCCAGGGCGGCCTGGGAAGTTAGCGGGGGGCCTGGTGCCAGCAGCAGCGAGCGACCTGGCCGCAGCCCTCCCCTGCTGGGGTAGAGCCCTCTGCTGGCATTAGGGAGACCAGATGTCCTGATTTTATAGGGACAGTCCCGATTCTGGGGTCTTTTTCTTATATAGGCTCCTATTACCCCCACCCCCTGTCCTAATTTTTCACATTTGCCGTCAGGTCACCCTAGCTGGCATACTACCTCAGTGGCAGTGGCTTGCAGGATCCGGGCTCGGGATATTAGCATCTGCACAGAGGTGCTGGGAGGTATTCAGTGTCCGGACGGCCCAAAATAAACAGCAGAGACTCTATGCCAAAAGCAAAGCTACTCCTTTTAATGGAGTTTTGAAATGCAAACAGCCCACTGCTTGTAAATCACCCAGGATGCTAATAATTAATAAGAGTCGCTTGGACGGAGCTCCAATTTTGATGGGATTAGTCTTAGTGGTTTTATTTTTAAAAGCCGTTTAATTACTAATCAGCTCTTCCTCGCATGCTATTATGTGATAGCTCCGTTTAAAGCAGGGGTTTGCATTGGCGGGCACCTGGGACGGTTCTGTAGAGCTTCGGAAAACTCCCATTCTTTCCACACGACTTGAGTTGTGCTGCCTGTGAGCACGGTGGGGTTGTGTATGGGGAGTCTGCTTACAGCTACCCGAGATGGTCTCAGGTTGCATTGCTATGCAGCAGCAGGGTGGAATTTTTCATGGGGGGGCACTCACCACCGCAATAATGTGACACTGTGTAACGAGGTTTTGACAAGCATCGTTCTTTTCCTGTTGCCACCTACTTAGCATAATTTGTGTATAATAAACGTTTGGAAACGTAGTGAAAACCAAAGGTGTTTGGGGAGGGAGAGGACGAGGGGCAGAGTTAGGGTGGATCTGGGTCTTTTATCTGTACTCCAGTGTGGTTTCTTTGTTCCAAGGCAGTTTGTGTATTTGAAATCTGATGCTACTGGCACTAAGCCATCCCCTTAGTCTGCAATGAGTCCATTAATTTATAACACAACAGAAAACATTCCTTAATCTTTTAATTATATATAGCGGCGTGGGTGAAATAACTCCATTCATTTCTGGCTCACAGCTGTGATGAGAACTAAGGGCTACTGCTTTTTGTACTGTACATTTCTAGTCATTCGAGGTTTATATCATGTTCTACTGAAAAACCCACATGATCGAATGCCATGAGTTTACCAGACAGATCCCAGTGAGGGCAGCCTGAGCCATTTATTAAATTATATGTGTTTTTTTTAAAACGACATGCTGATCTGTTTCATACCAGCAAATATGTGATTTACATTTAATTCTGAGTAACCTTTCCATGATCACTGAGGTGTGAAGGAATTTAATGACACAAAACTACATTTATGAAGAGACCATTCATATTCATTAGGCTCACCCATTAGCAATCCTGCAAGTGACATCTCTCTAACACATGCTTTATGACTGCTGTTTATGGCAGGCTAACAGTACAGCCAGCTGCAACATACATAAAGTTATGGGCAATATTGTTGAGAAAAACGAAAGTCAGGTTTGGTTTGGGAATGTTAATGATGGGGTTTGGGGGCTCGTGCTGTTGATCTAGGGATATTTTAGATGACAAAGGGCTGTGTTGATCTAGTTTTTACATCTGTCCTAACAGGGAATATTTTCATTCTCTTGGTACTATTCAGCCACAAATACGTTTAGAGGGAGCGAAAATCATGCTATGGGTCTTCTTTAAAATGAGAAAGATGCAGCTCCAGCAGACGGTCATTAGCTTGAGGATCACAACTCCTCCATTATGCAAAGTAATCATGTGGCCTGGCAAGAGGAACTTTAAAGATTTAAACCTGGAGTCTTGGAAAACTAGTAGTTAGAGCAGAAAATAGAGAATCAAGACTCAGAGTGAAATTCTATCCCTGGCTTGGGTCAAGTCACTTAGCTTCTCTCTACCTCAGTCTACCCATCTCTACTGTTACAATTCTTATCCCTTTCTCAGTGATCCTCTATGTTACCCAGTATCATTGTTGTTGTTTTGTGGCTTGCTGGCACACATACTTTGGCAGGTTGAGTTAAGGATCACTGTTCCCTCTAAGCTGTGCGCGTGTGCGTGCACACACACATCCTAAACCCCGCGCACACGGCGAAACACCGCGCGCACAAACATTTGCACAGAAGCACAAACATTTGCATAGAAGAAATTTTTTTTGCGCACACGGCCTGTCAAAAATTAGAGGGAACATTGTTAAGGATGGAAATTCCATCTCGTCCCTGAATCTCCTGGCTTTTGAAGTTTCAAGGGAGACTTCTGCCATCATTTTTGCCGACCATTTTGTCTCTCTCAGGCATGATGCTTCTGGGCATTTCTTTTCTCTCAAACACGATTTTGCCCTTGAACCAACTCCCTCCTGTTTAGAACCAATTGGCTGCAAAGACCTAACCCAGGAGGCTTGCTCAGGGCCGCTCAGGGTGCCACACACAGAGATACTCTAGAGTAGGGCCCTAACGAGCAGATCATCACATAGTAGCTACCTCTTGGGAGACGGATTACGGTGCAGCCAGTAGGGTCCCAACTGGGGAGCTTTGATACACGAGTCATTTGCCTGGAAATGTGTAATAGACAATCCATGTCACAACTTGCGTTGGGACACCTTCAGTTATGGGTCATTAATATAAGTGTAGGGTGACCAGACAGCAAATGTGAAAAATCAGGACCGGGGGGTGGGGGGTGGGGGGTAATAGGAGCCTATATAAGAAAAAGACCTGAAAATCGCGACTGTCCCTATAAAATCGGGACATCTGGTCACCCTAAATATAAGACAGAGCATACAGGAGACGGGAAGGCTCATTTTGTCCGTACTGCCCGCCTGCATGTCCTCGGTCAAAGCCCTCCGGGTAGGTGGGATGAAAAGCAAACAGTCACAGCAATTAAGCGCCGATCCTGCCCCATTGTAATTCATGGGAGTTTAGCCATAGGAATTGTGGTCTAGTGGTAACAGCATTGCAGCTGGGTTCTATTCCCAGATCCCCAGGGAATTCCTGCGACGTCACTCTACCTGTGCCTCCCTTCCCCACCTGTAACGGGGGGATAACACAGAGCAAGCATAGAGCTGGGTTGTGAGGATAAAATCTATGGCCATTTGTGGGGTGCTCAGAGAGCCATCTATGCCCCTAGAGAGAGACTGAACTCGAGCAGGTCGGCTGACAGGAAGTGCCCTTGCCGTTTCATTCGAAGAACATGAAGCTGTTTAAAACTACCAGGGCATTAAACAAATTCACCTGAGGCCAGTAAGTTCTGCTTTGTTTAGGCATCCAGTTGGCTGAAGATGACAACTGATCCTGCTGTGAAGTTACAAAATGAAATCAAATCATCATCCTGGAACAAGTTTCAGCTGGAGCAGACTTGTACCGATTATAATAATTGACTGACACTGGGGTTTATCATGGAAACATTGATTTCCTTTCACTTTAGTGGTATGAGTAGGCATTAATGTGAGATTTCAGTTATGCCCGGAGCTCCTATTCCCAGTGAAGACAGAGCAAAATCCTGGCTTTGATGAAGAAACAGAGAAAGCCCCAAGTGAAACTGAAGCTTGAAGAACTTTACAGAGTCAAACCTGGAGTCTTGGACTAACTGAGTACACAACTGTGTGTTTCAGAAACTTTCCATGGTTATAGCTCTGGGCGTATGCATGTAAAGTTCATCACCTGTATTAGCTCTGCATCACCACAGAAGCTTTAATGTGCCACAATGGTACATTAAAAGCACCGTTTTGACTACAGTGTAATAGAGCTCTCAAGAAAACTGAAATAAACCATTTTTCCTTTTGCATACATTGCGAAAGTGAAAAATCCTGGACTAAATGAGACCAGCTGTGCCATTTTACCATATTATGTAGCTCTGCTGGAAATGAAAGATGAAGGTGATAATGGGTTTATTTTAGCAGGCAGGAACTATTAACTGCACTGTAACACACTAAGGAAAGATCTCAGCACCAGATTCCAATTTTCCATTCTAACCACGTGCTCCAAAAATTGCAAATGGAGATTTGTTACATTTCATTTGCTCCCATCCCTGGGAAGCCATTTGTGATGAGTTCATGTCTCCCAGGAGGCTGTATTCCAATCAAAGTGAAAAGAGAAGGGGGGGGAGGAGGAAAGTCACGCTACGACGAATGACAATGATATCTTAGTGCTGATCGCAGAGTACTGATTGACACTACACGTTTTAATAACAGCCAGCCCATGTGCAGCCCCAGTGCTAAGACGTAACTTCCATTATGCTGTCTATGATGACATTTTTCATGACAGATGTTGATAGACCTGGTTTTAATCTATGCTTATTTTACCATATTAGCTTTAACTATGCAAAGGTTATTAGAGGGCTGAGATCAGAGTATCAATTGATTGGGGATCTAAGGACTGCTTTCTCTCTTCCTTCTCTATCAGTAATGCCCTTGAGTTAGATGCAAATAAAATGAGATCTTTAGTAAACTCTAGGATGACAGATTGCACATCTGGTTCAAGTTAGGCAATTTTACTTTTATATTGGCCTGTGCTTTACAAACCATTAACCAAGTGCGATCAGTTAGAGAAACTGAAAGCACACATCTCTGGGTTTTTCAAAATTATTATTATTGTTTTCACTTTACAGCAGTTTTGCGGGCTGTGGTCTACTGTTATTGATTAGTGCATGTTCTTCACAAGCAGGAAGCTGTCTGACATGCTGCTAAATTGAAATCCCCTAATCTTTTCAATCCTTTTAAGCACTGGCAAATGAAAAAACAGCAGCACATTGCAGACAATCTCTGCTCAAGGGGAAACCAGGGAAGGACTCCCAGAGTGAGAGCAGGTCAAAGGGGAGCCCGCTGCTTCCTCAAAGAAACTTGTTCCAGCTACTTCCTTGGTAAACCAGTGAGTGGGATGCATGCTTATTGCAATTCACACACTTCATACAATATAGGAGAATGCTTTCTCACAGAGCAGCTGGAGGTGTAAAATCAGGAGTATCCAGCTCCATCATTCATTATAAACACTACTGAAAAGATGCTGTTTGGACTAACATTGGCTCGCTGAGGAGTTGACGTGGCAAGGAGCCATGTTGCTGTGTCTCAGGCTTGGCTGTTGTTTGACTTCCTAAGCTAAGTAGTGATGGAGTTGCTCAGTGCTTGGGGGGATGGGACCCACGCCGCAGCAGGTTGTGGAGTTGGGGGTACAGTAGGTTTGGTAACTGGCCTCTAATGAGATGTACAATGTAATCCCTGACTCGCTCTGGTCTCTAGAGAGCCCATGATGTTTTTTGGGAGAGAAGGTGAGTTAACTCCGGATTTGTGGCCAACTTCAAAGTTAGGTAATTAATAATCGTGTTCTGCCTGCCACACCAAAACCCAAATACCCACCGGTGCTGTGCTTTTGGTCGGAGAAGCTATTCTAACAACGTGCATGTGACACTGTTGGTATCAAACTGGCTCCTGTATTCTGCCCTATGGGGCGTAATGCCTTTGTGGACAATCTGTTAAATGCTTTGGGATCCTTCTGGGGGAAGCATGCTATGTGAGGGCACAGTTATGACCATCCTATTTCTTTATTATTCAGGGGTTGGGGATGGAAGGGATAGTATGGGAATGGAAGACTTGGTAAAGTGTTGGTCCAGCAAGTCTGGTATTCTGCTTCTGCCAGACCTATTCCTGGGGCTGCAGGAAACTCCAGCCATAAACTATAAAAACATAGTTTTATAGCCACCCAACAACCCTCCCCCACAATCTGCTTTCCTTCCAAAGCCCGCCTCTGCATCAGCTCCTGTAAAGAGATGTGCTTTGCAGCATTTCCCGAAGGTCAGTAGACTCAGGTTCATTTGGATTAGTGCTGTTGGTAGTCATGAAATTGTCTACTAGCCCTTTGCAATTCCAGCTAAAATGTCCTATAATCAAAATCCTAAAAGACTCAGAAGTTCAAGTCTCCCTGAGCTTAGCCAAGGCCCTGAAAAAGTAGCGAGGAGCAATTAGAGTGTCTGTTTAAAAAAAGGCATTGGTGACACCCTGTGCTGTATTCATTGTCTTCCAAAGGCTTCCAGAATTTACAAGTACAAGTACCCGCTCTAACTTCCTTGTCCTGCAAAATCAAGTTGTAATTTGAAAGTTAAGATGGATTCTTCCGGGCTCATGTCACACCAGCAGGTTCTGCTATTCCAATTCTGCCCTCTCGTTCACCCATGCAGCCACCATTTCCTGGAGTGAATTTGGCCAGGTGTAAGTGTGGGCACAATTCAGTCCTGCAACCAGAACTTTGTTAACATTTCTGCATGAATCCAGTTTCATGGGCCCATCGCTTTACTGTGTTAATGGGAGTAAACACAATGAAAACTCTGTCACTAAAGCAGGCAGATAGGATCCCAAACTCAGAGAACTGCTCTGGGAATTATTGTGGGGAAATTATATGGCTTGTGTTACACAGGAGGTCAGAGTGGTCCCTTCTGGCCTTGGAATCTATGAATCTACATACAAGGCCAAATCTTTGTCCAGTTGACGTCTGTGGCAATGGTCCCATTGACTTCAGTGATCTCTCAGAGACGACCAGCTGAGTCAGAAGGTCCCTCCCTTACCATTTCCTTTCAGAGTCACATAACAGGCTCGTGCTTTTCTGGAGCTCGGTCCATGATTAATATGCATTGCTAGTTTCGTGCTGAAAACCTGCTGCAAGGCTGTTCAGTGCTATTACTTTGTCTACTGAATCATGACAGTGACCCAAAGCAAAGCTAGTGTAAGAGCACTACTCCTATTATCTGTACAGGCCCAGGCATAGTGGGGAAATATGAGCTATTACTGAATTGAAGGGACCAACTATTGGAACTTCCTGTTTTTATACATCTCTAGTTGCTCTAATGTTATACACACAAACACTTCATTAAGTTCCCTGTTAATGAGAAACTGGGAGGGACGAATTCCTTTCCATTCATGTTTTGTTGAAGATGCAAAACACATGGTAAATAAAGTCTGATTATCATCACATTTTGCATGCATTTATGTTCTAGAATGAACCAGGGAACATACTTTGACCTCTCTACTACTCTTAGTCAGATTTTTCCTTGTAATTCTCAATAGATTTCTATGTGGAACAAGTATGAACTCTCCTAGTTGGGAATGACACACACAATTCCCAAAATAAGTTTACTAAAGTCTAGCAAACAGAATAGGTGCTTTGTATTAGAAAACTTATTGAATTTCAGATTTAAAAACTTATGGTTATAGAGTCATTTGGAAAATACATGAAGTGCTACGTAGACTATTATTATGATTATTTATTATTAATTTTAGAACTAATTTTAGTTCCAGCAGTTCCGAAAAGTAAAAAACAAAAAACCTAGTTTTGGGTCGGATAGTCAGATGTTTATTTTTGGGTTGAACAAAACATGTCATTTTGATGTTGAGCATTTTTTAATTTGTTTTTGAATAAAATTAAAGGAAACTTTGAAACAAAAAAAATTGTTTCAAAATGAAAAATCTAAGGATTTCATTTTGAAAATGTGGAAATTTTTTTGGAACAACTTTTGTTCTTTTCTTAAATGAACAACTCAGCCAAACCAACATGAATTTGCAAAAGGATTCTGTGTCACTGAGTCTGCCATTTTTTATCATTAAAACACTTCACCCAGCTCTAATTTATTATAACTCTTAGGGTTATATTTTTATTAAAACGTATCACAGAAAAAAAGCTGAATAACTGATCATAACATTTCAACTCTCTGTATTGCCCTCAGTCCTTCTGCATTTGACAGACATGTAACAAACTGGTTGAGGAAACAAAGCATATTATGGATTAACCCTTGGAATGCTGGCATGGCAAGCAAAGAAATGCTTAGCAGGATGTGTGTATATATAGATATGAAAGACAAAGCTTCCGTGTTTAAAAGAGAGTTCAATATAAGAATACATTGTTCTCAAAACAGTTTTAGTAAAACACTAAACTATTCCTTACTCATCCTCACCTGTCGGCTCAAGATCCTTATGACTTGCCACATAGAAATAACCTAGATATGTAAGCTCCGTGGGGCAGGGACTGTGGGTTTTTGGCCATTATGTGGTGGGTGTGAGGTGCTTCAGGGAGTGTTATGTAGAGCATGGGAGGAGATAACCATGATCTGTGTCTGCTACTGTAGGTCGATTAAGCTGGTCGCTGGCATATAAGTAGAAGGTGGGTGGGGATATTGGGGCAGTGTTAAGGCTGAATTTAGAGACTACCTAAGAATGTTCCGAGATTCTAGCATGAAGACTTCTTTTTTTTTCTTTTCTTTTTTTGGAAACAACATTCATAGTTTGGTGTGGGTTTTTTAATCTTTTTTTGTTACAATGGGCGACATTCTCAGTCCACTTTATTTTAACAACGTTTTTGGTCAGGAATTGCCTTATTTTATATTAAGCCTAAAGAGACTTATGTCACTATAATTCAAAGATGGCTGGTCAAAGGTTCTTTGTTGAAGCCTTCACAACTTCTCAGCACTTTGGTGCTGGTGTGTTTTTTCTCATTTTAAATGTCAGTAACCTTTCTCTATCAGTGAAACTTTTTAAATTAATTTTCAACGCTTCTCTGAGCCAAAAATGACTCCCCCCATCCCCACCTAGAAAAGTATTGTTTATGCAAAAGCATTTCACTTGCACAAAAATGCCTACTTTAAGGAAGAACCTTTTAGCCACCGATGTGATGCCTTAGAAAAGGACTAAACATTCCAATGCTAACTTTAAAAAAGCGGTAAAGGATTAGTGTGGCTCTCCTTCAGTTCCAAACACCCACGTGTGGCTTTATGAGGCCAAGAACAGGGCTGAGATAGCCCTAAACCATGTCTTGTGTAATTAGATTATCTAAACAGCTCCCCCTTCTCGATCACATCTGTCTTTCTCCATACACTACCTTCGTGTGGCTGGAACATGCTCTTTTTTTATATGACTTTTTTTTTGGTCATAGTAAAATGTTTTTGATCAGGTAAATCAGCACCCTAAGGTCTATAGGAGCACTGTACCTTCCTGATTAATACTTGGCAAGAGGGTTGGAGGAATCATAGCCATTGACATTGACACCACAGCTGTGCAGAATGGTTTGGCTCACAAAGAGCAGACGTGACATATCCCATTGCCTTTTCCTGCTTCCTCTCTTGTTCTAAATCTGAAGCATCCGAGGTTTTTCCTGCCTGTACCAGGCCTCTGGAGATCGCTCTTGGAGCTTTCACTGCACTCTCTTCAAAGCTGTTGGGTGATTTCCGAAGTGATAACACCCGATGTTGCTTAATTACACTGGTCTACAATTTTTGAGAAGTCGTCTGCTTCAGAGATAAAATGTGCTATTTAGTATGTATTTTGATGTGCTGAATTCAAATATGACAATTAAAACAACTGATTGGCTACTGTTTCTAAGATATTTAAGGTTTTACATTTTGTCTATGTATATTGTGTAGATAGTAGAGTTTTAATCATAAATTGTAAACCTAGGTCTTTTCATGTGTTTATGGTTGCTTTACATGATACTATTTCACCTGTCTTGTTTATGTAACACTTTAAAAATCAGCAAAGGGGTTATATAAATAAAATTTATTATGAAACAAAAGGCAAAAAACTATTATGTACATAGTTTATCCTATTCAGTGTCTACTCGGCGCTTCTTGGCTTGTCTCTTGTATTCATTAAATGGAGCATCTCTTGTCACTGTCCAGCAATAGTCTGCAAGCATTGATGGGCTCCATTTGCCCTGATAGCGTTTCTCCATTGTTGCAATGTCCTGGTGAAATCGCTCGCTGTGCTCGTCGCTCACTGCTCCACAGTTCGGTGGGAAAAAAATCTAGATGAGAGTGAAAAAATGTATCTTTAGTGACATGTTGCAACCAAGGCTTTTGTATGCCTTGAGGAGGTTTTCCACCAACAACCTGTAGTTGTCTGCCTTGTTGTTTCTGAGAAAATTTGTTGCCACTAACTGGAAGGCTTTCCATGCCTTTTTTTTCCTTGCCACGCAGTGCATGGTCAAATGCATCATCTCGAAGAAGTTCACGAATCTGAGGATCAACAAAGACACCTTCCTTTATCTTAGCTTCACTTAACCTTGGAAATTTTCCACGGAGGTACTTGAAAGCTGCTTGTGTTTTGTCAATGGCCTTGACAAAGTTCTTCATCAGACCCAGCTTGATGTGTAAGGGTGGTAACAAAATCTTCCTTGATTCAACAAGTGGTGGATGCTGAACACTTTTCCTCCCAGGCTCCAATGACTGTCGGAGTGGCCAATCTTTCTTGATGTAGTGGGAATCTCTTGCACGGCTATCCCATTCACAGAGAAAACAGCAGTACTTTGTGTATCCAGTCTGCAGACCAAGCAAGAGAGCAACAACCTTCAAATCGCCACAAAGCTGCCACTGATGTTGGTCAGTTTATGCACCTCAAAAGTTGTTTCATGTTGTCATAGGTTTCCTTCCTATGGACTGCATGACCAACTGGAATTGATGGCAAAACATTGCCATTATGCAGTAAAACAGCTTTAAGACTCGTCTTCGATGAATCAATGAACAGTCTCCACTCATCTGGATCGTGAACGATGTTGAGGGCTGCCATCACACCATCGATGTTGTTGCAGGCTACAAGATCACCTTCCATGAAGAAGAATGGGACAAGATCCTTTTGACGGTCACGGAACATGGAAACCCTAACATCACCTGCCAGGAGATTCCACTGCTGTAGTCTGGAGCCCAAAATCTCTGCCTTACTCTTGGGTAGTTTCAAATCCCTGACAAGGTCATTCAGTTCACCTTGTGTTATGAGGTGTGGTTCAGAGGAGGAGGATGGGAGAAAATGTGGGTCCTGTGACATTGATGGTTCAGGACCAGAAGTTTCATCCTCTTCCTCTTCCTCGTCTGACTCAAGTGAGAATGATTCTGGTGCACCAGGAACCGGCAGTCCTTCTCCGTGGGGTACTGGGCGTATAGCTGATGGAATGTTTGGATAATGCACGGTCCACTTTTTCTTCTTTGACACACCTTTCCCAACTGGAGGCACCATGCAGAAGTAACAATTGCTGGTATGATCTGTTGGCTCTCTCCAAATCATTGACACTGCAAAAGGCATAGATTTCCTTTTCCTGTTCAACCACTGGCGAAGATTTGTTGCACAAGTGTTGCAGCATATGTGTGGGGCCCACCTCTTGTCCTGATCTCCAATTTTGCAGCCAAAAGAAAGGTGATAGGCTTTCTTAACCATAGTGGTTATACTGCGCTTTTGTGATGCAAAAGTAACTTCACCACAAACATAGCAGAAGTTATCTGCACTGTTCACACAAGTACGAGGCATCTCTGCTCACTTTGGCTAAACAGAAATGTGTCCCTTTGCACAATCAAACACTGACAAATAAGAGAGCACGACACTGTATGATTTCTAGAGCTGATATAGGGCAATTTGTTCAGCAGAGTGATGTAAGCTTCGTTATGATTGCATCATCCATGACTTCTAGGAATAACATGATGCAATTCATATCATGTATGACGCAATACCAGCTTCAGATTGCATCATTCATTGTTTTGCCTAAAAAGCAAGTACTGTCCAAACCCAGTCATAGATTTATTCATAGATCCAGTCAAAGATGTATTTTAGTCATTTCTGGTTTAAATTGAGATCCCTTCCCTTTATAACTCACTTATCCCCCCGCCATTCCCAAGTCAAGGGTCGTATATACTGACACAATAGCATGTCTTGAAAACTAGAGCCAATCAACAATTTTAAGCATCATTTTCATTCTCAGTGACCCAGAATTAGTAAAGTTTGACTACATTTATTTCAGAAGCATTTTGGCTGTAGAGCGTATTATCTTGCAAACGAATGATAGTAACGCTGTGGAAAATCTCCAGTTCATCATCGTAGAGCTGACCTACCTTCTGCCATGAGTCCTCAATCAAATGTCATCTCGGAGGCGAGACCGTGAGCTTGACAGTTGTCCCTCGCTTTCTTCACCCTACCTGAGACAGTGGTGGTTGTCCACTAAGTCTAATTTTGGGGAAGGCTCAGATTCATCCAGAACTGGAGGGAGGGGAAGTTACAGAACCAGAATGGAAATTACAACACCAGGGTCTGATTCACAAGTGAGTGTGACTCGTCCGCCTCTTATTTTTAGAGCTATTGTGTTAGAAAAGGGAGCCCGTGCTCATTAACCTGCAATGCCAGGAATAAGAACTGCCTTCAGTTCGGGCCTCATGAATAAGTTGCAATGTCTGACTTAGTTATTTATATCCTGCCTGCTGGTAAATTAATTATGTTTTATTTGCAGCACAGCTAAACCGCAGGCCTGCTTCTCAGCGCTTCCACAAAAGTGGAAACATCACCAACGGTGTCATCCTCTTAAGAGATTTGATTAATACCGATGAAGCGGGGCCAGCATATGTACACGAAAGGCCATGTACCCTTGGGTTACTCAAGGCCAGACTCTGTAACGTGCCTTCGCCTAACCTAGATATGTAAGCTCCGTGGGGCAGGGACTGTGGGTTTTTTATAGCACACAGTGCAGCCCAGCTGCAATGCGGCTATTAAATACTAAAGAGCTGGCGAATGAAGTGCACCTTTGAAATGGCTGCACGGAGGTGTATGGGGGATGGTCTCCAAAGAACTGTTGCTTTGAAGCCCCCTAGTGGACTGTTTGCTATAGAGATAGTGGAGTTTGCACCCGCCTTCTGGGAGATGAAAAGGCTCCGCTGCATGAAGCTAGTGGAAGTTACAAATGTTCATTTTTCCATGTGTCCCAAACGTGGAACTACCCGTGCCCAAGGGCACTCTTGCCACTGCGCGCTCTCTCCTTTCCAGGATGGTACTTCACCCGGGACAGAGACACTGGTTGTGGGGACTCGGTATTTTAAGGAGAGAGAGCACAGTAAGGGGCTACTAACATGCCACATGGTCTGACATCTGTGGAGAGAGTGACGGAGTGGATTATGGTGGCAGAGTTGACTTCTTAGGTAAGAGGGACAGAAGTCTATAAATGGCTTAAAGGAAATGATATAAATTAAAGGAAACACTTATCTTATCATGGGATAGCAGCTCAGACCAAACACTGAGGGAGGAAAAGAGTGGGCTGGACAACAGGAAAGATTGTTTTAATAGTTAGAGTGATTGGGCATTGGAAGTCTTTCTGTTGACTTCAGTAGGCTTTGGATCAGAGACTTAAAGGAATCAGATAAACTTTTACTAATGGGAAGAACTTAGGACAAAGTCCTGTGACATTCAGGGCCTAGGCAATGTGATACAAATGGTCCTTTCTGGTCTCAGGCTCTGTGGGCTGGTCTACACTACTGCTTACGTCAATGTCACTTACGTTGCTCAAGGTTGTGAAAAAGACACCCCCTGAGTGATGTAAATTACAGTGAGCTAAGCGCTGTCCACACCGGTGGGAAACACTCTCCTGCTGACAGAAAGAATGAGGAGTACTTGTGGCACCTTAGAGACTAACAAATTTATTTGGGCATAAGCTTTCGTGGGCTGTAGCCCACTTCATCAGATGCATAGAATGGAACATATAGTAAGAAGATATATATACATACAGAGAATCATGAAAAGGTGGAATTTGCCATACCAACTCTAAGAGGCTAATTAATTAAGATGAGCTATTATCAGCAGGAGAAAAACTTTTGTAGTGATAATCAGGGTGGCCCATTTCAGGCAGTTGACAAGAAGGTGTGAGTAACAGTAGAGGGATACTTAACATGGGGAAATAGATTCAATTTGTGTAATGACCCAGCCAATCCCAGTCTTTATTCAAGCCTAAATTAATGGTATCCAGTTTGCAAATGAATTCCAGTGCAGGAGTGTCTCTGTTTTTGAAGTTTTGTTGTTGAAGAATTGCCACTTTTAAGTCTGTTATTGAGTGTGACTGCTGACGGAGCTTCTACCTCTCGCGGAGATGGAGGAATTATGGCGACAGATGAGTGCGCTCCTGCCGGCATAGAGCATGTTCACCAGACCCAGCCCAAAGCCCGGGAAGGTTCCCAGGATCTCCTGCTTTACAGGAGCTAGAACAGGAGAAAATAGACGTTGGAAGTCTCCGTCGATGGCAAGCTGCGAAACACCGGGATGAAATACCTGTGAGCCTATACCCTGAGGTACGCTCTGCTTCCAAAACCAGGCAATGGTTTGATGTCTTCCTATATTAGTCATGGTGCTGTTTGCTTGTGATGCATGTGTGTGCTCATTAGTAGTGTTACGCCACTGATAAAACTGAATCCCTCTGTTGGCAGTACGGGAATGGTGTGTGTGTGTGCCCCGTCCGGCAGCACTCCGTATGAAAAGGAAATAGAAACGAACAGACCTGACACCGATGTCTCGGGGATCCTGGGAAAACTGGAGAAATGATCTCTGATTTGGATGACCATACGTCCTGTTTTGGCCGGGACAGTCCCTTTTTTTAAGCCTTCTCCTGGCCGTCCTGACTTTTTTGTCAAAAGTGGGCATTGGTCCCGGTGGCTCTTGCTGACTCGATCAGTTGGCAAGTGCAAACAGGACAAATGCCCACTTCTGACAAAAAAGTGGGGAGCGGTGCAGTCAGAGAAATGTGTGGGGGGGGGCGCGAGCAGAGATGCCAGCCCCACGCAGGGGGAGAGGCAGGTCTTGGGGGGCAGGCAGGGTTTGAGCGACCAGCGACAGCCTGGCGTTGGGGGGCCGGCAGGGTTCAAGTGAGCAGCCAGGGCCAGCTCTATCGGGGGAGGCCACGGGCAGGTGGGGCCAGCCCCACGGGGGGTGGCCCTTGGGCCAGCCCTGTGCGATGTCCCGTTTTCCCTTTGGGAAATATGGTCACCCTATCACTGATCCCACAGTCTCTCTTCAGTAAACAGCCGATCTGCTTTCTGCACCCAAAGCAATATGAACAAACTATCTTTGCATTTCAAAGAGGCGGCCAGCATGTGCCAGTGGCCTGTGAGCAGCCGGGGTAGGGAGCAGTGAGTAATTGTGGCTGGTTTGGTATTTTCGTTAGCACTCATGAGGATTAAAGGAGTCACAGAAACAGCCTGCTTCTCTCCGATGACTGACCACTTGTTCTTGAAAGGTGTTTCCGTGCCACGCAAGGTACTGGGGGACAAGCCACCCTCCGGGCCCAGCCTCTGCCGACGTGGGTTAGAAACAGCTTGGCGCCCCGCGACTCCCATGGAGCTCACTGGGTCGGAGGGGGATCCTCCACTGCTCTCAATGCTGAGCACTCTTGCCGCGTATGGAGCTCCCTTCATCGGTGCTGAGCGCTGCTGGAAAATCTGGGCCCAGCTCTGGGTTGGGAGCCCTTCTGAAAGCCCTGCTCTTCGTGCTTCACACTGGTCAGTAGCCCGTATGACGTGAGCTGTTGCATTGGCCGCAGTCCCATTCTTCCAAGGCTGGGGGCCTACATCACAAAAGCCCCCATCTTGTGCCCTGGCCGGTGGGAGAGGCCTGGCTGGGCCAGGAGAAGAAGTGTACAGGCCAAGAGTGGGGCATGCTGGGGCTGGGTTTTTAACACAAAGTTGGTTCTGCTGCTGCTCATCATCACAATCCCCTCTCCAACGATTGCCCCAGCTTTGGGTGGCAGGAGACCACTTGTAGGGCTGAGTGGCTGGCTCCTTCTCCAGGCCCAATCTAACTAGTGAACGGAGCCGGGGGAACTCTTTCCCGTGGGTTTGGATGCTTTGTTTATGACATTCTAATAGGCCCAATTATTTTGCAATGCAGACAGCTGGGGTTCATTTGCTTTGCCATCAAGCGATGGGTTGGAAATGGCATTCTAAGGCTGTAACATGTTGCACCAAGAATCGCGCCTCTTGCGTCTGACTAAGGAGAGACGAGCTGGAATTGAAATTCCTGATCCCGTTGGACAATCAGCCCAGCTGAAAAGGAAGGAGGGGTCTGGAACTCGGGGACTCTGTGTGCTTTCAGATTTCCAGTGTGACCTTGCGTAGGGTACTGGGGGCCGGACTTGCCCTGCGTTGCGCTTTGCATTGATGACGTCCATGTGGACTTCAGCACTGAGTGACGTCTGCGAGACTGGTCCCCATGCTTCCGTGTTCAAGCGTCACACTGTTTTACAGCCAGTCCACCCCGGGGTGGGATGGAACCACTCCTTGGTGGTGCCTGATCCCAGCATTACCTTAGCCCCCATGGCAGTTCTTGCAGACTGACCTTTCATTTTCATTCTAACCCTTCTTGTGGCTGCCAGGAAAACCTGCGGAATGTGACCTGATCCACGGTGGTAGAAAGGCAGACGGAAACTGGAGCTCCATCCAGCTCAGCATGGTTAACTCTGAAACCTACTGTTTGTTTCTCAGAGGGTCTCAGCTTGGCCCCCGTTAGCTTCAGTAAGTGTTGAGGGGGCTTAGCAGCTTACAGGATCAGTCCCAAAGGGAGACGTGCATGCTCAGCACCTCTCAGGCTTTGGCCCATTGACCTCAATAAGAGGTTTGCCTTGTTGAGGACTTTAAAACTTGGCCCTTTGTGATTGAATTCTTCAGCCCAGGCCTCCCGGTCTGTCCTGTGACTCGGGTTTTAATGGCCCACAGGGAATTCTGAGAACAGTTCCCCTTGCTAAAAAAAAATACTTCCCCTGTTCTTTAAAACTCAGGGGATTGCCAAAGGCCCACAAACGTTTTCCTTTCCTGTGAACTAAGAGGCCTTCTGAAATGCATCATTGCTTCTCTGCTGCTGCCTTCAGTTTCCTCCTGGTCTCTCTGCCAGCTGGTACTTTTCTGCCATCGCTGTCTATCAATGCCACCATCCCTTTGCGGGCTATTGAGACTGAGATCTGGTTAACCGTCTCTGCCTGCGCCTTGTTGGGGAAGAGTTGCAGGGAGAAGGCAGGGCAAGAGACTGTGAACAGATGTCTGTGTTCCTCAAGAGACACAAACTACAGTATGTAACTATTATCTCAGAGCTGACAGTTGTGGGCTAAACAGAAAGAATATAGACGCTGCCAGAGCAGCAGAGAGAGATCAGCTGGAAGCCACAAAACCAAAACCACACGGTATTTCTGCATTAACTGAGCCTCTGCTCAGATCTTTCTGAATCTGACAGTTCATTAGAAGTTCTGCTGTAATTCTTTACCAGATCCACTCTCATGAATTTCTCATTATTCGTGTGTAAATGCATGTGGCAATCAAAACATTTGGCCGTCGGGCTAAGAGGGCTCCACCAAATCTGTGGGTTTTGAGTGTGCTGTTCCAGCTTTTCCTTCCTTTCCTCTTCAAAGCCTACAAGGGATAAAAATACCCCGGCCGCTGTGGAAGTGCAGCGTGTTAAAGGCACGCTGCCCTTGCTCTTTCCAGACGACCATGCACCCCGGATTAAATCAGCCCAGGAAAGCCTAGAGCTGCGAAGTCATCCTTCCAGGCACAAACACCGAGGAGTCCTTGTGGCACCTTAGAGACGAACACATTTATCTGGGCATACGCTTTCGTGGGCTAGAACCCACTTCATCCGATGTGTGTGCCTCTTAGCGGGACACCACAACTCTGCTGCATCTGCTCTGAAACGGCTCACTGTAGCCCGCCTGGGTTGGAAATATCACAAGATCAGACTCTCTAAAGAGACTTTCAGTACTTGCTGGTGTCCCCCAGGCTGGAAGCAGCATGTGAACAGCCCTTCTGGAGAGCGCTTGCCACTTCCTCTTCTGGTCCCAGCTGAAACCAGAAAGAAAGGCCAGAGATCAGGTGCACAGCAGCTTTTCAGGCCTCGCAACAGCTTCATTTGAAACTGTGGGGGCAGATTTGGGTCACGCTCCTTTTCTCCACGTACAGAGCTAAGTAAGCCCAGAGCCCCGGCAGTTTCCGCGCACTGAATGTGGACATTGGTAATGAGGATGCGGTCTGAAGTGACTAGCTGCCATTTGGGGGTCCTTCCAGCGCAGATAGTTACAGGGGAATCCTCTCTTTCTCTCCCTCTTATAGGGGGACTTCCATTCTCATAAAGGTGGCCTGCTGAGGATTTTTTACTAAAGTCTTATTGTAGGAGGTAGGGGGCCTCAGTCCTGGATCGGGCCCCCGTGTGTTAGGCGCTGTACAAACACATGACTATAGGATAGATCAGGGTCGGCAACCTTTCAGAAGTGGTGTACCGAGTCTTCATTTATTCACTCTAATTTAAGGTTTCGTGTGCCAGTAATACATTTTAACGTTTTTAGAAGGTCTCTTTCTACAAGTCTTTAATATAGAACTAAACTATTGTTGTATGTAAAGTAAATAAGGTTTTTAAAATGTTCAAGAAGCTTCATTTAAAATTAAATTAAAATGCAGAGCCCCCCGGACTGGTGGCCAGGACCCGGGCAGTGTGAGTGCCACTGAAAATCAGCTCACGTTCTGCCTTTGGCACGCGTGCCATAGGTTGCCTACCCCTGGGATAGATGGATAATATTTTGCTTCTGTATATTGTGGAAACCTGATTTTTAAATATTATTTACTCTAGAAATATCCAGACTGCTGTGCCTGGCCTTTCCCAGTTGTACTGGAGGAACCACTGAGCTGTCTTGGAGCATGTTTACCGTCTCCTCTGACCCCTGAATTGAAAGGATGAGCGTGCTGTTTCTTTAATGCTGATGGGCCCTTTGAGCCAAAATGTTAACTAGCCCTTGATATTACAGGGATGTAAAGAAAATTCAGAGGTTTAAAGAGTCTGATAAAAACCCCTCCCCCCTCTCCATTGCCCAACTTTCACCCTGCTGGCTTTTTTGAGAGGTTCTCAGATCAATAATTCTCCAGCCACCAGAGCATCTTCCACAGAGGAGTAAACTAGCGGGGGATGGAGGAAGGGGGAAATCCCTTTATTAAACCAAGGGCCCCCACATCTTTCCCATCTTGTCTTCATCATAAGAAGTAAAACAGGGCTCAGTTTCAGCTGGTTTGTTTCTCCTTCGTGGGGCACCTGGTTTTTAAGCTAAAAAGCCACCGGTCCTGACAGCCCTTGTTTGCTCTCTGTGGACAAACACGGTTACTGATTCCCATGACGGTGTCCGGTGCTGTGCTAGGCCCTGTATACTGAGCCCTCAGCCGCTTCCCCATGGGCATCCCTGGGGATGGCAGGCGCCGCCTCTCGGCACTCGCGCCTGCACCGGGGCCATAAAGGAACCGCCATGGCTGGGTTTCTGGAAGCGGAAGCCCTGTAGGACTGAGATAAGCAGTCCAGCCCCGGGCAGGTCCCAGCAGCGGGGGCGTGCTGTGGGTGGGAGAGGGTGTGCCTGGAAGTCTCAGCAGGGATCCTGGCTGCATGCAGCCCCAGACAGCCTGGGAAAAGGCTGCTCTAAATTAGAGGGGACACCCCAGAGCTGCTCCAGTTTATGCTGGGGACTGTTTTGGTCTGGATCTGGGTAGCACAAAAATGGCATAAAGTCACCCCCCCCCCCCCCCCCCGAGTCCAATTCTGTGCTGCAGCTCCTCTCTCCAGCTGGAGCTCCCCCAGGGGTCGAATCCTGCCTCTGAAATAGCACCCACAAGCGTGGCGTGTGCAAAGAGCCATGTCACGTGGGAAGACCTTGAACGATCGGATCTGTGCCTGCGTCCGCGAAGGGCACCCCAATGAAGGCGCAGCCTGTGTGAAGTTGCTCGTGCACAACCGGGGGGTGCAAATGTAGAGGGTTGTGTTGTGCTGTGTTGCTTTGTGAGGTTGGCTTAAAATTTGTCTCTATTAGCAAAGCCAAAAAAATCCACCCCACTATGGCTGTAGACATTCTTTTTGCTGCTTAGGATTCACCCTTTATAACTTGAGCTGGTATCTGAAGAAGGTCTCCGTTGCAGAATATGTAAGCCAACGCCCAACCAGGGGCACTGCTCTCCCATGATGGGCCTGCATGATGGGGCTCAGGACCATCACTCGTCCCTGTGCAGTATGGAGCAAGGTGAGTTTGAACCCAAGAATGGGACAGGAGGCTGCTGTTTCCATTCAGGCAGGCTAACGTAATCCCACTGATACCTGCCAGACAAAATCACGTCGGCCTGTCAAAATGCTGAAGGTAACACCTCCGACTGTCTCGTTGCCAAAACACGATTCTGAAGAGCGCAGAGTAAATTGTCCACCAGCAGGTGACGAAAACAACGTTTTCAGTAATTGTGTGGAAAGGCTGCTTGCACCTTGTCACAAACAGAGACAGTCTATGGGAGTTAGCAGGTTTCTAACTTAGGGTGACCAGATGTCTTGATATTATCAGGACCGTCCCAATATTAGGGGCTTTGTCTTATAAATGCAACTATCCCTCTCTCCCCCCACAAAAAAATACAAAACCCAAAATGTCCTGATTTTTCACGCTTGCTCTCTGGTCAGCCTATTCTAACCGGAAATGAGTGACTAGTGAAATTTGCAAGGTGGTGCTAAATATTTCAGAGTGATTAGACTTTATTGTGGAACATCTGAGTCTTGAGCACCTTCCTGACTGGAAAAGTGTATCCTTTCCTTTTCCTTTTCAACTCTATGGTTACACGAGCTTGGTTGCCATCACATCCTGGGGCATACTTTATTTCCTATGGATGAATTAAGGTTGATGTATGGAGATATGCGGGGGGGGGAAGGTGTGCTATGGAGGTTTGGAAGAATTCACCACCAGAGGTAAGGCAAGAGAACAGGAAAGGGAGATTACTAGCTATTCTAAGCAACATTTTCTTAAGCAAAGTAGATTCAGACTCTGATATCACGTCAGAAAGTTTCTGATTTACTGAGAATAGGGGAAAAACACCAAAGTGTACCTGAAAGATGCAATTGTTTGAGGAAATAATTTGGAACAATTGATCACATCTTTTTCTTATACCGCAATGTAGTTTTCAAGTAAGGGAGATGGCATGTCTTGCATTCAGTGTCCTTTTTTTTTTTTTTTTTTTTAAGTGGAAATATTAGTGCTGCTTTTTCAGCACTGATGGTGTGAGATAAATAAGAGTTCATAAAAGTGTGAGTTGGAAAGAGAACAGAAATTGAGATATGATTGTTTAAGGGCTTGGCCTTCTGTGGGTTGTGGCTTTAAAAAAAAATTCATTTTTCCCCCTGCCTGCCAAAGAAACTTTGTTTAAGTTGCAGTAAACAGAGTTTTCTTATTTGTTTTTGGTTTTTTGGTCTTAGGTCCAATTTTCAGCTCTCACCCCCTTCCTACATCCACCTCCTGCGTCAAACAGCTCATTTGTGTCTTTTGTGTGAAAATTAGGTGGCTGGCTGATGGACAACTAGATTTGCACAACCACTCGGGAAAAATAGGTGTGCTATTGCTGTCTGGTCACACCAGCAAAAGTGGGAGAGCCGAAGCTGAGGCTGTCTGAAAATGTAGTGACCTGTCCCCCCAGCAGGGCCGGCTCTGGCTTTTTTGCCTCCACAGGCAAAAAAAAACCCCCCCAAAAACAAAAAACTGCTGGAGTGCCTCCGAAGCAAAAAAAACCCCCCAAAACAAAAAACCGCTGGAGCACCACCAAAGCAAATTTGCCACCCTAAGACTGGCCTGAATGCCGCCCCTTACAATGTGCTGCCCCAAGCATGCCCCTCCTAGGCTGGTGCCTAGAGCCAGCCCTGCCCCCTGCCTATCTAGAGGTCAGGGTGCTACAGTCCCCATAATTCTTCCTGGGAGCTGAAGGTGCTCTACGCACAACAGGATCTGGGTGTTAGCCCTCAGAGCAAAGTTTTCCATGATGAGAGAGAATTTTAGCTAAGCAACCGATGAATGAAGCTTCTGCTAATTAGACACAGATGAATCTCAGCTGGTTCAGATGGTGTTAAGGGAGTTGTTTTTCCAGCACTAATAATCCAGCCTACCACAATGGCTGAGGCTGATATTGTTTGTTGTTGCTAATGACAACTTTATCTGGAGCACTTTCGAGGATGCTGTTAGTTGCTAGCACTGTGTAAATGCATATTATATACATGGGATGTTGCAACTGATCTGCTCCTTGTTGGGTAGGGTATGTGCAACTGTAATTACCGGTTACTTTCCTCACCACCCCATTCGGGGCGTTGGTTTTGCGGTAGTCTCAATGGCTGGAAGTGTCACTCGTGCAGCAGTGGGAAGAAATACTTTTTCAGGCCAATGAGTCACCGTGTAGCTTTGTTGTCTGTTTGCACCACGGCTTTATAACAAGGTCGGTGTGATGCAGACAGCGCTGGCTGCCAGCCAGTTGGCTTTGCCCTCGTTGTCACCAGTCAGAGTGGCGCTCCGTAATTTCCTGCCTCCTTGTTCTGTTCACAGTGGCGGGGAAAATGGGGAAATGCTCCAGGAGCAGAAACAGGCTTTTGAGGGGTGCCTCTTGTCGCTGCACACAGCCAAGAGGAGCAGACCCACAAGTGTGAGGAGAGCACCAGACATGGCAGCAGCTAAAATTAGATGCAGAATAGGTGCTATGCCTGGGTTTATCTTTGTCCTTCCCAACCAACCAACTCTTCTGCTCCGCTGCCCTGGATGCACCTCGCTTTCCAGTCTCCGAAGGTGTCCTTATCATTTGGATGAGCTTTGCATAAAACTCCGCTTATCCTTCTGAATCTCTGCCACTGGTCAGGCTGGGGCTGGACTATTCAGGCCAGGGTCAAGAGAAGAACATGAGCAAAATGAAACTGGCTTTTGGATCTGAATGAATGTTCATGGGCTGTTGTCCCTGGTTCCCAGTCTCCACTGTATCTCGGCCGTTCACCAGCACTATCATCGGTGGTGTACAACAGGAGAGATGGGACAAATGCAGCTTCTCTGCCCTGCAGGGCTGACATCCTAAGGACACAAGGCGATCGAGGACAAATCATCCCACGCAATATGGAAATGGAGTAGGGGCAGAGCCATTGTCATTGGAAAACAGGTTCCTCCGGCCCTGGGTGAAACCCTGAGAACTAGTGCATAGAAGCAGTTAGGCCGTAACCTTCCATTTGCTTTCCTCTGCTGTCCTTGGCTTGGCATTGACAAGGACACGTCTGAATTCTGGCCTTTAAAAATGCTTCATATTAGGCTTCTAAAAACCATCAGGCTTCCTTGCATTGGATAAGCAAAAGTTATCCCAACCCTCTTTAGTCTCGCCTTTACGGAGGTCAGGAACAGTGTGTGTGTTGTGTGTGGTGGGGCCCGATCCCTGCAGTGAGGTGCTTCCACAATACAAATAATAAATTAATGATTTAGCTTTTACTCTTGCTTTGGGCCCTGTTTCTTCAGCCAAATCCATTCTGGTGCGTGTGGGGCCGGCTGCAGAACTGGGTCCTTAACCATGTAAAAGTTGCATGATGCTCCTATCACTTTATTCCTCGTCTGTACATTTGCTGCAACGAGTTTGGCATTTTATAGAATCATAGAATCCTAGGGTTGGAAGGGACCTCAGGAGGTTCTAGTCCAACCCCCTGCTCAAAGCAGGACCCAACCCCAACTAAATCATCCCAGCCAGGGCTTTCTGTGCATGTATCTCAAAGAGCTGGCTGAGGAGCGCTCCGGTCTGCTGATGTTCATTTTCAATACAGCTTGGCATGCTGGGGAAATTCCAGGTGCCTGGAACAGTTAATGTTGGGCCAATATTCAAAAATGGCAAATGGGCTGACCTGGGTAACTATAGGCCAGTTAGCCTGACACCAATCCTGGGCAACATAACGGAGAAGCTGAGATGGGATTCACTTAATGAAGACTGTAAAGGATAGAAATATAATCAGTGCCAATCAGCATGGTTGTATGGCAAATAGCCTTTGAGGAGATTACAAGTTCGGTTGATAAAGGTAACTGCATAGATGTAATAGACTTTTGTAAGGTGTTTGACTTCGTCCCGCATGGCTTTCTGATTTAAAAGCACTATCCAATACCGACAAAGCACATGTTAAATGGATTAAGAGCTGGCTAACGGACAGATCTCAAAAATAGTCAATGGGAAATCACCATCACATATGAGTGTTTCGGGGTGGGGGGTGTTGCAGGGATCAATACTAGGTCTGATGCTATTTAACGTTTTCATCAATGATCTGGAAGTAAATATAAAATCACTGCTGGTCAAATTTATAGATGACACAAAGGTTGGTGGGATGGTAACGAATGTTGAGGACAGGGCAGCCATGCAGAATAATCTGGATGGTTTGGTAGACTGGGCCCATTCAAACAAAATGTGTCAGCTGGCATTTGGCTGTATTAAAACGCATCTAGGAACAAGGAATGAAGGCGATAGGTGATTGTATCCTGGCAAGCAATGGTTTTGGAAAGGATTTAGGGGTCATAGTGGACAAGCGATTCAACATGAGCTCCCAGAGCAATGCTGTGACATAAAGAGCTAATGCGATCCTTGGATGTACAAACAGGGGCAAAGGAGTTGGGACGTGACTTGTAACTCGGTATATGGTAATACTGAGGCCGAGACTGGAACAGGGCGTTCAGTTGTGAGGTCCACATTTTTAAAAAGATGTTGAAAAATTGGAGAAGGGGCAGAACAGAGCCACAAAAATGATCAGAGGGCTCGAGAAAATGCCTGACAATGAAAGATTTAAAAAGTTCGGTCTTGTAAGCTTACAGAAAAGAAGACTGAGTGGGCACTTGATTAGTGTAGAAGGACCTTCCTGGGGAGAAAAGACCAGATATTGAAGGGCCCTTTCATTTAGTGAAGACAGGCAGAACAAGAAACAATGGCTGACGTTAAAGCCAGACCAATTCAAACAGGAAATAAGGCACAGGTTTGAACAGTGCGGGTGATTTCACCATTGGAGCAAACTCCCAAGAGAAGCGACAGATTCTCTAGCTCTTGGTGTCGTCAGATGAACCCCGGAGGCCTTTCTGGAAGATGCTTTAGGCGAACACAAATTATTGGGCTCACTGACTGACTGGGTGGGTGGGTGAAAGGTCTGTGATATACAGGGCAGGGGGTCAGTCATGATGCTTGCTCCCTCTCCTAGAGTTCAAAATGTGACTGGCTTTCAGGCTGCTGTCCTTTAGGGAAACTGACAGTTCTCCTTCCACAGCCGCATGAAAATTACAGGCCTCTTTCTAATGGAAAAATATCCCTCTTAAGCAGGCAAGTTCAATTTAGAAGCCATATTTTAGAAGGATCTATGCCGTAGTGTGTAATTTATACCAGAAACCAGACACCACCAAAAAAAGAGAACTCAAAACCTGAAGACTTTCAAGCCTTAAATAACATGGCTAGTTTATAAGTAGGCCTGTACCTTTCTTTGGACAGGGCCCTCCCTGGCATAATTATAAAATCGCCTGGTACATTTTCTGGGTGTGTGAGTGCATGGCTGGTATTGCGTGCTTCCCTGAGGAGTTCAAACAAACAAAACCCCCCCTCTGCTTTGAAAGGTCTGTTGGTAACGTGTCAAGCTGCACATGGGTCCAAGTACTTAAAAAAACCAAAGAAAATAAAAAAACCAACAACCTACAAACAACACAAGACCTACCACCTGAGGTGCATTCAAATGACTGTCTGTCTGATCATTAGCGGCATGGAAACAGGGCTGCCTTTATTTTTAGCAACTGGTCATTTCAAAGAAGGAGCAAAGGCCCCTGTCCCGCCTTTCAACACTGTTCTATTGAACTGAGTAGGTTCTGGGTTAGCTAGTTCCTTCTTATCACAATAACTGCACTGACATTCAGGCTAAGGTGCAAGAAAGCTTTTCTAAGTCCTGTTTCAGTTGGTCAGATGCTGCTAACCACACACAGGTCATGTGACCACATAATCTGAGACAACTCAATGGAACTAGGACTTCCTGCTTTCCGGGCTAGGGCCCCATCCTCCACGACCACAGTGGTGCACCTCTGGTAGATGGAGAAAACCACATGCAGCCTTGGTTTTGGTTCACACGCGACTGTGAAGCAGAAGCTGTGCGGCGGGAAAGACAGCTTGGGCTAGGCTGCGAGAAAACATAACAGCTATGCAAATGCAATGGAAAAAATGACTCGGTGCCGGAAGGCCAGTTCTGTTCAGCCATGTTGCAACAGGCCAGCTTCTAACAAGACGCTTTGCAAAGCATGAGTCTGCCATCAATGCCATTTTGTGAGATCTCTGCAGAGCGAAATTTCTTACACTGGAGGTCGCTCAGCAGCAGTGAAGGGTTTAGAAACATGCCTGTCATTTTGAGGGGTGTTTTTGTTTTGTATTTTTAGTAAATGACAGGCCGGGTGACTTTTCTCCAGCCCTTTTAGGTCCCTATAATTCCAAAATGCAACACTGCTTTCTCAAAAGCTTTAACAAGCACGCAGTTGCAGGGTTACACGTGAGCTTCAAACAAGATGCTGAAGTAAAAACCAACTTTTTAATACCAAAGGAAATAAACCATTTTACTCTGAAACTGGCATTCTTATCTTTGATTTCATGCTGGAGTAAGACACCCCTTGCCACTATCCCTACTGATTTCAAAGATGTGATTCATGTGTCTGCTCTCAGCCACATTAATGCCTTTTTAGCATTTCCTTTAGGATGTTGCCTCCGTAACAGGAGAACAAAGCTGGGAAATGTAAAGGTCTCCTTATTTTCATGCCCAGGAAGCAATTTTTAGATGGGGCAGGGGAAGATGCACAGGCTTCTGGTACCTAGCATTGGAGCGGATATTGAATCGTAGGACTGAAAGGGACCTCGAGAGGTCTTCTAGCCCAGCCCCTGCACGCATGGCCGGCATCAGGCGCCTCATGATGTTTTGGATTCCTATAAACAATTGGGTAAGGAGCTGAGTAGAGTGGAGGAGATATTTGATATCTCCAGGAATCCATAAACCATGATTCAGGAAAGCAGTTAAACATGGGCTTAACTCCATCCCTGTGCAAGAAAGAAAAGTATGTAATTAACATGAAGCAGGTGCTTCAGTGCTCTCTGGAATAGGAGCTCTTTGCAGAATGGGCCATAATTATTGAGACACCACCATCTTTACTTCCTTAGCTCCTCAGAGGAGCCACTTTCTTACTTGGAGCATTGTGGTCTCATTTTTGGAAGTGCTGCGCCACCATCAGAAGGTGGTGCAGCCCAGACTGAGAGCCACACAAAGCCAGTGTCCCGAGAGATTCAGCTCTCCGTGCATCTTGTCTGAAAGCTGCCAGGCTTTCCCACAGATCAGCAGCCAGCAGCACTGACGTGTCGGCTCCCTCCAGCAAAACTTTCAGGGACTCTGGCACCCGAGGATTGTCTGTAAAACGCTAGGAAGCCAGGGGCCTCTCTGGGGTCCAAAGATCCTGCATCCTCTCTCTCAAAACAAGAATGAAACCTTTGCGTAAGGTTGGGGTTGGGCCGGTGGCGGGTAAGTGACTGTATTAGGCCCCGGTGGTTTGCCGCCTGCCCCTTCCCAGCAACACCCTGGTCCCGCCCCCTGTGATTTTCAGCCCATGACCCTCTGATGCCTGCGAGGTTAATTCAGGGCCCCAGTCCTCCCGGCCCCGCAGCAAACAGCGCCATGGCCCAGCTGCTCCCTGCCCTTTCAGTGACAAGCTCCCCACCAGCCGGGACACCCTCTTTGCCTCCCCTGGAGTGACAACCACTCTGACCACACCTTCCTCAGCTGCCTAATAGCAATGCCTCCAGCCCCACCAGCTGCTAACCCTGGGCTGCAGAGGCGCCGGAACTGCTCATGTGATGGTTTGGAAAGGCTCACAAGGCCCAGGAGTTGGTGCTTTCCAGACTCCTAGCCCAGCCCACCGATTGCTGCGACTCCTGCAGAGTCGGCTTCCTGGACCGTGGTGACAAGCCACCTCCCCACGCTGCTGCTGCCGCCTGGCAGCGTTGGGCATCGGGGCATGAACTTTCCCAAGAGAACTCTGCAAAGAAACTCACGCCGCAGTAGAGGGCGGGCAGGAAACACCGTACAAGGCCTGGGGCCGTGTATTTATAGCAGGGACTCTGGTGTCGCAGAACGCAAGAAGGCAAACGAAAGCCAGTGAGGCTGCAAGACAGCAGGAAATGAAACCGAAGAGAGGCTCACAAAAGCAGAATAGGCAGCTGTGAGCATGGCAGCCTCTGCCTTGTGATCCCCTGAGCAGACCTACAGACCGCAGCTGCAGTGTCCGGGGGGGTGGGTCAGACCATTCCAGCTCCCCGTCTGGCAGCACCAGGGGGTTACTCGGCTAAGAGTTTCCCTCCTCGCTTGTCGCTGTCACACGCTGATGGGAGGGGAGGTTTGAGGTTTTGAAAAAACAAATATAGCCTTTGTTTGCAAACCACATTGGCTTCGAGGGGCCGTGCGCCAAGCACGGTGGGGTGGCAGGCGGAGCGCTCTCTTGCCAGCTGCCTCTATGGTGTGCCTCTGCCCCGCCCCATTTCCCTTTTGAAGCACCTCCTCGCTCATAGAAGATCTGTCTCTTTATTTTCAGGCCTCTTTTTCTAGTCCTCCACTTCCCCTCCAAATCTAGGCACCCTGTCAAGGGAGCACAATATGCTAAGCAGAATGGATGGATGCTTCCCCTGTAACTTGACTATCTCCCTACAAGCGTCACCATTGTTTCTCGGACTCTTCTCCCTGTGCCAGCCACTGCTCTGCTCCTCGCTCAGGCGGTGATGGAGAAAGCAGCATGAACTATAGATCAGGAATAACCTGGCCCTTTTTTTTCTGCCTGAGAATTATTGATTTTTATTTTGCTTGTTTTGAAATTGTCTGAACAGTTTACAAAATCCTATTTCCACTTCTGGGGCGAACGGGTCCTACTGCAGCTAATTAATGCACAATATTCTTGATGTGCAATTGGTCACCCAGGTCATATGGTGTTGCTTCTGCTCCTTGATTGGATGGCTGAAATGTTTATAAGTAGGAGGAGGGAAATCCGACTCCCAAGCATTGCCTCATGGATGCTTCCAGGGAAACCTGCCTAGACCACATGCTCTGGAATATTAGGGTGACCAGCTGTCCCGATTTTATAGGGACAGTCCCGATATTTGGGAATTTTTCTTATATAGGCACCTATTACCCCCCACCCCATCCCAATTTTTCACACTTTCTATCTGGTCACCCTATGGAATATTCACGTGAGTGCTTGCTGGTAAGAATCTTTATCTGCAAACACATGCACAGGTATGACTGTTCCCAGACAATGAAAGACCAAGAATGCCATCTAAGCGAATTTGTGGTTTTTATCTGAACAAATAGGGTTAGTTCTTTATTGTCCACTTCTAGGAACGCCCTCGAAAACCCCTGCACAATCTTGTAAAGGCACAGGATTCCCAAAGGCACCTGCCCCTCAAAGCAATATTCCAGGACTGCTTCCACAGCTTGGAAATACTCTGACATGTTACTCCAGCACCCTTAGTCCTCATGGAACTGGGATCGTGTAGTGCACTCATCTGTCTCCAACCGAAGGTGCTGGAATTGTAAGGCAGCGTAGTCCACACCTGATAACACCATGCCTTAGACCTATGTTACGACCTAACTCTGTAAGCGTCTACACTAAAAAGTAGCTCCCATGAAGTAACTCACCCACTCAATAACTCCACCTCCATGAGAGACGTAGCGCATAAGTCAACATAGTGTCAGTATAAGCAACACCATGTCTACATGGCCTATTGTTGCCTTTCAGAAAGCATCCCACAATGCCCCAAATGGTGCAAGTTATGCTGGTGAGGACACGCACCGCCAACGCAAGGAGTGTAGTGTGGGTGTGTAAAACTGATTCAATTACTGTGGTGTCTGTATGTTGATGTAACTTAGGTTGACTTAAGTTTGTCGTGTAGACTTGCCCTTCTTGTGATATTTTCGTCATTTTCTTTTTCTTTTTTAACTGAGGGACCTTTTCATTTCCCCACCATTGTTAGCTTCCTCCCCTGTAGGGCAAGGGACAGAAAGCAGAGCCGGTCCAAGGGCAGACCATCGGGAAGGTCAATGTAGTGCCCTGCAGGTAGGAACTCTGGCGCTGCAGAGTACAGTACAAACCTTACCATCTTGACATTTCGTCCTACACGTAAAGGTTGTAAAATGAACACACTGCAAATCTGTTTTAATTGAAAGGGAAACGAGCCATTGAACTTCACCCAGTTTGCCATCCAGACAAAGAAACCAATCTTGAAATGACCATCGGACCACAAAACTAGCAGCAGGAGGGTTGGTGATCCCGGAGGCAAGTTATAGATTGGTCTTGCCGTAATCTTCTCAAGCACATGAACAGACACCATCTTTCCACCACTGATTTCCTTTATTACTGGCAAGCATATTAAATGTGAAGCATCCCTACTTTAATCCGATGGTATCCTGGTTATCCTACAGCTAGGCCAGGGCAGGTTCAATCTGGGTCCTCTAACCCTTGTGTTCTGAGGGGGACTCTTCTGGGGCTTATTAACTGGTCTCCTGTCTTACTGAACAGTGTCGGGAAGAGGCCAGAACTCCGCTAACTGAAGATGGAAATGCTACAGAGGCCCCGCTGGCTCCTTTACCCTTTGAAGTTAATTGGAGTGTTGGCGGAAGCTGTCAGCTGACATCCCTGGAGTTTGCCGGGCCGCGTAGGCACTGGACATTTGAGTTTCCCCCATGGGGCTCTGCAGCCCTCCTAAAACGAGCCGACGATGTAGTTTTGATGATTAATTCCTCAGCCAACTTTAACCATAATAGCACACGAATAACCAGGGGCAAAACAAGGGCTTGTTCCTACCAAGTGCCAGGAACTCTGGTCCAGTCCATCTAAACCCACCATCTTGAACATATGTGTCATGTTAAGCCCATGTTCATTCCCACTGACTCAGCACCTTGCTGGTTTGAGCCCCCCCGTGTCTAGAAATCTTACATCAATTTTAAAATGCCGCTGGACAGAAATTCCATACGTTTCGCTCTCTCTTTTTTTAATGTTCCGCCATGTCATCCTTTCTGGTATTTTTCTGATGTAACCTAACACTGCGTTAATGCAGCGGAGTGTTAGAATAAAACAGGAGCAGAATGCAGGAATGCTATAAAGAGTGATTCTGCCCTGTTTTGGAATGGCCAATGGAAATATTGAAAGTTTCCATAATTAACTAAGGTTTTTATTTAGCAAAGTCCTGAAGCACATGCTGAAGCCCCATCGACTTCAGGATCAGTACTCCTGCTGAATCAAGGCCAATAAGAAGTTCGTGCACCACGAGGCCAGAGCTCTGTGCCACCAAGGGATGCTACTGGTAGAAACTCCAGCAGACGACTTCCTTAGACTGCAGGAGCATTTCGCTTTGACTTTTTGTTTCATCTACCAACCATCCAACAACATGAACTCCTCCTCGGCAGAGGAGCCCATGAATCTGGGCAGGAAGACGTGTGTGTGATGCCTAGCTTTGAAAAGTTTGAGAAGAAGGTTTAAAAATTATTCCAAATAGAAAATGCCCCAGCTTCTCTGAGAATCTCTCAAGGATGTACAACCATGGAGGTAGCCTACTTTGTGTCTGGTGTGTGGCCTGCAGACAGTATGGAAAGAAGGCATGTAAATCCCCCAAAATCTCAAGGATGTAGCATGCTAGCCATGCTTAGCTCTGTTTCTCATTGGACCTGAGCTGTGGGGTTTTCTTGCTCTGCCAGCGTTTAACTAATAGAGAGGCTGGAATGAGAGCCAGTTATGTGACGGTTGCTGCACAGACCTTCCAGAGATACCGGAGGTGACATCTGCTTCCTTGACCGAGCTGTGTCTGATAGGAAAAATTGAGTGTATGCTAGAAAAACTACCTGATGGTAACAAAGGGTGGCAGTAACAGGTTCCATGCTCGTTCAGACCCTCATGGTTTAAAGGCAGGTGTTCAGCATAATTTCAGAAAAACATAGTTAAGACTGCAAGCAAGTGCCCCTCCTGGGGCAGTCTAGATCTGTCCCAGGCCTGAGTCTGGGATGTGGGTGTAAATGGGACACTCTAGATCAAAGTGTGCATGTACAGACTATAGCACATGGTGTTTGTGATCCTGCTAAAGGCCCTTGGATGGTACCACCATACAAAGAATTCATATTATAGTCTTAAAATCAGCCTGTAAACCTCCCAGCAACCAGCACGTGGTTAAACCTGGATAACACCTGGCCAGCCTCAGCAGTGTCTAAGCGAATACGGTTCCAGATGTGTCTGCTCTTGGAGTTTTGTTAAGCAGAGCTCTCTCCCACCAAGAAATTTGCTCACTGTATTAAAAGGCGTGTTCTGCATACAGCCAATTGCAACACCGAGCCTGGAACCAGCACGCCGCCAATAGAGGCCAAAGCCCACGTTTGGCGTAGGGTAATGATTTCCACCTACCTTTACGGTTGTGAAACAGAAACAAGTTATCGCTAGCACATCAAAGTGCTGGAAAAATGTAGTCAACGGCACCTTTGAGCCATTAAGCATATCAAGTGGCAAAATAAAATCGTGACTAATGAGGTTCTGCAAAGAGGTTGCATAAACAACACTGAAGCAATGCTTACGAAAGCTCAGCCTCACTGGACCCAACGTGCCCTCTGCCTGCCACACACCGTGGGCCCAAAGAGAGCGATTACTAATGAACTGCCATTGAGACGCAGCCAGAGGAAGAGAGGCGGCAATGCCCTGAAAAGAACATCCCCCCACTGGGATGTCCCAGCCGTGAACTAAGTTAGCGTGGCATGCTGAACGGCACAGCCGGGGAAAAACAGACTGAGGCCGGAAGAGTTAGTCGCCTAGCTGAACCCAAGCCAAGGCTGATTTCTGAATGCCTTGGAGGCTGGATGCAGAATTTTTGCACACCTCCTAATAACCCCTAAGGCCCAGACCCTCTTAGGAATTCAGGCATCTAACTCCAGCTGATATGGGTGGGAGTTAGCCACCTAAATGCCTTTTGAGGATCTGGGTCCAGATCTCTTATAAACAGACTAATAAAGAACTGTGACCTTGCGTGAGTAGTGACTGCAAACCATCTTTTTCATGCATCAGATTGGCTTTGTGTTTAAGGGGGGTTTCCCTTATTGTTGGCATGGGAAAGGTCAAGTAGGCCCTCCTCTCTATGTTTTCTGTGCCGTTCGTTATTTTATAGACCCATCACTTCCCATGCTGTTCATCTCCCTTTGAAATTCTTCAAATCTATTTGAAATGTTGGTCTTTCTAAGCTTTTTATTGTCCTTCTAGTTCTGCTATTCCCGTCTGAGAGGGGGGAACAGAATTAAAAACACTATTTAAGGCAGGATGTCGCGTGAGTTGATGTAATGCTATAGTTTCAGTGTTCTTCTCTCTAGCTGAATCCAAGGCTGTTTTTAAAATCACCGTATTCTACAGAGAAGAGCTAGCAAACGTTACCCTTTTATAGCGTTCCAGGCTCGTGCGGGCTACTACAGACGTTTGCTAGATGTAGAAATACGGCTATAAGAATCTCCCACGCTGGGACTTTGAGTATGTCAGTCTGCAGCAGCAAGCCTCGGAGCCTGGGCTGACAGACACGGATTTGCGCCACCGCTCTAAACATAGCGATGGAGACATCCAGGCTCTGAAGCCTTGGCCTGGGGGTGGGATTCACCGCCTGAGGTGCGACTTCAAAGCGCGGTCTGCGCCGCTGTTTTTAGCGCCGGAGCATGGGCCTGCTTGGAGGCTCGCTGCCTCTAGCCGTGTCGCCGTATGCTTGCTTTCGTGCAGTACTCCAAAACCCTTTTCGAACCGTTGAGGCCCTCAAGGCCTATGTTAGCGATTGGGGGGGGGGGGGCGGGGAGGGACTGAGTCACAGAGAAACAGTGGCATGCCCGAGATCATGCAGCAAGTCAGTAGCAGAAGTGGAAGTAGAACCCAGGCGTCCTGACTTCCAGTCCTGTTCTCGTAACCATTACCCGGCCTGTCACGACCCAGGTTACTATTCTCTGCATGTAGGGTGACCAGATGTCCTGATTTTATAGGGACAGTCCCGATTTTTGGGTCTTTTTCTTATATAGGCTCCTATTACCCCCCCACCCCCTGCCCCAATTTTTCACACTTGCTGTCTGGTCACCCTATCTGCATGCACACACTGAAGCCCAGGGCTTTGGTTTTGTGGAGGCGTTTTTGGTGCATCTCAACACTTCTCATGATGGGCAGCTTAGACATTTGATCTAGTTGGTTTCTGAGCCTGGGTGACTGTACCCTGTATCTGGTGTGTAAGATTTCGCGTGCTCTTTTCTCTGCTTACTAAGGCATTTCCAAGAGTCTCGGTAATTACAACATAAATAAGCAAACTTGACTGGCAAATAGTGTTTGGGCAATAGGCAGGTCCCGTCCTACCCACGCACTGGCTTGCCACACCTGGTTGGCCTGGCCCATTGGTGGCTGTACGTTGAGTGCTAATGCCAGAGGGTTACAGGGAACAGGCCAATGCTAAACAAATGGTTTCACTTTAAAACTTACATAGCCCAATCATTACTGATTCCTTTCGTATTTCTGGCCCTAGCACTAGTCATATGAGGCTCCTTTCAAATGACTGTGGCATATTCCCATAGGATTATCACCGCGTTCACCTCGAATGGGCGGGACCACTATTGTAGGGTTACAAACATACCCTCAACGCGGTAAAGATGCTGAAGTTTCTGGAGAGCCCCTTAACTAAAAGTGTTTGAGGGGGGTGGAGTGAGAGAGAAATCCTTCAGGACAGACCTTGAAAACATGTCATGTAACTCTGATCCTGCCAAAGAACTGCCTTGGAACTTGCCGATCTCTGCTCTGCAGGGGCAGCATAGAGGTGCCCAATGCAGCCTTTGCCGATGGTTCTCATGAACATTTTTCTTTGGTGCCATCTGGTGTGTTCTGATTTACCCTGTCCCTGAGCTTCACGCTGAGTTCTGGAGAGACAGGGTATTGGGCAGGAGAACGGGATTTGGTAAATGGACCATTATCCCAGTGTTCAGGGGTGTCTGGAGCTAGGCTTTGGTCTAGTCCTTAATAAAGAGAAGAGACATAGCAAATGCTGATCCCAGTCCACGTTCTGATTTCAAACCCACCAGTGTCCCAGAAGCTTTTTGGAGCTGTGCTATTGGGTCACACCGATCTCTAATTAAAGGTTAGAATGGACCCTAACCCCTCGAAGCAAAGCTCAGATAAAATCGCTGAATTTCTCCTGAGAAACCGTGAAAATTCTGTTTTAACGGACAAAACCGGGCTCAGGTTTGTTCTGGAAGCTTTGTGCCTCAATTAATTAAACTTGCGTTGAGCATGATCAGACTGAGCCAGCAATGAAACCTCCAGGAGTGCCACGTGGGGTTTTTTTTTAATGTAATTATTGTAAAACTTCGGCTGTAGGTGCACAGGAGGCAGTGTGGCCCAGGGAAGAGAGCAGTGTTCCAACTCAGGAGTCCTGCGTTCTAGTCCTAGCATTGCTTTTATCATGCTGGGTGATCTCAGGCAACCAACGTCCCCGCCCTGTGCCTCAGTTTCCCCATCCACAAAGCTGGTAAGAATCCTTGTCCCCATTGTGCAAACAGCTTTGGGATGAAAAGTGCTATATAAGAACAAGGTATTGTTACAGTTATAGATGACTTAGCACAGCACTTATCACTGCTTATATCCTGTCCAATGAAGAATAACGTCCCTGTTTTCTTCCTGAGCTTCCACAGTGACAGACGAGGGCTGCTTGGAATTTCATCCCTCTCTTGAGGTTCTACCAAATCGCTGGCCTGTTTATTCCTCCCCACGGTCTGGCTAGCCACTGTAGTTTGGTCTAATGTTTCTGAGTTTGGGTGGAGAGTCGCCCCGGCTGGTGGCCACTGACACACCTCCAGCCATTTACCTCTCTGGCCCGCCTGACCTTGTCGATTTCTCCCAGAGCATGACCGGGGCTGTTCTCGCCAAGAGCAGAAGGCTCGGTGAGCTATACGGCTGGATAGCGCGCGGAGCGCTCGTTAATCACAAACGACAGGAACCATGAGAGGCGAGCGCACTCCAGGCTATCTGATATAACCAGTCACTTCAGCCTGGGTGCCGTGGCTGCGGAAGGCGGAGGCCTGTCGCCCCTTTCAGACTCAATCCCTGTTTGCTGCCTCTTGGTGAGGCGCTGAGATTTTCTGCTTTGCTTTGTGCTGGCTGGGAGAGCCAGGACCAGAACTCTAGTCTCTAACCAGAGACAGACAGCCTGGTCTAGTGCAGGGGCTCTCAACCTTTTTATTTCTGAGCCCCGCTCCGCAGCATGCTATAAAAACTCCACAGTCCACCTGTGCCACAACGACCGGTTCTCTGTATATAAAACCCAGGGCCAGTGTTAGGGGGTAGCAAGGTGGGCAATTGCCTGGGGCAACAGGGTCCCCGTGAAACTAAGCTGCTCAGGCTTTGGCTTCAGCCCCTGGTGGCGGGGCTCAGGGCCCTGGGCTTCAGCCCCATGCAGTGGAGCTTCAGCTTTCTGCCCTCAGCCCCAGCGAGTCTAACACTGGCCCTGCTCGGAGGACCCCCTGAAACCTGCTCGCAGCCCCCCAGATCCCTGGTTGAGAACCACTGGTCTAGCTGGTAGGGCACTATATGAGGCATTGGGAAACCTGGATTCTGTTCCCAGATCTCCTGTTGACTTCCCCTCTGTGCCTCAGTTTCCCCACCCACCCTCTGTCTGTTTAGCGTATAAGCTCCGTGGGGCAGGGACTCTCTTCCCGTGTGTTTGTACAGCAGCGAGCACAATGAGGCCACGATATGACTTGGGGCCTCTATATATGACAGTCGTGTAGTATAGAGAAATCTCGGCTGTAAGGATTCCAACCCCACTAAGTCGCCCTGTATAATCAGAAACAGTGAAAACTCGGGGCAGGGAGCATCCTTTTGTTACAAGTGCGTACAGCGGCTAGCCTGGTGGGCCCCAGTCCCTGATTAGGGTCTCTGGATGCTACCAGAATACAAGTGGTAACAAGGCCTAAAAAGACTCTTAAAAAGGGGAAGGTCTCGGAGAAGTTGCTGTTCAGAAAACAGCCACACGCGTTGCTCTGGCCGTGATCTGGTCTAAGGTCTGGTTAGAATCCGCCTCTCATTCTGTGTCTCCCTCTCCCCGCACATTGCAGCATTCAAGCTCGACTGGAGACTCTTCCTGGGGGCCCGGCCTTTGGACATGGCTCCCTGACTCTCATGCGCTGCTGGGCGCGACTCGGCTGCTTCCCTTTCCTGGATTCGGGTTGGTTTTTTCCCTTTTCTTGTCAGCCTGGCGGCTCCAGTAGTGATAATTACTGCTGGCCACAGAGCAGAGAGGTGTGTGATTGACTCTGCTGCTAGGTGTCCTGGCCCCGGAGCTGCTGCACGTCTCTGTATAAACAATCGGAGTGAGAACACCCTGGTCTGTTCACCGTTGTTGTTTTTTAATTAGGAAGAGAGTGGGGGACACAGGGCAAGCTGCCCGTGATTAGCAGTTTAATTTGCTGTAGGATATACAATAACTTGGAAAGAAATCCACCCCGCACTGCCCTCTGTAATCAGTTCCTGCCACGTTTTATGGCAATTGCGTTGGGCTGCCCATACGATGCAAGTGCAACGTTAGGGGGTGAGAGAGATTGAGCAGACCACCCAGCAAGCCTGGCCTTAGACATACCCCCGCAGCCTTGAGTGCTCAACACATAATCACATTTGGTACCATTTTTATCTGCACTTCCAATAACCACATAAGAGGCTGGTTTACGTCGGTGAGACGTGCAATCTTTGTCTTGAGCCCAGGAGTTTACTTAACTGGGGCATCTGCTCTGACGTTGTCTGTTACTGTCCTGTCCTGAAAGTAGGTGTCACGGAGTGTGGGGGAGTCCGGCCCTGCACCCCTCTTCCCCGGATTCACTGGGAGTCTCAGCCAGCCAGTAGAACAGAAGGTTTATTAGAGATGCCAGGAACACAGTCCAAACAGAGCTTGTCAGTACAACCAGGACCCCTCAGCCGGGCCCTTCCGGGGGGCAGGGAGCTTAGACCCCAGCTCGGGGCTCCCTGCATTTCACCCCACAGCTCCAAACGAGGCAGGGAGGCCAGACCCTGTCTGCCTCTCTCCCCTCCTCTCCAGCCAGTTCCAAACTGAAACTCTCCAGCCCCTCCTCCCCCTTTGTCTCCTTCCCGGGCCAGGAGGTCACCTGATCCCTTTGTTCCAACACCTTCATCTCTCACCTTTGCAGGGGAGGGGCCGGGGCCATCTGTTGCCAGGAGACAGGGCCATTCTCTGTGTCCAGGCCTCTGCCCACCCCTGCCTTCTAGGGCTTTGTAACACTGCATAGGGGAACCCGAGGCACCCACACAGTACTCAGGGAAACCTTAACAACAGTCCTAGTTCGTCACAGTAGGTTATTCTCCTTGGCGGTGTGAGGGGAGGGCTGGCCATAGCATCTGCTTAGTTTCACCTTCCCATCTTTTGACGTGAAGAGCAAGCTAAGGGGAGGCAGGAGGTGGGTACCTGAAATAAGCCAGAGAACGGTAAAAGAGCATGCTGGCTGATGGGAGTTCCGGGGGCTCTTTGTCGCTGTGGTTGGGGTAGTTGTGAAGAACGCAACGTCAAGTCACGTGACACAGTCAGAGGGAGACAGCTAGGTGAGGGGCTTATTGTTGCAGTAAGATGCCTTGGATTGGAAAGTGCCCCCCAGCACCGGTCATGGTGTCTCTCCCGCTGGATCCACGGGAATTCCATTGCTGAGAAAGGTCAGGTAGCAGATGTCTGTGTTTGTCTAGAATTTCTACCAAATTATGGTTGGAAAAATAAACAGGATTCAAATCAAACAGTCCTTTAAGGTTTTCTTTCGAGGTGGAGACCTTTCCACCAAAAGGAGCGTGGTTAATGATTTGTTGTCTTTTCTTTCGTGTCTTAATGTTATGATAAGTGAATCTGCAATTATTTCCACATGGAATTACCTCCCGAGCCCAGTCGGAGTTTGGTGTCTCAACATCCGGTGGGCGTGCAGAAGGTTTAATCCTTCCTCTCACACCCATCCATTTATTTTCATTGCCTAATGTATTTGTTGTGCCGTCTGTCTCCCTCCTCAACCACCCACGCACACCTAGCAAACAAAAACTCTTCCTACTCATTGCTATCTGCAGTCAAGGCACTAAGCAGAATATGGGTCTGAATTGCTAACCATGCCAACAGCAGAAGACTTTTTGCAGGTAACATCCTTATTTATTTAATTATAGAGCAGCCTCCATGGCACAGCAACAAAATAAATATACGACATAAAAATGCAGATTAAACAATACATTAAAAGTAAATTAAATCAAGATTAAAATGCAATTAAAAGCAATCAGTACAATTAAGTCTTACTTTTTTTTTCATTGCGAACCTTTGAGCAGAGAGCCAGATTGTTCTCTTAATTAAAGCAGGGTAAATGCAGAGTAACTTAGTTGGAAGTCTGTGGAGTTATTCCAGATTTACAACTGTCATTGAGAGCGCAGTCTGAATCAATTGCTCCTCCTGGGTTAGGCCTGGAAGAAGTCGGTCATGAATGGAGTGGAGAGTGCTCACCATGGGGTGTTCATCTGAATGAGCTACCTGCACAAACAGGGAACTGGAACAATGTAGGTGGAAGTCAAAGCCCCCAGTCCTGAATCAGCCTCCTTTTTTCAGTCTTTTGTTCCTGAAAAACCCAATGTGGCTGGAACATTAGCCTGGAAGAGTTTGCAACAAAAACAGTTTGCAGCATTCTGGGGTTTTGAGTACATAAGGCATGGCCTCTCCACTTTATCACCATCAGGGATTTCACGCCAGTAATGTGTTGGATGGAAACTTCATGTTCCCCAAAGCCAATGAAAATAGAAGTTTTTCACTAGCTGTGGCCCATGCAGTACAAGTCCCTCAGGCTACTGCTCAAGTGGGTCCACAGTCCTGGATCATCTAGACTTAAGGAACTAAACTCAGCAGCAGCTGTTTCTTGCGCCTCCACCACACTCTTCTCTGATCTACACTCTTCTTCAGGAATGTGCATGGTTACATCCATTTGAGATGGAGATATGGATGCTGCAGTAGCTGCTAGGTCACCTGCCCTCTGACTAACTGGAAGATCAGTCATCTCCTCACCACTCACATCCTCACTGGGGTTGGAAGGCTCACCGTGAACATTTGTGTCTATGTATCTCAAGAGAGCCCCTTCCTGCTGAGATAGAAAAGCTTCCTTTGCTTTCTTACTTTTTCTGAATGCTGCCCAGAGGGGCGTTTTCTTCTTTCACTCATGACTGCTGTTCTGTGCCAGCTATAGTGGCTCTCAACACTCAATGGAAGGGGACAAATAAGCAGGCTGGTAGCAGGGCCTGAGTGAGGGAAGATATCAGCGTCTTAAGGCCCTAACTGGCTCCTCCTACTTCAGTTGACTGCCTGTTCTCCGCAAGTGGGTTCGGGGAAGCAGCAGGAAACAGGAAGCTCCCTGAGAAGTTGGTGTTAATCAGTTCAGGCTCCCGGGGGTGCTAGAGAAGTACATAAGAGGCTCCCTCTCCTCTCTCTCCCTGCAGCTCCTGCTGCTTTCTGTTCTTCCCTCTCCCCTTTTCTCCTGCCTGCCTGTTATGTCTCTTGTGCCCTCCTTCCTCCAGCACAGCACTCCCCCATCTCTGTGCATCTAGAGCGGAGAGAATACAGATGCACCAGCAGCAGCGTCCGCCTCAGTTTGCCTCATGGTAAGGCCAGCCCTGGACATTACACAGCACACTTACCAAGCTACTACAGTAAGTTCACACACTGAAGGGAAGAATCTATGTATCCTTTGAAACCTTGTATGTAGGCAGCCTTGGAACACAAATGTGGAACATCTCTTAGGCAATACCAATAACTCGGGGTTGTTTACATGTATCAAGGCCACTTCGGAAGAAACCACCTCATAGAAGCGCCAGCGCCATTGGTTCACTGTCAGTTTAAATGCCTCCGGGTTTGCCATATACACCACTGAGAGTGCTCCTTTAATGGGATGGAGTCATTTCTTTTGGCAAATTGCTGCCATCTCATCTCACAATCCACGGTAGTGTATCTAGTGGCAGTGTGTTAGGCCTACAGGTCTCAGTTTCGGTGACTTTGGTTATACAGTGGGGGTTTGCGAGAAGGAAGTGGAGACCCTGAGGTGTGCAGACCAGAAAGTCAACTCTTCCATGTGTGTTCTGAAATCTCTCTTTGAATTAAAGACTCATCATTGTTGTCGTCATCCTCAGGTAGGAAACGTTGGGAGCTGTTCTGTTGCGAGCGAATACTGCCGGTGCTATCTATTTCTTTGCTTTTCTTATGTTTAGGGACCTTTGCCTGGTAACAATTTCTGTGTTGCTGAGGTTATCTATTCCTCCCACCTATTTCCTACCTGAGCTTCTAATTTAGAAACAACCCGAAACCAGAACTCTGAGTTAGAGTTCCTTCTAATCCCACGTGGGTGAAAGGGGTTGGACTCGAATCCGCTGCTCCAAGCCAGCTTGTATGTCTTCAGTTCTGCGCTGGATACGCAGTCCCCAGGGGCCTATTTTCTCGTTGTGTTCTGGACGCGGACAAAGCTCTGGATCGTCAGCTGTGACTAAGAAGGAGGTGCAAAGGGGCTGGCTGCACTCCCATTAAACTTGTACTGCCCTGAAGGTTGCACTAACTTATGGCAGCTGCCAGCAGCCAGAGGGGCTAACAGAGCAGCAGGAGGTCAGCTAGGTATAACCGGACCCCGGCCATGTACGCTACTAAGGAGGTGGCACAGGGCCTGTTACATCATCTTTACATCCCCAGAGGATCCCTCTGCCTGGGGGCAATTCTTCCAGGGCCATGTTGTGCTGGGGGTCAGTGCAAAGTGGGCACTCAGCAGTGCAAAATTGGGGCCTGAATGGGATTCAGTGCCATGGTAGCCATGGTTTGGCTTTGCTCTCCAACCACAGTGGCCTAGATTTATTCTGGCTCTAAATGCCGCTTTCCATTGTCACCGGTATGTTTGATGTCACAGTTGTCCCTTGTGACATCACAGCTGGCAGCTGTGATGTCCTATATGGAAGGGATTGTAACTGGAATGACTACGCTGCAGGAGCAGATGAACTTGTCAGGGTATCAGCCCAATGTTACCTGTTTGGAGCAAGGCGCTTGTCCTTCTGCGTACATTGCAAAGTGCCTCCTACGTTGCCTGGTGATAAGGAACACAGCTCCCTGGTTAAACCCCACGTCATATAAAAGAGGGAGAAGAAATAAAGACGCTGGAGGCTAGAGTTAAATGAGTTGCACCCCCTCATGCCAGGGCTGAATTTAACTCCGTATTTGTTTGCCATGAGGCAATAGCAGCAGTTCTGCGTGATGGTTACTCAGTTCCGTCAGCTGGCCCGAGCCTCACTCTTTTTCTCCTTCTACAGTGATCTGCTGCGGTGATTATCTTGTCTCGTGACGCCCACGTGTGAAGCAGCAACCACATGGCAGCTCCACTGGAAATGTGGGTCATGCAGCAGCCACTACAGGGTGTCACCATGATGCATTTCCTCATCCTGTTAGCTCTGGCTGCCAGGGCCACTAAGTGTCTGGCCAGCATCTCTTACACCAGCCTGTAGGTAGCTGCTACTTTTCTTCCATCCAGTGGCATGTCAAGGTGATTCAAACACACAACACTAAACCCTGGGTAATTCTATCTAAAATGAGAACCTGTTCACTCCTTGCTTCTGGGAGCAGTGAACTAGTCCTCGGGTGCTCTTTAGAGAGGAGGAGTTACGTTCCTTTTAATGGTGTCCCTGTCTTTCTCTTCACGGGAAAAAAAGATAAATACGCTCGCAGCTGAGGCTGCATTCGGCCTTCCTCTCTCCCCTTGACTCAGTCGGATTACATGCCACCTGATGGGTGGGAGTAAATAAACTGGATTAGAAGAGAAATGAACTCTTAATAGAGATTTTGTGTTCGGCAGCACTTTGGAGGGGTCGCGCTGTGAATGCAGCCTGTCCAGATAGTGATTTGTGGTGCCTTCCGATATTTCTCCGCTCTCCTTGCTGCAGGGAGGGTAGCGCTTGGACAGAAGAGCCCAGCTTTCAGTTAATTTAGGGACTAACGGCATTGATCTAAATGGGGCTACAAAGAAGCATCGGGTTTCAGAGACAAAGGGCCATGTTTAAAGTTTTGGGGTCTGATTCTAATCTCATGTAGGCCAGCGTTGCGCCGTTGACTTCGCTTGCGTCACTCCTGATTGACACGGATGGAGTGGGGTGCTGGAAGTTGGGGTGCCACACCCCCGGCTTGAAGTGGTTTCCATCAGATACTGGGTTTACAGTTTGGTTCAATGGCTCTCAGCCCCCCATACTGTACAAATGGCTCCAGCCCCCCTGCTGATGGAGATCAGAATCGGCCCAAGGTGGATGAAGAGAGAGAGAGAATGTTTTAGCCTCAGCCCCCTATGAAACGGAGGAGAAAATTAGACATTCTGCTCCTCTAGTGCCCTCCCCCATAGGACAGGGGCTGGCAAGGGGTGGCTAGCAGTGTCCTCGCTTCCCCTGCTCAGCGCCTAGGGAACCAGAGTCACCCGAAGAGGAGGGGTGGAGTGAGTTGTACCGTGCGTGGCTGCAGACAGAAAGATGTCCAAGAGCAGCATGACGAGAACAAAAGCTCGTCTTTCCAATCCCCTCGTGACTGGCCATGACTCGCCACCAGCAAAGTCGGGGCATAGGAACAGTCAGAATGGGTCAGACCAGGGACCTCTCTAGCCCAGCCAGACCGTGTCTCTCTGAGTGGTCAGAGGAAACAAACCAAAAAACCATCCACCCATAATGGACAGTTTTGGAACAACCTGCTTGTAGATGAAGTTTCTGCCTAACCCCAGACAGCCAGAGGTTGGCTTGTCCCCTGACGCAGGGGAGTTTATAGATCTTCTTGAGGCTATGTGGGTGTTGTGGTTCAAAAAAAACACAGGGCACTTTCTTTATCAGTTTTAACTGCAGAGTGTTGTGTTGCATTTCCTCTTGCGCGTGTATTGAGAGCGAAAGGGTGAGTAAACGTGTCCTGTTGACCTTGTCTGTACCGTCCGTTATTTCCGGTCCCTCTTCCTTGCCCCAGCTCATTGCCCACTGTCGAAAACAGTCCCCGCTTTAGCAGATCTGTCTCCGTGTGATCATTTTTCTATGCCTCTGATCGCTTTCGTCTCCTATCTCCTGGTTCTGTTCTATCTGGGGCCCTACCAAACTCATGTCCATGAAAAACGTGTCATGGACTGTGAAATCTGGTCGTCTTTGTGCTTTTACCCTAGACCAGGGGTGGCCAAACTGTGGCTCGTGAGCGGCATGTGGCTCTTTTACAGTTAAAGGGCAGCTCACGGAGGCCCCCACGCCCCTCCCCCCTTCTCCATCTACCAGACTTGGGGGAGCTCGGGACCTCTCCCTTGCAGCAGGGTGGTGGGGTAGGGGCTTCTGCCCAGTGGGGTGGCGGCTCTCAGGGCTTCCGCGGGAGTGGGGCCGAAGCCCTGAGCCTCGGCAGGCACCCGCAGGCTCTCGAACTTCTGAAGCTTTTGTCGGATGCAGCTCCGGAGGGTCAATAATGGCAGTATAGTGACTTCTTTACCCAGCCCACTGCCGTCTCTGCTTTCTGACTGCGGCGGCAGCACACTGGGCTGGGGGTAGCACGGGCCAATGCCTTCTCCGCAGCCGTACCTGAGAGACTCCCTGTTGGATTAAGCTTAAAATGTACGTTCCAGTCCGCAAACCTGCCTGGAGCAGGAAACGAGCACGAGCCTTTGAGCTTTCCCCGCCGTGTGTATTTACATTTTCACTCTCCGATAAAGGTGTCTGTCTGGCTGCCTGGGTTTCTGCCCCAAGGACTTTATCAAGGTGAACAAACAAAATAAAGGGAGGGGAGGGAAGTGGGTGGGGAGGGAGGATCCCATCCGTTACTAATCGTTTCTCCATGTAAATGAGCTTAGTAGTGATGAGTGCCGGGCAGGAGACTAAGCAGGGAGGCCGTGCCGGGAGGACAGAGAGATTAACGAAGGCGAACCGGCCTCGGTTGGCAGGGACGGCCAGACTTACCTGAATGAGTTGTCGCTTGGCACCCCCAACACACACACACACACACACTTCTACCGCCGTCCATCCCAAAGCTGGCCGGGCCCCCTCAAGGCTCATGACGGTGGGGGCCCAAAAGCATACATCTGCCCGGGGCCCAGAAACGGGGTCTCGCTAACAAAGGATTCAGGCCTTGAGCAGCAGGGCAGCACTGACCCGCCCCCCCCCCCCCGCCCCAAATGAAGTGAAAAGCCATGCAGCTCCCACCTCCAGCTCCAGGGGAAATCAATGAGCCGGTACAATTAGGAGAGCAAAGCCCCCATGCTGCTGTGGGGGCAGTTCTTCTGTTTGTACAGCACCTAGCACTGGGAGGTCCTGGTGTGTGACTTGGGCTCCGACAATGGTACTGCTGTTAGTAATAGTCCTGGTCCCAGGTCTGTGAGCATCGTGAGGCTCAGTGGTACCTAGCATCTACCTACTCTGTCCGCTCCATCTCTGTTGCAAAATGGCTCCACCCTGGGACGCCACCACTCACCAACCAGCCCTCCGCCTCGCTTCCTGGGCCTGATCCGACCGTCAGCGGAAAGACTCCGAATGGCTCCCCTGGGTTTTGGCTCAGGCTCCTTCCGCCGGTTTCATGCCGCAGTGGAGTTACGCCCAGGCTGAGCAAGAGCAAGGTCAGCGCCCGGGAGAGGCCTCCATGGCCCAGGAACAGAGAGGCCAAAATAATTTGTCAGCGCTAGAGGCTGTGCTGGAAACACGTAGAGATAAGTAGCAGATATAAAAATAAACCAGATCTTGGGAAGTTTAATGAAGTGTAATTTGAACTGACTGTAGTTTGTGTTGATTGGACTCCAAAGCAGAGTGGGACAGGTCATCTCCATGCGTCTGTACTTCAGATAGCACCATGCATGCTCTGTTAATAACTGCCCAATGGCTTCAGGTACTGTTCCTCTACAATGCTGAGGGTCTGGAGAGAATGTGACCAGGCAACGGACTGGAAAACGAAAACCTCTTTTCTCTCGCACATTCAAGACGTTGATGTTTTCATTCTGAAGCATTTGGAACGGGCCCATTGCTTCCTAATGAAATTATTCTTGATTTCTTTATATTGTTCGAACTTGTCAAAAACGTCGTTAGAATGGGTATTGAAATGGTGGTGGTACAAAAAGCCTGTGGTTTGGGGGACTGAAACCTTTCAATAGCTATTTTGATCTTCTTTTTTTTTATGAAAAAGGTGCACATTTGTTCACAAGAAAATGAACCATTTTGACCATGTCAACAGTTCGCAAACAATATTCTGGAAAAAAGGAAAGTTTTTTTTTTTTAAATCTGAGGCAAGGAGGAACATTTCATTTGAAAATTGTTGATCAGTTGCCCAGGTCCCAGTCATTGTGGGACAGCCACTCATTTGGGGAAAGGAAGGTCTTGCCAAATCCAACCACTAAACTTGTGATTTCCTGCCCCCCGCCCCCGGCGGAGGATGTTGGGCGGGGCAGAGGGGGGTGTCTTGAAGGGCCTTAGAGAGGGGGAATCAGGCGAGCGAGAGGCTTGTAAAAATGAAAATGGGCTTTGGGGCTAATTGGAGCGCTGTGGGAAGTGAGGTAGGCAGGGGGCTATTGGTGGATCGAAGGATTGGGGACAGATTAATACCCTAGAGAAAAGGCTTAGGCATGGGGGAAGCCATGGAAACCCATGGGGAGAGTTGTGGGGTGCGAGGGAGCCAGTATGAGCCATAATTGATGTTTGGGGTGGGAGCCCCGGGGAGGAGGCCGAGAAAAGAGGCATGTGGGCAGGGGCCCATTTCTGGGAGGGAGCTGTGTGAAAGGTCAGGCTGGGGGTGGTTTTCTCTCCGTCAGGTTGCCCGTCCTTAGTCCCTAATTGTCTACGTGGAAGCAGGTGTGGCTCCCAGCCAACCTGTCGAAATTAAGCCCTGATTAGAACGTGTACGTATCTTAAACAAGATGGAAAGGAGGGGAGATCCCAGCCATTCACAGAATGAGTCTTACTGGGTAACGTGGCCTTGGGAACAAGTGGTAACATAACATGGGCGACACGCACTGGCAAAGAAGGCAGGAGGAATAGCATGCGATATTTGATTGCATGCTCTAGGCATGTTGGCTCTGCATATGTAAAAACAATAATTAAACGGAATGTGTGGGCGGATTATTAAAGGTCTGACGGCAAACGATCCTCTTCAAAACCTTTCTGTGGGCTGAAATCTAGGTGTAGACCAATAAAAATGCAAACAACGCCCAGACAAACCCAAGGTGCCATATTTTCCCGACCCTGTGTAGCACAGGAGGTGGTTGTGTTCCAGCAACCTCCGCGTCGCTAGCCAGCTAGATGTCAGTGCTAGGCACTGGGCTCGGACTGTGGACTGGTGTCTGGGGTTTGGCTGAGGATGCATCTCCCAGAGATTAGCCATTAGCAGTAGGGTCTTGACCACGCAAACCCATGGAAGATGCAACCGCTGATGTCAATGGGAGCAGGATAAAGCCCAAAGTGTAGAGCTGGTTCAAAGCTAATGGCACAGTTCTGGCCCCTTTTTAGCATATTCACTGTGGCCCAGCTTCCGCTCTCAGCCCCACCACTGAACATCTGAGCAGTCGGGACACCACTGAGTGCAGTGGAGTGATGCCAGGGTTGCCCCGATGTAAAGGAGAGCATGGCCCTGCCTGTCTTTAAACCATAGCTGTTAATTTCCTTCTCCATTTCATTTGAAAGATCTGCATTTGCGATGCAGCAGTGCTCTGCCGGGCGTGGGGCTGAGTCACAACCAGCCCGCTCCTTGCTCCTGGTAGCAAGCAGTTGTAGGAAGACAGAAACGCTTCGAAGCAAGGAGACTTTTCAAAATGGCTTATCTCCATGAAATTAGTCACTGGTGTTTCTCTCCGCAGCCTGGTAAGCGCCGGCAGTTGGTCACACCCACGCGATTCTCTCTGAGAGGCCCTGCAGCCAAAGCAGCCAGGCTAGTAAAAATGCTGAAATCAGACTTTCCTTTCTCTTTGCTTCCTGTTTTGTTTTTCAGTCACATAACACAGGGCCAGCACGGGCAGGGAAAGGCAGAACAAGCCCTTAGCCCAGAGTGCGTGTCTGGCATTCTTCTGTGCGCATCACGGTACTAATCTCAGCTGCAATTGTTAATGGGGTGAGTCAGTACGGCAGGTTTGTGTAACAAGGAACTTGCAGAGAGATTAAAAGAGGCGGCTTTACGCTGTGATGAAGTGGATGATCCAAGAGGGCTGGGAAGTTTGTCCCAGCGTAGGGAGAGCACCAGAAGCCTGGGAAAAGCTTCATATTTATAAAGCACTTTCCCATCTTCAAAGCCCCATTGGAACATTAAAGGCCTTCCCCAAATGCCCCGAGGCGTTAGTGGTGTTGCCCCCATGGGAGACACTGAGCCAGAGAAGGTAGAGGTGTAAATTTTCAAAGGGGCCTATTAAGTTTGGGTGCCTCCATTTTCCAGGGGCACAACCGAAGAGGCCTCTGCCCGGCTTCCGAAGGGGGCCCACCACCTGCAGCTCCAGCTGAAGCTGGTGGGGGCCAAGCACATTTGGAAATCAAGCTGGGCCCCCAATCTGCATGGGCTCTTTGAAATATAGGTCAAAATGAAATGCCCCAGGCCCAGAGCAAGTCGGGGGCAGGGCCAGAAATGAAGCCCCAGAGAGCCTGTCCGGGTCCCTCTGGGCCCGGGGACTGTGGACTCGCTTGCTTCTCTAAGTGCGTCACGCCCGGGTCCCTCTCAGAAGTGGGTCCCAACACCAGGGCCGTGTCCCGGTTGCGCTGTGTACTACGCCAGCCTCCCTCACCTGGCCGCCGAGTTGGCCTCCCCGTGGAGCGCTGCCCGGCCAGAGCCGTCCTGCCGTTCGGGAGACTGGCCTTTGCAGCAAGCCTGGCTCCCTGCTGGCATAGCAGCTCTCCCGTGAATTGGGGAATGGTGGGCACCAGCAGCTCTGGGGTCTGTCCAGCAAACCTGCTCCAGCTCCCGCCAATCAACCCCTAATTAGTCAGCCGTCAGCAGAAGGGGCAACAAAATTCAGGGGCGAGAGAGACACCCTAACTTCCCAAAGTCTCTCGCCCCCCATGTCTACATGCTGGGGGGCTTCCCACTTCCCCCTAGCCCCAATCTGTCACACTAACGTGCCATGGCCCTGCTCTGGCACCATTACGGCGCCTTACGTGGTGCAGAAAGGGATCTCTCCTCTGTCCAGCTTTCCCTAGGGAGCCCTCAGCCGCCTGTGTGGAAGTGAGAGCAGCCTCCAAACTGCTCTAACTCACACTGTGGGGATGGGCAGCCTCGGAAAATCAGTTGGCGTCATGGAAGTGAGACTTAAGGCTGCTTTGTCCCCCGGGTGGGCGTGCATGGTGCTTTGCCAGCAGCCGTTTCGGGCTTTCCTCCTCACCTGCACAGAACATCGCTGCTGGCGGGGCCATAACGGATGAGCCCTACACGGATGCCTACGTGCACGGGGAGCCAGGACCACACACCTCTGAATCGCCTTGGAGGTTTTGTCACTGTTGCTGTCATCCACACCCATGGCAACGGGATTATCATCAGCGTGGGAGATCCTCTGGGCAGTGAGATGCATCGGTGACGCCTGGCCTTCAAAGCTGGGTTTGCATCTCCATCCTTCCCGGCCATCTTCGCTGCGCTCTTCAGAATTACAGGCGGCAACATTTAAAATCCTCCATTGCTTCCTTTTTAATCACCCTGATACATGCACCGGGGAGAGAGAAGCAGCCCAACAAAGGAAGGTGGCCAGAGAAAAGCGGCAGCGCAGAGAATAAACCTGCCCCCCTGCCCAGAGCCCACCGATTTGCCTGTTACAATCAGTGAGCTGACAGGCCGGCGTGGCTTTGCCGGAGCATCTCGCTGCACAGGGGGAAGTGTGAGCCCGAGGGTCACTGAGCCGTGCGAATGTTCCCAATGTATCACCGTTGTAGCAGCACCTGTGCTAAAGAACCGTGTGCTGAGCTCCGGGGAAATGTGCTGTGTTCACAGTCCTCGATATTTCTCACTTCTTAGCCGCCGGGCGATGGTCCAGTGGCTGAACCCTGAGCTGCAGGAGCCACCAGCCAGGCAGCAGGGACACTGGTTCAAAAACCTCTTTCATCAGGGCCTAGTTTGGGGGGCTGCTGGCAGGCCTCCTGCCCGAGGTTCAGCTCCTCCCGTCCCTCGCCGGGCTGGGTCCTTGCACTGGGCAGCGTTGCTGACTGAACCCTGGAAGCGAGGTTCTAGGGACGCTGTGTTTATGATGACAACAGGAGTCCCTCCCCGCTCTACTGTTGGCGGATGGTCCCCACGTGTCGGGGGAGCCTTTGTTCCATGCTCTGGCGGAGTTTGCAGTGAGCCCGGGGTGGCTTTAGTGCTTGACGCGGGTTTGTTTGTGCGAGGCAGAGGGATGTGACTACCTAGCACTCCCTCGGCTCCTTCTGGCCAAGGGTTCCAGAGAGGGTCTGCAGCAGCAGCACTTTGCAAACATTAACACCACAAGCTGCCCTGCACCCTGGTCAGGATTTTTATCCCTGTTTTCTGCCCGGGGAAACGGATGGTGCTGTGGTTTGGGTGCCCGCCTGGGATGCAGGAGATCCAGGGTAAACGCCCTGCTCTGCCATAGACTTCCTGTGTGATGTGGAGCGCGTCACTTGGTCTCTCTCTGCTTGGTTCCCCCTCTGTTTAATGGTGCTAATAGCACTGCCCTGCTCTGGGGTGGGTCACGGGTGTGAGGATATAAACACAGCGACGGTGGTGAGGTGCCCAGAGGCTATGGTGATAGGGCAGATCAGTTCCTAAGTTTGCGCCAATACATCTGCTAGTCTATAAGGTGCCACAGGACCCTTTGTCGCTTCTACAGATCCAGACTAACACGGCTACCCCTGATACTTAAGACAGACAAGTGAGCTAGTAGCACAGCTGGTGGTAACCCAGATCTCCTGACCCCCCCATCCTGTACTTTAACCACATGCTTCCTCCCTTGCTGGCCTTCGTAATGAGGCCATCTAGATTTTAAAGGAAAATGCTGACCTTGCATTTAGCTACAGGAAGAAGGGGAGGAAAAAGTCCCCAGCGGAGCAAAGATAATGGCCCATGCTGGGAAGTCCCTAGTAACCTACCCAGCTAAGAGATCAGAGATACGGGTCCCACAAGAGAAGCTGACCATAAGCGTGGGAAGTCTGGGATTGTCCTCTCTCGTCTGTCTGTCTGTAGTGCCCATAAGGGGGATCCTAACCCAGAGGGAGTTGGCATGTCACTCGGCTGCTCCCTGCAGAGTCGATCCACCATGTGGGGTGGGGGGGAGGGGTGGCAAGTACCAAACCCACTCAAGACAAGATCCAGCAGATGAAGCCCCACAGAAAGGCGGGAAGATTGTGGTGTGAGATCTGGGGCTAGGCAGGGATATTTTAGCATGCACAGGCTTCACGCTAGCCAGCCTCGGAGACTGGAGAATGGTCATAGTGAGTGAGACCATCTAGCCCAGTATCCTGTCTTCTGACAATGGCCACTGCTCCGTTAGTGCAGCGTGCGCACTGATTACTCAAATATCCAGATCTCTTCTCTGTTTTCTCTCTGCCGTCTAGTGGGGTCAGGTGCAATATGGCAAAAAACGTTTACTGACAGACACCGAGGTCTGACTTTTGATCATTTGTTTTCCTCCCAGGCAAAGCAAAAGCACAAAAATTGCTATGGATTGATTCTGGGCATCAAGCTTAGCTGGGTCTCATTTGCCGGGTTTTTAATGCCTGTTGTCTATAGCTTGCACTTCCATCATTCCATTATATGGGTGACAGGCAGGCCAGCATCAGAGCAAAGGAACAAATTACCTAATAAATCAAGCTCCTAGGAGATAAAGTGGACAGTGGTATTAGGCTGCTACAGAGAAGAGATAGGTAACAGATAAGTATAGATCCATGCTAAAATGAGGAGGAGATGGAATCATTAGTCCATTTCTTTGTAAACAATTACAGAAAACTGATACGCATCTGAAATGGAACGTAATATGTTATTAACTAAACTGTGTGTTTGGGGGGGGCACATGTACATGCATCATTTATATAACATTTCTTTCATAAAAAGTACAGTATGAAGTGAATTCCTTTAGCGCAGATATTTGGAGGGAGTTAATAGAGCTGAGATATTTTTATTGGGCTCTTTAAATCCTTGGTTCAGGTTCTCATTACTTTAACAGGAAATTCTATGGCGTTAGGAATAAGCCAGCGACAAACCATCCGGACTTTGCGGCCTTCATTGCAAAGCATTGATTTCATTGTGGGATTATAATTATCAACTACAATCCCATAATTACGCACCACTTAACTTCTTGGCTTTAATATCCGTGCAAGCCAACATTAAAAGAAGAGAGCAGGATTTCAGTTCACGACTACAAGGGAAATATACTAGAAAAAGCCATTTCGAAAAGGGGGTTGTTATTTCTGCAGTGTAGTTAAGCCTTCCATCTTCCAAACAAATTGCTATTGTTTTCCATGAGAACCAAACAGCAGTGCCCTTAGCCTTCGGTACAGTCAGCGCAATAAAGACAGAAGAACAAAAGAAGGGAATCGGAAGGAAGTGCTTCATAACCTTCTAAAGAATCGGCCTCAGAATAAGAGCTGCTGATTTTATCACTTTTGTTCTTTCAAGTAACCTACCCTTAACCTTTGTGTTTCCCTTTCTGGGACAGCAAGATAGCACTGTTAGTGCTTATAATTCTTGAGTCCATGGGTCTCCTTCAGTGAGTTAATGGGGAGGCATTGGATTTCATGTTCTGAGTTATTTGCTTTGCATATCAACTGATAGCTCACCCAGAACAGAATTGCTTTCATCTAGGCTTTAGCATCTCCAGAGGCCTAGCTCGGCTGTGGAATCTTGCCCTACTTTCCGCTGGCCCACTCGGGGCGTTGCTTGTTTTACACGGGTTCCGTTCTCCGACTGACAGACTGCTACTCTGAAGGCCAGGCCTCTCTGAGGAGATTGCATGCCAGCGGGCGGGGCGGTTACACCACCCCTGCCTCTCTGGGCTGCTTCTGGAGGCAGCTACTTTCCCCAGAGCCCAGAATAAGACAGAGCACTCTGGCCTTTCTCCGGCACACGTCTGCCCCCAGGGCTGTGTGGAGGGAGGAGGGGCAGCATAGGGCCACCTGCATCACTTCGGTGCCATCTTGCTCTCTCTGGGAGCTGTTTCCACTCCCTGAGGCCCCTTCACGCTGCCAGTGAAGCGTAAAGGGCACTTGGTGGAGCAGAGAATCCGCTCCCGAGTCTCAGCACCTGGCTAGTCTGCGTCCCTTGTGTAGAATCGATGGGATGCAATGCAATGAAAAATCGGATCATTAAAGCCAGGGGACGTTCGTCGCTGCCTGGTGCCCCTCCCACCTCGGCGTGTGCCCCCAGCAGGGAGAGAGATAAATGAGGTCACGATGCAGCCTGCGAGGCAGTAGCCGCGGGGACCAGGCTGCCCTGTGGCTCATGCAATGTGCTGGTCTTGTTTACCTCTGTCCTTGCTGGGCCAGTGCTCCTAGGATATTTGGTTTTCAGGCTGAAACAGGCTCTGAGCTTGCAAGGAATCTCAAATGGCCATTCTCCCCTTTGCGCCACTTAACTAGTCGCAGTCTGCCCCACCGCTCCTTATTCCTGCTGAACTAAACTGTTTGGAATTGAGAAATGATGCGGAAGTGGCTGCCCGTTCTGAAATGTTGCGCTGCTATCAGCCTGCGTAGGGGGCCTCGGTCTTATTTATCTGCCCCTCGCACTGCGCCTGGGCTGCTTTCTGGAAGTTGTATTGATTTCACCAGGCGGCTGGGAATTGGTTGATTTTTCTAATTTTATCCTCCGGAGGAAATGAATGCGATAGAAGTATAAAGACTCTATCGTCTGCCCCAGCTAGCATTGCAAGGGGAGAGATGGGCCCTTTGTTTTTTCTGACGTCAACCTAAAGCATCTGGAGGGCAACCCCCAGCCCTCCCCTCGGGCTTCTCTCACGGGGCTGGGGAGCCTGATTCGGACGAGCCGAGGGGCTGGCCCGGCTGGCGGTTCGGCTGCGTGTATTGTGGGTGAAAGGGCGGGGTTTGGGCGGGCCGTCGCCTTGCGAAGGGGCAGCCGATTGCCTGGTTGGCGCCCGGCCCTGTGCGGCGGCTCACTGTTTACTCTCCTGCAGGGAGTTTGGTAGAGCAGCGGTGGCCACGTACGGGAGGGCAGAGGGTCGGTCACCACGGGGATGTCACGGAGACTGTTGCCGTGGAAGTCGCCGGGGCGCCCCTGAGCTCCTTGGGGTGGGTGCACCTGGGTGGAGGATTTGGCTGCGGAAGTCTGTATCTGCACTTTGGTGGAGCCACGTAGCCAACTGGGCAAAGCGAGAGGGCAGCTCAGCTAGTCCCCGTGAGCCCAGCAGGACGCCGTGCGGAGTAAGGAACTACTTCAGGTGAGTAAAGGGGGCAGAAGTGGGCCCTGGGCATTGATTTGTCCAAAGGGTTCCTATCGCTGGACAAAGGGCTGCCCCAGTGATCCTTGCCCTTTTAACAGTCGAACAGCAGAGACGATCAGTGATCATTTGCCGGGGCGACAGCAAATCCCGACTGAAGACGTGGTGCTGGTTTGGTGTCAGTTTTCTGGACACTGCTCAGAAGGCTGCTGAGCTCATGGTCCGCTCAGCCCACGTGTGAACGCCACTAATAAGCTTCGCTTGTCTTTTCTGGAGTCCATATTGAGGCCCGTTCCATAATTACGCTGGGCTGGGCTGGCCTAGCACATTGGGTTAGTAAAATCTCCCAGCAAGGCACTTGTCCTGCACTCTTCACGTGGGTAAAACTCTCATCAACTTGAATGGAAGCTTTTGAATGGAAGAAGGGGCCTCCTGATAGTTATTTCTCATCTACTAGAGAGAGAGAGAGAAAGATGCTTAAGTTGCTCTGATGAGCCAAAGATGAAATTGGCATTAACATTAATGTTAGCACGAAAAAGAAGCTTATAAAGAGATTAAGGTTGTACTTTTTTGTAACGCTAGTTCAGTTCTGCGTGAGGATTTTCTATTGATGGCCTAATGGAAGAACTTGATTTGTGCGCGCGCACGCACACACACACACACACCCCTCAAGTCTTTAAATACACGTATTGTGGGAGAATTTGAAAGGTTGTTACATTCAAGTAGAAAGGGAATCTGAAAAGTGACACCAATTAACGTCTGTGGTCCCACCTAACTGGTCGTAGGAACGCTGGGGGAGGGGTGTGTCTAGATTGTCAAAAAATAGTCACTGGTGCTTTTGTGCCCGGATCAGGCCTGGAATCGCCAGCAGAGAAGATGAGTGCCCAATGGGGATCTTGTAGTGTCGCCATTTTCTGTTTATTGTATTACAGGGGTCACTCCCTGAGGGGTGCTGGGAGGCTGCAGTACTCTCTGGAAAGTTCTTGACGATCGTTAGATGAAAGCCTTCTGTACCCGTGCAAAGCATTGTCCATTATTAGCAGCGGTAGCGCCACTGCTCCATGCTTTGCCTTTTCATTTCATGGCGTGTCAGAGCAGAGGTAGTGTTGTGGAAGGCGTTGTCCGTGAGCCCTGGGTCAGGAAGTAGGCACAAAGAAGGTAGAGAAGGATCCTTTATTTCAGTGTTTCCCAAACTTGGGATGCCGCTTGTTCAGGGAAAGCCCCTGGCAGGCCAGGCCGGTTTGTTTACCTGCCGCGTCCACAGGTTTGGCCGATTGCGGCTCCCACTGGCCGCGGTTCGCTGTGCCCGGCCAATGGGGCGCTGATGGAAGCGGCGTGGGCTGAGGGACATACTGGCTGCCACTTCCCAGGGCTTTCCCTGAACAAGCGGCGTCCCAAGTTTGGGAAACACTGCTTTATTTCATCTCCGCTTTTCATTGTTTCTGGGCCTGAGGTTTTAAGCTTAGACCCAGCCAGCAGGACAGATGGGCGATGGCAGGGGTCCCTCAGAACACTGTCTGCATGGTGCTCTCCAAGTAGAAGAGCTGTATCTCCCAGAAGAGGAAACGCTTGATCAGCCATGAGACAGGACTCTCAGGCTCCAGCCAGGTTTTGGACCCATCCTGAGTCCCTGTAAATCCACCAGAACCAGACTGGGATGGAAACGTAGCAGCCAGCAATGTCCTCTTTGTGCGATTTCCTCATCAACTGGGTTGGGCTGAGTTAATGCATGCGGCCAGCCTAGGACAGCCATGCTGGCAGGAGGGAAGGGGCCAGTCTCACAGCACTCTTGTTGCTATGATAAACACGGAGGAACCGGCAAGCACATTTCCATGTGAGAATTCTGCATTACTTGTCAGCGCATTAGGTAGAGCTACCCTGAGGCTACCTCCGCTATTTTTTTTTTTCACTCCTGTTTTAAATGAATGTGCATATTTTACTACTTAGAACTGGAATCACCTATTTTCCCCAGAGCCCCGAGGGGTTGTAACTTGACAGTTGTCCGTGTGTTAGTCCTGTTACATTGAAATATGCTAATTTTAAACATACAGGTTTCCGGAGTGTGGGGCACTGGTACTCCAGATGGATGGAGTGAACTGGGAGCTTTCCTGCTTGGGCATCTAAACCCCGCAAAGGGCTCCTTATGGAGGGCTGAGTGGGGAAAGCCTCTTTCTGCTTCTCCCTGGAGGTGTAGCCAGTCTGACTTTCTGCAGGGTGAAGCTGACTCCTGAGCAGAGGGCCAGCAAGTCTCTAAGTCTCACACAAGCCCTATTTTGAATTGCAATCCACGTATGCTTCACGCAAGGCAGATCAGTTTTCGGAACTGGATGGTCTCTCTGGCAGAGGCTGTCTCCGATACAAGTCTCTTTCCTATTGGTCAGAACGCCACTAAAGAGCATATTGATCATTCCTTCCCATTCAGATCCTGTTACAATCTGAACATTGCTACACCCCCAAGAGCAGGCTGAGAACGGGAATTTGGGGGGGTTCGATAAATATTGTTAGAAAACAGAGCGCTAATTATTGTCTCCATTCCAGGGCCTGCAATTTGGACCTGGCGATGAAAGTTCTCGTGTTGCTAACTGTCAGGGCAATGTTATTATGAGCACAGGTTTCCTTATCCAAAGTAAAAGACCAGGTGTCTATTTAAGAAAGTACGTGGTTTTTTGATGGCATATTAGGACCGTTTGTCTGGTGTGCTGGGTTGGGCCGGCTTGCAAGAGAAGATTTAAAAGGGCACAAATAAATAAATAACATTAAAACCAACACTTTCTGTGGTAATTAACTCCCGCTCCCCTCCACAAGACTTTTCGCGTCCAGCCAGATCAAATGTCATGCTTGGTGGTGTCTCAGAGGCAGGTCCTGCCTGCGCTGGAGGAGGTTTGGAGGCAGGTGGTCTGAGAGGCGGAGCTGGGCGTCATTAGCGGGTTCGTGTCCAGAGGTTCCCAGCTGAACGTGTGGCCCTGGGGACTAGACCCTGTCCCCGCACACACCATGGTAAGAGCAAAGCTTGTGAACTACATGGACAAAGGAGGGGAAGAGACATCGAGGTGTGCAGTGACTCGCCCAGGTCAACAATAGTGCCAGGAATAAACCCTCCATCTTCTGACTCGGTCAGCTGCCTTAACCAGTACACGGCACTGCCTCTCCGAGCACCTCTTCCTGCTCCCACTGACTTAATTGCCTCCCAGAGTTTCCAGGGGACCAGTTGTTGCCTCATCTTTGAAGAGGGCAGAGGGTGTGTTTGTCTCTGATGTCCACTGCAGAGGAGTGGCCCTGTCTCCACCCAGCCACCCTCAGTGTGGCTAATGCCAAGGGAGCCAGTCGCTAGCCACAGTCCTTATTCTCCAGAGACCACTTGTGCCTCAGCCCTGCATAGGGAGAAGCTTCCCACGTGCTCCCCTTTCCTTGCACAGCTGCGAGAAGCCGAACACAGCCTGTCAATCAAGGGCACCAAAAACCCTCTTGTTTTTCTTGGTAAATAACTTCCTTGTGACTCCGGCTTGGAATGTGTCTGGGAGAAACGGCAGGGCTATATAGGGGCAAAACCAAGCAATGATTTATTTCCTGCTTGGTGTAAAAGATACTGTGCTGGGTCTACTGAGCTTTGAGTGTTTGTGTAAATCTGTCTCCCCAAAACAGCTCAAAGAGTTGACTGATGGCCCATGTAATTTAGAAGAAGGCTAAAAATTTAAATCTTACAACCTGCTGAGAGAGAGAAAATACAATCCCGTTTGTGCCATGCTCAGCATTACACTGCAGGAAGCAGATGCCAGAACTATACTTTGGAAGGTGAACAAAATACAGTCGATTTCTGCTCATTCTTCTTTCATAATTCTGCAAAGTAAGTGATCCCCACCCGATACTAACGGTGAGGTTTTTCCACAGGACTCCTGCCTCATCCAGTGCATAGGATGGACGGTGCTCAATTAATGAGCAGCTTTTCAATATTTTTTTCTTCCTCATTATTCAATGTGTGGCCCCAGGCCTTAATTACTGCATGCTATTCAAACCCTGCTCTGAAGACAGAATTGCTAATTTCCTCCTGGGCTTTTCGGTGGCACTCATCAGTAGAGCATCCGAGCACTTCACAAACATTCATAAACGTGAGGTGTGTTATTAACACCCCCGTTTTACAGATGGGGAACTGAGGCACAGAGGGATTAAGGTCAAGTGCCCACTAATTTGGGGTGCCCAATTTGAGACACCGAGGACGAGAGATTTTCAGAATACTTATAATTATACAGCACTCAGCTGCCATTGTCTTCGTGTGTCGCTGGGAGTCCTCAGCACTTATGTAGGGTCTGGGTTGGGTACCTAGCAAATGAGGAACACACAGTTACTGACCGTCTGTGAAAAGTCTGGTTTAAGTGGCTTGCCCAGCATCAGACAAGGCCTCTGTGGCAGAGGCAGAGAAATGAGTTCCCTGACAGCATTCAACTGTCTTAACCAGGAAACCATCCTTTCTCTTCCTACAGTCCCCTGCCTCATACACTATGCATCTTCCAACTTCTGTCTGTAGGAACCTTGCCTCTTTCGTTACAAGCTGCCTCCTTCACTCCACAGCTCTGATTCATCCCTGGGGCAGGGTGCTGACTGAGGCAGGGGTCCTGAGAAAAAGCACCGTGTGTGATCATGCAATCAAAGAGTGTATCACAAGGCATACACACAAGGGGGCCGAATTAAGGTTTTGTGAGTAGCTTAAATTCTGGCATTGCCTAACTTTCGAGTGCTTGACTGTGCAATCTTAATAATGTGCTTTTAATATAGCTTTTTGTGTGTCATTTCCTAGGTTTTTTATAATGCAAATGGAAAAATACATCCCATTTTGTGGCCTCATATAGGCACTTACAAGAGTCACCGGCAGGGTTGGAACCTTTAGATCCTCCATACCGACTTCTGCCACTTCAGCTAAGGGAGTAATTGGTAGCAGTCATAGGTTGTCATCCTCTATGTTGACTAGCACTAGACGGGGCTGGGACTATTATTTTTTTGTCCAGTGGGTTTCATAGATATTTGCGGGCAGCAGAGGAATGGTGAGGCTCGGGAATCTTGGGTTCTGTTGCAGGGTGTGGCAGGGAATGTACTCTAGTGGGTATCAACTCTTCTGCCCATTTCCTCCCAAGCTTGACCCCTCCTGCCCCATCTCTTCTCCTAATCTAGCCTCATCCTAGTCCCATTCGCCTCACCTAGCCGGTCCTCACTCCTCCAGATTCTCATCCCCATCCCAGTCTCCTTGCCCAGCCTCCAGTTCCACACGCTCTCCCCCTTTCCAAAGCCTCTGTCTCCATTTACTCCCCCCCGCCGGTCTATCTCTTGTCCCCTCTGCATTCAAATCAGGCAGCTTCTTCCTCCATGCTGCCTGGGCCATTCAGGGGCTCCTTGCTCTCAGTTCCAGTGCCCGACTCTGGACGCGACATGGCCCACAGCGGCCCAGAGCAGCTATGGGCTGGAGCATGCTCAGTACAGACAGAATCTTCAGAGTTTTTCATTGCAACACTCTAGGAAGTCTCTACTGAGCTTGTGCAAACTGCTTTTTTCAGAGGCTCATAACTTTGCCATGCCTGAGTGGATTTTCACGGGGACAGCAAAAGGCACATCCCAGTCTTGTAGGCCACCCCCCTGCCAAATTGCAAGTCCCTGCTTCCAAGCACGGAGAACGGTAGAGCTTTCCAAAGGAAAAATTACCCAGATTTTTAACATAGGCAACACAATGCATTTTCCCTATTATTGGAAATGGCTGAATACTTTTTTGTTGACATGTTCCAAAAACAGTTCAGCCTGAGGCAGACGCGTGGCTTGGAAAATTTCAGCCCAAATAGTTAAAGTAACTGAAAGTGGGGTCTTATAATGGGAAGTGTCGGGTGACCTAAATAACGGGAGACCTTAATAACAGTTAATAATAATAATAATAAACAACAAGCCCTGCCTGCTATATTATAGGCTTGCACAGACCTGAATTGCTTTTAAAAAAATCTTTCATTTTAATTTGTCTGCTTTTGCTAGCCCATATGTTTGCCTTGAGATGGCAAGATTCCCCCCCTATAAATAGACATTTCAGAACAACTTTTTGCTGCCAGTTATCCATCCACACAACAACATTAGCATAATTATCACTGTGAATCTCTAATCTCTGCCCTAACATAGTCAGGTTTAAAATGTGGATTGGGTTTCATAAATTGTATAATTTGGGTCTGTCCTGAACTAACAAATCTACAGGCAAATCACACTGGAAAGTTATGAACTTTATATAGTTTTAAGCCATAATTGCATGAGATTTGTATAATGACGAGTGAGAAGGGAACTATGAATAATGTCTGCCACATATCCCTGAGGTAGAAACATATCACAGCCTAACTGATGGCTGTCAGGATAACTGTGCATTAATCTTTCATCTTCCTTATTTTGTTTGCAAATGTCTCTGAAGGACTGTGCTGTAATTGAGCTGGTGACAGTGGCAGAACTGTCAGAGGAATTTCTCTGACAACTTCTCTGAGTTGTTCCTCTGACAACTTTTTCTGAGACTGGGGCCCTCCTGTTTCCAGCCCAGCACAAATTGTTTCTGATGTTCTCCAGGGACCCATCTAAGGTAGGGGCCTATTTTGTTTTGCATTTATAGGCTGCTTCTGCATGTTGTTATCTGTGTTCATGGTCTCTGCTGCCACTGATAGCACCAGGAGATGTCTCCCGGCCCCTCAAGAGCCAGTGATGGTCTTTGCTCTGGGGTATAATTGTCTTTCCACAGCAAGGCTTGGATATTTAGCCACTTCCTTGCATTAAAATTCCACTAAGAGATTGCTGATTTGGGCCCCCTCCACTCACCTTCTCTCCACCCTTAGTCATCCCCTGTCAGAGAGCTCAGTCTCCCCATGTCCAAGCTCATTATCTGGAGCTTTAGAGGCTTCCTTTAGAGCCTCACAAAGACAGTGACACTGCCCGTGCTTGTCTGAGCCTGCTTTCTTAACAGGAGAGAGGCTTTCTTTCCCAGGTCTCGCTGTGTTCCATATGGGGTTTACACTGCAGTATGTTTTACTCCAGAGGCAATGAGGGTTATTTATCTCACAGGGCAGGTGAATGGGCTCACCTGGATTCAATGTGAACTGCCACTGGTGGCGAGAAGTTTCTGGGAACGGATAAAGAGAATAACGAATGCTAAAGCTTTCAAAAGCTCTGTTATCTACCTACCTGGGGGAAAGGCCTATGTAAAATAAGCCCCCTGAGTTAATTTTCTCCATGTGAAAATGACCCAGCCTTTATCCAGAACTGGGTTTCAAACCATCACGTTTGGGAGTGAGAGGAATTGCCTGTCAGAGCGGCTGGTTTCTGGCACACACAGTTTTGCCGAAGGAAGGCCGCACATGTGCAGGCTTTAAATGGGCAGTGAAGAAAAAGACAAGAAGCCATAAATGCATGTGTGTTCCCTGCCCAGCCTGTGAGTGATACAGGGCTCGGTCCAGTGGTTTTAATGGTTAGGTGACTCACAACCTCCTCATACTGTGGCAACATTTCTGTAGCACTCAGACTACAAATGAAGGGCCGGATCCTGCTGTTGCTACCCTGGCAAAGCTCCCATTAACTTCAGCTAGAGCAGCCGGTTTGTTTCTTCTGAATATTTTGGCTTCAGTGGGAGTTTTGTCTGCGTAAGGAATAGGCCGAAGCCATGAAATCATGTTGCTTTCCTGGCCGAAGGTCTGGAAATGCGCTGGTGTAAATCAGGAGTATTTCAGTTGAATTCAGTGGCATTACACTGATCTAAAACTGATATGGCAGAATCAGGCTCCCTTGAGAGCATTGAAATGAGATGGAGATCTCTTTAGCTCTTTCCATTTAATTAGGGGGTTAGTCTGTCCCCGCTGTGCATTTGCACAGCTCTCGTTAGCATTAATGGGACGTGTTTGTGCGCATGGAATCTCCACATATTCCTGTCTGGACTGGAGCTCCCCCCAGCTCGGCTGCCCCAAATCATGGTTCTTCACGAGGAGCCGTAACTTGAACAGTGTTTGCGGCGCATTTCCCACGACTGCCGTGTATTGGCCGAAAGAAACCTTCCCATCTCGTCAGCATCTTAACTCCCATCAAAAGATAAGGACCAGCTGGGCTAACTGCATCTCTTCTGATTCCCCCAACAAGAAAAATCAGTCCCCATCAGCATTTTTGCAGCGTTGATGCACTGAAAATATTAAAGCGGGAGGGCCAGGTATAAAAACACCCCACATCCCAAACTTTCGGTGTGCGTTGGAATGTTTTCTGCCAAACGAGGCAGGAAAGAACGTAATCAAATGGTTCTAGCAATAGCTGGAACATAAGCAAATGTTTATATTCAGGGTTCCAAGAGCCTGAGATTAGCCGGGGAGCACACAGCCGAAGATATGACTGTTCTCTGAAGCACAGATAAGAGACCAGGGGCTTTCCTGTACTCCAGGCCTTATCTGATTGCGTGAGCCGAAGGAAGCGCTGACAGGGCTGGCCAAACCCGTGGGATAGCCCAGAATGTGTCACTGGATTGCAATGCGTCGGCACAGCCCTCCCAGTGTTATGTCTGCCCTTCGTGGGCTTTGATCAGGAAACCTCTAGCTAATTTTAGCAAGGCTGCAAATAACCCTAGAGTGGAGCCAGCTGCAGCTTCCACAGAAGTGACGGCGTGAGAATGGGGCAGCCAATGCTGTGCCGGCCGCTGGGGGATCGCTGGGCCGTTGGAGGCGGACATTGGCGCAAGCAGGAGTTTATCCACTCCCCCGCTAGGATTCATCTCCCCCCTGGCATGTTCTTCACCTCCCACCCCTCCACCTGTCCTGCTGACCACATCCCCTCCTGGTGGCTGGATACCCTTTCCGCACTCTCCCATTTGTCTGCCTCTCCTTCCCCTCACAATGCAATTAGGGCCCAGCCTCTCGCTGCCCTCAGGGTGGCCCTGGCCAGCTGACTCGGGCTCCCGGGCTGTGGGGCTAAACACAGCAGTGCAGCCCGGCTCTGAGATCCCACTAGAGAGGAGTGGGTCTCAGAGCCGGCTCCAGCCTGAGCCCAAATATCTACACCGCTGCTCTTAGCCCTCCAAGCCCGAGTCAGCTGACCCGGGCTCTGAGACCTTGGTGCCGCAGGATTTTTTATCACCATGTAGACAGAAAGCCAGCCCTTGACCCCATCTCCCTTTCCCATTTCCTTCCCACCTTTGCTCTTCCTCCGAGCTCATCCAGCGAGCTCCTGTCTTGCATTTCTCTCCTGCAGCGCCATCCTGGATCCCCTCTGGTCCAGCTGCTGGCCTCTCCATGCCCATGGTGCTCCTCTGGCCACGGCCGTGACCGCTTGCTGGCCACATCTCCGGGCTTATGGTCCATACTCAATCCCCCTTAACCCCCATGCTCTTTCTGCCTGGGGTGATTTGTTTGCCCCTCTCTTGGCTTTCATGGCTCTGTCCTCTCCTGCTTCCACTCAGTAGCGTAGCCATGTGGGGAGCAGGGGGAGCAGCCGCTCCCCCACTGAGCAGAAGTGCGGCACCTTTTTTTGCTCCCGACGCCTTTTGCTCCTACGCTGCAGCCAGAGCAGAGCTTTTTTTTTTTTTTTGCTCCCGGTGCCTTTTTTTTAGCTCCGTTCCCGCTGTGCTCTAAACCTGGCTACCCCACTGCTTCCACCCTTTTGGCTGCTCCTTCCGAATCTACCTTGGTGGGTCCTTGTCCTCTGCTCCCTTCAGGCCCTTTCCCTGGGTGTCTCCTTTGCGCAGGCAGTTCCAACTGCCGTCTCCTCACTGGTGACCCCCCCGACCTAGCTCTCCACACCTCAGCCTGCCTCTCTGAAGCCTTCTCCATCACCGTTGACTCCCCCTCTCCTTTGTACTTCACGGTCAGGCTCAGTCCGAATCCTACCCAGTGTCTCTAAGATCTGACTATTGACTTCTATCCTCGCATCTTACGCTCTTGCCCAGCCCTTGTCACCTCTGGTCGTTGCTACTGCTGTGGCCCGAACCCACATTCGTGGCTGGGGTGTGTGAGGAGGGACTTTCAGAAGCTGCTGCTATAGCTCGGTAGGAACGATATTTAGGTGGCCAAGGAAGATCCCGAGGGGAAGCAGCAGGACAGCAGCGTGCTGTTCGATCACGTCTTTCCAGTCGTCCCGCTCCTTAAGATTACATCCCAAATGCAATAATGAGCGAGACAAACATTTTTCTGAATGGCTGGTTAAACACAGGGCGTGTGAGGCTGATGACTAAGGACATTAAAGAAATAAAGATCCTGGAACTTGTATTGGGAAACTCTTACGTTGGCGTGTGAAATAGAAGCCAGCTTTAGCATTAGCTGCTTTTCTTTCTTTCTTTCTTTCTTTCTTTCTTTCTTTCTTTCTTTCTTTCTTTCTGTGTGTCAATGACAATGACCCCCGACTCCCTCACCCTCCGCAAAAGAAATCCTCCATTTTGGAGTACCTGGGCTCTGCACAAGCAAACTCGTTCTCACTTGATTAGAAAATGTGGTGTACCCTACTGCAGCCAGTGCCATTCTGCCGAGTCTTACAAACTGACTTGGAAATAAAGGGAAAACAAACCACTTCAGTCAAATCTCCCGGTGTATCCCGAAAGAGCATCTTCATAGATTAAAAACCTATTTGAAAGGTGTCTCTCCACCTCCCTGCTGCCAAGATACTATGTTGAATCATTCCAATTTGTCCTGTAAATCCCAAGGGAATTAATACCTTGGAGTCCACTGAGACTCGGGCAGGTATGGTGCAAGAGAACCCAGGTCTTTCGTAGGCATTACCTGCCTTTCCTAAACATGATGCTTATACGGCTTTGGTTTCATTTGAACTCCGCTGATCTTAAATGTCCCCGGAGACCTCCCCAACCTCGCAGAAGCAGTTAATTACAGAAGCGGCTCTCACAAACAGCCTGGGCAGAGATGCCAGACGCTGGCGTGGCATTCCTGACAGCTGTCAATATGTAGCAACGATGATAATGCGGCAAAAAAGGGGGTGTGCTGGGTTTTTATTTTTCTCCTTAGGGCCCGTGTGGACTCTCTGGCATCTCTGACAACACACTCTTCTGTCTGGTGCTATCATTCTGGAAACAAGCGGCAAATCTTCCCTTGATGTTATGTAGCTCCCGAATCGCTTGCCTCACAGGACATGAACATAAAGATTAACATAGTGAGCACTAATTTTGGGAAGCTACTGTCTTAGCTACGGAAGTCACCGTCAGTAATTCTGTTGGTGGAGCTACTAAAGTCTGTGCAATGTCTGCTTTTCCCTTCAAAGCCCGTTCAAGTTGCTTGATGTGCTTGTGATCCTGTCTTCTTTCTTTCTTTCTTTTTTATCCTCTGGCAAAGCCATCCAGCGGTAGGGGGAGAAAACGCTGCCAACGAAGGAATGCTGCGAAACATACAAAAGTTGCTGTTTTGATATTTTTGTTGTAATTTTGCTGACCCATAGACATCCTTGTTCACGGGGGCTCCCAGACCTGTCACTTTCACACCTGCGACCATTTAATTCTCTACATCCCAACTGGCTCTGCTGGTTTCTGTTTGTCAGTTTCATCTGCTCCGAATGTTCCACTCACCCCTCTCCCAGCTCTAGGAGGCCTTTAATCTTTGGGATTTTTTTTCCCCCTTGACATCTCTGATTCTCTTGTGAAATGCAAATTAATTAGATTCTAATTACTCGCTGTGTGCTGTTTCTGTTTCACTCTCTTGTTAGGTTAGTCTAACATCTTTGTTGTCAGCTGTACGTTGTATGTATTCAGCCCATTAAAAGTGAGCCTCGTTCAGCGGGAGACAGACAGAGCAAAGAGACGGTTTCTCCCCCTCCTGCTGGGATTTTGTCAGGAGCAGCTTTGTCAGCAGTTCCAGGCAGCGGCATAGAGGCAAACCTGGGCTCTTTTTTTTTTATTGTTCATTTTTCTCCCCATTTTTTTATAACCTTGTGAGTTAAGCAGTTTCAACATAACATTTAGTGAGCATCGCTTGACACTACAAAGTCACCAGACACAATTCAACGCGGGAGTGTTCCCAAGTTGGTGTTTGTTTATTTATGCAGTGGGGACTTGTTTTCCTTAAGCTGGAAACCAGGATGCTTCTGCCCCGGGAGCCCCGCTAGGGCGGCCCGGTGGAGAGCCTTCAGCTGTAAGGATCCCAAAGCGCTTTTGATCCTGTGTATGTGCACAGCCACCGGAGTGCAGCCACACTCGTGGTTGGAGAAGGCCGCCAACGGGTACCCAGCATGCAAGCAGAAGTGGCATCACCCCCTCTTGCTGCAGAATGGTCACTGGACCTCAAATGCTCCTGCAGAGCAGGTGGGACGTTTATTCAGAAGGTTCCAGCCAGAAGAGCCCCTGACCTAGTAATGAACTAGACACTTCTTGGTTTCTCTGCCCCAGAAGGGCAGCGATGATGCTGTGGCGTGGCTGCAGTCAGGAGGATTCGCTTGCAGGCTTTATTAAAGCTAACTTACGAGGTGTAACAGCGATATTTCCCCCTCCCTCCCTTTCCTTGCTGAAGGTCCTTCTCGTGTTCCCAAGCACGTATTACATTGACTCAGCCTGGTCTGTCTACCTAGCCTGAGGTACAGCAGTTGTTCTGTATATTTGTCATTTGCGGGAGTGTCTGACACCCGGGCACGGGCCAGGACCCCGCTGTGCAAGGCGCTGTACAGACAAAGAACCAAAAGCTTGTCCCTGCCCCAAAGAGCAGTTGATGCTCTCATGAGATGCAGGTGAGGTGCTAGGGAGTCTAGTTACTACTCACCGGGGACCAGCCTCTGACCCTGTTGAGCTGCGAGGACACAGCAGGGCCCCAGCCAGTGAAAGATCTCTGGCTGAAGCTGGTCTATATCCAGCTAGGCCCAGGTCATCCAAGGTATTTAGGTGCCCAGCTCCCACTGAATTCCATGCGAGTGAGGTGCCTAAAGACCTTCTGAGAATCTGGGCCCTAGTTCTGTTCCACCTGCAGTGACAAACACAACCAAAGGGCTGGAAACCCATTAGCTGAAGTCCCTTCCCCTCGCCATGGCGCTGTACCCATTCTCTTGACTCCTGGGATGTCAGTGTTGCACGCGTCCTCCTGTCCTCAGTCTGCCGGCCTAGCGGGACCTGAATTTCTAGAGCACAAAAGTCCAACAATCCCCCTCGCCTGGGCTCCCACGCCCACACCCTCTTTATACATCATCCATTAAAGAGTGTGAGGTGCTTTGATACTAGATATGTACCAGAGATCGCTAAATCAGTACGTCATAAAGAAACAACGAAGGGCACAAGCCCAATTTATTTTCCTTTGCAAGTGGCCCTCAGTCCCCACATTCCATCCCATCTATCAGGCTCTCTTACTAAGCTAACTGCACTCTCGGCAGGTGGGGCCGGTGGGATTTTCAGAGCACGGCACGCTACGTCGCTCTTACGATGCCATGTGTCCAGGTATGGTCCTCACAGCCATCGGTACAAACCGAACAAGAAATCGGCGAGACCCAGAGTCTGGGATCAAAGCACAAGCTGATGGAAACTAATCCAGACTTCTCTACATATGCTAGACAGAGAAGCAGGAGAATACAAGACCTTGTTAAGGCTGGCTAAGATACATAACGATGGAGGCTGCCAGCTGGTCTTTATCCAGAGCTCAGGAAAGTGGGGCAGATGAATATTTAAGAAATGTGCTAGGAATGGCGTACAGTCAAATGGATTAGTTACATCCAGACGTAGCAGGTACACCCAGCTGCACTGAACAAGTGGAGAGAGTACAGCCCTCAGCTGTGAAGTGAATAACAAAGCTGGCGTGTCAGTGATCATAATTAGCCTGGAAAGTTCACACCCCTTCGGATCAATGGGCGTGAACGTTCGCACCTCTTGAAGAGCTTATTATGTCAATCTGCCTGGCTGCAAACGATTGGTTTAAAAATGGTGGGCTGAATACCAGCTACCTGACTGTTTAGTCTCATCATGTCCTTTAGCTTTGGCATGTTTCTCATTATGACGGGTAAAGTTACTACGCAGCAAGGCCTCTCCCAAATTGTAGTTCAGTTCCCTGCATTTTTGATCCTAATAAAAGATGTGGACAATGAAATGAGCGTTTATCTCTGATATCTTTTTCTTTTTAAAATGTAGTACTGAGACATTTCTGTTTCTCTGTATTTATAAATTGTACGTGTTTCCTACAGGCAAAATTGTTGAGACCGGATCAAACAAAAAACCAGGAATACTAATAAATGACTTTCCATCTGTGATCTGCATAGCCCACAGTTATGGGGAGATATTTGCCATCCTTTGTATCATGGTACAGCCTGAACACCCCAACTGAGATCAGAGCCTCACTCAGCTAGACACTGTGTAAACCCCTAGTAAGAGACAGCCCATGCACTGGTGATTCATAGATTATAAGGCCAGACCAGATCACTGTGATTATCTAGTCTACCTGTTGTATAACACCAGCCATAGGACTTCCCTGAATGAATTCCTGTTTGAACTAGAGCTGATCTCTTAGAAATACATCCAACGTTGATTTAAAAAATTGCTGGTGATGGGGAATCCACCACAACCCTTGGTAAGTTGTTCCAAGAGCAGACAGACCCAGGCTGGGAGAAAAGGCCCATTTTACAGATGAAAAATAGAGGCACAGAGAAAATCAAGGGTGAAATCCTGGCCTCAGTGAAGTCCATAGAAGTTTTGCCCTTGACTTCAATGGGGCCAGGATTTCACGCTAAGCAACTAACCCACTGTCAAAGAGGCAGCCCTAGAAGGTGACCCCAGATCAGTCTAGTGCAGTGGCTCTCAGCCTGCATCCAATCAGCACACAGCTGCAGCCCATGTGACATCCTCCATATGGGTAGTGTATATATTGTGTGGATGCGCTCCACAGAAAACAAGATTGACAATGTTTAGTTGGCTGGAGTATTGATACAACAGCCTGTTCTCCCGCCCAGTATTGTCCGATTGTTCCTTGTGCTCTCTGTCTGCAGCCGCCTGTTTTGTCTTGTCTTTTATGTTTGACTGTGAGCTTTTTGGGGTAGGGACCATCTTTTGGTGCAGTGTCTGTACAGCGTCTAGCACTGGGGTCCCGTCCATGAGTGGGGCCCCCAGGTGCTACAGAAAGGCCAATAAATAATATCAATACAGACAGAGTGACGGCTTGAACATGTCCTATTGGTGACATGACTTTTTTGGCAGGGCAGGAGGGAGAGAGGCTGGGGTGTTGGTATTTTTAACTTTTGGGGGGGTTATGGTAGGAAGAGATTAGCTAAATGGAAAGACTGGCAGGGGGAGAGAGCACTAACGGGACCCGGATTGGGGGGCGGAAGGAGGGGTGCATGCAGCGCATGTGGACTGAGGCTAGGGGAAGACTGGGAGAGGACGGGAATGCAGGGAGTTAAAAGAACAGAAGGCTGGTTCTTCGGTTCTGTGTGTGATGTTGGTTGGGTTCTGAGAAGCATTCCAAGCCCGCTGGCAGTGAGGACCAGGCAACAGCTGCTGTCCCGGGGACGCACAATCCCTTCCTTGTTGTGGCATCACCGGAAAAGCAGACAGTGCAGTTCTGTCCACGCGACCGCATGTGCAAACTGCCCCTTGGCAGACACCTGTAGAGACCCTGGCGCAGCTTGGTCCAGCTGGTTGCAATGGGGAATCCAGATTCTCCACCAGCTCAGAATGGGAAAAAACAAATAATACTTTTTGGGGCAGGGACCGTCTGTCTCCTGGGTGTGTGCTTAGCAAGGGGCCCTGGTCCAGGGGTGGGGTCCCTATGGCAATACAGGTAATAAAGAGCAGCAGCTACTCACGCTGCACTTGGACAGATTTTGTCCAAACACTAATTCAGGAAAAGCGGCTTGCAGAAAAGAAGCACGGTGGTTCACTAATTACAGGCCAGTGGTTGTGAGTCAAATTCTCCTCTCTGATCTCTTATCCGCTCTGTGCATTTCTCTTGCATACTGTGTGCCTCAGACTTCCCGCTGGCACAAAGTGGGGGCTTTTTACAGTGTACGCTCAGGATTTGGTGGAGGAGAGATTAGTGAGGCAAGATGGGCTGACTGGGAGCTAGATGGAGGTGGTTAGTTAGTAAATAGAATGAAAGTGAATGGTCGGTATTTTTCCCCCAAGGCCTGAAGGCAAGGTCTCCCCTCTCCAGCTGTAATGCAATGGGGCCGACCGGAAGTCATTTGCTATCAGTATCTGATGGGACTGAGCTGATATTGACCTCTCACACGGCAGCCAGTGTCTAGGATCCAACACACTCGCAGCCGTGTATTCTGGGAGCTGAAAGCAGCCGTCCCTGAGGTGGTACGTGCTGTATTCTAACTATTTATTAGAATAGCTGGGCTTTGATTGCAGGGAACAAGAAGAAACGCAGGGAGAAAGATAGCCTGGGTCAAAACTTAGGCTTTATTTTTGCTACTAGGCAAGAGCAACTTGGACCCAGATCCTCAAAGAGCTCCAAGGGGAGTTAGGCGCTGAAATGTCTTTGCAGATCTGGGCCTTGGTGCCTGCCCATTAATATGGGCTCTTCTCTGCTCCCTGCCCAGCCAGGTTTACCTTGTGCTTAGGCATATGACATGGCAGCAAACCGACAGTCCCTGTTTTTCAGGAAGGTACAATTTATATGATCTCGATTCCTGACCGGCCTGCCAGAAACCGCTGCATGGGTAAGAGCAGCGGCGCGAACACAAGGTGCTTACAAATTCCTTCCAGACCTGAAGTGACGTCATGCCGACGAGACGTTTGACGATGGCGCCGGGCTGTGGTCTGCCAGGATTGCGGGGCGGGGGGGATGCTGTGATTATTCATGTTCAGAAAAAGGAGACGAAATCGTTATTCAGGCTGCTTGTTTGCCCTGCGCCGAAGGACGCCCATTGTCAGGGGACACCAAAGTCACTCCCCCAGTTTCTGCTGAAGTGTCCCTCCCGCCATTCCCAGGGAGCTTACTCTTGTTATGATCATTCCTGCCAGCAACTCCAGCGTGGGGTCAGGATAATCAGAAAGAGACAACAACTCGAAGCCAATGGATGCTGTTCCGTTACCATCCCAGAGAGAGAGAGAGGTGTGTGGGCTGGGGACCTGAACCCAGACCTCTGCACCAGCCCTGCCTCTGGTAGTGACCCCTCGGGGGCCTCCAGCCGGGCACTTAACCCCTGCCCCCGTCTCAGCACCTGGTCCGCAGTGATCGCACGGGGGCTGTAAGGAGTTTGGAAGATGAAAAAGTCCTGACAAGTCCTGCCCGTTGCACTGCCAAGCTGCAGGATAACTGACGGGTTTTCTTGTGAAAGCTGAACAACGCTGCGACAGAGACATCTTTGCTAACGCTGCCAGGATCGCCAGCTGGTGCCACTCAGCCCGACACAGCCACAAGGTTCTCCTGGGCCAGGAATACGAAGAGGGAAATGATGCTTAGTCCCTGTGTGTGAACTGCAATGTCTGGGCAGCAAAACAGATCCACGTTTTGCAACGGTTTTTCCTCTGAATCTTTTAAAGTCCATAAATAGTGTTAAAACCCAACCTGAATCTTCTCCCGCCATGCTATTTTTCTCCCGGAGAAAGCATGGATACATCCTTCTATCCTGAGTTTGTTTGTTGCCCTAGGAGACACGCTGACAAGCATCACAAGCTTTGAAAGTCAATTGCTTGCTGGAGTTGAAAATGTGTTTTCAGGTATCTGGCTGATAGGTCCTCCATGAGGAGTATGTGGCTTGAATGCTAAGTGAAGCAACATTGAGTGCAGCCCCTGGGGCGGCGAGGAGAGCTTGCTGGGCTAGGATTTTCAGTGATAAAATACTCCCGCTCCAAATGACCATCGTCTCTGAATGTGAAGTCCTTGCTCAGTCGGTTGATAAAGAAGGCCCAATTTATATTTAAAAGCACTATAAACTTTCTGCTATTGCAGAAATTATTTCAGCTGAAAAGGAATGAAGATTAAAAGTTTCCATTCCCCCCAGGGGAATGGTTGTGACTCTGGGTTTTACATTCACTGCTGCACACAGGTTGCAAAGCTCCCCAAAGTCTGCTCCATAAACTGCAAAATTGCCAGCTAATGATCCAGGGGTGAATTCCCCAAGAATTTCACTTTTGGGCCCTGTGGCTTCTGGAAGGTGCCAGGCGGATAGCTCTGATGTCCTCTAGCTACAGGACAGGTGCTGCATATCCACCCCCCCGAATGGAGGTTTCCCCGGTGATGTGACTCAAGCCTTTTTGGCAGGGTTAAGGAAATAATGTCTCCGGGGTCATCACTCCTCGGCGTCCCTGCCGAGGCTGCCGGTTTGGTTGGGAGTGTTGTGATTTCAGGCCCCTGTCCACTAAAAGCTGAACTGTAATGACCCAACCGATTTCACAGGAGTCATGAAACAGCTGGCAGGCCCAAACCGCTTGGGGGGGCTTCTGAGCTGGGCTGGATTTGAACGGGTGATCACCAAGGCTATGTCAGCACTTATGGGGGTGGGGAGAGTCCCTACGCTGCACGCCCCCCACTGCCAGCCACGCAGTGTAGACGGTGGGGCACTGCTTAGGTGAGCAGAGTTCAGCTGATCGCCATCTTTGGGGTCGGGAAGGAATTTTCCTCCAGGGCAGATTGGCAGAGGCCCTGGAGTTTTTTCGCCTTCCTCTGCAGCATGGGGCACGGGTCACTTGCTGGAGGATTCTCTGCACCTTGAAGTCTTTAAACCATGATTTGAGGACTTCAATAGCTCAGACATAGGTGAGAGGATTATTGCAGGAGTGGGTGGGTGAGATTCTGTGGCCTGCATCGTGCAGGAGGTCAGACTAGATGATCATAATGGTCCCTTCTGACCTTCAAGTCTATGAGAGTACAGACCCAACACAGCCTTAGGGTATTTACCCCACAGGGGCTTTCTACACACCCAAGCCGTGTACACTGCTATCTTTAACAGTGGAGCATGCCCCTGCCGGAGCCAGCAGTGGGCAAAGGCTCTGGCCGGGGCAGGAAACGGGGAAAAACTCCGGCCGTTTCCCTCTCCTCAGCCAGAGCCTTTCACTAGCCACCATGTGTAGCTACACACTGCTGTGTGGACGCAGCCTGCTCTTCGCTGCGGCATATAGCTACAGGTTCCCTGCCCGCCAACACCGCCAGCGTAGACCAGGTGCAAGAAGTGATGGTCTCTGCGTTGCCTCAGTTCCCATCTCTTTCTTATTTCAGCCATCTTGGTAGTTTAGGATTTGCTGTAGGGCCCCGGTGAGAGTATTTGAACACTGAGGGAGAGATTTGCAAGTGCGTAAAGATGAAGATAGGTTCCTGCTGGAGTTTACAGAAGTGACTGTCCATAGGTGTTGGGCAGCTCATCTGCTTGGGTTTTTTGCAAGTCCCCCCATCTGCATTTGTAGGCCCTGGGATCCTCAATTCCTCCAGTCCTTCCATATTTCTATAAAGTCACGGAATGTACCCCAAGAACTCTGCTTACCATTATTCCCAAATTAACAGTATTGTAGCTGTTGGAGTTTGCAATCAGTGGGGAGAATAGAATAAAGGCTGGATTTATTCACATGCAGCGATGCACCATTTAATTAGGTCTATGGCTAATGCATAAAATCTAAAGCCGTGTACCAAAGTACTCGTGTTGGTGGGAATGAAAATGCAAACAAACCAGCAATGCATGTTTGATGTGGTTTAAATTAATCTCGATTGCTGTCTAATATTTTACAAAGACACTTTTTATAACATGCGAGAATAATGTAGGAGAACTAATGTTCCCATATGAAACACCTTTCAGAATAATGATAAAGGTGCACTTTAATCTACTGTGAGAAGTCTTTGTTATGAAAGAATGGCATGTGAACAGGTGGAATCATGGAATAAATACAATAATTAATGAGGGGTAAATTTGCATCTCCTGACTTTTGCACACCTGTTCTTAGTACAAATGGTTTGGTTTGGTTTTCTGAGTGAGTCAAGAGAGTTATAGGCGACTCGGACTTTGTCCATTGTTTAGTTATACGTCCAAAGACTATAAAATGTCAGAGAAGCGCTGCATGTGAACTAAGTGCTCCATTACATTTACCCTATGAAATTAACCATGTTAGTCTAAAATAAGAGCTACAGCCTAATGATGGACTGATGCAAATTTCAATTTGCATAAATGAGCTAAAGCACTCATTCTTACTGCACACAACCGGCCCAATGGGCAGGGAAATATTAACAGGGAGTGCCTGGACTTTCATTAACGTACGCAGCCGGGAGGGGAGACTGGAGGGAGTCTATCAAATTCTTAATTGTTTCTTGAACAAATACAGGCTCTCGGCACGGGAGCAAGAGAAAGCGTTTCTTTCTGCGCCAGGGAGAACATTTACAATGATGTTCCGATACCGTGGAGGAGGCCCGTATTCCGAAAACGTGCTGCCTTCCAGATGAAGGTCTGCAGAGCCGATTCAAGCGGCATGATGGCTTGTAGATGTGGCGATGAGCCCTTAGGCTCTGCTTGCACTTTCCTCCTGTTCCCCCCCGCAACCAAGAAATTCACGGGGGCGGGAGAGACACCTGAGTTTCTTGAGTTTCTTTAAAGGCATTCAGGGAGTGAGCACCCTTTCTGGAGCTGACGTCGTTAATCAAGGGCCCAAGCCTGGCCCAACCCCTCCATGCAAAGCCCAAGGAACTTTAATGGTATTAAAAGGATTGAAATGGACCCCTGAAAATATTTTCTACACCTCCCTGGCTGATGAGGAGCCGGCATAAGGGCCCTTCTCCCATCCCCTGATGTATGGGGCAGACCAGGGGTGGGGAATGGGAACAGGGGAGCGTGTCATGATTGAAGCACAGTGCACTCTAGCTGCTTCCTAGGGCCCAGGCAGGGCCACCGGAAGCAAAATGTTCGAGCAGCTCTGAACACAGGGAGTGCAATGGTGGCTGAAAGCCACTTCTGTCTTTGAGCACAGCACAGTAATGGCATAACACATGAAAATCTGTGTGCTGGGAATAGTGCAGCAATAATAATAATACCTAGATCTTGTATGGCGCTTTTGAACAGCAGATTTCAACACACTTTCCAGAGGAGGTCAGTATGATTATCTCCATTTTATATGTGGGGAAACTGAGGCACAGAGCAGGGACTTGACTTGCCCAAGGTTGTCCAGCAAGTCAGGAGCAAAGCCAGATCTCCTGAGTCCCAGTCAAGTGCCTGTCCAGTCGACAACACTGTTTCTGCAGTTAATAGGTGGGAATCCAAGCACTGGGTAAATATCTTGGCTTGTTTCTTTTAGGATGTAGAGCACTTTTGTGTCTGTGCTGTGGATTGGCACCCAGAATTTGCTTGGTTTGTGATAAGAAAATAGACTGAACGTTTGTAATGAGTGAATTTCAGCGGTGGGCTCAGAGAGCTCCACTTGGCCACTAAGAACTCTATTGCTTGGCCTGGAGAATATGCAAATGCTAAATAAATGACTACTAATAGTACGAAAGCAATGGCCTAACAGAGAATCAGCAAGGTAGGCTGTCCTGTCCTGTCAACAGGAAAGAGAGCAGTATTCAAGTGTAAAAAGAACGAGGAGTCCTTGTGGCACCCCAAAGACTAACACATTTATTTGGGCCTAAGCTTTCGTGGGCTAGAGGAGACACTGATTTGCTGGTGGTCTGATTCCACAGCTCCCTCGAAAGCGCCGTGGAGTTCTGTGTCTCCGCGTGCGTGAGCCGTAGGCTGATGTACAGATAGGGGGGTTGTGATTATCTCTGCGGGCGCTTTTCTCCACCATCTTTTGCCTATACAAACGCAGCTGCTGGCGGCTGGCTGGGAACTCCAAGCAGGGGATTAAGCAGAAAGTGCAGGCGGCTTGTTATCTTGGTACCTGCCATGTCTCTCTTATACTTTCAACACCCTCACCACAACATCTAAACCCTCCCAACTAGTGCAGAAACCTGAGGCAACACAGCAAGGTCTGTGGTTTTGGGTTGGGACTCTCAGAGCTGCTCCCTGTCCCTTGATATTACTGCTACACCTGGTCAGCAGTTTTTCTGTGAAATATATTTTTATCGGAAAATGCCACCTCGTCCAAGCCAAAACCTGCGGTCGGAAAGGGTCACTTTCAATGGATTTCTCAACTGGAAAGAACAGTCAGATTATCCAAGCATTGCCTTTCAGCCCTTTGGAAATGAAAAAATTATGGCTGGCCAAGACTTTTTGTTTAGAGATGTAAGCTCATGATCATACAAACTGACCGAAATTGTAACATTTCAAAATGATCAAAATGAAGCATTTTGAGTAACACAAACTGATTTTTTTTTCCCCAGATTTTTAGTTGGTGAAAAGTTGGGGGATTTTGACTTTTTGTCCCAATTTGGAACGGGCAAAATGTTCACATTCTCCAAAATGTCCACAGGACGGAAAAACGGTTCCCCAGCCAGCTCGGATTATGTCCTGATTTGAAGGGTAACTTTGCAAAGTACATGGGCACCTAGGATTTGGCAAACTGGCTGAGCCCCATCACCCATCCAGCCGTGTCTCCGGCAGTAGCCAGCAGCAGACGCTTCGGAGGAATATAACAACATACCCACTCTACCTCCTGACCTCGAACTGTGGGAGCCTTAACGTTTGGGGAAGCTCTTCCCCCCTCCCCCCTCTTCAATGCCAGAAGTGTGTGTTTTGGAAACTGCACTGCCAGGCTGTGGAACTGCCTGTTTTTTCTCTTGTGTTTTGCTAACCACAGCGTTAATTCGGTGCAAAGAACCACGTTATGCATTAGCACAGAAATGCTTCTTTTATCTGTCACCATCAGAAGCTTGCAAGGTATCAGCTAGCAAAGCACTGAAAAGGCTACCCGTGGTTCTTGCTAGCTGATATTTGACCAGCATATGGGGGCAGAACTAGGCAGTGGGCTCTTCTAGCAATTGGTCGGCCCTGTGGGTTGTTCTGTACCTCTCGGCAACTTCCAGTAAGTCCACCATTGTCACAAGTGACTAGTGACTTTGGGTGCCTTCAGTGTTCAGTGCCCAAGTTGAGAGACATGAAAGGGGACCTAGATTTCACGGTTATTGAATACCCTACCTCTGAAAATCAGGGCACTGGCTTTGGTGAGATCAGAACTGCCGTTAGTGTGCTCTCAGAGTGAGAGTCACCTCTGTTCAGTGGGAAGTGAGCCTTGGAAAGCAGTGTGGTCTAGTGGGTGCAGCACTGGACTGGCAATCGGGACAGTGGGGTTCTTTTCCTGGCTTGACCACTGGGTGACCTTGCACAAGTCACATCCTCCCTCTGTGCCTCAATGTCCTCATCTGTAAAATGGGGATAAGGATACTGACCTCCTTTGTAAAGCGCTTTTGAGATGTGTTAGCTAAGGGGCAGCAATTAGTATTGAATGGAGAATAGGCCCTTGTGCAAGCTGTCTGCTCAGAGGTGAGTTGCACCCGGAATTAGCTAGAGCTAATTTTCTTGGCTTTACCGAGCAGTCCTGTTCGGTCCAATACTCCCAGAGGAGAGGGTGCGCCTCTCCTCTCTGAGCAACACTCCACCGTACAGAAGCCACAAAGCTATCCCCGTCCTGTTCTGACAAGATTCCACAGTTCTTAATTATCTCATTAGCTTTCAACGGGCAGGGGGAGGATTTGTGTTAGGAGTGCACTTTATTCACCATTATTAACACTGACAATCGTGACACGCTTTTCATTGCCTTGATAACACCTTAAAGAGTAAATATAAATGCTAATCTATTATTTAAAAAAAAAAAAGCAGCAAAAGGTGGAGCTAGAACAATAAGCTTGAGAACTGTCACCTAAATATGACAGCTGAATCCAGCAGCGATGCACAGGCAGACTTGAAGAAGTGCCTGAGTCAGCGCTTACTCACAGCCATTCTAGCAAACCCTGGCTGCTGGGCTCTGGCCGGCCGGCCTGGGTGCAGTGTTTGCCTCCCAGCTTGTTTGCATTGCACACCGACGTAAATGTGGAGATGGGGTGCTGAGAATTTGGAAGGGAGCTTTGCCAAAATCTCCTAGGAGACGTATGTTCTGGCGTGTGCAGCCACCATGAAAGTGAAAGTGGAAGCCGGCGAAGACGGGGAACCAAATTAAAAACACCTCGTAGACCTCTTGATTCTAGATTCCTGAGCAACATACATGGGTGATGGTAAGGGCAGCATTAGTAGGGTGACCTGTGCCACCCATCTCTAATTGGGCATTCATCCAGGATTCCCTGCGACGCCGCGCCTGCCTCTTCCCGGTGGGGGCTGGGAGGCTGAGGTGGGCCTTAGTCCCCACTCACCACGAGGCCCCGCTCCTGACCAGGCCAGAAGCCAGAGCCGGGCAGTAGTAAGGACCAGGAGCCAGGGCCACTGTGGGGAGCCCCAGAGTCCCAGACCCTCCACCTGACCTGGGCGGTGCATCCCGGGGGCGGGGACATGGGCCAGGGGCTGCTGTCAGGCACCCGAGCCCTCCACCTGCCCTGGGCTTCAGGGCTCCCCACAGCAGCCCGGGCTCCCTGGGCAGCTCGTACCTCTGCCCAGCTCCGGCTTCCGGCCTGGCCATGGGCGGGGCCTCAGGGGCAGAAGAGGACCAAGGGGGCGGGGCCACGTGTCCTATTTTTGCATTTTGAAGAAGTGGTCACCCTCTGCATTCGTGTATGTAAACATAGGGCCTCATCCCCTCAGGGGCTGAGCGTCCAGACCCCCCAGTCCCACTGATTAGATGTGAGACCCAAGGGGGCTCATCCCTTCCCAGGACTGCTCTTGCTGGCTCAGGCGTCCCAGGGAACTAGCTGATGCCAGCCTGGGTGAGTTGTGACCCAAAGTCACCATTACCACCTGACGGTCGTTCCCTGGCCTGTCTGAAATGCGACGCTCTCAATCCAGTCCCGGCAAGTGCCTGCCTCACCAAAAGCCTGGATGGGCACAGAGGTTAGACTACCCTCTGGCCCCTAGAGGTTGTGCCTTGTGTTCAAGGCTAAGAAGTAAGGGCCAAAGGGAAACAGAGGGCCTGGGGAGATTGCATTCTGGCAGCCTCTGTTGTTCCCATTGCTACAAGCTTCATGTCTCCAGCAGGGAAGGATTAGCTTCATGCAGGTGGAGGCTTTTCTTTTCTTCAGATCCAGAAGGCTTTCAAGCACAGGGTGAGTTTGCAAAGGTCATCAGCTTTAGACACTCTTTACAATAAATGTGTTTTGGTGTTTTTAGCTAGAAGGAAGCTGTGTTCTCTATAAGGGACAGAAATATCCCCAACGGGGAGGCTGGCACAGCTGGCTGGCCTGCATGAGTTTGATATGCTCTTTGCATTTTTCCAATTGGAATTTTTTTTTTTCAGTCTCTCCATACCTGGTCTCCATTCCACCTATTCTCTTCGCCATTTCTGACCTTGTTTTTATTGGCAGTTTTCCTCTGCATCCCTTCCTTGTGCTCCCCTTGGTATCTGAGTTCTAATCCAACTATCAAACTCATCATGTCTGAGCAGTTTAGGCATTTTTTTTAAAAAGGCGTCTGTGGTCTGAGTTTTGCACCCAGAATTAGTGGCGGGCACAGATGCTACCAAGAAGAGATCTAAGACCCTGATTTGCAGGCACGGGCTCCAACTCCCATTAAAGTCAGTAGGAAAACTCCCATTGACTTCAAGGGGAGCTGGAGCAGACCCAGATGTCTAAACTCCTTATCCAACTCAGGCCCGGTGCATTTTCTCAGCTCTAGTCTCCAGGGCTACCAGCTGCTTCAGGAGCACTTAAAAGGCACATTTTCAGCTAGGTTGCTGAACAGCCTCCCTGAGTGTGGGTGTAATTTCCTCCTGCAAAAAAAAAAAAAAAGAAAGAAAGAGAAAAGGCCTTCATTTATTTTCACCTTAAAATGAATTGCAAGTGCAAATCATAGTAGTTACCCATCTAACTACCTGACTAAGGGTGAAAATTAAATGTTAGCTATTTAAGATCAGTGACTGCAGTTCAATTGTACATCCAATAATGCAGGCATATTTTTTTTCCAACATCGATAAAGGGGAAGCCAGGTGATTAAAAATGTATCCAAAAAGATGGAGGAGAAAAAATGGTTCTTCTGGAATGTCTTAGCCAGAAATGTTGGGGTCTTTTTAGATGTCACGTATTAGTCTTGGTGTTCTGATTCCTCGGCTCTGTTTCAATACCCTGCCTTGCCTTCTAGCTTGCAGTTCAAAAGAGCAAATGTATAATCACAGAAATGCTCCGTGTTCGTATGATGAATTTGCAAATAGAAAAGTGCAGCACTGTTCATTTCTTGTGCCGACGCAGACCTGCTCGTCCGAGGCAATGTCAATGGCCACACTAAAGATGCCCTTTGAGAAGACAGTGCATGGCGAAGAACAGCCATTCCGTCCCACCACCACTGGCCACAACGGGCTTCACAGATCTCTTTGCACCACAAATCCAGGCCCTGTGTTAGCATGTGCTGCTGCTTGAGGCTGTATATGTTTGTTAACCCTGGTTCAGCTCTACTGTTGAGCGCAGCAGGAGTAGCCCTAGTGTAGACAACGCTCCTGCAGGCAGGGGTGTTTACGGTTTCTCTGAGCGGGTCTTAACACAGTGTAAATGCCAGTGGCCTCTGACACCTTAACTAGTGCTCCTGCCGCTGCCACTGGAGCTGCGCTTGTGTTAGCGACAGCGGGGGGATGTTCAGAACAAGGCCAGGCCTGAGGTGCCGACAGAGCCGACGTGGAAGGGACGCCCCACTCGGTGCCGCGTTGCAAAGGCACGTGTTCTCCACATGCGACAGTGTTCGGAGCAGGCAGGCCAGAGCGGTGCTTTGGCTCAGAGCGGGCCATGATTGCCTCCTGGCCGGTTTCCTAAGTGAGATGCTTTTACCCAGAAATGTGAGCAGACAGAGTCCAAAGTTTCCTTTGGCAGGGGAAAGGTCTCCCTTTCCTGCTCTGCGTGGCCCACATCCTGTCCTAAATTGGCCCTGATCTTCCTTTAATCAGTGAATGGCTGACGTGCCAATGCATTGACATCCCATATTCACACCCGCCTAGGAACAGTCCTGGGGAGAAGGCTTAGCTGGTAGGGTGGAGCTCCTATCCAGGCACTAACCGTTCTTTATTAGTTGGACTGTGTTGTGGTGGTGATGGTCAGAGTGGTCCCTTCTGGCCTTAAACTCTCTGGTTTGATGACTCTGGGATCATCACCAATGAAACACTGTGCATAAGGCACTTATTAAACAGGGACTGCAATTCCTCCTTTAACTTTGGCCTTCATAGCACTAATAATAGTGCCTCACCTCCCATAGCACTTTGCAAACGTTAATTCTCACGACACCCGTCGGAGGTGGGCGCGTAAATATTCGCCTGGGTGTATAGATGGGGAAACTGAGACCAAGAAGTTGCCAAAGGCAGGAGTGAGTCATTGGAGGAGTCCAAGTTAGAACTCTGATTCACCCGTCTCTGTTCTCAGGCAACCAGGCCGTGTGCCCCGCGGGGCTCTGATGAGCTGTGCAGTCAGATATCTTAGGCAAGAATCTTGTTCAGTGCGTTAGGGCAGAGATGCAATTGACCTTGAGACTGCTGATCCATGATGATGCTTTCCGAGTCTTTCAGGGCTGTTAGCCCTTGTATACAGCCTGACTCATGCACACAGAGGATAAGGAGAATCTAAGGCTCCAGTCAGCTCCTGTCATGAACTAAATGAGGAATTTTCCAGGGACCATAAGCCATTTGAGTCCACAGATGGCCTCAAATATTTTCATTGCAAATCAGCAGTTCTAGGTAGCTCAGTCTATGCTGTATTTGGTTTTCAAGGCTATGATGTCAGAGGGTATCAGCTGTCTGTTTGCCTTCTGTTGGGATCTAAGGTTACAGCTCTGAAAATGGATCAGAATTCTCATGTATGGACTGTTATGTGAGAACTTTCATCATTTTGTCCCCCCTTCCCCCATCCCCCTGTCCCCACTCCAACTTTTGCTTTAGGTAAATAGCTATTTTCACATCGAAACCATGAACTTGAGTTCCAAAATGGGTCCTTCTCAGTCAGAGATGGGTCTGCTTTCCCACCAAAAAATGGTAAACCTTAGAATAAACAGCAAACGGCAGAAATCAGAAAGCCTATTCATATCACGGGTGTAAAGAAATTCATGGCAGGTAAAGAAAATAAATACAACTAAGGAATAGAATTGGTAGCCCTGCTCCTGTCTCCGGGAGCCACTCAGACGGGGTCTCCTGTCCCTCTGTGGGTGCTTAGCAATACAGGAGATGTTAGAGCAGCTCTGGTAATTAGTAACAAATAAGCACTTGTTACAGCATCTTTCATCTGAAAAGTGCAAAGTGCTTTAAAAACAGTTTAGGCCCCATTCTGCTCCATTCGAGTCAATGGGACTTTGACTTCAGGGGGACCAGGATGGGACCTTTATTTTTCACAATATCCCTCTGAGGCACAGAACAGCTCACTTTGCGGGTGGGTAAACCAAGTCCCGGGAAAGGTGACAGACTGGCTCCAGGTTACACTGAGTATGTCTGTACTGCATTGGAAACCTTGGGCAGTGGGACCTGATCCCGTGGGCTAGTTGTTTCTAAGCCCACGCTTGAGGGACCACACCGCATTGCTGGACCCGGGTCTCACAATCCCATATTACACTGCGCAGACCTTCTGACTCAGGTCCAAGGCTAGAGCTGTGTCCAGACAACCAATGATAGGGCTTGGACCTGAGTCATGGTGGGACTCTGGCTTGAACCAGGTGGGTCCGAGTTTTGGGTCCAAGTGCTTGCCAGAGCCAGACAGATTTGTGTGTGGACGGTAGGGGCGTTGGGGCTCAAACCTGAGTTTATAGTGGGCTGACAACACAGTGTAGACACACCCACTGAGTCAGTGACTAGGCTGGGAATAGAGCCTTGGAGACGCGAATCCCTACCTATCTGCCTGTGTATCTCAGGCCTTTGGTAGCACTCATCTCCACAGTACCTAAATGCCCTATTTTCAAAGGTATTTAGGCACATGATGCAGAAAGGCACCAAGGGGAATTTCAAAAGCACCTGGGCACCTAACACCCATTGATTTCAAGATATTTAGGCTCCTAACATCCAGTGAAATCAGTGTTCCTGGGCCTAGGTGTTGCTTACCTACATCTTTAGACGCATAGACTCATAGACTTTAAGGTCAGAAGGGACCATTATGATCATCTAGTCTGACCTCCTGCACAATGCAGGCCACAGAATCTCACCCACCCACTCCTGCAATACTCTTAAACACCTTTGAAAATCCAGCCCTAAGTCATTTTCAGTTAAATGAGATCCGCAGAGTCGACTTCATGGAGTCTTCTGTTCTTCCCTGGTTATACGAGGGTTTGCTTCTAGGAATGTTTAATAACTGATACCCACAGCCCCAGGGCTGTTTCAGTAGTCAGTCAGTAACAGCAATTGTCCGCCTTAGTTTGCTCTTTACATTTGCAATGCCCTGGACAAACCAGAATTAAACAATCAGTTAACCAATTTATCAGTTCATCGCGATCGGCATTTGAAGAACTGGAGACTGTCGCCATGTAGCAAGAATACCGTCCCCACGTTTTGTGACAAATTCTTTCAGCTAGTAAATTATCAGTTATCATTTGCATGAGGGCTATTTTAGGCCTACATGCATTTCCAAGTGATTATAAAAAGCAGACATTAAAGTGTTCCACTCAGACATTCTGTGAACGGTTCTTAAAAAACCTTTCTTAGTTTTGTAAATGGCATTAGTATCTTCGTTATGTATTTAAAGCTTTTTAAAAAGTAACTGATTTCCTTGAAGTCATTAAAGTCTAACCTTTAAACTCCAGGAGTCTAATGGTTCAAGCCAAGCATAATGTTGAGGCACATCTGTGATAAATCTGCTTTTAATCTCCACAAAGTGCTTTTCATAGATTCCAACGTTAACGTATTAGGTGTTGGATGAACACACTGAGTGCTAGTAAAATACACTAGATTGTAATCTATTGCCTTTTACACAAAGCGGCATTTGGTTTTATTAACTATTGAAATATACTGAAAACTGTTTAAAAAGCACCCCGTAAATCTTTAAGATTCATGCTGTTTAATTTGATGGAAGTGTAATTCCTTGCAAAAGTAACAGGCGAGTAGTTCAGCTGGTGATTTAATACGTTGTACTCGATTAACCGAAATCTGGTGTCTAATTTCAGGGAAGCTTTGATTAATACAACGTCTCTCCTCCTTGAAGGAAGGCTGCAGATGCCTAATGCAGGGAAAGAAAATTCCTTGAAATGTTTAGTAAAGAGCCCCAAGCTGACAAGAAGTGGTGCTGCAGTCGGAGTGAATAGTACGGCCTGCACCATTGCAGGGAAAGGATGCTCTGCTCGGGATCCATTAGGCTCCAGTTCAGCAAAGCTCTTAAGCAGGTGATTGACTTTAGACACGCATGTCAATCTCATTGAGTTCAATAGGATGCTGACGGCTTTGCTGAGCTGAGGGCGGAAAGTCCAGTCTTCCCAGAAAGAAAGGCCGTACTGGGGCAGCTCTGGTCTCCCTAATTACATGGGGAGAGCCAGTCAGCTGGATGCAGAGCCGGAGACTGGAGTCGCTCTGCTGAAGCCAGTGGAGATGCTCTGGAATTTGTCCTGTTACTGAGAGCAGAATCAGCCCTTCCATGTGCATATCTTATAATGACCAGCTGAGACTCAACCTCATCCCGATCGCTAGGCCTTGCTCAGGGGAACACGTCACAAGTGCATCCAACACCAGCGCCGTCCTGTTGGTGCGTGGTAGGACGACTCGGGGCAGGTGGCGGTGCACTCACACGTCTCAGGGCAGGATTGTGCTAACAGTCTGCAAATGGGGGGAGGTCTTTGGGGGCCCTTCCGATACAGAAGACGCTAGGGTGTTATTGAAGGGAAGACCTGCGCCATGAAGGGGGAAGCCTGTCTAAGTCCCTTTGGCTGTTGTAGGGGGAGACCTGAAGGGGCCCAGCTGTCTCCCCAGCCCCATCCACACCTGCAGAGTTGGCACCCCACGGAGCCCGGTGTGATGGGGGCTGGGGGCTCCGTGGGGTGAAGGGATGTAGAGCTGGTCCAAAAATGCCAATTTTTTTTCACAGAAAAAACCAGCATAGGAATGGTCATTGGACTGAGGATAACTGCCCCAATTACCCAAATGCTTTGTGCTTAAGCAAGGGCTTCTGCACAGCCCATCACCTTTCCTGGCAGTGAGTCAGATAACAGTACGGTCACTTTCCTGGTCATTGGTGAACACAGCCATGTGTTTACTCAGGCAAAACTCCCAGTGACGTCGACAGGAATCAGGACTGTATAAGAACTTCAGGACGAAGAGGAAAATCAGGAGAGGCGCTGGGAGCTAAGGTGCTTGGCTCCATGCACAGATCCCTTTGGGAACAGCAAAGGGAACACAGGCAGAGGAGTCCGAGAGGGACTGGATTCGACTCCCTTTGAGATCTTTCAGTTATTGCTATTTCACATGCCAGCAGGTGTCCCTGCTAAGTGACTTCACAAGCCAGTCCCTGCTGAGTGACTCCGAGCACAAATGCCTCTGCCTGGACTCTGTGAGCGCTGCCTCTGCATCACCGGCTGACCGCCTGTCAGTGTGGTGTGCGAAACACCAACCGCAGGGTGAGTGTCAATGCCCGCGAGGCAACGGTAGCCTGGCCTCTCGAGAGAACCAGCCGAGGGGGACGTAGTACTTGCAACGTAACAAGAAGATTTGTGGGGAAGGAGCCCCAGGTGAACCAGTCTGGGCCGGTGTCTCCTCAGCAGCCGTTCAACGGCCGTTGTGTTTCAAGTAACATTGAGCAAGCGACAAGTGTTAAATTAGAAGACAACAGTGTGGGAGACCAGGCCACTGGGCTCATCTGCTGATTGCTCCAACGTGAATCCAAGTCCCTAAAGCAGGACAGACTGTGAGGCAGAGGTGGATTCCACAACCCACCCTCCATCCCCTCTGCAGCGGAGACTGTACTCCTAACATTCGGGGTGAAGGGAACTGAGGGGGTCGGGGCGGCACCACCCTTATATAGCCAGGGGAGGAGGAAGGGATGCAGGGCACAAGTGCTGACCCTACAGGTGCTGCTAGGCTAAGTTCTCCAGCATCAGTACACTGGGCGCACTCACCTACGTGGAATACGCCTCAAAGAACAACACTTGCCGGACACACAAGTAGCCGTGTTTTCTTACTGCACCTCCGGCACCATGCGAGTCCTTTGAAAAATCTGCCGGTCCCTAAAGCGTCACAGCTCACACGTTCGCCCTCTACCCCAAAGCCAACCAGACAACGCATGTACAAAGACTTGCCTCTGCAGATATGGGAGGGGACTCCCCCAACGTAGAGACGTCTGTTTTAAGGCAGAAGGGGCCGTGGTGATCATCTGATCTGATCTCCTGCGTGGCACAGGCTCGAGGATTTCACCCAGTGATTCCTGCCTTAAGCCCAGTCAGGCTCGTGGGCGAACTCAAGGGTTTTCCAGACTATGCTTATAGCATGTGTTAATCAAAACCAGACACCCCCAGAATACCTGAAATAGGGGGAACAACCCAAAAAGGGAAACGTGGGTTGAAAAGCTGGCCCAAGGATCTTGGCTGTAAGTGGAATTCTGTGCTCTTATTAGAAGCCTTGCAGATGATGCAAGTACGCGATACAAGGCCATGCAGTCGTGTGGTGTTCTGGACCTGACACGGGTGTCATGGGGATTTGGTTGTTTACTGCCACTCTGCGAATGGCAGGTTATATCTGCCTTTCAGCAAAAGGGTCTTCTAAGGTCAGGAGAACCAAAATACGCAGCTACGTTTACTACTGAAGAAACGGCTTTTGTGCCACTCGGTGAAATCTGCCACGTGTCCAGCGTCAGTGTTAAGGGCCAGATCCAAGTTTGCTCCCTTTCTTAACAGCTTTGCTAAAACGTCTGTGTCCACCAGAGTCACTTCAAGCGTCCGAGAGCGACAAAAGTTCAGTCCCCTCCAATCAAGGTAGAATTTGAGCCGTCAACCTAGAAGTAAAAGACCTTTTATAGATAGCATCATTATTAGTCCCCTGAGCCGTCAGCTCTGCTTTCTGACCTTCTAAGCCACGTCTTTAGGGACTTTCCAGCCTGTGAAATGTGGTGTCAGCCTGGGCATTATACAGGATGTATGATGAGTCAATAAGAAAAACTGAATGATTGTGCTAACAATAAACTGCTTGGGGACAGGACCTGAGCCAATTTAATACAAGACAAAGGATGCCCCTTTTTTCTTTCTAACCAGATACAATGGGCCTTGCGGGGTTGAAATGAAAAGAAGATAGAAGAGAATTACAGAGTGTTGGCCAAGAGCGTCCACAATGACTAGCTGATATTAGGAATCAAGTATGATTTTAGCAAGGAGCCGGCAGCACAATGAGTTTTGGAGAAAGATCGGCGTGACAGGTGAGCACCTGTGTTTACATGACGGTCCCTCTTGGCCATTTGAAACAACCATTGTTCTAGAGGAGGCCAACCCAGACTGACAGCCAAATGCACAAAGCCTGTGGAGTTGCTGGCTGTACAGTGAGATGTGCAGAATAATAGTGACAACAATGCCTAGCTCTTAGCTCTTTTCTTCAGTGTATCTTAAAGCACTAACGAGGCTGAACCGGAACAAACAGAACATGCACGACATGGGGAAGCTAATGGCAGGGGACAATTATCACCAAGAGGCAGCAGTAGCAATCTGCAGCCCACCTGGTTTGATAGCTCTTCAGCAGCATTACACACACATGGTGCCGACACCAGCAGACCCCCTTTCTCGGTGTGGCCGACTCTCACGACTGGATCCGGCTATTTGGGTGGTTTTCTGCTGGCCCCTACTCCAGGAGTCATGTGTCTACAGGAGACTCTCAACTTTTGTTTTAAAAACCCCAATAAGTTTCTAGCCTTTGGAATTATGGAGAAAAGCTTGAAAACCCAACCCACATGTGTCCCAGAGGCTCAGGAACCAGAAGACAAATAAAACGAACCCAACATTTACTGTTGTTAAAAACTCATGATTTGAAACCCCCTTCCTGGCTCTTTGAGGCCTGCCTCGTGGTCTTTGAATGCTTGGGGTTAGTTGTACTTTATCCCACAGAGTTGGGCCGTTCCAGAGAAAGGGCATGAGGCAATTGTTCCCACTCCAGTTTGGCAATGCCACTGCAAATATATAACCCTTTTTTCTAAGGCCTCTGCTCAGGCAACAGTCAGGGCACTGGAGACTCAGGAGATGCCTATGTAGCCCACATCCTTGGACTGCAGCATTTAGTGCTGTGAATAAGGGAAGAAATGGTAGGCGGGATATATAGCTCTTGGTTTTATTTTGAAGGGCTCTGCCTGCCTGCAGACCTGCCAGAGCTGGATGGGTGTGGCATGGTCTGGGTGTTTGACTTGACACTACTTAGATGATTTCCATTGTGGGCAAGCAGCCCGCCAGGAGAGGAAGAGGAGTTTATAAATAGTAGGAGTAGGAGCCAAACTGAAGAACTCCATGGTGGAGCAGCAACAGGCCCAGGAAAGTCTGCTTAAGGGTTGTGTTCCAGGGATTTTGCCTGTTCTGTTGGATCTAGACCGCAGGCTCCTTCACCTCACTGGAGAAGAAGACTACACTTTGTGCAAGCTGAGCAAATTGCAGACTGTTGTTGCAAAGACTTAAGGGGAGTTTGAAGGAGACAGTGGGATTATCCCTTGATTTTCACCTTTAGGGAGCTGGTATGACCTACCAAGGGTTTGCACCCCATTCCTCAGGGACTGGGAAGGGGAAATCAATAGCAATCCCAGCACGGAGGGGTGACTGTCTTCTAGAGACCACTGAGCCCTGCGGGCAGGTGTTCCCAATTATGCGTCATTGGCAGACAGCGCTGAATGAGCTACCAAGCACTGGGTTTTTGCTTTCCCTAGTCAGTGTTTTACAGCGGACTCTGCCTCTGTCATGTGTGCGAATCTGGAGAAGGAGGAACGTCTCTGCACTTAACTGCTGACATCTCCATGGTAATGGTGTCCATGGGGACTGGCCTCAGGACCCCTGATCAGAAAGCACAGGTCCTGTGCACAGAACGAGCTGAAGGACCAGGTCCTTGAGCGTGGTGGCAGTTAGCAGCCTCGAGATGTAGTCTAGCCGCTAGAGGGGGACAGAGAGACCGACCGTGCTAGGGTGGGTTATGCTTTTATATGCAGCAATGGCTGACATAAAGACAACCCGCCCCCACCGCCCAATCTACCCGCCACCCCTCCACGCCGAGAGGGGTAAAATGAAGGGGAACACTCCCGTCTCCACCAGGAAGAATGACCAAAGCTGCGCTGGAGCCCAATGGGCCTTGGCCATGAGGCTGTGTCCCGAGTCGCTTCAGGGCAGGCAGAGGGAGGCGGCGTGTTTCAAACAGGCACCCGCGTGAAGGAGCGTCAGGGGAGCCGGGAGTCCCTGAATGGGTGCAGAGCAGGCCTGGGTGTGCCCAAGGACTTGGCAAGAGGGAGCATGTGGAGAAATACTCTGAATTTCGTTGGGTGTGTGCGTACAGGTGTGAAGAGCTGGATTGGGCACTGAAGGACTCGATCTCCCCACTGTACATCATGGCAGTGATAGCACAAACCTCTGCCAGCCTGCCTGTGCGAGAGGGTATTTAATTTCCATTCAAACCTTGGTGCCAGTCCTGGCGGTGCCATAGCCCAGTGTGTTCTGCCGGGTAGATACATCAACTGGGAGCTTGAGGCCCTCAAATTCATTAGGCTCCCTCCTGCTCTTATTTATGCCTCTGTAAATCAAGGTAATGCCACTGACTTTATCTGAGTTCTTCCGGACTTACACTGAGCTCACGGAGAGCAAAGCCTATTGCACGCCTCTTCATGAAGGGTCTACTCATGTGATCAACGCTGGGTGCATGCTTTGCTGGATTGGGGCCTTGGCTCTCTCTATCTGAGAGGAGCCCAAGTGCCAGAGTTCAGGTGTGAACGGGGATCTGGGTCAGAACTTCCCCTGGGTTCTGGGCTAAGGGACTGTGGGGAGGGGGACACTTGGCTATTGGGTTTTGATTTGGGCTCCAGCTATAAGACTGCAGCTCTACAACCAACAGGAAAACATGTATTTAAGAAAAAGTCCTTTAAGCTGCAGAAAACCATGAAAGCAGTCTAAGAATGAAACATTTATGAGAATAATTAAAAGAAATATAGGCCAGGGGAGTCAGAATTACAGGAGGTGATTTGAACGTGCACAGGGATCTTTTTCCATATTTTATAGCAGGCCACTCTCAAAGGCCTCTGAAATCTGGAAGAAAGTGTTTTTGTTGCCAGGAATATACGCATGAACTCAAAAAGCTTGGTTAATTCTCCCAGGCCCACAACGTTCCATGAGAGCTGGGGCACCTCCAAATTCACGGGCTGGAGCTCTGTATGGTTTTCCTGGGACAGAATTCTATTGCATGAAAATTGAAATGGAAAGCCATTGTTCAAAAGACTCTTCTGGGGGGAATAACCTCATTTCAGAGTTTATGAAGCCAGTGCATGGTTCGGTTCTTGCTGGTTCTGCAAGGACTGTCAATATTCCTTTTTCGCTCTTTCTTCCTCGTGTGATTATTCATTTCACCGCGAGAGCTGGGCCCAAACCAAAACCCCAGAGCCAGAAACCTTCCAATGTTAAGAAAATCCCGATCTGGATCTCGATCTCCTTTATGTCACCGCATAACAGGAGGGCAGAGCACACTCTGCTCCTCCATGCTCCAGTGACAATTAGCCAAGAACACGCTCCTCCTCATCAGGATGCCATTAGTCAAGGAACCAACCAGCATGTGGCCAAGCCAACGGCATTGGCCCTTGTGCCAGCACAAACCGATGGCTCAGCACTTGACAAAACTGGCCAAGAAAGACATGTTGTTTTTCAGCTCCTGCGAGGGGGTCTGAAGCAATGGAGGTGAACAGGAAAAGCAGGGGGGCCAGTGCCCTTTCCCTCTAACCCCTTGATTCGCGCTTCCATCACCTCCTTTCTTTCCCCGGGCCCCACTTCTCAGCCAAATATTTTTTATTCGACAGAGGCTGTAAACAAGACCCATCCTTCTCTTTCTGGAGTCCGTGACCGGAGAGAACTTTTGGCCTCTCAGCTGAGCAGTACAAGGTGTTCCAGCGATTATTACCTTTAAATAATGTGGCTTAACAATTAACAGCTTGTTTGAAGAACATTTGCATTTTCCCTGCTGCTAAACAAGAGAGACTTTAATCTCCACACAGCAGCTCTTGTTGAAAGCAGCTACCGAAACCCTGGGCCGCACAGGTGAATGCAGGATGTTTTGCATACCTCATTGATCTTGCTTTGTAGGTTTAATCAGCAATGAGCATGGCATCACCAAGAACTACTTTAATGCGCTCCAGGTGCATCTGTATTTACATAGTCCCCTTCAGAAAAGGGAAAGTCTTCTTTGTTAAAGAGAAGAGCCAAGCTCCTTCCAGGCCCGCAGGACCTGTACTTGTGCAATCCACTCTCGGCACAGATGGGAACGGTGGGACAATGCTGTTCAGTTTCTGCCCTCCTTGATTGCTTGGCCTCCTTTGAACACGAATGAACACACACACACACACACACACATACACACAGTCAATTATCTCTAATAACGTGGGGTGTCTTATGAACCAGAATACTTTGAACCTAAAAGAGAATTGGTGCCATTTCAAGGTGAGGAGCAGCGAGCCGACTAAAGCCCATTAAAAGTTTATATTCGGAAACTATTAAAGAAATGCCTTTTAACAATTTAATAAAATAGTCAGTGTAGAAATGAGTTCTCTCAGATGTCAAAAATCCAATCCAATAAATTATTGGTATGACAACCAATTTCCACAGACGTATCATCAGGGAATGATTTTCTGAGACAGCCTGAGACGTCAATAATAATGGAGCCAAAAGAGACCTCACTGTGGGTCATTATTGCTTTTACCTGTGGTAATGAAGGAATTGAGCCGCGTTCTGTGCTGACTGAGGCCTGGGATACAGCTAAGGCAGCATTTTGATCTCCTGCTTTCTCCTATTTAGTAATTCTGTTTGATGGAGCCTTGTAACTTTTCTGCTTTCCGCACCTTTCTCTCTAGTCTTGAGGAGACATGGGAACTGGTGTTTCAGCAGATGCTGGAGGCTGCAGCGTATTTAGAGGCATAATGCTAGGGTAATATTCCTATTTATTTCAAGGACACTAGTGACCTTTTACAGATAACGCAGATAAATGCTAGACCCAAGCTGCATCATTCTCGCTTAAACAAAGAAATAGAAGCATTAATCATCTAACCAGTCATTTATCATGGTTTGGGAGCATTCATTTGATGGTATGTCATTTTCCATTTGGTTTGTGTGTTGTGGAGGTTGCATTCCAAGCACCGTCAATTAAATGTAACTAATGATTCGGAGCTATTTTTAGGAATGATGAGCCCTTAAAAAAAAAAAAAAGACACTCACATACCTAAAAGGTTACAGTAATTGACGTGATTGTTAAAATGCTCACCTCTGCCACCTATTTAAACGATACTCCACTAGGAGAGCAGGCTGGCGAGATACCTGTTGTGGCATAGACAGCCTGAATGCACAGGCACGTTTTCTTTGGTTAAAAAGACATTTTTAAGGCCTGCACAAGTGACCTGCTGTTTCCAAAATGTGGAAAAATTCATTCCAGGCTCCGAGTAAGTTGAGGATTTCCTGGGGGAGAGGATGGCAGAGGGTCCCAGCCAAGACCCAAAAAGTAAATACATCTCCCAAGGCCCAGGAACCATTTAAAAGGTTCAGCCCTATGGGCTGAAGTGGGGCTTACATGGTTCCTGGCCCTTGTACCAGACCAGCTGCGTGGGGGAGAATTTCTGCCCAATAACAAAATCTGGTCTAGCCAGTCTATATGTGGGAGTTTAGGTACAGAACAGAAAATTAGCAGGTCACTTCACCTTGAATGGTACCTTAGTTCATAGGCACCAACTCCGTGGGTGCTCCGGGGCTGGAGCACCCACGGGGAAAAATTGGTGGGTGCTCAGCACCCACCAGCAGCTCCCCGCCAGCCCCGCGCCCGTGACCAGAGCACTTACCTTTGCCCCGGACGCCGGCCGACGTTGCGGGGCCCCGCCCCCGACGCACCCACCGGAGCAGACAGAAGTCAGCTCCTATGCCTTAGATAGAATATGGGCTAACTACTTAGCGGGGTGGGATAGCTCAGTGGTTTGAGCATGGGCCTGCTAAATCCAGGGTTGTGAGTTCAATCCTTGAGGGGGCCATTTAGGGATTCAGGGAAAAAATCTGTCAGAGGACAGTACTTGGTTCTGCTAGTGAAGGCAGGGGACTGGACTCAATGACCTTTCAAGGTCCTTCCAGTTCTAGGAGATTGGCATATCTTTATTTATTTACTTAGGCTAAACTGTGTCTTCCCCCTTGTATTTATCTGGGATGCTCTGAGTACCTTTCCCAGACCGGCAGAAGAGCCTCTGTGTAGCTCGAAAGCATGTCTCTCTCCCCAACAGAAGTTAGCCCACTAACAGATATTAGCTCGCCCACCCTGTCTCCCCAGAACAGACAGTTGGCATTCAGACCGGAAATCCTTCGCACTCCTAACCACAATTTTTGAGGCTAATTGAGGTACAAACATAACTATTGCTTTTTGAGCCATAGGCTGTCCTGGATTACCCGGTGCAGAGAGGATAGAAGCATGGGTCAAAGTCGGGGGCCAAAGCCCCTGAAGAGAAGAGCCGTGGCTTTCTCCCCAAACGCTGCCCCACAGGGGTGGGGCTCTGTAGGTCAAGGAGGCAGTGATGGGGTGGATAAGAAAGGGAGACATGGTGCACCTGCTTTCTGCAGCTGGAGGCTGGGCAGGTCTCTTGGTCGCTTAGTTCTAGCACCAATACTGGAACATATAGGTTCCACACGTTATTTGAAGAAGGCTAGTCCAGTGGTTAGAGTAATAAGAAATAAGTTATTCCACAATAGCTATTCCCGCTAATTTCCCTGTGTAGATGAGCCCCTAGCCTGAATTCACATTGCGGGATGATGTGGTGGTGTGTGTGTGTGTGTTTGTTTTTGAAACAAAGCAACTTTGGATTAAAAGAACTGCACATGCTCACATGTCTTGCAGCCCAGCTTCTGGCTTGTGCCCAGTAAATGTGGGTGACTTGATTTCTTTAACTAGGGCAGGAAGAGAGAAACTCCCTCTTCTATTGGGACATTGTACGCCAGGTCTGGCCCCTTGCAGTTGTGTGTGGCTGACATGAAAATCCCTGCGAGCTGGGGCTTGTCATGGGAACCCTGAACTGGAGCCAGCCACCCTATGTGAATGCTGGTTTATCTTCAACATTAGGTGCAGAGTGTGGCCCAAGCCTTTGAATTTGTTCAGAGAAGTAAGAAATGGTTGTTTCCAGCCTGCAGGAACGAGTCATCCTAGGGCTGTACACCTGTTCAAAGACATCCCCCAGTCTCTGCAGTGGGCAGTGTCTTACACTGGTAGATGCTAGGTGTCTGTTTTCATGCTGAGATTTACACGGTGTTTCCTGAAGGTGCCAGAATTAGCAGCAGCATGTTGACAAGCTGGCTCGGATGCATCTGCGACTGGATGTGTCAGAGTGCGTCAGAACTCAGCGCTGAACAAGGCTTGAGTTCTCATTAGCCTGAGTTTCTGCTTGTGGGTTTTCTTCATGTTAATTATGTTCACATAGCTCCAGCGTCTTCGTTCGGAAACTTGTGTGGCACCATGAAACCGCTGCTTCCAGATGAATTTGTGACAGGTGGCTGAGACCGGCCCTTTAAGACACTTGCAGCAAATGCTAATGATTTTCTTAGGCTCCTGGCAAAGGAAACACCAGCCAGACTGGATCACTTGGTGATTCCCTGTTCTGTTCCTTCCCTCTGGACACTGTCGGCAGACAGGACACTGGGCTAGATGGGCCTTTGCTCTGACCCAGCGTGGCCGTTCTGATGTTCAGACCTAAACCTGCCCATCTCCGATGGTCACTAGTTTGCTTGGGCACAGGTTGGTCAGATACATTCCACAGCACTGACTGTTCAAATCCCATGTTCGGGGGCCTCCCTGGTCGTGGATTGTAAAGGCTTCAGCTGGTTCAAAACTCCACAATAACGCTGCTGCTGTTCCCAGAACCACAATGTCATCTCTCGCCCCTGCTCCGGGCAATGGATTGGCTCCCTATAAAGGGTTAAACTGATTTTAAAACTTCCCGGTGAACATATAAAGCCCTTCATGATCCAGTGACCCCCAAGTATTTGCTTGATCTTTTGTTGCCACTCATTCTTCCAAGCACAAACACCTAAACACACACGCATCATTCTTCCCAGGAAAGCTGGCTTGTTGTCTTCAGTTATAAACTAAAGCTGACAAGTGTCAGACCTCTTGCCAAATTTACAGGGAGACTGTGGCATTCTCTCACGAGTGGTGGTCAAACAGTCAAGTCTATTCATTTTTTTAAAAGCAAACTGACAACATTCTCCTTGTCTCAGGCTTAAATTAAGTCCCTGCGTGTCTGATATGAAAGCATTTCATACAGTTTTCTGGGCTGTAAGAGCATCAACCGGCTCTTTATTTGGAACCCTTACATCAGCGAGTGCATTGAAGTTGGAGCAGGGTATTAAATGCAAAAGGCGAAAGGACAATGGGTTCCCTCTGGTTAAAAATGTTCACAGATCCAAGTTGATTAATGTTGGCGAAGGCCTTTGAGATTCTTATTTGAATTGCTCATGAATTAGGCCCCTGTGAGGCAGATGAATGTGATGATCGTAAGAATGGCCAATGGTCCCTCTAGCCCAGTATCCTGTCTTTGACCATGACCAGTACCAGAGCTTCTGAGGGAGGGTTCGGAACAGGGCAATTTTGGAGAGATCCATCCCATCTTCCCCTCCTGGCTTCTGGCAGGCAGAGGATTAGGGTCACCCTAAGCATGAGGTTACATCCCTGACCACCTTGGCTAATAGCTATTGGGGGACCTATCCTCCAGGAACGTATCTCAATCTTTTTCCAACCCAGTTTTGCTTTGGGCCATCACAACGTCCCCTGGCAATGAGTTCCATATATTAATTGTGTGGTGTGTGAATAAGCATTTCCTCTTGTTTGTATTAAAGCTGCTGCCCATTAATTTTGTGGGGTGACCCCCTGGTTTTTGTATTGTGGGAAAGGGTAAATAACACTTCCCTAGTCACTTTCCCCACACCGGTCATGATTTTATAGCCCTCTATCATAGCCTCCCTTAATCGTCTCTTTTCTATACAGACCGGCTCTAATCTTTTTAGTCTCTCCTTGTACAGAAGTTGTTCCATTCCCTGGAGCACCTTTGTGGCCCTTCTCTGAATCTCTTCCAGGTCCACTATCTCCTTTTCGAGCTGGGGCGACCAGAACTGCATGCAGCACGCAAGCTGTGGGTGCACCCTGAATGCATAGAGTGGAATTACGATATTTTCTGTCTTATTTTCTATCCCTTTCCTAAGAGCTTCTAACATTCCATCTTAAACAAACACAGAAACTGAGGCAGGGCTGACTAGGTAACATTCTCACAGTAACATAGGCTCAGCCTAGAACTCAGCTCTTCTACCTTAGCTGTATCCTCTCCTTCACCCGAAGGATGGAATTTAACCCTTCAAAGGCCGTTTCCTCCAACTGACATGTTCTCACTAAACAGACACTCGACTCCTCACACTGACACACTGATGCTTTTCCTTTCATTTAGCAAATGAAGCCAGGCAGGTCCTTTGATCTCTCTGACCACAGACATTTTAGGGAGGGTTGCGGCTCCATCTGTTTATTGTCGCAAATTATGTATGGTTTGCTTGAATCTTCATAAATGGCTTTGCTGACAGCAGACAACAGGAATCGATACTTCCTGCTGGAGATTGATGTGTTGCATGCTCTTTACATTTGATGCAATGCTTTTGAAGAGTGAGCTGCTTAGATTTCAAAACCAGCAACAGACTGAGCAAACAGAAGCGCACAGACATCTTTTGTACTGTGTATCCTTCCTGAGGTTTTAAGATGTGCCGGGAAGAGAGCACAAGTAGAGGGAAAGTCCTCTTTTCACCTGGCGGCTTTAGCGAGCGGCTTGAGTTTAGCTTTCAGCTGAGACAAGTCATGACTCTGGAGGCCAGACTGGCAGTCCTGCTGCTCTTAGAGCACTAGAGGTTGGGTTTGCATCCTTTCCTTGGAGGTTGAAAATAGTAACTGTGGTAAGTGCAGGAAGATCCCATCAGCTTACCTCGCAAGTGGGAGATCTGCCTAAATGGTTAGCGGGGGCAGGGGTGCCAGAAGTGAAGTGGCTTCCTGCCCTGTCACTTGAGGAAGTCACTAAATAAGAGCTAACACTGGCAGCTTGGCCCCAGGCCCTGCAGTACCTGGAAAGGAGAACAACGAATTGATAACTAGCAACCCTGGGGCCAAGGAACAACTGAATTCCATCAGCAGACCCCAGCAAGGGGCAACACCCTGTCCCAGGCCCCGTGGGGGCCCTCGGGGGGTATTTCTGAGCTCCGACGGATACAGCAGAACTGGTTCAGAAGCAGGGGTTCTCTGGGGGAACATTTTGACTTTCCATTAAAAAAACCAAACCAACCCTGAACATTTTCATCCGCCAGCTCTTCGGTTTTTGTTTCTCTGATGAAATGTCTCTGTTTTTCACAGAAAGCAGACGCTGGTCATGAAACACGTCGTTTTGCTGAGAACCCAGTTTTCTGAGGAAAAACATTCCCCGGGAATGGCTCTTGTGTAAGGTTCGCTCGATGTAGGTAAGTGCGAAGGAACGCTGCTGTCAGCCCCCCCCCCCCCCCCCGGGACAATGGGGCCGGATCTCTCCAGAGGGACCTTCTCCTACCAGGAGGGGATCCCTGGGTGTCAGGCAGCGGCTGAAACTGTCTCCAACCATCCCCTTCCCGAATCCTCGGCCTAGGAGACACTCCTGGGTGACAGATGGCATGACCAGAGCACTGCTGGTCCTCCAATGGCCAGAGGGTCCCAGGATCAGAGAGATGCACATGGCTTCTTTATAGGTGACACTCAGCCTTACGTGGCAGATGTTGGGCACATCTGAAAAGTGAGCCCAGGGTCTCTTATTTCAGCCAGTTGGCCCTTCACCTCTTGAGAGAGCTTTCTGGTAAATGTTAATGACCCCTCCAGCTCCCCTGTGTGGGAAGGTAGGTACTAGCCCCAAAACAAAGGCAGAGTATTGAAGTCAGCTGAGCGGTGTCCCGGAGACAATGGACCTCAGGGGCACCCTGCCCCGTTCTGTACTCAGCCCACGCCTCTCTTCCAAGGACCAAATCCTCCTCCCTGTAACAAGCCCCAGGGTTTGCTGCGGCAAGTGCCGCGGGAGGGGGAAAACAACCAGAAAATTGACATTTTTTAAATTAGTTGTTTGTTTTTTAAAAAATAAGTTTGACTGTGTCCCTTCCACCTGTGCCCAAGCTTAATGCTGGAGGTGAGAAGAGAGTGTATGGTAATGGTTCATTTGCACATTGAATTTGTTAGTCCCCAAACTTCAGACTGGCCAAGGCAATTAAAAATACCCAACTAGACCCCTCTGTATAAATGTCAGCCGTCTGGCGGATGTCTGGCCTGACGAACTGGGATTCTTTGCAGACATTGCTCAGGGTTGCTTTAGCGTGGAGGAGAGAGAGAGTGGATCTCTGGCAAGTGTGGTTAGAGCCATGGGAAGAAGGGACAGCTGACCTGTAAACACAGATTGAGGCCCCGGCAAGTGGATCCATGCAGGTGGCTCTCTGCCCTCATGAATAGCTACGCTGATTTCAGTTCTACCGTATGACAGTTGCAGGATTGGAGTCTTTAAATAACGCTAGCTGCCTGGGAGAGGCTTTCCTAATCCTTCGAGCCAACTTGGCTCATTCCGGGTGCAGAATCTTCAGAGGTTTACTTTTAAAGTCACTGATTGGTGGCCCAGTAAAAATAACCCTTGTGTTATTGGAGCAGTCTGTGATCCCCCCCAAACATTTAGCAATGCCCTCTAGTGTTCATCGTCAGCAGAGAGAGACTCCACGGCTGCCTGAGAAGAGAGAGCAGCCTTGGCTGCGGAAAAGCAAGGGCCTCGCTGCCAGGGATTTGAATAGTCATTATTCCTATAAAAGAGACCACAAAATAGTTGTTACCAGACAAATACTTGTGGAGCGGTAACCAATACTGAAATGTTCCCGACCCCAGTTCTGCAGTCGTAAAGCCAGACGACTGTGTGCTGCTCGCCTGTGTCAGTGGTAACTGCCTTCCTGTTTCAAATCTCTCCAAATCACAGGGGTAGGTGGTTTTGACATTTGATTAGCCACAGAGAACAACTTGTGCGTGCTCGACTGAGGGAGTGGGCAAGCTCTGAGGCAATGGGGGTGCTGAATACTTGAGCCTGTCGGAGATAGGGCCCTATCAGGGGAGCGTCATGGTGGGCCCGGCTCCAAAGGGAAGATAAGTGGGCTGCTGGGAGAGATGAATATGAGGAAAGGAAGTGGTGAGTGAAGTCAACTGAAAACAGTTTCTGATGCTGTCCATGACTCATGCGTTTCATTAACCCCCGGGCTTGCACCGGCGGGAGCAGACGATGGCTGCTAGAAATACTGCCCGGGGGCCGGAGGTGGGGAAACAATCCAGTGTTCTTTATCCTGGGCACCAACAGCGGCACGCTGCCCCACGCAGCCTGAGCCGCTCCGTTGCTATTCCCATGGGTTCCCAATGCAGTGCTAGCGGGGGGGCCGTCACATTATGCCAGATGCCAGTGGGCGATATTCGGGGGGGGGGGGGGGGGAGACGCATTAACCCACACGGTGCAGCTCCTTTGCACTGAACCGTCAGCCCAGCCTGGGCAATAGCCAGATTCAGGAGGGTCTTTGGGTGTAAGGCAATGTCAGGGCTCTCTTGTGACTCCCCTTTCTGCTGCCGGCACAGCGGGGAAAGACGCATGGCCTGGATGCCCCTGCACGACGGTGAAGTCTGACTGCAATGGGGGCTGTTTGCATCCACCACACGCTAGAGCAGCCCTGAAGCTGCTCTAAGTTGGTTTAGTGGAACCGGCCCTGCACACAAATATAGCTGAATTAGAGGAGTGTAAAGACAAGCTTTTGTATGCACACCCCCCCACAACCCTGGCACCCTGTGTGATTTGATTGTAGCTAAGGCTCTGTCCCATCTTCTCCTAACCAGACACAGTAATCCTTTCATCTCGGCCTGAAGCCCTGTGGGCAGAGAGCAGGAGCTCAGTTCTCTCTCTGTGGGATACTTATGAGTGAGATGTTACTGCCCTGGAATCCCAGATAACCGTGGCCCAGCCTCCGCCTGCTTTCCAACGGAGCCAACCCCAAAGACAGGGACCAAGCAAGGGAAGAATCCGACCATCGGTGTTTCTTTGCGCTTCCTGGTGTAAAACCCCGACAGTGACCTTATCGACAGCAGGGATATTGCTGCTGGCTTTGCTACTCTGCTGTAACTCCACCAGCGTAAAACCCGTTGCTCCGGTGGTAGTGGTGTTGCTTCGAGTGCCGCCTACCCCATGAGCCGCAGAGGTTTTAAACAATCTGGGATCCCAGCTTCAAATACTTCTGTGTTCCTGTGGAACCAGGGCAGACACCGCCTGACTTTAAAACCCAGCCCGGGCGGGGAATACGGGGAACTCGCTCGTGTGAGTGGGAGTGGTGGGGCGTCAGTGCTGGCCAGGGCCAGAAAGGCTTTGCTGGAGGTGGGAGGTAGCGTTGCCATGTCGCTAACTCAGGACCCGGCGGCCCAGGGCCTCTCCTGAACAGCCAGATCATTTGGGCACATGATCTGCTGGGCTTTATTGGTGGGCAAATGTCTTTCACAGGCCTCCAAACCCTTTCCCTCTGTGCCTTGAGCCAGCAGGTCTGGCCCTACCATGAGGCGAACTGAGGTGGCTGCCTCAGGTGCCAGACTGTGGGTAGCGCTACTAGGACCCAGAGTGTAGAACATTGTGTCTGCTGCTGGTGCATCTGTATTCTCTCTGCTCTAGATGCACAGAGATGGGGGAGTGCTGTGCTGGAGGAAGGAGGGCACAAGAGACATAACAGGCAGGCAGGAGAAAAGGGGAGAGGGAAGAACAGAAAGCAGCAGGAGCTGCAGGGAGAGAGAGGAGGAGGAGCCTCTTATGTACTTCTCTAGCACCCCCGGGAGCCTGGACTGATTAACACCAGCTTCTCAGGGAGCTTCCTGTTTCCTGCTGCTTCCCCGAACCCACTTGAGGAGAACAGGCAGTCAACTGAAGTAGTAGGAGCCAGTTAGGCCCTTAAGATGCTGATATCTTCCCTCACTCAGGCCCTGCTACCAGCCTGCTTATTTGTCCCCTTCAACTGAGTGTTGAGAGCCACTGTAGCAGGCATAGAACAGCAGTCATGAGTGAAAGAAGAAAACACCTCTTTCTTAGAAAAAGAAAGAAAGCAAAGGAAGCTTTTCTATCTAAGCAGGAAAGAGCTCCCCTGCGATACATAGACACAAATGTTCACGGTGACCCTTCCAGCCCCAGTGAGGATGTGAGTGGTGAGATGACTGATCTTCCAGTTAGTCAGAGGGCAGATGACCGGGCAGCTACTGCAGCATCCATATCTCCATCTTAAATGGATGTAACCATGCACATTCCTAAAGAAAAGTGTAGATCAGAGGAGTGTGGTGGAGGCACAAGAAACAGCTGCTGCTGAGTTTAGTTCCTTAAGTCTAGATGATCCAGGACTGTGGACCCACTTGAGCAGTAGCCTGAGGGACTTGTACTGCATGGGCCACAGCAAGTGAAAAACTTCATGTTCCCCAAAGACAATGAAAATAGAAGTTTCCATCCAACACATTACTGGCGTGAAATCCCCAATGGTGACACAGTGGAGTGCTGCATACTGTTTTTGTTGCAAACTCTACCAGTCTAATGTTCCAGCCACATTGGGTTCTACAGGAACAAAGGACTGGAAAAATCTGGCTAGAAATCTGGCATGCCATGAGAAGGCAGCAAATCACCAGAGAGCATTCCATAGGTGGAAAGAGCTTGAGATGAGACTAAGCTTAAAGGCCACCATAGGGATGATCAGCATCAAGAGAAGATTGCATCAGAGTCTCTTTACTGCCAAAATGTTCTGTGGCATGACATACTGTTTGAAATAAATGTTGTAAGCAAGAGACTCTAAGGTGTTGACCTTGATATATCTGGAGCAATGGAACAACTGGACAAAGCAAAGTCATACCTACAGTCTTACCATTCAGATGAGGGATTTCAAAATGTTCTCAAGAGTGCACAGAAGTTGGCAGAGGAACTTCACACTGAAGCTATTTTCCCACCCATTCAAGAGTCACCGAAGAAGAAGATATTTTGATTACGAGGCACGGGATAATCCCATAAGAGACCCCAAACAACAATTCAAAGTTGAATTCTTTAATCAGGTGCTAGATTGTGCAATACAATCAGTTGAAGAACATTTCATGCAGCTCAAGGAACACAGCAGTATAGTTGGGAGGTTGTATGATATTCCAAAACTCCTCACGATACCTGAAGAAGACCTACACCAGCAATGCAGAGCACCAGAGACAGTGTTGACACATAATGACATGCGCAATATTGATGCGAGTGATTTAGGTGATGAACTGAAAGCCCTTTCAAGATACATCTCAGCAGGATCAACTCCAAAGGCTGTTCTGGAATATATGTGCACAAATAGAATGACCACCCTCTTTCCAAATGCTTTTGTTGCTCTGCGCATACTTCTAACACTTCCTGTAACAGTTGCCAGTGGAGAACGCAGCTTCTCCAAGCTGAAGTTAATAAAAACACATCTATGCTCCACAATGACACAGGAGAGGCTGGTGGGCCTTGCAACCATCTCAAATAGAGCATGAGCTGGCCCAGACTGTGGACCTTCAGGAAGCAGTTCAAATCTTTGCAACCAAGAAGGCACGGAAAGCACCACTTTGATTATTCAAACAGACAAAAATGCCAGTGTTTACTATGCAGACAAGAAAAGTTACATTTGCTGTTCAGGCGTTTGAAAGTTACGTGTTACTTCACATTTTTGAACAAGGGATTTTAAGTCGTTAGTTTGCCTTTATTGGGGTAGGTAGCAGAGCAGTACCATGAGAGGAGTAGAACAGGCAGAAGGCAGAACAGAGACCTTTCAAAGTTGTGGCCCAAGCGAGGGGGCATGGGGGCGTCATTTGAGCTCCCCGCCTCAGGTGCCAAAATGTTGTGGGCCGGCCCTGCGAGCCAGTCAGTCGAACCTGGGTCCCATGAAGAGAAAAGCAAGTGTGGTCCCCTCCCCTACTCTGCATTCTCAACCCCCTATGCTGTCCCTGGTCAAAAGCATTTGAAATGACTATTGAATGGATCTGAAAGCATCTCTGAATTCAGACAGCGAAGCAGCCGCGCCGGTTCATCTTTCCGTATCAGTCTCTCTCTTTCTGTAATGTCCCTGCTGCAACATAACCAAACACCAGCCCAGAGAGTCATGAACTCTGGCTCCCCCCCCCCTCCCTAAAACCTGTTGTGTCAGGCTGGTCATGATACTGGAGGGTTGTTTTCTTTTCTCTAGCTATCCCTGCTATCGAGTAGGAGTTAACAGCTCTTGTTTATACAATGACTATCTGGCCAGAGGCTGATTTAATACCTCCCACTTCTTTTAAGTGCAAATAGACTCTAATGTGTGTATTAAGCTACTTGAATGGCTGTTCTGGTGAAATAGTAGGTTTCCAAATAATTTACTCCCAGTTAGTACTTGGGCAGAGGGTGGGAGAGGGAGGAATCTATATACTATATCTAAGCCGCTCTACAAATCCAGTCTATGCACCCTGAACAGAGTGGACCAGCATGCTAACAGATTGCCATAAAAAGATTGTTTATTATCTTTTATCAAAATGATAAACTAACCAAGTCAGCAGTACACCATGATCCCGCCCATTAGAGATGCCTCTGGCTAATGCACTGTTTTCTCCATACTCATTATTATTTCTATTCCGTAATGACCAACCAAGAACCTGGCCCCATTATGCCGGGGAACACACAGAGCTATACAGTAGTTATAATATCTAGCTCTTGTATAGCGCTTTTCATCAATAGCACCTCACAAAGTCCCCATTTCTCAGATGGGGAAACTGAGGCACGGGCCTTGTCTACACTGCCACTTACAGCATTGACACTTTCTTCGCTCAGCTGCTAGCTATTCCCCTCGCAGAGGTGGTTTTATGACAGTGCTTGGGGAGCTCTCTCCCAGCGCCGGAGCCGCAACTACACCGCCACGTTAAAGCACAGAGGGGGAAGTGACTTGCCCGAGGTCACCCAGCAGAGCAGGGACAGAACCACGAATAGAACCAGGTCTCCTGAGTCCCAGAATAGTTTTCTGTCCACTGGGCCATGCTGTCTGTCTCCTAGTAGACAAGCCTTACCCTGAAGAGCTTAAAATGGAGACAGCCAAATGGTAGAGGAAAGGGATTGTAATAGACAAGCATGGTGAATGGTGTATGGCCTGAGGTTGCAATATCCATATATAAAGGTATGTAGCTTATGTGATGCAAATGAAATATTTTGGACATTGAAGCATAAGATCAAGAAAGGTCAGCAGAAGAGCATGATCCACTAAAGACTTCCTTTGGTATCCCACATGATATAGACATCATTATGCACAGCCGAACAAACCTGCAGCAATGCCATGTCATGGGTAACAATGGCGCCAGGGTGGAGAGCTGCCGTTACGGCCAGCAGTGCTCCATCATGTAGCTGCTGCTGTTTGGTGGTGTGATTCAGTCAAAACATATCTGTGCGTTAAGCTTTTAAAGCCTTTTTTATTTAAAGCAGAGATTGAGGTCAATGCAGAAAAATGTTCGTGCATTAAATTGCAAAATCTTACAGGATTCCTAGTCTCCTCTGTAAGCTTTTTCTCATGTAGGGCATGATCTGGCCCTAAATAAAGTAACTCTAATTGCCAATAAAATGCAGGCAGAAGTGACAGATTTTCACTTAACACACTTTTTAAAAGGTATAATTTCTTTGCAAAGTACTTAGCTGAATTTTATAGGTATGAATTTTTCTTTCTGTTCCATGGCAATTTAAAAAGACAAAACTGGGGGAGTGGGGGTGGGAAATCCTTGGTAGAAGAGTGTAAACTCTCCTATCACTAACTTGTATGCAATTTGATGGACCACTTTGACCTATTATATGAATAGGAGGCTAGCATTTAAGAAAAAGCGAAGTCTGCTCTATAATTCATATATGATAAAGCTGGTGCCCAGGAAAAATGTGTATTGAAAAGCCTGTTAATACAGGTATTCCGTGTGTGCTGAACAGACCTCTTAAACCTTCCATGCCACGAGCATTTTATTTAAGACATCATATGCATATAAAACAGCCTCCCAAACTGGAGTGCCAGAGGAAGTTGCTATGCCGCGGTTAATCAGCCTGAGCTATTATCAGCGCTGAAGAGGAATTTGCCATGCAATGTCTGTGGTTGGCATCGCCACAGAAGGCCCCCGTGACCCAGTCCTTTTACAAGCAAACTCCCCCTGACTTCACCTTGTCTGATGTGCTGGCCCAGCCCTTCATATCAGCAAGATCCCAGCCACAACTGAGTGACCGGCATGAGTGGATGTGCAACGAAACCTGCCCCAAGGGACCACGCGAGGGACTGAGGAAACAGTGGGGTCCTGAGCAGAAGGCCCCTTTATCTGGCAGTGTCAAAGGGCCTTGAAACAGGTCTGAATGTGATTTACTCCAGCTTTCAGGCCCCTTTGTGGTGTGAAGGGGCCTTAGTAAAAATAAGAATCAGACCCTAGAACTTACATTCCCTGCGCCTGCCCTTCCCCCTCAGGCACTTCCCTAGAGGGTGGATTTTTTTTAAAGGAAAGGAACCCCACTGTCCCCTGAAATACTACGAGTGGGGCGATTTCTCCTCTCTCTTTAAGAGAACGCTCTCATTCCACAGTCTCCATTTCGCATGCGCGTCCATGCTAACCCCTCCTCGTCTCTCTGGGTGCGGCTCGGAGTTCCACTGGTATTTTGGAAAGGAGCCAGCTCCCCTGGTTCACAGGAGATTCATTATTTCCCCCAGCGCGTCCCTTTAGAGCTCTGAACCTACTGGAAGCAGCAGCTCGAGCAAGGATAACGCTGTGTTGCAGCCGGGTTGCCTTTTAAATGAGAGCTTTATACTCCTCTTTAGCAGATTCTGCTGCCCTTGCTCAGGTGGAACTCAACAGGACAAGGGCCAGAAGCAAGTACTCCACAATGGGAATGAAGGTGGTGCAACCTGAGGGTCAGAATGCGAACCCTTGACTCCCATTGGTGAGCAGTTATCACACGATTAGCCCCAATGGCGTCAGTGGGAGTAGGCTTATGAGCAACTGCTCATCACCATTAGGCTCTGGGGTGGATGCTAGCTTTGCTGATGTCAACAGGAGTTTTCCCTTTGACTTCAAGTCCAGGATTTACCCCTGGCCATTAGCAAAAAGTTCATGGGGAATGTGTCTCTTCTTGCAACCAACTCTGATAACTATTGGGGGGGAGGCAAGAGGGGGGTGGGTTTGATTTGTTATAACATAATCGGAACAGCACCTCACTTTCTTCCTGAATGCAGTTTCTTGCTGTGTGCAGTATACTGCCGTTTCCTTCAGTGTGTGGGAATTTCAAATGCAACTAATTCCATTTCTGCCAGAAACAAAGGACATCTAACTCTGTGTGCCATCCACATTGGGAGCACCGGGGTGTTTGTAGCGCCGGCGCCTGCCCGTTTTCTTTTCTTCCTTTCTCTCCCGTTGTTTGAGGAGACTGCAGAAGGTTCTCTCAGTTTTAAGGAGTTTCGTTTTTCAGCTCAAGGGAAGTCCAGCGTCTTGAAGCATAAACATGGCTGGGCGCAGGATGGCTTTAAGCCTGGCTCCTCAGAGCCCTTTGTACCCACTGCTCTTTTGAAAGCCCATCGTAGTAGCTTGTTTTGCTTGAATTTAAGTCCACCAAGATTCGCCTTCCTGATAAAGTCCGGACCTTACCCACCGAAGTGTCCAATCTGCGAAGGAGCGTGCATGCTCCTGGGTGGGGAACAGCGTCGTCCTTTTTCACCCTGGTGCTGCAGCCAAACTGAAAATGGGCCGCTGCCCACGGGGCCGATGACTCCATGCTCAGAGAGGCGCGAAAAGCCAACAGGTGTGTACACAACGTGCTAACCGGCTGAGAAAATAAGGCTTGGGATCTGTGCCCTGGGAGTGGCGGAAATGCCTGGGACTAGCAAGCACAGTGACACCGCAGAGGGCCCTCTCTGTCTCCATGGATCCTAACCTTACGGCTGAGCCTCCACACACAGGTTCCTCACAAGGACAGCAGCTTACCTCTTGCCCTGTGTACACCTCGTGAGCCTGGCAGGGGATACTTCTCCCATTAAAGCCTTGCTCTCACCAGACAACCCTGTGGGCTCACATTGGCTTGCCATGCAATGCCCCCAGAGAAGATTCAAACCCTCCATACAGCCCCACTCAATTCAGACCTTCCCTCGCCGGCTGCAGGAGAGAGGTTTGCTCTTACAGAAGTTCTCAAGGGGCTGACTTGAGTCGTGTACTGACAAGATATCCCCAGACCCAGTTTCAAAACAAAACGTTAGTCTCATGCACGGTAGGAGGTGACTGCTGGATTGTTTTCAATCAACTGCATCAAAACTACTTGTACATTTGAGAATTCAACATTGTTTTTCCAAAACAACAACCACCACGAAAACCCAGCATGTGCAAGACATGGGCATAGCAATCAGTTTCAAATGTGTGTTTGCAGCTGCCCCTCCCCATCCACCGGGCCATTGTAAATACTCCGGCTTTTCACCTGGATGGTGCCTCCCATCTGCAGATGCCTAGGCACTGTACGACACTAACAAAGCAAGCTTCCCAGCACCGTGGGAGGCAGGGGGGTATTGTTATCCCCGCTGGACAGAATGGGCAGGGGAGACGTGTCTTTTCGGGTGTCTCAAGTTGGGCCCTAAAGATAAGGGGCTGCTTTTGGAAAGGTTGGGCTAAATGACTTGTCCAAGTCTGAGGCAGAGCCAGGAATAGAGTCTAGATCTCTTGACTCACCTGTCTGTGATCTGAGTATTCGATCCTGTGCCCCTTTCTTACGCTACCCATGACATCAAACAATGGGCCTTCTGCCCTGCATGACAGTGCACCTTTAAAAATAGAGATCCAGGCATTATTCACAGATACAGCGAAGGACAAATGGAATTGTGCTGAGGACGTTCAAATGGAACCTCATGGTACTGACAGATGCAGTGAGGGCAGAGTCCTGGGAGCCAAGATTCCTGGATTTTGTCCCCATCAGCCACCATTGACTCACATGGGGATTCTGAACAAGTTATTTAAACCCAACCTCATGTTACGCCTCTATGAAATGCCAGGTGTAATAATACCTCCCCTCCCTCGCAGCCACATTGCGAGGCTGAATTGTTTGGTAAGTACTTGGAAATCTTCAGCTGAGAGGCATTACAGTACTCATGTGAGTTCAAATATCATTACTACACCTGAAGTCCAAATAGCAACACTTCCTGGACAAAGCGTTCTCATAAATGTTTTTTTGTCACTGTTGCTGCAGCTTTTGGAGTGCTGAGAAAGAGGAAAGTCTTGCTAGACTCCAAGAGGAGATCAGGTTCATTGGTGCTCATATCCTGGAAAGCCGCATCTGGAATTTGGATGCACTAGATTTATTTTTCAGTCCCAATCGGAGACTTCAGCATTCCCTAAAAGTAAAGGGGGAAGTTGCACTGGAAAATCTCAGTGGTATGGTACGCTGTGACTCAGATGCTGTCTGAAACTGATTTACTTCTGCTGGACTCTGAATTGGGATGGATCTATATGGGACACACGCATTGGAGCATCGTTGTCTTGTTTTCAAACTGTTGACCGTGAAGTGTTAGATTTTGTTCACTCTCCTGGATCTCATGTATAGCTGCAGTGAACCTTTTGCCAAATGTTTGTGTGTGGTTCTGGAGTAACAATTGTTTGAGCTACATTCCATTAGCTCATGCACAGCGTGTAAACACGGCCAGACATTCAACCTGAGCGCTTCTCTCGGGACATGACTGGGCTGCTCTTCGGAGGGCCAACGATCACCTGCGCTTTGTTTCAGAGTGAATAGCTCCACTCAGTCTTTGCTGTATGTTGTCTAATTATAGACATTATGTTGCAAATGGCTTTGGAAGCTGTTAATGGTATTACCGGTGTTATTCTTCTAGCTGTTAATTATAACCGATTTGCTTGGGATGCTTTCCCGGTTTTCAGTTCAGAGTTGTAATTGCTCTCCATGTTCCCTGATGTCTTGCAGTTCAGGGTAAATCCTGTAGTTTTGGTAGATTATGTTCATCTCCCCTGCTGAAAATGGTTGTATAGTGTTACTTGTGAAGAATGGCTGCCATGCTCCACCCCAGAGTCGGCTGCATTCCTGCAATGGGCAAGTGCTGCAGCTATGGGCCCGGATTCAGCAAGATCCTTATGCATGGGGCTAACTTTACTCTGGTAAGTCCCACTGCATTTTAAGTGAGGCACATGCGTACGCTCCTTGCTGAATCAGAGCTGTGGTCCATAAAGCAGTATAGGATTCTTCCTGCTAGGTCAGCAATCTAAGGTATTATTACTAAAGTGCTACATAAAGGTGGGACATTATTATAGGGTAGGGGAATGGGAAAATAGTAGGTGGATTGCTTCTCTTTTATTGTCACTAAACTCTAAAGGGGTCTGTTCACTCTGCACAGAAAACCCCAGATTTATACAGCAAGCCGGAGTGCTTTGGTTTTGTTTGGTTTTGTGTGTTTTTCAGGCTTGTTCTTACATTTTAAAAATACCAATAAAGCAAACACTGAAGAAAAGGCTTTTGGAAATTCTGGGCCCAGTCCTGCACGCAGGGCTTCTGCTGCGCTCCCATGGGGATTTTAGTGCATGAAGAACTTACAGGATTGTACTTTCTCTGCTGTGAGGGGCTGTAAATCTTTACTACCAAGAGCTGATAAAATTCAACTTCAAAACAAAGCAAAATAAACTTGCCTTTATTGATAGCTTTCTTAGCTCTCCTCCATTGTCGGTCATTAGCATGGTTTCCCCTGCCTTTCCAGCCCTGAAATCCTTGTTTAGATAAACTTGAAAGCTAAAGGAAATTTGGCAGGCAAGGTCTTGCCCTATGGGAAGGGCAGATAGTGTCACCTTTAATGTAAACACGTTCTATTGACTGGGGCTGGGAATTACTTGTCAACAATAAAGCTACCTTATGTGGTGGCTGTGTGTACACAGTTACATACAATGGACACGGCTTTTATGTTTGGTGAGCTAACCTATTAACGCTGGTCAGGAAATGAGCTGGGGAACAGAACTGAGTCAGTCACTTGACTCAGATTAGTGTGTGTGTGCCCGCCTGTGCATGTGAGTGCATTGTTTGCAGTGTGGTAGCCGTGTTTGTCCCAGGATAGTGGAGAGACAAGGCGGGGGAGGTAATATCTTTTATTGGACCCATTTCTGTTGGTGAAAGAGACAAGCTCTTGAGCTCCACAGGGAAGATATGACCTCACCCACCTTGTCTGTGTGTGCGTATAATAGATATGGATGTATTGGGACTTCTATAGGGCTTTTAACAATGAGCGTAATTAACGATTGGAACAACTTACCAAGGGCCGTGGTGGATTCTCCATCACTGACCATTTTAAAATTATGATGGGATGTTTCTCCGAAAGCTCTGCTCTAGGAATTAGTGCGGGGCACGTCTCTGGCCTGTGTTACACAGGAGGTCAGACTAGATGATCACAATGGTCCCTTCCCGCCTTGGCATCTATGGATCAATTAAGCTGTTTCCCAGCCTCTGTTGGCTGCATCCTAACAAGCAAATCAACTTGATCCGATGGCGCTGTGGTTTGACTCTTGCCTGGCTTATTTAGGGATGATGAGAATAAACACGAATCCGAAGACTAGAACAAGTGCAAAATAACAAAACTTTCCACACTGCGCTAGAGTAAACCAGGAACTGTGCCATCCAGCCAGTGGAGTATCAGGTTTGGGGGGGAGGGATAGCTCAGTGGTTTGAACATTGGCCTGCTAAACCCAGGGTTGTGAGTTCAATCCTTGAGGGGGCCATTTAGGGATCTGGGGCAAAAAATCTGTCAGGGGACAGTACTTGGTCCTGCTAGTGAAGGCAGGGGACTGGACTCGATGACCTTTCAAGGTCCTTCCAGTTCTAGGAGATGGGCATATCTCCATGTATAAACTTTATAAAAGGTTTACACCAAAAGTAGAGCGTCGGAGGCGGCCCCTCAGCTGGTGCGATTCAGCATGTTTCCAGCAGGGATGGCATGGAGCTACGTTGAGGCGTACGAGCTGAGGATCTGGCCCCTACACTTTTGGTTGGGGGGCTTTCCAAACTCTCCCTCAAAAGCCTTAGAACCAGGGCTTTCGTTCCACACCAGCGGTGAATTTCAAATGTCCTCTTGCCCAGACTCAGCCGCCCAAGGGAATGATTTCAGCAGGCCTTTGTGAAGGGTCCTGAGTTGAGCAGGTGTCTTGCCTACGAGGTGGTGGTTGGTGTCCCCTGTTTGGCGAAAGCAGCCGCCGGAGCAGCTATTGAACTCCCCTTGCTGCCAAATGTTTTCACGATGCAAAGGCTGTTTGCCAATGGGAAAAAATGCTCCTGCTGTCTATCTCAAAGGGTTATTTTGCCACGAGAACAGTGCCCCAAGCGTTGCCTCGGCCCTTATTCAGTCTGCCCAGTGGCCCCTGCAAAAATCCTAAATACCAGGCTGCACGTTGCTGCTTCAGAGAACAGAAGTAATGGGGGAGGATGCACAGCAGCTGTGGATGGCTCTGGGTGTCAGCCCACGTGTTTGAGAGTAATCAAAGGCTTGGTCTACGCTACAGACTTATGTGGGTGTATAACTAACCGCAGGTACCGACCAAACTCCTGGGGTAGACAGCGCAATATCAGTGTGTGTGTGTGGGGGGGTTCTCCCGTCCACACAGCTCCCGCCTCTCGGCGAGGTGGAGTTCCTGCACTGATGGGAGAAGCTCTCATGTTGGATGGAGTAGGCAGAGTCTTCACTAAGCGCCACAGCGGCGCTGTATGTGTAGACAAGACTTGGGTGGGGGCAAAGAACCCCTGGAGAGTGTGATGTGTGAACTCCACCCTCTTTGGGGAGGGGTATAAATAAAAGCTCTTACCCGTTATCCTCCTCTCCCCGCGTGCCTGGGGGGGTCCGGCAGAACATAGCTTGCTTCTCTGGGTTTAACATGAGGCCGTTGTGTGACTGGAACATGCTGGCTTTTCCTTGACTGAAGTGACTCTCACTCCTGAAGGCTGCAGGAGTGCAGGCAATTGGTTAGGTGCTTTTCTTCTGCAGTTACTCCTCTGATCCTGGCCCTCACGTTCGGACCGTCATTTTTTCTGTCTTTGTTCCTTCCTGAGCTCTGTACATCTCTCTCTGGTGCACCAGTTGTAGGTACAGGCTAGATGGGAGCTGAGCAAACACCCCACCCCCTACCCCCACAGCTCTCCCAATGTGCTTCAATCCAAACTTGGAACATGGCTGAGCGTCAAGCACCAGACCAGCAATTGTGCAAAATCACAGGCAGACTGTCACATGCCCTCTCCATGGATGGACACAGCTCTCCAGAGACTAAAAGACACCAAGCGACCCCCCCGTATCTCCATCTCCCAACACCGGCATCTGCGGTGTGTGTAGGTTGTAACTGTGTTGTGCCGTTGTTTTCCAAGTGCCGTGCCTTTACATTTCTACAGCATCTTTCTGGCTGCCATTTTGTGACCAATCTGGCGCAGCATGTTGGAGAAGAGGCATGCTTTGCCGTCCCATGGAGACGTCATGTTTGCTCTTCATTGTGCGTCTGCAGTTTATTTAATCTAAAATAAGCCATTTGGGTTGGTTCTTCTCTGTCCGTGGAAAAGCGTAACAACATCCCCTTGACCAGGTGGGAGTCAAACTCTGAGTCTTGGCATGCTATGCGCTTTAGCTATTTAAAGGCTGAATTTTTCATCTCAGACGTCTAGACCCTGTACCACATCCTACCTGTTCACTCTCTCTACTGAGATCAACATCCAGCAGGAACAGAATCTTCACCTACTTGTGCACCAGGCAAGACTTGCTCTTTCGTAAGCACTCTCCTTGGATACCCCTTGAACCTCTCTTTGCACTCTGCCTCGACCTTCAGATGCCATTCTTACCTCTGTCAGTTCCCTGAGTATCTTCAGAACCTCATCCTGGCCGACATCCGCTACCTCTTGCTTGACTCAACCAAAGAAAAAGCTCTCAGAACCCTCCCGTAACAGTGCGCTCTGCAGAGAGCTAGTTGGGGTTCTTTTATTTCTGGTTTTGAAGGAAAAAACAATGTCAGGAGTGCGTACACGCTATCACAAAAGAAGGGGAACTTTTTAGACGCCTTACTCTTCTCCGGGTTCCGCACTGTTTGTGTAGACTTAAGAATGGAAGATGCGACTTCCCATGCTCCAGTCACGCTTGTTCACATTATGTGGGCTAATCACGTTTGTTTCATATTGCAACCCTCAGAGCTTGACTTTGCAATAACCCAGGAGCTTTCAGGCTTAAGGGAAACAGTATGTTACTACTAATCTGAAATGGAAGGAGTCTCATAGCCCAGAAGAAACTAGAAGCAAGTTGACAGTACAATTCACATTGTCATCCGCTTATTTCCTGGGTGTAGGATTCCCTCCCAGAATCCATGTCACTTTGTTTGGCACAGCAGAGAACATTGGGGTGCCTTTAGGCAGGAAAAGTGAAAGTTAAAACTGTTATTTTTATTGTTATTGTTTTGAAAGCTGCCATCTGACGCACACAACACGTTCAGTTAAAAATGTGAGATTTTCTTTTCATGCTAACTTTGTCTGGTCACATGAAAACACTACACGGAAAAAGAAAAATAACTTATTGGGGAAGTGGTGGTGGGGAAGCCTGATTTATAATGAGGCTTTGAAAGCATCCATTTAAATCCATGGGAACCAGAACACTTCCTTCCCTCTCCAATTGCTTTTTTTGAACCAGGTAAATTTTAATAACCTACAATCAAAAATCTGCTATTTCAGTACGGCCCTGGTGTGCTATGTATCAATTAGCAACAGACATTCTTGGTCACTTTACCACATCTCAACAGGACTGGAGCAAAGATGAAATGAGAAAGTGATGAAAATGATAATCATTTTAGGGAAATCATTGAATAAAAACCAGAATTGCTGTGTAAATACCATGGAACGGTTTGTGTGATGTGTTAAGCCAGCGATAACTAACTTTCAATGCAAAACCACCTTGTTTCACACCCCTTCCCCCCACTTTTCCTAAAGAGACTAGCTCTTCAATCAATGATGTCTCCCGCTAGCCCTAGGAGCTAGGGAAATAACATCCTTGTTTTACAGATTGGGATGCCGAAGCACAGAGAGATTAAGGCCAAAACTTTCAATCCTGAGTTCCTAAAATCATCTGTCTAAATCCCCATTTAGGCCCCAGTCCCACAAGCTGACCCAGGCCAGTGGACCTTACAGCTACACTGAACCCCACTAAAGTCACTGGGTCCACTTTGCAAGATCAGGGCCTTACTCACTTACATGAAAGTGACCTGATGTCCAAGTACTATATATGATCTCCTGATGCTAGGACAGGGACACAGGGAAAGCTACTTAGCGTGTAACATCTTTGGGGGCCGAGCCTGACTTTTTGTTCTGGGTTCGTAGCACACCGGGTCCAGGATACAGTAATACAAATAATAATATTATTGCCCTTTGGGCCCTGATCCTGCAAGCACCTATCTGCTCACATGGTTACACTGCTCTAATATGCATTACTGTTTGTGGGCTCCAGGTCTTCGTCTAGGAAGCTGCTCTTCCTGCTTCTAACACCCTTAGATTCTAGATGTTTGATTTGCAGCGAAGAGCGTGATCCTACTCCCACCAGTGTCAATAGCAAAAATCAAACCGCCTTCAGTCGGGGCAGAATCAGGCGCTGTGAAAGCACAATCACTTTACTCTCTTTCGCCTGTTTTCAACTCCACTCCAAGTCAGTGGGAAGCGTGGCTGTCCAGCGGGCTCTCACTGACTCTGCTGGACCGAGCCCAAAGGACTGAAACGCGTTGGCTATTCAGTCCCACTGAGATACAGCACTACCAGGAGCCTGCCTGCTGTAAGATCAATTAACCTTTCCTATTAGTGAAAAATTAACAAACATGTGCAAGCCCAAAGCAAGCGCTGAGGACAAAGTGCAATTATTTGGGGATTTATCATAAATCATTACTTCCTTTGCCAGGCAGCAGGGCGGCTTCTCCGGCTTTCTGAAGCAAGCTGTTCTTGGTCAGCATCTTTTGCAGCAGGCTGGGGAATATTGAATGTGGCTAAGGGTAGTTTTTCCTCTGGGCTGATCTGAACACTTCAGGATAGCCCCCAGTACTCCTGCATTACCAACGACAAAATATGTCACTACTGGGGGTGGGTTTCAACTCTTGTCATCCTTGCTTGGTAATATTCCCACTTAGCATTGATCAGACACTATTCTAATACCAGAAGATTGTTGAGTGCAGTGTTATGTTAGCCGTGTTGGTCCCAGGATATTAGAAAGATAAGGTGGGTGAGGAACTATCTTTTATTGGGATCAACTTCCGGTGGTAAGAGAGACAAGCTTTCGAGCTTCCACAGAGCTCTTGAAAGCTTGTCCCTCTCACCAACCAAAGTTGGTCCAATAAAAGATCGTTCCAACCCACCTTGACTTGCTAATATCTTGAGGTACTATTGAGCGCCTGCTTTGGTTTATGAGTAACGAGTGGATGCACCGACAAACCTGGTTTATTACTGTCTTAGGGCCCAATCCTGAAAACAGTTACTATACGCATACTTGCTTCAAAGAGACAACAAGCGGGAGTAAGCAAATGCATGGGAATAACTACTTGGTAGGATTGGGCCCTTGGGTATCATTCCAGTACAATAATGTTCTCTCCTTGGTACAAATGTAATGAATGCAGGCCCAGGGCGCGCATCACGTTTCTTGCCTAAATAGGTGCCACAAACTACTATGGATGCAAAATTAACCCTACTGGGAAGGTGAGTACCAACTGCACCAGTCACGGGGCCCAGGTTAATATTTTTTTAAATTTTATAATAATTTACATAGTGTATTTTATCTGAAAGGATCTGCCTGCATCAGTCAAACTACAGGATTGGAGCCTATGGGCCCAGTCCTTCAAACACCAATACAGCTTTGCTCAGATGGGTAGTCCCCTCATGACCTACTCCTCCGCACAATGTTCACAGCGCTAGGCCACGCATGAGGGAGATGGGTTCTCAGAGGTGCTGGGCGCCTATTGACGTCAGTTGGAAGGCCGGCTGGTTCTGACAATAAGGCCGAGCAGCACATGCGAAATGCAGTCCCAGCTCGGATGCGGAGCAGCACACAGCCCACACCCTGCAGAGTGCACAAAGCCAGCCGATCCGAGTTGCCCAACCTCCGCCCAGAATGACCTCAATCCATAATTCACGCGACCTGGCCCTTCCATCGCAAGTTCCTGATGAGGCTCTCAAAGGGCTGGGCTCCCCCTCTGGGAGCGAGGGGAAAGAGCCTCACTTGGGGACGGAGACACGGAGGCCCAAAGGGCTGGGGGCCAGTGTTTTCACACCTCACGCGAGGCACCTCCCTCAAAGGAAGACGCCCTGATTGTCGGAGTTCCCGTGCAACCCTGGCAAAGCATGCTCCATGCTCCTCCCCCAGAGGGTAACACCCTACTACTGCTGCCAGCCGGAGACCTTGCTCCCTTTAGCTCATGCTGGTAGGTGCTGACACCGGTCCCCCCGCAGGACAAGTCTCCCCAGCCCAAGCCACCCGGGGCCGGCAGAGCTCCTGGCCTGGGCTCGGCTGCAAAGCCTGAGCTGCAGGGGAGTTGGAGTGCCAGCCGGGGAGGAGGCGGCGGGAGAGAAAGCCCGGGCAGCAGGTGGCTGCCGCTGCTCCCGCTCCCGGGCTCGGCGGCTCCAGCCCGGACTTTCCTTCCCGCTCTGGTGACGGGGTGGAGGTTTAGTGGTGCCAGGAACTCCGCTCCCACGTGGGGCGGACTCCCAGGTGCTCCGCGGAGCGGCCAATGAGCAGCCGGCGCTCCGGTAGCCAATGACCCCGACACGGCTCGTCGCTTCAACAGCGGCGGGGCAGCCAATGAGCAGCGCAGGCCGAGGCGTTTGGACTGGGGGGGGGGTCCATTGTCCCCCCCCCCCCCCCCCGTGCATGTTCGGGGCCGGGGCTTGTTTGCAAGGGGGGGCTGCTCTTGCTCTGGGGCTGATGCGCGGAGCTGGGGAGGGGGGCACGAGCTGACCCCCCACGCTGCAGGGGAGGGAGGGGGCTCGCCTGTCACTGGGGGGGGGGGTCACTGCTCTCCTGCAAGGGGGGGGCGTCTTCGGCTCCCTCCTTTCTGGGGGTGGGAACTAGCAACCGGGCCCTGTCGCCCCAGGCCAACAGCCTCCCCCCCCCCCCCCCCCCCCCCCCCCCCCATTGCAGCCAGCCCGCCCCAGAGGTTGCAGGGGACACCTCTGCCTGGGGGGGGGGGGGGGGGGGCTTGTTGCCGAGGTGCGCGCGCCACCTCCTTTCCTTTCGGCGCGTCCCCCCGGTGTTAGTTAAATGGATACGTTTCATTACGAGGGAGCAAAAGCAAATATTCCTTTGCTACACAAAATCAAATTGATATTTAGCCTCTGCTTTGCTGCTTTCTGCCTGGCTCCTTCCCCCCGCCCGGCCCCGCCCCGCCCCGCCCGGCAGTGACAGATTGTTTGAGCTGCAAGGAGACGCCATTCAAAGCTAATTAAGCAGCCATTCCAAGCAGTATTTGCAAGCGGGAGGCTGAGAAGCGGCGGCGTTTGTCAGCGCTCGGGAACCCGCGTGGCTTTGACTGACAAGCCCGGCGCTGGAGTGGCAGCCCGGGCGGCCTCCACCAATGGCCAGCAGGCAGCCGGCCGTGCCCCTCGCTGATTGGCCGGGTGGATCTTTTTGATGGAAGGCTGCTTTTTTTTTTAAGGGCGGGTGGCGGCGCGGCCCCCACGTGGGGGGGGGGGGGGAAGGCGGGGCGGGTTGTGTCTGTGACGTGGGGCGCGAGGAGCCATTTTGTGCTAATAGCGGCGGCCCTGGTGCGGAGCTGGGGGCGGGTGTGCGGAGCCCCCAGCCTGGCCCTGGGTGCGGGGGGGGCGTCCCTCTGCCTTGCTCTGCTTGCACCCCTCCCATCCCCCCCCGGGCAGGCGCAGGATCCTCCCCGCGCGCCGATTCCCGCGTGGGCCGGACCTCACCCCACGTGTGTTTCCCCGCGGGGCCTCGGCCGAAGCCCCTGTTCCGCGCGTGGGAAGGGCCGGGCCAGGGTGATTCCCAGCAATGCCGGGGCTTGGCCCGCCGCCTGCCCCGGGGTGAGGCGCATTCCCGGGGGGGGGGGAGCCAGGGCCCAGCACCCTGGGCAGGGCGTTGGCGAGGCCGGGCCGCCCAGAGCGCCTTGGTCATGGGGGGGGGGGCCCCACCTGCCATGGGGCCTGCGGCCTTTCGGGGAGCGATCAAACGGCAGCGGGACGATCGGGGTGGGGGGGGGGGGGTAGCAATGGTGGGCCCCCCGTCCCCGCTTTGCACCCCTAGGCGCTTGTCCGAGCCGAACGGGCCTCGGAGGGGAGAGAGGCTGGAGGGCGGAGTTTGGAAAGACGGGGCGCTTAAAGGCGGCTGCAGATAAAACCTTCGCGGGGGTGGGGGGGGGGCTTCCCTGGGGGGGGGGTCTCTCGTTTGATGTAAAGGCTCAGTGCCCCCCCGCCCCCATTAGAATAAACCCCGCTTTGCACGGCGTGTAAACCCGCTGAGATCCGAATCGGTTCGGGGGAGCGTGGAACCCGGACTGCAATGACCCGAAGGAGACCTGGGGGGGGGGGGGTAATTGGGGGGGGGGGGGGGGACACAGGTAGTAAGAGCCGAACGGGCTGGGCTGTTCCCCTTTGGAGGAGCACCGGGCAGCCGCTCGGCCTCCTCCCGGAGTAGGGCACCGCAAAGGGGATGGTCGCTCCGCTTGGGGGGGTGGGTGGGTGGGGGGCCGTTCGGTGATTCCTCAGCAGCCCTGGGCCCGGGGGCGGGGGGGGGGGGGTTATCCCCTCTCCTTGACCCGACCATGTTATCGGCACTACATCATGAGCCGTGGAAACATGGACGTGAGCGAGCGCTTGCGTGTGCTGGGCTCCACCCGGCCGCGCTAAGGAGGCTGCGGGGAAGGTCTCGTTCGCAGGCGGGAGAAGGCGCCGACGCACCCGAACCGAGAGGTTGGGGGGCGGCGGGGGGGGGGGGGGTTCCCCACCCTCCGTCCCGTGATCCTGAACTCATGGGAGCCGCGGACCCCTCGCCAAGCAAAGCCCATCCCCGGGGCTGCTTCCCGGGGGAAGCGGATGGGCTGCACGGAGCGCCGGTTTCCACGCCGCGAGTGGCAACACAGCACGCGGGGTTCTGTCTACACGGCGTCACTTTCCCGATGCAGAGCGACTCTCCAAGGCCGGGCAGGCCCGGGGCTGTTTCCCCTCCCCGGCGGGGCGGGGCGCGGCGCGGCGCTGGCTCCGCTAGGAAACCCCGCGTGTCGCGCCCGCGAGCCCCCTAGCCGCGGAGGGGGGCAGGGCCGATGGCTCCCTTCCGACACAAGAGGGCATTGTGACGTTCCCGCGGCCGGCGCCCATTCGCCGGCCGCCCCGCCCCGCCCCACGTGGGCTCCCCGCGCTGCCATTGGTCCGGGGCCCGGGGAGGCTGGCTCCCTTTTTGTTCCACTTCGCTCCCTCCGTGGAGCGCTCTCTCGCGCGGCGGCCCGGCCCCTCGTGCGCGGCCGGCGGAGTGTGCGGCATCGCCGGGGTCCCGGGGCGCGCTGGCCGCGGCGAGACGGGCAGGGCAGCGGGGATCCAGCCGCAGCAGCATGTGTGCTCCGCCGGGGGCCCCCGCGGCTTGACCCCGCCCGGGGCCGGGACGCCCCTTCGCGAGCGGCCCCAGCAGCAGCCGCAGCAGCCGCCGGGCTGTGGAGTTATGGGGCCGGCGAGGAGCTGACTTGACGCCCGGGAAAGGGGACTCGCCGGGGCGCTCGCCCGGTTTTTGCACCCCCCCCCCCCCCGCCCCCCCGCAGGATTTGGGCTGTTCTCGGCGGCGAGCAGCGGGGCTGGAGCGTGGGCAGCGAGCCGGGGAGCGGCGGCGCCCGGGGGGGGTGACTCTCCGCGGCTGGGGGCCGGACCCCCCCCCCCCCCCCCGCCCCACGCGTGGGAAGAAGGGAGGGAGGGGCGGCCCCGGCCTCCCCCCCTCCCCCCGCCATGTGCGCCTTCCCCCGGAGGGGAGCCCGGCTCCTGCGCCCGGGGCTGGCCAGCTAGGCGCGCCGCCCGGGACTTCGCCGCTTCTTCCTTTGTTCCAGTTCTGGCCCCTCCGGGGGCAGCGTCGGGGCCGGGCCGGGCTCGCCTGGGAGCAGAAGGCGCTTGGGGTCGGGGCGGGGGGTGACTCGGTGGCCGGTGAACTCCTGCGATGTACCCCCAAGGCAGGCACCCGGTAAGTCCTCGCTGCCCCCACCGGGCGGTTCCCTTGTGACCCGCTTCCCTCCCCCCACCCTTTTATCTTGCCGCGGGGGGGGGGGGGGGGGTCAGCGTGTCCGTGCGTGGCGGGGATGCTGGTGCTCCGTTGAGACGGGAGGGAGCGGGCGGCCGCGGGGTACCGGGGGCTCTCCCGCTGCCAGGACTCGCCCCGACCCCCCTGCGAGCCACCCAGGGAAACTTCGGGGGGAGGGGGGTCTCAGACCGGAGCCGGTTCGGGGGGGAGGGCAAGGACTGGCGGGCCAGGCGTCTCCTCCCGGGCTGTAAACGGCTTGTTTTCTTCCCTGTGCGCCCCCCCTAGGCTCCCCACCAGCCTGGGCAGCCGGGCTTCAAATTCACCGTGGCTGAATCCTGCGATAGGATTAAGGATGAATTCCAGTTTTTGCAAGCCCAGTATCACAGGTAACGAACTCCCTCTGCCTGCCTGGCTCTCCCCCCTCCCCCCCCCCCAACAAAGGTTAAATGTTTAATGACAGATTCTAAGTGCGCACTAGAGCATGTATTAAAACGTCTTTAGAAGAACAATTTATGGCTCTGTGTTGACGAGCATCAATCGCCAGCCAAGGCTCCTTTTGTTCCTCCCTGTTTGTCATCTCGGGACTGCCCCGGTTTTTAACCCTCTGCCTCCTGGGCTCCTCGGAAAAGCTCTAGTGACCCTCCACATCCCTGCTGGCTGGAACCTTGGCTCCCCCCCCCCCCCCCCAATCCATTCCAAGAACCCCCCCCCCTCCCTCCTCTGCAAGGTTCCTGCTTTGCCATGAGGAATCCCCCAGAAAAAAAATTACCCGCTTGCTCTGCTGAAATTTCCCATCTTTCTAGCTCGCAAGACTTCTGCTAGCCTGCCATTGATTGAGCAGAAACCCGGGGGTACGAAGGGGTACATTTCAGGAGCTATTCAAAAACCAAACAAACAAAAACCAACTGATCTTGGGTGGCGTGTTTCGAAGAAGTGTTGCTCAAGATGGTGTCTCTTTCTCCCTGCTCCCCCCCCCCCCCCTTGACTTGTCACTTCATCACTGCGGGATCTTAAACATATATTTATTCTGTTTTATCCTCTTAGTCTTAAAGTGGAGTATGATAAGCTTGCCAACGAAAAGACCGAAATGCAGCGCCATTATGTGATGGTAAGAGACTTTAATCAGATTTTGCATCAGACTGCACATGGCATTCGCTGATAATGGAGCAGTTAAATGGGCCAGGGGGTGGTGGTGATGCGGGACCCTTAAAATGAATGTTGCCCATTCAGAGCAAGTTGGCTTCATTCTATGGCTTGCTTGGGGCTGGATGGTTCCTATCTCTAAACATTACAGCTGGCCCTTCAGTGTTCTCTGGCTGACTGGCTGTGAACCATCCTCTAAGGAAAAAACCAGTACTTTTGGTGGCCAGTCTTCCTGCCCTGTTTTGACAGGCACTGATCATCTTGTCTCCTCCCTTTACATTTACCAAATAATCTGACTTGTGCCCGAGGACAGCATTGGAAACCTAATACAAGTTTCCTGTTAACCCTCTCCCCTGACACTCCCAAAGAGGATTTTGAAGCATTTAGAGGCAGGAGTTCTGCTGACTCTGTATCACGAGAGTCCATGTTTGTATTGTTGCCTAGTTAAAACTTCAGCCCCCTGTAAGAACGCATTTTGCAACTTGCTGACCCTGGAGCGTTTGGACTAACTTCTGATGTTAGGAGACAGGGGTCAGACTGCTCCTTGTTTTGCCTGAGGCCAGAGAAGGCCTATTACGACATCATCTCTCCCAGTTGCTTTGAGGAAAGTGGATTCTTTTGTTGCTACAGAAATCTTGTCACTCTAGTTGCATTATAGGGGCAATAGGTGAGGTGATTCTTTTGATTTGTATTTCTAATCAATTTAGCGTGACCAGCGTTCATTTTCGAAGTGAGCGGAAAGAGCACAGGCCTGTTCCCTGGCTCCAAAAGAAGAGATGTAGGACATAGTGCAGAAAGAACGTGTAAAGGAAAAAGTACAAGATGTTTGCCAAACTGCAGTATATTAACTGTTCTATTCGAACTTATACATACAGCTCTGGGGAAAGAAAGAGTAGGCTGTTCAGTTTCTTCTAACTAGCTTATGGGGAGAAGATGAATGAAAAAAGGAGTATCTTCTTGTTAAATGTGTCTGGTAAACCCTATACACATGTAGCTATTACTTAAGATTTAAAATTTCCTTGTTTAATATGCTTTAAGCACAGTTCTGTCCAGGAGGCTTTTCTGATAATGGATTTATGCAAAATCAATGAAAAAATCCTTTTTTTGTTTGTTTTTTCCCCCCAGTACTACGAAATGTCATATGGTTTGAATATTGAAATGCACAAACAGGTGAGTGATTCTCTTCCGTATCCTGTCTGCCCTGAACCATGAACATGAAGTCCTGGTTTTGATAAATAAAAGTTAACTGCTCAAATTGTTGGTGTTACACCTGTGTGGAGCTGTTGACCATGAGTATATGTGAAATTGAGTTGATGGAAGTCCAACATTTTTGCATATGTTAGGGGAAGAGTTCAAGATTTTTTAAAAAATTATTTACAAGGAGAGATGAAAGTAATGCTGTGAACGTCTCATACTGAGATGTGTACCCGGCTTAGTACATCTTGTGTATATGATTAAACATGGAAAAACACAGCTAATTAATACAGATTTGATTGTTGGTGCAACTCAGCATTCTTTAAGGTCATACTTCTAAGTAATACCGCGCTGGAATGTATGACTTCAGAACAAAATTGTCTTGTAGGATTTTAGCAGCCACTGCAATGTGGCTCAACGCCATGTTTTACATCCTACATCTGGAAGGTGAAGAAATGTTTGCAACTTTTGTCTGCTCTAATGTATAATTTGCCTAAAGGGAGAACATGAAGGACTGTTGCAGAATGTGATGTGCTACCTTGATAAGATTAAAGCTAAAGAGCCTAAAGGCTGGGCACATGATGGTAAAACTTAAAGGAATGAAGTTATTATTGAGATTAGACCTGATTATTTGTGTTGCTGCTGCTTATTGATTTTAAAAGTAGTTCTAAGAACTTAAGATAGCTATAAGGTGACATCATCTTTGCAATTCATGAATCAAACCAATTTGACTCAGTGTTTTTGTTAAAAGCAATGTGAATCGCATTGACACTCTCCTAAATAACAAGGTACTGCTAGCAGACTAGATTCAATACATGTTGTTTAAATATACAGTGGTATGTGCCTTATTTATATCTTTTCTCCCCTTCAGTTCATACAGACTTGCTAGGTATATAGAATTATTTAAACAGTGACAAAAATAATTAACATTGTGTTGAGTCTTGCAAAATTTCTTCTTCCCATGCTGACTATCCATACTTCCCCCCCCCTTTTGCTGCTTCCCCTCTGACAGGATCATTGCCTGGCAAAGATGCACTGTGATTTACAGTCCTATTTTGATAGTTTATATGCATTCATCTGAAAAGAGAGAGCTGTAGATTATCTAGTATAGCTAAGTGTCCCCTTGTTTGGATAGTGACCTGTGTAGGGGGAAATGCAAAGACCTGTGAGATTGTCCAGATTGACTTTGTGGTTGCGTGCTTTGGGGAACCTATAGCATTTTCTGGCTCGATAAAGCCAGAGAGACCTGTGAGGATAGAGTTTCTACGTAGATCTCTTTGGGTGACAGGCACCTTTTGGTGCAGTTATATCCTCTTGCTAATGGGAGTTTCGTGCCTCTGTCAAGAGGACAACTGAACATTTTTGAACATTTTTATGAGAATACGTTAGGGACCTAGAACAAAACATGCTGCTTTTACTACAGGATACGTTTTGCCGCTACAACATACGCTAGAATTCTTTTCCTCTTTTAGAAATCTGACACATGCAGTGACACAAAATGAAATGCACCTTCTTTAGCAGCGTTTAGTGAGGCAAACTGTATGAAGGGTTCATCCTGGCTATTCTCTTTAAAGTGCCTAGTGGTAGAGCTGTAGTGGGGAGCTGCCGTTTTCTGTACCATTGTGAGCTGTGTTACCGTTTGTGTTTTTGTGAGAGTGTAAAAGGCCTCCTTCCCTTTAGTGGAATGTTGAGTAGTGGTGGTGGTACAGTGCAACAATGTTAGTTATGTACAAGTGTTTACATCTCGGGGCACTGTTCAAAACCACCGAACCCTGACAGGGAAGCCTGGGTGGATCTTGTGTTCCACCATTTTAAAGGTCTAAATAAGACTATTCTTCAAATGGTTCCTGAGTGGATCTTTCCTGGCTGCTTTCATCATCACGGGTGGCTGTATGTGCAGTACCTTATATTAGAATTGGGCAGGCTATCTGAGGTGAAGCTGTTTTTGTTGTTTGTTCACCAGTGGTGTGCTTGATGCTGCAGAAAAACAGAGCCACCAGCCCTGCCTTAGCAGCTGAAATGAACGTATAGTCTGTTTTCTGAATCTCAGGATTGGGTGAAACGAGCAAGGAGGACAACGGGGAGGGAGGGCGTGAGAACTCAGGAGAGAACAGCAAGTATAATCTAAAAGGGTTTGTCACTCTTCCTGACTGCAAGGGCTTTACCAAATAAATCCTACCACTAATTGCAGTGTGGGTCCTGGGTGCATCTGGCTGAGGGTGGCTAGTCCTGAACAAACAAGTTTATCAGCTGACCTGTTTAGCGGTTGACTTGTGTTTATCTGCACACAATCAAGTAGACTGGAGTGCTTGAATTATTCATGCAGTGTCCTGCCCTCCAGACTTGACTGCTTGTGATTACATCTGCCTGAGACAAACACTGATGGATACTTCATCTTTAAGCAAAAGGGGATTGCCTGTCTGTAGGCTTATATAACAGATTATCTCTTCTACATTGAATATTAAAAGAGTGTGTGTTTTTTCTCTTTGCCAAATCACAAAGAGAAATAAGAATAAAGGTGATTTCATGAATGACTCCATAGGCTATATGTGAGGAATTATGTATGAAGTGACAACTCTCTCTATTGCATATGATTCAGGGAATTACTCCTAGTGTCTGCCACAGTCTTTTGTGGTAAATGCTGTGTTACCCAAATTCAATCTTCTTAAATACAAGTTTTACCTGGGTAGGATTTAAATATATATTTGCTGCCCAGTCACTTTTACTGAGGTGGTGTTGTTTTTTTTTTTGCATTGCATCCATTTTATTGGTCCTACCTTGCTTTTTATCATCTAGAAAGATTTGGATGAAATAATCGCATTGAATAATCCAGAAAAGCAACTAATCACGTTTTGGGAGACAGAACACCTGGTGGTAAACACCGCTAGTTTCTAGTTTTGATGGCTAAGAGCTCAGCACATAAGCATTTAGTTAAACTAAGACTTTGGCCTTGGAACACATTTAAACCATATTGACACTTTCATGAGAGAATCCTGCTTCTTCTGGAATATTCCAAGAACACGGTATACTTTATCATTCTTGTTAGCAAGGCGTGCCAGATGATAACTCGTTAAACACTTGAGAAGCCAAGTAACTGCTTATTATGATACTTTCTGACATCTTAAGGTAGAAACAAATAGTTTCCAGCTATTTTAACCCTTAGTGACAGCTGGCTCATGAATTCCCACCTTTAACTCCTGTTGTTTTCTGTATTAATGTCAGGAATCCTGGCAGCAGATCTAAAGATACCTGTTCTGAACTTTATTCCCTAAAGTAGCCTTGTTTGCCTTCTGCTGTTGCAGGTTGTGGCTCGCCCCTCCACACCCCCTCCCTGAATTTAATTCTCATCAGTGAAGCTCTCCACTTTGCTAATAATGATAGCAGCCGCAAATAGCTTTCAACATGCCATTGACAGCCTGTTTGGAGAGAGCACTTGAAATAGTGCTAGACAGCTGAAAGTACCCATAATTGTGTACCAGAGTGAGAACCACACTGCTTAAGGACCTTATTTTCATGTGCTTAAAGAGACAATATCCTGGTTTCAACAAATGCTTCTAGTGCTTCACGGGCAGTATTTATTCACCCCTCCCTTTTTGATTAAGGTTTCATGGGGTGGGAGGGCACAGATAGCAACAAAAATCCCTGATTACTGATGAGCAAATGATATAAAATCAGACCAATCTGAATTGTACGCTATGGGTAAATGTTTAAGCTAGACCTTTCCTTTCAACAAAGGGGGAAACTTGGCTTCACTTAAACCGGAGAACCTCCAAGTTTAGACGGGGGATTTGAAAGATCATTTAGTAAGACTTTGGTTTTTTTCCCAGGGACATCTTTTAATCTCCTTTTTTTGGTTAGTCACTGAATAGCGTTGGTGCCACGTTACAGTGTGGCCAGCAAAGCATATCGCGAGAGACTACCCTAGTAATCCGTGGATTTTACAGGGTTCAAACACCAGGTTGAAATCTGCTGTGGAAAAAGCCAGTATTTTGGCAAACCCTTCTTTAAATTGTGACTGGTAAAAGAAAATGGACTGAATTCTGCCCTCAGTTGTACATATGACCCCTTGAATTCAGTGAGGGACTGTGGGTGTATAAGATGAGAATTTGGTTTTTATTCCTTTGCCAAACTCGAGCCAAAAGAGCTTGTTTTTGACGCACCTATTTGAACCTCCTTACAGTGATTTAGATTGAAAGTGCCTCCCATCAATGTACAGGGGGGTGCTGCACATTCAGATGTATGGAGTAATGCATCCAGGCGCTTGCTAGGGTGGTGTGTTCTGAACATACTTGAACACAGGTTTGAAAAGTGGCTACTGGGCATGCACCTTAGCTGCTTTTCATAACTTTTTATTTAAGTATCAAAATTCCACGCGGCGTGCTCCTCCCCGGGGCAACTCCACTGACCTCAGCAGACATACCCGCCCCAAGGATGAATTTGATCCGGTACTTCCTCAATCCTATCCCTTTCCAGTCGGCGTTTTTGCTGCAAGATGCAAAGTGATGTCGTGTCTGTTCTGGAGGAGAGTCCGCTGTGATGTTGGAACATCCTGGCTTAGGTGCCTTCGCTGGCTGCATGTGGCTAACCTGCTGTGTTCTTACAGAAAATTCTGAGGCTAATTGACTTGCTGCTGACTGTTTCTATGCCAGTTGGCAAGGCAGTGGTAGTGACTGCACTGGAATTGTTTGGGTTGTAGCCGTGGTTGGCTTTGAAGGTGTATCGTAGGGGTGCTCCGACGTGCTATGTACTGACGCAGGCTGTGCGCCAAGATTTCAAGTGGGTATCTGTGGGTGGTCAAGCTGGTGCAAGGTTAGACCGTTAGAAATGCAGCTTCACTTGTACTAAAGTGAAGACAAGGTTTTGGGAAAGGAACTGGCTGAGGACAAATGATGTCACGGGCTGTGGAGTATTGCAATGTCTGTGCCGGCATCAGTACAGTGCAATATGTTGTCCTGTTTGTTTAATCCTCTCATCACGTTGGGTGCAGAAATGATGACACTGACACAAGCAATGAGATTCCAGGTTGAGACGGTCGCTCTGCCTTGAACTTGCTGTGTGCTGCAGAACGTGTCCGTGAGTACAGAACTTGGGCATAACTGGCCGAGTTAGAAACCGAATAGCTTTTGAGATTTTTAGTGTGGGTGTTAAGTCAGTTTATGGGAGACCTTCAGTGTTTCAAATCCAGTTCCACGTATTTTGTAGGATAAAAGGTGATTCGTATTTTTTAAACGTCACTCTGTCGGGTCCATTTCTGAAGACGGAGCAGTAGACGGGTGTGTCCGAAACCGAGAGCGATCACTGCCGTGCAGGGTTAGAGTCCCTTAATGCAGTTGCATCCAATCCTGCTCTCTCCATACTGTTTGCACGAGAGCCTTCTGACTTCATTGTCTGCGCTCCAGTTGTGGCCTGTCTGTTCTAGAGTGCTGTGGGTTCTGGTAGCCCTGTCCTTTTTCAGCTGTAACCGCCCCGAGGCTAAAGCATACTGATAGCAGGGCTGGCTGTGTGTTCTTGATGGGGCAGGATTTATAACCTGTGCAGATGTTCTCTCTCCTTCCTTCACGGCTCCAGCACCCCCGCCCTGACTAGAACCACAAACCCGAGATGGGACTTGTGTAGCCGGTCAGATTCCTGGGAGGGCTGGGGAGAATTCATTAAGATTCAAGACTTGCCTGTCTCCTTGCACTTTTTTAACAAGCAGTTTGGATTTGTCCCTGGCATTCTACAGTACAGCCCCATGTGAACTTCCATATACACGTTTCCCCCCTTCATCTCCCACCCACACTCCCAGCCCTTCCATTCTGCTGCATCTCCCTCAAGTCAGGTGGGGCTCTGCTGTTGCTCCCGTAGCACCCAAAGGTGCTCCCATCCTGGCAGCACTGGGCCTCATCCTCCTCTGCTCCCCTTCCCCTTAGAGCCAGGCTGTATGGCAGCTGGTTGGAGGCGTGGATGGGCATTTGCCCTCAGGAGAGGGGGCTGGAGAGGAAGGAGCCCAGCCTCCATGCTGTGAAGGACTTAGTGGCTCAGGGCCTGGTCTCACACTGCTCCCAACAGAGGAGATCTGCTTCAGCTGTTCCTTCCCTCTTCAGAAGCAGCTACAGGTCGCTTCTGGGCAGGGTGGTGCCCCCTCCCGCAAGCTCCTGTACCCGGAAGTGGGGAGAGTAGAGCCTGGGCCCCAGCCTTTCTGTGCAACGGCAGCAATGATTTGCAGTGAACCCAGAGTCTGGATTGCGCCCTGAAAACTCATCTCCTCGGGTAGCCGTGCCGGCGGCTAGCCTGCCTCCCCCGGCTGCAGGCTCATGGAGGATGTGATTCGGGGTCAGCTGGATGGAGTTCCGTGCGGTTCCTGTGAATCTGTGCGCCGGATCCCGGGGTGAGGCTGAAACTCACCTTTGCGTTGCCCTGGTCCTTTTTGTAACGGGGCACTGTGTAAAAGCAGCCAATTACCTGCTTCACCATAGCCCAGGCTGCGGTGGCGACAGGGTTGCAGAAGATTGCCGTAGCACAAGCATCTGACCATGGCTCCCCGCCCTCCAGTCGTGTCTCTCTCCTGCACCAGCAAAGCAAAGTGCTTAGTGGGGCTGGGCCGGTTTACCCCAGCCGCAACTCTGGCCCTGCACATGTCGTGATCACTCACCCGTGGCTGAAACGCAGCTGTCGCTCCGCAGTGCTGAGCGGGCGTTCTCAGACATGGAGAATAACCGCTCCAGTCAAGACTGCAGAGGAAGGTGGCTTTTTTTTTTTTTTGGGGACAGAGTTTAACTACCCGAACTAGGATCTGGTCTGCACGAAAAATGCACTGGGCTGTGAAGCAACCATGTGTGGTCAGGTCCCTGACTGAGACCTCTGGAAACTGCACGACCCACGTCACTTTGGCTGCACTGTCTGAGGTCTCCCGACCAAGATCAGATCGGGCCCTCCAGAGCCTGTCTTCGCTAGTGAGGCCACAGCCCAAGCTCATGTGGCTGCAGGCAAGTGCTGCTGTGGGTTGAAAATCAAGACAGTCTTTCTCTGTGAGACCTGCTAACTTTGTTGGCACACTGGTTAGCGCCCCCCCCCCCCCAAAAAACCCCACCTTTTCTAACAAAAGGGCCGTATGGAAGGCCATGAGGCTGCAGTCAAGCGTGGGAGCCGGGGAGAGCTGCCCTGACAAAGTGTCTTAGGCTTGCTGTGACTCAAGACTCTTTAGCAGCTGACACGTCTGTCTCTCCTTCCTCTCCCGCTCTCCTCCAACCACACCCACCTGCCCTGCAAAAACCCAGGGCCTTTTTATCCAGCGTTAATTTGTGGAGCCGATCAGATTGGCAGCCCGAAAACGCAGCGTAATGACCTGCCTTGGCATGGGTAATATGGTTTTACAGCCTGTTGCGGTCAAGCAAAGGCGCAATTTGCATAATGTTCTGAGGGGATTAGGTTGTTGAGGTTGCCATGGCAATCTAACGGAGATGAATTGAGATTTTTCTTGGCAGGAATTGCCCGGTGGCGCTCGGGGGAGGGCTCCGTTGCTTTGGAGGGGAGTTGATGAATGGGTAGTGATACTGGGAAGGTGTAATGCATGAAACCTTCCCCTGTTCTAGGCCAGCCAGTGATCTCCTTTAGAGCCCGATTCAACCTTAACAGGGACAAACAGCGTTTAATATGCTTGGGAACTGCAAAATTAAAGTGAACAAATATTTAAAGATTATGGAATCTTATGTTAACAGGAAACCTAGCAGTCGTAAACATAATGTTTCCACAGATACTGGTCGTCTTTTCTTTTTTTTCCTTTCTAAATTCCACAAGGGAAGTGTTCTTTTTTAAAAACAGAACCTAAGTTTGGTTCCCAAATCCTTGCTGGAAGTTTAAGCAAAACTTGATTTTTAAAGTACTGATAATAGCAAAAACAAAACCAAGCTCTGAAGTAGCTCTGAGTGAAAGCCAGTGTCCCCTTCTTTTTCTCCTATACAATGCCCTCTTTGAGAATCGGGTGAAACCGTGAAGGGTTCTTTATTTTGCACAGGGATGACCTTGCAGTAACATGACAGGCTTATGACCAGAGGGGTATCTCTTCCTGCCTGCAGCGAACAATGGGGTCCGTGTCAAATGAGGACCCTGTGCTATAGGAATTTGTTAGGGCCAGGAAAAACAAAACCGAACTTGCTCCCGAGGAGTAATTGCACCGAAAAGAGCAATACATTTAGTGCTTGTTGCAGGAAGAGTTCAATAGGCTTCATTCGAAGGCATAAATATTTAATAGAGTTGTAGTTTATGTATAATTTGATCAATAAGCCAATGCTAAAAGGGGCTTTAAAGAGGCTTACCTATCACATAGCAATTTGTGATCTAAGCGGAAACCTTGCTGCAAGGCCCCCACGGTGGTTATCCGCAGCACGATCAACGCTGAGAAGGAAAAACATTTGCTCCCTTTCTGACTGAACTCCACAGAGTGTAAAGCAAGGAAATGGAGAAGATGCCCAGAAGAGTGTAAAATGTCAGCTGACTGTTAATTTCACTCTTCTGCATACTGCACTGTACACGGCATACAGTAGCACCTCAGAGTTATGAACACCAGAGTTACCAACAGACCAGTCAACCACACACCTCCTTTGAAGCTGGGAGTACGCAATCAGGCAGTAGCGGAGACCAAAACAAATGCAAATACAGTACAGTAGTGAGTTAAACATAAACTACTAATAAAAAGAGAGAGCAGCATTTTTCTTCTGCATAGTAAAGTTTCAAAGCTCTATTACATCAATGTTCAGGTGTAAACTTTTGAAAGAACATTTGTTCAGAACTACGAACATTTCAGTTATGAGCAACCTCTATTCCTGAGGTGTTCATAAGTCTGAGGTTCTACCCTATGTACCCTGTCATGGCATCACTTTTGTAACAAGAACAAAGATAACCAACAGCAAGGGAAGATGGAGCAGATTAGCTATCTGTTGGTTAGAGGAGAGGGGCTGGAGAGCCAAGACTTATGAGTTCTAGTTTTAGCTCTGCCTTTGGAGAGATTTGTTGCTTTGGGCTAATTGCTTATACTTCTGAGACTCCCTTTCCCTTCTGTAAACTGGCCATAATCTCCCTTCCACCCTGCCCAGGGATGGTGTGAGGCTTAATGTTTGTCAAGTACTGTGGAATCCTTTGGTGAAAGCTGCAAAGTTATTTCAGATTAGTCAACTGAAATCCCAGGTGTTTACATATTTAAAAGTTCAGTAGATACAGAACCTCTTTTGTCTGTTGGGTTTGTGCAGTGCCTAGGGCAGTTGTAATACAAATAGATTGTCAGTTCTACTGGTACTATGTTGGAAACTTCAGTGGGCTGACTGCTAGACAATGTGTTGTCAGGCTATTGGTAATGTACTTGTATGTACTGGCTTCAGAATGTAGTAACTTCAAGAGGTTTCTGATTCAAAACAAAGAGCCAAGGAGCAGTGAAGACCTCAGAAAGCTAGTAAAAGCATACGGTGCGATCTGATCAGTGAGGCTTTTCAGAAATGTCACAGTGGCTTTGGAAGTACACAATGATGATGCCAAAAAAAGGTTAGCTTTTTTGAATGGGGGTTAGTAAAATTATTTGACTCACTAGCTGTCATGGGGCATATAGTTACTTCCTGGCTCTTTAGAAAGAGGGACCTATGTTAAAATGACACGAGTCTCTCTAAACCTAAACATCTGCCCGCTGTAATAATCTTCGTTGATTTTACTCAGACTCTGGTTGCAGCAACTTAACTGTCCTAATGAGTCCTGCAAACCATTGCTTTCATCTGTAAAATTGTTGCCCAACTACTTTGTGTGTGGGGGGTTGGTTCTTCCCCCCCCCCCCCCCCCCCCCCAACTAAATATTTTGGAAGTTGTTTAACTGAAATATCTGTGTGCAAAGTACGTAAAAAATGAGGGAGCCCAGGATTCAAATATAGGCCCCTTTAAAGTTGTTGTGAAGCTATAAACTCTAATCACCAATCTATTAGAAGTCTTTGAGGATGACAAGCATGTGGACAAGGGTGATCCAGGGGGATCTAGTGTACTTGGATTTTCAGAAAGCCCTTGACAAGGTCCCTAACCAAAGCTCTTATGCAAAGTAAGCAGTCATGGGATAAGACGGAAGGTCTTGTCATGGATCAGTGACTGGTTAAAGGATAGGAAACAAAGGGTGGGAATAAATGGCCGGTTTTCACAATGGAAAGAGGTAAACGGGGGTCCCTGAAAGATCTGTACTGGGACCTGTGCTGTTCAACATATTCCTTAATGATCTGGAAAAGGGAATGAACAGTGAAGTGGCAAAGTTTGCAGATGATCCAAAATTACTCAAGATAGTTAAGTCCAAAGCGGATTGTGAAGACTTACACAGGGATCTCACAGAACTGGGTACCTGGGCAAGAATATGGCAGATGAAATTCAGTGTTAAGTGCAAAGTAATGCACGTTGGAAAACATCATCCCAGCTAGACATATATAATGATGGGGGTCTAAAGTAGCTGTTACCACTCAAGACAAAACTCTTGGTGTCATCCTGGGTAGTTCTCTGAAAACTTCAGCCCAGTGCACAGCAGCGATCAAAAAGGCTAATAAAATGTTAGGAACTAATAGGAAAGGGATAGAAAACAAGACAGAAAATATCATAATGCCACTAAATAAATCTAGGGTGCACTCACACCTTGAATACTGTGCCCATTTCTGCTTGCCCAGTCATAAAAGGGATATAGTGAAAATTGGAAAAGGTTCAGAGAAGGGCAACAAAAATGAGCACGGGTATGGGACAGCTTCCACAGGAGGAGAGACTAAAAAGACACGGGCTGGTCAGTTTAGAAAAGAGACGATTAAGGGGCGATATGATAGAGGACTATAAAATCGTGAATGGTGAGGAGAGAGTGAATAGAGAAGTGTTGTTTACCCTTTCCCACAATACAAGAACCAGGGGTCTCCCGATGTGATTAATAGGCAGCAAGTTTAATACAAACAAGAGGAAGTACTTCTGCACACAATGCACTACTAACCTGTGGAACTCATTGCTGTGGGATGTTACGATGTCACAAAATATAAAAAAGAGCTAGATAAGTTCCTGGAGGATAGGTCCATCGATGGCTGTTAGCCCAAGATGGTCAGGGATGTAACCCCATGCTTGGGGTGACCCACGGGGTGACTGCCAGGAGCCGGAAGGGTAAAACTAGTGGATCTCTCAAATTGTCCTGTTCCATGTACTCCTCCGGAAGCTCTGGTACTGGGCACTGTTGGAGACCGGATACTGGGGCTAGATGGACTATTGGCCTGATCCACTCTAGCAGTTTTTATGGTCTTAAACTGCTATTTTAAGTGCATAGATACATGTGTAGTGCTCTAGAAAAGACTTTGCTAGATGGAAGGTACGTGGGCTGAGTCTGTGCAGTTTCAGGGGGGATGGTGAGTTTTCTGGAAAACCTGGGGGAAAGGCCCAGCAATTCTAGAACATGCACCAATTCCCGTTTGCCTTCATGTTGCTTTCTAACAGTGGAGGTATTTTCTGGCCATCTTGTTGCTAAAGGAGCAGCTTGCTGAGAAGAGGGTGGCGGGGAGGGGGAGATGCAGGTTGACCTAATTAATCATTTCTCTTTTATTGATAACAAGCGGCTCTGAATTATCAAAAGGAATTTTTAAGTGTTTGATCGTGTTCCAGTGTGTGCTTTCGACCAGCCTCCATTGTTGAAGCAGTATTTCTTGAATTCTTACTGATGTTCAGACCGTGTTTAAGTTGGATCAAAAGCTGTTTTAACAGCTGTCTTAATGGGCAAGGCTGCCGATATTAACCCTTGGAATACAGGGCTCTTCCTCCCCCCCCCGCCCCCATCCCTTGCAATCTTAAAAAGAGCAGTTGTTTGGAGAACTCCCATGCCCCCTTTGGGTTTAAATGCTAATGTATTTTGGCGTAGCGATGCAATAGTATATTATGTGACTGACCGACATCAGTTTGCATTACTGTAAGCTTCCTTTCATGTCCATCCCCCTCCAGTGAATGGAATCCCATCCAGGCAACAGAAAGGATGGTACCTACAACGCAGGCCTTCAGCTGTGCATGGGTGGGTGGACCAGGGAAAGGAGACCATGACTCTTCCTTGAAACACCTTTAAGGTGACCCTTCTTTGGCGTCTCTTCTGTGCAGCCTTGTGATCACACGCGGTCTGGTGGTAGTGAAGTAGTCTATCGTTTCTCCCTCGCACCAGGGCCCTAAGTGTGTGACCCAGAAGCTGTGCTTGGTATAGACACACAACTTTGGAAAGCTAATGCAACATTTCATTTACTTTCTGTTCCATAGCTCCCTCGCTTGGCATTGAGCTGCCCTATAGCTAGGATTTCTCCTTTGTGGAGAACTTAGTCTGTTATCTGTGTCTTAAACGGAGTCTACGGCCTACTTTTCAGCTATTCTAAGGCCCAGTGCTTAGGGCCCCTTTACACTGCCAAAGGTAGATGTACATTACATTCACTCTCGCTTTAAGGTCCTCTTTCAATGGCAGAGTGGTGTGAAGGGATCTTAGTGAAGAGTCAGTTCTATAATATTTAAGTTTAAAATATGAACTGCTGACTCATCTGAAATCTAGGTTTTCACTTACCCTAAAACATTCTACTCAACAGAGATGTTGCAAAAACCACAATTTGACAGTGGAGAACATTATTATTAAACTTCTGAGTTGTGGTCAGCTGACAGGTGCAAATGGTTTCGGGTTAAAGTTCTTGAATGTGATGTAAGTGCTGCAGAATTAACTAGAATGACTTTTAAAAATGTGTAGATGGAAGGTTGAGATCAGAGTAAAATGTTGGCACTGCCTTAGATTCACCATTGACTAACCACCTGTGCAGGGTTTGTATGTGAAGCTTTTCTTTATTAAAGAAAGCCCGTAACTCTTGGAAATAAGTAGTGTGAATGCAATGTGATCTCAACAAGCTGTCATACGCAGATCTGAGTTGAGAATGCAGAATTCATTTTACATTTGAAAGAAATGAACTGTCATAAGCAAATTTCTTCAAAAACTGCAGAAATGTTTAGATAAATCTTCAGAATTATGTTAATCAGCATAGCTCAAAGCCACCTCCACTTTGGAATTGTATATAAGCTATCTGGATGCAACGGTGATCTTTTAAAGTTCCCTTTCAAATAAAGTAATTACCCAAAGTGAACAGATGAGTGGAGAACGTCCATTTATGAATTGAGAAATGCCATGGCGATTAGATGCTTTGTTAGATGCCTAGATAAATGGACAAGGATCACAACTCCATGCTGGGATGAGGCTTAATTGCTAAAGTGTGAATAAAACCAAGATGGTCTTTGTGCTACTTTATAATCTAGTTTAAGTGTCTGTGTGACTGGGTTCCATAACCTGTGGATGTTGCTGTCGCTTAAGTGATCTGCTAGAGTAACCACAATGTCCTTGCAGCAGCTGCAGAGAGATTGATATGAAACTGACACGTTAAGCTAATACAATTTTTCATGTGCTCCCTTGCTGACTTGGATAACATCAGTATTTTAGCCCTTTAGATTATTTTTTCTCGAGACCATTGCGGTAAAAAATACAGACAGACATGAAACTGGTTCAGTTTATCCCAATCTTGTTTTGCATCATTTAGCTCTTGTCAGGAAAAGCAACTCAAAATTTGCCAAATCAATAAATCTCATTTATTTCCTCCACGCACCTGGCATGAAGGATTTAGAGAAGGTATATTTGTGTGCTCTTGATGCCTCTTTAAAATTTGCTCCTTATTATGTGACGTGATCTATGGAAGGGGGGAGGAAAGGAGGGGAGAAATGGTTGGGTTTGGGGCTGAAATTATATTTTTTTTATTCTGAGAAAAGTCTTACTTTCATTGATCGTTTCTAAATGCTGTAATATTTCTGACATGTCCACACAAGGTGATTTTTGACTAAACTAAATGCGGTCTTTTCTTTTCTTTTTTTTTAGACTGAGATTGCTAAAAGATTGAACACAATTCTAGCTCAAATCATGCCTTTTCTGTCACAAGAGGTAAGGAAATGGATGTGAATTGTTATTGTATGACTGTCTTCCATTCACATCGTGCTGATATTGATGAGAACAATTTGGAAAGTCATCTCGGGCCAAGGGGAGGGTATGCTAGATGTGACACGCTCGTGCTGCAAGTCTTTAGACTCGGGTTCAAATTCGCACTCATGGCCCAATGAAAGGTCTCGGACTGGTTTAACAGTTAGTTTTGCAATATGCACAAGCGCAATGTGGCAAGACTGCCTGCCTCTGTTTAACAGAGGCCACGGGTGCAGGCACGACAGACAAGGCATGTGCGTTGTCAGAGCAGCCAAAGGAAACTTGCCTAGTGCCCAGCTCTGTTGTGTGCTGCTCAAAGCTTTTTGGGCCAATGCAGCTCCCAGTAGAATCTTTTCTATTGATTTCAGAGGGAGCTGAATCCAATCCTTAGCTCCTCATTTCATGAGCAAACTCACTAAGTAAAGCCCAGGCGCCACCTTCCGGCGGTGCCGGTGGGTGCGGTCGCCCGGCGTCGGGCGATGTTGCGGGGCGCCGACGAAACGTCGCCCAGCGTCAGGGGCGGGGCCCCGCAACATCACCCGGTGCTGAGGTGAGCTGTGCGCGGGCCCCGGGGCTGGCGGGGAGCTGCCAGTGGGTGCTGAGCACCCACCAATTTTTCCCCGTGGGTGCTCCAGCCCCAGAGTGCTGTGTAGTAAAGTGATGACAGCTTGCTCATGCCTTTGCCCCCCTGACTTGGCTATCCAGGCTTTCTTTGATCTTTCTTTACAGTCCCTGTTTGGAAACGTTCCTTATTCTAATGTGCCTTTGAAATTTTGTTCCCTTAGCACCAACAGCAGGTCGCCCAGGCTGTTGAGCGTGCCAAGCAAGTGACAATGACAGAGCTGAATGCTATCATCGGGGTACGTGGACTTCCAAATCTGCCTCTCACCGTGTGTATACCCCTTTTATTCCTATCATTTACCATGACCAGAGACAACCCTGCACTTAGCTGGCTTTGAAGAATGGCAGCTTGCAAAGATACCGACAATCAGGAACGTTTCTCTGAACCTTAGTCGCTGCCAGAGGGCTGCACATGACTAACTGAAATTCCCCGTTTGATCACGTCGGTCTTGGGAATCAGAAAACTGATTCAGGGCAGGGCCTGTGTGTCTGTAGCCCCGCGCGCAGTGAGGCCCCGATCCAGAATGAGGTCTTTGAGCACTCCTGCAGTGCGAATAGGAGTGTCCACTCTAGCCTCTAAGTGTTCTAACTGATTTTAGAGGTGGGTTTAACCGGCATGAGGTGCTGTCAATGTGATGAAAACACCTTTTCTTAGAGCTTCACGTTTTACTCTTCTTTTAAAGCCTCATCAGGCATGGGGAAAGGGACTGATTTCTCCTTTTAGCAGCTGGTGATAATGGTTGCTGCTATAGATCAAGACACTGAGATCAGTCAAAATGCAAAATTTTTGTAAAAAATCTATATTTAAGCACAATGTGGGAAACTAGCTAAACCTTTCTGAGATTTGGGGCTGTTCTTGATTGGTTATTATTCTTTTAATTGGTCTGGATGTGTTAGCCCTTCTTCTGGCCACCTGAGATCGGGTATGTCTCTGTTGTACTGTTTATGTGAAATGTGCCGTAAATACGATTGACTTGGTGTTCCATGCATTAAGTTACTCATGTAAATGTTCCGGGTGTTTATCACTAAGATCCCAAAAGTTGAACACAGCAATGGTTTTAATTGTTTCTAGAAGTGATAGAATTACCTTTGCCAATTGTTCTGCTTGATTGGGCCTCAAAATAGGCCTTACATTTGATGTACTTCAGGTATTTACTCAAAATCCCAACAGAATGGGCAGTAATTGAGTACTACTATTCCACTCCCATCTGTAGACTGAGCACTTGTCTATTGGAGCTAGAAGCACACACCCCTGGGGTCAGTTAGAAGTCTGATTTTTCAAAGAATAAACTCTAATCCTTTTTTTTTAAAGTAATTATTCATGGGGCCCTCTTAAGCTAAAAGAAACTTCCCCCGAGCTACTTTGTCACTTCCATTCTGCCAGCACTCAGTCCTTTCCATTGTTCTTAATGGAGCAGAGGCAAACCTGGCTAACATGGGTCTCTCAATAATTGGTGTCCCATGAAAACGGTGGCTCTCAAAACAGAGTCTGGATTGATGGTTTGAACTGGGTATTTGGCCCCAACAGTCTATGGTAGATCAAAGCTTTGGCTCGGACTCCTTGACGTTGCCCCTTAAAACATTCTTGCGGGGGCCAAGTTTGAATTACATGTGCAGGGACACATGGAAACGCTTTGATAGACTCAAGAATGTGTCTTGTTTGTTTGGCATGGGTGTCCAGTTCTCAAGTGGTTTTTAATGTTTTGCAGTGGGTGTTTGTGCCTTGGCCTCCGATGGCACAGAGCAATGCAGGCAATTTGCCACATCGTTTGCAAACTTTCCTCATTACAACTCCTCTTAAATTAGGGTTTTAAGATGACTTTTAAAGAGATGAGCCTGCTGTCTTGTTTGCCTTGCTGCCGACTTCCCGCTCTTGGTGTTTCTGGTGCCATCACACTGGAGTCATGAGCTCTTGCTCCTCTGGCCGGGGCGCAGGGTGATCCGGGGGCTCAGTAGTGTAAGCGTGAAAATGGAGACGTTTGCTTTGATTAGCTTCTTTTAAGTAGTGTTTAGGAGGCTACAGGCAGGTCAAGGCAGCTTGAGGCAGATATTGGAATTCAATTAAGGTAAATGAGTGGGGCCTGTGACCCCCATTTCCAAGGTAATTGCTTCCTCGGATCAGAGTGAATGCAACTGTCGGCCCATCGTTAAGCAGGCAGCCATTTAATCGTTTTGCCTGACACATTTTCACGAGGCAGGAATGATGGGCCGGCGCGCAGTGCGTGCGCTCGGGGGGCCATGCTTGACTGCACACTTGCAAAGGATAAAAGCTAATCCAGTCAAGCGTTTTTATCTCGTCAAGGAAGGGACCCAAAAGTGGCTGCTGTCAGAGACAGCGAAAGATCACCATGAGCTTTGATCGTGAGAGAGGAGGTGGTGTGGGTTCGGCATTAATGCCGCGCGTGGCCCGCCCCCGATGGCTGAGTGGGTACGCGCCGCCGTGTGGTAGATCAGCTTGGTAGTGACCTCTGGCGAACTAGGCATTGCAGAGGGGGGAGGGGATCACCCCAATCTCTGAGGGGCAGATGGTGTGGTGTAATTCCCGTGGCATTTTCATGCCCATTCACAGCGAGCCGCAGCACAATACTGCTGCTTTGGAAGGAACAAGAGCCTGCTTCTCCGGGGGTGCTGACCGGGACACTTGGAGGACCCGGGTGGTTCTGTAGGGCAACGGGCAGTCCGAGCGTGAAAGGCTGTTTGAAAGGGGCACCCTGGGCTTTGGGGGAAAGCCAGCCCTTCCCTGGATAGGTCCCTGCTCTGGAGTCCCTGGGATAAGGTTCTAGACCTGCTCAGCCGTCGACAGGAGCCAGCTAGCGTGTCGTTCGCAGCCTTGGAGCGCCTTCACAGACATGAAGCTGAGAGTTGGCGTCTTTAGCAAACTTCCTGTCTCTCCATTGTGTGCAGACCCCCAGCTTATTGCTGTCAGGCTGTTTGTGTGGGGCAGGGTTGCTTGTGCTGACGCGTGTGTGTGTGTGTGTGTGTGTGTGTGTGTGTACGTACATAAACCCCCATACCTAGAAAGTGACATCGGCTGTGCCAACAAATAGAAGAGGGAAAGGGGGAGGAGGTAGCAAATTTGATGCCTACTAAACTTGACAAAGACACTCTAAAGAAATGATTTGTGGGGAAACAAGATTGCGATAGTATGCAAGTAGGACTTTATTTATAAACATCAGGAACGTGTCTTTGTAAGCTAGTGAAGGAATCAGCATTTTAGTTCAGATGCTGTAAACAAAATTGACATGTATGAAAATGCAGCAGATCATTAAAAACCTCTTTTCCCTCCCCCTTCTGAGGTCAAGAACTGTTAATTTTATGCATCTAGGCCATTGTCTTACAGTTCTCCTGCTCCAGGCTTCTGTGAAATTGAGCCCTCGATTCGGTTCTAGCTCTGGAAATGATTAGACTACTTTGCTAAATGTAACGCAAGTGGTGAACTTAAGTGGTGAACCATTAAATCGGTTAACAAAGGCATGAAGCATGATGTACATAATCCAATTAAAAACACTCTACATACAAGATACTCCACACCAGATTCCCTTGTAAATTGTAACCTCCTCATATCTTAACCATATTTGTTAAGACCCCAGAAGGAAAACATCTTGGTGTCTGGGCATCTCCAGCAAACTCCTTTTTGTTTGGGATTCAGATTTGAGCGAGAGAAGTACGAAGCTCCAACAGCCAGGCTAAATTCCCAAATTCTGCTTTTGGAAGTTTTCAGCCTAGGTGCTAATAGTCACCAGGGATAAAATCAGCAGCCTTTCCCTGGGGTGAAGGCCCAGTACACACGAGAGGCCCCTTGTTTTTACCTTCCTAATTACTCTGTGCTGGTGTTTACCGCTGGGTTTGGACGACATTTCTCTCGGTCACACTTTCCGTCCGAGATTTAATTCTGAAGTGCTTGTTTCCAATGCCCACCTCACTGTAATGACGGTCATTCCAGCTGAAGGCAAAGGTGTGATCTCTCCTGCCCAGCGCCCTCCGCTCGCACCTAAGGTGCTAATTTCAAAGTTTGGGTAGGACCACTGAATGGCTAACCTCAGCGCGCACCCTCGGGTACTCATTGCTGGGTTGGGAGATAGACTTGAACATGGCTTCTCCCCCTCCAGGCTCAAGCCAGCCATGTGGGCACGGAGTAACTCTCTTCAAACTTACTTTCAAGAGCATTTTTTAAAAGCAGTCACTTTTTTTTCCAAAGCAGAGAAGCTTTGGGGACAATTCCAAATAAAACAGGAGAAAACCCCCACATTTTATTTTCTTGTCTACTACATTTATCAGCAAGTCTTTAAAAAAAGAAGAGAAGATGCTAGTATAACAGAGAAACATAAAACACATTCAGCTGGAGAGCTCATTAGAAAGGTTTTCCCCTCTTTTGTCAGTAGTGGGCTGTGTTGTGCTTAATCTCTCTCTGCAAGGAAGTTGTCTTATAAATAATACAAGAAAATTTCATCTCATGAAGTGCCTAGATACTACCGTGATGGATGCTATCCAGAACCCTAAGTCCGATAGAGGTACAAATAATCCCGACTAGAGACACTGATAGGCACCGACTCCATGGGTGCTCCTGCCTTGGAGCACCCACGGAAAAAAACTAGCAGGTGCTTAGCACCCACCGGCACCTAAGCTCCCCCTCTCCCCAGTGCCTCCCCCTGCCCACCACACCAGCAGCACTGCTGGTCAACGTCCCTCCACCCCTCCCAGCGCCTCCCACTCACTGCAGATAATCTGTTCCCTGGCTTGTGTGAGAGGCGCTGGGAGGGAGGAGCAGGAACGGGGCACACTCTGGGGAGAGGCGGGGTGAGGGTGCAGCCTTGGGTGAAGGGGTGGAGTGGGGGTGGGGCGCTTGAGCATCCCCCAAGTAGAGAGGAAGTTGGCGCCTATGGATTCACTTAAGTCATTCTTTATAGGTGAGTGCTTCAAGATAACCCCCCAGCCTGCAATACTCACCCCAAACAGGCCATGTTGGCCTGGCTCAAAAGGAGGTGGCGTTGTGGGGAAAGGAGGACACATGAAGGTTTGGGTTTAAAGACCTTCATTGATTTCGGTAGCCAATTATGGTTCATCTTCTTAGTCAGTCCCTCGTAAATCAAAACAACGGCATTAAATATGCCCGGCGTGGCGGAGAGGGGGATGGACGGCAGGACAGCCGGCAGGGGTCGGAAGGGAGTCGGGATTTCTGCAAGCCAAGGAGTGATTCAAAGGGTATAGCTAAGAATAATCGGATGATGCTAAGAACGGCGAGTCAGTGGGATAAGCTGCCGAAGGAAGTGCTGGGGGTGCTATCACTCGGCACATTTCTGACTCAATGGGACCAAAGCCTAGTGAATGCCCAGCCAGGAGCCAGGCTGCAGAGGCAGGAAGCTGGCCTCGGTGACCAAACACATCCTGCCCGTTTCCATAGGCGGCTGGTCTTTGGGTCACATCGCGATGAGTTAGTTTTTGGCTAAAGTCATGGGCAGCGTGACCAGTCGCAGCCACCGCGTAAACGGCTGCCTGCTTTTATCTCTTGGGAGGCCGAGCGGGAAGTCTTTCCTGTTTGCCCAGCATTGTCCTCATTCATTATGCACGGACCGTGGAGCCAGCGCCAGACGGGGCCCATGGGCTATAAAATGCAGATATGTAGCTTTGTGGCCCTTGCAACCTGGGTTCAGACCTGTCCCCTTGGAGACTGGTGCCACTGACGTCAGGGGAGAGTATTTCCATTGGCGTCAGTGGATGTAGGATCAAGCCACCTGTAATCCCCAAACCCTTTCCCCTCCCCTGCCCGCTACCAAAGCGCACCGGGAGGCGCGACCTTGGGGAGTGAAACTGCTTTGGAAGAACTAGGTTGGCTTCTCTTGCATGGCTGAGAAGTGCCGTTCCTGGAACAGGCCAGGCTCCAAATGTGCATTTCACTTGGAAGCAGCAAACAGCGCTGGCTTTCAAATTGTAGGCCCGGGTTGGGATTTCCCCCTTTTGTGAAGCGTGCCCTGCTGAGCGTGCTAGAAACTGAAAGCTTTCTGTGGAGAACCCCGCCGGGTGCACAGTCCTGCTACTCCTGCCCTGCCCCTTCGCTCTGCCGCCCCTCTGGGCTTCACCATTCCCACGGAGCCCTGGGCCTCTTGCAGCTGTTGAGAGACGCGTCCGTCCGTCCGTCCTCGCCTCCACTCCATGCTGATTCCGCCCGGTGGCCTAGGCAAGCTAAGCTGCACGTGTTGGCAGGTCCCTCATTTCGGATACTCCTTAAAATAGATCTTCTTGATGGGAAGTGACCACGGTGAAAGGGTCAGGAACGGCACTTCCTCAGAGACGGGCGGGGTGCAGGGGGAGAGGGTTAGTCAGCGCGGGGCTTTCCGAAGGGTCAGGTGCTGAGCGCCCTCACCTCCTGCTGGTGTCCGGGGGAGCTGACCTGGGCCAACGCCTGGTGGCATCAGGGCCTAACAATTCAACTCTCTGGGTTTCTGGGGGAGGCAGCACAGATGCAAGCAAGACGGGTCAAGGAGCTTTCCCGCAGTCCCGCCCCCGGGAGTCTTCGCTGCTCAGCAGAACCTCTGTCCTAGTGCTTCTGAAAGAACAGCCCAGACGGCGAGGTGAGGCCGGGCCTCGCGGAGCTGGGCTGGGGCGGGGCGGGGGGGCACGTTGCACCCTGTAGAAGGCTGAGACAGGTATCGACGGCTCTGCGTGTGCCCAAATGCAGGCAGCGTCTGGGGACAGGCTAAGCCAGCTCCTCGCAGGAGAATACTTGGAAGAGCGTGGAGCCTTTGGGCTGCAAAGGGCCCCGACTCCCTTCCCTTTCGGGAGCCACTATCCCCCACGGTTGACACAACAGGCTCTAATGGCCCCTTTCAAGGCGGTACTGCCTTTGAGTAAATAACTTGCCAGCTTAAAATGGCCCAAATAAATACGGATGAGAGAAGCAAGCAGTTCAGACCGCAGCCAAACCCCTGTACTTTCCCCTGTGTGACTGGACAATGAGGCGCAAGGGTAAAACAGCCCCATTGTTCCCAGGCCCCCAGCAGAGCTGAGCTCAGCACGGCACAAGTCGGAGTGCCCCCAGCTGTTGTTGGCTGAAGCCACGTTCCTCACAGTTTCTCATGTTGTGTAGTCCGTGGCCCAGCGTAAACTCAAAGCAAGCCACTGACTTCAGAGCCGTTTCTCCAGTTCTTTGCCTAGCAGCCAAGAGCAGAAATTGGCCCAATAACTTTGTCATTTCCAGCACTGGCTTATGGGCCCCTGGCCGTGCAGCGTCCCCACGGCTATCCCTGGGAGGAAACGGTGCGGTAGGCTTTTCATTCAACCACACCTGGGGTCTGCTTCGGAGAGAGGCCCCAAGTCTGTGGCTGTTCTCCATACTGCAACTGGGACCTCCTGCAAGGGTAAGAGACGGCCACCCTCTCTCTGCCCCTGTCTTCAGGGATACATGAATGTTCAGGTCCTTCTTTCATTGGGTACCTAGTGTCCAGATCCATCGGGCCTGACTGTCTCTGCTGCACCGAAACCCTTGTGTGCTCTGAGCCAGTCCGGGAAGCATGGCTGGAACAGGTCCCAGCAGACAGCCTGATCCATTAGCCCTTGCAGTGGGTTCTGCCTCCCGTGAGTGCAGGATGTCCCAGCAGGGAATTGTGTCTTTTCTGATGTAGCAAAGGGAGGGTCCAAGGGAGGTATTTGGCTGAGGAAGGTAGCTTCAAAGGGATTCGGATAAACATCAAAAGGTTTGAATGCTTCTCCACAATCACCCAGCCCTTTCACCAGTGCTAGTATTCACCCGCCCCGCAGGGCTTTTAACTCGGGTCGCAGGGAGAGTTTATGGACACAGCCTGGCGCTGATGCAAGGCAGCACTCTCCACAGAGCCGGCAGCAGGCCCATGCTGAGGGTCCAAGCTCAGGCAAGTGGTGTCCTTGTGACAGGCACTTGCAAAAGTCCACTTGGGCTGCTTTAAAATAAAACCCAGGGCAAATCCTTGGCCAAGAACTGGGGGTTCCACTTCCTCTCCCTCGAAGCCACCTGGTGTTTTAAACAGAAATCCGGGGAGTGGGAGAATTTCCCCCCCCCCCCCCCCCCCCCCCCCCCCCCCCCCCCCCCCCCGCTCCACGTCCCCCCGGCCATGTTTTTGTTTAGCCAAAAAGGAGGGAACTGTTCCCACCCCGGGAGTGGCACCTGCCTGGACAGGTGGGGCTAGTGACTTTCCAAACGCAGAACGAGACCGGGCAGAGAAACGCGTCTGCCCGCTGCAGCCTCTGAATTGCGCCCAGCTCCTGACCTGCCTGCCCCGAACCGTGGTGTGCAGTGTGGTCAGCAGCCGTGTCGGCCAGTCACGGGTTACCCTTGCTGATGCATGGGCGGCTTTCTGTCGGCAGTAAAGCTCTCCAGCTGGGTGGCAGCACCCTGACCCGCTCTGTGGTTTGGCCAGGCCTGTTTCCTGCGCTGTGTGCACGCCCCCTCTCTGTTGCCTGCTGACGCCCGATGGAGCTGCTGCCCAGAGCACCCCTGCCAGCGGCTTGAGGGGTGTGGCCACGAGATGTGGTTTTGCGGTGAGCAAAGCTGCTGTGAGGACGAGTATAATGAACTAATTGCTAGCCCGTGGCTGTAGCATGCCCAGGCCCTTCATTCCCCCCTGCCCCAAACCAATGCCCTGCAAGTAAAATCTCACCCCCTTCCCTCTCCCCGCTGGGCACAATTACCGTGTCTTGACGGGGGAGCTAGCACAAGGCCTGAGCACAGGACGAGCGCGTAGCCACGGGGGAGCACACCAAGGCCCGAGTTGTGGCTTTGGTGATAGTTTGACCCCTGTAACTAAGGGGGGGCAGGGAAGTCAACGTTGCCAGGCCTACCCCCGGTGCAGATCGCTGCCCCCTTTGCGGTGGCTGTGCCCACGACTGACGCCCCCGTGGGAGGGGAAGTGAGCGTCGCCAGGGAGGCTGCTCTGCCGCCCCCCGCCTCGCCCCCCCAGTGCTGCGACTCGCCATGGGAACGCCGTGTGCCCCCTGGCTCTCCTGGGCAGGAGCGCGCCAGGGTCCTGACCTGGCGCTGTGGCTGGAGAAGCCGGACTGCACATCGCCGCTCCCCTTGTGGAGTGACTCTGTCTGCGTGCAGGCCGGCGCTGCGCCCGCCTGCTCCCCTCCACGCGCCAGTCCCTCTGGTGGCAGCGCCGCCGGCACCCTGCTGCTAGGGCAGACTTGGGAGGGGGACGTGATGCTTCCTGGGCGACCGGCTGCATCCTGGCCAGGCCTGCCCCTGCTTGGCCACTGGGCTCGTGGCCGTACGCCTGCAGGCACGTAGCAGTGGTGGGTAGCTCTGGAGGGGAGAGAGCTGCGGGGTTAGACTGGCAGCAGCTGGCACATCTCCCCTCCTGTGCTGCTCTCGGGAGAGGGGAGAGTGGCTCCCCGCCAGGGCAGGCCTCGGGCACGGCTCGCGCTGTCTGACCCGCCTGCCTTGCGAGCTGACCTCGCTCCGGGGGCGGGTTGACAAGTTGAGGCCACCCGGCTGCAGAGCCTGCGTCAGGGCCGGCGAAGGGGCGTCTGAGCTCCGTTACGTGGTGGTGTTGCAATGGCAGGTGGGGGGCCCCGAGCGGGAGGGTTGGGAGGTGTGTCTGTCTCCCGGGAGCCAAGGAAAACAAACGGCAGGCCCCTGACGCCGCTGCTGGCTCTTGGTAGCAATGTCCTCTCCAAACAGGGGCCGTTACCTGGAGCGTGACCGCGGGCAAACCGGATTCATCGCGAAGGCAAACACCGAAGGGCTGCTGCGTGGCTCCCCGCCCCCATCCACCCACCTGGCTGTTTTTTCCTTTCTCTTCTGCATTGGGTGGTAACGGATGCCTTGTCCGCAGAGCCTGCTGGGAGTTACCCCTGGAGGGGGGGTGACACTTCCAGTAAGAAGTAACGTGTTTCTCCTTTCTGTTGCTAAACAGAGTTAGCAAAAACCAGCTCCGTCACCCACCCCCACGCCAGCTTCCCTGTGTGCTGCCGGGGCTGAGTTGGCCTGTTTGTTTTAGGGAATGGGTAGAGTTGCAAGGAATCTGAATGCTAGAAATGTCACAATTTTGTTGGGGATTGCTGGGGGGAGGGGGTGTTTAGGGGAACGGTGGCTCTTCCTTGCTATATGCAAAGCTCATAGCAGTGGTTCTGTTCCATGTGGAAGTCAGGGCGCTTGGTTAATGGGCTAGCTCAGCAATACTCAGACCTCAGGGGTTCAGGAACCAAATTAGTGATCAGCATTACCCAAAAGAGCCACAGTCGTGGGAATTCATCGTTTCAGTTACTATATAGAACTATCTAGTCCTATTTAAACAGTATGACATATCTATAAATAAATAAAACAAAAGCATCCTGGTTGGTTAATATTTAAATCTCACAGTGTTTTGCAGCAGATGACACTTAAGAGCCGCAGGAGACACGTTAAAGAGCCACTTCCGGCTCGTGCCCGTCAGTCTGAGTATCGCTGGGCTGGCTAGAATACTCTAGTACAAGTGCAAAAAGACTTTACAACCTGTTTTTCTTTTTACTGCCAAATGCCTTAAAATTACTCCCCAGCAAACAAGCAGGAACTGCCTTCTGAGGCAGCGTAAAAGGATAGCTGGACGCTTTTCCTGTCTTCCCAGATCTCGTCAGTTTTAACATCTGGCAAAAACAAGCCTGAATTGTGCCGGGTGTATTTTTTCCCCCCTTGTTCTGCTTACGTTTCAGAAATGCCAGGTTCTCTCGGTAGCGTGGATTGCCGGGAATGAAATGGAGCCCCCAAGTGCCGGTGTCTTTCAAACACCTGCACTATTTATCCCTGGCTCGGAGGGCTGCGGTTGTAAGCTGTGCCCTGTGTCTGTGCCTCCCTCCCTTTAGTCTGACTCTTCCTAACGTGGATTCTCCTGGCAGTCCGAAGAATGTGGAGTTTTAATCCGGTTTAATATTCCCCCATGATGTTCTGAGTGTATGAAGCAGGCTCCGCCCCTTCCAGTGACTCCTCCCATTTAATATCTGCATGACATGCCGTTTCCCACCAATTGCTTACCGCTGGTTTTATTGCAGCAGCAGCAGCTCCAGGCCCAACACCTCTCCCACGCTGCTCACGGCCCCCCGGTACAGCTGCCTCCCCACCCTTCAGGCCTTCAGCCACCAGGAATCCCTCCCGTCACGGGGAGTAGCTCAGGACTGCTGGCTCTAGGGGCCCTCGGGAGCCAAGCTCACTTGACCGTTAAAGACGAGAAAAACCATCACGACCTGGATCACCGAGGTGAGCGCAAAAGGCCTTTTAAAGATGCATATTCTCGTCTCCCTCTCTCTTCATCTCTGCCCCTCTGGGCTCTTCAGAAACGCTCCTGAGCCTCTGCCGGGTGCCATTACGGCGAAAGCACTGATGGGCTTCTCAGACTCCTTTGACAACCAGGGACCGAACCCTGGGGCACCCTCTGCTCCTGCAGGAGGCGCCGAAGCAGCCGCGGCCAAAGCCTCCTAGCACAGAGACTGCTCCTCTCACGGCGCCCTCCAGAGATCTCCACGGCTTCCCACCCTGGGGGACTTGCTTGACTTCTGAGGTGCGGCCAGTTGGTCTTTGCACTGATGGGATCCCCTGTGTGGGGGGAGCAGTGGACCATCTCTTCTGTTCCACCTGTGCCTTGTAGCGGCCCTGACCTGGCTATCTAGGCAAGCTAGGAGATGGGAGCTGAGGGTTTGTTCATTAACCCTCTGATGTGCTTGTATGGAGCAAAGCTCCTTCCAGGTAGTCCCTGGTCCTTTGCCCCCCAGGGTTTGGCCCAGCTGGCTATAATGGATCTGGGCAGAAAAAATAGAACAGAGCGAGGCGGCACTTAAAAATGTGTTGGAGGAGAATATGCACTGGGATGCACTAATTCGTTTTCCCGACCATTGAACATTCTGGTGCAGAACTGGATCGGCAGCGTGTGCAGACTAAGGGTGAATTGCAGAGAGTGTGTCTGCTCCCCAGAGTTCAGCACCAGGCGCTAGGCTCTCCCGGTGAGTGGGTTGGCTGGAGAAGTTTAACGCCAATTAAAAATAGACCGGCACCCCCAACGCATCGTGCTGCAGATGTCGGAGCGACCATTTGCCCCATGGGGAGTTTGCTACATCCCATATGTGTGTTTAAACAAAAAAACAAAACTAAAAAACCAGTGCAAAGATGTTTTGTTGTTTTTGTCTCCGAAAGGATAATGGGAAAAGAAACTCTAGCACTGCAGTTATATTAAACAGGTACTTACCTGGCGAACGCAGAGTTGGCTCTAGTATAGCTTCATGGTAGCTCTGGCATCATGCACCCCAAAGTTTCGTAACCGAGTAACAACAGGTTGGAAAAGTCGGTCTCTCATTTTTATGCTGACTGTACGCCTTACGCTGGAAAATAAAAGTGAGGGTAAGTGTTCTAGGGCGACTAATACCCCTTGGGGATAAGCCAACCCAGCCCCAGAAATGTTTAGCTGGGACATCAGGGCTGCCCCATTTGTTCCATAAAGGGCCATGGGGTTGGTCCTTTGCCCAGAGCAGAAGACTCTGTTCCTGAGGTCTCGTCCCAAAGGCGCTAAGCCAGAGGGAGTGAGTTAATTTTTGTCAAGGTCCAGACTCCAGAGAACGTTCAAAAAACAACAAAACAATGATAATTAGGAAATAAAAAGATGTTGGGGTCTGTTCAAAAGCGTCTGGCGATCCGGATTTGGCCCACGGTCCGCCTATTGACTACCCCTGTGCTAAGCCAAGGTCTGGTTGACTCTGTGGGGACTAGTGTTTTCGGGAGTCTGGGTATTTCCAGTGTGGGATGTGAGCCCCCAAGTCAGCCTGGCTGGCTGGCGTAGGACATTCTCTGCAGTTCACCTGTTGTTGATGACAATGACAGCACATTTCAGAGACTTCGATTGCTCGAAGGTGCCTTTCTCCTCTTACTTCATCTTTGGAGCAACTTATTTCCAATTTAAAAAAAAAAAAAGTTTAATTTTTGGGGGCCCTGAGCTGTTTTCTTTGCCTGTGTGTAATAGTGAGCATGGTTTGGTGACAAGCTTTTGTAGCAATTTGACCTTATACTGCCCGATTTGCCCCTGCTAATAGTCTGATTTGTGTCCATAGGTTTATATGCAGGCCTATTATTGGAGGCTTAGTTGATGCCTGTCCTAAAATCAGGGCCTCTCCCTCCATTTGTGGGATCTAGTCCTAATTGTGTTCTCTATTTGAGGATCCGAAACAGCTACACTGTACGGACTCAGATGCTTTGCAGGTGTCCTCCTTACGAGATCCTTACAGGGTCATTGAGGTGGCAGTGAGAAAACACTCCAACGAGGTTTATATCTGGATATGGACGCAGCAAGAGTTATTGCTGAAAAATGGCTGCCAAGGCTTAATGAGTCATATGAAACCGCACAGTCTCTCTAATTGCAAGAAATCTGCTTGGAAACTTGCACTCGTCTGGAAATAAACTGCTCCCTGCCAAAGTCATTTTTTTTAATCACTAGAGATAAGAGAATCTTTGTAGAACAAAAAATGGTGGCATCAAGTCAATTACAAACCAGTACAGTGCTGGAGGAGTTCCATGCTTCTCTGCTCTCTATTCATATATCAAGATCTCCGGTCTCTTCCCCCTAGACATATCAACTCTTAGAGTCGTTATCTTGTGCTTCCACTAACCTAGGAGGTTCCATTGTCATGGGTATTTTTTCCCTGTGAAAGCTTCAGGAAAAAATTCTTGACAGTTATCAAATTACATTCATTTTTTCTACTAGTTTAAATTGTCAGGCAGTCTAGGGGGAGAATGGGCCTATTTATGTATAAATTAATGACTAAACCTCTGACCACATCCCTTTAAAGTGGCAACACTTATCTTTGTAATTCTACAAAGAGGATGAGTCTGGATGTTCAGTATCTTCTCCTCCTGGATTTATGACTTAACGTGTGTAAATAGTTTAGTTCCTGCCATTTCTCTTTGTATTTCAATGCATTTCCCTGTAGACACTGTTTATTTTGCCATATAATTCACTTAAACGGCATAAAAGGGGGGGGCGGTATTTGGGTGTGTGTGATTGGGCAAGGGAAACTAATTTAAAATGAAAAGAGCCAGAAATGCTTTGATTGAATTAAGCCGGAAGTCACTACGTGATGCGGAACTACGAGGTTTATTTTTTAAGACTTATTTGAACTTGTTTTATTTTTCTGTCTTCTCTTTATCTTGGCTGGGACCTTACCTCTGACACGGGCCTCATTCCCAACAGAGCGAGACTCGAATGCAGTAAGTTCTGCTATGTTCTTTTTCTTTTTTATCTTGGTTTCTGATCGCTGTGCTCTTTTAATTTATCTATTGTTTTTAAAAGCAGACTTCCGGGTTTAGACTCTCGAGTGATCTCTGTTGGACCAAAAAAAAAATCACATGGGTGGTGCTAACGAAAATAGAATGTTTTTGTTTGACTCTATGTTCCGCTTCGGCTCTGCTGAAGTAAACATTAAGCAAATGCACATTGTCTTGCCGGTACGCTTTCTATATGCCAGTTATGAGATTTGGTTTAAATCTTTTTGATTGCTGCACAGCTTTAAGATTCTGTTTCAATTGAATAAGCTTTGTGAATGAGTGCAGTCAAGTCTGTAGGGATAAAACTCCTTCAGCGATTAGGAAAGCTATTTTATTCCTGATCACTGTTCTATTATCTTGGGTCATCTAATCTGTTGGGATGGCTTTGGCTATTACATTGTGTTAAGTAGGACTTGGAAGGTCAAGCAGTTAACTAACCATCTAAATAGCAATGGTTGTGGGCAATTGTTGCCTCTAGCAGCTTTTTGTTTAATTCTTATTTTGACTTGGTTGTATCTTAGAAGACACTCCAGTGTTTGGCAAGAAAAGGGGAGGATGATTCCAGAGAGATGGTTTTGCATGGGCAGAAACTAACACAAACCTGCTGCCTCACGTATTTTTTCTTTAATTTTTGTTGTTGTTAAAGAACGGTCCACCCTCATCCCCCTCCTCAGTCCTCTTTAATTCTATTCCCCCCCCCCCCACCCGCCCCGTCCCCCATGGCCCTTGCTTTAGGCCTTATCCCAAGGTACACAATGCTTTCTGTTTAAAAGAAAAGCTGGCAGGACAAAAAACAGTTGAGTCTTCACTTTGCACTGATTTCCTGTCATCCGTGCATAGCCGACTTTCACAGTGCAGAGACCACAAATGGGCCTTTTGAGAGTCAAATGCAGATGGAAATAAAAGTGCCGTTTAAGGGGGGCTGACGGGAGGGATTGGCCATCATTAAGTTGCTTGTGAAGGTTGTAGGGAGCGGTCAGGGAGGGTTTTGTACGAAAGATAAAAATGGTTGGGCTCCTTTTTCTTTGGCATTGGGAAAATGTTCCCGTTGGGGGTTTAATGTGAACTATGAGCAAAGCTAGATTCATTCATATTTCCTAGCCCGAGCAATAAAAAATATTTAGTTTCTTGGCTGTGCGCCAAGAAACAGCTGAATGGATCGATGCCTCTAAATGCTTGACATGATTCTCTGGTAGCTGTGAGCTGTTTCAGCATGACTGCCTGAGAAGAAAGGCCCTGGTGTTATCCAAAGCTGCTTAGTGGGTACTGAGGAGAAACATGAACTGCTTTAGTTCTCCTTTTCAGACACCAAAGAAAAGGAAGCAGAGGAGCTTAAAAACATTTCTATGTAGCATGGGGTGGCAGGCACTCCTGTAAGAAATGAAATGATGGTAATTTCTGCTGCAGCTCGTAGAAACTAATTGAATTGCGTCTGTCTGAGAACATCCCCCGTTTGCACTGCTCTAGTTAAGGCCAAGTAGCTGTTTTTTCCAGGCTAAATCCCGCTCTCCGAAGGCGGCTTCGCTCTGCCATTTTTGCTCTTAGCTAACACTTGGCATGCAAGAGGCCTTGTTGGAGGAGCAAACGTACTGAATGATGTTTTCGGAGATCGGATGCTGTTGCTTAGAGGAAAAGCAAAACAAAGCCCACCAACCTGACTATGTGAACTTATTGACATCATGTCAATGTTTATTTTAAAAATCTTTTCTGCGTGTCTTGTGGCTTGGCAGAGATCGGTTCCCAACGTGGTCCAGTTGCGACTGATGTAAAACAGTTCCAGTGCAGCGTGTTGACTCTTGTGCAGTTTGCCTTCTAATAAACCCAGCAGATGAAATCCTGGCTCCATTGAAGTCTATGAGAACTCTGCCACTGACTTAATGGGAACCAGACTTTCACCCAGAATGCATAACTTCATCAGTGTGACACTGCAAACCCTTTAGCAAGTCAGCAACCTGACTTGTGCACATCATTGAGTAAGAACTTCAATGAGGCTACTAGCCAGAGGAAAGTTAGTCACGTACTTGCGTGTTAGAGGAAATGAATTCCAAGTACTGGTTAGTTTTGGTGAGCTTTTTTGAATGTGTATTTATTGTGCTTACGACCACCTGCAATCAACTGCAGGAGCTGCATTGGAGAAATACGACTTCCATTTTTCTTTTTACGTTTTTTAAATAAGCATTTTAACATCCCCTACCTCCCACGAACAACGTTAAATGCACTCGAACCTCAGCAAGCCATGCCACGAAGCTGTGGGTTGCTCTGCACCGACAGACCCTTGTGCCCCTCACAAAGCCCTGCTCGTGCCCAGGGGGCTCCATGCGGGCTCAGGGTCTGCCCCCGGGAAGCTGTTTGCAGGATCGGGGTCCTGGTCATTGAAAAGCTCAAGACAGCTGTCCATAGTCCTACCCTACGGCCATGGCATGGTGCAGCTCCAGGCATCCGCGTCGTTGTCTCTGCGTAGAGCCCAGTAGCGTCGGATGTTCAGGCCTAGCCGGGCTGCTTGCCTGCCGAAGTCTGCCTCGGGTCCGAGCCGGAGTGGGTTCCCCAGTGGAGAGAGCTGTAATGCCCACCTCTTCTGACCTGGGGCGGGGGGCAGGAGCAAGCCCCTCGGGGCAGCATGGCCTGGGGAGAGGGGCACTCAACCAGGCAGGTCCCTGGCCCTGGAGGGCATTCAACATCCTTCTGTGTGATGGTAAAGAAATCAATTGGTGGTTAATAAAACTGGTGCCCTGAGCTCTCTTCTGGCTCCCATCATAGCTGAGCTGCTTGCATTTTGCAGGGCTCTAAGAATAATGTGCAAATAGCATTTTTATTTATTGATTCGTTGGTTTTGAGAAGGTCAAGGGTCTGCATTTAAGAATCCTCCCTGTTCAGAGAGAGAGAGAGAGTTTTAGCGGCGTTTTAAAAGCTGCCACTTCTGAAATCACTTCAAACGGCGATAACCCATTTAATGTGGAGCTGAACACCACCTTGGATTTTTTTTTTCCTCTCTGATTGCAGAATAATTCTGTCTCGCCATCAGACAGCCTGAGAGCTAGTGAGAAACACAGGAGTTCGACGGACTATGGCATTGACGCCAAAAAGCGGAAAGCAGAGGAGAAGGACAGTATGAGCCGCTATGTAAGTCACAAGAGCTTTCTTGGTGTTCCCTTAACGCTCGTGTGTGTCTGAAAACTAGGTGTTCCGGCCAAATGGCGTAACATGGGGGAAAGGATCTCATAGTGCAGGATAAGAGAGCTCACTCGGTTAGGGGCTTCTTTATAGTCGTCTAGGCTACGGTTTTCAAAAGCACCGAAGTCTGGTTGACTTTGAATGAGCCCTAGGCTCCAGAATCCCGTGGGCGCTTTTGAAAATGCTTCTGCGTTGGCGGAGTTGGCTCTTCTCGCGGTGGCGTGACTTGCTGTGTGTTTCAGGACAGCGACGGGGACAAGAGCGATGACCTGGTGGTCGACGTCTCCAATGAGGTGAGCGTGGGTGTCGTTTTTCAAGGCTGCTGCTTTCGCTCTGGTTTAATGCTAACTTGGGGGGGGGGGGGGGACGGCGGGGACGGAGGCACCAGACTTGGTATGCGGGCCCTAAATCTCCATCACAAAGCACGGTCTGGTGCCGGGAGGCCTTGCCTTGCCTTTCTCCGCCTCCTTTTACTTTCCAAGAGCGGCCATGTTGAGACCCATGTGCCGTGTCCCCACAGGCCAGGGATTGCTCAGACAGTGGCAGGGGCAGGCCCAGTCCTGAGCTGGAGAAGGCTGCCCTGTTCCCAGGCCTGTCCTTCCCTTGGCCTCTCCTGGCATAGCCCCCACGAGGCGCTGATCCGTCAGGCTTGTCAATGCGTCTGTGGTGCGGACACCCAGTCGCTACGCTATGTATTGAGGCCCCTGCTGCTCTAGCTCCTTTCACATGGGCCACTGCTTTGATATCAGCTTTGAACTAAAGCCCGGAAGTGAAAGGAGCTGTGTCCCCTCCCGCAGCCGGTCCGTTTCCCCCTTCAGTTTAAACGCCCTCTCTTCGGGCTACCTTAAACTTGGGCCCTGCGCTTTAAAAACCGTGACAAGCAGGTACTTGAAAGCTTTTCCCCTCCTCTGCCACTGGCCGGGTGCTAAATGCCGTCCTGTCTTTAGGATCCAGCCACACCCCGCGTCAGCCCAGCCCACTCGCCGCCTGAGAACGGGATAGACAAAGCCCGAGGGCTGAAGAAAGATGCTCCGAACAGCCCTGCCTCCGTCGCCTCGTCCAGCAGTACACCTTCCTCGAAGACTAAAGACCTGGGCCATGTAGGTGGATTGGCGCTGGAAGGAGGCTGGTCACGTGGTGTGCAGAGTTGGTGTCTAAACCTCTCGGCCACGTCTTCCCAAGGGAAAGGCGTGTTCTTAGCGCGAGCTCGCTGGCTTGAGGCGAAACCCCTGCGAGGACAAGGCAGCGTGTGGTCCCCCTGGGAGACCAGCCTTTGAACCCTGTGAACTCAGTGACGACGACACGCTGCCTTGTCCTCGCTGGGGTTTCACCTCCAGTCCATGAGCTCGGGCCAGGCACGCACCTTTCCCTGAGGAGCTCCTCAGCACTGCCGGCGCAGTGAGAGGAGAGGGGTCTCTTCCTGCTAATCACTAAGCCACGTCTCTTCTTGGGTTTTCTTTTTTCTGGCCAGAACGACAAATCGTCAACGCCTGGGCTCAAATCAAACACTCCTACGCCAAGGAACGAAGCCCCAACCCCGGGGACGAGTACCACGCCTGGTCTTCGGGCTATGCCGGGCAAACCAGCGGGCATGGACCCATTGGGTATGTGCTCTTTGCGGGAGATGCCGGGATTTGCTGTGTGATTGCTAGCACAGTGCGGCCCTGGTTCTCACCTGGGTCTCCGACGCTCTGAATGCCGGAGGGTTCGATGGTTTATGGCGGCGATACCGAGTCGGCCGCGGCAGAGCTGTATAACCGCCCTTGGGGTGCTGGGCGCAGAGCTCTGGAGGAGTTTGCAGGCGTGACTGGCGCGCTCGCTGCGGCTAGTGTCCGAGAGGAGAGCTCAGCAGATTGGAGATTGGGACGGCCCTGGCCTGAGAGCCCAAAGGAAGGACGCGGCGTGTGCGCGCTCCTTCCTGCGACCGTGGGGAGGAGGAGAGCTTGGACCCAATTCAGACCTGCTACAGCTCCCTCTGAAACCAGCGACATCGGCACCCGCCGGGGCCGAACGCCGAGAGCCACGCTGCCGCCTCTGTTGCCGTGGCGTCAGCATGGCGGCGTTGTGCTGGGGAGCTTGGAGCCATGCGTGGCCCTTCCTGGGCGTTGCTTCTCTGGCAGGTGGCGCCCCCCCCAGCTCTTCACCCACCACACGCTGCTCGTTTGTGACCGATCGTTAGAGCCGCCCCGTCCCTGCCTGTTCCCTGGGAGACAGGCGCACGGGTGGGTGGACTCGGGCGTTGTGGATTTAGTTTTTCCCCGGTGTCTGGTAGGGGAATCTAGTGGTGACCAATTTTCCCCCTCTCCAGCGTCTGCCCTGAGGACCCCCCTCTCCATCGCCGGCTCCTATACGGCGCCCTTCGCCATGATGGGACACCACGAGATGAACGGCTCTCTGACGAGCCCGGGGGCCTATGCGGGGCTCCACAACATCCCGCCCCAGATGAGCGCCGCTGCCGCCGCCGCCGCCTATGGCCGGTCGCCAATGGTGAGCTTTGGAGCTGTACGTAGAACTTTTAGCTCCTTCTTTGGTCACGCCGGGGCCGAGCGCGTTGGGAGTCGGGGGGCGGGGTCTTCCCTAGGGGCTGCCTGCCCAGCTCAGGCGAGCTAGAGTGCACCAGTCAGCTGCTGGTGTGCTGAGCTCTGGGCTCGCACCCGGACGGCATCTCACAGCTAGGGAGAGAGGGGAGGGTGGTGGAGGAGACGGTGGAGTGAGTCACTGCTGTGAAGCCAGATGCTTTCCAACAGCTGCCTTTGGTTCTGCTCCTCTGATGGGCTTTTGGCGAGCAGCCTGGCTTCAGTGCCAATGCCGGCAGCGTAAACCCAGCAAACCTCAGCGCCTTCCGGGGAATGCGGGCACCAGGAGAGCAGCTGAGCACGGGCCCGCTTCACCTGGAGTTAGCGGGAGCTGCCGGGGCACTGCGCCCCTGGGGACCAGCCCCAGCGCCGATTTGCGGGGGCATGTAAATCCAAGCCCATGCCCTGATCTCAGCATCATCCGCTTGCGATCAGGTGCCGAGGTTTCAAACGATGCTAGGAGGGTCTGTTTTCGTGGGGTCCCTGCCCAGTGATAACCAGTCCAGAGCCAGGCTCTCCTGTAGGCTCCTGTCAGGAGCTTGCCTGATGATGGGCTGATTGGCACGTGGAGAAAGGACCTTGGCTTTGGCCATGGGGTTCCCTGCCCATCTGGAGGCAGCAGGACCTTGGGGGGCACCTGTTCCCACTGGATTTCCACTCTAGTCCTGCAGTTCCCCAGACCCTGGGTAATCCTGGCGGTAGCTTCCCATTTCTGGGGAGACGACAAATCCGTGTGGAATTATTATTGTTGATCAGCTGTCCTAGGGGCATGAGGAGTGATGATGTGAAATGCAAAAAGCCTGGGAACGCCTCTGTTCCCCTCCCCACACTCCAGTGCCCTGTGGGAGTTGGCTATGTGTGTGGATGTGAGAAGCTGGGACTTTTCATTCAGCAGCCAGCATCTGAGGCGGTTTCTGTCTGTTTTACAGGTCGGTTTTGACCCGCATCCACCCATGAGGGGCCCCGGTCTCCCCACGAGCCTTGCGTCCATACCCGGCGGGAAGCCGTAAGCCCCCGTTTCTGTTCCTATGCTGGGTTGTGGTTAGGTGACGAGGGGCGTTTGCTCCCTCCCCCCGCCACCACTTTCATGCTGCTTTAGTCCTCTACATGCCCGTTGTCCCATTCCCCCGCCACCCCGGCCAGAAACCGTGCGGGCAGGTGTGTGCTGCCCAGCCTTAGTGTGAAAGATACGGGACTTCTTCCAAAGCGTTCAATGCCTTGTCCCCGGGCTCGCAGACAGTCATAGAATCATAGAATCTCAGGGTTGGAAGGGACCTCAGGAGGTCATCTAGTCCAACCCCCTGCTCAAAGCAGGACCAACCCCAACAGTCCTGTCGCTGGGAGCGCAGGGCGCCCGGCTGGACGTTTTCAGAGCTGCCGGGACCCTCTGAGATTCCCGGGCCATTGTGATCGTCTAGTCTGGCCTCCTTAGCGCCCTCAACATCCCCGTGGAAGTCAGTGACGGGCGGATGTGCCTCCCAGGGAAGGGAGTGTGATCTTGCTGTCTGTCCTGCCGTGCCGTGTGGTGCACGGGCCCGACATCAGAACAGTCAAGCAACTACATGCAGACTGCAGGTTCTGTACCATGTGTGTAAACCTCTCTCCTAGCCTAATCCCCTCCCCCGGCCTTCGTCCTCCCCCTACAGAGCCTACTCGTTTCACGTAAGTGCTGATGGGCAGATGCAGCCGGTCCCGTTCCCCCACGATGCCCTTGCTGGCCCCGGCATCCCAAGGCACGCTCGGCAGATCAATACGCTCAGTCACGGGGAGGTGGTATGTGCCGTGACTATTAGCAACCCAACCAGACACGTGTACACCGGAGGAAAGGGATGCGTAAAGATCTGGGATATCAGCCAGCCGGGCAGTAAGAGCCCCATTTCGCAGCTGGATTGCTTGGTAAGTTGCAGACGGAATATGCCCATGGGTGTGAATGTCCACTGATGGCTTTGCCGTGTGCGCACGCTTGCTAACCTGATCCGTTGTGACTCGCTTCGGAACCGTAGTGAGCTTGCTCATGCTGACCATGCAGAAAGAATGGCACTTACTTTCCCTTATGCCTGTTACAAGACGTGTTGGACAAGCACCTCCCCATAACCCTAGCACCGTCGCTTATTCCTGCAGAACAGAGACAACTACATCCGCTCCTGCAAACTCCTCCCCGACGGCCGCACGCTGATTGTGGGAGGGGAGGCGAGTACGCTTACGATCTGGGACCTGGCTTCCCCGACACCAAGGATCAAGGCTGAATTGACCTCCTCTGCCCCAGCATGCTACGCTCTGGCAATCAGCCCTGATGCAAAAGTCTGCTTCTCCTGTTGCAGCGACGGCAATATTGCTGTGTGGGATCTCCACAACCAGACGCTGGTTAGGTGAGTCTTTAGAAATGGATGTTGCCAAGACACCAGTATGACAGTATGTAAGGTCGGTTTCAGACCGAAACATTAATTTTTGGACAATCTTGGGTTGTTCAAGAAGACAGATGGCAGAAAATCTGGCAATACGTGAAAGGAAATGGTGTTAAGGTTATGGGTGCAATATATAAATAGTGATCAGAGTGTCCACTGGCATCTCTCTCAAGCTTCCTTCTTGTTCTCAAGTCTCAGCTTTCATTGAAAAAAGGAAAGCGAGTTTCTAGCTGCTGCGGTCGCAAAGTAAACCTTGAAAATGGGAACTGAGTGCAAACCGACGGAGGTGTCCGCGCCTGAAATGTTGGCTCTGAGCGATGGGAGAGGTTGATTTTGTGGGAAGTGCTCGGGAAAGCACGACTACTTCATTCCCTGCCGGTACTCGGCCCGTAGAACAGACTGGAACTCGTGCAACTTAGTTTGTTAGATTGTGTCGTCTCGCACGCACAATTTTCTTTTATATAAACATGGTATCCAGCGACTGTCTCGACCTTAGAGTGACTGTACAGATACTGATGGGCGGTTGTTGATTCCCTGAATGTAACACAAAGCAACACACATGTTGAGACCCCCCCAAATGTGTTTTGGTTGCGATATCTAAAGCCCCTCCTCTTGTGTGTGTTGGGTTTTTGCTTCTCAGGCAATTCCAAGGCCACACAGATGGCGCAAGCTGCATAGACATCTCGCACGATGGTACAAAATTATGGACAGGTGGTCTGGACAACACCGTGCGTTCCTGGGACCTTCGGGAAGGAAGACAGCTCCAGCAGCATGACTTCACTTCCCAGGTAAGCGCTGGGTTTCTCTTGGCCTCTAGAGGAGGGAACGCTGCCTGAGACCGGGCTATTGCAGATTTCATCGTGTTGTGACTTCTGCCGAATAGGGTGTTTCCTTTGGCACGGATGGAGCAGGGTGGGCTGTTCTCTCATCAGTGGGTTTAAGGTTCTCTGGTATCACCAGTATTTGGCTGGAGTTTGTGGCTGATTCTCTTCCGTGTTGAAATGTCATTCAAGGGTCTCCGTGGCAACTGGCAGGGGGCATCTCAATATTATCAATCTAAATGGGAGGGCACAGCAACACTGGCACCTCGGGTGTCTTACAAAGGTCACTCCTGCCAGTGGGGCAGACCTGACTGCCCTGCTTGTCCCTAGCAGGCTGTGGGTGGTAGGGGAATGATGCTTTTCCTTGTTAGTGTACGGACTAGCGATGTGTAAATTAAACGTCGTGGTCGTTCCTTTGTCAAGAAGTCAGTGACATGAGCAGGGGTCGCCGTTAAGAAGCCAGCATTTGTCAACAGGTGCCACACACTTGCCACAGTTAGGAACATGAGACTGGCCACACTGGGTCGGGCCAGTGTTCCATCTAGCGCCGTACCCGATCTATGACAATGTCAGGTGCCAAATGCTTCAGGGGAATGAACAGAACCGGGCAATTTATTGAGTGATCCATCCCCTGCCATCCAGTCCCAGCTTCTGGCAGTCAGAGGTTTAGGGACACCTAGGGCATGGGGTTGTCCCCCTGACCATCTTGGCTAATAGCCATTTATGGATGAACTTCTCTAATTCTTGTTTGAACCCTGTTATACTTTTGGCCTTCACAACATCCCCTGGCAGTGAGTTCCACAGGTTGGCTGTGTGGTGTGTGAGGAAGCACTTCCTTTTGTTTGCTTTAAACCTGCTGCCTGTTAATTTCATTGGATTACCATCTTTAGGGGTAAACTGGTACCTCAGATCTTACAGTTGGTAAATGCTGTTGTCTTAATGGTGAGCAAACCCATGCTGGATTAACCCGGTCTGCTGCTGTAAGTGATACGGATTCCCAACTTCCTGTGGGATTTCCAGTTTCTATTTAACTGCATCCCCCGTAGTCTGAGGCCTATTCCAAATACCTGAGGCTGGACCCTTTTTCACTGCACATCAGTTTCCACAGACCCCATATCGCTAGTTACACTTGTAGGTAGGTGCCTGATAAGGGAATAAAAATGCTGCATTTCTGACAGCTCTGTAAAGTTTTCCTATGCTGGGAAATGCTGGAAAGACCCAATCTGTCCACCTCCATAAATACTCTGGCCAGAAACCTGTCCCTGGAGCAGGTTGCATTTGAGGCTACAGTGCTGGATTCAAAAGAAGGAAATATCTTGTAGCTTGTTCATATGGGTCCTGGTTTTGTTGGACTCAAAATGTCAGTAGTTTAGGAGATTGAAGCAGACTCCTCCTCCCCCGCCCCCCCAAGTATAGAAGAGAACATAGAGGCCTTAATTTTTATTCAGTTCTACTGGAACTTGGAATAGCACAGGACTATAAATGAAGAGCAGGGAATTTTCTGCCATTCCAGGAAAACCGTGTTCCTGATCCACTCCCGCTCCATCCATAGAAGTACCAGAATCTCTCTGAACAAATCTGTGCATGTTTAAATAAAAAGTTCCTGTTTCATGATGTGCCTTTTGTACTGATCCTTTGCTTTCAACAGAGTTGGAGGCAGTAACGCCTGGCTGCAGAAGCCATGGAAAATCCAGCCGTGCAGAAGCTTAGTCTTGTATTTAATTGCACTGAAGCTTAAGTTAGGAAAAACAGGATAATGAGTGTTTAGTTCCTGGTTACTAAGATTCGGAGTGGGCATAGGGGTCTGAGAGAAAGGGCCTGCAGTTTCCTGCATAATTCTCCATTGATTTTTTTTTTCCCCCTTTCATTTAAGTAGATCAATTCATATGTTATGTAAACAGTTTTCCTCAGCAATTACTGCTACTGGACTCGCTGTCACCAGGGCTCAAAGAATGTGTAGCTTTGGGTGGTGAGGCAAATGTGTACTCTTCTGGGGTGGGGGAATTTCATTGGATGGAATCGGCCTTGTGTTTGTGCCAGCCTCAAAGTGTGCAGTTATTTCTGTGGCTGTTAGGTTAGGACTAGTCCTATACAGGGCAGTTCTCAGTCAGGAGGAAAATACTTGTACTCAGCAACCAAGGAGAGGCAGTCTTAGGGGACTCTAGGTAGTTCCAGCTACAGAAATCTTCACCTCTAGGTTGCTTGTTTAAATCTGGGTGAGGTCTGCAGTGACTAAAAACGGTTGCCATGTCATTGCTGTGGGACAGTCGATGGTGCCAGTTTGGGCCCTAGCCGATGGATGCCCACATCACAACTGGCACCGGAGTAGCGGTCTCCGCTACTTCCGTGTGGTGGCAGTGACCCCCAACATGGTCGCGGCCTGCTGGATGGGCAGGGTGGAGACGCGTGCCGTGCGTCTGAGCATACCCTGGCGGCTCTTTGGGAAAACGAACACCCTGGTGATCTCCAGCACAGCCCGTGCATCTGGCACCTTTTCTCTTTGCAAAAACCATGTCTGTAGCAATGTGGGTTGCAGAGGGTTTGGCCAATCCAGGGAGCTGATTGGCTGGCGAGGAGATGAATGACTGAGTTCTAAGACCGTGTGACTATCCCTTTAGATCTTCTCGCTGGGTTACTGCCCCACCGGGGAATGGCTTGCAGTGGGCATGGAGAGCAGCAACGTCGAGGTGTTGCACCACACCAAGCCGGATAAATACCAGCTTCACCTGCACGAGAGCTGCGTCCTTTCGCTCAAGTTTGCCTACTGCGGTAAGTTACCTGTGGGTTAGTTGAGAGCCCTGGCCCCATTGACTTTAACAGGACTGCTCGTGTGTTTAAAGTTGGGCACGTGGGTACGTCCCTGCCGAATTGGGACCTCTCTGAACCACCATCCTGAGCGTTTCCATAAGCAACGGTATCTGTTTGGTCCATGGTATAGTCACGTGTGCAAACGACTTCCAATAGGATTGGTAAGGAGGATGGTTAAATTGCAGGTTCCAATTGTAAAACAGCCTCCCTGCTCCATCGGATTGAAGGTGTGACGTGCTGAGCAACCTCACTGGAAACTGTGTTAGTCAAAGTCCTGCCCACTTGTTAACTCGCTAACCAGAGCAGAGGGAAAAGGCACTGATTGGACGCCAAGGCTTAGGAGTGGTGAATCGGCTTACTAAAAATGGTTTGCTGCTATCCTCAAAGACAAGCCAGTTGCCTTCTGAAGTAACAAGGCCAGCAAGTGGTGGTGGTTACTTTAGCAAAGCAGTTGATTTAAAAAGTTCTAACGATAATAAAATGGCCTTTTCTGTTCTATAATCCCACGCTGGTACGTCTGTAGATAGCAAGTACAAGGAAACGTAGTGTCACTTGCCAGGTTCTGCCAGGTCTTTTCATTGGTAGGTATTGTTAGGATATGCGTGCTCCGCTCAGAAATGGAGAGGGGCAATGCGTGACCTTCCCTGCCGTGCGTGCATTGATTTCACAGTCACTAATAATCCCCTGCTTGGGAGCAGACACAGGCTTGGCTCGGAAAAGCCCCACCGTTGGAATAATGTTCCCATTGTGAAACTAACCTACACAAGATAAGTTGCAGCTTTTGTGTCTGCCCTGCCCTGGTGTGGGGGAACTGATGCCATGCTTTGTGTGTTTAGGTAAATGGTTTGTGAGTACAGGGAAAGATAATCTTCTCAACGCCTGGAGAACGCCATATGGAGCGAGCATATTCCAGGTAAGAGGCTGCTCTTGCTTGGGCCTTTCGAATGTCTGTCCCTCTTGTATGCAGCGAGCAGGCTTTGAGAGTGACCTCGGGTCTCCAAGCAAGGGGCTAGCACCATTGTCTGCGCAGTGCGGAAGGAACAGAAACTAAAAACTGGGCTCACCTACTGCGTGAACAGGGGCAGATGTAACATCCCGCTCTTCCGTAGTGAGGATGGGGATGTTTGCAAGCAGTCGTGTCAGTGTCTCTCAGAAAACATGTGGAGCTGAGAGGAGAACCCACCGGCTAAAAATGACTGATAGTAAATATAAGTGAATGTGGCTGAAAGGAACGTGAGAGAAAAGTGTACTTTGGTGCCTCTGAAACTTTTAATGTATATCTGTTTTGCATGTAAATAACAGTAACTGTCTCATCACAAAGAAGCTTTTCTGCTTAGTCAAATGCAGTTGAAAGTGGAAGATCTAGAATCTGAACTGATTTTTCTATTTTTTCCCCCCTTTTCCAGTCAAAAGAATCTTCCTCTGTCTTAAGTTGTGACATTTCAGCGGATGACAAATACATTGTAACAGGCTCTGGTGACAAGAAGGCCACAGTCTACGAGGTCATCTATTAAACAAGGATTTTAACAGGGCTATCAACGCTGAATATTAGGCTTGAGTCTGACAAGACAATGGCAAAATTCTGAAGGATGTAGGAAAATGAAAGGAGAGCAGCCATGCATTGAGAGATTGTTTCCTGCCAGGCTGGGTAACGTGGATCTTCATGGACTCCGAGTAATGTGCATGGACTGATGCGTTTCAGCAATTTTTATTTTAAGCCGTGGCATATATGGATTTATTTGGAGGTCTGCGAATACGGCACACGTTGAAGCCCTAAACAAGTTTTGTTTTGGTTTTAGGGTTTTTGTTGTTCTTTTGTCTGCGCTTTGGTGGCACTATAAAGGACTTATTTTTTATTGTGACTTTTTTTTTTTTGCGCTCTATATAGGACTTGTGAAAAATGTAAATAACGGACTAGTAAATAGAATTGAAAGGGTGAGGTTAATCCTCCTGGTACACTAGTTGTGTATTTTTTATTATTTTTTTTTTTTTTTGTCTGCTGTAATTGTATTCCACTGATGGGTTTGGTGGTGGCAAGTCCCTCCCTCCCCTCCCCCAAGTATCCATTTGAGATACTACTTTGACCTGCAGCTTGTAACCAGATTGAGCAGATGTCCACTGGTGAAAGTTGTTCCTACTGTTGTACATGTGAATTGTTCAGTGTGTTAGTCAAATGTTTGAACACTGTATGGACTGAAGTTAAATTGGTCAGATCTTCAGCTACTGATGTGACATCAGCAAAACAATCAAATTTTTATATGGATTTTTGTGCTCGTATGTTTGAAGAAAACAGGAAGTCCATGTTCTAAGAAACTTCTGCTCAAGCCCTTCTTGATCTTCGGACATAAATGATGAGGAATAATTTCAAAGAAAGCATAGTAAATTTCAGCTCAGGGAGCCATGAAAGATAATAGCAACTTATGTGTTTTGTATTCAATGAAAGTAAAGAATTAGAATTGATAACCTTTAAAATACAATTCTTTTTTTAAAAAAAGTTTACTAACAAGTAGGGTTTGTGTGAGGTGGGGGCAAGGGGCTGTCTCTGGTAGGGGTCCGTGGCTTTATGGTCTTGTCACTTTTGGTATATTGGTTCCAACGGAGCAAAACCCATCCCCACGCAGGCCGGTGTGTCAACATTTTGTACTAAAAGGTTAAATAAGTAACGGGAAATAAAAGTATTTGTGTAGCAGAAGTGCTCACCCTGTATTGTAGCATATGGAAGAGAATTTTTATACTACATTTTTATGGATTATTTTTTAATTTTTGATTTTAATCTGGTCAAAAATAATTAGGGTTATGGTGAAAACTACCTGTTTGAAAGCGATAGTACAAAAGAAGAAACGGACAATGAAGTTGGAGATGTTCTTTAACTTTCTGTTCTTGGACGTACATTCAGCATCACGTTTGAATTGCAAGTCGTCAGCAGTACCCTCCAGCAGTAGCTATTGGTTTGGGGTCGGGGAGAACATTGATATGGGGGTGAAAGTAAACTTCATAGGAATTCCCCCCCCCCCCCCAAAGTCTCACATTTTAAGATTGGACTTCTCCCCTCCCTCCCCAGAACAAAAGGGAAATTTCAAAGAGGAAAAAATATGCACCCCATGAGACTTATTAGTGGTGATACACCTCTGATTCCAAGAAACTTGCCTGTCATGCAAGAAGTGTGAATTTTGATTTGTTATGCACTGTCACAAAAAGCTCTTAAGTAAAAAAGGATCTTTTAAAAAAGAACGGTTTTTTGAAGTGCAGTTATGTTCAGAAAAATGACTTCTGTAAAGATGGCGCCATGTTCGGTGGATCCGCTTTCTATGCATACGAGTCAGATCTGCTTATTTTTAATGACTACACATTTTTACTCTTTTCTGTTCACTATATTGTTCCGCAGGCGATAGCAGAAGGAGACGGATTCTTTTATGGCCTGCTCCCCATCCGCGGAACGATTTCAGCAAGTTCCAGGTGCAGGATCATTATTACTGGTGATAATGTGAGAGTGCTAATGAACTCAGCTTGACTCTCAGACCCCCATGTGAATTAATCCATTTAGAATCAATGAACACAGAGCCAGAGAATACAATATTTAGAGTCACTTGTCAGTGTACAAGCCACACTTTACAACTAACTTGGAATGAGTTGGAGGGTTTTGAACTTTGAGTGAAAATTCCCACTTTAGTAACACCACAAGCTAATGTCCCAAAATGGTTGTTTGCAAGTTGGTGCTTTTTAAACAATTAAAAAAAAGATAAACTGGGTGTCGCTAAGTAGGCGGAGGGTTACTAAGTCATACTGTCTCAACTTTACACCAAAGTATGTAGCAGAATATGTACAGCTGTTAATAACTACACCTGTTTTTGTAAAAAAAAAAAAAAAAAAAAGGTAGAGAGAATAAAAACTAAATGTAATGAAGCTCCGATGAAAACCAAGTGTCTATAAACCATTTGCTCTCTGAAAACCTGCACTGAGTTGTTAATAAAAACAAACAAACAAAGCGGCCCTTGTTGTTCTTACGGGCGGTGAGCCTGGCACGGCGGGTGAAGGGATGAAACCCAAGTTCAGTATCTGTTTCCTACTCACCTTGGTCACGGGCTGGGCCGCTGCTGCTAAAGTCGGGCCTGAATCCAGAGCCCCTTCAAGTCAATGGGAACTTTTGATCAGGCCTGTAGTGCTGGGGGGGAGCCCTAGAGGAATGTGCGTTGGGGACAGGCTGTGTTGTTCAGTCTCTGGTCATGGGCACCGTGGCTGGGAAGTGGGACTTGAAGGGAAAGTGAGGAAGCTGAGATCAAAGGACCAATCCCCCAGGCCAGCTCCTGCTAATACACAGTATGGAGAGTGGGAGTTGCTCCTTCTGCTCTTGATGCTGTATCCCTGTTGCCACTGTAGAGTAGCAGTTTAGAGCATGTGGCTCATGTTCCTCCCAAGGTGACTGGTGGGTGACGGGTGTGACAGTTCAGTGTTATGAGACGTAAATGACGGCTGAAGTCAGCTGTGAAAGACAAACCAACAGCAGACTATATTAGAGCTGCTAAATGAGACTCCAATGTACCTCTGCCAGCATTTTCCTTTTCCTGGGACAGATGTTTCTAAAATGTTTTAGATCCCAAACATAAGTCATGAGAACACTATAGCCAGGCCTTGAAGCTGGCTGTGTGCTGTAATCCAATAGATTTCGTGATGGGATTTCCTTCTCCACATTATTTATTTTTTTAAATTCAGTCTTATTTTGGAAAACATTGGTTCTGTACAGAGCTTCTCCCCTGCCCACCGTTGAAGAGCCTAAAGAAGTAACCTGGGAGGATGATCACAACTGCTGCTCGTATTGGCAATACGATGGTACCTGCTTCAAGAGACTCACGGAGAATTGGCCATCTACTAGTTTGCCTTTAAAGGTTGAACAAAAATTAATACAGAAAATTTGGATACTTCAAAGTTCTTGGTGCAAGTTTCTCCTTAAAACCATCTTGCCCCAGTTCCGCACTGATCAACCCCGGGATGATCTTGGTCTTCACACACATCCTATGGATGTAGAATTACGCTGGTAATTTAATGTTGGTTGGTTCTATGGCCTTGCACACAGGCAAACGGACACGATTCTGCCCCTTTGAGACATAAATACCTGCTGCACCCCATGTGTTCTGTCGGGGTGGTGGGCGAGGCTGCTGTTTCCATTGACAAATGGAGTAATGCAATGCTCGGCCGTTTGCGGGGAGGGGGACAGTCTTTGGGCTCTGTAGGCATGCAACCAAATTCTTATGTATCAGAGGGGCGGGGATATGTTGGTCTCTGTGGAAATTATTTGATGCAAATGTCTAGCGTTCCATTGCTTTCAGAACAGGCAACCCCTGACGGAGATAAAGCACTTTTCTTGAACTAGGACATATGTAACATCCTACAGGGGTTTCCCCAGTGATGTATTGAACATGACAGAGCCTGCTGGGAGGGAGAAATAAAACGCAGGAGCAGCACTCGAACGGCTTGGGTTTCCGATAATGTACAGCAGTAAATGGTTGAGTGCATTCAATCTGATTTTAAGCTGAATGGAATGAGGCACTTACACATGGGGCCATTAAACGACACAAAAATCACAAGAAATTCTTTGTTGTAAACTTAGGAAGAATTTAACACAGGCATAAAAATGTGTTTGTACTGGGCCAGTGCGTGGGGTGGTTACTAAAGGACCAAGCCTATGTTGCATGGTGATGATCTTGTATGCGTATTGTGATGTTCTCCTTTCAACAACTTCCAGCAATCTGTTGGCCTTTATCATTAATTTGGCTTGACTGTAACCTTTCAAAAAGCACGGACTAGAGAAGGTGATAAAATTCTGAATACGCTAATTCCACTTTCCCTATATTCCACTACCAAGGCCCTCTTCATGAGCTGGGCTGTCTCCTCGCTTTCCAAATTGTGTGCACTCATTTTTTTTATCTTGCATATTAATAAGGGCTTGTAAAGATGCTTTTAGTTCAGCTTTGGACTGATGTTGCTATAAAATACCATAGAGTAAAGTGAAGACATCGCTACTTCACTGGGCAGCGTAGCAAACGGTTTGACCATGTGGAAGCCTAGCACGTCCCATTTGTCAGTTACTCCAGTCTGGGTATCGCTCTGAATACCTGAGTTTAAAAGCATAGCTTATTTGAAGTTAGAGCCATCCCAGGCTGCTGAATTAGACTTGCAGCATTTTGGGTCTTTGTTTTGACGAGGTGCTTCATTGGGGAAGCTTTGTGCTTTGATTTCAAAGGTCATCTGTAGCAACTGCTATTTGTATAACACTCAGGTTCAAGCAGCCCCTGTATAGGAAGCAAAGTAAATAATTGTCAACAAAGCGTCACATTTCCAGGGGACTGGAAGGAAATGTGCCTGAAAACACTCGGGGGAGCAGCGAAGAATCTCTCTGTTCCTCAGGATTGCTCGACTCTCTGCCTTTTGTGTCTATTTCAGCTCCTCTTTGCACTGTTTTGTGCCTGAGGATTTATCAGGCAAAAGCTCACGTCCATGCCCTCTTGACTGCTGACGTATTCAATTGGCTGATGGATTTAGTTGTGTCCTGTTATGTTCCCTGTGTGGGGTTTATCGTGGTCGTGTTCCCTGGCAGGGAGGGAGCTGGGCCGCCCCCCCGGAGAGATGGCATGCGACTTGCTTTTCCACAGGTTTCCTGCACTGTTGCTTGATGGGATGCTGCAAAGTCACCTGTTCTGTCTTTCAGAAGCCCCACACCGGCCTCTGGCTGGTAACGAAGCTAAGCAAGTGCTTGCTGGAGCAGTGGGGAAAGCCAGGCCCAATGCTGCCCGGTTTAAGCATGCACAGTCTAGATTTGGTGAACCCGAATTGTTTTCGTTATCTTCATCCGTGCCATCCTCTCGTGAAAGCAGGAGCAGTGACACGCACACATGCTCGCATAAGGGCTCCGCAAAAAGTAGTGCACGTAAGAATGGCCCTAATGGGTCAGACCAAAGGTCCATCTAGCCCAGTGTCCTGTCTTCCGATAGCAGCCAATGCCAGGTGCCCCTGAGGGAATGAACAGAACAGGTAACCACCAAGTGATCCAACCCCTGTCACCCATTCCCAGCTTCTGGCAAACAGAGGCTAGGGACACCATTCCTGCCCATCCTGGCTAATAGCCATTGATGGACCTATCCACCATGAATTTATAACAGGGTTCAAAAAAGAACTAGACAGTCTTGGCCTTCACGATATCCTCTGGCAAGGAGTTCCACAGGTTGACACTGTTGTGTGCACTGGCTGACACAATAACGATTGGTTTGACTGAAATAAATCCATGTTGCATTGGTGTGCACCGGCCTGAGGAATTAAACTCCCCCCGAGCCTTGTCCCAACGTGTAGGCTGATCGGTGTAAAGCGTGAGAGAGATCTCTGGTGCCGGCTTTGTTATGGGTAGCTCTGCCTTTGTGGTCAAGACACTGGAGGGGCTTTGCCCAGGCGGTTCCATCTCTCAGGAGCCTGGAGCAGTGAGGAAAACAGAAAATGGACAGGTTAAGTGTGTGTAAACCTAACTCTCTCAGGGGCACATTGTGAGGTAGTTGAAGGATTCCTTCCAGCCCCCTCCTCTGCAGCGTCACCGGCGGCTCTGCCAGTCTGCTGCTGAGCAGGGGCCTTAATGTTCCTTCAATTCTGCTTCTCTGCACTCTTCCCGTGCTCGGTCTGACGCTCGAGGCACAGGCCAGGCAGCCGGAGACCCCATCGCTATAGAATATCAGGGTTGGAAGGGACCTCAGGAGGTCATCTAGTCCAGCCCCCTGCTCAAAGCAGGACCAATCCCCAATTTTTGCCCCATATCCCCAAATGGCCCCCTCAAGGATTGAACTCACAACCTTGGGTTTAGCAGGCCAATGCTCAAACCACTGAGCTATCCCTCCCCCCTGTAGCTCAGGCTTGGCCTCCAAGGACCTCTCGAGGGGGGGAACTTCGTTTCCTCCTCCTGTTCCATTAGCACCAGAGTCTCCTACCTGAGGGTAGCTCCTGCTGGACAGCACCTTATCCAGCGCATGGGCACCACGCAGGGTGCTCCTGAATGTCAGGAACAGGGCTGGCTTTGGGGCCCGGCTGCTGAACCAGGGGAGTGCGGGGGGATCTGCCTGACAGGGATGGGGTTAAGACCCTCCCTCAATTCATTTTGCATCAGCTACCCAATGGGCATCAGACGGTGTCTGCGCTGGGCTGGATTTAGGCTGGCATCTTGCAGGGAAGTTCCCGCTCCTATTGCCCTGCCGCCCCCGGACCAGCTTCCCTGCCTGTCTTCGGGCGCAGTGGCCTATTCAGCGAGCAGGAAGCAACCTTTCTGGAACCCAGCAACTCCTGGCTTCGAGCGCAAGCAGGCGAGCGGGTAGAACACCGGGCAGGCCAGGTATCGCTGCAGTCGGGTCGAATGTTTGCTTATTGTCTCCCGTCCGGCTGTTGCCACGTCTAGGAAGTTATGAAAGCCCATTTTATCCACCATACGCTCAGTTGCTGTGGCACCTAATGCCAGTCTCTCATCCCGGGCGCTCGGAACAGATGGCATGAGGAGGCGCTGGGAAGCCATCAGCTGTTGTTATCTCTAGCTGATGACACGGAGTGTAAATTTTGTTGGCACTACTCCCTTCATCTGTTCTGCCGCTGCATCCCACCAGTTTTAATTACTGTAATTGAGTTATAATGAATGATTGTGCATTGCCATTGTCTGGGCTGTGGCGGGGAGTATTCTGTTCGTTAGACACTTCATTTAACATGCCCCTCCTCGTTGCTTTGTTTATTTGGTTGAAGGGTGTCATCACTTCAAATGGCAGAGATAAAACAGTACTCACAATGTCTGCAGTTCGATGTTTATCGTCTTTCCGGTCCCAAGAGCTAGTGCTTCACTGAATCCCGGTGGAAAATTGCAGTACTAGATAATTAATTTGGCTTAATCCCTCCCAAAACCTGCAGCTTGCTTTGCCTGCTGAAAACTATTAGCAGTCATTGATAAATGTAAATGTATGTGTATTTTTATCCAACCTCCCCCTCCCCCCCCCCCCCCACCCTCCACTATCACGATTGTCTTGTTTGACTCTTCTATAGAGAGTGTTTTGCCCATCCCAAAGCAACAGCATAAACAACTGCCGGCAAGTACAGTGTAGCTGCATCGCCCCTAAATCGCCCCTGGGCCAGTATTCAGCTTATGCAGGGCGAGGCTTGGCAGATTTTTGGCCTTTTAGCGGGTGACTGACTAATGCACATGGATACCTCCTCATACCTTCTAAATATTTGTTTAATCAACTAGGGGTGCGTTGCGGGCCCTCTGCCCAAATGCTGCATGCTGAAGATGAATTTTTAATGGCATTTAGGGGCATTGCCGCATTTCTCTCATCACTGCAGCCCTGGCAAGGGCTTAGAGGGGCTCTCCTCTGCGTGGAAAAAATACAAGCCGTGCCAGGGCTCAAATTATTAGGGGGGAAGGGAGGGAATTGGTGGTACTCACCCAAGTTCCAGCCCCAAGTTAAATTCCATCAATTTGCAATGCAAAAATGAGCCACCCCCCACACCCCCAGCTCAGCAGATTGTGTGGCTGGGCTGGCTGGCTGGAAGACATGGAAGCCCTGAGCTCAGCAGGAATGACTCCCCCTCAGGGGGGCTTAGGAGCCCTGCAGGCATTGGTTTCCCCCGGGTGGGACTCAGATGGTTCCTGCGCTCTGTTCCTCCCATCTGGCCTTTCGGCTCCATGGTTCTGATGGGAGAAGGGGCTAAAAACAAGTGGCCCTTCCCGGAAAACCATCCACCATGCTGCGCTACCACTTCCAGTAGCTTGTGCAATCGGTGAGCCTCCCTCCCCGTCACGCTGTGATCAGCCACGAACTAATGTAACTGGCCACGTTTTAAATGATCATCAATGGCATCTGAGTTAACCTCCCTGGAGAGGAATGGGGCAATTCACCTTTTCAGAGCTTTTGTGTCAGGCTCTCTGCAAATGCTGGCAGGCAACGCTGCATCAGTTTACACTCCTTTCACATTGTCAAGGTTCTCTCTGTGAGCCATAAGGGACAGACATTGCCTGGAGACCAATATGAGACCTTCAAAATTAAGTGCCAGGTTGCTGACCTGGCCCAGTCCAAGCCCTGACCATGGCTGAGTTTTTCAAAAGCGACTAGTGCTTTTAGCGTGCCTCCGTTTTAGGTGCCCAACTAGACACATTTTAAAGGCCCTGATTTTGAGAGAGTGCTGAGCACCCACCCTCTGAAAATTGGGCCTTTAACAAGGTCTCCAATTGGACACCTCAAATCACTAGTTTATTTTTGGTATTACTAAGGTCTCCACGGCTTTTGGAAAAGAAATATTTTTTCTTAGGAAACCAGTAAAAAGAGAGAGGCCCTTCTGAGACCGCCCTTCCCATGGGACAGTGCCTGACTAGCTCTCAACTATCCCTGTGTTTTGGGCAATTCTGCCACGTCAGATATTTCTCACACTTAGCTTCATTGCTGCAAGACAAAATTGTGTGTGTGTGTGTGTGGATTCACTTGTTTATTTTAATCTCCTACCTTCCTTGGTGTCACTCCAACCATCCTCTCCTTTGGCTTGGGTTGACACAATCTATCCAGTTTGGGGTTTTACAAACTGAAATTGTTGGGCTCTGGTCTTCAGGGTATAGTATTTTTTTTTCCAACTTAGTTTATAATCTGTCTTGATTTCAAGTTTAATGACCGTGTGCTAGTGCTGAACTCTCCTTGTTCATGAATGCTGCGTTGGCTCTAGTATTCAGGTTGCTTCTGTTGGCTACCTATGTTCACTGAATTGTCTCATGGTACAAGAGGACACATTGCATCACATGACCCAGTATAACCACATACTATAATGCACAAATTAAAAGTGTTTCTCTTTTTCTTGGCTACATGGAGCGAGAACAGTAGTGGGTAAGGAGTTGCCTGCCAATTCTGAGCTAGAAAACTCTGTTCTTTCAATTCACAAGCCGTTCAGTTCACGGATTACCCAAGCCACCTCCAGTACCTGCTGAACTGTTTATAACTCAGCCAAGAACAAATAAAGGCTATCTGCAACCTGAGAATTATAGGTCAAGGTGGTTTCCTACAAGTGCCAGCATGTACTGTACCTGCTTCTATTAAAAACACCACTGCGTATTGAAAGGATCTGTGCTAGCTCAAGCAGAACTTCTTAGCTTGGTGCAGGAATCACTGGGTGAGGTTCTATGGCCTGTTATGCAGCAGATCAGACTAGATGGTCATAAAACGCATGCCCTACATCTTTTGAATTGCATTGCGCTGAGGAGGCACAAACACCTCCTGACTAGCCGACCGTTGCGCTGGAGAAGCTTGTCTTGTCCAGCATCCATGTGAAGGTCCAAAAAACTCTGCTCCAGCAGTCAGACACTAGCTCACACGAAGACAGTTCTAGCTCAGTCGGTCAACGGTGAGATGTTCGCCATCAGTGGTGATGGGCCTCGGCATCAAAGCCAGTGAAAAACTCTGCGTGGAGACATGGTTGAATTAATTACCTTGTCGCCACGTTGACCATTCTCTGACCCTCCCGACAGGTGGTGAGGGACCAATCAAAACTATCCGCAGAAGGTGCAGTTCGGTTGCTGAACCGACTGCCAGCCTGAGCTGCGGGATGGTGGTTCTGCGGATACAAACATCCAGCTGAAGTGGATCAGCAGCTACCGTGGGTGGCATTCGGGAGGAAGTTTAGAAAGGCAGGGGGGTAGCGAGGCAGGGTCTTCCCCTGCAGCTCTCCTGGGTGCAGTCCCCACTGACAGCTCACTAAGAGGCATAGATGCCATCCGCGTGCAGGTTCAGAATGCACCACCCAAGTCCTGTGAGTGGATGGTGCATTTTCTTGTTTAGGTCACTAAGCTCAGGGCTAAGCCTAAGGGCTTATCTACACTAGGGAGGGTTTGAAAACGTCCCCGCTGTTGCGTCAGCATGTGCAATGATGAACACCCTAGCAGAGACCAGGCTCCTGCAGCGGTTTTCAATGTGGGGCCCAATAAACTTGTGCAGAGCAAGTCTAGTCACACTGGTGTTTAAAATGGCTGCGGGAGCCTTGGCTACATCAGGGCTTTCAGGCTGGCTACCACTGGTGCCACAGTGGGACATCGGCGCGGCAATGTGACTACCGAGGTGGCTGAGGCCTGCTAATGTAAGGAAAGGGTCATCTTTGAGTGATGGGCCCTGTTGTATCCCACTGAGGGCTTGAACACGCACACCATGTGGCCAGAGCTGGAGGCTTTGAAAGGCGTCGTGTCCGTTGGTCTGCGTACCTGCCCTCGCCTCACCTCAGGGTTTCGTCTGAGGAGCTAAAGGGCAGGGAAGACCGACCGCTTCTCCAGTCCTGTCTCACCGCCACATGGGCCGAGTGGGAGTGGCTGGTGGCCTCTTGTCTTGGACACACTTTTAAAAGAAAAAAGGATAGCGTTTGTTTTTATTCTACTGTTTCTGATGTAGTTTCATTTTTAGTAGGCGTTTTTGTAAGATTTGGACTTCGGGGGAAGCTGTTTTTCTGCCCCTTCCTCCCAACCCCACCACCCACACCTAGTTTCTGGATTATGCTGCAGACACCAGGATTCATGCTCCTTCCTCCTGCCCACGTTATAGGTAAGTAACCCCCTCTTTGCAGGGCTGGGCCCCATTTGCTGCCTTCAACTGGCTTATTAGAATTTGGGGGTCTACCATTAATACGCCTGCCTGGATGTCTTTGCATTTTCCCAAGATTTGCTAGTTTGCAGTTTTCTTAACTCAGGTTCTCGTTTTGCCACATATGTGGATGCTTTCAGAAATCATCCCCCCACTGAAACAGAGTTTGGGAGCTGTGCCTCTTCTAAGGAGTCCTACGCGATTGGCCTCCTTCTCCCGGGCTGGGTCTGGAATCTCTGTTCTTCTTCCCAGGACCAGCACTCCGAGGGCAGACAGCTTCGTTACAAACGAGCGTCAAGGACTGTGCCTCGCTGAGAGTGAAATCCCACCTTTTAATAATGGATAGCCAGCCAGAGTCAAGTAATGAAGCTGTCAGGCTTATCTCTTCAGTATTTATTAATTTCATACCAGAGCTATTTCTGGGCGTTTTCATTTCCCTTTCCACACGAGTGACGGTTTGTGCGTTGTTGGGAAAACCCACCCACAAAGAAGGAATTTGGCAGAGCTGCCGGAGGTGGAAGTGACTAGACCTCGGGACTAGATTCACACATCAGCCTGGCGTGGCAGGGGCAGAGTTAAGGACAGCAGCGGCTTCAGAGCTCCCGAGCATGCTCAGTGCCTGCAGGACACCCCGATGGAAGGCCAGGGCGGAGCGTAGAGCGCACACGGGGGGCGGGGCTGCTGGGTGCAGCGGGGATGGCTCCACAGGGACCGGCGGTGAGCAATCGCATCCGGCTGCAGCCACGTGAAATGCGGGGAGGTCTGCAAAGGCGGCATGCTAGGCAGGGGGTGTGTGCTGAACCCAGCCCCTCTCTCAGAGACAGGCGCCTCCCTCTGGTTGGGATCCTCAGCTGCAGACCCTCTCTTGGCATTCGGCACCTAGGTTGTTTTAGCAAGAGCTCTAGGGGGAGGGGAGGAAGATGGTGGAGCTCCCTCCTAACTTCTAGCCCAGTGGCTTGGGCCCTCACCTGAGGGAGGTCCCCCTCCCTCGCCCGCTACTGTTTAGTGCCAGCTCCCCTTTCTGGGGCCCGAGCTGGCGGGCGAGGGCTGAGCGTGGTGACTGGCGCGGGCCCTGGAGGCGAGGTCCTATCGTCCCCTAGTTCGCGAATCACTCAGGGCCGTGGGCGCCTGGCTGCCCGGCGCGGGGCGGCTCTGCAGATGGGCGCAGGAAGAAGCGTATCTGCCTCGGGGATTTCACTGCAAAAAACGCAGGCGCTGAGAGAGTTCGGGCGCAGTCAGGGTTCAGCGGCAGCCGAGCTGACTTCTGTGAATCCCATTGGGGCCGGACGCTGGGATTCAGGCACCTGGTCATTAGACCCCGAAGTCCTGTTATGACTCTAGACCTTAGTACGCTGTGCCCAACTTCCTTACAAGCGCATGAACCAGAACCCCACGGGCGGGTGGATGAGCTATTAAACCAGTGCTACCAGTGCCACGGGGCTCCCCCCAGCCACCCCTAACTTCACTGCACATGCTGCTAATGCCCGTAACGTGGGGGGGGGGGGCTCCCATCCGCTCTGGTTAACGAGAGACCCACGCTGGCCAGCGAGCCTTTCCATTGTGATGTCCCTCACAACCCAGCCATTGAGGGTCCCTGCCCTGAGCTTCCACCAGCTTCCTTTGTCGCTGTTGCTAACTGTGGAAGATAAGCGGTGACCCACGCAGCAGTGCTTGGGAGCGGACACGAGCTAAATGAGCACAGTCAACACACGCACTCCGAGGGGGGTTTTCATTTTGGGGGCAGAGGCGGAGATGGTATTAATTTTCTTTTAAAGCTAGATCTTTCGCCCTGCGCTCTGAGCTCCTCCATCACTCGTCCGGGCTTTTAGATGATAATAAACGTGCTTGTATGCACCTAATATTGCTTTTAGGCTGTGGTTGGCTTTGAAAAAGTGTGTGAGGGGTTTTTTTTTGATGAACGATTTAGCTCTATCTATGCACTGTCAGTAAATGGATGAACTAACGCGCATGTTGTAATGAATGGGGACATTTGGATGTTACTCCCCTTCCCCCGCTTACATAATTTTTAAAAGGTAAATTCCAGCGGGCTCAACATGACACAGGAATTGCCCCAGAGGAAGTTGGCTGGTCACCAATTCGTCTTGTAAAAAACAGAGTCATTATTGCTCTTGAGCTGAGATGAAACAACCCTTCGGAATTCAGGTGTCTCATTTTGACAAGCCAACAGTCTGCTACAATGAAAGTTTTTATGGTTGCACATAAAAGTCAAAATGCAAAACCCTCCACACCCCGGGTTCGTGATGGGCGCGCTGCTAACACGACTCGCTCACACTCGCACACAACTGAAACTGAAAATGGTTGCACACTTGCCAACCTAAACACAGTTAAAAATAGCTCTAGTGAGCGGAGCCGTTTAGGAGAACACCCAGAAGCTGTTGATTGTTTTGCTGACTTAACTAATCAAAACCTAAGGCTACACAAGCACTGTGATTATATGTACAAGAAAAAGACCATATGGCGCATCAAGCCCACAGTAAGCGCGTTATCAGTTATGTAAGGCACAGAGGCGTGCCAAAAAGTGTGATGGCGAGGGGCGGGTGGGAGGAGGCTAGGTGCACAGTTGGGCACTTTTCACTTTCTTCTGCAGCAGCAGCTCTTGGCCATAGTCTAGGGCAGACTATTGGGCTGGATGGGCTCCATAGAGTGGATGGTCTGGTCCATGGAAAATCCCAATGCGCTTTGTAAAGCCAAGGGAAGCAATGTAATGAAAAGGGGCTGTGTTGTCTCATAGGTGGGGAAGCGGGCAGGGGGGCCAGGTGACTTGGGTTCCACACCCAGCTGGCTATGACTGGTTACACTTGGTGCTAACATTAAATTAAGCGGAAAAACTAGCCCTATAAATAGGTCCCCTTCCCCCATGGCTCGCCTCCCTTTCCTTCCCCCGTGTCGCCTGTCACACATGCAGAAGCAGCACATCTGCTCTCCTGCTCTGTCCCCCTCCACCTGCCTCAATGGCCCCATCCCGTTCCATCGCCTGGTTTGCCTCGTGCCCACTCTCATCCCTTCCCTTGCTCTTCTTAACTACTCACTCCTCTGGATCTTCCCCCCTCCCCACACAAGGATGCTCTAATCTCTCCCATCTTAAAACCCCACCCCTGACGCCCCCTTGCCTCGCCAGCTACTTCCCCATCTCCCAGTGATCTCTCAGCTCACTGAACGTGCTGTCTATAGTCACTGTCTGGGGTTCCTCTGCTCCCATTCCATCCTGGACCTTCTCCAATCTGGCTTCTGCCCCTCGCACGCCTCTGAATCTGCTCTCCCCGAGGTCATTAATGCCTTCTTCCTAGCCAAAGCTCAGAACCAGCACTGCACCCTCATCCTCCTTGCCCCGTCAGCCACCTTTGACTGACCATGCTCTTCCAGAAATCCTCCCTGAGCTTCCTTCTGCATCCCCACTGGAGGCTTCTTCGCCAGACCCCATCTGTGGAGTTCCACAGGGCTCTGCCGTTGGTCCCCTTCTTTTCTTCCTCCACACTGTATCCCTGGATAAGCTTATCTGCCAACACACAGTCAGCTACCATCGCTGTGCTGAGAACTCGCAGCTCTACTACCTCTGCTCCAGACCCGCCTCATTCTAACCAAACTAAAACCTCGGCCCGTCTCTCCGACACCACCAGCTCACGTTCAACCTGGTTCAACGCCCCAGACCCCTGCTGCTACCTCCTTTCTTGATTACTGTGGGCAACGCCATCATCCCGCTTATCCCCACCACCACAACCTGGGCATCATCCGTGACTCGGACCTCTCTCTCGGTCCTCACATCCAGGCTATGTCTAAATCTTGCTGATTCTTTCTGCATAACCTCGCCATTATACGGTCTTTCCTGACCATACACACAATTAAAACTCACCCAAGTTTTCATCATCTTGCATCTCAGTTACTGCAACATCCTGTTCTCTGGCCTCGATAAATGCCATCTTGCCCCACTCATACCCAGTCAAGCCCTTGAAATCCCAGGGCACATTGTTTATTCATTCAATGGGCTTTGCTCGCTTCCAGCTCTACTTGACTCCTCGCCGGTGTGTTCTGGTATGAAACAGCCCCTCAGCCCGAGTCAGCTGGCATGGGCCAGCCACGGGTGTCTAGTTCCTGTAGCGCCATACCCTTAGAGCTCATGTCCCCTTGACAGTTCCAGTAGGTGTGTTTGAAATCCCACTCCTCCTCAACACTGGGAGCAGCAAAGGAGAATGGTCAAATTATCAAAATGCTGCTCACCCTCTGGAGTAAAATGGAAGCTGAAAAGCCAGAGGAGCGGAGAACATGCATCTCCTAGTTACTTATTTCTAGCAGGAACTCAGGCATTTCACCCACCACTAGACGGCAGCCCCCTCTCATGTGGAATACAACAGCTTAAATGCATTGCAGGCGAATTTCATTCCCCATGTTGGAATTGGAAGACACCAAGAGTAGCCAAGGCTCTCTTAAGAAATGCAATCTAGCACTTTAGTGAGCCCAAGCAGTCAGGACCTGTGGCTTACAGCTCTCCTACCAATTGCCCCTTGGCCGGTCTCTACCCAGCACAGTTCCCTCTAGCATCACACTGGTTCAGTACTCACTCAGGCAACATCTACACTTAAAACACTGCAATGGCACAAGTGGGCTTCAGTGTAGATAATACATATGCCACGGAGAGGGGTTCTCCCATCAGTGGAGGTCCTTCGCCTACCCAAGGGACGGTAGCTAGGTTGATGGAAGAATTCTAGTGTTGACCTAGCACTGTCTACAGCAGGGGTTAGTTTGGCTTAACTACGTCTCTCGGGGGGGGATGAATTTTTCGCTGAAGCAAGCGTCTACGCTGAAGTGCTGCAGCTGTAGCATTTTAAGTGTAGACATCGCCTCGGGCTCAGGCAGGCTTCTAACAGCACCTTTCACTTGGGTATCTCCTGCTTTCCTCCAATCCTTTTTCCATTAGGAGCTGTTTCACGGCTGCATTGTTTAATCTGTTTCAGAACATTCAGCACGGGATTGCCCAAGTTTTCATCCTTGGCGATGCGTGGAGTGTGCTCGCTTTGTTGACTGTGTTAGAGCCTGTTCTGCCGGTGTTTGCTTTGACTAAGTTTGCAATTCACAGTGTGTTTGCTTTGCGGGAACTTGGCTTGTGTTTTCATGTAGCTGAAGGTGGGAGGGTGTTTGTTTGCATAGGCCTTCACTGACTGGAGTTCACCCAGGCTGGATTTCGTTTGCATGTCTTGTTGTGCAAAAGTCCATTTTTGTGTTGTTCCTATGGCTGAAGTGGTGTGTAGGTGTAACTTTCCAGCCCACATTCATATACATACAAAACTACGCGTGACATACATGCATCCAAGTTTTGCAGGTGCAAACACCTGTCCATCCCCTTGGGCACTTCCATCACTTTCGCATGCACGAATGTTAGAATTTGTACCTGTAAAACCCCCGGGCAGATGTCAGAATAAAAGCTGGGTAGCATATAGACTCATTCCTGAGTGAGGGATGAGCAGAGACCCATCTGAGAAAGTGGCCTGTAACCCATTGTTCCAGGAACAGTGTGTGCACAAAATTAACAGCAGTCAGGTTAGTAATGAGAGCAATGATAACGATAACCTACATTGCTTTCTTCTTGTTCTTATGAGTTATGGGGGAAGGTCTCACCCGGACATTCAGTAGCCATTAGGTGTCTCACACTCATTTGTGTCTTTGCAAAATCTCCCTCTGCATTCTAAAATTCAGGGGCTTTTGACTGGAAAGGACAGGAATTTAATAGCCTCCATTTTTACTTTGGAACCTCACAGTATTTTTGGTTTCAAATCTTCTGGCCCTATTTTGACAGATAGTCACTATTCACGCAAACATGCACTCCTTCCTCTGTAACAGACAAAGATCTCCTGGTCATCAGTGCGCATTTCTGGCTGGGTTAGCAGACATACCCCTGCTATTATACCCTGGCAGCACGTACAGGTTGGAAGGCAGTGGAGTGGAAGGAAAGCGGGTAAGAACAGGGTGCAACAGTTCAAATGACACCAGTTAATGAATCTAACCTATTAGATGTGGTTTCTGGAAGCTGAGGGCATGACGGTCATTTAAGCAGCAGATAACCTCTGGGCACTCTGGCTCTCAGAGCGAGTTAGCAGCGCTGTTTCCATTAGACTAAACTTACTGTGGACAATTCCTCACGTTTATTGTGCACCAGTAAGCTGCCATCAAAGTGTCCTTGTGCCATGTTGTCTTTTCTTGAGCAAATTTAAGCCTAGTGGCCAATGCACAGAAAACCACTCTCAGCATTTCTTTCCGATGGAGTTGCCGTTAGTAATTTTCTATTACACTCATGTAGAATATTGTGGGAGTGCATGATCAGGGTGCTTTGACGCTGCCACCATGATCTTAGGAAACACTTTTAGGAATATTCGACAAAGAGTAACTGGGTTTCCTTGGTTTTCAGCATAGCTAGGGGGAGGGATAGCTCAGTGGTTTGAGCATTGGCCTGCTAAACCCAGGGTTGTGAATTCAATCCTTGAGGGGGCCATTGAGGGATCTGGGGCAAAAATCTGTCAGGGGAAGTACTTGGTCCTGCTAGTGAAGGCAGGGGACTGGACTCGATGACCTTTCAAGGTCCTTCCGGTTTTATGAGACGGGCATATCTCCATAATTTTTTCCTAGTAGGTAGCTTCACACACCACTTCGAAATCATTATTGAAGCTGATCAACCAATGGCCCTTATTTTTTTCAATTAAAAAAAAACAAAAACAAGAAAAAGGTGGGGACTCTCCTCCCCCTTTTTCGCAACCGTTTCCTTCCCCGGTTTCCGAATTGCCACACGTCACAAAACCGTGGTAGACTCAGCATCTGGGAAAGCCGCTGCTCAGCTCTGCAACTAACTAACAACATCTGTTAACAGCCAGCCAGCATTGTGTCTACACACACACAGCTGAAGTCACACACTGTACTGGCTGGCTGTTGTTTTTAAGAGTGTTAAAAATTGTACCCCAAGATCATGTGAATAAAAAGGCTTCAGCTCTTTCTGAAAAATCCTTTTGGCCCCGATATTGTCACCCAGATCTCGCCAGGGGAATCAACACAAGCGTGAGAGAGGTTTTCAGGGTTGGCTGACAGTGCTGGTTAATTTCCCAGGAAACTTGACAGGAACCTAACACTCTCTCCAGCAAGGCTGAGTGACAGCTAGACTGTGCTGCTGTCAATGGAGGCCAGACATCTCTGTGTAACTGCTGGAGTTTGGAGACTCAAGTAGCTTAGCGCAGAAGGAATGAACAACACTTCCACAGTCACACAAGCCCGAGTCCTTCTGCACCCACCGTCTTTAATCCAAGAGTGTTTGGCCTATGCTGACTTGCAAAGTCTCTGGCACAAGAATGTCGTGGTTCTTGCTCATGTATAACCACTGTGTCTTTGTAAATCAATCTCATTATCCAGGTAATGCATTAGCTACCTGCATCTATCACGGAAAGCATGACTAGGAGACACACAACTCTAGCTCATTAGCATGTGTTTGTTACTCCAGACTAGAGCCCCAGCTGTCCACGGCTCCTCATGCACATCCGCTCTCACGTGTTAAACGTAATGCAGGCAAGAGTACTGAAACTGGAGCGAGTCTGACTTGGGGGTGGGAGGGTTAGCTCAGTGGTTTGAGCATTGGCCTGCTAAACCCAGCGTTGTGAGTTCAATCCTTGAGGGGGCCATTTAGGGATCTGGGGCAAAAATTGGGGATTGGTCCTGCTTTGAGCAGGGGGTTGGACTAGATGACCTCCTAAGGTCCCTTCCAAACCTGATAGTCTATGGTTCTAGATGGGTTCTGGGTACTAGAGACATCTCTGAGGCCTGATGAGCCGTAGTGAAGGCGGATCTGCCACGGAAGAGATGCTGAAGGCTCTTAAGAGGTGAGAGAAAGTGGGGGGAGGCTTCAGCCCCCCCCCCCCTCAAGTGGTAGGGATGGTGCATTGATGTTTGAAGGAGAAGAGCAAAGATCTTAACTTCTTTGCTGCTGAGACCAATCATAACAATACTGTAAGAAACATTTAAGCGGCTAAGTAAGGCAGCATGCTAATAAAGAACTACCTTGGCTGATAATTGCTATTTCATGCATGTACATTTGACAGCTTCTGCAGAGAGGTTAATTATCAGTGCATTTATCCGCTGCACGCACGCGAACGGGCTTGTGCGCTGAGGCCTGGGCGGCACATCAGATGGGCTCAGCCTCGCTCCATCGCTGGGGCAAATGTCGTGCCCCCGCACACCATAGTTACGTTGACCCAACCCCCCGCTTTAGCTGCGGTTACATTGATGGCAGAATTCCTCGCTCAGCCTGGCTAGGTGGCAACCCCCCCGCCACCGACACCAGCAGGGGCTCTATTATGGCACGACGGGGGCCCAACACTGCACGTTCCCGGCGGCATGTGGAGTAGGGACACTGCATGCCCCACCCCCACCCCAAGCGACTTGCTAAAATGTTAACTAACATGCACTGCTTGTAATTAACCCTAACACTCTGTGTGTATTACCCTGATGCTCTGCACCCAGCGCTGAGCAGGTTCCAGCTACCATAGGCTTCACTGCAGTCTAACCGGCCCGACATCCTGGCCGCTACAGCAGAAGCACGAACACGAACCACTCATGGCTTCGGTGAGGTCACGCACATGCGCAGATGGCCGTTCCGCTCTCGCTCACTTTCCCCGCAGACACAGGACTTGACGTCTCCCCAGCGAGGGTGACCAGACAGCAAATGTGAAAAATTGGGCCTGGGGGTGGGGGGAGGAGGTAATAGGAGCCTAAATAAGAAAAAGACCCCAAAATTGGGCCTGTCCCTATAAAATTGGGACATCTGGTCACCCTATGCCCAGCTCACCAAAAAGCCTGGAAGCTAAATTAGCCATGGTCACAGCTTTGCTTATGATATCTGGTGCCAACATCTGGACTGTCACTCAGACCCAATCTTGACAACCACCCCCCCAGCAGCCCGACAAGCCCCCCCCCCCCCCCCCCCGCAGAAATTTCCCCCATGGTACACACTGTCTAGCCCTGGGGAGCCAGCCCACTGCAGCTGCTGGCCCCCCGTGGCTCAACGTGGCTCCTGTAGCCGTGTGTCGCTGCACCCCCGCCAGGTGGAAACTGACCTTGTGTAAGGAGCCCTGAGCGGCCCGTGTGCCCCCGGCCTGCCGGTGCTGCGGCTTTATGCACCCCCCCAAACAGCACAAGCCGCACGCTAAGCGCATGAAAGGTAGCAACACAGGTGACCCACTAGGGTGACCAGCTGTCCCAATTTTATAGGGACAGTCCTGATTGTTGGGGCTTTCTCTTATACAGGCGCCTATTACCCCCCACCCCTTGTTCTGATTTTTCACACTTGCTGTCTGGTCCCCCTAGGCCCCACTGCTCAATAAGAGCAGTTCCTTCACCATGCCATGCCGGCGGGTGTGGCTCTCACCCTGTGCCCGTCAAAGGAGCAGAGCAGCTTAACGGGCCCCTAAAAGCCCTGATCGGGGCTGGAGAGGCTCCCTCTGGTGCCGGCCCGCCGAGGCGCCGCTCATGCTGCAGTGGGGGCGGGGGGGGGCCAGGGCTGCGGCCATGGGGCTGACTGGAGATGGGGGGGAAGTGTAGTGTGGCGCAGAACTCAGGACTGCCCCCCTCAAAGGCTGTTATTTCTGTGCAGTCAACGTGCAATGGGCTCCCGTGAACAGGATGGGCCGGGCCCATTGTTCCCGCTAAGCTGTGTGCATGTGCGGGCAGCGATTCTAACCCACGCGTGCACGGGGAAACCCCACGCGCACGCTGGCCAGCCTAGGACAGCCATGCTGGCAGGAGGGCTCCGTGCCCATGTCCCGCTTTTTTTTTTTTTTGGGGGGGGGGGGGAGGGGGCCCGAGGGGCTCCATACCCCTGTCCCGTGGAAGGGTGTGTGTGTGTGCGAGGGCTCCATGCCCCTGTCCCGCAGGGGTGTGTGTGTGTGTGTGTGTGTGTGCGCGAGGGCTCCATGCCCCTGTCCCGTGGAAGGGTGTGTGTGTGTGTGTGTGTGTGTGTGCGAGGGCTCCGTGCCCCTGTCCCATGGAGGGGGTGTGTGTGTGTGTGCGAGGGCTCCATGCCTCTGTCCCGCGGGTGTGTGTGTGTGTGAGGGCTCCATGCCCCTGTCCCGCAGGGGTGTGTGTGTGTGTGTGTGCAAGGGCTCCATGCCCCTGTCCCGTGGAGGGGGTGTGTGTGCGAGGCCTCCGTGCCCCTGTCCCGTGGCTCTGTGTGTGTGTGTGTGTGTGTGTGCGAGGGCTCCATGCCCCTGTCCCGTGGGGGAAGTGTGTGCGAGGGTTCCGTGACCCTCTCCCATGGGAGGGTGTGTGTGTGTGTGTGTGTGTGTGTGCGAGGGCTCCATGCCCCTGTCCCATTGGGGGGGGGAGGTGTGTGAGGGCTCCGTGCCCCTGTCCCATGGGGGGGGAGGTGTGTGAGGGCTCCGTGCCCCTGGCCTGCGGGGTGACGGGGAGGTGTGCGAGGGCTCCATGCCCCTGTCCCATGGGGGGGGCGGGGGGAGGTGTGCGAGGGCTCCATGCCCCTGTCCCGTGGCACGGGGCAGATGTGCGAGGGCTCCGTGCCCCTGTCCCGCGGGGTGTGTGCGAGGGCTCCGTACCCGTGTCCTGCCTGGGGCGTGCGAGGGCTCCGTGCTCAGTCCCCCCGAGTCCCCGACCCCACAGGGGTTGGGGGGGGGGGGGGGGCGCGCACAAATTTGACCTCTGCTTCAAAAATTTGCATAGAAGAAATGTTTTGCGCACACGGCCTGTCAATAACTAGAGGGCACATTGGCCGGGGCCCCAAATAGTTCCCAATGGGCCAGGGCACTAGCGCCTCCTGGCCGGCTGTTATTTAGGACTGGGGCCAGCGGAGGCAGCACTGGGCCGCATGGACCTTAGTGGGCTACGTTAGCCGGGGCCCAGCCAAAGCTCAGGCGGGCGCCAAGGTGTCTTAGAGCCGCCAGTGCCGGGCCGGGCCTATGCCCGTTACGTCGAACTCTAGGGCTGGAGCCCAAGCCTCGGCCAGGCTGTGCTGCATCGCCCCGCGGCAGCGAGGGGACACGGCAGCAGTGAATGTGGCCGTCTGTGTGTACCAGGACACACACACACACACACACACACACACACACACACACACACACACACACACACACACACACACACACACACACACACACACACACACACACACACACACACACACACACACACACACACACACACACACACACACACACCCCCCCCCCCCCCCCCCCCCAACCTAGGGCCGGAGCTGGGTTATTATCCCACTTTTTGCTGTCTAACTAGCCCAGGCACTGGCGTGCCGGGGTGTAATCCATGCATGCTCACTTGGACTGATGGCCTTACCCCGCACTTGTAGCTAAATACATTATGCCGCTGCGTAGCCGAGCGCCAAGAGCCAGCGAGCTGGCGACACACGGCTGGGTGTTATTTATGACAGCTCGTTACCGCAATCAAATAGTGGTCAATACACGGCGCGTTTACATGACTGTGGCACTCTAGAAGCGACAAAGGGTCCTGTGGCACCTTATAGACTAACAGAGGTATTGGAGCATAAGCTTTCGTGGGTGAATACCCACTTCTTCGGATGCAAGCAGTGGAAATGTCCAGAGGCAGGTATTGCCTGATACTGATACTTGTGGCACTCTGCGCATTTAAGTGGCTGATGGGTTTGTGCTAATAAACTATTTCAGAGCCACCCAGAACACATTTTCCTACAGCTGACGGGTGTGTTTAAATCCCGGCTCTCTGGCAGGGGCCCCAGCAAGGTAAAGCACAACAGTAGCAGAGGGGAAATCAGGGAGCCGCTGGGAGGGGTGTGTTTATTACAGGTTAGATATGTGCTGAGCCCTGGGCGTTGGATTCATTCTGTAGTTTGTGCCGTTAGCAGCGCCGCCAACCTAGGCTTTATCCTGCGGCTCCACGGGGGCCTGGCCCAAGTGTGTGGCCTGTGGGGAGAGAGCAAGGCACTGCCCCTCTTGGCACAGCCCATGGACAGGCCAGGGAGAAGTGCTGCCCCCCCACCCCCCCGCCCGGCCTTTGGGCAGCTAGAGCCTGCCCCAGCCTTACGGCCCTGGGGGCACCAACGATGGGATTCACCAAGGGGGTTTAGATGCCTAACTCCCATTGAGCTCTGTGAGAGTTAGGCAACTTAATAGCATTGTGAATCCGCCCCCGCCCCCAAAGAGAGTGGGAGGAGCTGGGGGCCCCCTCACCCACAAGCCTGCAGCAGGGCTGACCAGCTAGGCCCGGGGAAGGAAGCTGAGCCCCACGCACGGGGGGCAGTAGCGAGTGTACCGCTCCTGGAGGCCTCGCCCAGGAAACCTCCCAGCAGCTCATCGCCGTGGGCAATGTCTAGGCCTGAGCCACCAACGGGCTGACTTGGAACATGGCAAACCCATCCGGGCGTTACCAAGGTGGGAGGCTGTGGACAAGCAGCAGGGTCTGTGGATAACGCACTGCCGTGGGGCGTGGCAGGTCTGGGGTCTCTTGCTGTCTTTGCCCCCAATGGGCAAGTCGCTTCGCCTCTATGCTACTGTTTCTCCTCCTTCCGTTTTGTCTGCTCACCTCTTTGGGGCAAGGACTGTGTCTCGCTATGAGTGTGTACAGCGCCTAGCACCCTGGGGCCCTGTTTTCAGCTGTGGCCTGTAGGTGCTATTATAATGCAAATAATACATTATAACATGGAGCCAAAAAGGTGTGTCTCAACAACGCATCTCCTCGGGCTGATTTCCCCTCAAAGGAATCCATTTGTCTAGTGGCACTTTCCCAGCTAGCCATGATCAATCTGCTGCTCGTATTGGTTATCTGAGTGCAACGAGGGGCATTGGCTGCCCAGCCCTGGAGATCTACACGTCCACAGATGCTATTTAAATTCATGCAGCTAATATCTCCCTGATAGCGCAGAGATCAAAAATAGATGAAAAGGTAAAACACGTTCAAAGGAATGGTGACTAGCTTCTCTTAGGGTAGCAGGAAAGGGGGGATGGGAGTAAGTGACCATGATGGCTGTCCATCAAGCACAATGAAAGCCGGCCTCCAAGCCGCTGTCTTCACCTTGTAAGGACAGCCTGCCGCAGCACCCTTGGATTATTTATGCCCTCCTATTACCTTTGAATAAACCGTGAAGGCACGGACTGCTTTCAACTTGGGCTCTGGTAGACTAAGAAATTTAAAAAGTCAATATGTTGCTAAAAAACCCACAGAGTTTCAAAGAAAGATAAAGATCAAAGCCTGAAAGGTCAAAGCATAAAATGTAATATCCCAACCGAGATAAAAGCAGGAGTGGCGCAGCGCCCCTGAACTGCGCCTTCGCCTGAGATCGCTTGCAAAGGGGGAAGCTGCAGCAGTGGGCAAACTGCAGCGCTGCTGAATGCGGGGAGCTGGGGGAGCAGAGCAGCGAGATGCAGGGGGTGCTAGAAGAGCCTTTGGAAGTTAGAATAGTAACTAACGGTGCCATGTTAACGAGGAATTTGCTAAGAGGCCGCGGCGCAGTTTCTGCGCGTGCCAGGGCTGAAGGCGGCCGGCTCCCTGATGTAACATGCCGCTCATAGCTGCTGTTTTCAATGCAATGATCTTCATAAGAAAATCTTTTCTGAAGGCTGCAGCCGTGATTTTAATTGGACCGGCTGTCAATCATGTCCCCAGTGCGAGCGTCTGTGGTGTGCTGAGCACCGCATCACGCCTTTCTGGGTGGGCATGTTGCTTTTCCTTGCACGAGCCGTCACACAGAGCCCGCCAAACGCTGGGGCCAATGTTTTCCGAAGTCCTGCATATGCCTTGACCAGAAGGAAAATGGGTAATGAGGCTCAGGAGCACCAGTTCTACACATGCTCAGCGTGGGCTTTTGCGTTTACAAATAGATGTGACGGCAAACGGCAGGAGCATTTTTGTCTGCCACAGGAAACCACCAACGCTGGTGCACTATGCTCCCCGTCCGCCCAGTTTCATCGCCGCAAGCCATGGGCGGATATGTGTCTCAGTGGTCGGCACCATTCAGCTGAGCCGTGCAATCCCCCGTTCAGAGGGGTTCGCAAGCACGTGCCCAACGTATAGCATGTGAGGTCATCCCAGTGAAGAGTGATTTGTACCTATGAGCAACACAGCAATTAGGCCCAGATCTTCAGCCCACTGACGTCAATGGGAGGTTTGCCATGCATCGACTCCAGTGGGCTTTGGATTGACTCTCTCTCTGGCTGGAGATGTGCTCTCCACCCCGCTGTGCTGGAAGCGGACAGAGTTTACCCTGGATGTTACCTGGAGAGGAGAAGTTCTGTGCAGTTTGTGGCTACTCCCGTGCGCAATTATCTCCCTTCGCATTAACGTAGGGTTGGGGTTTTTTAACACTCTCTGTTTAATACAGCAGGTGTTACACTGAGGCCACAGGCAGAGTCAGATTTTATTAGCTGCTGGCTCCATTGTGCTGTGCAGCGTACTTGTAGGACTGCTTGGCTGGATTCACTCCGCTGAACACGCCGTCTCTGTGTCACTCGGCAGAATTAAGGAACCGCCCGGGCTCTTGCAGGGAGGTGGGTAACGAGTGCCTACGCAGGGCCGTGAAGAACAGACTCCCTTCAGTTGGAAGGGGACGAGCGAAAGGGGCAGGAGAAAAGGGGTGGTTTCCATTGACACAGTTGAAACAGCAGGTGAGATGGCCAGGCTTGTCCGCTGGCTCAGGGCTTAAAGATGCATCAGATCTGTGTCTCTGAGGCAGGGGCGGGCAAACCCTTTTGGCTTGAGGACCGCATCGGGTTTCAGAAATTGTATGGAGGGCAGGTTAGGGGAGGGGTTTGTGGCCTGGCCCCCACCTCCTATCCGCCCCTCCCCGGGACTCCTGCCCCATCCAACCACTCCCCCGTTCCCTGACGGCCCTCACTGGAACGCCTGCCCCATACACCCCCTCCCCGCTCCCTGTCCCTTGACTGCCCCTGGAATTCCCGCCCCCTGACTGCCCCCTGCCGCCCCATCCAACCCCCTCCTCTCATTCCTGACTGCCCCCCCAGGACCCCAGCCCCATCCACCACCCCCCCGCTCCCTGTCCCCTGACCGCCTCTGGAACCCTCACCCCTGACTGCCCCCTGCCACCCCATCCAACCCCTCCTCTCATTCCTGACTGCCCCCCGGGGATCCCTGCCCCCATTCAACCCCCCTGTTCCCTGCCCTCTGACCGCCCCGACCCCTATCCACACCCCCGCCCCCTGACCACCACCCCGAACTCCCCTGCCCTCTATCCAACCCCCCCTGCTCCCCGCCCTATTACCGCGCTGCCTGGAGCACGGGTGGCTGGCGGTGCTACAGCTGCATCACCCGGCTGGAGCCGGGCCACGCCGCCACCAACCCGCAGCACAGAGCTCCCAGGTCAAGCCGGGCTCTGCCGCTGCGCTGCCCCACGAGCTCCCAGCCCCACTGCCCAGAGCAGTGCGCCAGCGGTGGGGCGCGGTGAGGCTGCGGGGGAGGGGGGAACAGCAGGGGAGGGGCCGGGGGCTAGCCTCCTGGGCTGGGCAGGAGGGTCCCGCGGGCCGTAGTTTGCCCACCTCTGCTCTAAGGCAATGAGACCCATGTGAGACTTGATTGCTCGACAAACTGCTGCAAATACCTAGAGCATCACCTAGAAACCAGTTCTCCCCAGGACACCAATGGTTTCACAAGGCAATACCAGCGGGGGATGCTGTCCCTCTCTCTCTCTCTCTCCCCCCCCCCCCAGCTTTTCTTAAGGAAATGAGGTTGACTGGGATTTTCAAAGGGGCCCAGGTGACTTAGGAGCACAAGCCTCACTGCTTACCAAAGGGAGTTGCACTCCTAGGTCACCTGGGTGCCCTTGACAAATCTCACCCCGTTCTCTGTTAGGGGCTGATTGGTGTTGGTTTTTCTCCCCGAGCTCCACTCACTCTCTGTCTCCGACACGTCCCAGCGCGGGCGCACAGCTCTCGCCTCGTCAACCGAGTGCTCTTCTTTAGATGCCCAAACCCTCTCGCTCACCCCCCAGCCTTTGGGGAAGACCCTGGCTTCAGCCACCAGGCCAGCAAGGCCCTCCTGACACCTTGGATTCGATTTCTCAAACCTATCGGAAGGTTTCTCTGTGCTGCTTTTAATAACAAGAGCCTGTCTATCTACCGAGCACAGCACACGTACCTTGTCAGGTCCATGAAGGTGTGAGGGACTGGGAAATAGCCAGCGTATTTGGGCTGCCTATGGGGCATGCCGCTGTGTGTATGGTTATGGTGGGTCACCTGCTACAACGTGAAAGGTGTTAAGGAACCCAAGCAGGGAGGGTAAAACAATGGCCTCGAGACGGGGCGTCCCCACAAAGAGGCACACACAACAGGCCACGGAGAGGCCCCAAGGCTGGTGCCAGAGCTCTTTTGCCAAGGCTGTGATGCAAGCAAAGGGGACTAACTCCCCAAAGGCCTGCAGGGCCTGGAAAAGTGTTGGGGGTAGACGGCGCTGCCTGGGGGAGCATCAGCAAAAGCTGCCCGGTTGGCGAGAGGACACGCAGACAGCGAGAAGGCTAAGGAGCAGGCCAGCCTGCTTCTCCCAGCCAGAGCTGGGGGTTCACTGGGCTCTGGGGAGCTTACGAAAGCTGGCCTGCAGAGAGGAAGGTGTAAGACAGACCCAGGTATAGAGGCCTGTTGGCCTGTGGGGGACGGAATGAATAATGCTTTGTTTTGAAAGCACTGTGTTTCTGAGTCATGTTACTCAGCCGCTGGACACAGGTGCCCAGAGCCAAAGGGCTCCCAGGTACCACACACAACTGGGCCTGTGACACTAATGCTGCTGAGCCCCAGGCAGTTGCAGCCCAGAGGCCCAGTCTAAGAGTGGTCAATACCACCCAATAGCGCCCAGAAGGCGGTGCAAGAAGCCAGGCCTGAGAGGGAGTGAAAGGGGCGCTGAGGAGCCATTCGCCCTTCAGCCATGACAGAAGGACACAGTCAAGTCACCCAAGGTAAGATTCCCCTGCTCTGGGCGATGAGACACAAGGATTCTGTTCCTCTTCGAGCTGCGTGTGACAGTTAACGGGAAAGTCGCAGGTGAGACCTGGGCATGTTGCACGTGAGGAGGGCACCAATGGATCCCCCAACACAAAGATGAGGCTCTTCAAAACCTAGGGGAGACATCAAAACAGCTGCAGAAGCAGCTTCTAGCTACCGCTGCCTAGTAGCGCTTTGATGGACACACACGTGCTATTACAACAACAGCTTTGCCTGCTACCTGGAACTGGCTGTACCTGGCTTAGCCTATAACAGAGTTCAAGATACCCACAAGACAGCAGTTGGCCCTGCAAGACTTCCAGCCCCTTGCGCTTTATCCAAAATGGACTGGGAAGCCAGACCCATGACATTATAAACTCTAATCCAGAGTCTCCACCACAGAGGCAGATGTGCATCTCCTTTGCCCACCCTGCCCCCTTAGAAAAGTTTGCAGTGGGGTCGACTGGCGGTTTCACTTGAAGCTCACAACAAAATCACTCCAGCCGTGTCTGAAAGGCACCCACTTCTGGGGTAGCATGCTCTTTTGCCATGCACACCAGAAATACAAAACCCTTTTAGGACAGGTGTTTAATACGCAATGTAAACTTTGGGGCAATTGTAAGTAGGCAGGATGGAATCCGGCCAAGAAGACGCCAGCGCTAACATCCCTGGTCTAGTGAAAATGGCCAGGCATTCTACCAAAACTACACAGGACCTTGGCTTTAAGTCTTATTCAAAAGCTATATTAGCATTCACTAGCTGCTTATGCTCATTGTTTACTCTTCCAGCGTAACCCAGCGCTGTTCAGATTTCATTGTATTAGGCGCTGGGTTGAAATGTATGTGCTAGAGGGTGTAGGTTCATATTTCTTTTCACTACAGTTCTCTTTATAAGAGAAAAACAACAAACAGGAGTGAGCAGAGTTGCTATTCATTTCATTATTAGCACCCAGCGTGAATGCCGAGGAGCCATGCAGACAGATGTAAAGGCATCACAGAATGTGTGTGTGTGTGTTGGGAAATATACGTAATCAACAAGATTAAGCACCCTAAGGGGAATGCATTGGCGGCATTAGAGCTGCGTACTGGACAGGCATTGCCTGAGCTAGTGCAGAAAATAAGGGGTGGATGCCGGAGAGCAACTTTAACTTAGCTCACTTATTAAATAGCTTCATTCAGTCAATGAATTACTTACTGCTGCTTCTGAGCAAAATCTAAATGGCCCTACACCACCAGCTCCGCCGGTGACCCTGAACACTGCATTGCTAATGCCCAGTGCGGGACTCTGCTAAGGGCAGTTGCCTGCCTTTGCCATGTACTTGAATGAAGAGCTTGTTTTGCCAAACCTAGAACACACTGGAAAATCGGGGGCGGGGGGGGGGGGGGGGAAGCGGAGGGAAGAGAAGAGGGCCTTGATTTTAGGAGAGAACACAAAGCTTTTGCGGGTTCTAATTTCCAGCAACCTGTGAGCTCTTGGCTACTGCCGTTTTTTAGGTTATTTCCTAGAAGCAGGACAAAGTACTATCGCTAATGTCTGAGTATCAGGGGCTTCCAGAGAGTGAGAAATTCATGGGAAATTCCTCCCCCCGCCAATATCATTTCCATTAGGAAAAAATATTTTGACCACTCCCGCCCCCCGATTTTCTTTGCAGAGTTCGCTTGGTCTCACTAGCCCTTAACACTCCACTGACTTCTCTCTTCCTGCCCCCACCCCCAAGCAGCGTTGCCATAATGCATCACTTTGCGCTCAGCATCGATAGTTCTTCCCTCAGTCTCTTTTGCTCCATTGGATCTGGATGCGTTAAACATCTAACGTCTCCCATCAGCAGCCACTAACCAGCGGAAGGCTCCCCAGAAAGCGGCAGGAATCATGGCTTCCCATCGTTCCACGATCCAGCACCTCGCACAGCCGCGGCACAGCATGTTTCACTCTCTTTATTTCATGTTTTCAGGCATAACACCGCAGAAGGGAATTCAGGGGGATGAAAAGTAACAGAGAAAAAAAATCGTAGAAGAGAAAATTTACAGCAGTTTAACATCTTTTTTTTTAAGCTTTATTCTTTGCAGTTGCACATATTGATTCTTAGCCTTTATTTGAATGTTCCTTCCACATGAGTGATGGTAACATACCTTCCAACTGAAAAAGCAACATAACGACATCAATGCTGTGTAGCCAATAAATGTCCCGCTAAGTCTTGTGTGCCAGAGAAGTGTTAATAATAGCTTGCGCTTATACAGTGCGGTTCATTAGGAGATCTCAAAGCACTTTACCAAGGCGGTCAGTGTCATGATCCCCATTTGACATATGGAGAAACTGAGGCACAGAGCAGGAACGTGATTTGTCCAAGCTCACCCAGCAGGCCAATGGAAGAGCAGGACTAGAATCCAGGTCTCTCATGTCCCTGCCTAGTGCACTCTCTGCTAAGGAACACGGCCTGTTCCCACGTGATAGTTGAGTGTTGAGGAATTAGCCCAATGGGCCAAACTCAGCCGCAGTGGAAGCAGCTGTCACTCCACGGGTCTCGTTCAAGGGCCGAATTTGCCCAATATGTTAAAGCTAATTTTGGCTGCGCCATCAGTGAAAAGGCTATTGCCTAGTCCTGCTCCTGTCTCCAAATGCGGCTCCCGCTAGCTCCTACTTGGCTGGCGTCATACAATCCGTATGGAAGTGTGGGCTTTCTGTTATGGCACCCACCAGAGTGCTTGGTGAGCCACCGAAAACACACAGAGGGTAGATCCCTGACCTGTCGCCCCCTTTGCCTCCGCCCTGACCCCTATGTCAGACCCAAGGCCGGGCATGCTATCGTGTCGCTATGCCAGCCACGCACCACTCGGCACTTCTGCCTAAACCATGGAGCAAAGGGGCCACAGTGGGTTGACAAGCTGGCCCCTGGTTATGCCTTTGTGCCACTGCCCTGCACCCACACAACTGCCAATCGGAGTGATTTTTATCTGCAAAGGGACTCGAAAGTTCCTCAGAACAAAAACGCTGCTCTGTAGCCCAGTGGAGGCAGCTTGGGTCAACCAACGCAGCCACCTCCCTCCCAGCACAGTGCCACTGCACATGACTTCGCAGGGGCAGAGGCAAGAAAACTGCTTCGCCTTCTGCACCGAGTTCTTAAACACGTGACTTGTGTCTTCTCTTCCTAACACTTAACCTTGTGATCCTCACTCTTTGAACACCCAGAGCTTTGGCAAACAGCTGGCCTTATGGACCACCCTCGAAAAGCAAAGCTCTTTAATTTATGGAGATACTTGCTTTAAATCATGAGGTTTTTTCCCCTCTACAGTTTGTCCTGACTATAAATTGTTAATGACAGTTTAGAAAACATGAGCAAATCTTCCATGACATTTTTATCACCTGCCTAATACTTGAAATAAAAGGTTGCACAGAACTGCATTCTGGGAGCTATCGATGTCATCAGTCTAGCTAGCCAGTGTTCCAAATACCAGCACAATAAAAAGGAGGAAGCCAACTCCTCAATCTTGCCCGAGCTAAAGTGTAGCAGCACGTTTTTGTGTGTGCTCAGCAGAACTGGATAATCCCCCGCTGGGTGCAGTGTTGCATGGCCATAAACCTATAGGAACAGACTGCAGTGATGGCTGGGACATAAAACAACATAAGAAAACACAGGCACCAGAATTTTTCACTAGCCTTTGGTCCTCCAGATTCCTTGAGTACCAATCAGACTGATCCAGAAGGCGAAGCTCCCATGTTTGAAACCCAGCCCACATGTGTGGTGTTCACACCAACCTATACAAGCGTGTTAAGGACCTTGCGCTAACCGGCAAAAATTAATTTTGAACTACGGAGCGCGTTTTCCAAGGGGATGCTGCTACATGGCTGGGGATTACAGTCGCCAAACGCTTTGGTTGTGCAATAAGATTGCCACTGACGAATGTAGATGGAGCAGCCTAGCCAGCCCATCCGGATGCAGGTGGCGCTCGAGCTGCAGGATCTATGGGCCTTCGGGAGGGATAGCGTTAGCGGGGAGAGATAGCTCAGTGGTTTGAGCATTGGCCTACTAAACCCAGGGTTGTGCGTTCAATCCTTGAGGAGGCCATTTAGGGATCTGAGGCAAAAATCTGTCAGGGGACAGTACTTGGTCCTGCTAGTGAAGGCAGGGGACTGGACTTGATGCCCTTCAAGGTCCTTCCAGTTCTCGGAGATGGGGAATTGCCTTGGTGAGGAGGAATCATTGATGGGCCATTACAAAAGTGCAGTGAAGACAAGCCCATCGTAAAGTGATCCCTCAGCTCACTTGCATACTGCACTCCTATTGGTTGCACTAAAACGAGTCAGCAAGTGTGGCACAGAGACAATGCACAGGAGTTACCCAAGCAGCAGGCCATCAGCTTGGCCTTGATGCCTGGCAGGGGCAGCATGCACTGACCTTGGTTTGCCCCTCCCAGAACGTTTCTGGAATGATGGCCCTGCTTGCTGCCACTGAGCGGTGTGGGGCCCACAGCTTTTCCTCCACAACCCCTCGCCCGTGTTTCTAGTATGGCGCTGGTAGAGCTGTGCCGGACAATCGGATGACTGCTTTCAGACAAGCCATGATTTTAGAGCGAAGCGCAAGAGGCCGTACTGGAAACCCACTGACCGTGCACCAGCCTGGCACCCTGCTCCTGTGCTGGGCTCGGGAGGAGCAGGCACATGTGAGCTCTCCTGCTGGGACCGCAGTGGCCCTCATGAGCTTTGGAAGGAGAGAAGAAAAGGGGGAGCTGCAGAAAAGCTGCCTGGAGAAAACCAGTCAGTGTGGGTGGGTTTACTGCACCGATTGGTTATTTATATAGTGCTGGGAGCATATGTGGCAGTTCTCCACTCGGCATAGATACAGGCAAACAGATGGTTTGTTTCTGATTTAATAGGGCTCAGAGTTAGCATTTTCCTAGTGTCATTTTCTTTGTACACTTCGGCAGAAGAAGGAGGAGAGACTTGGCACTAAATTCTGGGCATGCCAACAAGGCCCAGTGAAATCAAGGGGGTGCATAACTGCCCATGCATCGTAGGGCAGAGACTGTCCATTAGTCTTTGGGAAGAGTTCAGCGTGGATAGGGCTTTGAGTCGACCCCACAATGTCGAAGGGACCATTCTGATGCTTTGTTTTTTCCCCATACAGTTATACTGGGACCCTGACTGGCATGTGCTATCTTACACATGTTTGCCATCACAGGGCAGGATACTAATGAGAACCCCCATGTGTTTACTTCTATTGTGTTACACTGGTATCTCTTCTGGCCACTGCTAATGAGTCTATCTGCATTTGGTCATTGAACTATAGACCTGATTTTCAGAAGCGCTCAGCACCCCCGCCTCCGCCTGGAAATCCAGCCTCGGCCCTCCAATATCAGGCTGACACAGAGCGTAATTTGACTTTGGTATAAATTAGGTGTGATGCCATCACAGGAGTGGTCCCCTGATGTAAAACCAGCAGAAATCTCCACCCTCCCTATTAGCTCTCACGCTCTGTTGAGAGACTCTGAGCTCCATTCAGTGCAGGATGTCCGCCTTCATCGCCCACTTGGTAAGCAAACAAGAACCTCCCTGCTGTCTCCCACGCAGCCTCTCTCCTTTGCCAGGATGCCTGCAAAAAAACTCCAGAGCAGGCCCCTGGTGTGCTGCGATCACTACCTGTCCTGCTGACCAAGACTGTCTCATTGTTTCCTTTGGCTCCCCTCTCCATCTGTCTGCAGCCAGCTGTTGTCTCTTTTCTTATACTTGCCTTGTAAAGTCTTTGGGGCAGAGCCCATCATTTTGTTCCAGGTTTGTACAGCGCCTAGCACCATGGGGGGCCATTATTTGCTATAGTAATCTAAATAATAATTGTGATCAGAATCAAGCCCTTTGATGCTTTGGGATTCTCCAGTAACGCCAATGGAGTCATCAAACAACTGTATTTTCTATATGAGAGCGGTACTCTAAATAAAGGGTTAATGTACATTTTAAAAGCTAGTAGCAATCCCAGCCCCCAAATTCACAGTAGCAATTGCTTGAACAGATTGAGATACCATTCATTTGTCTTCATTAGGTGCAGGAAATACATGGAAGGGATGGTGTTGTGGCCCAACAAGGGGCCTTTTCAAGGGTCATTGTGCATTTTTTCCAAGTAATAGAGAGAAACGTAAATCACACTTAATCCCGTGTAAGTAACGCTTGCTATAAATTCGGTGACTGGCTCCTTTTAAAAACTGCATGCAATTGTAACGGTAGTTCTGATTGATTGGCCTGGGTCTGCCCCTGTGATGTAGGCCAGATTTAATTGTTTCCAGGGCCCTTGCTTCCACTAGGCGACCCTAGGCAGTCGCCTAGGGCGCCAGGATTTGGGGGGGGGGGGGGGGGGGGGGCGGGGCGGCATTTTGGCGGCAGCAACTCCCGGCAGCGATTCGGCGGCAATAAAAGCAGCCGCTGAAATGGCACCGAGAACGCAGCTTCAGAGGAGCTGCTGGCGCCGGCGGAGGTGAGCTGCTGCCGCAGGGGGGTGGGGAGCCGCTGCGGGCAGGAGGCCTGGCTTCCATGTGGGGGAGGAGCCGCCACAGGGGAGCGGGGAGAAGGCACCGCGAATTGGGGGGGAGGCTGCCATGGCGCACGGGCAGGGGGCTGAGCTGCTGCAGGCAGGGGGAGGAGCTGGTTGCCGAGGGGGTGGGGGGGGCGGCGTTAGCTAGGAGGGGCGCAGGGCTGGTGCAAGGAAGTTTCACCTAGGGCGCGAAACTTCCTTGCACCGGCCCTGCTTGTTTCCACAACATAGTGTCATTGACGCCATTTTCAGTCTCATAATATAAATCATCAGAATCGGAGAATCTCGGGGTTGGAAGGGACCCCAGGAGGTCACCTAGTCCAGCCCCCTGCTCAAAGCAGGGCCAAACCCCAACTAGATGTGCTAGCCTTGGGCCTTTCTGCTGGTGGTTGGACAGTCAGACCTGCTTTTGCTCTTGAGCTGAGTACCGTCAGCGTCAGGTTCTTCTGAGGAACGGCTGCAGCTCACAGGATTTCAAGGCCAGAAGGGACCCTGGGGATCATCTAATCCCGAGGTTCTCAAACTGAGGGGTGCCCCCCCCACCAGGGAAGGGGTCAGAATGCATTCTGGGGGGGCAGGAGACGCTTTAGGAGAATGGCAGCTGCTGGCTGGGCACCCAGCGCTGAAGGCAGCATGGCCACCAGCAGCAGCAGCGGAGAAGCAAGGGAGGCGATACCACACCGTGCCACCTTTACCTTTGTGCTGCTGCTGGCATTGGTGCTGCCGTCACAGCTGGGCCGCCCGGCCAGCAGCCGCCGCGCCCCACTCTGCCGTCAGAGCTGGGCGACAGCATATGTACTTGTGTGGCAGGAGCGGGAACGGGGCGGGGTACAGATGACTGCAGACACAAGGGGGGCGGGGGGCGGGGCACGATCAAATAAGCTTGAGCCCCACTGATCTAGTCTGAGCTCCTGTGTAACACACGCCATGGGACTTCCCCAACCTAAATCCTAGGGCGGATCTTTTAAAAACCAGTCCAGGCTGGATTTAAAAATCGTCAGCACTTCCCCAGGGGGGCCCTAAAACAGGACCAGGCTTCACGGGGAGGAGGAAACATCACGAATCCACCAGTCAATAGAATTACCCGCCTCCTCACAGACATATCCTATAGCACAGAGGCGTCTGCGGAGCCAGATGGTCACGTGCTACTGGCTCCACCTCCTTACGTCCGTCTGCTAGACCGTATTAAGAGAGAGGTGCAGTAAATACGTCTCTGATGTTATTTGTCCATGTAAGCGTTTGCTGTCATTGCCACAAGAACATTGTATGCAGGGCCGGCTCCAGGCACCAGCCTACCGAGCACGTGCTTGGGGCGGCACCTGGAGGGGAGCGGCGCTCAGGGTGGTTTTTTTTTAAACGTACCGCGGCGGGTTGTTGGGGTGCCCTGCGGCGCTCCGGCTGCCCGGGAGAGCAGGGCCACGGCCGGGCTCGGTGCCCGCCCCGCAACACTCCAGCCACCCGGGAGAGCAGGGCCACGGCCGGGCTCGGTGCCCGCCCCGCAACACTCCAGCCACCCAGGAGAGCGGGGCTGTGGCTGGGGCGGCAAAAAAGCAAGAGCCGGCCCTGGTTGTATGATTGGTCCTGCTAAACTAGTTAGTTTGGGGGGGGGGGGCGGGGCGGGGCGCGAGGGCATGAGGAAAACCATTCTGACAGGGGCAAGGCTTTTGAACCACATACAGTTCTTTACAGAATGGGGGTAAATAATGTCAGGTGAGGTAGCAGAAGGGATAGCAGGGTACATTTGGGGAGAGGGGTCGGGGGGAGAACACCCCCTTGCCACACCCTTGGCGATTGCGCCTTTGCAAATCTCCCTTTTCAAACCCGATTCTGATCTCACACCAGTTTCACACTGGTGTAAAGGCCCTGGCATCAGTGGAGTTACTCTTGGCTTACACCCGTATAAGAATCAGCCCCGCATATATATTTACTGGGTGCGCGTGTCTCTCTCCCTCTTGTGTGGTTTTGTTTAGGGGATCATCTTTCTCTGTCTCTGGAAGGAGCCAGAGAGGCACCAAAGAACATGTAAATCTTGTTTGGTTATCTCTGCTGAATTGTAGGATTGTATTGTTTTTGTCATTCATTTCCAGTGAACTGAAGGTCCTTTCTTTTGCTGCTAGGTACTCATTGTTGGTAGGCTCTTTAGTAGCTGTTTGCTTATGTTCTCGGGCCACGATGACACCATAAATCCCAACAAATCCAACAGAAACAATAAGCAATTGTTATTTAACATCATCAACTCCTTTTTAATCATTAGGCAATTCTCCCAACCCCTGGCAAAGGCAGTGGCTGGAGGCCTATGCTGTAGCCCATGTTTATATCACAAACATGCACTGGAGGTCACCTAGTCTCCACACTGCTAGTAGGGGCAAGGCCAGATATTGCTTTCCTTAGGCTTGGTTTATTGTCTGACTGTGTATTTAACCACAGCTCCTTAGCGGAGTGCTAATAGAGTCCCACGTGAGACTCTAGCTACATCAGAAAGGTTAATTGGTTTGGTCCAGCGTGCGCCTCCGGTGCGATAATATTCCAGCCTGTTCAGAACAGGCCTGAGTCAAAACGTAGGAGTCAAACACCCCAGTGTGTGTTTGGCGAAGTTCAGATCTGCATTCTGTGCCCTAGGTCTATCTGTGTTATTGATTATTGAGGTAGCCATCCCGATCTTCCTGCCTACGGGGCCCAGTCCTGCAAACTCTTGCACACGTGCTTAACTATATTGACATGCCCAAGCACCGAAATCAATGGGGGAATTGCAGAATGAAAGGTATGTGTGAGTATTTTCAGGATCTGGGCGTAAGCAGTTCCTTTGAATGTATGTATCTACTTAGCTACCATCCCATACCAGTCTAGCTTTTCCTAGAGCAGCCTCATCCCACCCGTGTAATCAACAGCTATTGCATCAACCACGGTGCCTTGCATTTAGGCACTTATACCAGAGCAGAAAGTAAACTGTTTTAGTTCACTTAATTAAAAAAATTAACTACATTTATTTAGTATAACAAATAAATTAATCACAACAAACATATCATTATCATAGAATCTCAGGGTTGGAAGGGACCTCAGGAGGTCATCTAGTCCAACCCCCTGCTCAAAGCAGGACCAACCCCAACTAGATCATCCCAGCCAGGGCTTTGTCAAGCCTGACCTTAAAAACCTCTAAGGAAGGAGATTCCACCACCTCCCTAGGTAACCCATTCCAGTGCTTCACCACCCTCCTAGTGAAAAAGTTTTTCCTAATATCCAACCTAAACCTCCCCCTCTGCAACTTGAGACCATTACTCCTTGTTCTGTCATCTTCTACCACTGAGAACACTCTAGATCCATCCTCTTTGGAACCCCCTTTTAGGTAGTTGAAAGCAGCTATCAAATCCCCCCTCACTCTTCTCTTCTGCAGGCTAAACAATCCCAGTTCCCTCAGCCTCTCCTCATAAGTCATGTGCTGCAGCCCCCTAATCATTTTTGTTGCCCTCCGTTGGACTCTTTCCAATTTATCCACATCCTTCTTGTAGCGTGGGGCCCAAAACTGGACACAGTACTCCAAATGAGGCCTCACCAGTGCCGAATAGAGGGGAATAATCACGTCCCTCGATCTGCTGGAAATGCCCCTACTTATACAGCCCAAAATGCCATTAGCCTTCTTGGCAACAAGGGCACACTGTTGACTCATATTCAGCTTTTCGTCCACCGTAACCCCTAGGTCCTTTTCTGCAGAACTGCTGCCCAGCCATTCGGTCCCTAGTCTGTAGCAGTGCATGGGATTCTTCCGTCCTAAGTGCAGGACTCTGCACTTGTCCTTGTTGAACCTCATCAGATTTCTTTTGGCCCAATCCTCTAATTTGTCTAGGTCCCTCTGTATCCTATCCCTACCCTCCAGTGTATCAACCACTCCTCCCAATTTAGTGTCATCTGCAAACTTGCCAAGGGTGCAGTCCACACCATCCTCCAGATCGTTGATGAAGATATTGAACAAAACCGGCCCCAGCACCGACCCTTGGGGCACTCCACTTGATACCGGCTGCCAACTAGACATGGAGCCATTGATCACTACCCGTTGAGCACGACCATCCAGCCAGTTTTCTATCCACCTTACCGTCCATTCATCCAGCCCATACTTCTTTAACTTGCTGGCAAGAATACTGTGGGAGACTGTATCAAAAGCTTTGCTAAAGTCAAGAAATAGCACATCCACTGCTTTCCCCTCATCCACAGAGCCAGTTATTATAATTATGGATGTATTCACTGATAAGTCTTCTCCAGCCATCCCTCCCAAAAGCTACTGTTGAAATAAATTAGCCAGGCAAGGTGGTTTGAGGCAATATCTTTTATTGGACCAACTTCTGTTGGGGAGAGAGACAGGCTTTCGAGCTACGCAGCCCTGCTCTTCAGGTCTGGGAAAGGTACTCAGAGTGTCCCAGCTCTTACAGATTAAATTAATAACTTAGCTAGACACTAAAAATCATGGTCATAATAAAGACACCCGATGTATGGCTCATTATACCAATCTGTAACCCACTAACCCTCCTTTTTGTCCTATGATTTCAAGCATGCACTTCACCTTGAATGGCCCCTTACAATATGTGCTAACTACTTACCCTAAACTATTTGTTAGAGCTTGTATTGAGCTGTGGCACTCCGCGTACCTTTCCCAGACATGAGAAGAGCTCGGTGTAAGCTCGAAAGCGTGTCTCTCTCACCAACAGAAGTTGGCCCAATAAAAGATATCACCTCCCCCGCCTTGTCTCTCTCATATCCTGGGACCGACATGGCTACAACAACACTGCATATAACATGCTGAAATAAACAGCTGGAGTTTTTTATTAAAATGAAATGTGCCTTACGTTCCCTTGGGTGGTAAACTCATTATGTCCCATCATCGTGGTTGGTAATTACAGTGCAGGACTCAGAACATGTAGCCGATCAGCACTGCAGAGATGTTTCTCTTTTTCTTTCATGAAGCTCTTCCATGCGAGAACATGAGCTTCCCTCGGATTCAGCAGTCGCCCTGTCGAAAGGGATTGTTGCTAGAGCTAATGACCTCTCTGATGGGATATTAACGTCTCTTCATTTCAGCTGTGGACAGATTGCACAGTGACCGCTGGAGCAGTTTGGCGAGGAATGCGGTAGATTCGCCATCATTTGGAGTCTTTAAATGGAGGTGGGCTGTCTTTCGGAAAGAGGTGCTCCAGTTCAAGCTGCAGTTACCGGGTTGGATGGATCACTGGGTGAAGGAGGCGCTATGACCTGTGTTATGCAGGAGGTCAGACTAGATGATCATATGGTCTCTTCTGGCCTTAAAAATCTATGACTCTATGATTCTAGCTACTGATGAGGAGAACTAAGGATGTGTCACTTCCCTGGACCAGTCTCTTGGCATACCTGGTAAACTTGGCAGGTTTGTAATTTCACTAGACATGGGAATAGCAGATATTTAAAATGGCTGCTAAGAGCATGGTGGCAGCCATTTTAAGTAGGGTCAGCTTCCCTCCCCACTCACTTCTGCTGCTCTGCCTCCCAACACCCTCCCTTGGACCCAGACAGTTCTTCCCCCTTCCCTCTGCCTGCCCAGCCTTCCTCCCATCAGCTTCCTACCAGCCTTTCCTGGACCCAAATAACCCCATCCGCACTCGCTCCCGCTGCTCAGCCTGCTTCCCAGAACCCGGCCCTGGCTCCTAGATTCATGCACTGCTGTCTCCCATCACTCCTCTGAAAACATCTAGACAAAATGAAGAAAGGCTCCCCCCCCCCCCCCGCACCCTTGAGTTAAAATCACAAATTAAAGTATGTGTCTATGCTGACAACTTCACACAGGGTCCTGAAAACATGTCAGCAACGCCCTTCCCCCAAAAGAGCCGTTAGAACACGAAATGTCACCATCATTATGCACAAAATGGTCCCAATCAGGAGAAGGGTCCCGTTGGTGCTGTTTCCTGGACAGACGTACCATTCCTCAGCCTATGATGGATGGTCTTGCGGTTCAGGCCTGGGACTGGCGCTCAGGAGAGAGACAACATCATTGCAAACAAACCAACCTGCTGTGCAGACTCCAGCCAGGTGTTTCGTGCTTTAGCCAGCCCCATCTTGGAATGTCTCACCCATCCGCCGACTGAGGGCTCCCTCCCTCAACACGCTGGGTTTCGCTAATGGATGGAAATATTAACCATGTATGTCTACCCGACTCAACAGGGTTTAATCAGAGTGGAGGGGCCTGCGTTGAGGTTGGTTAATTATCACTATGTCTATGTCCAAATTACTCTGGTATAATTTACATTGCTCAGGAGTGTGAATAATCCACCCCCTTTGAGAGACATAAGTTACACCGGCCTGAGCGCCAGTGTGGACAATGCTGTGTTGGTGGGAGAGTTTCTCTCACAGACCCAGCTATCGCTGCTCGCGGGGACTGGAGCTATTAAGCCAACCGGAGTGCTCTTTCCCGTCAGCTTAGAGCGTCTGTGCCACTGCAAATGACGTAGTATAGACACAGCCTTAAAAGGGAATGATAGCACTTTGCTAGAAGTAATTGGTATTGTACATAATAAAACACTTCAGTTGGACTCCACCCAAATCAGGGAAAGTGTCAAATGCAGGAGCTTAGCAAACAATTGCAATCAAGTGAGATTTCTTACAATAATTGCAGCTTTTAAGGAGCCAACTAATTTCTCCTGAAATCAAATGGTAAGAGAGGACATTAACTGTACTGGCTTTTCAAAATACAAAAGGCCACAATTAGCAGCATCAGCTAAAGTGTTATCAGAAGTATGCTACACATTCTGTGTAATTTACCTCTGGTCTGGCTCCTCCAACCTCCTTTCAAAACATTGTTGCTCAAGACATTCGAGAGTTATCTCTGCACTGATCAGAACCTTCCCCTCCATTTGGAAAAGTATTGCAGGGTTGTGCAGCAACTGTCCAAAACACCATGTCTTATGTGCTACTTGCACGCGCTACTTCATAGTTGGGGGATGCACATCTCATACCTCTGTTGATAGCTCATGCCACACTTTGGCCGTGAGTGCATGCCCGTTCTTCACAGGCACCTGAACTGTAACACATCCTTTGACATGAATGTGCATTTTAATTTCTTGTCTTAAAGCTGGACATTCAAGTGCCTGTGAACAGGGCCGGCTCCAGGCACCAGCCTACCAAGCACGTGCTTGGGGCGGCACCTGGAGGGGGGCGGCACTCAAGGTGTTTAGTTTTTTTTGTAAAAAGGCTGTGAAATCACTGGGAATCGGTGCATTCAAGACGACCCTTCATTTCTGGGTAGGACCTAAGTGACTTGGCATAAGAGTCCCTAAAATAGAGACCTGGTTAAATAGGGAGAAATCTCTGAGAAGCCTGCGGAGGCATATTCACACACGACACTCACACAGAAAATAAAAGCTGTACAACCTGATGCAGCTCAACTGAATATTGGCAGATCATAGCATGATGGGAAGTGCTCTTAGCGCCTGGAAAAATGAGATCTAATTGAGCCGCGTTCTTTCCCAGCGCAGCCTGCCCTTTAGGTCTCTCTTCTGACAGGCCCAGTAAGAGACAGAGGCAGCGGATGTTTTCTAGGCACCGTCAGCTGCCCAATAAGGTGCATTTGGGTCAAGGCAGAAGAAACTCGGCTCACGGGGCTGAATCACAAAATGACTTTGTAAAAGAGATTTGTATTTTAATGAGTTTCCCCCCCCTCTTCCATGGACTTTTCATGCCTGAACCTTTGTACCTTTATAGCATTCATCAAAGACGGGCTATGTGCAGTATGAACTGAGCCAGTGAATGCGAAGGACCAGATGCCAACCTCAGAGGCAGCATTCAGTCTGGGAGAGCTCTAAAAAAGCCAGGTCATCTAAACCTGGACAAAGGTAGTCGCTGGTGCTCCTGCTGCTCCCACCAGTTGAAGGTGAAATCAGACGCCAAATAACAGCTACCTAAGCTGTGTAACAGGCATAAATAACTTACCCCTGTAGGGGACGGGTGGTAGAGGATTATTACTTTAGATATTGCAGCATCAGGGGCACAAAGGGAGCGTGGGTTTATTTTGAATAGCAATTCCAACGGGCATGGAGTGCAGTTAGTAGGATGATAGCGGGGCCCGCTGTCCACAGCTGGGATTAACTGAGCACTCAACTCCCAGCATTAGGAAAAAGCCGGGGATGCTGCCAGTACCGGCAATACCCATCAGACAAAGAAACCATCCTCCAAACGGTTAAGCTGCATACTGCACTATGGAAGCCAATGGGAGTCTTGTCATTGACTTCAATGAGAGCAAGACCAACACCTTTCAGCACATAAAGCCTGGATGCGGCTCTCGGCAGCCTGGCAGGGTTCTCAAAGCCAGTAAATACTCCTACCAGCTGTCACTGGGAACCACACTCCAGCTAGCTGCAGGGGCAATAACGCCATGTTCTCCCCGTGATAAAGCTGTGTAGAGAGACCTGGCTAATTTTAACATGGTTTGAGCTGTTGACAACAGCAGCCTAGCAAGCCTTGGGCATTAACACTAGTAAAAAAAATGATAGCAAGCGGTGACTATCTGCGGCTGATGGGAAAAAATTCAGTGGCTGCATCCAAAATGTCATGGGGCAACAATGCATCCAAGTGATGAGCTGGCAGAGAGGGGCAGCATTTGTTTCTTTCTAATGCTGTGCCCCTGCTCTCTTAACTCCTGGGAAAGGAACAGAAGTGGACATAGAAAAGAGGAGAAAATATTTATACTACATTGCGCGAGATCATTGTTAATAGCAAACCAGATACAATTATTACCTGCATTTCGGTATCGTGTTTCAAACTAACTCAGTGGCGCCACTCAGCAGAACTGCATGCTCCTCATAGTGTCCCGCCCACACGTAAAGCCCAGCCTAAAACTAGCACTGGACTGGGACTCAGGAGACCCAGGTTCAATTTCCAGCTTTGCCACTGCGTCATTGGATGACCTTGGGCAAGTCACTTCCCCGCTCTGTGCCTCAGTTTTCCCATCTGTAAAATGGGGATAATGATACTGACCTCCTTTGCAAAGCACATTGAGACCTATGGATGAAAAGTGATATATAAAAGCAAGCTAGTCTTATTCAATCCACCTCCAACTCTCTTATGAAAATGAATTCTAGCAATATATGGCGAGAGAACATATTACTCTAGAAAGAGTTTGATCACAATGTAGTTTTTGATGTAATGTGGTTGCACAGAGGTTAGCTTGGCTGTGTGGATTTTGATTTAATTATTTCCTTGGGAAGCTGGTTTGTAGCCTCACTGTGGGTATTTTACTCTCTGAAGAAAGCCTGAACTGCAGGAATGTCAAATGAGGTTAAATAGTTGCCCTAGCATCACAGTCAGACAAAAGCTGACACCTTCATGCACTAAATCTCTAAGAGACAGTCAAGGACTCTTCACTGTGGCTGCAAATTGTGCGACCGAGCTGGAAAATACAAACCACGAGATATTCTTGGCCCGCATGCGCCCATAATCAGACAAACCCATAATGGAGCAGAGACCAAAACCCCTCATTTTAGACATGTTGAAATGATTGGGAAAATCCTTTGTTTTGGTCTCCTTGTCTGTTAGAAAAGGGCTTCTTGATTCTACTCCTGTTCACCCCAAGCCTGGGTGATTGCAACCTAAAGGACTCAAGAACACTTGTTTCTCGGCTTAGCTATTTGTTTGCTGGCAAGATGTATGTATTTAATGAACTGTTTTGCATGCTTGGATTGGGCCTGAGAAAATTAACTGCAACCATTGTTACCAACTGGCCCTCTGGAGCGCTCTTCAGAAGAATTACCTGCTACACAGCAATCTATACTCGGCCAATAGATGAAGGGTGGCTGAATTGCAGCTTTGAGCAGTCCATTGTTGCTGCAGAAATGTTTAGGAATCAGCCATTTAATGAGAACAAAAGAAATTAATTGGTGGTTTAGGCCTAATGAGACTGCTGTGCAAATTAACAGTCCTCATCAGCAGAAACAAACAGAGTCCTTAAATGAATTGCTGTGGAGAATTACACTGACTAAGCTTTTGCTGGAATGATAAATAGCAGGTCAGAAGAGACCATCTGTGCCTTTTTTTTTTTTTTGCAGAGAGAGGCAGTGAGGAATGAGGCTTAGTGGGGGAAAAAATAGATCTCAATAAAGCATAAATTCTCCGTTTTATTCATCTAGGCCCAGCTTGACACCAGCATCTTAGTACAGAGATAAAGAAGAAAACCACTTGCATTTGCATCTGAAAAGAGCAAGACTATATGGCCTATACACTCATGAAGCCAAAGAGTTCTGATTTCAAGGGATATTTAGCCCCTATTCAAGCTTTCACAAAAGCCTAGCCTCCAGTAAACCAGGGGTAGGCCTGTCTGATTAAGGCTGTAGACAGAAGCCTTGTATATCTGTCACAGAGCTCATTTGTTCCCTCTGTTTACTTAAGACGTTCTTCAATTCCCAGTGAGGATTTGTATTTCTGGTTGGGTTTACTTATGCTCATATGCTGAAAAAAATCTGTCTGATCTTTAATAATCAAAGTAATTAGAATAATCCTTTCAGGGCTGAATGAAGGATTATTTCTTCATGTCATTTTAGTTTCATCCTCATTTGGGCTCGTAAAATGTGGAAAAAGCACTTCAAAAGCACCCCCCGTAATGCGCTCAAAAATTCCCACCCACATGACTGCCAAAAACAGAATTCTTGGGGAAATTTCCAGTCCTTTGCCTGTTTGTCTAAAGGAAATTTATTTATTTCAGCGGTGGTCAAATAAACACTGGGTCCGCTGAGACTTGGGGATCGTTTGTTGTTTTGCTGCCTTGGTTAGATAAGGAAACCTTTGATGAAGTGAAGGGACTTTGTGGGCCTAATCTGAGCCTAGCAGCTCCACACAGCGATTGTAAAATGCTGCGGTGTCTGTAGGGAGCAGTAATTACATAGGAGGATTAAAAGGTCCTAAACCTCACCTATATTTCACTTTTGTAAACTAGGGAAGAACAAAGAATTCTTGGCTTGCCAAGAGGAAAGAATAATTGACACAATTCACAAACAGTGGATTATTATAATGTAAATAAATGAATGGGAGAGGGCAAAACTAATTTAGGCCTTAAACTTTTTCATCTGGCTTTTAACAAGAGGGATAAACACATCTTTTTAAAGGAGTGTCATGAAACTGAAACCCCAATTTTCATTTTATTACATTTGTTGCCCTCTTTGAACTAAGCTCTTGCGTTTGGCAGTAGGAGACCAGGCAAGGGTAATGTTGGGATAGATTTGTAAAAAACTCTTTTAAACCAGAATGAGTCTGTTTAGTTACAGGCTGGGGATTCTATGTATGGGCCACCTGGTGCTGATTGCAGGAGAGCCACACAGAACCTTTGCCCAAAGTAACTGATTGTTCAGATTTTAAAACTAAATGTAGGTAGGGTTTTTGCCCCCATCATTTTGCTGCTTCTGCATTTTTTTTTTACTGGAATCGAGCTTGTCGAGAGACCATTTTTCTTCCACCATGACTGGAAATAAGAGGTACTGTAAATTTTGTGGGAGCCTTGTTTATATGAGATTTTCATCCTAATGTGGTTAGGACAAGCATCCAAAATTCTGGGTGTTTATCTGTACCTTTTGCCCTGGGTATACCTATACACCTATGTACACATACAAGCGCACACTGTGTGGGAGAACAAATGGTATTAGTGTTTAGGTACAGAAGTAAACACCAGGGGATCTGTGTCCTAGCCCCAGCAAGATCTGTGAGCCACCCTTGGGTAAGTCATAGATTGCCTGATTTTTAAAATTAGACACACATAATTATGAGTGAAACATGTGCATATAATTACACACCTGAGTTATGTATTTAGTTACTATGATTGTACAAGTAAATTGGGTAATTGCAAATGCAAATATATGGCTAGATGTGCAATTACCTGATTTGCATGAGTATGTGCAGAAATTACATTCGAAAATTAAGCACACTATTAAACCCACATTTTTGCACACATAATTGCACTTGCCTAATTCTGAGACTCAATCCTTAACCTCCCCGTACTTCAGTTTTGCCATCGAGACAGTGAGAATAGCAATTCCCTACCTCACATGAGCTATGTGATGCCAAATGCTTTGAGATCCTCAGATAGAAAGCTCTATAAAAGTGCAAACTACTAATTATCAGCCCTGTTGCTATTGCTGAGGTAAGATCAGCAGCCACCTCTGAGCAAACATGCTGTACGATTAGGCAAGAGGTGGGGCAGAAAAAGATAATCAAGGGCTCTTTTGCCAGCTTGACATCTGATTTCAGCTAATGAGAGCAACTACACAAACAAACATTTGAAATCTGAGTATTCCAAAGCCAGGACATGTCTGTAGCAATCTAGGTATAAGAGATTGCTTGTCTTGTTTTCTGAACCGTAGGTTAAATTTGTTAGAGAGACAAGGTGGGTGAGGAAATATCTTTTATTGGCCTGACTTCTGTCGGTGAGAGAGACAAGCATTCAATCTTACACAGCGCTCTTCTTCAGGTTAAATTTATGGACAGTGTCGACTGATAAACACCACTTTGGAACAGTTATTCATATTTATTCTCCATAACTTATACTGTGAACAGCCCTGAGAAAAAAACCAAGTGTGTGCGTGTGCGTGTGCGTGAGAAACATATTTTTTGTCTCAAATTCTGACTATCAGTAGGAGAATAAGAATGAGAAAATCAACAAGGAGCTCAATATGTTCAACTAAATGACTAACTTGAATGCATTCCTATTAAACAGTCAATATCAGGCTGGCAGTTGTTGTCTGTTCCTGTTCCTCATTAGACAAAGCCTTGACCTTGACCTCATTGCCCTGTTTGCTGGGAGACAGAATCCCATAACAACTCGTTTGGCAAATGTATTGGCCCAGTAATCCATAAATATTGATTCATTGTTTGCAGTGTAATTTAAATGTCAGTTATAAGTCCAGGGCAGATAAAGATCTGTATCAACAATAAAAGTGGATAGAGGCTATAAATTCCTTGGGGGAATCTAAGTTAAAATGAAAATGAAATGGATGCGGCCTTTAAAAAAAATATCCTGTGCATGAAAGGGAAGGAAGTTATTGATTATCAGGGTAATCAGTTTGAGTTTGCAAATCAAAAATTAGTCAGCCCCCAATTCTAGGTTCACATACACTGTCGTGTTTAGGGCAAGCTGTTTCAGTGTGTTTTGGTAATAGATTTGACCCAGTGGAATAAACTGCAGCATGTACTGTTTGATGTACAGCAAATACTCACCAGCAACCACACACCATACAACAAAAACACTAACCCAGGAACCTATCCTTGCAACAAAGCCCGATGCCAACTCTGTCCACATATCGATTCAAGTGATACCATCACAGGGCCTAATCACATCCGCCACGCCATCAGGGGCTCATTCACCTGCACATCTACCAATGTGATATATGCCATCATGTGCCAGCAATGCCCCTCTGCCATGTACATTGGCCAAACCGGACAGTCTCTACGCAAAAGAATAAATGGACATAAATCTGACATCAGGAATCATAATATTCAAAAACCAGTAGGAGAACACTTCAACCTCCCTAATCACTCACTGACAGACTTGAGGGTAGCAGTGTTGCGACAGATTAACTCCAAAAACAGACTCCAAAGAGAAACTGTTGAACTCAAATTGATATGCAAACTAGATTGCTTTACCTCAGGATTAAATAAGGACTTGGAATGGCTCGGCCATTACGTTAATTGAATCTATTTCCCTTAAGTTAACGATCCTCATTCACACCTGTGTGACCATCTTGTTTATCACTTCAAAGGTTTTTCTTCCCCTGCTGTTATGGTTCCTCTCAATTAATTAGCCTCTTAAGGTTGGTCTATGCACCTCCACCTTATCATGTTTCTCTGACTGTATAAATATCTGTCTACTGTATGTTTCATTCCATGCATCCGATGAAGTGGGTACTAACCCACGAAAGCTTATGCTGAAATAAATTTGTTAGTCTCTAAGGTGCTACAAGTTTTTCTTTCTTATTTTCGTTTAGCAGAATAAATGATGGTAAACTTTTGTAAACACTGTTCTGGAGCTCTTTGCAGTCCGAGGAGATTAGACCAGCGTGTGTCCCTGTTATCATGGAGAAAGAATAAGGGCCTTTTCCTGCTACAGGATAAATAGCCTAACAACTAGACTTCATTTATCCAAGTCTGAGTCAGGCAGCAGGAAAGAAAGGCCTTACTGTGAGCAGGAGCCTTTGCTAAAGAGGTTCTTCAACAAAGTTCCCACGCAGTGTTGATTTAAAGTGCTCCTCCTTCACGGCATTTGGTTTTATTAACCAAGTAATTAACAGTGGCATATCAAAGTTCAGCCCACACCTTCTCCCTAGGCTTGGTTGCTCCTAGAGTTCCTCTCTCATATTGCTCAACCCACACCCTAGATCTTCACTCCCCTACAAAGCCTCTGCTACCGCCCTTAGAGCTGGTTTGGAGAAACAGCCGCCTGCCTCAGTGAGTAAGCAGAGCTCACTTAACCCTTTTTCAGAAAGATCAACACCGCTACAAAGTTGGGTGTTTCAGGGAAACACGTCTCCTTTAAAAGTAACTGCTTTCCTTTGGTGACAGGAAGGAAGGACTGGACTGACAGCAATCAACAGAAGGGTGGCATCATTTTAAATGTGCCATAATATTAGGGCAGGTCCTACAGGAATGCAACATTCATTATCCCACTAAATGTGGGTCAGCAAGCCAGCAGAATTAGCTCTGTCCCTCTCACCAGGGATTGCTGTTTTAAATAACAGGTCTGAGTCAAGAGGGGGTGGACACCACAAGTAGCATGTTGGAGAAATAGCGCCAACCCAAGGGCAGCTCGGAATTGCAATGGCCATGAAATCGACACAAATTAGTCTAGCCTGTGTCTGATTTGCTCTTGGCACCAACGGATGTGGTGTAATGCAGGCACATAGGCCCAGCTCCGAAAAGGGCGTTAGGCGCCTCGACACCTTTTGGGATCTGGGCCATAGGACCCAATCCCACAAATACATCTTCACATGTTATCATCAGTGCGACTCCTCCTGTGAGTAAGGACAAGTCTAGAGAGCAAGGGCTGTCCAGAGTCATTGATTAAAACCAACGTTAGGTGTGTTGACATCCTGTAGGATTCCAAGATACAGTCCCTTGAAGGCTGCCTTGTTAAAAAGGGAGCTTGACGTAGCTTCAAAGAAAGCAGTTTTAAAATGTGTTTTATTAGGATATTAAATAAGGGGAAGGGAATAGTGCTGGACTTCAATTATTTAATAGATTGTGCTGTACATAAATTACCCAGGAAATCAAGCCAAGGCGGCCAAAGGAGAAGGGTTTTTCCTTTGAATAGTTCTTTTAAAAAAAGAATAACTTTGCACCGTTGCTGAATCCTTTGTGAGTCCCAGAGATTGCTTGGCCTTTCTTGACAGATGCCCTATATCACAATTATGCATCAGTGACAGTGGGATGCTGATGAACACAGCCGCCGCTGTGCTGGGAAGGTGCTCAAGGGTGGGAGAATCTCCAGAGTGTCAGAGAAGCACCCGAATGTGCGGAGACTCCTCCGAACTGCATCTGAACTCTTCGTGCCTGCAGAACCAGCTCCTGGGAGGGGCTGGAGGCTCTCCCCCCACCCTGCAGAGTCTGCGTGATCTCCACTGCTGAGGTACGGCCTTGCTAATGAAGAAATCGTTAATACCGTGCCAATGTGCAGCTCAGTCTTCTCACCTGGGCACAGCTGCTCCTGGGACTCCTCCTGCAGACTTGCTCAGACCGCCTTCTCTCCATCTCTAGAAAGCCCCTCCCACCCGCCTTGTAGCTGGGGGGGTTACAAAGCAGGCTTGGAACCGGGGAGGTCTCTTCAAACTGCCACCTACAAACCAAACACCATCTACCTGAGGCAGCAAAACGAGAGGGCCACACACGTTGCATTTTGCAGATGATCAAAATATGATCCTGAGGTCCCCCAAGGCAGGGCTTAGATGGCACCTGGATGCCTGGCTGGGCTCCATTTGGCTTGGAGTCTTCTCTCTCAATTGCTCCGTCTCCTCCCTTCATTGTCCAGTCACCAGAGTGTCTTCCCAGGCACGAGACCTCAATGAAAAAACAAGAAGAAAAACATGCGTTTAATACGGTAACCAGCCCTTCCCAGGCCGCCTTTATCCATCACTACATGGGAACGGGCACAAGGCACCTTTTCTTCCATCCCCATTTCCCCTTTAGAACCAGTAGGCAGCATGCCCAATGATCCTGTCCCAGACGCAGCTACCACTCCCACAGGAGTGCCACCTGTCCACTGTCCTGCGTTCCTCAGTTTTATCATCTCCTATCATTCCCTGCTTTAGCCGGACCAGAACCAGACCTCCTGGCTGCCATGACGCGACACGCAGCAGCGGATGCCGTGGCGCGTTGATGGGCGCTTACCGGAAGACATTGGCAGCGACGAGTGAGAAGCTGCGCGGGCCCCCGGGCGTGTGATCGCAGTCTCTGTGGGGAACATAGAGGAACGAATGCTGATCACCACCGGGGTTCAGTCTGGCTGAATTCCCAGGGGTAAAGCGAGAGCGAAGAAGCAGACAGGCTTTAACCTTGCAGATGCTTATCCTTCTGTGTTGTCTCATTTCTTCTAAACATTTAATTACTCTTCCCGTTATTTCCCTGTTAAGACAGTATGCGGGGGAACTAATCGACTTCCCAGTGATACAAAGCAAATCCTATTGACAACAATGATAAGGAGCTACAGTGTGCAGCTGGCTGAACACAGCCCACAAGCTGTTCAGGGCGACTCCAGGAGACTTGAGGGTTCCCCCGCTTGCCTCTGCCAAGGCATATGGGAACTTTTGGGGAAGGGCTTTTCTCCTTTCCCCCAGGCAGAGTCCTCCCCCTGTCATCAGGCACTTAGTCTCCCGGCACAAAGACTCAGCCAACCCATGTGGCCTCAGTTGGAAAGCAGAAGAGGTAGGCTTTTAAACCTGCTTGCTCAGCACGAGATCCGGGGTTTGGTTCGGGGTCATCTCTCATGTTGAATAATGGAGCCTAAATCTCCCTGTGCAGTCAGTTATATTCTGGGGAACGAAGACATTTGTCAATGAAAAATCTGCCGATGCCCTTTGTCAGGACTTCTCGACCACCAGACTTACCATGGCTTCTGGAACAAACAGCATGTTACCGGATAACAAACGTGAACCAGCATCTGATGTACTATATCAAGGTCTTGTACCCAGGGTGGAGGCTTTTTCCCTGCCCATGAGGAAGAAGAGATACAATCACTTACATGCACTGAAGTAGTGGGCAAGCCCTGGAGGTATCACAGAAATCCAAGCTGACTGTGTCCGGAGTGACCTATTTTTCTGGTTCAGCTCAGGCTTCCTGCAAAACCTTGCAGGCTGCCTAGTGAGTGAATTGCAGCTAGTGCAGGTTACTCTATGGCAGTGGTTCCATTCTGCGATCCCATGTTACAATAGGAAAATGTTTCAGGCACCTCTCCTATCCATTAGGAATGGTAAGGTGGTCTCTTCTCCTTCAGATCTACACACAACTTCCCCGGGGTCGCGACCCTCTGGTTAAGATCCCATGCTCTATGGTGATGCAAAGTGTTGTTAATGATGCTTCTCCCTAGGCACTGCAGAAAAGTGTTTAAAAACAAAATACGCCCTGCACCGCAGAGTGTGCTCTTCATTGTGTTTCTGCAGGCTGGAGGTGTCTTTTCAAAGACTGGAATGACTTGAAGGTTCCTGGCTAGCTTAGTTTCAGGCTTAGCCAAAAGGAACTGTAAACCGCAAGGGAGAACGTCACTATTACTGCAGCCGTGGGGCAAAACCACTCCTGGGTCTGCCACAAAACTCGAAGGAGGAAGCGCACGTTTCCAAAAATGCACATGCAGGCTCACAATTGTGTGCTCAGATGTGTGCATCTTCCTGATCCGTCTGCAGGAATGCCCATGTGCACTAAGTGTGGGGATTTGCCCAGGCAATGAATTTGCATGCACTGTTGGGGGTTTGCCCACTGCACCAAAACCGGGTCAAATGATTGTTTTTCACTTGCTTGGGTCTGTGTGTGGCTGCGGGGAATGAGGGAAAGGATGTCGCTCCGCTCCTCGCTGGAATCTGCTCAACCATCCGTGACTTTCATCTCTGTCTCACAACTATTCTTCCAAGGAGCTGATCTTTACTTTGCACCGGAGATGACATTTCCAACCATGTTCCCAAGAGGAGATGCCTTAGAAGAGCCCCACGCCCTTCACACTCTGCGAAAGTGGTACTTAGCGGTGTGTTTTGGTTTTGGCCTTATCCAAAGGCCACATTTGTTTCTGGGGTTTTATGATTTAAGCCAGAGAGAGAAAAAATTAGTCTGTTGATGCTGCACCACATTCCGTGTTGCAGAGACCCAAAACAAAGAGGGCGTGGAAAGGGCCTTTGTTGATTTCATTGGGTTTGAAGTGTGCTCCAGGGCTGGCGTTCGCAGCACTGCTCACATAATGCAGACTGGGGGTGACTTATGTTCACAGGGCAGGAAGGCCATTGTGTGGCGGGGGAGAGGGAGGGACACACACACAGACACACACACACACACAAATAGGCCCCAAATATTGCAGCAATGGCTGCTCCTTCCACCTTCTTTGGCTTGTTCTTATCCGTGCGTGTAAGGATGCCCTCGCTGGGAAGCTTTGCTGAGTTACAGTCAGTTGTTTCGTGCAGACTCAAAACTCTTCCCTTCATCCTCATCTATGCGTTCAGTGTCCCTCTTGGAGAGTCAGGTCTTCTGAATGCCGGAGAGGAAATACAGCAGCCTTTAAAAATGACTCTGAAAGTGCTTAATACCCCTCAGTCCGGCAGTTGCCATAAGGGCAGATATCCGGAAAAGGCTTTTGTTAAATCACACCACTGGCCGTTTTTTGTCTGGTGCACTCCTAGGAATGAATGCGCACAAAGTCCACAAAACATATTTTCCTGCGAAGGCATTTCCTAGCAGCTGGTGTGCAAAGCCTCACCTGGGAGTGGGCAGAGCAGGCAAACACTACAAAGCATCCCCTCCCCTCCGCCAAGGATAACACAGGAAATCCGAACACGTCGTAAATGGTACAAAGGGGACTCATCAGCAGCCTGCCTATTGTGCTCGATTGCTCCCGGGTGCAGGAAGCCCTTCCTGTCGCAGAGAACCTGGCCACGGAGAGAAAAGAACCTCACACTGAACCAATGAAAGCAGGATGGGGAAACAGCAAGAGAAGGGTTGGCACAGCAGTGGTGTCCGCCAGCTGTGGAAGTAAGAAAAAGGAAGAGAGGAAAGATGGTTCAGGGGCTAGGGCGCTAGCCTGGTGTTTGGGAGACCAGAGCTCAGTTCTTGCTCTTCCACAGACTCCCCATGTGTGACCTTGAGCAAGTCACTTAGTGTCTCTGGGCCTCCGTTTCCCCTGTGTACAGTGGACATAATAGCCCTGTCCTGTCTCACAGGGGGTCGGGAGGCTGTGAGGATAAATCCATTAAAGATCGTGAGGTGGGCCAGAGAAGTACTTATGACAGGTTAAGAAACCAAAAGGTCTCTCAGCTCTCTAGCGAATATGGGCACACATATGGGTGAGCAGCAGGGAGTCAGTTCTCCCTGTGCAGAATGCAGCACAAGGCCTGCGCCCCACGGAAATCACCCTTCCAGAGTGTAGGCTGAAGGGCTCTTCAGAACAGGGGCCCCCATGGCAACCACTCACTTGGGGGGTTCAGGGCTTCAGAGGTGCCTGGCTTGGTGCCATCCCGCTGCACAGAGGGGACTGTCACTCCAGTGGGTTTCGCCAGTAAGAACGGCTCCCTCCCCATGGATAATAAAGCTTTGCTCTTCGGCTGCATCCTTCAGCTGCGGTTCCAAAAGTCCATCCCAAATATGAGTGAATTCTCCTCACAACCCCCCTCGGAGGCAGGCCTGGTGGGGGAAGCATTAGTGCCTGTCTAGTATTATTCAGAGCGACCAGGTCTCGCATGCTCCCGGACTTCACGACAATGGCGCTGCTCTGACATTGGTGTGCGCAAGAAACGCATCCTGGCCGCCACGTTGGGACTGATGTGCAGAGTTCCACACTTGGTCTGGGCACACCCTGTTCCAGTGTGTAAACGTACCTGCTGGAGAGGGGAATGCACCCCGGGGTGGCAGGAGAGTGTGTTGGAGAAGGGAGAGCACACCGTGTGGGTGTTTTGCATGCCAGTACCTTGCATATGCTTCCAGTGCTCACTGTCAGTATTTCCCAGCAGTGTTGAGTACTGGGAGCAAACCCAGAGGCTGAACAGTGTGTGTGTGTGTGTGTGTGTGTGTGTGTGTCTTTGATGTACTTTCTCAGCAAGTTCAAAGAGAAGAAAAGCAGTGATAGTACTGTGCCAAATCCACTATCCATATAGGACTTACTGGTCGGTCCTCTGGCAATCTGAAATTTCACAGCGTCATTGGGGACAGAACTCAAACCTTTCTGCTCCAAAAGCACAGGCTGCCCTTTGTGGTCCAGGAGAATCTTGATTAGCACTAACCAGTGTAGGGTCTATAGCGCACAGATGAACAGTTCTGATTTCATGCAGCAAAAAGCAGTGGAACACACACCCCATTAATATTATTATTCCCGCTATAGCACCAGGGATCTGAACGGAACTTCACTGATCACACACAAAGACAGGGTCCTGGCCCCACCATGTTCACAGTTCCAAAGAGATCAGTCTGATACTCTGGAGACTATTTCAGGCAAGGAGACAAGTGCAGGGACGTTGTGTGAGCTAAGGTCCGCTCTGAAAAAGAAATGGGTTCCAAGGAGGCATTGGAAGGAAGGAAGGAAGCAATAGCTCTTTGCACATGGCTAAGTGGAAGCTGTTCCAAACATAGGAGGTGACATCAAAGACACAGCAACACCAGGAAAGGAAGGCGTCAAAAGGAGCAGTTAGGAAGAGTAACAGTATCAAGTTCTGTTTACTCAAGAATTATTCTCCAGCAGCATCACCACTTTCTTAGCCCTTCAGCTTTAGTTTTTAACCTTTCCAGTCCTGCTTATTCACATGAGTCTCGCCTCAGTGGCTCTCTTACAGCAAGAGAAACTCTCACTGCTCCAGCCATCACTAATGCCTGGTGTTGATCTTGATTGCAAGTGACACTCTTAATTTTCTTGAAGAGGGAATCCAGCTCTATATACTTTGCTTAAAAAGATGCCTTTTGTATTTGTATTTGCCTAGAGCAGGAATAGTTTAGTTTTGTCTCTTCCCTTCTGGACCATTTGGCAAGTCGCAGACTGTGCATGAAAACACTTTCATAACATTTGTTTTGTCTCACAGAAATAAGACACAAATTCTTGGCTCTCTGCATCAAATACAGCCTTCTTGTTGCAAATGTATGTAAACTAGCAGCTGAAAAATATTATGCACTCAGGTATGACTAGATAGCAATTTAAAATGTTTCTTCTTCCTGTAGGCAGAACTTCAGATTTTTTCCCAGCGGTATTATGTTTTGTTTGTTGGTTGTTATGTTTTGGGGTTTTTTGCAGGACATTGGAGTAAGCTTTTTTAATTATTTTTAAGTAGCAGCCATTTAAATTGTTTCATATTCTATTATCTCTGTGAAGCAGTCCTAGACACTGAGCTAATTATTTATTGATATCTATCAATGCTTTTAAAAGAAAGCTTTCATATCAGATTTGCAGCACACTAATCGGCTTAATCTATTTGACAGGAAGAAAAACCGTAGCCCATAAATTCCTACGCTGCCTTTGAATATAGGTTAAATTAAATACAAAAAAATATTATCTGGGGATTAAGCCTAAGTCTTACCTTGACAGAGTGCATAGTTACCAGTGATGTAAATGGGATTGGATGAGGTGGAATCAGAAAATCCCAAAGATGTGACTGAGATTTTCAAAAGTGACTAGTGATTCTGGGGTCCAACTTGAGACCACTTAAAGGGACACGATTTTCAGAGGGTGGCTTCTCAGCACTTTCTGGTTAGGAACCTAGAAGGATATTTACCATCTTGGATACATGGTCAACTGGGGTTCATCTATGATGATCCATATTTGTAAACATGAGAAACTGGTCTTCAACCCCAAAAGCAATCAGGAAAAATGAGGTCCTTGCACAGTGGCAAGAGAAAGCATTCAACGGTGTTGAGTGGAGATACCTTTCATATGGGATTTGAGGAGAATTTTGGAGGTTGGGTGCATACCCGGGACAGTGATACAAGGACAAAACTAGAATTACTTCACTGTGCCTACTTGTCCAAAGTGAGGAAATGCATCATGCAGCACTGGTACAAGGATTCTCTGCCAATGGCCCATTAACATCATAGGGTTTCATGCAGAAAGCATTTTACACCCATGCTTTAGAGTGTGCATGGCCTTCTAGTGATTTTTCAGGTGAAGTTGAAAGTCTTGGTTTTGATCAACATAAGAATGGCCATACTGGGTCAGACCAAAAGTCCATCCAGCCCAGTATCCTGTCCACTGACAGTGGCCAATGCCAGGTGCCCCAGAGGGAGTGAACCTAACAGGTAAGGATCAAGTGATCTCTCTCCTGCCATCCATCTCCACCCTCTGACAAACAGAGGCTAGGGACACCATTCCTTAAAATCCATGTGTGGAGTCTTGAGACTGAATCTCGCTTTGTGGTTCACCCTGAGATTCGAGGTTACTTGAGATTATAAACCCTAAATGTACTCATCTCAAGGCTATGACACTGTGTGAGCACTGGAAAGGTCAACGCTGGAAATTCCTTCAGCCTTAGGTCTAACAAGGTTGAATGTGCTAACCTGCAAAGACTCATCTAGGTACTCAGGTGATTTTTCTAAAGAGCCTAGCTGGAGGTTCTTGATGTGTCATCTTCTGACATTGTGTAAACAGAAACTATTCACACTCACACACGTGTTTTAAAACTGATTGTGTCTGTGCCTTGGAAGACGGAGCTCAGCAGCACCTTGTGTAAACTGGAAAAATAAAGGATACAAATAAATAAATCTTGTCAGGAGCAACTCAGCCTGTCAGCCATCATTGGGTAGATAAGATGAGATCCATTAGAAACCTTAGCAATGAAGGACCTGTGTGCTGTGTGGACATTAAAAAGGAAGCATTTGCCCCAATGTCCTTGATCGGAATTTCCATCTCCCTCCTCTGTTATTCATGGCCTCCACACCATAGATGGCTGCATTTTAGTGGCAAAAACTGCATGTATAAAGACTGTGAACCACTTTGGGACCCCACATAATAAAAAGTGAGATGGAAAAGCATTATTAGTATAAAAAACCTTGGTCGCGTCCAGGCTTAGCTAGCATTTCAAGCTCAGGGCCCAGTGCCGATGTTGCTTCATGTGCAGAACTCTTGTTTAAGCCAATGTCTTAGCCAAAGCAGAGTGGTAACAAACCTGGGTCCTTCCCAGGTAAATCTGTCAGTGTGCAATTGTTTCTAAGCAAGAGAGTCAGCACAAGGCCTCACTTAAGCTTTCAAAGTAGGGCGTAAATTGTCCAGGCCTGTTTCATGGGGGAGAATTTAATCCCTAAAGAGCGTTTCTTTCCCCCAACAAGTCACTACAGCGCTAGCTTGTATTCTTTAAAGCAGAATATGGTTTGCCCAGTTTCAAATAAAAAAAATCTGTGAATAGTTAAGTTAAAAAAAAGCTTGGATTCTGGTCTGAGGTGTGTTTTGTGCTTCTCCTCTGGAATTAATATAAACATCCCTTGGAAGTTTTCATTAATATCCAATTTAATGTGGTGTGATTGGAAGTTCACCCAGGATGCCACCAGAATGTGTCGAAGTGCATGCTGCTGAAGTATTCTGGGCAGAGAACATGACCTTTTAATGTGGTATTGAGGTATGCACATTCTAATCTTATTAGGCTTAGGGGTTTGAAGTTTAGAAGTTTAATTCAAACCCACATTATTATGACTGACCCTTTATGTTCCCCTTACGAATGATGACTAATCCCTCCAAATAAAAACAACCTCCAATTTGCAATGTAGAAAAGAGGTAATAATCCATCCCCTGAAATAATTTAAAGTCGGGGTTGAGAGCTGCTCCTTCCTGCTGGACCAGATCCTAAAATGCACGGAGGAATCATGTGCCTGTCACCTTTGAACTCAGGAGTTATATTTCAATCCTACAGTTGAATAATGCGACCAAAAGGTCTTTGCTGTTAAAAACTCCAACACAAACCGACATGACTTAGGTGGGATCGCCAAGAATGTCTCCGTGTTTAATGGGGACCACGTCACAGAAGGGAACACAATGTGGTTCTAGCTTTGCACTGTGAGGATCCAATCCTGCCCCGACTTATGCACATGCTCGACTTAATGAATTGTGCATAATGCCATTGCTGCGACTGCGTACAAAGGTAAGCCCATGTGTAAAGCGGTGTGGGATCTGGTTGTAAAGGTCTGATTCAAAGTCCATTGAAGCCCGTGGAAAGACTTCATTAGGTTTGGATCAGACCCTACATGAGGAACAATACAGGGCTCGGTGGTACCAATGAGCCCCGGGGCATTTTTTAAAATGAGCGCTAGAAAATCATATTCTTTCTTAGCAGACTGAAGAAGGCCCTGCAAAGAGAAAGAGGTTCACTCCATTGTGATTCACATGGAAGAAGTGTAAAAGAAATATGGCTTCACAAGCACTGGAATTTACATGAAGAACAGTGGTCCCCATAACCTGGAACTCCTTGCCTGGCATGCAGATCGGAGACAGAAGCTTTGAACTGCTGACTGCAAGTGCTGAGTACATCTGAGTTACCAACTATTACGATAACGACTGTAATCTAACCTCATGCTTCAGGGCTTCAGCCACTTGCCTGAAGGGGCCAGAACGGATTTTTTCCCCCTGCTGCAACATTGTATTTTTGTTGCTTTGTTTTTGCTGTCCTTTGAAGCAGGAGAGATCTGCCATGTCTACAGGCAGGATGCTGGTTGGGGTGGAAAAGTGCTTTGGTACTGAGCATCCTCTGTTTCAGATACCTGACTGGTTCTTGCTCAGGGTCAAACTGATCATCATATTCAGGGCAGGGGCCTTGGGCACCAGTGCCCCTCAGTCTCTTCTGTTTGCTGAGTTTAGTTTCCTGAGGGCTGTAACTCTTCTAATAGTTGGGCTTGGTGTGTGGGTGTGGGGTGGTGTTTAATGGACTGTGTTATACAGGAGGTCAGACTAGATGAGCTAATGATCCATTCTGGCCTTAAATGCTATGAAACTATGAACATTTTGACCTGATCCTTGACTTCCATGGAGCTCTGTCGATTTATACCAGCTGAAGATCTGGCACAGTATGTGCAAAGTGCGAAATGTTTTCATGGGGACAGATCCAAAGTGGAGTGGGAATGAGGGGAAAAAAATATGTCTCTACATTGAAAGATGTATTTCTGAGCATGTCGGTAATGGGAAAGCATTTGCAAAATAAATAGTTCACACTCTGCCCTGGAGATTTTTCTTGGGAGGATGGAGAGAGGGTGGAGAGCAAATTAGTCTTCGGGAGAGCATTTCTCCAGGTGAATGCTGATATCACTGTGGTTCTGTGAAATTTGTATGTTTTAATTGCGCTTGACAAGCTCTGAATAACTATATTGGCTCTTTCCAAATTAACTTTGAATCCCACAGACAGAATATACTGTAAACTATTTACCATACAGCTGTCTGCAGACCATCGGGGCTTCTTAGGGTTGATTACATTTTTTTTATGATGGAAAAAAGGGAGAGTTCAAAAACCTGTAGAGTTTCACAAGACATAATCTCCATAGTACAATCAGCCATCAGCTCTGCAGTGCCTGCTCACTGCAGAACATCAACAATATCCCTGGCTCTTCGGCTCTCATTCTAGCCAGACTGTGGATCCGGCTTTCTGAAAAGAACTGACACAATGCAGAGCTCTCGGGAAGCACCTTACCAAATGGGTGAGCTACTTTGTCCCTCTCACAGGGACAAATGCAGTTCAGAGGTGTCATTTTCATGGGCATTATTTGACACTAAAGTAATTCTCCTTTGCAGCTGCCATTTCCCATGGCTCCTGCTGAAACAAATCAGATTATGTTAGCGTTGTGTGCATTGGATTGGAGGGCTTTTGGAGAAGGGCAGCGTGGGAGCACCATTCCTCTTGCTTACAAAGTTCTCAAGTAACATCATTTCTTACCCTGCAGCAGCTACACCTTGGCTACAGACTTGGTAAATCCTATTATTGGTATTTTAATTACAGCACAGAGCCAGCAACAGTGTACAAAACACTTCACTCTGGAGGACTGGATACAAGGAGTGGAAAAGCCACAGCCCTGCAATGAGGGCACAGGTAGGAGAGTGGTGCGAATATTCTCTGTGTTTGCTTAGACAATGACATTTCCTCATTCTCTTCTCACCCATCAAGCTTCAGTTCTATGCCGGTGAGGGCTAGAGAAAAACCCGAGCTAGGTCAGTATGTTGCCCCCAACCGTGGGAACATATTTTTTGCTAAAAGGTTCCCCTCTTCCTCTGTTAACTTCCTGTGGCTTATCTACTAAAGAAGCACAACCTGGAATGTCAGATGGGAGCCATAGTGCAAACGTCAGGGTAAGTGCAATGCAAATACTGAACATCACAGCACCGTGCCTGAAAACGGCTCTTAATCCAGTATAATACTTATTCGGTGTCAGCTTCTCGAACACGCTCTGGAGGCTGTTGAAGGCGTACAGTTTACAAGTTTGTTCTTTCTGACAACAGCATCAAACATGAGGCCGGCCCAAGTCACCCTAACTGGAATAGACACTGTGAATAAATGAATCTCAATGCTTCAGCTCCAGTTTGTACGGCTAAGGTCACCACGGAGATGTGATGTGTTTTTTCAAGGTAGGTAGCAAATCAGCCTAGGAAGCTTGTCAGGAGAGGTTTCCTTCTCAATGTGCGCAGCGAATGCTGATTGGGGAGACAACACCATGATCTGGAAGCTCAAGGAGCAGGAGGGTCATTAGAGCCCATTGAAAAGAATGGCTGTCGGTCAGCCAGAAGTAGGACAGTTCCAGGCTCTTTGGCTGTCTGGGGTCTGCCTTCAAAACCATTCTTCAAAGCTCTCTCAGACTGCAGAGTCTCCAGCCCACTGGGAGATGACACGTAGGTCCAGGGCCGAGCTCTGGGTTTTAGGGCAGGTCACTGAAATGATTCTTGGACCTCCCTACCCCAGGGGTAGGTGTCTCGTTGTATACCAAAAAAAGCTTCCCCTATTGCAAGAAGAGTGGAACTCATTAGCTTGTGCTGGGTGCTGGGAATAGATACCAGCATTTTATTAATTTAGCCTGGGGCAATTCTCTGAACAAGCCGGGGGCTGGGAGAGGCGACGCCCCTGCCCACCAGAGGGCTTGGGGTACATTCAGCCGAGTATGAGGCCATTAGCTCCCATCTTTGAACCGCGGAGTCTCTCCAGTGCACTCTCCACCACAAGTCCCAGCCAAAGGCTTTCCTCCAAGCTTGCAAACACGGAGGACGTCTGCCCGCGATGAGGGACAATAGAGAACACACGCTAGGGCTGAGATAAATAAGTGGCATTCACTCTGCTTGTGTCACTCTTTTATCCAGTGTCTGACCCATTTCCCATCCCTATTCCTGTATCATCTCATTTCTCTCTCCTCAGGAGTATCTTTTCCCTCCCATGCTCTCTCCACGACCTTCTAGCTCTCTGCCATCTTGCAGTGACTCTTCTCCTTTGTTCCTTTCGCTCACTGTAGCCTTCTCTCTGCCCGCCTCCAGCCCATGTAGTCCTGTCTCTCTCTGCCCTTCTCCCCCAACTCTCTAGACTAGAGATCCATACAGCAGCACCTACATCCTAGCACAGCACTTAATCATTCTCACCACACCCCTAGGAGAGGTGTTCACATGACCGGCGACAGAAGGAGTTGACGTCAGAGGACACAATAGAATTCAGGCCTGTGCTGAGGACTTCAGGTCTTGCTAGCTTTCATGCTATTGATCTGCCCAGTCCTGTTACTGAAAACTGCATTGGCTGCCCAGAGATATGCAGACCTAGCACCACCAGTAGTATCCTAGGAGGCACTGCCCCACAGCCAGAAACTGGTATGGGCCCCCCCTACATTACCCTGGCTTTCAGAGTCACCCTGGCTTGGACTCTGAGGAACGTCCCGATCCCAGAGATCAGTTCACCTTTCCAAGTTTATCTCGCAGTGAAAAGGCTAACGATGTCCTTCCTGCCAATGAAAGATGTCCCAGAAGGTGCCCACCCCCGGAGACGATTTGCACTACCCTCCTGGCAGCTCAGAAGGGGGCTTGCCGTTTGCCTTGGGTTGAGGGCTACAGCAGGAGAGCAGCAGCAGGAGGAGAGCATGGCTCCTGGCGCAGAGAAGGGATTCAGAGAGGTCCAGCTGGGTCAGAGTTCCAATGTGCGCCCCCCCACCCCAGTAGCCATTTCATTACCTCTCTCTGCACTTCCCCCTCCCTGAAGCGCCGCGTGCCAGATTCAGCAGCTCTGTGGGTGCAGCTCCCATTGAAGTTGGAGCCAATGGGCCCGGTGCCCGTGTATCCGGAGGAAGAATTTGGCCCCATATGTTTTTCCTCTCTCTGAATTTACATTCCAGGAATGGATCAAAACCAAATAAAAACAGCGACACGATGCCAGCTCATACATCTGCCTTTGGAAACCCTCAGCTGTGGCCGCTAACGTTGCCTAATCCCAGCCAGACAGCGCGGCTGATAAACGAGAGAAGAGCAGAGCAGTGGGGCTATGCAAGGCTAATTCACAGCTCATGTCTGCTCCCATCAGTCTGTTTGCTGCAGGGAGAGATGTCTTCCCACCACGACCAAACTGCCTCTTGGGTTCCTTGGGGCTGGGGTTCAAGACTTGAGAAAAATCTCCTTTCCTCGTTCATTCGTCAATGAAAAGAATTACACATGGGTCCTAGGGTGACCAGATGTCCCGATTTTATAGGGACAGTCCCGATTTTTCAGTCTTTTTCTTATATAGGCTCCTATTACTCCCCACCCTCTGTCCCAATTTTTCACAATTGCTGTCTGGTCACCCTAATGGGTCCAGGGAGAAACTAAAATATGCATCAAAAATGTGGAGGAAAAACCTAAAGCAAACATGAGCTTTCCAGCTGATTTTAATAGTTGAAGATGAAATGATGGAAGTGGGTCTCGCAGAGGGCTAGCGTCTTCAAAAAAACATTAACAGCCAGTCAACCTTGAGCTGTGTCATTTTCCAGGGAGTTCATTGAGAGGTCACCCCTTTATTTGAATCACGACAGTGTCAGCCAACATGTTTTGCTTTGATCAACAAGCTGGAGAGCCACAGCAGCCTACGGTAATAGAAAACTGGAAATGTTTAAGAAGAAACACACGGCACAGGAGCCAAAAAATGGCCCTTAGCATCACATGAACCATTAAGTGGCATTTAATTCTCGATCTCAGCACATAAAAAGACAGATGAAAGCATCTCCTATTCCCCTGCACTCTGCATCTAGCACCCTCTCTGATTCTCTTCAATTCAACTCCTTCCCTGCACTAATCCACTCTCCAGCTCCACTTCAATTAATGCACTGTCAACTGTGGGGGCTGTCTATGGGCGCCATGCATAGTGTGCCTTTGGCACACCAGCCTACGAAATCAATCCAAGAGTGTAATAGCTGTTTCTGCCTAGAACCGTGCAAAAGGCCTTGGTTTTTCATTGGGAGAACTTTGCTACAAACGTCAGTGAAAGGGAAAACGGTGCAGTTTGTGGCTGACACACCAACCTGGCCACCTCCCCTGTAAACAAACGGCGCAAGACCCAAGCCGGAACAAAAGTAACCACTCTGGGGCTCTATTTTGAGAACTCCCGGAGTTGCTCTCGTGGGGAGCGGCCTGAGATAACTCTCCAACTGGTGTTAGGACAAGAGCTGGGTGACATTTTTTCATCAAATAGTAGTTTGGGCCAAAAAAATGTCTTTTGTTTCTTAAGTCAAAATGTTTCGTTTTAACATATTTGTTTTGAAATAGTATTTTGAATTTAGGTGTGGCCAATTTACAACCCTCCCCCCCAAAAAACACCGCTGAAAAAAGGGTGAACAAACTGAAATTGAAACAAACAAGAATGTTTTGAGTCAACTGAAATATTTCCATTGACTTGAAAAAATGTTGATACAAAACTGCTCAAGATGGTTAAGACCTAGGCAGACTGCGAAGAGCTATAAAAGGATCTCTTAAAACTGGGTGAGCGGGCAAGAAAATGGCAGATTAAATTTAATGTTGATAAATGCTGGAAAACACAATCCCAACTATACATATAAAATGATGGGGTCTAAATTAGCTATTACCACTCAAGAAAGATCTTGGAGTCATTGTGGATAGTTCTCTGAAAACATCCACTCAATGTGCAGTGGCAGTCAAAAAAGCAAACAAAATGTTGGGAATCATTAAGAAAGGGATAGATAATAACACAGAAAATATCATATTGCCTCTATATAAATCCATGGTACGCCCACATCTTGAAAACTGCATGCAGATGTGGTCGCCTCCTCTCAAAAAAGATATATTGGAACTGGAAAAGGTTCAGAAAATGGCAATAAAAATGATTAGGGGTTTGGAACGGCGGCCGTATGAGGAGAGATTAATAAGACTGGGACTTTTCAGCTTGGAAAAATGACAACTAAGGGGGGATATGATAGAGGTCTATAAAATCATGACTGGTGTGGAGAAAGTAAATAAGGAAGTGTGATTTACTCCTCCTCATAACACAAGGACTAGGGGTCACCAAATGAAATTAATAGGCAGCAAGTTTAAAACAAACAACAGGAAGCATTTCTTCACACAGCGCACAGCCAACCTGTGGAACTCCTTGCCAGAGGATGTTGTGAAGGCCAAGATTATAAAAGGCTTCAAAAAAGAACTAGATAAATTCATGGCGGATTAATGGCTATTAGCCAAGATGGGGTGGGATGGTGTCCCTAGCCTCTGTTTGCCAGAAGCTGGGAATGGGCGACAGGGGATGGATCACTTGGTTCTGTTCATTCCCTCTGGGGCACCTGGCATTGGCCACTGTTGGAAGACAGGATACTGGGCTACATGGACCTTTGGTCTCACCCAGTCTGGCTGTTCTTATGGTTTGGGGGGGGGGTTGTTTGTTGTTTTTTTAGTTTTTGATCAATTAAATAAAAAAATGGTTTTGGTTCAAATTGAACCAGATTTTTTTTTGGTTTGGTCCCCCAAACTAAAAGTCCACTATCCACTCTAGTTCTGACCAACTGGGAGCTGTGCGGCTATGCAGTTGTATGTACTCAAGACACCATATAAATAAGGTAAAGTTAAGTTACCCCAACTAGGCCTCTATGGAATCAGGAGCTCACAGAATGAGTGGGGGTGGGACTGGGGTCAGGGAGCAAGACCGCCAGAGGCTCAAGAGACAATTTCCTCAGGCCCTGAATGATGAAACATTCGATGGTGTCTTAGGCCCCATGCTGGTTTTTCACTCAGTGGACAGGCTGGATTTACATCTTGGGAAAATGGCCTCCTGCTGTTTCCTGTTTTTCCACAAATCCAGGGCGAATGCGAATTGGCACAGGCTGACCAATGGGGAACGTGTTTATTGCAACCCAGCACATTTCTCTGGCCAGCATCTCTCTCCTCTTGTGCTCCACAGGTGCTGTAAATACTCAGTCCACACCTCCAAGCAGAAGCCAACGGGGACTACCTTGCCCTCTCCCAAAGTGCGGAGAGGGCCATCTGGCAGCAAGCGGGAGCTGTCCCATTGTGCGAAGGTTTGCAGGGGAGCAAGATTTGTGACGGGAAGCCCTGCAACATGGGGTCTTTTGGGAGTGCCAAGAGATGAGGCCAATGCCAGAGGATCTCCCTCCTTTCCAGGGAGCAAGAGAGCGAATGCCCCTGATGTTGACTTTCTTTGCTGACACTCAGCAGCCAGGGTAGTGGAGAGGGGAAAGGATTGAGTGAGACACTTGAGGTGGGCACTGGATTTCCCCCGAGTAGCTGGAGGTAAAGTTTTGTTCATATACACAGTAATTTATTGCAGCTAGAGGACTTGTCTGTGACGGCAGGTTTCTAGACATATTCTCTGCATAGAGTCGTCCGAGTGTGCACACTTCACAGGAGGTGTGTGGGTTACAGGAGGCCAAATTCGAACAAAACAAAGCACCTAAAATCAAGCTCAATAAAACACCTGGCTGCGTTGCAAAGTCGCTGGCCTGGGTAGCTCTGCATGGACTTGGATCTACACACTAATGATATCTTTTAAAAAACAAAAAAAACCTGTGTACATTTCAGAGAGTCGTTTGGGGCTTTTATGGGACTGGCCCTGATTTACAGCAGAAAAGGCTGCTCCGAAAGCGCAGTCGTTCTCCAAATGGCAGGAAGCCAATGGAACATGTAAATTCACGAGCAACAATCCTGGGTTTTAAAAAGAAAACAAAAAATACTGAAGCCTAAAGAACATGAGAACGCCTAAAGGGGTTAATGATCAGTTAGTGCCTTGAGTTCTTCCCAGACTGCTGGAATGAGAGGCTAAATCTCAGGCTGAATAGAGGAGTACACAAAGGATGATAGCTGCAGCAACAGATGTTTGGGAAAATCATTGGCCCCCAGTGAAAGCATGCACAGTTCCGATTCCCCCACTGCCCCCACCAGCGACCCTGGAGCTGAAAAGCAAGGTCTCATTTTATTTCCCTTTCTGCTTTTTGTCCTCTCCTCCAGCCAGCCACACAGGCTTATAGGCACATTTAAATGGAAGTCTATAAAGTAGCTGATTTTCTCTGGAGAACGTATACGGAAGAATCAGTCTACTGGTGTGTGCTCAGTCCAAGACGAGGTGAAAGTGTGCTGGAGTACCTTGCTGCTTCAGTCCCCTACAGTTTGTGATGCCTGGACAACGCCTTGCGCTCGCACAGAACAGCCAAACCAGACATGTCATGAGCATCGGTTTTATTGCATGGTTGCAACGATGGGGTTCAGGCTCTCAGCTCAGATTTGGTTTTACCGGGGAGGTCCCTGATGATCCCTCCCCAGGGTAAAAAAGAAATCACAAGTAGCCACGTTCTCCAGTGGGTTCTCCAGACGCCATCCCACAATGCATTGCCTCATATTTGGAAATTGGCCAAGAGCCCCTTCTCCCAGTACTGGGCTCCTCATCTGCGTGGCCCCTGGACCTGCTCTGCTCCTGCAGGATGGAACACGCTCAGCTGACTGGGCACAGCCGGGCTTTCCTCCCCTTTGAGCAGCACCGTGCCTCCAAGTGGGTGGAGGCTGTCCCATGCTGTCCTTCCAGCTGGGGGCATGCTCACCATGGAGCGTAGCCTGATACTCTACAATTCTACAGTGCCCCCAGCCACCTTAACAAGCTTCGTTTAACTGTTTCACGGCGGTCCTCTCTCTCCGGGGGTACTACTGCCTTCTAGGGACATGCTATCGAAGCAGACGGAACACCAGGCTTGGTCTGTCCCACTGTCTTTCTTGCTCTCTCACCCAATTTAACACCACGGGGACACCGGCATGCTAAAAACTAAACTCATTACAAATTAATTTCCTTCACTATGTTACAAACAAATCACATTAGATTATTAAAACCCAATGCTTCAGAAATCGAATGGACTTTTCAGCATTTGTTTACACCTTTGCCATTTCTCTCAGCTTGGACAATGAAAACAAACCAGTCAGTTTCCCTTTAGTTTATAGTCAGTTTCACTGTCTGGTTCTCTGTGCTAGAGAAAAGCCCTGCAGGAGAATCTTGATTTGTTAATATAAATTTTATACTGCAATTAAAAAAAAAAAAAAAAGGACTGATTTCTATTTATCGTCCCTTAAAAACAAAAACCAAATAATCAAAGGAACAAAAACCCTCAAGACAAACAACAAAGACTTAGATTTGGTGCCATATTTCTATTCTATTGGGTCTCCATTGTTATGTGTCTGACCTCAGCATAGTGTCTGACCTCACAGAGTCCCTTTAGAAATGTACAGGCTGCCTGGAAAGTTGCAGTTAATAACAAACCCACCTTCATTTTTATTTACTTTGTGGCACACAATTTTTGGTACAGGGCGCAGATAAATTTCTCAAGATCTGAGCAAATCCAATAAGAGTAACTGTTTCTTGGACAGTAACCGCGTTATTCAAACTTCGGAACAAGTACATTATGTCACAGCAACTGATCCCTAGTTAATTGGCACATAAAATACAGAGCACCTGAAAATGAGATCAGTTTGTGGTGGATTATAAAACTTGGAGCTGCAGTGATTGTTAAGGCCTTCAGCTCTCAAATCCATCACTCAATATGTCGTTGCCCAACCATGGAACAAAAGAGATTAAAAAGACAAAGTAACCAAATGCAAAACTCCTACAGGTCCTTGGACACAGTGCTCATGAAAGTTGACAGATTTACATCTCTGTCCATGCTCTTCAGCAGAATGTGTGTAAGCAGACAGTTGTCAAAGGCACTAATCTGTTAAAAGCACAAATGTCCTATTGATCTAGAGGCCAGATATAATGAAAGTTTTGAGCTGTTGCGTGCAGTAAGGCTGAGTGGAAATGGGCCTGCAAAGACTTTTCACTGCTGTTTTAGATTTTCTCCCAGTAAATGTCACGAATATTAGCCAATCAGCAGGGAACAGGAATATTGGAATGCTCTACGTAATCCCGAGGTGCAAGGGGGGCATTTTTTTTTATTAAAATTGTTCCTGAGAATATTAAGGCATTAGTGGTAACTGTAGGGCTGACCTTTGGCTAATTCATTTGGAAAGGGTACCCTATAGTCAAGACAAGGAAAAAAAGTTTACTGTTTACAATTTCCCCCCACTAATCTCTCTCAGAAAATCTGATTTGGGATGTAATTTGCATAGCATGTCTCATGGTTTCATTTAATCTGCTCAATCCTCTTACAGAGCAGAACAGCATAAGTTATCACAGGCAATGTGGCTGCTTAGGGACTGTAAATCCACCCATCCATCTATCCCAACAAACCATTAACTGTTTATTTAATCCTACTGTATAAAATGTATAGCAACAGCCAATAAATCCAGCCTTCCAGTATGAGAAGCATCTAGATTTTGCTAAGAATGACAGACTATTGTGCAGTTCTGTATGGCTTCTACAAGAAAGCACCAGCCAACTGGAGTGGTGTGCCCTCTCCAAAGCTCTCTTTTCATGCATCTTCTGACCAGACGCATCTTTGTCAAATCACTAAAGAACTGCCTAGCCAGACTGTTCCTTGTGTGTCTCGGTTCATTGAGCAGAGCAGCAGTGGGGAAATGCAACACCCACTCCAGAACATCTGAGGTAGTTTAGAGAGAGTCTCATGAGAGGGAGAAGTGAGATGATGGAAAAGACTAACATAGTGAGAGTTAGTATAAATGAAGAATCCATTCTGCAGAGAAAACACAACGCTATTTAATTTCTAGAGCTGTAATAAAATACTTTTTTGCAAAAAATAAAAATAAAAAAAATCATCTAGTTTTTTGCCATTAAAATTCAAAATTTCTATGAACATTTTCACCCTAATTTGGAATACTAACATTTTTGGACCAGCGGTGATTCTCCTCTCGCTTACACTGAATAGCTTCAGTGAAATCCAGAGGCTTATAGTGGTATCAATGGGAGGAGAATCCAATTCACTGTGTTGATAAAAATGTTTTTATTGCATTCTAGGTAACTTTGGGAAACACCTGGACGTTTTCTGACAAGCAGCAAAGGTTCCACATTGCCCCGAACATCTTCTCTGGACACAGGTTCTCCTGCAAAGCAGCAGGCCCCAGCCTGAGACCAAACCAACCAGGGTGATACATTCCCCCCCCCCACCTCCTGAGACCACCCTGGTTTCCCCTTGAATTCTAGGTGGACCACACCCACCAGTCAGGAGAGCAGAGGAGCATTCTTCTGAGGCTACGGAGTCGCTGAGAGCCGCTCGTACTATTACGCTCCTCGCTGCGGCTCATGTGCATCACTTCACGGAGAACAAAAGCCCTTTTGTCAAGGAGGGAGGGCATTCTGCCATCGCTGTTCCTCATGTTCTCCATCTTTCTCTGTTGCTCCTCCCCTGAAGCACTGCGTCACTCCCTCTCTTTCTATCTAAGGTCCGGCAGTCTCTGGATGGACAGGAAGTGTCGAGCATGGCCGCTCCCAGGGCCCAATCAATCCTCCAGACAACATCCCACAATTGTAGTGCTTCCAATGTGGAAGCTACCCAGAAGTCCCTGCTCCACTAACAGTGCTGGGCACTATGAGGAAGGTACTTCAGGACACCCCCTTCCCCAACCCCGCCCCCGCCCTTACTTTATTCTTGATTCTCTCTGGGAAACACGCTGACAATCTCTTTCTGTCTTGGGGGCTAGGGGGCTGGATCACACTCGAATGTTCCCTGGTCTGGCTGGGGACTCTCTGGCGCAGGAACCAGCTTCTCATTTGATTTGTGAATTGTCAGAATTAGAGCTGTGATGTTTTACTTAACCCCCGCCAGGGGTGGGTCCCTGGTGGCCAGCCTCACGGCTAGTGCCAGAATCAGACACCAGGAATTGGAGTCGATCAAGCGATCCGGGGTCAGGAACCAGAAGCAGGAGACAAGCTGAGTCAGAAACCATGCGTCAGTGCCAGGAGGTAAAGCCAGGGTCAGGAGCCAGAGGTCAGGAACAACATGAGGAAGCATAGTCTGTAGCAGCAGCTAGATGGAGTTCCACCTAGCTGCACGGACAAATTTCCTGTAGCTTCCCCAGGCTTAAAGAGTATGCCTGGGCCAATCAGGAGTGGGGAACGTCCTGTCAGTCGGGCCCTCTGTGGGTGTGGGGGCCTCTGTGGCTCATGACCTACCATGTGGTACTTTTACCAGCCATCCTAAGTGGAGGTGGTCACCACCAGGAAAGTCTGCAGACCCAGGTTCTAGTCCTATAGCTGCTTATAACCTCTGATCTCAGATTCAAAGCAACCAATAAATAAATGGGGTGATGATCATGTCCAAGCTGAGCAGGGAGGGACACATCCCTAACAAATGAGCAGCCCAACACTGGCAGAGAACTTTAAACCCCATGCAAGTCTCCTTCCGCCCTTTCTGGAGTGTTTCTTTCCACAAGCTGAGGTGAGCAGTGATTCTGTACTGAGAGAGTGATTCTGATTTTGGCAAGAAATGGGGGAATCCTGGAAGAACTGGAGCTTCAGGTCAGATAAGCATTTAGTGGCCTAGGTTTTATTAGACCCTCTAAAGCCATCAAATTGCTCCAGAAATCTCATGAGAATATGCTCTCTCATTAAATTACCCAGTATTTTTGCCTGGGCTCAAAATATTGCGACAACGGCCTCTCTCATGACACATCCACCACCTCTTCCCACCATAGTCAGTCTCTAGAGGAGGTAGGAGGAGCAGAGGAACAAAATAGTTAATTTTCTCAAACCTCAAAAAAGTTTGATTGAAATTCTAGAGGACAGTTTGAGTCAGTTCTTTCCTTTGAACCAGTTTGCCTACCCCTAGAGCCTAGCAGGAACATAGATAGGAATGTAACCAGCCCGCTAAAAATACACATTCAGACAGTTCTTATTGCAAAATTAACTTAACCCAAATGATCCTTGCACCATAAAACCCAGGCACGATTCTACCCTAACAGCAAAATGATCAGAATCTTGCTTTTCATTTCATACAATGTCTAATAAAATTATGCCTCATCTCTCATTTCAACATGTGATTATAGGGGAAACCTTATCCTTTTTAGCAATTAGATACCTAACGGATGAAACAATCAGTGTCACAGCCAAGTTCTCTATTAACTCTTAATAGTTTCCCTTTTAATTTTTTTAAAGCAAAATACTTTTAAATGATTTGTTGTGATCAAATCACTCCCCAAAATACCACAAAGTATTAAAATCCCTACTTCAATATCCTTTATCCTTTAAGGTTCTTTATAATTCAATAAACAGGATTTCAAATCCTCCCCAAACTAGAGTGGACTCGTTCTGCTTTGCTGTTCCAGGCCACTCTTCTAATGCATACTCTTATTAAGCTGTGTAAGCTTACAGCTCTTTAATCTTTTTGAACACATGTTGAGAAGAATAAAAGCAATTTTGTTTAGGAAACGGAAGGCCATGTTCAGCTGGAAATAAGCTTTTTCTATAATCTCACCTCTTGCTTTGCGAAGCCGACTACATGGCTGTTAGACAGCAAACCATGAAAGGCACCGCATCAGTCCATTAATTTTCTTTTTATCCTGGGGGGTCGGGTGGGGATGGAGAATTAAGAGAGAATCCTAATTTTGACTTTTCTGCTCTGAATCCGTACGATTCTATAATTTCTGCTCTCAAAATAATCTCAGATCTGGGCTCCTTTTGGATCAGAGCTAAACTGGATGTAATTCCCCTATCTCGCTCTGTGCCCTTGGCAACACATAAATACAGATTAGAGGGTTACATAAATGTAATTTTCTAATTAATCATTTTAGATCCAGCTACTGCATTTTTGTATGGCAACAAACATACGGAAAGATAAAGTTTAACTATTGCTGGGGACAGGTTTTCCGGAGTCGCAGGGGGTTGTGTTTTGTTGTTGTTTTTAAATCGCCTACTGTCCGTTCGGCCTGACCTTAGCTAAACTCCCTGAAAACTCTGAGATAACAATAACGAATCCACCTCCTTGCAGCTGGCGTGTTGTCTCCATATGTTCTCAGCAATGATCTTCATTTAATGACACTTTACTATTGCCCAATAGGTAAGGAGGCGAGGTGGCAGGAACAGGAATTCAAGTTCCAATTTTGCAGTGACCCAACCTTTTGAACTTGTTAGGCCTAAGGGCAGGTCTACACTACGGTGGGGATTGACGCTGTGAGATCGATCTATCGGGGCGATAAATTGATCCCCAAGCACTCTCCCATCGACTCCGGTACTCCACCGCCGCGAGAGGCTCAGGCGGAGTTGACGGGGAAGCGGCAGCAGTCGACTCACCGCTGTGAAGATGCCGCGGTAAATCGATCTAAGTACGTCGACTTCAGCTACGCTATTCTCATAGCTGAAGTTGCGTATCTTAGGTCAATCCCCCCGGCCCTCTAGTGTAGACCAGGGCTAAGCCATTAGTTAGTAATGCAGTCTGTTTCAGAGCCTAAATTCTCAGCCTAGGAATGGCCTATCACTAACCTAACTGTAACATGTTACTGCCTGGAATTTTCCACTTAAATCAAGAGGCCTGAGAGAACCCTACAGGTATCCAAGCCTCATATAGACTGTGCTGGCTGAATCTTTTTGCTCCCAATAGGCAAACTCCAGGCTGTGTGCCTTCCTTTCTTCTCCCCTCAATACAAACACCCTGGGAATTAACTTTCATTGCTGCTGGCCAATTGTCCCCTTTTTTTCTAAAATGCAAGTTTCCACATTTAAAAGAGTCCTCATAGAACCCAGGCATGTTTCCAGGTAATCCCAAATTCCAAGGAGTTTGGATCAGGATGGAATCCCTTGCTCCAACTTGGTAGCCAGGGTCAATCTCTGAGCCTGGGGTGGAAACTGGGAGAGGACTGGGCCACTGGATCCACCATATGAGAAATGAAATAATCTAGTAATTCAAGCTTTCCATGTATGAACTCACGGGCGATCCATCCCCTTCAGTCCGATGTTTAGGGACCCCCAGAGTATGGGGTTGCATCCCTCACCATCTTGGCCAATAACCATTGATGAACCTATTCTCCATGAATGTATCTAATTCTTTTACGAACCCAGTTATACTTTTGGCCTTCACCACATCCCCTGGCAAGGAGTTCCACAGGTTGACTGCACGTTGTGTGAAGAAATACTTCCTTTTGTTTGTTTTAAACCTGCCGCCTACTCATTTCATTGGGTGACTCCTGGTTCTTGTGTTACATGAAGGAGTAAATAGCACTTCCTTTATTCACCTTCTCTACATCATTCATGAGTTTATGCAGCCAGGTAGTTGCTCACTGGAGACTGGAAGCTATCTTGGCTGCGCCTCCTGCAGTCTCTGTTCACTATGCTCCTTGGTTTAGAAACCTCTTCCCAGCCCCTCTCCTCTCCTGGAGAGAACTCTCCACTTAGCCCTGTTCCTAAGTTTTCACTCCTGGCTTTCAGCCTAACCAGGCACAGATGCTCCCTGCTCTGCCTTCACCTCCTATCAGATCAGCTTCTCTTCTTCCGACAATGGTTACAGCGAAATAACAGACACAGAGGCTCTTTGCATAAAATCAGCCTTGGCAGGCACCAATGGCCATTTCGTTCATTCCCCTTCCCTTCCCCAACCTCCCCTCCTGGCTTTCCTTCTAAGCTGATTTCTTTTGTAGATGGCCACAGTGACTGTGGTATTTCATGTAGCGTTTGAAGCTGGGAGGTCAAAGGATGTTTCTTCTGTTCTCTTAGGTGGCTGCTGAGCCATTTGAAGATAATTTGCAGAGATCTTTGATTCCGTGCTGTGCAGGAGCCTAAGTCCTCTTTCAACTTTCCCTGGAAGGAGATGATTTGCTTACCTCCACACTGCAGGGGCAGGGGCAGGGGCAGGGGCAGGGCTTCCCCCCCCCCCCCCCCCCCGTCTGCAAATCAACTTTGGGGGGAAATGGTACCATCAAAATGCTCAGAAACTGTTCTGGAAGATTTTCCCCCCACACCTCCTTTAAGTAAAAGAATCTTGTTGTCTCTAAGCATCACAAGGAAAATACCTGCACTGTCGCTTTAAAAATAAAATGAAGTGTTCATTAGCTGGCCTATTTTTTCAGGTGTGTTCTAATTGTGCTAATTAACTCTAAGGTAGATTTTAGCACTTCAGCCTCCCTTTCTGCCTTCAAATGCCAAAACAAATCTTGCCATAATTACCAGCAATCCTTTTCATTACCGGCTGCCTAATTATCCTATTAATAGCACATCCTAAGAGACTATATTTGCTTGGCAGGCAAATATTTGTTTTTAAATTAGCAAACACAAAGACAAACTGCTCTGTTTGCTAAAGGATTTTGAAATGCAAAATGGTTTATATTCGTGGAAAAAAATATAATCCAAGTAAAACCAAATGCTTAATCCATTTGAAGCATTTGAATCTTTTTAGTGTGATCATCTAGGGGGAGGATAACTGAGCCACAAGAGGTAGCCTTAAATACTTGTATAATAATGTGTCTGGGTCTATACAGTGGTTTGTGTTAGTTTTATCACTGGGGAAAGATGATGCCTGGCAAACAACTGGAAAAATGGAACCTCACAGTAAATGATAAGTCTCAAAACCATCTCACTTTGGGAAATAACGAAAAGAAAGATTTTGAAGCATCTCCCTCGCTGGTTAAATTTAAAGCTGAAACTGTGAAGCTACTTTTAAATATCACCCACAGCATATTGACAGCAAAATGATTTGAGGTCTCGTAAATAAATTTGACGCAGATATTTTTCTTCTTCTTTTGTCACTTATTTAGCAATGTATTTGTTTTCTACAGAGCAGTCCATATCATTGAAGCTTTTTTCCACAGTAATAAACTGAAACACATCTGCATGGTATTTTTATACACTTTTATAAAACCTTTCCTGGGATGGAATTAAAGTGTACTAAAAATGAAGTGGTTGGCAGTTTTGCGCCGGGGATGTCTCTATGTTTGCTTAATACAGACAATGAAATGTTTGCCAGCTGGTGCTGTGGGATGGTTCATTTGCCTGCAGGCTCTGGAAACCTGGGTTCAAAGTCCAGCTTACATCACAAATAAAAATGTGATCAATAATTTCAGTCGCGTCCTCATTTGCACCCAGAAGGGGCCAAAGAGATGCTCAGGCCAGGCTGGGATGTCAGGACTGGACCACACTAACATCGAGAGAGCTGCATCAGGAAGTTGGCACAGCATTGACCTGCACCGTGGCCCTTATCCAAACCCCACTGAAATCAACTGGGGTACTGAGCTCTACTCACAGCAGAGCTATTGGCTGTGGTTGAAATTTTTTGAAGGCAAAGGTTTTTTTCTGGAAAAATGCCTCCCCCCCCCCCCCCAAAGGCAACATTCTTTACTTTTTCAAGATAATTTTTTTAATCAAAATTTAAAATTGAAATTTTTATCAAAATGATTTCTGGCAAACAAACGCCCATAACTACTTCTGTTAAAATAGTAACAAAAATATTGTGAAAAACGCTTCCACTTTTAACAAAAACAACTTTGAAACTTCTTTTTTTTTTTTTTTTTTGTTTTTTCAGAAGCTTCCCAGTGACACGCACTCTTTGATCAGCTCTAATTACTGCCCACTGGTGGAGCTTCACGTTGCATGAACAGGGGGAAAATTGGGGGTGGGGGAAATCCTAGTTTAGCCAAGGTCTCACTAACTATGCCCCTGGGCCCACGTTTATTACGCAGTTGAAATAGTGAGCAGTTTCCGACTTTAGGATTATAATCACGTCTAGGGTGACCAGACAGCAAGTGTGAAAAATCGGGATGGGATGGGGGGATAATAGGAACCTATATAAGACAAAGTCCCAAATATCGGAACTGTCCCTATAAAATCGGGACATCTGGTCACCCTAATCACGTCTCCCAGCATTGCTCTTCACAATGTACATCTAGCTTTGTACTTTCAGTGCAAAGTGACGAGATAGGGAACTCCCTTTTTAGGGTCAAGATAAGAGATTAAGGCCCCACCTACTGGCGTGCTTCATTTGTTTAGCTACTGGGCTGCTGTTTGTCATTGTCGAGAGATGATTGAATTGTGTGGTTCAAATTATATCGGTTAAACCGGCTGTGCATTCCAACCGAAGCACTTCTCCCATTTCAGAGTTTTCTCCAGAACCAGAGAGCTTTGATGTTTGCTCACATCAGAAGATATACACTGTCTGTGAAACAGAATGAGGGATACACGACTCCGATGACTCTTTAATCTCTAGAAGCCCGACTGGACTGCAAGAGACAATGATACAATGTGTTGGCACGGTTTTTAATATTTAAAGTGGGAAGCAGAGGTGCCCCATTACAAGGTATGCAGTGTATAAAACCTGAGAGCGATTAGTCAGAAAAGTTAATTATTCATCATATAGCTAAGGATAAAAGTGATAAATGACTTAAACTATAAGCCTTTTAGTACAAGGCTAACACTAATAAAAGGCTATGGATGGGTTTGCCGATTCCTGCCCTCTAACACGGAGATGTGATGATGGCATATGCAGAAAAAGCAGCTATATTCATCAGACCTGCTTTTCGCAGACCGACTCAGGAACTTCCAATGCGCTGAGATAGTGCGATTTGCACAGGTCCATGGAAACCCAAGATATGTTTCTGTCTAAGAGGCTAATAATCTACTTTTTATAGGAACAAGTAAAAGTGCACTGATGCTGTCAAACTTCATCAGCAAAAAGCAAGGTGAGGCCGGTCTAATCTAAAGCAAATCACTTGTGTTTCAATCACATGTAATTTCAATACATAACTAACTGACAGGCTTCAAAGTGGGGACTTAAGGCTTCCAGGGCTGTCCCTGGATCAAATCGCTACATTTCTTTGCTTACGTTGTTCCCCTTTAAATGCTCAAAGTACAAACCACGGAATGGAAAGACCTATGGTTCCGTTTGGGCTGAAATTCAGCCATGTGCAGACAGCGAGCACAAGGTGTCTGCACCCCGCAACGTATGAAGGTTATGTATCATTTGAGCCCCACTTAAGCCCTATTTTCAGTGGGACTTTGGGGGTGGATAGGCCTTGTACTGTCTCTCTGCATGGGGCTGAATTGGTGCCACTTTTAAAAACAACAACAACAAGAGGCCAGCTGATACATTGGCCTCCATATGAAGTAGCCCATACCTCCTCTGGACACAGTCTTCAGTTCCATACTGACCTTGCAGAAGAATGGTGTTACAGGTGTCTGTGCTGTCTAGAGTAACAGGTCACTTTTCAGTTGGGTCATAGAAGGGCAGTAACCAAAAACAGCTGTAAAATATTGATGAAGAAGGGAACAAATTTGGGGTAATGGAATGCTCCCAATCTCTTTTCAGGAAGGCTCTGGATGTAAATCATAGTGTAGGAAGCATTGTCTTAGATAGGGATTCAAAACAAACAGAGAGCAATAGAAGCGACAAAGGGTCCTGTGGCACCTTATAGACTAACAGAGGTATTGAAGCATAAGCTTTCGTGGGTGAATACCCACTTCTTCGGATGCAAGCAGTGGAAATGTACTAACAATATGTGCTAACAATATTTATAAACAAAGATGCAGCATTTAGTAATAACTGATACTCACAAATACAAACCAACGCATAGCAACCGGCAAACGTAGAAACTCTGTTTGAAACACGTGAGCTGAGAGAGAGGCTTCGAGGTGATCAGGCTCGGTTACGGGTGTACACGGGATACACAGGATTCGTTTTTCTTTCTCCTCGAAAGAAAGAAAGAAAAACGAATCCTGTGTATCCCGTGTACACCCGTAACCGAGCCTGATCACCTCGAAGCCTCTCTCTCAGCTCACGTGTTTCAAACAGAGTTTCTACGTTTGCCGGTCGTTATGCGTTGGTTTGTATTTGTGAGTATCAGTTATTACTAAATGCTGCATCTTTGTTTATAAATATTGTTAGCACATATTGTTAGTACATTTCCATTGCTTGCATCCGAAGAAGTGGGTATTCACCCACGAAAGCTTATGCTTCAATACCTCTGTTAGTCTATAAGGTGCCACAGGACCCTTTGTCGCTTCTACAGATCCAGACTAACACAGCTACCCCTCTGATACTAGAGAGCAATAGATTTATCTGCAGGAGAGGAACGCCTCAGACATGTCTATAGTGTAGTTTAGAGGAACTGAATTATTTATGGATCGAGAGGGCTTTTCCCCGCCTAGGCTTTGGCTGCTTCTACCTTTACAGATACAATTACACAGTGCTTGCTGCTGAAAACCAATACATTTTTTTTTTAAATGAACTAGTTCTTTCCTTCATTATAAAAAGAGAAATACAACCTAATCTCACCAACCATGGAGATGAGAGAGAGAAATGGGCAGTGTTTTGCAGCCGTGTGATTCTACAAGTTCAGTGGGTAAAAGTAAGCGATATGGATAAGAAAGCCAGCGCTCACAGGTATAAAGGCAGGAGGGTCACCCTTATAGACACAGGCCTTTTCTCTTAAGCTATGCTCACTGAATCTCATCATATTCTTATGCGTGCTGACCTATATCTTTTTTTAAAAATACACAGGTACTGCAGAGGTTAAACGCCACATAGCCTTCCATCCTATTTCAAAGCAACAAGCGTATATTAGCCTGGGAAAATTCATTACAGCAGAAGCTAGACAATACACTTCCCTGTGTATGGGATTTGAGTCTTTCTCTGCCTGTCTGCCTCTCTCTAGGTTAGTCTCCTCTATCTAAAGCAGCAGTTTGAGCCCTTTGCATATAATGCTGCCAAGAAGCTTATGGGGAGTTTATTAGGGATTAGAGAGTGCCGCAATAGAGCCAATCAGCTGCTCTTGAGTTGCATAAGCGTGAGTATTAATTAATGCAGAACACAGAGAATGACTTACTCTTGCAGCAGCAAAAAATTACAGAGCGCTACGAGGAGCAAACTGTTCCACACAACCGTTGCTTTGCTCAAACAGTTTTAATAGATGGGGAATGCTGTGCAAAAAACTACCCCCTTGTATGTCTGAGAGAGGGAAAGCGCTTACATAATTTATACAGAGCCTCTGGTATGGGAGTCACACCCCGGCAGCATTCAGCCCATTCTGCCAGAACTGAACAAATGTAGTTACAGAAGAAAGACTGTCAAAGGGTCGATATTCAAGTAGGGCTCAAGACATCTTGTCACCGGCCGTGTGTGGGCTCGGCCCACTGCACCAAAAGGAGAATGTGAATTCTAGGTGTGAAAATATAAATCTAAGTGTTATGCATAGAGCGTTACCTTGGATTATTTGAATCACTTAGATCCAAAATACAGAGTTAGCCCCGCCAACCACACAAGTAAAAACCCACAAATCCATCACCCCAGAACAGAATCCTGGATGAAACCACACAGTCTAAAGCAACAACAGCAAGTAACCCACTTCCATTTCAGCCAACCTCCCCCGCCCTCTTTTGTTCATTTTACTGTGTCAACTTCTTTTCAAATCCAGTCCCAGGCCAGCAAATCCTAATCATTGCTGGAAGATTAATACACAGCAAGATGACACCACTGTGGCCAACCCCAAGCATTGAAAATCATGAGTCGGCCCCTAACCCCAATGAGCTTGGCTTAAAAATCATGAGATTTTAACAAATCAGTTAACACGTTGGGTTCTTTTTATTTGCCCTTTTGTTTCTGACCCCATGTTGTTGAGCTTTTCTCCACAACCACCAGGTCTAGAAACTGACTTGTTCTTTGAAATGAAAGCTGAGGTTCTCATGTAATTACACGACTCTGGGAGCTTTGACTTTTTAAGAAAAACTCCAAATATTGGGAGACTCAGGATAAAATTTCCACACTTAGATACTTGGGCTGATCCCTCTGAAGTGGATTTAGGCCACTTTCCATCACCACCCACTATCAGATATAGTTTGGGCAGATGCCCACGCTTGTACAGAACCCATTTGACGTCAATACCCCTCTACACATGCAGGGGTCGGCTTGCTTAGATCAGGGTCTTAGCTTGTGACCACGGACTTCTAAAGGTTTGTGCACAGAGCTCAGAGTCGCTACTGACCACCTGGGTCCCTTGATTATTTCAGGCCATTAACAGCTGAGCTATGTCGACACTCTGAGCTGGGGGTGTGACATAGCCTGTGAAAAAAGGGAGACAAGATTTGGGATTCGACACATCTCAGCTGATTTTCGGACCCGATTCTGACCCCACACAGATTTCACATCACTGGTTACTCCTGATTTGCACGGGTGAAGGTTATTTTTATTTTTTATATCACATTAGTGCCTAGGAGTCTCCACCAAGACCAGGGCCCCACTATGTTAGGTGCTGTACAAAGACATAGTAAAAGACATTCCCTCCTCTGAAAATGTTTCAGTTGAAGAGTTAGAGAAACAGAGACTTGCTCCAAGTCACACAAAAGATCAGAGGCAGGAACAGAACCCTGGTCTCAGTAGTCTTGTTGCAGAGTCCTAGCCACGAGGCCAACTGTCTCTCTAAATAACATTAGAAACGGGCGCTGACATTTTATGCAGCCTTCTGTTACGTCACGTGGCGCCGTACACTGTGGCCGGGATGCGGTCACAACACTGTGAGAGGTGGTAAAGCTGCCACATGAAGCATTCAGATCAAGCAGCCGTTCTCCTCTAGCACCCTGTCTGCTGTGAGAGGGGGTTTGGAGTGCTCTCCTGTCAGCTCAGACCCTCGGATTGCTCCCCGCACACACACATCCATGTCAAGTCTGAGTGAAGCGTCTTAAAATAACGGCAGAGCCTTCCCAGGAACTCATTTGCATGTAAGTAATTTGAATAAATAATCGACATCAGGCAGCAATGGACTATGGCAGTGACTGCCTACAGAGCAAAGTGGGGGTCACTGACACTCTATTTTGGGGGCTCTTTAGTGCCCCATTTTAATAACCACCAGATGTGACATGCTATTGTTGGGAAAAACAAGCAATAACTTGATGTCTACACCCGAGCCGTGACAAATTGTACAACAGTATGTCATGTTGACACTGACTGACAAATGCCTTTGGGAGACTGACAAAAATTACAGCTGTGCTTGTAGCCTCCAATTAGTAGCAGCAGGCTGTGCGCCACTGGTAAAGTTGGTTAAGGCTGCCATGGTCTTATGATTAGATCACAAACAAGGAGGAAGTTCTGAAAGCAAGAGAGTCTACAAAAGAAATTCAGAGTCTGCAAAGCAAAGGAAAATCACCAACGTCACAGCAAAAGAATGGCATAACTTAAGAGCCTTCCTTAACCCTATGCAGAGGGCCCGAACAAGGCCTTGGCATCACTTAAGTCCCAGTCAAGCCTAGATGGGTAGATTTTATGGCAAGAAGGGACCATTATGATCCTCTAACCTGACCCTCTGTGTGGACACCAGAACTGTACACAATATCACAATAATAATCTCACTATTGCCATGTATGGAGGGAACACCATCTCCTACTCCTATTTCATATTCCCGTTTATACATTCAAAAATTACATTTATCCTCTTCTCTACAGCATCACATGGGGAGTTAGGGTTCAGTTGGCTATCTGCCATGACCCTTCAGTCTTTTACATACCACTGTCTTCCAGGATACCGTCTCTCATCTTGTCGATGTGACCTACATTCTTTGTTACTGGACGTGTGACTTCAATTTGACTGTATTCAAACACATCTTGTTCAGATGAGCCCACCTTATCAAGAGATCCAGGTTGGCCTGTGTAACTGACCTGTCCTCATTGTTATTGATCACTCCACCAATTTGGGTCATCTGCAAATTTTACCAGTAATGATGTTATACTTCCAGATCATTGGTCAACATCTTGAACAGCACTGGGCTGAGAACAGCCTTGTAGGACCCCCTCTAGAAATACCCCCACTGACGATGCACCGTTTACAATTACTTTTTGTAATCTATCAGTTAACCAGTTTTTAATCCATTTAATATGAGCTACTTTGACAGTCTAATGTTTTGATCAGATGCTAAAAGGTGGCTTAGCACAGAAGGAACTATATGTAGTGCTCTGATGACCAGTCATCAGGTTCGCTAACATTTCTCTGTGTCGGGACTAGGGGTAATAGGCCTTTTGGAAGAGGAATGTGAAAAAAGAGCTGGTGGAAATTGGGCTGACTCGGAGAGGTAGGGAAATTCCAAGTTTATTTAGGCCACTTATAGTTTTTCTTCCTCCTCCTTACAGTGCGGAAGACTCCTCCCTTTATTATTCTCTACATCCCACTCTCAGTGCATCACATTTTGGCCACTCACCCATTCAGCCAAATAGGACTGGACAGACCTCTATCCGGAACACATCACTATGGGACACATTGCAGCACGGTAGCTGAATGGAGCGTCAGACTGGCTCCCGTGTGCGTCATAAGCCCGAACGCTGCTACAGCTGAAGGAGATTTTCCCTTAGCTCAGCTAGCAGGAGCCGTTGTTTGCAGAGGAGAAGGATCTGAATTCTCACCCCTACAATGACCATGAAGTCCTGCCATGTCTGTTTAAGAAAAAGTACCGTGGAGAGTGAGACACCGCATTGGTGAGAATGCCCTAAGTCTGGGAGCCAGCCGAGCTACTGAAATATACACAGTAACACATGGCGTGAGAGCAAAGCTCGCATCATTCTACGCTGGCCATTTCGGCGGGGAGAGGCGGGGGGCAGACGGCGTGTGTGTGTGTGGGGGGGGGGGGGGGAGCTGTGGCTACTACTTGCTTGGTGTCTTCCTCAGAGAAACAGCAGCCCATGAAGACACAACAGAAACAATCTCACTCGCAGCAGGGAACCTACCAGAAACGTCTCAACACACCAATAGGAAGGTCCCTCGTGATTTGTGGGCTCTCCCAAAGAGGGTGTAAGTAGTAATCAGCACAGACAGGTGGTAAAACACAGACTGGCCACCCTGCGGTTAACACTCAATCTGCAGGGAGTCCTTCAATGCCCAGCCCTACCCTGCTCACTGCTGGGGAGGGAGGTACAGGCCTGCATCAAGCTCCTCAAGGGCTCTACTTTCACGGTGAATGGTTCAAGGATTCAAGATAGGAATTAGGAGGGAGGGTGGGATGAGTCCATAGGACTTCAAAGGTTTTTTCCCCTTCCAGATGTGTTCAATTTTATATTGTGTGTCTGGCACCAGCAGACGGGCCAGGAAGGACAGGTTTTCAGCAACCGAAAAAGGACGGCGAGGATTATTTATCTGCTTGCAGTGGCGAGGTGGGGCCTCGGTCACTGTGTGCTTGGGGCTGCATGAACACGAAATAAAAAGACAGTTCCTCTCCCCAAAAGGGTAAGACACAACACGTGGGTGTCGCAGACCAGAGACTGGGGAGGGCGAAGTAGCAGCGAAATGAGCAAGTGTTGCATGGCAAACCAGCATCTTTAAGGAGATTTCTCCATTGACTTAGAATTGAGCTCACCCTAAGCTATTGAGCTGGGCCATATTAAAAGCCATTAAAAAGAGAAAACTGGGTTTGCCTGCGGGCTTTTTTCAAAGCTCGCTCAGTTTTGATTATGACTGAAAATTGAGTCAATGTGATACGAGTGCGTGAATAAATGCTGCAGCCTCAACAAGTACGCACACCCGCATACACACACACACACACACACACACACACACCCGCACACACACCATGCTAATGGAAAACTCCTTTATACAGCAATAGTTTTCTTTGAGTTCCTTTATAGCCCCCTCCTAATGTTATTCATTACTCAGACTAGCATTATAAGCTTTTATCAGGCTTCCAAAATTTATACTGATTCTAGAAGAAATCAAACCCCTTTGAAGTAGCGATTTGCTCTATCTACTGAACGGTGTCTAATTTTCCCAGTGGAACCAAGTGGATTAATAGCACTCAAGTGTATACAGTTTAATCAAGCCTTGCGTTGCCTAGGAGTCCATGTGGAGGCCACAGGGTCACCGACTAAGGAATAATCTCCTCAAGAAAGAGAAGTGCCTACCTACAGCCGCTGTCTGTTTTATCAATCCCTTTCCTGAGGCATCAGGGCTTTTGTAGTGAAACACTGGCAGCCTTTGCAACATCAGCTCCATTTGATGACACAGAGAGAGATCACTTCTCTGGGAATTCTGCTCAATAAACCTTATTCTGCCCATCAGCAGCCTCCAGTCAGGTGTGTACTGACAGCAGCAAGTGCGAAGGGAGTGCAGTGGGCATGGGGAACGGAAGCCGAGAGATCATTACCATATTTGACAGGCTACACGAAGCAATTCATGAGCTTCCCAGAGTTCTCATTGCTAAGGACGCTTTGATTGTTCAATTATGATTTTGTCTCCTCCTCTCCCCCCACCATGTCCCTACCTTATTTTAGGCTAAAATCACAACTAGTTCACATTTAATTGTTTGAGCGATCGGAGAGGCAATTCTTATACCTCCTCCAGAATATCAATTAACGTGTACTACATTTCCTGCACATCATCTCCTGCAAGTGCTGTGCTTAGACTGTCTCTACTCAAGGGGTAAAAAATCATTAGAAATGACATTTTTTAAATGCTAGTTTCAATTTTTTTTTTGCCCTAATTTCAGAGGCGACGTGTCAGGGACATATCTGGACGGTTTGGCAGCCGTCACTAACATGAATCAGGCAGCTCACAGGGTAGAGCCAGCCGTGGAGAATCATATCTGTTACCGGAACCAAGCATATTTCCAAATACGACCAATCACGTAAACACAGACACTAAGGCCCCGATCTTGCAAATGAAAGCGTGTGGGAGGGGGGATTGCTGTGCCCCCATTGCCAGTCGCACTGAAATCAATGGGGCCACATGCCGGCCAAGGGGTTCACCGGCACATTGTAAAGGGCAGGATCGGGGCCAATAATCATATAAAAGAACCAGGCTAGTAAGTAACTGACAGAGACACTTAAAGCACCACTGACATACTTGTCTACAAGGAACACCAGGCCAGATTCTCAGCTGGCTGCAAAGCAGCACAACTCCCTGGACTTCGACGAAGCTATTCTCACAGATGCCCGCGGAGCATCAAGGAACATAGCTAGTCTTCCGGAGCCCATGAAATCTAAATCATATGTAAATACAAAGGTGGGACAAGACCTTGATTTAAAGCAGGGGTCTCAAACACGCGGACTGCAGGCCACATGCGGCCCGCGGAGTTATTTCCTGCGGCCCGCCATAGTGCCGACCCCACTGGCAACCAAACTCCAAACATTACTGAGTGTTTATATTTTATTAAAACCCCTCTTTGCATTACAGTTTTTAAAAAGTGAATGCATTGACTTTTAATAGAATACTATATTACTCTTCATTTTTGACTATACTTTTGTATCATTGTATGAAAAGATTTCAGTGATGCGGCCCTCGGGCCAATTTACTAGTTCTCATGTGGCCCTCGTGGTGATTTGAGTTTGAGATCCCTGATTTAAAGTATGTCTCACACTAGCCATGTGTGTACGTTTCACAAACACGACCAGACTAGACATGTGTCCCACAATTCGCCGAGGTTTGTTTTCACCTACTACTCTGCGGTAAGCCAGATGGCCTGTCTAGGGATGGCTCATGCCCATGGGTACCGGTCGGTTTTGTTTTTGATGAGCAATGCACATGTGAAACCCTAACATCTGGAGCCACCATGTGGTGCGTACAGTAGGCCAGCCCATGTGACCAATCGCAAGGCCCCTTGCATCCAAAGCTTCTAACAGCGATGAGCTAAACAAGATAAATTATTCATGACTGAGTTATTTGTGGTGCAAAGGGTCCATCAGTGACTTTGATTAAAAATCCAATGAGTAATGAATATGCAAAAGCAAGCGGCTGCTTGGAGGAACAGAATTGTCAAATTGTCCCTACTTCATCCAGATAAAGAAAAATCTCAAGAGGTCCTGAAATTGAAAAACTTACCATCAAATCACAGCATTATCTTAATTATTAAATCCCTCTGCCAGGCGGATACCTCACATGCATCTGAATAGGAAAATATTGGTACCCTAAATTTGAAGTAAGGACAGCGAGGAGAGAGGAACACGCACAAGAGGAAATGTGATTTTAATTCACATTGTGACTCCACAGCCATTTAATTATTTTAATTAGGCTTAATTAGTGGTAAATTTACAATGATATGCTTGATACCTGGCATTAAATCTTTCATGCATAAATGTTTTGTTAAAATGAGAAAAAAAGGCAAGTGGCATTTTGCCAGCAATTAGTGCGGAATGTTCTAATGAAAGATTACTGTTCTGCCGTGATTCATGATGACAGGCATTGCAGGAAAGTTGTCTGGGTTATACTGGGGAGCGCATAACTCAGTCACTGTTACCTGCACCCTTGTCATTTTAATACACGTCCATTTTTAACAAGGTGCAGCTAATTGTAGTGCTGGAACACGAGGTAAGTTTGCTCTGGGGTTCATTAGTGCGGGACGTCACAGCACTGAAGCCTGATCCGGAGATTTCTCCTGATGTGTTGATGCTTTCCCCCTACCACCTATGTCACAGACCGAGGCTGTGTGAAAGTCACAAGGGCAGGAATTTTTAATATTTATTATTTATATCATGGTAGCGCCTAGACATACAAACTGAGATCAGGGACTCCCCATGCTAGGCACAGCACAAACACCGAATAAGAGACAGTCTGGGCACTGAAGGGCTTTGATTCTAAATAGACAAAGCAGACAAGGGGTGGGAGGAAGGAAGTGCTCTCATCTTCTCAATGCTAGCTAATGAATGAAGTTCTTTCTACCTGATTCAGCTGGAGGTTTAATTAGCCGCTGTAGGTATGCAGCGAATGTTCTGAACTCAAAGCGCTGCTTCAGCACGAGGTGAAGTCTGTCCAGGATATGGTCATGGGGGGATAAATGAGGAAGTTAGTCAGGGTCTAATCTATACGCAGATATAAAAAGAAATGTGAATACCTGACCTGCGGAGACAAGCTTCCTACCAATGGGTAGGAAAGCTGAGGGGTAGCGGGGTCTGGGGAACAGGGCACTTCTCTGGTTCTATTCCCAGCTGTGTGACCTGGGACAAGTCATTTCTTCTTCCACCTATTGTCTTTCTGCTCGGTTTAGCTGTACACCCTCTGGGGCCCACTCCACCAGCCTCGCTCTCGGCTTGTGCCTTGTCGGTGTGTCTGACACATCGGGACTTCTGTGTGCGACTGTCACAGCTGCACTAGACCCTCCGTTCAGGCCAGCCTCCTGCCCTCCGACGGGCTTTTGGCTGCCTTTCCATTTCAATGATCATCTCTCTGGCTGCCCAGTGTAATGCTACCCCTCCCTCCCATTGAGGTTACCCCCCTCACATGCTCGTCATTGCCTAGTTCCCCACTGTCTTGTGGCAGCTGGGGCAGGAGGAGGAGGGGGGGGGGAGAACGTGGAGGGGGAGGGGTTCTGCGGCTCTGGAACAAAAGAAACCATATAGCGAGCAGCTACGTAACAGTTACATCTCCCGCATCTTCATGATACTAATTAAACCAGCCACTGTGTTTACAAGACAGGTTATAAATCAATCATTTCATAACTTGCGACTGCCTCTTATTTGGTCTCTGAAGTGCCCAGCATACTGCCCACGCCGTATAAATCATAAACAACAACTAAGGAAATCCCCGGAGAGCTTAATCACTGCATGTGCTATAAACCGAACAGTTGCCTTCTTTCCCAAGGCCAGTACTGCCTTTGTCAAGCAGCTATCAAGTCTGTGCTCACAAACATTCCATGGGATCTGATCCTGCTATTTTTAATCTGCCTCCTCCCCCTGCCCCCCGCAATGGGAGAATTCTCTGTCCTGAAGTTTCAATTAATTTCTCTCTGTCACATCACAGATTTTTCTGACAACTCATTTCAAAGCTGCCAGTCTTCTCACACCTTCTGCTCTCCTAGACACAATGTCTGCTCTACAAACTACGCCTGCATACCACACTCCCTAGCTCCTTAGGCAGCCTTCCTCATAATCAGCACTTGACCTTCCATCAGCTTGCCTCTCTAGCTACTATCAACTTGTGGTAATATCTCCATCAGAACTGCCATTGCCAGATACAAAAAACCATGAACTCAGTTTAACTGTTGAACTTGATTTAGCTATTTCCTAGCCAAGATTTAATTTAATGTTCTCTAATGCAGTTTAGCATACGAATCACTGCTGGATGTAGACAAATACCAGACTTCGTTTCCTGCCTTACGCTTTCATCATCTCTAATTTTTCCTGCCTCCTTTTCCTTCAGTCATTCGCACAGAGCAGCTTCTCTATATTGTCTCATATTCAGTCCAGTTGCGGTACAACAATGGCATTAGCAGTGATCCTTAAGACAAACCAATAATGACAGCTAAACAGCATGTCTGTCTTCAACAAGCTCTCATTTTTATTGGTGGATCTCTGTCCATTATAGTTACCAACTGGCTTAGTTCAGGAGCAGCTTCATACCTGCTTACCTTCAGACCATCATAGCAACAGATGAACTTCATAAATCCCCTGAACAAGGAGAGCTGACAACTTAGGGGAGCGGAATGGGCGAGAGAGCCTTCCCTCTATGGAAGCTATGGAAAGTTGTGAACATGTGATGGCTGTTTGGTGGCCTACATGAAATTGGATGGCAGTGTTCACAGTTCAGTTCAAGTGGACACGTTGCAACAAGCACCATCACAACCGACACCCTAATCATCAGTCTCAGCAGAGGCACCAAGGCTCAAAGGCCAATGGAGACAGCTCTGGGCTCTCAATCCAAATATTGGTCCCTCTAGATCGAGGTTTGGGTGGAGAGCTGAGACAGGCTCTGCCATTGCTCAGGTTATACCCATTTCACTGATGAATCCAAGACCTTCGCTTTCCGGCAATTTCAATTTGGCAACCACCTTTCAGAAGAAATAAATTCAACCTAAAAACAAAACCCTCCCACATGATCACCAGCTGCCCTTCTAGTTTTGTGCTGAATAAAGAATGGATTGCTTCAGTTTGATACCATCTCTTATTTATAGTCGTGTTCTTACGGCTCTGCTTAAAAAAACTGATCTAAGATATTAGGGAAAATACAACTTCACAAGGACGTTTTATGAGTGCTACCTGCACTTGGAAAAAAAAATTAAATTAAAAGGAAAAATCCCACCTTATTTAATAATAACAGAACACTGCTGATTTAGAGTGGAACTTCCGAAAAGTGCCTAAGAAATTTCGAAGCACAAGTCCCAGTGAAAATCCCATCCCTGCTTTCTATCAGTGCACAAGAATCTACACAGGAGATATCACGAGTAATCAACATATTGGCCAAATTGGAAAGAAGTGAAGAATTTACAGAATCCAATGTAGCATCATCTCCTTTTTATGTATTCCTTTGGAGGGAATTCCCCAGCTGACATGGCATGCACCCAAAGTGTTTATTGGATAATTGACCATATGTGATAGACCTTAGACTAGCATCAGTCTTAAGAAGGATCTTGTGACTAGAGCTGATCAGAAAATGGAATTTCAGTCCCATGGGAAATTCCAACATTTTGGAAAAAAAATTGGTTTGAATTGACATGAAAATTTGAAATTTCACAATATTTTTTGGAACGGTAATTCTGAAGTATTTCAATTCGGAAATGCAAATCTTATCAAAATGTTCTGGTAATGTCAAAACACTATATTACATATAAAATATTAATTATAACATAATAATACATTTTTAAGCCTTATAGGTCAAAAAAAGGGCTGGTCAAAATTTTCCATTGAAACGGTTTTTCAACGGAAAATTAAGGTTTCAGCTAAACAATTTTTTTGTGTGAAAAATGTCTGCCTTTTGTGGAAAATTTCAGTATTTTGTCAAAAAAAACCAATGCCCCCAAACTGAAATATTTTGGCTTAAAACTGATTTTTAATTTTTTTTTTGATATTTCAGTGAAAAGTTCGAATTTTTAATGGAAAAGTTCAATGGCTTTTTTTTTTTCATTTAAAAAAAAAATTCGGTGGGAACAAAACCCTATTTTTTGACCAGTTCCAGCTGTAATAATTTGTAAGAGATTTTGTAAAGTACGTTGAGGTCCTGGGATAGAAAGATGGCTTATTATTATTCTACAACACGCTTAAAAAAATACTGTGCCTGCCATTGATTTTCCTTGATTGTTGGACCAATTTTACCGCTGTACTAGATTAAAGAAATTCTTCCCACCCAAAAAAATTGAAGCGTGACTTTGTGTCTCTTGATTCTTGGGATGGACTCAGATATAATATACAAACTGAGGAACTTTGGGGACTTTCAGAAGGAATCCTGTTGCATTTAGGTCTGATGCAGAATAAAGGCTGGTTTATACTAGTCATGTGTTTGACATTCTGTCTTGGGTTATTACTGAGTAATAATATTATGTTTATATCCTAGCATACAATACTACACTAAGGGACATATTTGTAAAGGTAATTAGGTGCCTAACTCCCACTGAATCAAAAGGGAGTTAGGTGGTCACATACCTTTAAAATCTGGTCCTAAAAGCATTATACCAAGGGTCATTGCAGGGTATGAAAAAAAAATTAAAAGAGGTAATATAGAAAGATTACATTTCTTTTGGCTGCAAATAGCTGCTCTCGATCTCAACAGCGACATCCCACTCAGAAATGTGGAAGCAGACTGAAGCAGTGCGAATACAGACACATCAAAGCTGTTTGCAAACAGTGTAAATGTGCCACTACAGGTGACAGTTCAGGAAGACCTCCACGAATCAGCATCAGAAGTTTGCAGGTTAAAATTTTGGTAGGTTCTGCCTGTTGACATCAAATGATTAACAGAGTTATCATCTCTCCTTACTCTCAGACCAGCAGGTGGGATTGCATGAGTTCAGAGAAGCCATTTTGCTGCCAGACAATTTGCTGCTGACCTTTCAGAATGGGGAGATTCCAGGGCTATCGCTTTTCATCCCCATTATAATCCATGTGATCTGGAGATACGGTAGAAGATACACACAGCCCTTTGCTGAATGGCTGGATGACTCAGCAGCCTGCACATGGAACACAGAACCTTTTACCGCTAGTTGGTTGGTTTCAATCCAGCCCAGTTTGGCAGTGACCAAAAGTTGTTATCAGCTGCTGGGTATAACTGGATGACTCTGCTTTTCAGGGCTACCAACAGTGTAAATATCAGAAATACCCGTGTCAGAATTGGCTTCCAGAAGCCAAATCTGACATTAGATATCATTTGATGTCCCTCCTTTTCAAAAACGTTCACATTAGGGTAGCGGTTAAATCTATACTGTGTGCTGACTGTAAATCAGTAGCGTAGCCGGGGGGGAGCAGCCGCTCCCACACTGAGCAGAAGCAGAGCCTTTTTTGTGCTCTGACACCTTTTGCTCCTGCGCTGCAGCCAGAGCGGAGCATTTTTTCCTGCTCCCGGCACCTTTTTTTGCTCCCGACGCTTTTTGCTCCCGGCGCCTTTTTTTAGCTCCCCTCCCCCTGTGCTCTAAACCTGTCTATGCCACTGGTGTAAACATGTCTCGACCCTCCTCAACTGCCATCCCCAACTCTTTTTCGTTTCAGTGGGGATGAGCTCTTCTTCAAAGACACATCTCCAGCCTCAAAAACGGAGAACTTCCTCTGCGCCGCAAGAGTCTTTTCTACGCATCTTTAACCTGCTTAGTTTCCCAGTCAGTAAAAGAGGGATAATGCTGCTGAGGAGAAGGGCAATGAGCATTTAGGCTGTAATCCAGCATTGTCAAAAGTGCCCGCGAATTTTGGATATCCAACCTAAGAGAGCAGCCTAGGAGCTGCCGCATTCAGCTGGAGCTGGGATCCCGGATGCCCCCAGCTGGGAACCTAGAATTTGAGGCAACTAATATAAATGGACCCCCTTGAAAATGCTGGCTTTAATGCCTGTAGTATTGCACTCTGAACATACAAATTCTATAGAAGTAGGGCTGTGGAGAAAATACCAGGGCTTTTATTCGGGGGTGGGGGAGAAGAGAGGGGGGAGACATTCCTTTAAAAAAAATTTTTTCCCACAAAAATATATTGCTTTTTTCAATTCCCCCCCCCCAAAATAAAGTAAAGCAAAATACATTTTCTGAAAATTGTTTTCAGTAAAAAAAAAAATTGGTTCCTGGTGAAAATCATCAGATTTTTCAAAAACCCAAACAAAAAAATTAACCCCAAGTTTCAGTTTGGGGTTTCTGAATTTTTCTTCATTTTTTCTGGTCAAAACTCAGAATATTTCAGCCACACAGAATATTTTTACTGAGGTTATCAAGCTGGGTTTTTATGGGGAAAAAACCATTTAGCTAAAAACATTTTGACCAGCTCTAAATAGAAGTGCTAAGGGTTGCTGCTGCAGCACAGAGGGAGAGAAAGAATCGAGTCTTAGTCTAGTCCTGACATTTGAAAAAGGAGCGGAAGGTGGAGGGGAAATGTGGAGCGCCCGGGGGAGGAGGCAGGGGTGGGGATTTGGGGAAGGGGTGGACTGGGGGCGGGGACGGGGGTGGAGTTGGGGCGGAGCCAGGGGGAGTGCGAGCTCTCACCGGCGCCAACTAAAGTCGGCGCCTATGCCCCTTTTCACGGAGAGGGAAACTGAGGCACAGAGCAGGGACGTGATTTGCTGAAGGTCCCCCAGCAGGCCAATGGCAGGGCCGTGACTAGAGCCCAAGTTTATTTCTTAATAGTTCCCTTCTGCATCATTATATTCTTATTTGATGAAATATGGAGGAAACCGCCCCCCAACCTTTCGTTTCTAATAATTGGAAGAGTAAACTGGATTTCAATGGAACTACAGCCATAAACACCGGCTGAGGATCTGGGCCATGTATGCTTTAACTGGGGAAGACCCTGTTTTCTTAAGTCCATATTCTCTTTACAGGATAACGAGATGACTAACAGAAAAACATTACTAGAATACACACAGCTCACAGACAAACTAAGTACATGTCCCTCTCAATATACAGTCATTCCAATTTGTTGTAATGGGAGTAACCTACTTGCATCAATGGGCGAATAGCCTCCTAAAAGACTGAGGTATTGCATTGACGAAGGTAAGACTGCTCTCCCCTGAAAGATGCTTTCATGAAGGTTTGTAAAGGCCTGTGAAGACATGGAGGAAGGACAGTCTGCTGGCTAAGGCACTAGCCTAGGACTTGGGACCGGGGGCTTACCTCCCTGCTCTGTCACAGAGTTCCTGTGTGAGCGCAGGCAAGTCACTTAGTCACTCTGTGCCTCAGTTTTCCCACCTGTAAGATGGGGATACTAGCACTGCCCTGCCTCGCCAGGGTGATGGCAAGGAGCTCAATACTACGGTAGTGTGGGCATATGAATACAATAGACTGACAGGAGTGTTATTCTGCGCATCAACGTGCCAGCAACCAGACTGAATGAGTGAAGGTTGCCTTAGAAATTTTAAAAGTAGCCTCTGAAAATCAGGGCTTGTAACACTAGCGCTGCTAGACACACCCTTGACTACAACCGAACAGGAGCTCCCAGTGTGACGCTGTGGCCAAAAAAGCTAACGCAATCCTGGGAGGCATAAAAAGGGGAATCTTGAGTAGGAGCAGAGAGGTTATTTTACCTCGGTATTTGGCGCTGGTGCAACCACTGTTGGGATATTGTGTCCAGTTCTGTTGTCTACAATTCAAGAAAGACGTTGCTAAATTGGAGAGGGTTCAGAGAAGAGTCATGAGAATGATTAAAGGATTAGAAAACACCTCTAGTGACAGATTCAAAGAGCTCCATCTATTTAGCTTAACAAAGAGAAGGTTAGCAGGTGACTTGATTACATGAGGAACATCATTTACTAACGGGCTCTTCGATCTAGCAGGGAAAGGTTTAACACAATCCAATGACTGGAAATTGAAGCTAGACAAATTCAGACAGGAAATAAAATGTGAATTTTTAACAGTGAGAGTAATTCATCATGGGAACAATTTGCCAAGGGTCATGGTGGATTCTCCATCACTGACAATTTGTAAATCAAGACGGGATGTTTTTTCTAAAAGCTCTGCCCTAGGAATTACTGTGGGGAAGTTCTCTGGCCTGTGTTATACAGCGCAGCCTAGATGATCACAACGGTCCCCTCTGGCCTTGGAATCTATGAATCTGTGAATCGCAAACCCCACCTCAAGGCCAGAATGTGTGCACAAATAGATGTGCATCCCAGCTGGAAGCTGCACCTGACTACACATACACACACACACACACACAAGCTGCAGAGCAAATGCAGACTCACTGCATGTGTGTGTGCAATTTATCTTCATGAACAACCCTTACATTTGAATTGTAAATTTGTCCTCCTGCATGTGTAACCACCTAGCATTAAGTGTTACCATAAAGTTGACATCTTGACCAACGGATGCACAAAAGAAAGCCAAATAGCATTATAAAAGATCGTCAAAATGAGTATAAAACCTGGCTAGCTCACATTGTCACAGTTACCAATGAAGTCCGTGAATGCTAACCCCTGTTCATGTGACTGGGCATTAACCATTTGAAACGCTGATCCATGACTGTAGCCAGGAAATAGACGACTCTCTTGCCAGCACTGGTGAATATCAGACTTTTACTGCATGCATAAAGCGCAATTATTAAGACGCATCGGGAAAGCAGTTTGGGGGCAATATTTCAGAGCTGTTTGCTAATTGCCTCACAGTATGTGCATGTGTGCGTCTGTGGTTTATTAGGAAAATTTGATTGTGTCGTTTTAATGGTATAACAGCAAGACCTCTGAAGGAATTAAATGTGCAGTTGATCAATACACACGCCTTTCACTCTGAAGTGACTGAAAATCATTTCACTCTTATAGCCATTAAAGGTCACAAGCTGAATGTTTCAAGAAAGTCTCTGTCTCTATCATAGGAAACCACCAGCACTTAGTACCACGTCAATCAACATATTCGAGAAGCTGTCAAACTCACAATGTGTGGGAAAATGTATTTTTGTTGGGCTACCACAAAGAAAAGCTGAGAGGCTGCAGAGACGTTGTAATTCACTTTACCTGTATGTGGTTGCCTAGCACTACATTTGAAATATATGATGAATGAAGTTTTTGTTTTGCAGAGGATTGCACAGTATTCCCTCATTAGCCTGTAGAAATAGGATAAGTCTTGTTACTGAGCAAATGGAATGACCAGGCTCTTTAGGAAAACAATTTGATTTGCATCTTTGCTACCAGAATAGGGTATTTTGAATCTTGAAAATGCAAATGAAAGGCAAAATACCATGTACACCTGGCATGCCAATAAAGAGCCTGTGTATTGTGCAAACAACTTATCCATCAGGAAACTGTCAACTTGTTTCTGGGGGACATAAAATTAGGGCCGGGCGGGAAACTATTTCCCCCATCCATTTGGTGGTTGGTCTATGTGCGGAGTGGGGGAAGAGGATCTACTCTTGCTGCCGGTGCAGGGATAGATTTTTATGTGCAAGCCCAGGTGCTGAAATATCTCTGCTCTCTAGGTAAAGCTCAGCTTGAAAACAGGTGGTGCCAGGAGGACAATTTGCATCATCCAGCTGCCCCAAAGGAATGACAGCGCAAAGGGAATACTGGGAACGGGCTTGTACTAGCTTCTTGTTTAGCAAGCCTGGGAAAACTTCCTTACTCTTTACTCTAGCAGTGATCCATGGCTTGGCTTGAAAAACATAACCAGGCCTGGAAGCAGACGCACAAGTGACAGTGGCCGAGCCATGTGCGTTGAGTGTCTCCTTATCACCACGAAGTCTGCGGGAGCTGAGAAATGTTCATATCCGGAGGGTTGGTTCGACGACGGGGCAGAGGCTTCAGCTGGTTCTTGATTTGCTTGAAGCCGTTTTCTGCCATTATTATTCATTAGCACATGCACGTTGTCTGAAGTAGGTTGTAACAAGCCTGGGAATATAGAGCCAGTTTCTGAGATGTGCTACAAATGGTCAGCAGGGAATTCCCTGCTGGAGTAGTTGTCGTGGAGCTAGGGCCTGCACTTTGTGGCAGGGAGCATGTCGGGGGACAAAGGGACTCCCCAATGCCCACCCCGCCGGGCATCAAGCAAGAACTAGTTCTCTCAGTTCTTGTAATTCCAGCTTCCAAAGAGGCAGTAAATACTAGAGAGGGGTATTTCAGCACCTCTGCTTCAACGGGAAGCAGGAGCTGTCAAAACGTGTGAAAATAAGGAAACGTGGTGGCGAGGGGGGAGTTTTAGCAGAAAATTTCTGGGCGTCAAGAAAAAAAGGTTCAAATTTTGAGTGAAAATTCAGATCTGTTCTTATTTTTAACCACATTGAATTGTCCATCCCTGTTTTTCTCTCCTAATTTTCATGTGGATCAATATTTAGGCAAGAAACTAATTTCTTATTGTGTTGCTAAAATATTTATAATAAAAAATAATTCCTTAAAAAGAAACCCCGTAATGACAAAGCCCACGATACAGGAGTCTAATGTTTCAATTACAAACCTGCTAAAAATCACAGGAAGATGAATTTTATTATTTTCTAACTACAGTCAAGTGCACCATGAGGATATTAACTATCTATATGGTCTATTGATCTTCGCGTCTCCTGCTACCACTGGAAACAATTAGAGGTCAATAAGCAACATGAGATGAAATTTACAGCTGTGATAAAACCATTTAGAAATCTCTCCTTGCCCTTTTACATCAGCAGTTCTGTCAATACTGTAATCAAATATTTTTTATGGAAAAGAAAGTATCTTTTTTTTAAAAAAACAACCCTGCAATATTAGATGGCTTGGGAGTACAGCATGTGAATACAGAATTCAGATTTGGCTGATATCAAATAGTAAAACAAAATCTACCTTACAAATAATAAGACTTTGTGTTTCAGTAGCACCATCAATCTAAGGATCTCATTAATGTATTTATCTTCCCAATGAGCCTGGGACGTAGAAATAATTCTCCTTCTTCCCATTTTACAGATGTGGAAACTGAGCCACAATTTCTGGGCTTGCTTTTCTAAATGACACCTGCACAATAAACTCAATTGTGCATGCCGTTGGGAAACTGCACTTATAAACGGACATCTAGCTGCACAGTTGTCATTTGCATTCACAAATAGTGTAATTGATTACATATACAAATGTATGCGTGGAGTTGTATATTCATTTGCATATGTGCTGTGCAGCAAGTCAGGCCCTAACTGAAATGACCACGGTCATACAGTACAGCAGGGATTTCTCTTTCTTCACTGGGATAGCAAATGCAGAAATCCATGCTATCAATGGACTGATCTTCAGGTGCACTATGACCTTTAGTTTGCCACTCCGCAGGTGCAAGGGCCATACAGCTGACCCACCAGCAGAACTGTGGATTCCCCCTGCATAATTCAGATGGGTTTATGGTTTGTGTGCGTGCCCAGAGCAGCGCAAAGCAAAGGCGCATAGCCGTGAAGCTGGCTCTTAATCTTTAAATGGACCTGTGGTTCAGTGCTGGACAAATACGTGGATAGCCCTTCTCCTCTCCAGCCCTGCCCCAGCCCACTTCCTTTCCACATGCGGACACCCAGCCCTACAGAGAAATTACTGTGGGGTCTGAAGCATGTACAGAAATACTCCAACAGCGACAACACCCCCTGGCTGCACCCCCAGGCGGGATGCCCTGGGTTAGAGCTAAGAAATGGAATCTCATTTTGCTTACTGGGAGAGATGCTCAACTTGGGGACAGCTGCAGTTCTTAAGTAAGAAAGCTCATAAAGCCTATACACACATGACAGATTTACTAAAGAAGCAATTCACCACAGTGCCATCAAGCAACTGTACATACAGCTCAATTTTGCTAGGAATCATTCATGGTACATTTAGTAAGGCTCCGGGATGAATGGTTTCTAGCATTCGTTTGCTATTTATCTCCTATTTTCCTCGCTTTTTAACTCCTCCTCTTCTTGCTCAGTTGTCATTTCACTCCCGTCCCCTGACCCACTGAGCAGTCGTTGCTAACCAGTAAACGGATCCCTCTGACGAGGCGACTGATGCCCTAAGCTACTTTGGGGTCCCCCGGGTCAGAATGAGGGCATTCCAGCCCAGCCAGCGAAGAGGGGGATGGAGGAGTGGAACGGTCAGCATTATTGTTAGTACTAATGCTGATCTACTTGACCCTTTTTAGATGGCAACTATGGCTTTTGCAAAGGCTGAGATTCTGGCGGGTGGGCTCAGAGGAGGGCCCTTCCTTAGTTCTCAGAAGAGAAGATGGAGCCCAACATCTGAAAAAGGCAAATGTTTGCTTTGTTTGGGGCACCCACTCTTGTTGAGCCTACCACGAAGAGCCGCAAAGTGAACTAGCTTGCTGCAGCAGGCAGCCTGAGAACCCCCAGGAAAAAATATTCCAGCAACTGCGGCCATCTCCTGCCCCCTCTCTGCAGTCACAGCCACAGTGTCCAAGACTATCCACCCCCTCCCTGAAACGGCACCCCCTGTATTTGCATTTTCTGGAAATGTTGCTATTCAGCACCACTGGATGCTATACTTTTGTTGGGTAGAACACCATAGTCACCCTGCCGGTTTCTTTGCCTGGCACTGGCATCTTTGGAACCTGGGGCTGAATGCTGCCGTGTGAGCTCACCTCACCTGGAATAACTTCCCACTTCTTGTCTGCCAAACTGCTATCTCTGGCTCAATCGATCCCTCCTCAGCAACTACCCCTTCCAACGTCTATCTTCTTCTCACTGTGCTGTTTCCCATCTACCATACCTGCTAGTTCCTCAGTCCCTATCATCAATGGACTTTTTGATCCTAATGATCCAGTCTGGCCTTAACATCAGGGAATCTATGCATTTGTAATGATCCATAGTAATAAATACCAACAAACCCTCTTTCTAAATTCGTCTGCTCCTTCACCTGAAATCACTCTTTTTTGTGTGTGGCATCAGCGTTATTTGCTGGGGAAATGGTGTCATTGTAAGAAGAGAATTATAGGACTAAGTTGAAGGTTTCATTTCTCAGAAGTAGGATCCATTTTTCATGCAAAACCTCTGATTGATAAACGAAGGGAAGAGAACTATAGGGAATTATATTTCATATATAAATAGAACTGCATCTGAACAGAATATGTGCCAAAATTTGAAAGACATCAGCTGGTTGCTGACTAATTAAACGATCTAGCTCATTTCCCACATCTGATATTTGACAACTGGACTTTAGTATTTAGTTCACGGCCACAATTTAAACAATGTCAGAAGAATAGACACATACATCTTATTTCTGGAGGCCAAAACACTCAGAAGCACATTTCTGGAAGAACAGTTTCTGTGTCACAAGACACCACTGCTTAGGGATACTGACTGTTCTCTCTCTTCACATGGCTATCTTGACACATGCTGATGGAACAATCTCGGTGGCCCAGCATGAGAATAAAAAGGATTGAAATGTACCTGAATTGTATATAAAACTTCATGTGTTTCAGTCTGAAAGGTTCAGTGCCATCCTCAGCCGCAAAATATTGGATTTTGAAATATTTCTTAAGATGAACAGAACACATGAAGTTATTGTTCAAAAGAATAACATCTCTATCTTTCGACCCCTCACTTCTTCAGGGGAAATACACATCCCAGTTTATTCAAGGCATAAAAGTGAATTTAGTGTGTATGAAAGGTGCTGGATTGACAGTTCCGGAGGCTCAAGTCCTTGATATCCTAGGGCCAGGTTTAGCAAAGCCAGCTACACATCCAGATCATCTCCAAGTCTAAACTCCAGGGATGGGAAAGGAGTTTAATCTATTTCTATTCCATCCATGGCTTCTCTGCTGAACCAACCAACAAGATGGTGCTAATTGTGGTAGTTTTTGCAGTTTGGACACCTTTCCAGCAGGAACACAACTGAGGCCCTCGCTCATTAAAGGTATTCTGTCTTTAAATGAATTCTGGGCATGAATCCTGGCTAAATGATATTTGTGCCCTCTGATTTCACCCTTGTAATACCCTGAATTTTGACAGAGAGGAAGAGATGCATCTGTGCATATTTAAGTTCCAGTGGGAACAATTTTGTCAATACACTTTAACATCCAAGTGATTCTCATCACAGCTGGTACTAGGTGCTCTGGGAACTGCAATAAAAATAGGTTTATTAAATAAATTATCTAGTATTTGCATATCCTGTGCATACAAACATACACTCAGATACTGAAATCCAAACACTCCGAGGGTCCAGCGCTAGACAGATAGTAACACTGAGAATAATAAATAGTGAAAGGACCCACTATCTTTCACTTACAACAGATGGCAAAGACGAGATGGAGTGAAAATGTAGCACTTCTTAATTAGATATGATCTAACTTTGGAATCCAATCTGATATTAGTTTTGTGAACAAAATACTGTGTTTGCTTGGAACATGTGGGTAAACCAGATTTCCCCAAGGAGACTAAACTTCTCTATCTTGGTGGCATATGACAAGAAAAGACTCCTCCGTTTAATGCTTAATACATAATCTCTGAGGACCATCATCTGTATACAAACCTAGGCATGGATGTGTTTACATCCACTGTGGCTAATGGAGGAGGGAGACGCAGGTGAAATGCTTCTATCATCTACTGACTGACCCAGAGAGAGTAGGGTATAAATATTATTGTCTGCTGCAGGGACAGCAGGGACCACGAAAAGGTCAGCATTTGATATTCAGTATGGCCCAGTTATTTCCCTGTGCTGAGAATATTCCTCACGTAGTTACTGTGGGGTGAGCACTGAGAAAGTTAGCTCGTGAATGACGGCCATTGAGTTCTGAAGCATGCAGATGCGTGTTGTGCTAATATGAGTAAACTTACTGAAGCATTGCGGATGTAGGCATTGCTAATAGAGCTGAAAGGTGGGCTTGGGATTTCAACAGCGCACCACACATACACACGAGAGTACAGAAAATCTTTTGCTAAAACTCTGATAATTTATTATATCCTGGGAGAGACAACCCCAAAACTGCAAAATAACCAAGATATTTATTCTGAATACAAGTAGCAGGAGTAAGGAGTAAAAGTAAAGGAGCAAAAAGAAGGAGACGTACCAGCACACTACGGCACACGAGAGAAAAGCCTACACTTATAACAGGAATAAACAAAATACGAGAATTATGAGATATGGGACAGATCACAACTCAGTGGTTCTCAAACTTTTGCACTGGTGACCCCTTTCACCCAGCAAACCTCTGAGTGTGACCCCCACTTATAAACTGAAAACACTTTTATGTTCAACACTATTAGAAATGCTAGAGGCGAAGCAGGGTTTAGGGTGGAGGCTGACAGCTCGCGACCCCCCATGTAATAAACTCACGACCCCCTGAGGGGTTATGAATCCCAGGTTGAGAACCCCTGAGTTAGACACTCCCTAGACTATCTGAGAAGTGTTGAGCTAAAATAAGCTACTTGTAAAGGGCAAGAAACAAAGGCAAAGGATGACCTCGAGTTAACGCTAGATGACGCATATTTAGGAAGATGCCAATTGATCGTGTACAGAGAGCCAAATACTGGAACTTCCACTGAAGCCAACAAGACAAATCCTGAAGTCCTTAGTTAGTTCCCCCTGTTCCTCCTGGCCACAACTCCTACACTGGGGACCAGCCTAGATGCCTGCATGGTAGCACTCATAGGTGCCAACTCCATGGGTGCTCCGTGGCTCAAGGACCCCCCACCCTCACCCCAGAAAAAATAGGGGCCATTCAGCACCCACAGGACTGGATTAAGCTTTTGTGGGCCCCAGCACCCGGACCACGGCCTCACCCCCGGCTCCATCTGCATTTGCCCCGAGACCCCGCCCCCACCCAGCCTCTTCCCTTGGAGACCCCGCCCACGGTCTTCCCCAAAGCCCCGCCCCCATGTGGCCTCTTCCTGCTGAGGCCCTGAAGAGGTCCAAGAATATGTAAGGCATGCCACAAACTCCTAGGGATCCTCAGAGCCAAGGCACACTTGGGCACGGGGCAGGTCTTCATAGTCACAGGAAAGAAATTGGCCTCCAGCAGCGAGCGACGAGAAGCCGCTAAGGGAGAGAACTTGCAGCTTTGGTCCAGAAGGATGAGTTCTAAAGCAGAGGAAATGCTCTAAAAAGGACAGAGCATTTACTATCTCGGCTACAAAACACAGCAACTGCCAAGGGGGCGTTGGCCTCTGCAAGCAAGATGCACTGCATTGTGGGTTGTCATTCGCACACAAATAATGTGGATAGATAACATCGGGGTTAAACCAACAACATCCAAATATTCAGAGTCAAGGCTGAAATGCAACTGTTATCACAGCCGACCACCCCTGTTCACCTCGCCAGGAAGGTGGTTTGTCAAAGGGCTGCTGGTATTTATCAAAACACTGGGGGACTGCCAGCATCTCAGTGCAGGACTGCTCACTAATCCTCAATAGAGCACGTCCACTTCTAATCATGAACGATCCCTGCACTGTGCCGCAGGGGCAGCCCAGACCACAGACCAAGGCCAGCTTCGACTCTGCTCTCTGATAGGTGTAGACGGAGCCCCACTGACGTCAGCAGAACTGTAATTTAGGTGTATTCAGTTATTCATGTAATTTACAATTTATTTAAACTGCCAGGGAAGAGACTGTCTCTGACTCTGTTTTTTCCAAGTGCCCAGTAAGGGCTTTCCTGGGTGCTCCCGTAATACTAACAAAGAACACATAACCATATGAAGACTTCTGTGCAGAGCAGCTTGCAGAATTGGGGCCAAAATGGTCCACATCCGATGCCGGCCCCTCAAGGGCTCAGTGCAAACTAACAATACCAGGCAAAGCTAGGCAATAGTTTGGCAAGGCCTGAAACAGATTTCCACCCTTTCTCGCACACAGAGCCTGGCACCCAGGGCTACGCTTACGCAGCCCGCAGCAGCAAGACTCCGAGCCCAGACTCAAGCTGGTGGGGCTCGCGCTCTGCTGCTAAAAATAGCCGGGTAGACGTGCAGCTCCCTCTGCGGCCTGGGCTCTAAAGCCTCGGGAGGGGGCGGCTTTCAGCTCCCGAGTTCCTCCCCAAGCTGCCCTGTCTACACCGCTAGCGCCGTAACGCAAGCCCCCAGTCTGCTGAGCCAGGCTCCGCGGTTCGCCGCCGCCGGCTGCCACTTGCCATGTAGACATACCCCTAGGAAGGCAGCGCAGGCCGGCGTGAATGGCACATCTAGCTAGGCATTGATCCCAGGGCAGAGGCTGAAGGAACTGAGCCAGCCCAGAGCCCTGCATCCAGGAGGGAACTCACCCCGCGGAGGAACATGCCCTGCCTCTCACAGGCTCTCCAGTTCAGATGGAGAACTGAGCTTGTGTATCTCTAGCTGCTCCGGCCACCCCCTCTACGGCCAGCGCTGCTCACTTTCTGGGCTGAACGGACCCCGGCCCCTCCCCAAGAGAGGGGACGCTGCACTCAGTGCTGCACCTCACTTCTGGGGGACTTTACGACACTGGGGGGTCATTCACCAGAAACCAGGGCCGGCTCCAGGCACCAGACGAGAAAGCACGTGCCTGGGGTGGCGCTTTGTAAGGGGTAGCAGTCCGGGGATTCTTGGGGTGTCCGTGATTTTTTTTTGCTTCGGCAGTTTGATGGCGGCCATTTTTTTTCTTTTTGCTTCAGCAGTTCGGCAGTGGCCATTTTTTTTTTGCTCTGGCAGTTCGGCGGCGGCAGCCATTTTTTTTTTGCTTGGGGCGGCCAAAAAGCTAGAGCCGTCCCTGCCAGAAACTAATACAGGGCCCGATCCAATGCCCACCAAAGTTAATGGGAGTCTCTCCATTAGCGTCTGTGGCGCTGGCTCGGACCAAAGACCAGGCTGAGAGCGATGCTGGGTTACAGAGCTGAGAGACTGAGGGAGAGAGCTTTGACAGCATTTGGAAAGCCATTTACTGGATGCTCTCTTTGCATGCCTCTGTGTGAGCACCTAAAAAAGACCATTGACGTCAGTCAGAGGAAACAGTAACGTCTGAAGTATAATACACACTGGGAATTGGGCTGTGGCTACAAAAACAGAGAATCTAGAATGAGGTTTACTTGCACTGGACAGAACAGACCCTGATTTATACCACTTCTTCCTTTCTTGTTTAATCCAAACCATAGAATGCCAAGTGAAAACTGTCCTCATTTTAGGTCAGTAATACAATTTCTTTACAAAAATCTGTACCGGTGATCCATCGAAGTGCTAACTGCCTGTGAGTGTCTCATAGATCATCTGCTTTTTTCATTATTAAAGGACCGTGTGTGTATTTTGGAAGGCTGGATAGGAGAAAGCCATAACACATCCGCTTTTACCTTCAGGCTCCGGGGTGTTTAGAGTTGCTGTACCAGACAAGATGAAAGTTAACACAAAACTATTCTCATCTGGGTGTTCTGGACTGTCTAGGGCATTATTTATTTCAGATTGTCCCATTTCTCTTTCCATTCTATTCTGTTTCAGCAAAAAAGGAGAGAACGGTTTAGATATTTTGGAACGCTGTCATACAACAAAATGTGTAGGCTAAGCGATAACGTAATAATTTTTAATAATAACTAAATAATTATTTAAATTACCTTAGTGCCTATGAACTCCCATCAGGGACCACTGTGCACGGTGCTGTACAGAAGAAAACAGATGGTCCCACCCTGACCCAAAGAGTTGACAATTTAAGTAAATTAAAGTAATCTAAGATTAATTAGTTCTGTACTGCAGTAATGAGCTATTATCACTAAGCAGATAAAATCATTTGAATGAGGGAAGTAGCAGCATTAGCTGCTCGCACCTGTGGAAATTCAAGTTCCAAGCCTGCTCAGTCACCAGTGAAAATAGTCTGTTGGTACCAATCCAGACTTTCATAGAAATGTATCTACTTAACCAAAATCTGAGTCTTCGTCCAGGAAAAGGCTCAATAATAGACACACAGAGCTGTGTAAGGATGTGTCGGAGATACTTTTATGGTATATGTAATATGCATTCACAAAGCTACAGGGCCTTCATTTTCTGGCTATACGTCCTGAGAGAGCACAAGAGTTGAGGAGAAACATTTTAAAAATATGGAACATTATAACTATTGTACACTAACGTCATCCCAGAAATTCTGTGTAGAGGTTAAGCCCCTTCAATTGGTTTTAGCCAAATGTCACCATTTCAGTGGTGGAAACCCTTATTTGAGCAATAACTTCTTACTAAATCTTTTCAATTTTGAAAATCAACTCACTGCCAGATTTCAATATGAGACTAACAATCCCCCCAGATATAATGGATGCTAGTTTCAGATACAGAGACATTTTTTCCAGCTTTGCAGGCTAGATATTTTAGCCGTATGAGACAACCTGGTGAAGGCTACATGTGTTTATAAGAATTGGAAAAGGAGAACTAAATGCAGAACATGCACTTTCAGGAACCCAGAAGGAATGCAGAACCTGGGTGCAGTAGAATTTGTAACTGATTGAATGCCAAAAGTTCTAAATTTGGACATCACAAGGGGCAGAATCAAACCCGACTCCTCTCTCCCCCCCACACACCTCCACCCAGACCCAACCTAATTATTATCAAGCCACATAGTTGAGGACAAAGCTGAAACACCAGGAATTTTCCATCTTTCAGAACTTCTAGGTAGACAGGATGTTATTTAAAGAAAAAGAGATATTCGCTATCAAGAGGGAACGTCAACCTGGAGGGCCGGGCATATGAAAGACACTGATTTGTTCCCATTTCTGAACAGGACTAGAGAGTTTAAAGGCGATTTAAGATGCCCCAGCTAGTTATTTATATTGGGAAGCATCTGGCTTCCGATTTGACTCTCCATGTTGGCCATAGCCCTCATGGACCCGGTAAGGTAGCGGTAGTTATCTCATCATGACCATCAAACACCGCCTGCTGTCCCTGTTGCCATTTTACACTGCTTGGGAATGTTAGCGGTTGACTGTTTGCTGTTGTTTTAGGGACTACCAGAAGCTCCAGATAACTGGACACTCTGAGCATTGGGTATCACCAATGTGAGTAAATGTAGCTTGCAGAGCACAGGTATGATTGGATTCCCACTTGTTACTGTTATTGTCCCTGTTTGGATTCGCCGTGCTGTATGCGACTGGTATAACAGGCACTCTGTGCATACATCTATGGGTGGGGTCCAGCCATTCCAGCACTCAGCGGGGTAGTATTTTTCCTCTAATGGCATCAAGGTGGTACGTTTTCACTGACGAGGAGCCCTAGTTTGAGCTATTTGTTTCCACGAGGGACAGACTACCTTTGCCTTAGGGGACTTCACAGCGCACTAATGCTCTCTAGGATACGTTGCATTTCTAAATGGATTGGAATTCAGACAGCCCATTTCCTAGAGCTCCATACTAAGAAGTCAGAACATGCCAAGTTAGGCCCTGACCCTGCTATGGGATCCGGGAGAGCGGGCCCTTGTACTCAGGCTGATTTGATTGCAGTGTCAGGACTGCAGAGTGGAATCAGGAAGAACGGGCTCCCCGCACCCCCAGTCTCAAAGCGAGAAGGGATGGTGATTTTCCATGATGCCTCTCCTCCCAGAGCTGGCTGTAGGACCCTGGCTGGGAAGCTGGTGGACACACCCTGATTCCAGGATCCTGTAAGTGTCGAGATTAATCCCAGCTTTCATTAAAAAGCGGGTCTCTCGCCCTTTCCATTGCAGATGAGTAAAAGCTGGTCAGGACTGGACAACTGTCTTTGGTTTTGTTATTCCTGAAACTCAGGGCTTTCTCCAGCTCCCCTGCTTCTGCTCGGGGCTGGTCTTCCTGGCCTGTGAAATCCATGGCTGTGCTTCCTTCAGTATCTGCGTGCGCTGCCCAGGACAGGGGTAGGGTTGCCACCTGCTCCCTTCCAGCTTGCAGACAACTGCTTGCCACTGCTTTGGGACTGGCGAACCACTGAGTGATGTTCCACCCCCGGCAACTCCCCAGGAGCCGCTCACGGGGAGAAGCCAAAACTTCAGCAGCTTCGCCAGGGCTGCTACATGCCCCTACAAGGTGCTGAGCAATCCCACGGGGTGCTGAGCCCCCTGCCAGCCTACCAACTGCAACAAGAGCAGAGGGCTCACAGCCCCAGGCAGGACTGAACCCTCCGGCAGGCTCAGGGTTAACAATGTGCCATTCAAAGGCTTTTAAAAACATTATTTACAGCTCCTTCCTCCTCAAGGGTAGATTTGCAGTCACCTCATTAAGCATAGACACAAGCCTTTAAACAGGCTCAGGCAGGGATATTTACAGCCCTGCGTTGCCGAATTTGGGGTGGGGACCTAAATGCACAACATGAAAGCAAAACCTCCAAGTGCCGTTGGAAGCCGCCCTGCTGGAGTTCTGCTGAACAGCTGTGTCCCCCCCAGAAGAGATTCGCCCTCCACAGACACGGGTTTGCAACGACACCGAGACCTATTAGCAGCCTTGCTGGGAGAAGCCCATTAGTTGAAAGGGAGGCAGGGCCATAAATACGCACATGAATCCTTCCTCTATGCCAAAGCTGCTCGGCTATTTCCCCTCTCCGCCCATTCTGCATAGTTCTAGTCCTCACACTATTTCCATTATTGATCCTTTTATTAGCTTTTCTGGCTGTATAAATCAGAGGTAATATTTACAGGGTTGCACAAGCCCTGTGGAGTAGCCTGCTGGTTTTAATGGGGGCCCGAAGAAATTAAACGTTAATGGTGGAAGGGGGCTAGGTAGCTCCCGATTAACGTGATCTTTTGGGGGATGATTCCTAACAGTAATTGATGCCCACTTACCAGATGGAATAAACTGGCACTTTCTTTAATGAGTGACGAAAATGAATATCCTTCCAACAGGAATTTATCCCAGGCACATGTTTCCAATTACACCGGGCAAACATGCCAGCCTGACGTATACATAAAACCTTTTATGGGCTTCATTTGGGGCCCCAACTGGGGCTGATACTGAACGGATCTAAGCAAAACGAGTCCTCATTTCTCCGGGTGGAGTCTCATTCCGCAACGCAAAATACCACTTGCTTTCCAAATGTGCTCTACCGTGGAATGGTTACACCCTGGCTTGAGGGGGTGAGCAAAGAAGAATTCCAGTGCCCCTCTCTCACCAACGATGGAGCTTGGCTGTTTTGACCTTGGTTATATATAGTAGGAAAGACCTGTTGTGCACTGCTACATTTGCCAGCTATGAAATGCTAAATGATGTGGGAAGAGCGATCAAGTATCAATATGCAGCACATTCTATCACTGCTGATAAGAGTCTCCTCCGGTCCTGAGTCTTCCCCTTGGGGGAAGCAAGGGTTTCCATTCAACAGCAGCACACAGCATGGGGAGAAGTTTGATTTAATTTGGACAGACCAGGGAAATAGCCAATAACGACAGAATCAGGGCCTACATCTCTGTTTGCTCATTAAGTCCTTGTCAGGAATACCAAAGCCTGACCTTGATAGAACACACATCCTATGGGCTATCCTTTGCCAAGGCAACAGGCCATTGCTATGTGATGCAAGTAAGCATAGCCCTCAGGTTGCTCTGAATTGTGCCAGGGGCCAAACTGGCCTCCAGTTAGCTTCAGAACCTGGGGAAAAAGGGATAGAAAGGTGACACAAAACTCAGCATAACTCCACCAATGCACCTGAAAATCAAGCCCTACTTGTTGCTTTAAGATGAGCTCTTGCCTTCCACCTCTCTTTGATGCGTTCTTTTCCCTAAGGTACTTGGAATGCTCACTGTTAGTTCATTATATAAGCAGGCAAATGTGCATCTCCATGTAAAATGATGCGCTTCTTGGGTTCCTTTTAATTCTTGTGTTCGACCTGCATAGTCTAATCAAGTTAGTGTGGTTCTGAGCCCGAGCAAGCCCCAGCTCCCTGCACATACAGTAATTGAACAACAGCCTGAGAAGCGAGATCATCAGATGCCTACCTTGTCATGGAATCCATGAAACAAGATTAATCGGGGCAGAAGAAAAGGAAGTGAGAAATCGGAGGCTATATAGGGATGATCAGAGAAGATGGGGAGAGGTTTTTCATATGCTCATTTGGGGATCCCCAAGCATTAAATACACTCAGGGATAGATTTTGCTTTCCTTACTTAGGCCGAGTAAAACGTTACTCCATGTGTAGCCTCATGGGGCTACGCACAGAGTAAGGGGCTACTCATGGTGTGTATGGGGATCAGAAAATGACCTAAATTGATTAACCTTCGTAGTGCCCTTGTTAGATCCTATAGCTCAGAATCATTACCTTCGCTGGACGGGTGGGTGGACTGAGGCTCAGAAATTACTTGCAACATATCCAAACTTCCACAGCTAGTCAGTGGGAAGAATGGGACTAAAACCCAGGAGTTCTGACTCTCAGTGCCCTGCTCAAATCATTAGGACACACCACCTCAATTAACTGCATTACCAGAGCGGACAAGGGAGGGGCAGGGAATGGGGAGGCAGGAAGGGCTATAAATCTCCTCAGGTGGAAAAAAGAAAATAATGCTTCAGCTGATCTGAAATTATCAGCGTGCAGTCTGGGTACCAGGAGTCCATCAATCTCGTTGCCTTTGAAAGACTGAGGCATGCTGCATGCACCCAGAAAGTGCTCTTCCTTTTTAGTTAATGAAACAGCCTTGATTTGTCTATGGTCACCTCATCTCCTGCAAAGACTCTCTGCTCCCCAAATCTAATGATCATGTTGAGTTGCGAGGTCCCCCAAAGAGGCGCACACAGCAGATCCACTATCTAGAGCCCTATATTTCCTCAGGAGGATATTCTACCCCAGGTAAGGGCTCAATTACTCAGAAAAATCCCACCTTAGTGCCCAGTGAAAATACCCCCTCGGGACACACATCGGGTCCGTGAGCTCTGCCTATCATCTCCGCTGTGCAAACGGCTTCACAAAGAATGCCACGCAGCAGCTTCCCAAAGCTGGAATTCCGGTTCTAACCCCAGGTCTGAGCCAACACCTGCAGGAATCCCTGGAAAAGCTCCCACTGACTGAAAAAGACATTGAATCAGGCCCAGGATGCTTTTCCCCCATCAAAAGGCCATGCTGATCTATTACCCTGAGGTCACACACTTCTTATTTCTCATATTCATTATTGCAGTGTTTCCCAAACTTGGGACACCGCTTGTCCAGGGAAAGCCCCTGGCGGGCCAGGCTGGTGTGTTTACCTGCCCCGTCCTCAGGTTTGGCCAGTCGCGGCTCCCACTGGCCGTGGTTCGCTGTGCCCAGCCAATGGGGGCTGCGGGAAGCGGCACAGGCTGAGGGACGTACTGGCTGCCACTTCCCGCAGCCCCCATTGGCCGGGCACAGCGAACTGCGGCCAGTGGGAGCCGAGATCGGCCGAACCTGCAGACGGGGCAGGTAAACACACTGGCCGGGCGCTCCAGGGGCTTTCCCTGGACAAGCGGCATCCCAAGTTTGGGAAACACTGCATTATTGGAAAACAATGATTCCCTGTTAAAAAAGATTCTGTTCTGAAACACACACTAAACCTTGGTAAATAAAAGGGACTTTTTAAAAATAAACCAAAATGGTGACGATCCCATTTAAATGTGGTCTTTATGCTGTAACTAAAAGCTGTGATCCGGCCAGTTCTTTTCCTCTGAGTGTGACAAGGGCATTCTGTCTTAAATCAAGCAGCGTAGACTTCGCATGGCTACACAGCGGACAGCTAGATGGGAGCTAGACTTTATCTTTTACTCACCTAGAAAATGAACTCAATGGGCCAGATTCATTAGAGAGCAGGACATTTTCATTCTTTGCAGTTTGCTGACTGAATTTGCCATTCCCTAGCCATTCTTCATCTACTTTCCCACATTTTGAACGAATAGTTGCAGATGTCAGTTTTCACTGCTGATGTTTTAGACAGCTGGCTCCTTTTGGAGAAGAAACCATCACCCTGTAGCCTTGAGAAAGGACCGTTTCCCCAGCATGAAGCAGAGAATGGAACTTAACACAAGAACCGGTTGATAAAATTAAGCCGATAGGCGAAGGCGGCTGGACTAGAGAGCAAAGCCCTGTATTCCAGAATATGGAAAAACCAGATATCACTTATCCTAATTCTGGGGCTACTTCAGCCTGGCACATGGTAGAGAAGACCCAGGACTGTTCTAACTTGTGCTGGCTGGAACAGACCCAGATTGTCAGAGCACAGCATGCTGGGGGCCATACTCCCAGCATGCCTGATGCTGAATGAGAGGGCAGGAACAGACGGCACAGTGCTGGCTGTGCTGGATTTATACCACCTGGGGATTCCCCAGTACAAAGGGAGCCCCTGCTAGCGGATCTCTCACTGCCTTGGGCACATCAGAGCCTAGCTTCCAGCACCACGTTTTCTTTTATTTCATACGAGAATAATGGCCACACTGGTCAGACCAAAGGTCCATCTAGCCCAGTATCCTGTCTGCCGACAGTGGCCAATGCCAGGTGCCCCGGGGGGAATGAACAGAATAGGTAATCATCAAGTGATCCATCCCCTGCCACCCATTCCCAGCTTCTGGCAAACAGAGGCTAGGGACACCATCCCTGCCCATCCTAGCTAATAGCCATTGATGGACCTATATAGCCCCCATGAATTTATCTAGTCCTTTTTTGAACCCTCTTATAGTCTTGCCTTCAAAACATCCTCTGGCAAAGAGTTCCACAGGTTGACTGTGCGTTGTGGGAAGAAATACTTCCTTTTGTTTGTTTTAAACCTACTGCCTATTAATTTAATTTGGTGACTCCTAGTTCTTCTGTTATGAGGAGTAAATAACACCTCCCTATTTACTTTCTCCACAAGAGTCATGATTTTATAGACATCTAGCATATCCCCCCTTAGCCGTCTCTTTTCCAAGCTGAAAAGTCCCAGTCTTATTAATCTCTCCTGATATGGAAGCTGTTCCATACCCGTAATCATTTTTATTGCCGTTTTCTGAACCTTTTCCAATTCCAATATATCTTTTTTGAGAGGGGGCGACCACATCTGCATGCAGTATTCAAGATGTGGGCGTATCATGGATTTATATAGCAGCATTATGATATTTTCTGTCTTATCATTAAATCCCTTTCTTAATGATTCCCAACATTCTGTTCGCTTTTTTGACTGCCGCTGTACATTGAGTGGATGTTTTCAGAGAACTATCCACAGTGACTCCAAGATCTCTCTCTTGAGTAGTAATAGCTAATTTAGACCCCATCATTTTATATGTATATGGGATTATGTTTTCCATTGTGCATTACTTTGCATTTATCAACATTGAATTTTATCTGCCATTTTGTTGCCCAGTCACCCAGTTTTGTGAGATCCTTTTGTAGCTCTTCGCAGTCTGCTTGGGACTTAACTATCATGAGTATTTTTGTATCATCTGCAAATTTTGCCACCTCACTGTTTACCCCTTTTCCCAGATCATTTATGAATATGCTGAATAGGACTGGTCCCAGTACAAACCCCTGGGGGACACCACTACTTACCTCTCTCCATTCTGAAAACTGACCATTTAGTCCTACCTGTTGTTTCCTATCTTTTATCCAGTTACTAATCCATGAGAGAACCTTCCCTCTTATCCCATGACTGCTTACTTTGCTTAAGAGCCTTTGGTGAGGGACCTTGTCAAAGGCTTTCTGAAAATCTAAGTACATTATACTCACGGGATCCGCCTTGTCCACACAGAATCATACAACTGGAAGGGACCTCGAGAGGTCATCTAGTCCAGTCCCCTGCACTCAAGGCAGGACTAATTTTCTAGACCATCCCTGACAGGTGTTTGTCTAACCTGCTCTTAAAAATCTCCAACAATGGAGATTTCACAACTTCCCTAGGCCATTTATTCCAGTGCTTAACCGCCCTGACAGTTAGGAATTTTTTTTCCTAATGTCCATTTTAAACCTCCCTTGCTGCAATTTAAGCCTATTGCTTCTTGTCCTATCCTCAGAGGTTAAGAAAAACAACTTTTCTTCCTCCTCCTTGTAACAATGTTTTACATACTTGAAAACATATTTGTCATGTCCCCTCTCAGTCTTCTCTTTTCCAGACTAAACAAACCTAATTTTTTCAATCTTCCCCAATAGGTCATCTTTTCTAGACCTTTAATCATTTTTGTTGCTCTTCTCTGGACTCTCTCCAATTTGTCCACATCCTTCCTGAAATGTGGTGCCCAGAACTGGACACAATACTCCAGCTGAGGCCTAATCAGCGTGGAGTGGAGCGGAATAATTACTTCTCGTGTCTTGCTAATTCATCCCAGAATGATGTTTGCTTTTTTTTTTTTTTTTTTTGCAACAGTATTACACTGTTGACTCATATTTAGCTTGTTGTCCACTATGACCCCCACAGATCCCTTTCCACAGTACTCCTTCCTAGGCAGTCATTTCCCATTTTGTATGGGTGCAGCTGATTGTTCCTTCCTAAGTGGAGTACTTTGCATTTGTCCTTATTGAATTTCATCCTATTTACTTCAGACCAGTTCTCCAGTTTGTCCAGCATGCTTGTTGACCCCCTCAAATAATTCTAGTAGATTGCTGAGGCATGATTTCCCTTTACAAAAACCATTGCAACTCTTCCCCAACAAATTATGTTCATCTAGGTGCCTGACAATTTTGTTCTTTACTATAGTTTCAACCAGTTTGCCCGGTACTGAAGTCAGACTTACCCGCCTGTAATTACTGGGATCACCTCTGGAGCCCTTTTTGAAAACTGGCATCATATTAGCTATTGTGACAAAGTTCCTCCTCTACCTCGGTGGGTCCTGCGCTTATTGGCGGATTCTGCTTGCCTCAGAGATCTTCCCCTCTAGTAGAATTCACAGTCCAGGTTAACTCCTCCTGTGTCTGATCAGGAGTTGGGAGTTTTGGGGGGAACCCGGGCCTGCCCTCTACTCCGGGTTCCAGCCCACGGCCCTGTGGATTGCAGCTTGTTTAGAGTGCCTCCTGGAACAACTGCACGACAGCTACAACTCCCTGGGCTACTTCCCCATGGACTCCTCCCAACACCTTCTTTATCCTCACCACAGGATCTTCCAGCAGTATGCCCTCTTACTCTCAGCTCCTAGTGCCTCTTGCTCCCAGCTCCTCACACACAACCTCCTTCCACAGCTCCTGACATGCGCCCCTCACTGACTCACTGGGAGGCTTTTGACTAGTTTCGGCCAGCCCCTGATTGGCTGCAGCTGTCTCAATCAACCTCCCTGCCTTCTGGAAAGTTCTTAATTGGCCCCAGGTGTCTTGATTAACCTGGAACAACTGCCATAAGGTATCAGGGATTTGTTTAACCTGGGGCTAACATACTGGTTCCTTACCACTTTCCTATAGCCCTCTGGCCTTGCCCCGTCACACTATCCTCCAGTCATTTGGTAAAGAGGCTGATTTAAATGACAGGTTACTATCATTTAACCACAGTTATTAGTTCTGCAATTTCACATTTGAGTTCCTTCAGAACTCTTGGGTGATACCATCTGGTCCTGGTGACTTATTGCTGTTTAATTTATCAATTTGTTCCAAAACCTCCTCTAATGACATCTTAATCTGGGATAGTTCCTCAGATTTGTCACCTAAAAAGAATGGCCCAGGTTTGGGAATCCCCCTCACATCCTCAGCCGTGAAGATTGATGCAAAGAATTCATTTAGTTTCTCTGCAATGGCCTTATCATCCTTGAGTGCTTCTTTAGCATCTCGATGGTACAGTAGCCCCACTGGTTGTTTAGTAGGCTTCGGGCTTCTGAGATATATATATATATATATATATATAGATATATATATATATATATTTGCTATTACTTTTTGAGTCTTTAGCTAGCTGTTCTTCAAATTCCTTTTTGGCCTTTGTGATGGGGCGCCTGCCCCACACTGGGCTCTCAGGGGTTAATAGAGCCCTAGGGAGGCTGCGCAGGAGGCAGCCAATGACAGAAGGACTTATAGGAGCAGCCAATCAGGCTGGGCAGGCCCATATAAGAAGAGCTGCAGAGCAGAGCAGCTTCAGTCACGCCCTGGAGCTTGAGGGAGGAAGACTGACTGCCTTGCCGGCAGAGGGCAGCAAGCACCCCGACAGAGCAGTGCTGCAGGCAGAGACCCGGGGAGCTAAAGGCAGCTCCTGACGGGCTAGAGGGATCTGCAGGCTGAGGCCATGAGGCATAGAGGGTGCTGGGGGCCAGGGGGAAGTGGCCCAAGGAGATCTACAGAGGAGCCGGAGGGGGCGCAGCAAGTGGTGGCCATCTACAAGCTCCCTGGGATGGGACCCAGAGTAGTGGGCGGGCCCAGGTCTCCCCTGCCCCCACTTGCCACTGAGGAAATGGCTGGACAGTGGACTGTGATCCTGTGGCCTGGAAGGGGGGGAACACGGTGTGTGGCACAGACAGAGGGCTGTGTCACAAAGAGGATGCCCCAGTCCTGGGAGTGATGTGGGTCCCTGAAGTAGAAGTGACGGCACCAGAAGGGGGCTCACTGGCATACAGAGCTAATCCCCAGGACAGCCAGCAGGAGGCGACGCAGTGGTGAATCGAACCCCGTCACAGCCTTCCTAATTATATTTTAAAATTTATCCTCCTTTCTATTCTCCTCATTAGGATTTAACGTCCACTTGTTAAAGGATGCCTTTTTGCCTGATTCTTTTATTTTGTTGTTTAGCCATGGTGGCTCTTTTTGGGTTCTCTTACTATGTTTTTAATTTGGGGTACACATTTACGTTGAGCCTCTATTATGGTGTCTTTAAAAAGTTTCCATGCAGCTTGCAGGGATTCCACTTTTGTCCTGACCCAAAACACAAGACAAATCTGCAGTCGTGTGAATCCACATGAATAAGTAACGACAGCTGCTTAAGATTCATTCAAAACCCACCCTGCTAAGTGGAACACCTCTAAAGACCCCACAAATCCAGAATGACCTTATTTGGGAACACTGCTGGCACAGGGACCCATTAACTGAAGAAGGCTGCAGAGCTTCTGCTATTCTGCCATATTTCTCACACAGAGGTTTCCTTCCAGGCTGTTCGCTGCCGGTCTTGTATTGCTTCATGTATCCATGGCCGGGGATATGGGTCCTGCTGTCAGATGGGCAGAGAAGTGACTCGTCCAGTTCAATTCAGTGCAGTAAGGTAGTAGTGTAAACTAAATCATATAAGATGAGGAGAGGGGGGAGGGATAGCTCAGTGGTTTGAGCATTGGCCTGCTAAACCCAGGGTTGTGAGTTCAATCCTTGAGGGGGCCATTTGGGGATCTGGGGCAAAAATTGGGGATTGGTCCTGCTTTGAGCAGGGGGTTGGACTAGATGACCTACTAAGGTCCCTTCCAACCCTGATATTCTATGATTCTATGATCATTTGGAACATTGTGGGAAGCTCTGGGGAGGAGATTATACTGTAGAAAGGACATTGAAAAGGTGCATTTAAGGGGAAACAAAATAATTCAGATCTTGAAGGGCAAACGGGGAGGAAAGCACAGACACACTAGCCTCTGTCATTTACATTCAAATTAGTTTTCTTAATTCTTTTCTAGCTAAGATAGATAGGGTTGTGAAATGAAAGGACCAGACTCCATACAGCTGCCAATCAGAAACCAAAGAGGTTCAGAGAATGAAAACAAGGAGACTGTTTAGAATGTAAACTCCTTGGGGCAGGGACTGCATTTTAATACTGTACTAGTATCTATTAATACTTAATAGTACAGCACTCTGCATAATGGAGCCTGATCCGGAGCGTGGCCTCTGGGAGCTACGTTAGAATAAATGGCCACCTTAAAAAATGATTTATTCAGCGTGAACCAAATTCTGCCCTCACTGGAGTCAGGGAGGTTGCAACAGTGAATAAAGAGGAGAAATGGCCCTTTTTTCGTTACACAAGAGGAAACTAAGAAATTAAACCGATTACCAAAGACTAACAGAAAAATAATTGTAGTGCCGTTTAATGCCAGAAATATTCAAGAAAGGATGAAATGCAAACTCGGAAAACAAAACCCTTGAGATTTCCCCAGTGAGGATGGGAAAAATCTGTAAAATGCTTACTTACGGTAACTTGAGGAAAAAAATCTGGTCATCCGGTATAGTTATACTCTAGGGCTACAGGTGTCAGATACACCCTGTATTGGGTCAGAAGGTCAGATGTGCATGCGCAACCTGCTACACAGATTGTGTGCGCAGCTGTCACACCCGTGGAAGCAAATTACCAGTGTATTATTATTCTTTAAACACTTTATAGGGCACCAACCAAACAGCTACTAGGACTTACAAACTGTATCAATGCAAATTATGGAATGCAAGTTAATGACAGGGGACAGTATTAAATCCAAACCAGTACCATTCCCCAGATATTAGAGATAGGACTGGCCTACAAAATCAAATACAGATTTGCACTTTCCTCAATTTTGGGGTAGACTGTGGTGTTGGTCTGGCCCCATCTCATTCATATGCTATCATACACATGTGCATGCATGCACCTTTCTAAACTGAGTGTTTTGTTTTCCAGGGCAGAAAAAGAAGGAAGTAGTCAGAAAACCTTTTTTTTCTTCAACCTCCTTAATGTTGCTCTGAATATCTTACAACAGGAGTCACCCCAGAGATCATTTAGATGTGATTAGCTGATGATAATTTAAGCTTATAATTAAAAAATGATTTATTGACAGAAGCTTTAGTGGAAAGAGATGTTAGAGTTTCATGAACAATCTACAAAAGTCCTCATTCGATCCCTTAGACTCGAGTATTATTTATAACAAGCCTTAATACCTGCAGGGGCGGGGTAAGAATAAAATCTTTGTAGCAACTAGCATTTCCCCTTGGGGATAAATGCCTTCTCAATTAGTACTGAGACAGGACGGTAGCTCAGAAATCACTTCAAGCCTAGCACTTCATCAGCTGTGCTCTTAATCGTATCTTGTCAGGATTTGCCATTCTCACCAAAGGAGAAAAAAAACCCAGCACACGAATCTGAGCACCTCAGTTATCACTGTACACTGCATTTTGATTTACCATATCATTCAATAAAACAAGCGTTACATATTAAACATTCCTTGTTGGCTGTAAGCAGAACAAAGACCCTTGGGAAAGCCACTGGAATTCACATGTAATGCTGCACCTAATTTAAATATATATTCCAAATAATACCAGTAGGGAAAATGGAGATGCCGTAGCAGTTCCCCTTTGAATTTCCCAAAGAGAACCTGCCACCTGAGAGAATCAGATCCTCATTCTCCTGTGGGGCTTCAGGGTCTCTGGCTATCCAGAGATGCATCCAGAACCTTCTGGGGAATTCCAGCATCTTTCACTCCTTTACTGGAACAACTTCAGCAACAGCCTCATGAGATTTTCATTTACATGCTACAGTGTCAACGGGATGTCGAGATTGATTCCTGGGGACGGCCCCAGCCATGCCCCGACAGCTTCCCAACATGTGCATTTAGGGCTGGCTACCCCCAACTTGAGATCATGGAAACCTTACCTGATTTGCCACCACGTAGCTTTATCTGTAAGCTAAACAATGCCATATGTGCAGCATGGGGTAACATAAAAGCACCTAGCAGCTCAGACTGCCTCATCTCGGAACATGGACTTCCCTCTCTCGGAAACATGCACAACTATGTGAACCCGATGGCAACCCCTACCCCTGTGTCATGAAGGTGAAGTTGGGAGCTGTGAACCAAGGCAGTCTAGCCCCTGTATAGTCAGTCCTCAATACCACCTACATCTCACTGATCCAGGAGTTTATGAAAAAAGGGCCTTGGAAACAACCTCAATCCATTTTACCTGAGCCTTCCTGACCACCACGCTGCTACAAGGCCTAACTTTCACCCCACTGCTACTGAAGCCTGTCGGCACCTTTCTGCAGCAGTCAGTGCCTGCCTCTGGCCTGGTGAGGAGTAGGGTGACCAGACAGCAATTGTGAAAAATTGGGACGGGGGGTGGGGGGGTAATAGGAGCCTATATAAGAAAAAGACCCAAAATCGGGACTGTCCCTATAAAATTGGGACATCTGGTCACCCTAGTGAGGAGGACTGTGTCCTCTGCCTGTACTTGTACCCAGCTCAAAGGCTGTTTACTCAAATTTTCCTCAGTGGGTCAGTTACTCCAAATTCACTCATTTTGCACCAATTCATAAACCGACCGGAATTTTATAGCTACAAATTTACCAAAGAAAAAAAGAAATCTCCAAACATTGGGCCAGATCCTTAACGGAGGTAAATCAGTATGGCTCCATTGACGTCTAGAGCTCCATGTACACCAGCTGTGGACCCAGCCCCCTGTATGAACCTGAAGCAATCATCGTTAAGCATGAGAATCAACACCCAGAGTTAGACCAAATAAGCCATACAAATTCCAAGCTGCAATTTTATTTTTTTTTAATAACTCATGTGTCTGCTCCCTGTTACACTGGACACTAGTCATAAATCCTGTTTGCTGGCTGTCTACAATCCAGAATGTGATCTTTGTCTTGTCAATACTGAGACCTTTAGCCTCTGAAGCGATTGTTCTGATTAAAATTCCAGAGTAGGTCTCCAGATCTCTGTTAATTTTACATCCTCTTAGAAAGAATGGAGTGGAATAAACTATTAAGGGCAGAGAAGATCAGCTAGTGCAAACAGTTACAGAAAGGAGTTAGGTAAGTATATGAAGGAAAATAGCATTGCGTAGCCCAACTACTAATTCATTACCTAGAAGGGCATCTTGGCCATCTCCCATATTAAAATCTCTTGTACTGTGCAATGTTCGTACCCATGTGGTATAATTTATTAAAAGTCATGAGGTGCTCAGTGTTCAGTAGGTGGATCCCCTGACCAATATGCAAAAAGCAAGTGCCATTGCACATTGATTTTTATCACACTTATCACAGTTGCTCATGGATAGGCAAATCCCCATTGCATCTGTAATGAGATAATTGTGTGTGAAAATATACTCCCATTTTTGCTTATGCATCAGGGCCAATGTAATTGTATTTTAGTGTTTCAACTGCTATTAGCACATTGTAATAATTATAAGATCCCCCACCCCACCCCTGCCAAACACACACACTTGGCAAGGTTTAAACCTGGGATTTTCAGCATCATAGCACAGAAGGAAATCAGTTGAGCTAAAGAGCTAGCTCCATTATCCACTACCAGGATTAAGCTGTGATTCTCTGGTACAACAGCCACTATAAGGTGAAACAACTTCTATAGGCTGAGTTCCCCAGCCAGACTACATTTCCCCTGATGCACTGTGGTCACAGGACTCCCATGAGGCACCAAAGTGATTCAACCAGAGGGGAGACCACTGTGCACCATAGGAGATGTAGCCCAGCTGGGGCACTCATTCCATAGTAGAAAATGGTGACATGGGGCACTTGAACTACAGGTATCATAAGGCATTGTGGCTGCCCAGACTGACTCATTAGTATTGACAAAATATTTTGAAACAAAATTCCTGGCGAGCTCTGGACGCTGTAGAGATTACAGAGACCCAGGACACCATGGTTGGGGTGAATGAAAGATTGTCTAGTTCCTGTTTACACAGACCCTTAACTCCTTGATACATGACCCCTAATGGCCATCTGAATAGCGTCTCTAACTGTTCACAACACACACACACTTTGGCCAATGTCGTGATTCTGCTCTCAGTACCGCAGTGTAAACCCAGGGAAAATCCACTGCCTGCAGCCAAGGTCCCCTGGATTTACACAGGGGTTACGGGCCAAAATCTGTCCCGTAATAGTTTAAATAGTCTGTCTCCCAATAATGGTGAGCTACTCCTAGAAGAAGTTCTGCAGAAAAGGACCTAGGAGTTACAGTGGACAAAAAGCTGAATATGAGTCAACAGTGTGCCCTTGTTGCCAAGAAGGCTAACGGCATTTTGGGTTGTATAAGTAGGGGCATTTCCAGCAGATCGAGGGATGTGATTATTCCCCTCTATTCGGCACTGGTGAGGCCTCATTTGGAGTACTGTGTCCAGTTTTGGGCCCCACACTACAAGAAGGATGTGGATAAATTGGAAAGAGTCCAGAGGAGGGCAACAAAAATGATTAGGGGGCTGGAGCACATGACTTATGAGGAGAGGCTGAGGGAACTGGGATTGTTTAGCCTGCAGAAGAGAAGAATGAGGGGGGATTTGATAGCTGCTTTCAACTACCTGAAAGGGGGTTCCAAAGAGGATGGATCTAGACTGTTCTCAGTGGTAGAAGATGACAGAACAAGGAGTAATGGTCTCAAGTTGCAGAGGGGGAGGTTTAGGTTGCATATTACGAAAAACTTTTTCACTAGTAGGGTGGTGAAGCACTGGAATGGGTTACCTAGGGAGGTGTTGGAATCTCCTTCCTTAGAGGTTTTTAAGGTCAGGCTTGACAAAGCCCTGGCTGGGATGATTTAGTTGGGGTTGGTCCTGCTTTGAGCAGGGGGTTGGACTAGATGACCTCCTGAGGTCCCTTCCAACCCTGAGATTCTATGAAGGCATTCACTGTCCTGCTCCTATGCAGCTACCCAATACTCTGACGGACCTTTCCTCTGTACAATGCCTACAAGTTCCCCAGACTGGCAATGGCATGGGGTAAAGGTAAGCATAGTCCAATGACATTTTCCCAAAGCATCCTCCCAGGCCGCTCTGTTCTGCTAAAAACGAATTAGTTTTAAAATATTTACTTTATTTTACCTTCTAACTATCATCCACACTCGAACTAGTCCAGTAAAAATGGGGCAAATACCTTCGTTTAACCCCTCCCCCAAAGACTGCAAAGTTTGAGAATGATTAATGAGCCAACCCGTATTGAAAAACTGACATTTATAAAGAATAAGGATGGCATCTATTTTCCCTTGCTCTTTTGAAATCTGATACCCATCCATTAGAGATACACAAAACCGTTCCCTCTGCCTGGAGGAAGACTGGATGCTTTGTATATGTGTCTATCATTGGAAAGCAGGTAAGCCCTCACCAATCATGCGATTATTAGAGCTGACAGACTACTCCGAACCGCATTAGTCACCCAGAGGTGTTACAATACTGATACACTGACAGGCAATTATCTTTGCAGATAGTGTTAAAACAAGATAATTAATTGAAAGAGCAGGTGAAAGAACAATGGACCTTACAGCAGGAGAAGCTATTTTCAAAAGTATTCTGTGACTGCAACAATGCCCCCTCCATGGACTCATTTTATCAGCTTTTCCCCCTCTTCCTAAACGCAGCATTGACACTGAACGTGTTTAGTACATCACGAAAGTGCAGCCACTTGCCAGGGCATCCTTAGGGACAGGAAAACATCTTTCCTTTAACAATGACATGTCTACAGAGAGAAGGCCTTGTTCTGAATCCACTTAGGCTAGTGTAAATCCACTCACTCCTGATTTACACCACTGAGAAATCAGAATCAGGCCCAGCAGATGGAGCAGTTGGAAGGACCATAGGCGCTGACTTCTAAAGGCGCCGGTGGGTGCTTGACCCCCCTCTGCCCCGGCCCTGCTCCGACTCCACCCCTGGCCCGCCCCACTCCCACCCACATTCCAACCCCTTCCCCAGAGTCTCCGCCCCAATGCCACCCCTATTTCACTCCTTCCCCAAATCCCCGGCCCCGCCTCCTCCCCTGAGCATGCCACGTTCCCGCTCCTCCCCCCTCCCTCCCAGAGCTTGCTACAGCTGTTTGGTGGCGGCAAGCACTGGGCGGGAGGGAGGGAGCGGGGACGCGGTGCACTCAGGGAAGGAGGCGGACGCGGCGGAGGAGGAAGTGAGGCGGGGAACTTGTCTGCCGGTGGGTGCTCAGCACCCACAAATTTTTCCCCATGGATGCTCCAGCCCCGGAGCACCCACGGAGTCGGCGCCTATGGGAAGGACATTTCAGAGGTTGTGTGTGTGTGTGTGTTATATATGTTGTGTGTGCGTTGGGTAAATGAAAAACAAAATCAACATACAACTCCTATTGTTTTGTCTTTAAAGGGCTCCTCTGCCACTGTGGTATGTAATCACCTCTCAAACCTTGGTGAATTTATCCTCTCAAAACTCCTCTGCGATAGGGAAGTGTTGTTATTATTACCCCCATTTCACAGGTATAACGCAAGTTGCCTATGAAATTGTGTGGCTGAGTCAGGAACTGAATCCAGATTTCCTGCCTCCCAGTGCAATCCTTTAACTGCAAGACGATCCTTGGGTCTTTACCACAAGCATGTCCTGAGTAGCAGTGCTGTAAATCAAGTTTGGTTTTTGGCAAATGGTGGCCCTTGCAGTCTTTTAATGCTGCCTCTCTATTACGTATAAGGCAAAGTGATACGTAGCCGTTCTATACTGCATTACAGTGGTGCAACTCTTGATACTACCGATCCCATCATGCAATTCTCTGTCTCGGTCAGAATGGTAGGCTGCTGGTAGGGGTGTTGCATGCTGGGGCACGTAGTCTCCCCCTTCGTAAAAGTGTGGGTGGCTTGTGTGTGCTCTATTTGATGCAGGCTAGGTGTGGCCATTGAACTGCCAGCGTTCTCCCCAGTTGATCAAAGTTTGAGGTGCCCCCACTCTTAATTCTATCTATCTATAGAATCAGAAATTGAAGATATAATTTGGTCTCTTCATTTTGTCGATCCCCTAATCGGTATCTTACAGTGATATCCGGTTAGAAATGCTGTAATCTAAGCAACCCTTAGTACTGTATATGACTTTAATTAGGATTCAATTTAGATTTAAGATAACTATTGCATGTTTACTAAATACCAATTAATTATTGAAAACATATTTGTTGAGGCCTAAGGCCAATGCAATAGATATGTATCTAGCCATTGTTAAACCTTAATAAAGATGTGTTTAACAAACCATTAGCCTTCAGTATACAATAACTATTCTGTTCAGATTAAATGAAGTGATTAGCTGAGGATATATTGCACATAACTGCAGTGATGACTCAGTGATGTAACGGAGGGTCTAGGGAATGGCATGAGATTGAGATGGGTTTCTCTTGATGTAGTGACTCAGTTTTCTTAAGACAGAAAAAGGAACTAAAGCTGTCAGCAATATGGGAGCAGATCCCTAGCTCTTTGCCCAGCCTTCATGCAGGTGAAACTCCAACAGCTTCTACAGAAGTTTGCAGGGGTGAAAGCTGAGTCAAGGGCTTTAGCTCTGGCCCATTGATTCCACTTCCAGGGTCGTGGAAAGTGAAATTGAGAATTTCAGTTCAATCTGCCCGTACTATGGCAGAGTCGACTTCATCCTCAGCACATCATAATCCATTTATTGGGTGGTCTGAGCTGTAAGCAGTATTTGGTGTCTTTCTTAACTGAGGAACATTTATATGTCCTCTATGTTAAATTCAGCCAGCTGATAGAACATTGGTTTCAGACTCTGCCTATCAGTGGTGTTAGAAGGAAAGTAGGATTGTCGCAAACAATGACTTTCTTTATCCCTTTGCATTTTAGTCCCATGGCATGAAGGTCAGGAGGAACGCAGATTTATTAAAGCATAAACAAACTGTGTAAATGCTTATGGTAATTCCACTTCCGCTAAAAATATCGGTTATTTTTAAAGCTACTTTAAATTATCTCCTTTCTAATGAAAACCCACATGTAATCTGTTAGTGAGCGATGTCTGTTGAACCATGAATTATTCAAAGAAGTCTCTGTTCTGTTATCTAGAGTCTCTGGAGATTATGCCCACCATTGTCCAATGTGATGGGTCATTATGCACTCTGTGAATTTAATCTTTTAGGCTATCCAGCAGCACAGAAAAAAATGTATGAATAACAATTTTCCTGTAATAACCTTCAACTAACCTTTCAACCAGAGTGAGTAATTCCAATCCTATTTTCACATCAATAGAAGAGTCAAAGCTAGGCAATTATCTCTTATCTGTTCCATAACCCTCCCCCTTTAATTTTTAAAAAGGATGTTAAAGTACTTACTGGAGGCAAGAAGAAGAAAGATGGCTGGAATTAAGTATGGACGAATTTTGATGAACAGTGATAAAGGTGGGTTTTAGATCATTTCCCCCCCATTCCTCTATTTTTAGTGGCACACCAGTTGCCTCGCTCAGGTCCCTAATGAAGGAAAAGGAAAAATAACCTTCAAATCACCATAGCCCTAACCCTCTTGCCCTTAATCGATTAGGAACATTTTACCGCACTGGGGGATGTATTTCTGCTCAGATATATTTTTGTGTGCCAGACGCTGGGAATGGGCGACAGGGGATGGATCACTTGGTGATTACCGGTTCTGTTAATTCCTTCTGAAGCACCTGGCGTTGGCCACTATCAGATCACAGGATATTGGGCTAGATGGACCTTTGGTCTGACCCAGTGTGTCCGTCTCATTTGATTTGTTCAAATCAGGGGCAGCAGAGAGTGACCCGGAAGTAAATAAGTTCCCTTTTTCACTGTGACATTTAGATTCATAGGGTATTAAAGCAGCCATTTTTGTAACTCTGTAAAGAAAAAATACACACACCCCAGTTGCCAGTTACGGAGTTTGAGAATTGTGAGGGAGAGAAGAATTCTTCTGTCTAGAAGAGGCCTCTGGCCTGTTCAATAACAAAGCCCTGCCCTGTTATTATGTATTGCCATCGCATCCAGGAGCCCTAGTAATAGACTCCATTGTTCTAGGTGCTGTACAAACCCTATGTTAAATAGGCTCCACAGTGGGTCATTTTAAGGCTGGACACACCCCAAAAGAGGTCAAATTTTTTCCTCTTTTCCCCAGCTGAAATTCTAGCCTGACTCCTCTATTGATCACTCCTAAGCAGGAGGGCTCAATAAAGTTGCCCCTTCAATAACATCTTTGTTGCTGCGACAAGATTTGGCCTGAATGGTATAACTACCATAGGCGGTAAGCTGTCTTTGCACTTGTATAGTGCCCTTCATCTTAGGACGCCAAAGACATGTGTAGGTATTAACTTACACTCCTGTGAGCCAGGCAAGAATATTATATTACTTGCTACTTTGCACATGGGGAAGTCGAGGCACTAGAGACATCAAGGTCCAGAGCCTCGTATTTAGGCATCCAACTCCCATTGAAATCAAGAGGCCTACATGACTTGTTCAAGTACATCAGCAGCAGATCTGGAAGTAGAACTTGGGTTTGCTGACTCTTTGCCATGACCAGTAGGCAACGCTCCCTCCCAGGCTCCATCTCCACCTGGAGCTGGGGGTGATATTCCCACCTCACACAGACAGACTCCTCCTAGCAGTCCTCGAGCGAGGGCACTCAGGATAGTAGTGTAGCCGTGGTAGCTCAGGCAGTTGCGGCTGGGGCTAGCCACTCTGAGTACAGACCCAACTGAACCCCATGGCTATGTACTTGAGGTGGCTAGCCTATGCTGCTGCTGCCCATGCGACCACGGCTATATTACTATTGGTTTTACATAGTATAGACGTATCCAGTTCAGTATGACCAGAACGACGGTGGGAAATGCTGCTTCGCCCAGAGCTCAAAGCATTAACTCCCAATGCATTTTTTGTCTACCCTGCCAAAAAAAAAAAAAAAAAAAGGTATGTTCTTAACTCAGGTGAGCTAGTGAGCTAAATCGGGTTAAAACAGCCATGGAAACAGGACAACTCAACTTTTAACTCAGGTTAGCAGTTAACCCAGGTTCCCTAACCCAAATGAATCCCATGGCTGCGAACCCAAGTGAAAAGCTGAGTTGCCATATCTTCACTGATATTTTAACCTGCGCGAGCTGGCCCGGGTGAAGAACAGTGTAGATACACCCGTAGCAGCTCAGAGTTAGAGAGAAAGTTCAGGGTTCTCAGAAATACTGATACCCTGTATGTCTACTTCAGGGGTTATCCAGGCGCGACAGAGGTGGCTCCCACCTAGGCATTTTATGGACCGACTCGTGACTCAGGCATACTGCGTCTGCTGGAGTTACGCACACCTACAAAGGCACAATGCAAAACTGACAGTTATACTTGAGGGTGTCAGTTATACAGAGGGGTCAGCTGGTGTCTAGTGCATTGAGCATGGGGATGACTAACAGCTCCCGAATGCTAATCCTGGCTTTGCCGCTGACTCTCTGTGGCCTTGAGTTAATCAGGCCCAGATCCTCAAAAGGCATTTAGGCGGTAGGTGTTGTGTGAATTTGCCCGTTAACCCGGCAAGTCCTCGTTGCAGCAGGTGCAGACGTGACGTGTGCCAAGGCTGTGTTTGTTGTAAAAGGGAAGTGCTAGCATATCACCATCTGTTTTTATTTTAGCTCGCTCCGTTGGACACCGCACCAGTGATGTTTGAAGGTCAGAGGTTTACAATGATAAGTGAAGAATGAATAAGAAAATTGCCCACATCAAAATCTCCAGTGGCAACTTATATCAGCTGCATGCCGGAAAAATCTCTCCACGGTTCAGGAAGAGACGTTTCATTGGTGAGCGAGTCGCCGTCTAGCGGAATGAGTCGTTGACTGGGAATTGGAACCATCTTTGTTCTAGTCCTGATTCTGACACTAACTGTTCCTAGACTCTGTGGGGTTAAAGACATCCACTACTCACCGTTCCCAAAACTGTAAAATGGGGCTTGTGAGGCTGAACTAGACAACGGGCCTGAGCCCATTGAAGTGAGAACAAAGCTCCCATTGACTTTTCTGGATTCAGGAGCAGAATATTCATAAAATATTCTACACATGCTAATTATTTATAGGTTCATGGATTCCAAGGCCAGAAAGGACCACTGATCATCTAGGCTGACCTCCTGCAGAACACAGGCCAGAGGACTTCCCCAAACTAATCCCTAGAGCAGATCTTTTAGAGAAACATCCCATCTTGATTTTAAAATGGCCAGTGATGGAGAATCCCTGGCAACCCTTGTTCCAATGGTTAATTATGCTCACCATTAAAAATTTATTCCTGATTTCCAGTCTGAATTTGATGAGCAATTATTATTGTTGTTACGAGTTCTGAAATGGTGGGGAGCAGAATCTAATACCTCCCTCCAGGAGCGGCGGAAGTTCCCTATAAGTGGGCGGGGGACCACCAGCGCCCAAACCATGGCCCTACCCCTCCCGTGGCCCCTTGCACCCGAGGTCCCGACCCCGCGCCTCCTCTTCCCCCCAAGGCCCCACCTCCGCGCCTCCTCTCCCCCCCGAGGCCCCACCCCTGCACCTCCTCTCCCCCCCCAGACCCCCGCCCCCGCTCACTCTTCTCCACCCCCTACGCCGTTGCTCGTCCTTACAGCCAATAAAAAGTGATTGGGACATGGCCCCCTGGCCCCCGCCCCCCCGCATTCCAGTACCCCATCTCCTGCTACTTATTCCTAGGCCAAGCATTCAAATTTCTGACATTAACCCTGTCTGAGACCCCAGACCATTACCCTTCTGAGATTGATGCACTGAGTATCATACAGCTTGCTGGGTTTGGATCTTTCAGATGGTCCTTAAAAACTAAGGTCCTGACTGCTTTGTGTGGGCATTACAAATACCATGGCACAATGGTTTTAGCGAGACTTTGCTCTGTGTCCTTGGCCTGCATTTCCCCTCTCCTCTGTATGTTGGCTGAAGTTCTCTAACGTAGGGGATTGGGTACTGCCTTTGGGACACCTTCAGGATTAAACACTCTATATAAATACAAACCAGAAAGGACGCATGGTCTAGTGTTTAAAGCACAGGAGTCAGTGTCAGCCAACATGTCCTTCTAAGCTGTGGCAGACTAGCTGTGTGTCTTTGGCCAAGAGACTTCACATCTCTGTACCTCAGTTTCCCCACATGTAAAATGGGGAATAATAAAAGTACCGTCAAAGATATTGGGACATTACATTAATTAATGCTTTGACAGTGCTGTGAGATCCTGCAATGAAAGAGCTATGTGAGTGTGGACTATTGGTACAGAGTTATGACAGGGTACAGATGAGTGGCATTCAGATCTTTGTCACAACCAGACTGAACTGTCTTCTTCAGGGTGGGGTTGTCAGTGAGCATCGGCCTGGGTGCTGGTTCAAACCTTTCGAACAGGGTCACTGCTCTGCAGGATGTGTTGCGTGTCTGTGATCAAACTAAAATTCCACAGGATCAAAGTCATGTGCCCCACACTGTAGCTGCTATTCTGGAGGTGAAAAACCTCACATCCTACCCACCGACCCCTGGTGGGCACCCAAAAGTCATTTCTAACATAACGTTGCTCCACGGTAAACTCAGAATGGCTGTTGTGGAAAAGACGCCCTTTGTTTGTTCCCTGAAATAGATCCTCAGAGTCAAGGTTGAATCACGGGCAGAGCAGTGAGAGAAAGCTACAACAGCCCATTCCATAGCAGGCCTGGGGATAAAAAAGGGTGGTTTTCTTTACCGCCTCCTCCCAAGTGTTACTGCTTCCAACTCAGCAGCCTCCATAAATGCAAATATCCTTCCCAAGCAAGTGTATAAAATTGCCCTATTTGCACTTGCTATTTCCTCCAAGAAGAGAAATATCACTGAACTCATCTGGTATGTATTGCTGGAATTCTGCCGCTGAAAGGCTTACATTTGAAATTCTAATGCTGAAAATATCCCTCTTAATCGGAACTGTAATTTCATGGCCAAAACACCCCACTGTTTTATGAAGAATGGCTACCAGGAAACAAGACGAGCATTGCACTGAACATTAATTGTATCAGTGCTCAGGCATTTAGGAGAGTGGCAGGGACTTCTTAGAGCAAAGCAATCCAGAGTTCTGGGGACAGTCATCTTGAAGAATGCTGGAAGTAGATGAGAGCAGCTACTTGCCGCCAGCTGGCACATTGTCGTGCACAGTATAAATGCGTGCCATTGTTCAGGCGCCTTTCACCACAGCGCCAGCAAGCAGAAAATGAACTGCAGCTCGGAGGTGAACCAACAAAATAAGGCTGCTCGCTGCTGGCATCTGGCAGGTAGCACAGTGCCCTCCTTGTCATTAACCACTGGAGGGAGACTTGCAAACCTGCCAGGGTAACCCACTGTCCCCGTCCTTTGCCCCTGCGATTGAGCAGACCGGAGAATTCCATACACTGCACTGGCCCATCAGAGAAACAGGAGCTCAGCTGGTCCCGAAAAGTGGAATTCTGCAAAGGCTGATTAAGGGCCCTGTCCTGCCAGGTGCAGAGCACATCCTGAGCAGGGCTCACTGCCCTTAGGGAAGCGCTCGGCATGCTGGGAAATCAGCCCACAAGTTGTGGGGGAAGGCAAGAAACTGAGGGCTTGCTTCAAGGGGGAAGCGCCATCCCAGTCACTGCCAAAGCCCTGCTATTGCTGGAGATGGGATTTTCCTTCATGGAGAGTCCTCGGAAACCTCCCCATGTAACATTACGGCTCATGCCCCAGCTCTACGGGCCCTTGTGACATGCTGTTACTAGGAGACAATTGCCACGCAGTGCAGTTGTGTTCCTGTACTTGTGGAGGATTGACATGGTTTTCCTGAGTTGGGCCAGCTGTAAACAGTCTTAGGAAGTCAAGAGATTGATGCAGATTTACACCAACTGGGTCTGAGAACCTGGCTCATTATTTGTTAGGGAAGGTACGCCCACATCTGGAATACTGCGTACAGATGTGGTCTCCTCATCTCTAAAAAAGATATATTGGCATTAGAAAAGGTTCAGAGAAGGGCAACTAAAATGATTAGGGGTTTGGAACGGGCCCCATATGAGGAGAGATTAAAGAGGCTAGGACTTTTCAGCTTGGAAACAAGGAGACTAAGGGGGGATATGATAGAGGTATATAAAATTATGAGTGGTGTGGAGAAAGTGAATAAGGAAAAGTTATGGTTTACTTGTTCCCATAATATAAGGACTAGGGGCCACCAAATGAAATTAATGGGCAGCAGGTTTAAAACAAATAAAAGGAAGTTCTTCTTCACATAGCGCACAGTCAATCTGTGGAACTCCTTGCCTGAGGAGGCTGCAAAGGCTAGGACTGTAACAGGGTTTAAAAGAGAACTGGATAAATGCATGGAGGTTAAGTCCATTAATGGCTATTAGCCAGGATGGGTGAGGAATGGTGTCCTTAGCCTCTGATTGTCAGAGGGTGGAGATGGATGGCAGGAGAGAGATCACTTGATCCTTACCTGTTAGGCTCACTCCCTCTGGGGCACCTGGCATTGGCCACTGTCGGTGGACACGATACTGGGCTAGATGGGCCTTTGGTCTGACCCAGTATGGCGGTTCTTATGTTCTTATGCTGATATTCAGGCCTGTCCTTTTGCGGAGATTCTTCTAAAACAATGTTATATACATCGAAACCATCCAGCCTCGGCCCAAACGTAGCTAGAGGCAACCTCCTGCCCACCCAAATGGGAGCCAAGTGCAAACATCTCACAGCGAATGTAGCCTTTCCTGGGCCTGAAATATTTGGTGCGAGCTTTCGCTGTCTACACGCGAGTGCTGAAAGCGCTTTGGCGCAACCTGCTTGTTTTTAATATTGGGAAAACTGTCCAGGTTCGTGCCATTTTAAACACATTTCAGATGGTCTGAGGTGGTTAAAAGCACGCCCCAGATAGATTATGGCATGTCTAATGTATGGTAGTGGCTGTCTAGCCAGCTAGAAATGTCTCAGCCAAGTCCGAGTTCTCTATACATTGTTTGTTAGGCTGGGCTACGCTACAGAGTTTGCAGCTGCGTGGTTAGTACAGATGCTCTAAGCCCAGGGCCGGCGCGCCCACTAGGCGATCCTAGGCTGTCGCCTAGGGTGCCAGGAGCTGGGGGGCAGGTGGCTGCGGCTGCCTCCTGCCCTCCCAGCTCAAGGGCTGAGCCGGGAGCCGGGGGGGGGTGGCTGGCCACGGCTGCCGCCCGCCTCCCACCTCTGTGGCTCAGCCGGGAGCAGGGGGTGGGGGCGGCTGGCTGCGGCTGCCTCCCGCCTCTGTGGCTCAGCCGGGAGCCGGGGCGGGGGGGCGGGGGAGGGCGGCTAGCCTGCTGCTGCCACCGCCCGCTCCCGGCTGAGCTGCGGAGCTGGGAGGGCGGGCAGCTGGTCGCGGCTGCCTCCTGCCCTCCCAGCTCCGTGGCTGAGCCGGGAGGGGGGAGGGGTGGCTGGCCGCGGGCAGGGGGCTGAGCTGTGGCCCGCAGGGGGTGGGGAGGCTGGCTGCCACAGGAGGTGGTGTTAGGTGTGGGGGAGGGCGCAGGGGGGGTGTTAGCTGGGGGGAGGGTGCAGGGGGGCGGTTTTAGCTGGGGGGAGGGCATGGGGGGTGGTGTTAGCTGGGGAGGGCGCAGGGGGGGCGGTGTTAGCTGGGGGGGAGAGCGTGGGGGGGGGCGCAGAACTGGTGCAAGGAAGTTTCACCTAGGGCACAAAACTTCCTTGCACCGGCCCTGTCTAGGCCAATGGGAGAGAACTCTTCCATCGACTTAATTACGCCAGGCCCTGTGAGTGGCGGTAGCTCTGTCGGCAGGAGAAGCTCTCCCGCTGACCGAGCCCAGTCCAAACTGGCGCTCAGGTCGGTGTAACTTACGTCTCTCAGGGGGGTGGTTTATTCACATCCCTGAGCGACGTAACTTACCCCGACGTAAGATGTAGCGTGTACATAGCCTGGGTCTCCCATAGCAGAGCTAGCCGTGGGACCACAATCTTCTGAAAATCGATTCCAAAGAAATCAACAAACAGAATAGAGTGACAAACAAAACGTTTCCAAAACCAAAACTTTCTCTTGTTTGCTAAGAAACAAAATGCAATTTTCTATTGATTGGTTTGCAAATAAATTGCTGCATTTGCGAACTAATTGACTATGAGCATTCATGAGCCCTCACTGTCTATCTCCTGGGACAACACAGACTTAATTTTGGAATCAGGTTGCCAGTGCACATAGGAAATTCACATTAATGTTTCCAGACTACACCCATGAACACTGGCGTTCTAGACAGATGAACTCAAAATCCACTCAGCTTGGGAAACATGATTTTAGACGCTGGATATCAGCTTCCGCCTGTGGGGATGAAGAAAATGTGCAACAGTTGCGGTCCTATGTGGGGTGGGGGAATTGTACGTTTGCTTCCTTTTTTTCATTTATTTAGTGCTCAGTAAAAGTGCTGGATTCTAGTTACTAGTGCCAGAAATCCGGTAGTTAGCCACAGAGCAAGCAGTCGTATGGCTCAGCAGCAGAGGCATTCCCACACCGGCCTACCAGCATGCCTCACCCTTATTCTAGCCGGACTAATGCTCGGGGTGAGAACGCTGATAATGCTTTAGACTGAATAGGCCCGGGCGCTACACCCACTTATAGCCTGAGCCCAAGCCTACCCATGTCAATGCAAAGAAGCCTGTTGACTCCAACGGGGGCTTTGGATTAGGCCCTGACTCATCACTGTCCAGACTCTTGCCTCATCACGCAATTATTGCCATGGCGAAAAGTAACTCAGCCTTTTGCACAATGCATAAAAAACAGTGGGAGTCAATGGGATTTGGAACAGGCCCCAAAGTGACTAATTCCAGTGTCTAAAACAGAGACCCAATGAAGGTCTGAGGACACCCATCTTTCCATACACAACAGGCTGTTTCCCAGGCCTGATTTACATTTGCATGGAAAAGTGAAACGTCCCAAACGGTCCCAGCTGCTTGTGAAGCTCATGGGCCTCACTGGGGTGGGAGGCGTACGAGGGTTGTGGCAGATGTGGCAAATTCCTGCAGTATCCTGGACAAATCTTAGGGGTTTAAGTTTAAGTATTTCAGGAGGGCATTGGATTAAAAAGGCAAATGCTTATGTGGTGTTGTGGAATCGTGTGCAACATCTCTAGGGGGAGACATGACTCATGTTAAGCCTGGGAAGCGTTAAGAGTTTCAAAGGACTAGTTGAAATTACGTACCCCATCCGGTGCAAGAACGCAGCCTTTTGAAGAGGACCCTTGTCTGCTGATTACCTGTCATGCGAAGACAAGATCAGAGGCCCAAAACAGTATAAAGGAGTCACTGGCAGATCCATGGGAATGCTTATCTGGAGCCAAGGCGGGGAACCGTGCAGCTCGGAAATGCCCTAGTCAGGAGGGAGGGACGTGCGTGTCTCTGCCCAAGAGAGGAGATAGCTAAGAAGCCAGAAGCCAGAGGGTGGGACCACGCAGGGGGTTGCCCTGACCTGTGAGAGTGGTTTCCTCAGAAGTTGTATTGATACAGAGCTGTAAGCTCTTCAGGGCAGGGATCACATCTGTCGGTGTGTGTTTGCACAGTGCCACACAACGGGGCACCAGGCTGGACAGGGCCATTCAGGTGCCACCTGAATACCAATAATCATTACAACAAGAGCCTCTGAGTGGCCCTGGATTTGGAGACGAGGTGGTCTTCTTGGCTACAGACTTCTTAAGCGACAGGATGGAAACATTAAGCATAAATGCTAGTTCTCAGTATGGAAAGAGACCCGTAGGATTTGTCCCAGGAGAGTTGTTGTTCAATATATTTATTAATGTCCTGGAAAAAGGGATGACTAGAGAAGTGGTAATATTTCCTGACCATACATTATTTAGATCAGTCATGACTAGGGAAGAGTGTGATGAAGTCTGATAAAAAGGTAAGTCTTATTAGGGCAAGACTGCAGATGAAATTCAAAGGCGAGGAGCCCGAAGTAATGCAGATCAGAAAACAGTTTAAACTACCACAACCCGCTGAAGGGTTCTGAATCAGTTGTAAGCTCTCAGGAAAAAAGAAAACTAGAATCACCGTGCACAGCTGAATGAAGACATCAACTCAATACACAACAGGGCTCCGGAAAGCCAATTCAGACTTGGCTGTATTAGAGAAGGGGATAGAGAAGGCATAAGGCATTATAATGTTACCTCCTTCCCAGATCCTGTGTGGAAATCCTGGGGGAGAGCAACACCCTATATACTCCACCCTGTCCCCAAACCTCTGCAGATTTCCCTCGTAGAGCCCCAGAGAGTGAGGAAGACGGACCTTTCCTTCACGGCAGTTCCGAGTACCACACATGGATTTGTAAGGAGCCAATTCCAGAGAGGGTTAATATTTCAAAAATGGGCTTACCGAGCTTTGCAGCTGATGCTATACAATCCTGTAGTCTATTTTCTGTAATAACTTGCAGTCTGAAAAAAAAATGTGTTTCTTCTGATTCTTACCCTTGTAAAAAAAAATTGGCTAAAGAAATTCTGCAGTAATGATCCAACCTTCTACATCCCAAAGGAATACTACTGCAGTGTTTGGGGCCAATCAAGTTCACTACTGGGGCCAGATCATCATCCCCACCACAATGGTTCACATCGATAAAGCCAGGTGAACGGGCCCCTTCAGAATCCTGCCCGACATAGGGAATCCACAGGTGACGCAGAGCGGATTTAACAGCTTATCCTCCAGCACACGGGGTCCATCTAGTGGAAAGGGCATCCCTACATCATGGCAAATTCTAGATTTCAGAATGACCCCCTATTGGCTGAGGGACACTGGAATAACTTAGAGTAGGCTGAGAAGTGATCGATCTTTCATTGGGGACCTGGACTAGCACTGATTGGTCCCAGAATCTGGGACTAGCCAACAAGGGGTCTTATAGGCACCATCACTCTATGCCATCCCACCCTCCCTGTGCTCCGACTGGAGGATCTGACCCTACAATGTTTTCATTTATTAATATAATTACCACTACTATTGTTAATAAAGGAAAGTCGCAGAAAAGAAATACAAGCTTTTTCCAGACTGTGTATGCCTTGTCAACTCACAAAACCAATATTTTACACAAATTCTGTATGGGTTTCCAGTAGCCAGCATTTGTGAGAGGCAGCTAATTTACCCTCTGAATGATCAGCACTACTTCTCCCCTCTTGTTTTAATTTCCAGGAGGTTTTGGTCATTTGCATCGGTTGGTGTAGTATAAACCCTAATGAGGTAGAGAAGATAAACATTTTGTCAGCGCTGACAAAGGTGAGCTTTTATTAAAACAAAAAAATTAATTGGGACAGCTTCCAACGGAAACCTTTTGATGAATGAGAGAGCACAGTGGGAAAGCAGGTGTACTTATCCACCAAATGATAGTCATCTAAAATGGACTGGAAGCAGGTAATTTTAGAGACAATGATTTAGAGCGAAGCAGAGAGAGGATTTCAGATACCATAGTGCCTAGTCCCCATGATGCTCATTAAGGGTCTACAGATTGCATTTCCCATCTCCCTGCTAGCCCTCCAAAGTGCCTGTTATTAATTCATAAAAACATTGCAAGAGAGATTGAGTCCAATGATTACCGGAGCAGGCAAACACAAGAGATAGTAAAATATTCTGTCTCTCTCTATCAAGGCTCTCTGAGCACACACAAAAAAAAAATGTTGTGAAATATTAATCAGTGCTATTTGCCCCTGGGCAGAAGATGGGAAACAGTGCAATCAATGTAGCAAGCGCTTTCCCGGTGACATCTATTTGAGAAGCTGATTACTGTGGGTAAACATAACTAAATATTCTGGATCTTTGGATTTCACCTCTAGTGTCAGCGCTAAAATCCGATTCCCTTATCATCACTCCACAGGCAAACCCCCTAGGGAATCCAGCAATGATGCTCTCACTATATTTGGCTGAATGAAGTGCAGAGGGACAATGCCTGATATGGATTGCTTCAATTACATTAAAAACATTAGCTTTGGGGATGATTGTATGAAAGGAGGTTGCGGCAGCCTGGGCAGCTCAAGGAATTTATTGGCTGTTAGGATCCCTGAAAGTGTAACTAATGGATTGAGGACACATAGGGAGTGCAAACAATTAATAGAAAATTACCAGAAAGCAGCACATTAGCATCATTACAGACAGATCTATAAGTGCCGTCCCTTGAGTCCACAGCCAGCACAAAAGTTTATTGGCAAAAAATTCCTCCCGACATGTTAATGTTGGAGGGTATGCTAAGGATGCCTATAGTGCCTGTAGCAATAACACCGCGCTCCTAATGAAGCTTTCACCACTAAGGTTGCTGTTAATTAGCTGTGTAGTTTAATCTAATTGTTTCAAATATAATTGAATTTAATAGAACCATCCATGTAGTTATTTCTCCATAACTATTGGATGAACAGGAGCCGGAGCTGCAAGTTCTGGAATAAAAAAGAATCAGCTACCAAACGCGTAAATGAAGGGTTCTTTACGTGTCAATTAGGGAGCGGACTTTGAGTCCCAGGGGTAGGGAGTTGGAAGCCTGGTGTTACTGGACCTGCAAACTCCCACCTCCCATTGACCTCAGGCAGGGAGGTGTTATTGGGTCCAGGTGGGGAGGGCTGGCGTGGGCAGCTCCCACCACGGCTAATGCAATCCCACGCCTACAGAGGGTGTGCATGCAGGCAGATGGCGGGATGCACTTTGCACAAGGTTGGGACATAAACTCAAACACAGCCTAGGGGGCGGGCTGTGCCAGCAGGGCATAGGCCTGCTTTGGGGTCCGCACGTGGCTGCGTTGCCCCAGGTTTTGCTCAGGGAGCTATTGCCCTTTGGGTAGGGGTGGAGCTTCCTGATGCTGCTCAGGACAGGAAGGGAGCACACACACGGTACCACCACTCAGCATGACTAGCCATCTCTACAGTACGATGCAGGAGTGATTGTTCCAAGCCCCCCAACCACCTTTCGGGAGGCCTGCACTCAGCCAGGAGCTGCGTCCTCACTCAAGAAAGCATGGGGACTGCAGTTTTACCTGGGTTCCTTGCGCCATCCCTCCAGCCCCAGTGCCAAGTGCAAGCGTCTGGCACACGACGGTGCCCCAGGGCTCACGTCCACACTCATTCAGCCACCTCACAACCCCTAAATCAAATCCTTTTGCGGTGTTCCTGGTGCATGTCATAGTGATCAGGAGCACATAATGCTAGATAGATGCTAATATCTACAGAGGTGGTGTCAATTGTTCCTCACCTTCACCTTCACGATAGTCTCCTGGCAGGAATGGATTTTCAGGAGAGTTGGTTGGAAAATGATTCCCCCACCCCCATAAAAAAATTCAATGGAAACAAAAAAAAAAAAAAAAAAGACATTTTCATTGAAATTTTACTTTTACTTTTTTGGAGTTTTCATCAAAAAGGAAAACTTTGTTTCTTTGGAGGTTTTGGCAACCAAAATCAGGTATTTTCAGTTTTCCGATGAAAACTAACAATTTTCAATGAAATTAGAAGTTTTTTGGGGAAAACATCCATTTGGTCAGATATGAATTTTTTCAACCAGTTCTAGTTTTCCAGAAACTGCTAATTACTCACCATTCACTTTTTAACATTATTCCCGTCTAACACATCCAATTTCAACAGTGCTTTCAGGCATCCCGCTCTAAATCTCAGTGTAATGCGTTTCCAAACTGCTTTTCCAAAACGCCCACATGTGCAGGCAATAAAAAAAAAAAAGCATTACGAAAGGTAGGGGAGAGTGATATTGGGACCCTTTCATTGTCAAACTTTCCTGGCTTGGCGATAATACTAGAGTTGGTGCTAATAAGACCTGCCACAGTAATGAAGTTAAGTTGATGGTGGGGTGCAGAAGCGTGAGCCATTTTAAGGGCTGTTTCCACTAGCTCCACTGAACTGGCTCAGACATTGAGGACTGTCCCTGAACACAGGGACAAGGGCTAAAATTTTGCCCCCAACCCTTCTGACAAACCTACCCCTGAACTCCCCGATATTACAGTGACTCCATCTGGCAAAGCACTAATATTACACACTGTGAGCAGATCCACTGATGGGGCTACTCACAATGGAATTCCTCAAGGCGGGTAAACATAGGCATATAAATCAGTATAAATGGCCTTATTTTGTTCCCATCATTCCTAGCAGCACGGTGATCGTTCTGGGAATTACATCACACCACTGGCCACTGCCGACTGTCAAATGCTATTATCTCAAGTCGGGAAGTGTCACCTATCAGAGAATGAAACAGTGGGATAAAATGTGAGACAGAGAAATATGTAAGGGCGGTTAGATACCCAGTAAAAGAGGAATTTCTGTACAATATGTTCTTCTGTCTGGAGAGCAATACATTAAGGTGAAGAGCCAGGTTTTTGTGGGGGGGTTTATGTCTGAGATTCTTTTTTTAATTGTAACGTTAAAAACCACATTTCAAAACACAGATTACAGAGACCAAACCACCTATTGCCTTCAGTCAGTCAGACAGACAAGTGTGCTATTTCTGTTCTGCCTTAGAGTGAATTTAGACCCTTCCCCAAAGGAAGGCTCGTGATATTGCAAATCAATATGTCTGTATCCCAAGACTTACAGTAGTTTAGGAAATTCCCCGACCCAGCCAGGAAATATAAATTGGACTTTACACATGAATTGTTAGGGAAATTCGGAACACACTTCTGTCTGTTAGGATATTCAGAATACTACAGTGATGTGCACTCTATAAATTCTTTGACATACAGATCAAAACACTTTATGCTAAAGCGCAGAGGAAGATTTTTTGGAGGGGAGAGAGTTGTTTGTCTTTAAAATATTTGTACCATTTCAGCTGGACTGACGGGAAAATGATTCCCTGCATGAAAAAAGTATTCTTCTTACGCAACTTAAAATTTAAAACAAACCTGCAGTAAACAGCAATGGGCCCGTCTCAAGAGACTTGGAGATTCAGTTCAGTTCAGCTAAGTGGCTGAATGACTAAAACCAGGTCAGAAGAACTGGCTCTCATTGAAATCTGTAGTCCTTCTGGGTTCCAGTGGGGACAGCTATTCCCCTGGTATTTAGGTATTTCTGCCTCTGGTCCCTACAGGAAACATGGAGTCACATGTGGAGATAAAATATAATGGGGGCGGGGGAGGGGAAGTCATCCATTTTGATGCTAACAGAAGGCCCCATTCAGGCCTGTGCCACAGCTCTGGGGTGATTTGACTTTGGCCCAAGAGTTGCACCCAGTCCTAGAATCCCCCTGCCCCCTCCTGGGTGTATTTAATGAGCTGAAATAAACATTAAAAAATGGCTAACGCTGTTATAATATTCCAGATGTAATGGAGAGGAAAACAAGCCCATTCTGATGGACACATTTGTTGGCTCACCGTGAAATACACATTTTACTTCTAAGGGACACAAACCTGGGCCCATCGAAGGCCCATTGTGTGAACTGTAAATGCTCACCAGACATCACACTTTGCTCGCACACAGCACTGCCCATTAGGCGCTCGCCAAACATCAACGGACTACGCCTTACAGCAGCCTGGCGGAGACGGGAGGGAGTATCCCCACACAACTGACCAGCTCAGTAAATACTGGTAAATATTGACCAGCTCAGTAAATACTGGTAAATATTGACCAGCTCAGGTAAATACTCAGGTCCCAATGCTGAAACAGAAACTTTTGTGCAGATGCAGCACCCACCCAACGGCGCCCACTGTAAAATCGGGGCAAGAAACTGTAAGGTCTTCCTTAGACGATAATCTCAATGGGGCAGAGACCGTCTTTATTCTGTCTGTGTACAGCACCTTGCACAACGAGGCCCTGATCCCTAATTGGGGCCTCTTGGCAACTACTGCAAAATAACCAAGTGACTTGTCCAAGGTCCTACAGTACATCAGTGGGAGAGCCAGGAAAAGAACCTGACACATGGCAGACCCATTGTTTAAGCGCAAGGCCACCTTCCTCCCTTCCCCTGCCCTAATCCATCGCCTCGTCTCTCCCATGAGCTCATTCATCCTTGCACTTCCCTCCCAAGATCCTTTTGAATTCGGAACTCTATACCACGGGAAAGAAATGTTCCAGAATTACCCTAGAGTAGCCGTAAGTCCACATATGCAAATCCGGTCATTTGAAGAGCTGTGTTGATTCACATGCAGTTCCAAAATTATACATTCAAATGAGCTGTTCCTCTCTCTTTCAAGCGTAGCTGGCCACATTGAGAATCCACTTCTAGCTCCCCTCAGGGGCTCTCCTGTCTTTAAAGCACAGAAAGGCAGAGGGAACAATTCCACAGGATTCTATACTTGTTTAAGCAGTGTATGGCCTTTGTAGATTTTTGCCCAACTATGTCTTTTTTTCCCAAAGAAAAATATGGTATGTGCTTTTTAATAGGAGCAGAACAATCACTTCTCTACCTAGACCCCAACAAGCAGCAATAGCAGCACTCAAGGAATCTTGTGATTTGGTGGAAGCTACTTCATAAGCCTTCAGTGCTATGCTGGCTCTTTCTACCCCTTTCCATTTAAGACCATTTGCTGTGCTGGAGCATGGAAGGATGGTCCAAGTGGAAGGATGGTCCAGTGGTTAGGGCAGAAACCTCGGACCTGGGTTCAAATCCCCGCCTTCCATGGGCTTCCTGTTGACATTGGGCAAGTCACTTAGCCTCTCTGGGCCTCAGATAATAGCACTTCCCTACCACCGCACAGCGGTGTTGTGAGAATAAATGCATTAATGTGTGGGGTTGAAATAGTACAGTAACTGGGGACATATAAGTACCAGAGCAAAGAGGCCTAGTTTTCTCTCCAGCATCAATCATAAATACTTCAGAGAAACCATCAGCAAAAATATCATAAATCTTGTACCTAGGGGCAATTATTTCATGTGTCCCACAGTGATCAGCACATACCCTGGAGTACAGCACTTTGCTTACTCTTATCTTACTGTCTCGCATGACATTCTCATAAACAAACTAGGGAAATGCAACCTAGATGGAGCTACCATAAGGCGGGTGTATAACTGGTTGGAAAATTGTTCCCAGAGAGTAGTTATCAGTGGTTCACAGTCATGCTGGAAGGGCATAATGAGTGGGGTCCCGCAGGGATCAGTTCTGGGTCTGGTTTTGTTCAATATCTTCATCAGTAATTTGGATAATGGTATAGAGTACACTAATAAAGTTTGCGGATGATACCAAGTTGAGGGATTGCAAATGCTTTGGAGGATAGGATTAAAATTCAAAACGATCTGGACAAACTGAAGAAATGGTCTGAAGTAAATAGGATGAAATTCAATAAGGACAAATGCAAAGTACTCCACTTAGGAAAGAACAATCAGTTGCACCTATACAAAATGGGAAATGACTGCCTAGGAAGCAGTACTGCGGAAAGGGATCTGGGGGTCATAGTGGACCACAAGCTAAATATGAGTCAACAGTGTAACACTGTTGCAAAAAAGGCCAACATCATTCTGGGATGTATTAGCAGGAGTGTTGTAAGCAAGACATGAGAAGTAATTCTTCCGCTCTGCTCTGTGCTGATTAGGCCTCAGCTGGAGTATTGTGTCCAGTTCTGGGCGCCACATTTCAGGAAGGATGTGGACAAATTGGAGAGAGTTCAGAGAAGAGCAACAAAGATGATTAAAGATCTAGAAAACATGACCTATGAGGGAAGATTGAAAAAATTGGGTTTGTTTAGTCTGGGAAAGAGAAGACAGAGGGGACATGACAACAGTTCTCAAGTAGGTAAAACATTGTTACAAGGAGGAGGAAGAAAAGTGTTTTTTTTAACCTCTGAGGATAGGACAAGAAGCAATGGGCTTAAATTGCAGCAAGGGAGATTTAGGTTGGACATTAGGAAAAACTTCCTAACTGTCAGGATGGTTAAGCACTGGAATAAATTGCCTAGGGAAGTTGTGGAATCTCCATCATTGGAGATTTTTAAGAGCAGGTTAGACAAACACCTGTCAGGGATGGTCTAGATAATTAGTCCTGCCTTGAGTGCAGGGGACTGGACTAGATGACCTCTCAAGGTCCCTTCCAGTTCTATGATCTTACCAGACACAGCTATAAATATTGGGCCTGACCCTGGAGACCTCACTCTGGCAAATCAGTGGGAGTTCTGCCCGAGGAAGGCTTACAAAGGTGGGACCCCACTGTAAAATTATTCAGCCCTGCTTAAACCTCAGAAGCCCCCAATTAACTTCAGCGCTTCCAGCAGCAGCCGCGACAGGCCTTATTCTTCTGTCTTCATGGTCCAGGTTGTGTGATCCAAGATACTGGCCTAGGGGCACTCTTAATTAATTCCATTGTGGCCCAGATAAATGGGCAAGAGATGGTACTGGGCAAGGGCTTCAGTTTCCATTGTATCCTCACCCAAGCTATGCTCCTTCCCCAAGCAGTGCCAACCACTGTCTGGACAGTGCTGGCCATGCGCAGGTCCACAGAAGAGGGACAGTTTTGATCACTAACTCCCCTCCCCCAGGTGGACTCTTGTCCAATGGGAGCCTTGCTCTCCTGGGTTCCGCTGACAGAAACCGATATACAGGAACTCGAGGCTGAATACAGATCTCTGTTTGCATTGGCCAACTCTGTGCAAATTATCACACGGTTTGGGAGTTCAGCGGACTAGGTGGCATGAGCAATGAGCATTCAGGACAAATTCTGCAGTTCATTGTCTACTGCCCACTCAGCAGGGCTGGCGTCAGGAAGCCTCTCTTAGCAAGCATTTGCGTTCAAAGAATGACTTGTATAAATATATTTCCTAAACAAACAAGACCAACTGTGAGGTATTCCCCAAAGAAACTTTGGAAATCAGAATCTTGTTTGTATTAAAGAACATGGTATGCAAATGCAGCAGCTGTCTGAAGCTGTAAATAGCAATAGAGATGCATTTAATATCTACACGTGATGATCAAATGCAGTCTAGACAAAAACGCTTAAATCAGTTAGCGCCTGGTTTTTAAGAACTGAGTCTGAGACGGCTATTATTGCCACTAATAAAAAATCAGCCCCATTAACACAGATCTTAGAAGGGTTTTCATGATGCTCACGTAGTTGCAGAAATGACGAGAGTGAAAATCCAGAAGAAAAAGCTAAAATTAAAATGCTCTAGGAGAAGGGTACTGTATGAAACAAACTGCCTTGTTAGTGAGACTAAATGAACATCCAGTAAAATGACATTTGGCTTTTTAATGAATTCCACTTAAACAAATTCCTTTTCTGGGCAATAGACTTGTCACTCTTAGGTACTCTCTTTCCTGTTCAGTCATCAAATCTAATCTCATTACTGACAAATCTAAAAAAATTAGTCTAGAATTTTAGACTCTCATTCAGAGTCAGCCCAACAGCACAAAGTGATCCATAAATATTTCCATGAATCAAACCATGCTGGATTTTTCCTGCTGTTGTTTGTGGGCCCATTGTACTAATTATTCTCAAATATTCAGGTGACCACTGATTTCTTTGTTCAAGCATTGGTGAATCCCCAAAGCTTCCCTACATTTCTCATGAATGGATATTCATTGGAAAACTAATACCAGGGAACCCACTAGTTAATCAGTGAGGAGAAACAACACCATGGCACTGCAGTGACCAAACATGACAAATAATGAATTCTGCACAGAGGAAGCAAACAGTTCTCAGCCTATGGGAATGTTTCCAATTTGTTCACAAATTACTGGGAAAAATCTTATAAATTATGAATACGTTTGTAGGAAGTACAACCAATTCACAAATGATTTTCAAAACAAAACACAAACAAAAGGCTAAATTAATTGGATTTTTTTTCTCCAATTAACAATCTGACCAGTTCCAGATACAATGCAATAAGATTGAATGAGAGAAAAAAGGGTTAAAATACTCTGAACTCTGTTTATTAAAATCCTGTAGAAGGATCTGATTCATAAATTAAATGTCACTATTGAAGCTAATAGAATAAAAAGAAAGAAACTCACTGTTAACTAGAACTAGGCAGGAACTAGATTTTCCATTGGGTGGGAAATTCTTCAGTTTTGAAATTCTCTCTGTTCTGAAACAGAACAGAATTTTTAAAAAAATCAAAATTTCACATAAAACAAAATTTTTAAAAGTCATTTTCGGTCAAGCAAAACATTTCATTCTGACTCTGATCTTAAAAATATATAGTATAAAAGAAAAGAAATGAAACGTCCCATTCCAAAAATGGAAAAACAGAAAGTTTCAATTTCATTAAATCACTTTCCCCGCCCCTATTTTTAGCCTGAAAGAAAATTGTATCAAAATTAACATGTCTCCACGGAGTATTATACTTTCAATGAATTCACATATACGGCTGGAATTTTCTAAGCAGCCCTAATTTTAACTTTGACTTGTGTATTTTTCAGGAAAGTGTAGATAAGGAAGCACTGAAAATATCACTGCAATCTATTCATGAAATGAAACCTGGCTATGTCCTACTTTCAATGTCATTGTTACCAATTATGATTAATTTCACATTTTATAGGAAGTTCTAATCTTGTTGAGGCACCGTAATAAACAACTTGATGCCGCAAGGTGCAAAGTACCCTCAATGCTTACTGGGTTCAGTGGGAGTGGACAGCCTTCAGCACCTCAAACAAGTGTTCAGCATTTCTCAAGACCAAGCCCAAAATTTACACGGAGCCACCAGTCATAGATTTTTGAACTACATGCAGCTTTAAAATTCTATTCACACAACCAACATCACCTTTCACCTTCTTTACGTTTTGGGCTTGATGAGGGGAAATCATGCTGTACATTTCATTCACTCAAAAAAAAAAAAAATTGCCAGCAGCCACATGGAGGCTACAAATTGCTTGAACAGAAAGAGCACAGGCAGCTACAATGGAATTTGTTCAGCCATCAATTGCACATCGCTGGCAATGGCAATGAAGTGGCCTCAGGCAGCATATCATAATTCTGCCAAGGATTCTGCACAGCAGATGATGGGGAATCTGGCACGTTCAGGAGGCATTGTTCTGAAATTGATGTACCACCAGATTCCACAACAAATCATTGGCCTATTAAGGTCTTACATTTGATGCTAATGGTGCACTCGCTGCCAATTCAAACTCATATCTTCCTTGGAACAAATTAACTCTCTTGTTGTCTAACCTCCAGATGACTGAAATCAAACTTAAAATAAAAGCATATGTGAAAGGGATGAGTGAGAAGAAGCCAGAAGAACAGCCCAGCAACAGCTTAAGGAAAACAGCAAAGGAAATGACAACCGATGTCCTACCAAGGAATAACACGTTTCACCCATGTGTCCAGCAAAAGATCCGATTTGGGTGGTAATTTGGCCCTCTGTTTCCATTAAACATCTGAAAGGAGTTGGTAGAGTAGTGAGGTGGGATGGCTACCAGTACCTCAGCCCTTTGGAATCTGCTCACCCCTTCCTCAGCTTTATATAAGTAAACCTAGTGCTTAGGATGAGATGCCAGAAACTGAAGTCAGAGCAGGTGCAGCAAATAATTTCTCCGCACTGTCCTGCCAATGGAGCTGGTCAGGTAATATGCAATGAATAATTTATTTCAACACATTTCACACTGCTTTTTGAAGCAACGTACTCCACAAATGTTTATAATCCCTTTTTATGAAAGCTAGTCAAAAACGTTAATTTGATGAAAAACAGCATTTTTCAAACCAAAATCTTCTGTGAAAATTTTCAGAGGGGTAGCCATGTTAGTCTGGATCTGTAGAAGCGACAAAGGGTCCCGTGGCACCTTATAGACTAACAGAGGTGAAAAGTTGTGATTTGTTAACATTTTCCCCATTTTAGGTCAAAAAATGAATGATTGGAGTTTTGTTTCCTCCCTCCCTTCATTATTTTTTTTTAATGCAATAAAATGAATTGAGTCTGCGTTTGGGTTTTCTCACGTCTTCATTCTCCCTTTCAACCCCGCATCCTCATTTTTTCTTTTATCCACTCTGTAAATTTTCCAAATCCCCCATTTTGGGAAATTGAAAGTGGTAAAAGGAAAAATGAAACTCCATGCCATTCTGCAACATTTGAAAAGCTGGGGAAGCTTGAAAAGATACAGAGCAGATAAAGGCAAAAGAGGCGAGGGGAAACAAATCCTGGACATTTTTCACTTTATGACTTAAATGGGGAGAAAAACATGGGGTTAGAAGAGGGAAAACTATACATTTGAAATTAAAATATTTTTTGTAAAAAATATTTTGTAAAAAAAATTGAAAAAAGAATTGTTCCCTTTCAAATTGTGCAAGACAAAAACGATGGCGTTTCTCAACTAGTTCTACCTTTTATTTTTCAAAATCGAATTAGATGAGTAAATCCACACAATTTAAGTAACCTATTTTTTAAAGGTAATTATTCAATGGGGGGTAGATGGTGGAAGGAGGAAGAGAGAGAAATGAGATGTTTTTCCATCAAAACTAAATGAAATTTTATGATCATTTTTATTGTAGAATATTTTGTCAAGAAAAAGAAAAAAGAAAAATTTTGAACACGGAAATTGTTTTTACTTCTTTCCAACCCTTCCCGGCCTACCACTGAGCAGTTGATCTCCTCTGTGCTCTCAGCCCGGTCAACGGGACTATTCAGTGTGACCTAGCGGATACAGCACTGGGCTGGGACTCCGGAGACCTGGCTGCGATTCCCAGCTGTGCCACTGATCTGGTGGCTGACCGTGGACCTTTGCAGAATGCTGTGAGATCGACAGATGAGACGCACTAGGTAACAGTTAGTTGGTATTTGTGCAAGTAATGGCTCACCAATGGAAGAGAAGGGTTCACAATCTGGCCCTACACATGAAGTCAAAGACGGGCAAAACCATGGGAGGGCTGCATCTGTTCTCAGCCTGGTTCTACTAAACACAGACCTGGGTAGATTCAAATTCAAGTCCCATTTTATCCAAGTTTATCTAAAGTTTGGGTTTTATTCAGATGAATGGTTCCAGTTTGGGATCCCCATAAACAGACACGTTTCTAAGATTTTATAAAATATTTTCAAAATTACTCTTCTCTCATGCCTGTCTCCCTCACTACAGAGACTGCCCGATTGTATAAGGGAGGCACGCAGAGAGGAGATTTCAGTTGGAAAGCCCTTTGCAAATATTAGTTACTGCTTTGATTTGTGCTGAATAAAATGGCTCACTCTCCTTTCAGTAATCACCAGGCACTGCCATATGGGCTAGGGGAAATTTCAAGGGACAGAAGTAATAAGAACTAATTAACCTCTTGAAATTCACTTGTTACTGCTGGCCCAGGTGTTTCTTGCCCAAATTCGATCTGAGGCAGAGATTTTGCTTGATCTCCCTCTTCCTTGTCCCCTGCACAAGTGGCTGCAGATAAGGCAGTGGGAGCAGCTCCGGTACTTAAAGGAAATGTGGGGACACGCAGGGGATCAGACAGACAAAGCACTTCACATGGTCCACTACACCTTTAATGTACAGAAAGTAATTAAAATGGGAGGCACATTCATCATCAGTCAGTTTAGTTCAAAGTGCAGCTAGACTGTTTCTTCCTTATGCATGGATAACATGATGTGCATATCCATCATAAAACCTGCATTAAAAATTAGGCAAAGTTGTTAGTACATCACAGCAGACCAGATGGTTTATGCTCTGAAGTGTTTCAGGAACCTCATTTTATTATACATGAATGCCTCCTGTTGTAGGCCTGTGCTGATATTTTCATTAAACACACTCCACAAAGCATTACAGCTCTGTTGTCGTTTCATTCAGCACCAATGATTTCTTACACACAGGCTTTATGGTCACAGACCTGTCATGGCTGCCCTTCCAAGCAGCGCCAGACTCTAATCTCACAGATTGTTGTGAGCTCACTCTCTGTGTGTTACCTTGGACAGAGGCTGCATTAGCAACCTGCCCACCAACCAGCCAAGGATTTTTTAACAGTCTGGTTCCCCAATACCCTAGTGTCCCTGATCTTCACTTATCAGCTAAAACTCTTAAGCACAGCACAGCACTTCAAAAGTTTTACACCTCATGGGAGATGTGCGAGGTGTTTCAGAGATCTTTACATCATCCATCATGTTGCACAGAGGCTTTCGTGGCTTATCTCCTAATTTCCATTGCGTGCAGTGAATGCAGGTAGCAATCTAGGGTACAAAACCACTATCTACTACTCCAGGAGTAGTCAATGCTGTTGGTCAAGGTCCAAATGTCTTGGTCAAGGTATAGTCAAGGTCCAAACTCCAGAGAAAATTATAACAAAAAATAACAATGGCGATGATAATAAGTAAGTAAAAAGATTTCGCGATCTGTTCAAAAGCATTTGGCCGTGTGGAATTGGCCTGTGGTCCACCTATTGATGATCCCATACTACACCAAGTGGCAGGGCTGTTTTCCCCATCCACAGGTGTCGGAGCACAACAAATACTCCCAAAGTACCAGCTCTTCGGAAGATTTTGATTTATATTTTCCCTGAATGAAGCCAGTCCAATGATGTTAACAGGATAGCGTGATCAGCTCAGCAAAGGCTGCTGGAGCCGAATTAATTCCTGGGGTAACTCTGCTCACATCACTACATTTTGCTTAGTAAGCTGAACTAGATGAAATTTTTAGAAATTTGGGGGGGGGCATGGGGGAAAATGCAGATTAGGCATTTTGTAAATTCCTGTTGATTTCGCCAAATTGTTTTGGATAAAAAAACCCCACAACCCTGTTTCCCCCGCCCCCCCCCCCCCCGAAATGACTTTTCCTATAGACATTTCCCTTCATTTTATTTTTTAAATTAATTAATTAAATAAATAAATGGAGATATGCCAATCTCCTAGAACTGGAACGACCTTGAAAGGTCATCGAGTCCAGTCCCCTGCCTTCACTAGCAGGACCAAGTACTGTCCCCTGACAGATTTTTGCCCCAGATCCCTAAATGGCCCCCTCAAGGATTGAACTCACAACCCTGGGTTTAGCAGGCCAATGTTCAAACCACTGAGCTATCCCTCCCCCCAAAATTAAACAAAATACTGCTCAAAATTGAAACAAGATGAATTTTTCTTTCATTTTTTGGCATTGCAATGCCAGCAAATCAAACAAACAATCTATTATTCAGCCAGCTCTACTAAGAAGTGTAGCTACGGAGGAGGTAAGGGGAGACAATAGAACTCTTTGTAAAACCTTAATTTAAAATGGGATGTTTGGAATTCCATCATCTAAACTGTGGATGGCTGCAAAAACATTTGCCGCAATCATCCTGCCTGCTCTGACTCCCATTGGAATCAGTGTAGCATTTCCCTTCCAGGAGAGCAAGGGTCGGGGCTCAAAGCCCATTCGAGGGAGTGGGTGGGATTCCAGCAGCTCATATTCTCCATGAGCATTAAGAGCTCATGGTCTTAATGCTCTTTAGTGGGGACACACACAATCGATTCCATAAAATCGGGTTTTAAAATATCGACTTCTATAATTTCGACCTAATTCTGTAGTATAGCCATAGCCTTAAGGAGAATGCAAGGGTATTACATGCTGGGCCTAATGAAGTGAGGCTGAGGTGCTTAGGGAGTTAGTGTTTATAGTGCTAATGTCATCATGTCCCTCTGGGTCTGAGGAACACGCTCCAAAGAGCATCTTATCATAGAAGAGGGCAACTTATCTTCATGTCCTATCTCCTTTCCCCCTCTCTCCTGGACCGCCCTATGGGACACCAGATAAGCAGTACACTATTGATTGACACTAAGCGAACTGCAGCTAAACCCATAACTACAAACATTATTGTGAAGGCTTAAGAACTTGGGTCCTGATTCTGATCACACTTCCACTAGCTTTACAGAGGAGGGAATCCAGATGTACATTGGTGTAACTCAGAAGATAATCACATCCTTTGTATGTTTCCTTATCAAGAAAGCCCCCTATGGGAACCCTGTTTATTCAGTAAGGGACAAATCCAGGGCTTCGCAAAGGAGCTCCTTATGAACTAAGGGCCTCTCTCGCTTCTACTCTAAGCACAAGGTGCATTTCTTTGACCTGGCTTCTCTAACATGTACAAATGCGTAGATTATATATTTTAAAACATTCCAAAACACAACGTTCCCCTGCACACACATTTCTCCCTGGGGAGAGGATGAGAGAACAAACGTGACAGATGTTACTCTGATTGCTTAATGCACTGCTGGAAGGTGCTTAGATAGTATCGTGATGAGAGCTGTCTATCTGAGTTGGATTAGAATAGAAAGCGCATGCTCTGAGTAGCAAGGCTCAGGGTTGGACAGATGTGCAGGGGGTAGAAAGGAGAAATTCTCCCCATCAGGCAAAGGAGAAAACTGTTTTGCTGAATCAAGGCCTAAGTGTGTGCTGAATCCATCCCTACTCAGCCAAGCGCGTAAGCTGATGGGTTAGTCCCATTGCAAAGGCTAAGAAAACCAAAAAAAACCCCTAAATACTTTGCATTGCCCTAGCAGGTTCCAGCTAGAGATTCTCAAGCATTTCACAGATACTGAGGCCAACTTTCTCAGACATGGACCCTGATCTTGAGTGATTCTGTTGTTGAGTGCACAACCTGAGACACGAGGCCTGATTGGCAGAGGAGCCGAGCACCCCACGGTTTTCAGATGGAGTTGTGGCTGCTCACTAGCGCCACACTAACTCAGACTCCGGGCGATTCGTGTTGGATACCCTAAGACACCCGAAAGCAACACCCGCATCTGAAAATGTGAGTGAGCCTCTCAACCCCCTTGAGAGGTGGGGAAATATTAGGCTCATGCTATAGATGGAGAAAGAGCCACAGACAGGCTAAGTGACTTGCCTCAAGTGATGTAGGAAGTTAATGCTAGAGTCAGGAGATAAACGCGGGTCTCCCAAATACCAGGCCTGCTTTAGCCTCAGAAATCTCTCTTCGGCTTGGCCCCAAACCTACAAACAGACATGGCTGTACAGACATCTATGGGATGCCATCTGTTTGCAGGATTGGGGCTTTATTGTTCATGGACTGTCTCAAAGCAAATTAACCTGGGCCTCTGTAATTTAATGATAGCCTACATACAAATGGGTTTAAAAAAAAGAAAGAAATCACATTGATTTCTCTGTTGTAGCTGGTGTTTTTAATGTTTATGGTCACCTTAAAGGGGGGCCATAAACAGTTACATTCAATACGCGGTCCCCAACAAATCTGTTTAAATAAACCTGGCTTACCAACTGCCCCCTTTCAACACTCAATTTACTAGGCCATGCTCTGTACTTCACTTGTTCACTACACTGTGATGTTTTCTTTAAACAAGAACCGTGCATGTGTTCTTTCAGCCATTTAGAGTAACAGCTATTTGGCATTTTAGATTAAGTTTAGATTGGCTCAGGTCATGTGTGTTATAATTTAAAATTTGTTTTCTGAGCTCCGTAGTCCATTACCTCACTGCTGAGAACAATTCAGAATGATCACATTTGCTAAAACGAGCCCCAAGATTGAAGAAGGAAGAACAAAATAACATTTTATACCTAAGAAATAGTGATCCCTTCAGGTCAAAGTTAAGATGCGTTGGCAGCAAGGAATGCCATGGAGCTGCAAAGTCTGTGTTATGGCTGAAGATAATACAATAGAGGATAATAAAGAGTGCAATGAATTCCAGAACAATGATTTGATTCCCCCCCCCCCACGCGTAATTTTCTTTAGCAGCTAAAATAAACAACTTACATTGGATTGTTTACCTCCCTGACCCCAGTTTGTGCTACCTCAAACTTTATGAGTTCCCTGGCAGAAACAAAAACAAACAAACAAAAAGCTTTATTGGGGGAAAAAAGAGTAATGCATAAGACACTGAGTCACTGTCGATTCCTAGAACAATTATCCCCAGTGAGTAACTCAAATGAAGACGGGGGCATAGTTTGCACTTTGTTATTCAAGCAAAGCAAACCATAAAGACAGAGAGGGAGAAAAGCGGGGGCGATTGCCAGGGACATATACAAGTTCTATGGACACGCTTTGGCGAGACAGTGCTAAATGTCCAGCAACGCTTTCCAGACCAGAGGCGCGATCGACGTGGTGCGAGGGCTCTTGCAGCCTGGTTACAGCCGATAGAACGGGGCTCTGCAGCTCACTGGGTTGCTGTGCAATGGGATCTGAGCATGCCTAGGATGTGGACTGACTGCAAGACATCCGCTTCGGATTAACTCTGGGGATATGGGCCATAACGGTCAAGCTCGTATGCCGGATGGTAGGCCCGTAAATAGGTGTAAGTGGCTGGATTGTCAGGGGCGCTGAGCTCTCAGAAGCTCCACAGAACATCAGACTATTTGTTCAGGGCCCAAGTTTGACAATTTTGCCTTTTGTTTTTGAAGAGAGGGCCTAGTTCTCCAGCAATCCCTCCCTTCCCGGCTTGTGCTGCAACCACGTGCCCAGGGCACACTTTGCAAAGTCTTTCCCTCTGGACGGGAAGCCTGGTGTTGGCTTCCTGCAGAGGCCAGATGGTGTGCGGAGCATGAGAGGCCATTACAGAATAATGCAAGGTTCTCCTCTCCGCCAACCCAACCTACACGTGTGTTTGCAGCCTTTCCACAGGACACATACAAAGGGGGCTGTTTCCTCCCTCAATACTCACACATAGTTCAACTGAGTTACGCCTCTCTTTACAGATCCCTTAAAATGATCCTGGCAAGGAGACCGTTACCATGAAAAAACCCCTCTACCCATCCAATGGGCACATGAATACACTTATTGTTTGCCAAGTTTCTAGCCTCAGGGATCAGCATCTGCAAATGTATGTATGTCACCCTTTGCCTGTCTAGGTAGTGAGAGCTTCAGGGCAGGGGCTGCACCTCCCTAGCCTCTGTTTGTCAGATGGTGGAGATGGACAGCAGGAGAGAGATCACTTGATCATTACCTGTTAGGTTCACTCCCTCTGGGGCACCTGGCATTGGCCACTGTCGGTAGACAGGATACTGGGCTGGATGGATCTTTGGTTTGACCCAGTATGGCCGTTCTTATGTTCCCTGTGGGTTTGGAAATCTCCAGCACATAAACAACAGTTCGTCACCAGCATAGTGAACTGACAAATTAAGCAAATTAAGCAAAATTTCTGAAGAGAAGGCGCGTTCCCATCCACAGATCCACCCAGCCGTGCTTGGCTTTCCTAATGTAATTACAGTCCTGTTTACTTTGCAGCAATACTGAACAAGGACTGGAGCAATGCCATTCTTATTGGTATATGGGGGAATGCATGGATGTTGTGTATAGCTACAGACATTCACTCCCCTATATCGTGACTACTTTCATATAATTCGTTTATCATGCACTTTGCACCATCTCACCTGCACTCTGCCCACCAGTCCATCTCTGTTAGGGGCACTTCTAACATCCTGGATCAGCTTCTGTACCCAATGACTGGAAGATAGCTAATGTAACACCAATATTTAAAAAGGGCTCTAGAGGTGATCCCGGCAATTACAGACCGGTAAGTCTAACGTCAATACCGGGCAAATTAGTTGAAACAATAGCAAAGAATAAAATGTCAGACACATAGAAGAACATAAATTGTTGGGCAAAAGTCATCATGGTTTCTGTAAAAGGAAATCATGTCTTACTAATCTATTAGAGTTCTTTGAAGGGGGTCAACAAACATGTGAACAAGGGGGATCCAGTGGACATAGTGTACTTAGATTTTCAGAAAACCTTTGACAAGGTCCCTCACCAAAGGCTCTTATGTAAATTAAGTTGTCATGGGATAAGAGGGAAGATCCTTTCATGGATTGAGAGCTGGTTAAAAGACAGGGAACAAAGGATAGGAATAAATGGTAAATTTTCAGAATGGAGAGGGGTAACTAGTGGTGTTCCCCAAGGGCCAGTCTTACGACCAATCCTATTCAACTTATTCAGAAATGATCTGGAGAAAGGGGTAAACAATGAGGTGGCAAAGTTTGCCATGTCTGCCATTTCAGTCCGTGATCTCTGGTACCCTTCCAAGATAGCGATGACTGGTTTTATTTGTTTGCTCTGTGTATATATTTAGCACATGGCAGATGCAGAATAATTCAACTCAGAGATGGAAGACACCTATTAATTCTTCTAGTCCTTCCTGCCAATACAGGGTTCTCTTCCGTTGTATACTTACTAGAGTTTCATCAAGTCTATATTTCCAGGTCCATTATGGTGGATCTTTATATCCTTCTCAAGAGGGACTACCACAGTCAAAGATAGCAATGAAGACCTGTTAGGGCATCTAATCAGTCTCCTTGTCAGAGAGACATGGTTATACCAACATACTGTCGGCCTTAGAATAACAGAAGTGAAAAGAAGGGGAACACAGATAAGGCTATCTTTGGATCCAGGACTCCCACCCTGGCCAATGTGCCACATGTGTAGATAGAAGTATGGCAAATGTGCCTCCATAACACATGTAGCTGAAGATTCCCTAGGGCGACATTTCTATAAAGAGCGTCTTCTGTAGTAGATTTAGAGATATTAAAACTTCAAAGGCCCAAAGATGGATAACTTTAGGAAGAGGCCATGGAGTGACATAAGGATGAATCTACTGCAAAGTACACGTCATGGGCCTTGCAAGAGGCACCTTGGTTAACTGTAAGGCCTTCAGAAGAGATCTTACATCCTCTCCCAGATCCCACATGGCACTGCCCATCTCACAGCCAGACATGGATTGAAATAGCTTCTGGCAATCTCTGAGTCCGCTGCCACATGGCTAACAAGTGTATTATTGGTAGCCGATGGTTTACAACATGCATCCTAGCTTTCATAACATCAGTGCTGACATCTATTATGTGTTGACTTGGTCCTCAGATGTTGCCACGGTGGTGTGTCACCTCTGGAGGGCTGAACGTTATTATTACAAGGTTAGAAAGACATTAGGCAACACCATTATTCTTGATTAGGGTCTAGAATTAGATACCCACCATCTTCTGATTACACACTCTTCCAATACAGAAGTGACTATCTCACACACACACACACACACACACACACAGCTCAGGTAACCAAGGTTCTACCATACAATAATGGTAATCAAGGTTCTACCGCATAATGACATTTGAAACAAACTGTGTCGGTCAGTTTGCACCTGTGCCCAATATGTGCTGTACGCTGGTCATGGGAGAGGAGTCACAAAAGAGTTAGTTGTGGCTGCCGGAGCCTGGTGTCCCAGGAGATCACTATGGATCAGCATCATTCTAGCCAGGCTTCCCACCTGCCCCCATGCTGTGGGTTGAGGGACTACTGGAGCAGACGTAGGGGCCAGCTCAACCAACTCCACACTACCCGAGGAAATCCCCCATGGACTGGGGTTGTCTCTAGAGCTAGCTGGAACATTTTTTGATGAAACTCTTTTTTGTTGAACTATGCTGTTTTGCCAAAGCCAAAAGGTTTTGCAGGGACGTATTGACTGGGATGGAGCTTTCAACAAGAAGGGTTTCTGAGGCCCAGGGCTCTCTAGTCACTCCTGACCACAGAAAGAGCGAAATCGAAACCTGACCTTTTCGATCCAGAAATGGACGTTTCAACACTATTCTGTTTCATGTAAATGCTCGGGAGGTTTTGATTTTGTTCTGAATAGATTCTGAAACCTGAAAAGCGGTCACAAAACGGAGTGTCATCCTGCTGCCAGCTCCAGCTGTCTCTCGCTTCCCGCCTGCATGTACCACCAGCACTGAGCAAAGGGGCCGGGGCAAGGCGGAGAGGCTGGCCTTTGTGCTTCCAAAGGATTTTTGTTAAATGCCATTTGCAAAGTATTTCACCCTCCACAGGACAAATGCTTTGGAGAGTTTGCATGTGGGCACTGCCCAGCGCTATCTGTGCACACAGGACCAGCTCCTGTGGCCTGTACTCACACATCACTCGCTCAGGCACCAGTTTCACCCTTCAAGGTTTGGCTCATATTCCTGAACAGCAGCATGAATTAAGGAGGCGGAAGCAGTGCTAACCCTACGTCCCTGGCAGCTCAATGCCTCGTGTGTGGCTCTTTCGCAGTACGTTGATAATAGTGCTGGGAATGCATTCTTTACCTGCAAGCGTGCTTTAGCGCAACTCTCCGGCCAAATTCCGTGGCTCTTTCTCACAGCCACATACTTGGGCTCATACTCAGCCATTATTCAAGCAAACTCTCATTAAATGAAGGGGAGCTTTGCCTGAGTGAGAACGTCAGGGTTCGCCCCTTCTGGTTTTATCAATACATGAAGCCCTTTAGAATCTCAGCCTGCCACTCTAATGCTTACAAATAGTCCTTACTCACACAAGCAATCCCATTGGGCCCACCCATGTCACTAAGGTCTATATGTAGCATAAGGGTTGCAGGAGTAAACCCTAAACAATTGCAATTGCCTTTCACAGACATGTTTGGGAGCACCAGCTCGTCACTTCCATCCTGGCTCCGCTCATGACTAGAGCCAAACCCTTCAGTCCTTGCTCAGACAAAACCCTCAGTGACTTCAGTAGGAGCATTTCCTGTGCATGAAGGCAGCAGGAGTTTGCCCTAGGATGCTATGAATATGAACAAGACTGGGTGTATAACAAAAATATTAATAATAGGAAATGCACTAGTAGGAAATCCCAGAGAGAGGGTCACATCCTCCCTAACAAATTTGCTACTAACACTTTTAAAAATAAATTCCACATAACTAATACACACATCTAAACACTCAGCAGCAGGGTGATTAATCGTTGACCATAAGTCCTCATTCAAACTGCACACATGCTGATACCACAGCAGCAGTTTGTGTTTCCTTATTTCCCTAAAGCTTCTAGTGATCTTTAAAAGAAACCTCATGTGATTTCTCTGCTGTTTCCCCTCTTTTCCTTTTATCTCAGTGACTGTTTACTGTTACATATCTGCCTCTGGACAAAAGAAGGTCTAATTAGCCACAAGCCCCTATTTATCATCAACCAAATTTATTCTCTGTTGCAAAATACTTTGCTTTTTTTTTTTCCAGCAGGATCTTCAACTTCTGCCAACAGCATTAACAATCTGTAAAGTAATGAGGTGCTGTTGATAGCCTTAGACAGGTCTAGACAAAAACATAATTACCTTCTGTGCTGTTATAGTTCATTAAGGCAGACATGCTGTAGACCAAACCTCTACAACACAAAGTGCGGCTCAGTCCAAAACACTAACAGCATACGAAAGAATAGACCCCTGACCTTTCATGATGTCCTGTGGATAGAACCAGAATGTTTAATAGGGTAGTTTCATGGCTTTCTTTCTGAGTAGTTACCACAGAAAATCAGAGTTATTATCCAACACTTCTGGCCAGGGTTTTATCTGTATCACTGGAAGTCAACATGTTGGGCTATGTAATAAGAGCCATTGCTCCCTCTAATTTTTGACAGGCCGTGTGCGCAAAATTTTTTGTCTGTGCAAATTTTTGAAGCAGAGTTCAAATTTGTGCGCCATGAGGCAAATGCACCCAAGCGAGTAAAATGCTTAGACAAGGAGATGTGTGGGTCCCGACGTGATCAACGTTCCACATTCGAAATGCTGGCGGGGAGGGGTACGATTCATTGCCCTCCTTTCCCTTTTCCCCCCTTGCCAGCTAGTAGAATCTGGCTGTATTGATAGATGGTGGGCGAACAATGTCAAAAGTCGCCCATAAATGATATTTCGTCCTGGCTCCAATGTAATATTTCATTTTTTGTGCGCGCGGTGTTTTGCCATGTGCGCGGGGTTTAGGATCTGTGTGCGGGCGCACACGTGCGCAGCTTCGAGGGAACAGTGATAAGAGCCTTATAAAATTTCACCATATTGTACATATAAGATTGGTCTCAGCATCATTACAGAACACGAAATACACCCAGCTTACCCCAAGTGTCTGTTTAAGACACAAATTCCTCCCGTCTCAAACATGGAGTGCATTGTCTGTGCCAGAACTGTCAGTTATTTCTCTCACCCCTTCTACAGGGAGGTTCTCAATAGGTGCTGTAACATCTGCACAGATTATATGTATTTTAATACCCTTCCATATTTACGAGAAATTCTTTGCATTGAAATGATGGGTGTGAGTCTGCTTTCATTGACTTCACTTTAGCTCAAGTGTAACCATCTGGAAGTCAGAGGGATTGCTCCATTTCTACATCAGTGAGAGAGCAGAATCAAGACTCAACATGTTCATATTTCTATGTAGAAATGGGCTGATTTGGAACTTTTTTGAGCGCCGTGAGGGTTCAGCTCAAATGCCGGATTGGATCCAATCACCAGAAAAGGCAAATATTCATTTCCAGGCATCAGAAGCGAAAATTCGACTGCACAAGACACTCACAAGTCTACTACAGGGAATAGTCCCGCACTTGCAGGGAGATGGACTCTGTGACCTATGCTTTATTTTTTCATCACAATTTTCTATCCAGCCCAATCCTGCAGTCTTTGCTCAGGCAAAACTCCCATTGACTTCATGGGAAGCTATTTCTCTACCAGAGGGCTGCAGGAGTTTATGATTATGAATGAGGCTGGAAGGATAACAAAAATGTTAATAACAACGGGGTGTGTTTTTAAATTGGAAATTAGTCCTTCCATTTCAGATTTGTAAGAGTTCTAAGCACTGTCTTACACCTTCTCCCCTTCAGCAGCTGTATCGTATTCATGGCTGGTTAACTCACAGGCATGCATCAACAAACACGGCTGCCATTCCCCGTCCCTCAGAAAGGATTTCATTTGGCCAGCTTTCGTCCAAAAAGTAATTGCAGCCTCCGAAAAATGCAATCATGTCGGGGTGGGGGGGGGGGGGGTGAACGTCTACGAAAACTCCCCAACTCTGGCAAACAATTCTTCCTGATTATTAGAGGAGAGGGAGAGAGAGATTGCTCATGGAAAATGGGAAAACTAATGAAGAAATTTCTATCGAATTAGCCCAGGCTAGAGTTTTAATCAGACAGCGCTTACTCAGTGAAACCTGTTTACATGTTTGCCATCATTCAGGAAATTTGTTAATTAGGCAAACACTAATAATGAAGTTCTCCATGTCAGGATATTTAAACAAAAATGGGGAAAATGACTGTCTGGAATGATTTTGTTTAGATCGGCAGAGAACTGTTCTTCAGTTCCCAAGCTCACTTGGGATGTATGGGCAAAACTTCCAAACTGAGGAGAATACGAAGACTGGGACTGGGACTTAGAGAGCAGACAAATAAGAGGGGACATGATAAAGGTATGCAACATGCTGAATGGTACAGGGAAGGCAGATCAGGCGCTTCCATCCATCCTTTCACACAAGATGGGAACAAGGGCACGTTCAGTGACATTTAAAGGCAGCAAATGTAGAGGAAATGCTTTTTCATACAACACAGTTAGCCCACAGAACTCACTGCCACATGATATAGTTCAAGCCAAGAGTTTAGCAGGATCTGAAAAAGGGCTGGTATTTGTGTGGATAGCTAGATTATCTGGGGGGTGGGGGTAATAAGGATTTTTAAAACAAAAGGCAAGAGTTTTGGAAAAGATACAACCCTTCACACATGAGGGAAGGAGACAGCCTCTAATGGGGCCGAGGAAGAAACCGCTGCCTACCGCACAGTCTCTAGCATCTCTCTCTGAAGCAGCTGGTACGTTGTTGGAAACAGGAAACTGAACTAGTTGGACCCAGGGTCTGATCCAATCTGACAATTCCTATGTTATTAAATTCCAGATTAGTAAGGAAGGAAATACAGGGATCCAGGGGATGAAGGAAACAGTATTTTTGATGACTGTAACCCTCTCTTATACCATTGATCGTCTCCCATTGTAAGCACCTTAGGGCAGGGAGCTGGTGTCCCATTGTGATTGTACCGCACCTTCCACAATGGCTCCACTTCCCGAATAGAGCCTTTCCAAGTTGTGACAGTAGAGCCATTGTGATCTGAACTGGGGTCACCCAGTGCTCTTCACGCAAGTCAATGCTGCAGCCAGTGGGGAAGAGCTTTTCATCCCTACCCGCCTGGGCTGGATTTAAACCGACAATGAGCAGGACACAGGCTCTGTATTCTGTTACCAGTCTCCTGAGCCCGCCAGTCCCCCCGAGATCTATAGGGTGAAGCAACAAAATGAAATGCCACCTTGCAATATGCTCTCACAGAGGCGATTTCCATAGGAGTATCTAGTTCATTAAGTAGAGTAGGGTTTGATGGCCCCTCGCTATTTTCTGGCCTAATCCATTTTGGATTGCTGAAGCCTCTGAAACAAGACAGGGGGATATGTGCCTCTTACGCCGGATCCTTTATTATTCTGAATGAAGAACCGGGTAGAATTCAAACCATGCTTCTACAGGCAATGATCCTCCAGCGGTGCAGCGCTGAACTGCAGCTGCGGGGGCATTCGGGCTAAAGTTCTTGTCAAGATTCCGTTTGTATGACAAAAGCTTTCCACTAATAAGCATAATAAATGACTTTCCTACCTTCCATGGGCTAGCATTGCATGCAAATTCATTTGAGCATTCCATCATTATCTTCATGTTCTAATTAGGTTTCATAGCACTGAGATCTGGACGGTACCCTTAGAAGGCCATTTGTTATTCCTTAATGATGTCCTCCTTTCACAATTACAGCTAGGAGGAACGGCTGTGTCTACGGACATAAAGGATAACTCATTTTGTTAAACACAACCCTTGATCTTTCCTTTTGCAGCAAAGAAAATCTAGGACTTGCATCAGACTCAAGAATAATTCTTACTGTGCCGGGTCTCCAAAAGGCTCACGCTACTAGCTGCTTAACAAGACGTTTAATCTCCCCCTGTATAGCTCACTAGAACATGGGCAGCCCACACCTCATTCAATAACACAACCCCATAACTTCGAAAAGGGAACATCACATTATCTCTCTGTGATCTCAATGGTGGAAAAACACATTTTGACGTGATCAAATGCATTACACATTCCTTGTTGCTGGCTTTTTGTTTACATCAGCCTGGCAGAGCCCTTTGCTAAAAGCTTTTCCAGGATGTGCATTTATTTATTTAATATATTACAAATTAACGATGTATGTAGTGTATACAACTGGTCTTTTTTAAAAAAAATTGTGTCCTTTTTCAAGTTCAGGGCAGCATCCTTGCACTAAAATGATCAATGGAATAATATATTATGTTGGGGTTTTTTTCAAACTGATTATTGGACTTGCTATTTTTGATGGATTTCATAGAATCGTAGGACTGGAAGGGACCTCAAGAGGTCATCTAGTCCAGTCCCCTGCACTCATGGCAGGACTAAGTATTATCTAGACCATCCCTGACAGGTGTTTGTCTACCCTGCTCTTAAAAATCCCCAATGATGGAGATTCCACAACCTCCCCAGGCAATTTATTCCAGTGCTCCACCACCCTGACAGTTAGGAAGTTTTTCCTAATGTCCAACCTAAACCTCCCTGGATGGATCTAAACACATTAACCCAAGTTTATTATGTTTCATGCTGACCTTACATTTGTCCTTAAGTTGTCATTCATGTCTCAAACCCTCGAAACTCGGCTGAAAAGACTAAATCAAAACTAAACTATGGATACAAACAAGAAACTGTTTCTTCGTATTGTGCAAAATGCCATCATGACTAGAGGGAAAGGTAGATTAAGACTTATTTTCTTCCCTCAGCAAGAGGCTTAAAACGTGATTGAGAGAAGAGATAAATAAGGTGGCATTCATTTCAGAATGCACATATAGTGACAATGTACTTTCTCCTGTGGACTCACTGTATTGCTAAAGGTCAATTACAAGAGTAGTAAGCAAGTACCGTGAAACAAATGGGTGCTGTCCATGGTATCTCTCAAGCATTCATTTTGTAATTTGGCTCTGGAGCTGTGGTGCAATAAGAATAAAGATAACTTCAGAGCAATGTTTTAAGTGAAAATGCATAAATGATGCATATGCAAATTCTTTTAGTAATTAATGTTACCAGTTATGTGTCTGGGAAAGTTATGCTTCAGCTCTGCAAGATGTTCTGCTAATTACACGCCTATTTTGTTATGGGAAGCACAGTGCACAAGATGTTTCACATGATCCAGTTTGATTTCTTATGACCCTGGGGCTCCAGGAAGTGAGTAGATGGATGGTTCTGTACCATGCAATGCTTATTAAATGTTTATCCAATGTGCCTTTCCATGCCTACATTTTGGAAGGCTACTAATCACTTTCCTAATAATTACAGAACACATCTAGTCCCTTGTGAAAAACATCTTTATTGAAATTAATACACAAAGAATATCATAGAGTTTCCTGCTGTGGGACTTCCATTTTACATAGGCCTCTAATCTTTCCAACACTATGCACCTCTGCAACACTATAGAGCTAAGCTAACAACCACCACCACCTGAACCACCACCACCTGATCACTGCAGGATCAAAAATGAAAGGAACAGTCTAATTTACCAAACCAAGGATGTTATTTGTTTAAACAAGTCTTATTCTTTAGTGCAAAAGAGGTTTTTATTGGTGCCAAACAGAAAGTTCTGAAAACGATGAATGTACTGATGGGACTGAAAATAATTATGTAGCTTGCTATTCTGTTTATATTATTGCTTTAAAGTAAGTGAAGTCTCAGCTTGCAAAGCCTACACATTACTTTAGAAAGCACCCCCTGGAACCTTAGAAATTGGAAAGAGACAGCTTGAATGTAGCCAACATTTAATATGTTGTGCTGTTGCTAAGAGATTATAATGAATGGTGATGCTAGATAATTTTTCCTAATAATTACACTGGCAAAATACAATTTGCAGATGAAATATCTAAAGGCCCAAATGTTTAAAGTAGGTGTTCCCAAATTGTTCATGCCAGGGTTATATGAGCATACAATTCACTGGTTTCAGCAGGCACAGCCAGTGTTTTGCTTGTGCAAAAGTGTTGGTAATTTTAAAGTTTTGCACCTAAGCAGTTTTAGGGTCAGAGTTCAAGGCCAGAAGGGCCTACCAGATCATACACTCTGACATCCTGTACATCACAAGCCCACAACCCCACCCAGCACCTGCACACTGAACCCAGCAACTGGAAGGAGACCAAAGAAATGAGACCCACCGAACACTAGACTATTACTTGCCATAGGCAGAGAATAGGAGGGACCACAGTGCACCAATGCCAGAAATCTCTGCAGTGTCAGGGAAATGATGAAGTGAGATATACCCGATAATCCCAGCAAATGTCCTACACCCACATGCTGCAGAGGAAGGTGACACCCGCCCTCCACTCCTGCCACTGCCAATCTGACCCAGGGGAAAATCCCTTCCCGACACCATGTACCATGATCCGTTAGACATGAATGTGTGAGCAAGAACCAGCCAGCGTCACCTCAGAGTCCTGGCTCACCCCATCTAATGTCTCATCTCCAGCCATGACCTTCCCCGATGCTTCACAAAAGGAGATCACAAAAAGCCCACAACTCATGTATTGTCAAGGCTTTGTAATAAAACAGCTAGACCCTTGATCCAAACTCAGTGGGCTTGATGCTCCTCTCACATACACCAGTGTAAATCCAGTGCAACTCCATTTATTTCAGTGGCGTCATTCCTGCTTTATATTGGTGGGAGTGAGAAGAAGTTTGGGCTCTAATAGTCTGCTATTCATTTCCCCTTTATAAACAACCTCACACCACATCATCATCTTACATTTATACAACATCTTTCATCCCAAAGGATCCCAACGCACTTTAGTAACTTAAGGCCTGATCTTACTGAAGAGGCTCCAGGAGATGAGTGTGTACTGGAAGTGGCAGAGTGCAGTCAACGGGAATTGTGTGTACCTAGCAACTCATGGGATAGGGCCCTTAAAGTGTACCAGAGACCATTTCACCCACCACTGAAATGCAGCCACCTCTGATTTGAAACAGCAACTATTTAACAGCTCACAGTTACAACCCTCAATAGTATGGGACAAAAAGTGGCATCTGCTTAAAACGGCTGGAGGAATTAAGTGGGCAGAGCATAGAAGGATGGTCCAGGAGTCAGGGTGCTAGCCTACGAGATGAGAGGCCTGGCTCTGTCCACAGACTTCCAGTGACCTTGGGCAAGTCTCTCTGACCCAGATTTTTAAAGGTGCGTAGGCATTTCTGCACTTAGTGAGGCAGCACCTAACTGATTCAGGATCCTAAATGTCATTTTAAAAGGGGATTTAGGACTTAGGAGCCAAAATCCCATCAACTGTCAATGTGACTAAATCCCTTTAGAAAATGACATGTAGGCTCCTAAATCAGTTAGGCATCATGGTGCTAAATGCAGCCATGTCTAGATCTGGGCCTCAGTTCTCCACTTGTCCAATAGGGCTGATAATACTGCCCTGCCTCCCAGGAGTGACGTGAGGATAAATCTGTGAAAGTTAGCAATACTCTCAGATACTCTGGGAGTGGGGGGGGGGGGGGGGGGGGCAGATGAAATTTGACTAGAAAAAGACTAACATCCTTGTGAGAAGAGCTGCTGGGCTCTTTAAGGCCCCCAAGTGCTCAGGGCAAGTTCCCCATCAAACAAAAAAGGCATCTCCAGCTACACAGCGCTGGGGCATTGGTTCAGTTCTGGCCCAGAGGGAAAAGTGCTATTCCTGTCTGCACGACTCCACTCCCAGCAGCAGCTCCATGATGGTCTCCCATTCAACCCTGAGCCAACCTGGCCCTGCTTTTTTAATGAGAGAACAAGACAAAAGCACGGCAGGAATACAGAGCGTGGCTGATGACGAACAGCCTGTGATAGGGAGGGTGGACTCGATCCACACAGTCTCCTAAATTAATGAGACATCCCACCTTTTACCCTGCGCTGATCCTTTTACAACTTTATTGGCTCGTTCAGAGCCTGGCTCTGTTTTCCCGAGTTGCCCCAACTTGCATATTCAGAACTGAATGGCTCCAGTCATGTAAATGAGCCTTCTGCAGAAGGCATAAACACAGAAAATACCGACGCGCTCTTTAAATGGCCATATACCCCCCAGTGAACTCACACACATACAGCTTGCAAAAAAAAAAAATCTAACCACCGCCAGTCTAAAAACATACTAAAAACAGAAAATTTATGTAGCATGACCCAAATTGAATTATACATTACAGCACTATAATTGATTTTTTAGAAGAGAGATTAAATTTATTTTATGCCTCACTAACTAACAGCTAGATTTACCTAATTGCTTAGAGAGCAGAGTTAGTATGATTCATTAAACCCCATACATGCTTGGGTACATTATACTGTGACTAAAGCTTCCCTGCTTAGAGCAATTAAAGTGGAGAAACTCTAGGCCTCATAAGTAATTGAATATAACAATATAGCTTGGAGTTGCTGTGGGTGTCTTATTAAGTTCTTCAAGCAAAAAAAATAAAACACAAGTTCCCTCCATTCTCCAGTGAATCATTTCGTGAATTTTTTGATGACTGATATTCTTTTTTTTTTGGCACTAGGAAAAAACAAGGTAGATTCAAGCCTTGCCTCACAGTTTAATTTGATCAATCATAACATTTTTTATATCAAGTCAATCTCTGACAGAATTGAGTAGAAGTCAGCGCTATTACAAGGAGAGAGACTTTGGGTAGAATCTAGTAACATTTGGTAATTATATACACATTGCAAAAATAAAGGTAGCAATTTAGTAAAACAGGAGTGGGGGAAAATGATAATTTTGGCTGGCAGGAGTAAATTAGAATCCTTCTGCACAGTTTATTTAATAAAATTACATCCACACAAGAAGAACATTACCCAGATTGCAAAGTGAAGCCACATCACCTTCTGGAAATTCCACCAAGGCTTCAGGACACTACTTGTAGTTGGAATTTGCCCTGCCCGTTGTGATCAGGAATGACCGACGTTGGGATCCAAGAAACATATCAAGCACTTTACACTCTATGATCATGACAGGGTGTTGTCCAGTTGCAGAAAAGGCAAGGTCAGGACTAAAACCAGAGGTCCATCTTTTGCTATGGAAAGTGGGTGGCTGCTTAAGATCATACAGAAGCTGCAGATTGACCATCGATGCCCACTCCTCTAGCCTTACTCCATCCACATCAGGGTATCGCCAGGGGGAATGGTGTGAATTAAAATTGTTGCAGTAGACTAAAGGACCTGAGAAGATGGGTTAGACAGGACTTGGCCAGTCGGCAGATGGAGGTTTGTACACATTGATAAGAGCCAGGTCCTTCACTTTTATAGCCTGTCAATTGATGACATCATTTGGACCATGAATATCTTCCTTGATGTAGGACGCTATCCCATGTAACCCATGATGGAGGCGAGACACAACAGCAAAGCCCAGGAACTGATAGTTGAGCGTCAGGAGTAGAGTATGTTTCCTGAAGCAAGATGACGTGTGCTTCGTGGTCTATGGCAGGGACTACAGGCCTCAAGATTAACATGATTTACGAAAACCACATCTCGTGTTTAATGGCTCGAGGTTTTACTAATCCAACTGGAGACATGGGTACCAAGGGCCATGGGCTACCTTCCTTTGTGTGCCAGAGAAATAAGTGATGGTGTCAACTTAGTAGGAAACGTGGAAGTCCATAGGCAGCAAAGGGCTCCTGGTGGGAATGGGCGACAGGGAATGGATCACTTGATAATTACCTGTTCTGTTCATTCCCTCTGGGGCACCTGGCATTGGCCACTGTGTGAAGACAGGATACTGGGCTAGATGGGCCTTTGGTCTGACCCACTATGGCTGTTCTTATGTTCTTATGATGCCGTGCATTGTAGCAATAACAGACATGGTAAGCAGGATACCCGAAGCAAACGGGTGCGCTCATCATGGGTGATGGGTGTAGGATAAGAACCGTGGCCTGGGGGAAGCGGTGACATACAACGCAAAGCCGAGTGGCTGTAGCAAAGGTATCTATGCACAGAAGCCCTGTCGGTGACTCACTGACACTGCCGAAGGGTCGCTACCCATTGCATTGGGCGGTATGGCCAGGTAAGGCGCAGTGGCATAGCCAGGTTCTAACACCAGGGGGAGCGAACACACAAAAAAAGGTGCCACCCGACCCGACCCGGGTGAAAGAACCCAGGCCAGCAGCGGGACCCCTGCTGGCAGGAGCCCGCGGGGGGAATCCTAGAGCGGCGGCTGCCTGAGCCGCTCAGCCCGCCCCGCTCTGGGATTCCCCCCGGGCTCCTGCCAGCCGGGGTATCTCAGCCCGCCAGCCTGGGTGAAAGAACCCAGGCCAGCAGCGGGCTGTTGGTGGGGCCAGCTGGGGATGTCGCTCCACCTCCATCCACTCCGTCTCCACCCTTTCAAAAATTAAAAAGGCGCCACTTTTGGAAAATGTGCTCAGGGGGAGCAGCCGTTCCCCCTGCTCCCCCCCAGCTACGCTACTGGTAAGGCGTACAGCAGGGGACTCTTTTCCATAGCCTTTGCTATACATGAGTACTGTAGACAGCTATATATCTCTGTAACACACACACCACTTCCTGGCCACTTCAACTGCCTGGTACAACAATGAACCTGGCGTGCGGGTGTAAGCCATGTTGTATTTTTACATGGAAGGGCAACAAATAGCCCTGTAGATGCCATGGCAAGAGACAGAATCCCGTAGGAGAATATATGTTTTAAATACAATATTGTCAGAGGAAGGGAGCACTGGGTGTTGTGACATCTAACAGAATAGGTGAAACTGATGTGGAAAGAGGAGCTCAGAGCCACTTGTCAATGGTGGGTAAAATTCAGTGTATGTGGCTTTAACAGGAGACCAAGTCCAGTCCATTTACCCATAGGAACCGCTAGTGAAAATGAGTGTGTGCCTATAACATAGTAGCTTCGAGTACATTAGCGTACTGATTGATTTCCATGTTCAATAGGAAATCTAAACTGCAGAAACATTCTGAAAGAAAACCTGAATGGCGACCTTACTGTATAAAATCAAAAGAGTTCACAGCATATTCTCGTCTCTGGCAGAAAGATTAGTTGGCAGTACAGACACATCTGATTCACCGCTGAATGGAGAAACTGGAAGCATACATTCCACGTCTCCTGCTCACGGTGCTCAGCATAATTGAAACCTGGTTTGCGATTGGAATGTAGATAAGCAACGCACTGAAGCAACATTTTAAAATTCTCAGGATCGCTTTATTTTGTCCTTCAAACAGTGAGCGGAGCCCCAGCAATAAAGACATCTCAATTGCCCCAATTTATCTCTTTCTAAAGACAGGCTTTTTTATTTTGCAGACACTCAGGTAAAAGAAGTAATAGTCCCAGTAGAAAGGGGGTGTACCAGACTCTGATGAATGCACGCAGGAAGTTAGGCCTGGCTCTTGATAGGTAGGCAGCAAGACTGAGCTAGCTGAGACTTCAAGAGGGTTTTATTGAATGCTCACTAATGAATGCATTTAACGTGAAACTGGAGTGGGATGTCAAAGCAAGGGAATGATCATTTCATCTATTTGGATAGATTTCCATGGGTTTCTATCTATAGAAAGGGACATACGTACGGCGTTACTCATGGCATTTGTTAACTCCGAGTCTGCTCTGAAACTCAATAAGCGCAGCAAATTGCACTGAGAAAAAAACAAGAATAACTCTGCGCCATTGGAATGAATCATTTCCATTAAAATCTAACGTAAGCGCGACATGTGGGCTCTCAGAGACGGAGAGGTGAGGGACACATTCTGCCCTGACACACCAGTTTTCCTTCTGCCCTGACTGAACCCAGCTCCCACTGAAGCCAACGCAAGCCTGCTCCAGTAAGGAAGAGCGCCGAGCCCCTGAGACTCTCGGGGTTTGTACAGGTGGGTGTCGACACTGGACTGTTCCAACTAGCTGCAGAAAAACGTCACGCTCAGGTTGCTGTTTCGCAGGTAAAGGTCAGGACGAGACTCTCATTTAACCACCACGCTGACAACCCTTTACCCGCTGGAGAAGGCAGCCCTATCCGCGGTGCGTCTGCCTAACCGTCTGTGGGCTGGCAAGGCAGAAAACACCAGCGTTTTAGCTAACGGGACCTTTCAGACCCCAGCACTGCTCACCAGTCACTCTCCGCTCTCAAGCCCTGGGCTGGGGGACTCGGGCAGGGACCGTGGCCCTTGAAGGGAGGTGTGGGCTGCAGGGAAGGGGTGCAGCAAGGTCAGGTCAAGCAAATCTGGGGCCTCCTCTGTACACATTTGCTTGAGCCCCCCCTGTGTGCAAGGCCTAGACTCTACATGCGGCTGCCTCTCCTCCTTTCCCACCTGCCCGAAACTCCTCAGCCAGGCCAGCTGGGTGAGGGGAGACAACAGCAACGGACCTGGGGCCCGATTCGGAGCTCGCTGACAGCGGGGTACATCTCCAGCCAGCGCTGCTGCTCAGGGTTTGCACCAGCAGAAACAAGCACAAGGGACAGCCCTTGGCATGCATTGGGGGGGAGCAGAGGGAGGTGGGGGTCCAAGTCTCCTGCTAAAGAGGAGGAGGGAAGAACATGCAAAGTACCTGAGCAGGGCTGCCATGAAGGGGGAGACGTCCCGATTCCCTGGGGGGCTCCAGTTCCTCTCACCACGGAGCTCTGTTGACACAATGGGGCTCATGCTTCCTCCGCCGCCGTGCCATGCTGGAACACCAGCAGTAAGCGGCACACGGGCACTGGGACAGCCCCGTAATGGGGTTGCCACTCCCCGCTAGCGCGCCGCCTTGTGCCTCAGTCGGGGAATGTGGCCCTCGCTGCACTGGGTGCCCCCTTGCTTCTCCTTGCTCGCTCTGCAAGAGCCTCTGTTCTGGAAACCTGGCCCTCCGGCCAGGTCACTGTGCAGTCTACCCCCTCGGGGGTTACAAAGTCCAGCAGGACCACTGCCCAAATGCTACTGCCAGGGGTGTTCAGCTCCTGTACCAGTGGCGGGCAGGGAACCCAGTATACTGGCTACACCGGGTTCCAGCCCAGGCTCCCCATCACCAGCAATCCAGGTGTGCTCAGAGCCCATCCCTGTTGCCGTTTCCATGGATGACTTCTTACCAAGCCTCTCTATCTTCTCTCCCCTGGTTCTGGGTTTAGCACAGGAGTTTACTCTTCTCCCCGGGGCTACTTCACCCCTCCTAGCCCCTTGCCCAACGCCTTACTCCAGGGCAGGCTCTCCCTCTGGACTTACTCCTTCTCCCTGACAACCTCCCTCGTCCCAAGAGTGACTGCAGCCCCCTTCTGCTCTCAGCTGCCTGGCTTTATGGTGCTCTCCCAGGCCGCCCCCAGCTGGGCTTCATGTTCAATGAACACAAGCCCTCCCCTTCTCTCAGGTGACACCTGGCAACCTAATTGGCCTCTCCGGCCTTCGTTAGCCTTATCTGGGCTGGTGTGGGGTGCACACCACATCACAGGCCCCAGGACCAGGAAGCCTGCTGGGGCTTCAGGTTTGATTTCACGTGTCACAATTCAGTGTGAATGCACCTGTATTTCCCCTCAGTGATCCAGCAAGAGCACCCCCGCTCAGGCTTTCGGCTCCCCCGTCGTCATCTTCCTGGGTGGAGGCCCACATCCCTCCCCCTTCTGACAGCCTATCCCAGGCTGCCCAGTTCCCTGCCTTCACGCTGGTCTTCCCAGCACAGACAGGCTGCCCCAGGCCACCCGCTGGCTTTCTCTTCAGAGACGGTTAACAGGTGCAATTGCTACAGTTATAAGGTACACCGCACCACACTTCCTAGGCAAGCCCACTTTGTTCTTCAGGTAAAAGCATTCCAGAGAAAACATACGAAAAACTATAAAAGAACCTCTATGTATGCTAGTACGTTTACCAGAATTAATCCCAGCGCTGACCTGGATTCTGGCAGGAGCAGTCCTTACCCCCAGTGTAGACCTGGGCTTAGTCTTTTGATCCCCGGAGAATCCAGTTTGAACTAGCACAAGCATCTCCCTCCATGGTTGCAGAATGGAGCTTGTGCACTGGGTCAGAGAGGTTTCTCGTGGTATAGAGCAGATGCAATAAAAGAACAATGCTCCCTATGCTCTGTATATTAAACAGTTTAGGCAGGAATCTCTCTCCCACCCGAGATGAGTAAGGCCCACTTAAATCAAAGTGAGCTGCCTGTATCCTGCAGAGGGGGTGGGAAGGAAAGAATCGGGGTCCTGAGCTATTTCAAACGTATAATTTTTCTCTCTGGCCCCAAGTCAGAAAGCCATCCTTATCCAGCAAAGCACTTAAGCATATGCTTAAGCCTCATTGGCTTTAATGGGGCTTAAGTGGGTGCTTCAGTGTTTCGCTGAATAGGGATAGATTTAAGCCCATACTTAAGTGATTCCATGTATTGTGGCTTCAAAGAGAAAGCCAAAGACATTATGAATTAGTACAGAACTGTTCCTTAAATCTCCTCCTGACACAGCTTTATTGCACAAGGAAACCAGCGCTAACATTTAACATACAAACAGAAAACTGCTTAATCTTTAATTAACCTCATTTCTCAATGAGTGATCCAGGCCTCACAGTTTACTAAAGCATTTCCTCTGGCTGTATTTATTTTTTGGTGGATTGTATCTAACCCTCTCTCCAGCTGCTTGAACTCATGCAAAACAAATGACCTCCGCCATTTTTATATTGTCTCATATTCTAAAAGTCTTATTTTTGTATAAAATTCACAGATTTTCATGATTTGCACTTGCTCGCTTTAAATATCTCTCCAAAATCATCTCTCATGTAATGGTTTTTCATATCAGTGCAAGAGCTCTTCAATTTCACAACTGTATTGATCGGTCAAACACGAGCAATCCTCATTTGCAGCTTTAACAGCTGCAAGAGCATTTGTATTTCAAGAGGAAGTTTACGCAGAAATTTCTAAAACAAAGGCTAGGAGTGATTTTTAAAAAAAAGACGTGGAACACAGTGTTACACTCTGTCTGGTTTCACTCACGAGATAAGTGTTACTTAGCACCCATTCACCAACTACAGATTTTACTATTAAATACAATCTCCAACTGAATAAATACAGCCCAAAGAAGCTATGCACCGTACACTTGCTAAGCAATTTTAGCCCGTTGTCTATAGTGTCGTACACTCCTCAGCGAGCCTAGTGGAATTTATTCCACGTCTTGTGAGTTATACTTAGGGTGACCAGATGTCCCGATTTCATAGGGACAGTCCTGATTTTTGCGTTTTATTCTTATATAGGCTCCTATTATCCCCCACCCCGTCCTGATTTTTCACATTTGCTGTCAGGTCACCCTAGTTATACTCATAGGAGTGGGGGAGGGGGGAAAGAAGCTGAATGGCTTTAACATGTATGTTGAACTTGTGCGGCAATATTCTGACCAATTTCCCAGAGGGCACAGCTGACCTTAGCCCTTGCTCACGCAAACCAGACATGCTTCCTGGGTCTTTAAAAACCTCATTTTTCATGCAAATCAAATGAGGTCCTCACTGGGCAGCTCAGAACTCTCCAGGGTGAGAGCTTAAAATAATCACATAACCGCCGCTGAAACTCAGCTGCTATCCCCACTCATACACACACCCAGCTGGTACAAACCTCCGCAAATGCCCATTGAGCCACGGCAAAGGCATGGCAGAGTAACATTAACACATCCAGCTTTCACCCTGGGACATGATCGTCAGGAAGCAAATGCTGAGGTGCAAGCCTTGTAATGGATGCTAACCTGTACTATCCTGTTCAGCCGGGTAAAATACTTTATTTAAGTGACCCTCAGCTACGAGGGAGAAATTCCAGCCAATACGTATAAGGTGTGCAAAAACTCATATCCCAGGAGAGGGTGCATGTCCAGCCAAAGGGGTGCAGTGTAATACATGCATGAAATACAGACATTTTGCAGCTGTTGCTGTTGACTCATATGGCAGACAATCAAGAGCCGTTATTTCTGGGGTCTATTACTCGTGATGACACAGAACTTGCCTGAAGAGTGAAACTGAGTATTTATGGCAAGACGTTGACATGAAAACTGACTTGGGAGCTGATGTCGCAGTCATCTCAGAAGGGTCTTACAGTCACCTTCAATCCCTCCCAGGAATGAAGCCTCCTGACGCAGCTCTGACTCGGCCCGGAGGTATCTGAGCTCCATGAGCCAGTTCACCACAGAAACAACTTGCACAGACAAAAGCTGTGTGTTCAGAGTGCCTGTGATCAAAGGATCACAGCCTTCTCAGCTGCAGCATGGCAGCCTTGACGGGCCCAGTGAGAAAGATGGAAGACGTCAATGGAGTATTTGATGACACTGGACTTTTGAGTCAACTTAAGAGACCATGCTGAACCATACAGTGTACAAACCCCTCTACCAGAGAGACCCTGGAAGAGACTAGCTGTGGATTTACGCAAATTCAGAGGACATCGTTACCTGGTCACGGTGGACTATTTCCCCAGGTATATAGAAATAATGCACTTGAAAGTAGCAACGTGTTGCATTGTTAATGAGAAACTGAAGTGCACTTTTGCTTACTTCAGTATTCCAGAACTAGTGACGGACAATGGACCACAATTCACAGCAGCAGAATTTAAGTCCTTCCAAACAAAATATTATTTTGATCATATAACTAGCCCACATTATCCACAAGTGAATGGAGAAGCTGAAACAGCTATACAGATGGCCAAGAAAATTCTACAGCGGGAAGATCCATTCCTTCCCTGTGTCACAGATCAACGCCACTAGCTACTGGATATAGGTCTAGATAATACTTAGTCTTCCCTTGAGTGCAGGAGACTGGACTAGAAGACCTCTCAAGGTCCCTTCCACTTCTACACTGCTATGATTCTGTGATTCTAAAGTCCAGCACCGCTCCTGATGGAAAGACACCTCAGAACTATGCTTCAACTTTGGAAAAGAATCTCTCTCCCAAGCGGCCAGACATGAAGAGAGTGGCCAAATCAGATACAAGGGTAAAAAGAGCCTACAAAACACTTTTACAACAGATGACACTCAGAGAACTGCCAGGTCTAGAACCCGGTGACCTTGTCTGTGTCAAGCTGAATGGAGAAAAGGGATGGACATCTCCAGCTGTCGTAAAGAAAAAAGAATTCAGTGCCCACGTGATTTGTCATCAAAATCGACACTGGAGAGTTTAGCAGAAACCATTGACATCTACAGTTTGTTCCTCTGAAAGAACGATCAACAGAGCAAATTCTACAGATGGCAGATGCAGAACATGAAGACAACTCAGACCCCCAAGCCAACCACAGCCAGTTGTTTCGACTAGTGGGCAGCCAGATGACCAAGTTGTCATGCCTTCGGGTTGTGTAATTAGACAACCGGCAAAGGCAGAGACACTGAACAGACTGAGAAGTACTGAACGTAACAGACGGTGTGATAGTGTAACTATTGTAAATGGTAGGAAGGTAAAACTTAAGGGCAAAGGTGTAATGGCACGTTAAACTGTATGATACTGTTCAGCCACTAGGGGGCACTGTGTGGAAAATACCTTGGTTAAACTAAACAGGGCCATACCTGGGGGAGAATTAAAGGATCTTATGATGAACACATCGGGTTGCCTGGCTGGACGTATTCCTGGAGATTTCATCACAGGACAATCTTTCATTAAAGATACATTTTTAATTCCTGGAGACTCCAGGCCCGCCCTGGAGGGTTGGCAACCCGGCGCATGGTACGTAGACGCCAGCTCTGTGCCCAGTCCAAATCTGGTAGAGAAGTACACCACAGACCTCTTTTGGGGCTTGTGCTTCCTGATTTTCTGCATGCAAACGGAAGATTTTTGCATACGTTCCTGGCCTGCAAGCAGGCCTGCGGCTGGCTATGTGAACATACAACCTTCCCCTCCTCCTGATTTACACATGCACAAACCAGGGTGGCTTTTTAAGGTCAGGAAAGAACACTTAACCGGGTGGGGAGGAGGGGAGCACAGATTTTATTGAACCAGAAATAGGAAGAATCATTTAATAACAAAGAAATATAAGAACAGAAATAAGCAAGGTTATTATAGCGTCATAAATTAGAAAAAGCAGAATAATAATAAAACAATAGAGAAATGGTACAAATTTAGGCTCACGTGTTCTTAGCTGGGTACCTAAAATTAGGCTCTTTAATCCATACTTAGGCCCCTAAATAAAAGTATCCTGATATTTCAAGGTGCTGAGCTCCCCTCAACCCCCTGGAAGTCAGTGAGAGTTGCAAGGACCCTGCACCTTTGTAAACGAAGCCACTTTCATTTAGGTGCCTTTCAGGAGTCTCACTTGAGGCTCCCCCATTTTGAAAACATCAGCCGCAGATTTATGCCGGTGAAAAAGCGTCCTGGATCGGATATGAATTTACGCACTTTAAAAGTTGGGCTAAATTCTCTCTCTGTTTCATTCATCCCTGTCACTGCAGACGAATAACTGCACCAGATGAAACTGCGGCCTCCCAGTTTGAAGGCGTGAACACTAGGTCAAGTGAAACCCTGGGCGGGTCAGGCAATGACTGGCCTAGTGCAGACAAGGAGACTCGGGTGTTCCTGTGGGCCAGTAAACTGCTCATCTGTTCCTTTTAACCACAGCCATCGACTTATTAAATCCCCTATGGGGGGCCTGAGATGTTCTTTCCTGCAGGGAATCCCTGACTTCCAATCCCCTAGCAATGGTTTCCATTTGATGATAACGTTCCAAACACGGACTAGCGCCCAGGAAGACGGAATATTGTTTGTGCTCTTTCAATTTTAGAAGCTGAATGCAAAGGTTTGTTCTCCCACGGAAGCAAAGGGAGAGATGCCCCGACCAGGCTAGAAGGGCATGGACCACGTTTCACCCGAAACTCAGTGAAAGAGCAGCCACATAGATCTCTGGTACTGGGCATGTCCAGGAGGAAATGCTTAATGTGGGCAGTCAGTGAGTCCTCTCTCCTCCTGTCTCCCAAATAGTGGAGATGTCAGTTGCACAGAAGGGCACTGGGCGGGACTCTCTGCTCACTTTCATGGGCTCTGCACAGGTGTCGTGCTATTGACGGCATTGGAATGACTCCCCATTTATACTGGGTGCAAGTGAGAGGAGGCTCAGGCCCAGGTAGTACAACTACTGCAAGAAGGATGTAACGGTCAGTAACAATTCAGCTGACACGCCATTTATTCCAGGTCACGGATGATTAAAGTGTGTTGGGATATGGGCTGAAACGCACTTGCTAGATCTGTTTTGATCCAACATGATCTCAGAGAGAACCACACAGGAGATGCAAAACCTGTTCTCATTGTGTCACACTTATTCAATAAGGTGCAAGCTTTTTAGCATGCCAGCCTCCGCCCAGATACAGTAGTACAGTATTTTCACTATGCAACCCAAATTACCAGCTTCTCTAGCTCAGTTAGCAGGAGAGCATTTTGCTATGCTAAGTGGAATAATCACAGTAATTAGGCCACTAATATGTACGATATTCTTTCAAAATGGTAGTTGCCCATTTTTCTGACATGTTAGAATTGCCGAATATTTGCTTTCAAAGGAACCCATTACCTTCACCACTGCTAGTAGACAGGGGAGCTTTGAGTCAGAGCTATAACAAATGAGAAATTAGGAGTGAATTAGTACAAAATAATTGTTAAGCTCTCTAAGGTCTTAAACCCAGGCAGACTTTTTCCATCCTTTGATGTGACTAAGTTTTAATAAGCTCTGGAAAAGTTTCATCACCACAGGGTACGTGTAAGACATTTCTATATTTTACACACACACACACACACACACACACACACACACACACACACACACACACACACACACACACACACACACACACACACACACACACACAGACACTCAACCTTTAATAGCAAGCCCAAAACTGAGATGATGCTAAATAGCATTACTTGTCCTGGGATCCTATTTTCACACTAGTTGCAGATATGACCTTTGTGAATAGCTGCCAGCTGCTTATAATTTTGACAGATGTAAGCACATTTCTGGGAAGCTGTATCCATTCAGTGGCTACAGATCAACAGGCTACACTCAGGGCTTTTGTAAAAGCGATTGGCTCAGGAGAATCCCATTTGCAGCACTAACGGAGAACAGGTTTACCATGGTGAAGCGTTAATGACTTTGCTATCAATGATCTAAATATGTCAACCTGTGACTCATGTTGGTATTAAAGAATGCTATATTTATACAAAGCAGCAATTAGCAGACTGTAAACTAATGCGCTGCAGTTTCCAAGTAAATCTAGGCTCTTCCAAGTGGTGTAATGCTAGACTTTATTTTAATCTCTTTGGAATTTCAGGGTTACTATTGTGCCTGGTCATTCCTCAGCATTATGTAGATTTATTTTTGCTGATACTCAGGTTAAGAATACCCGCTGTCAGCTCTCCCAGGGAAAGCAGTGGAGCCAGTGGATTGGAGCCTCTGAATATTTTGTAAATGCTCTGAAAAGCTGGGCAAAGTTTAATCTGGACTGTAAGAGTCTAACCATGTTATCTGGCAAATGGGTTTTGATGCACACACCCCCCCCCCCCCCGCCGCCTGCATGCACAGAACAGCTAAACCAAACACCTAGGAATGCCAGATTTGGTAAATTAATACAATCTGATATACATCTTGGTAAAGGAGCAGACGTTATGGCACTAGCTCTTGGGCAAATGATGAGGCCATACTGGAATGATCCCAATGGAATAAGAACTGGCAGTTACAAGGCCCGTTCTTCGGCCTCCAGTTAATGCCTCCATTTTCACTCACTAGCCTGCTGGTTTTCGTGCACGTACATGGATGCGTGCGGATGAAAAACCCCAATTGTGCACGCACGGGAGCATACTCAGCCATACCAAGCCACGCGTGCAAGCAGATTGGGGATTTGTTTTCATCTATTAGACTAAGGAAGAACTCCAGCCCCAAATATTCTCTTCTGAGGTATCGCTGTGTATTGGACATGTGTTTTTCTTTAACTTAAGAGTTTGTGAAAACATACCAGATCAACAGACAGACCACAGTCCTCTTCATCCGCAAAACCGCTGCAGCAACGTGCCTCAAACCCTGGTCTGAATGGGCCAGTCTCCATGTCCAGTTGCTCCTTGGCCTTTACTGCAACTGCCAACAAGCTGCCAAGAAGCACCTGTCTGCCGGGAACCAAACACACACTGAAAACTCAGCTCACAGGTCACTAGGCACCCAGCAGATGGCAATGGCTTTTGCTCACTGCTGGGCCACTAAGCTAAATGTGAAAGGTTCCACTCTCCCCTTTCCAGTTCTGGAATTGCTTTAAAGCCGGTACGATCACCTGGCAGTGAGGCACCTACATTGGAATCATCTCTACAGTCTAGGAGTCTGGCAACTTGACTGGGAAGTCTGAAATATGCAGCTAGCAGATTGTTGGAGAATTTTGTGTGCGCTGTTACCGTACGCTGAAAAATGACCATTTGGGAGGCTCAGCAGAGGCTGGCAGAGCTCGTTAGCCGAAAGACCTGCCCGGTGCTATTTAAATGGGAAAGTAACGCTCCACCTGTTGGCTACTGAAGTTATAAGAGGTCCGAGGTACATTCCCGAGGGCCCTGAGCCACGCTCTCCTACGCAGACATCTCATTGCTTGCTGGAGAGTTCTGCCCAGAGACAGAGCTGTTGTGGAGACGCGCAGATCTGAGCATACCCGTAATACAAGTTTGTTAATCAGTGCAAGACACTTCTTTGCTTCATGATATCCTGCATACCCTAGAAGAGGTTTCTCCCAAGAGACCAAATAAGAAGTCCCATTTCTTGGGGCAAAGGGAAGACAGTAAAAGTCTTCCTGCTGAGATGGCATTAGCATTGCTTTTGTGTCACAGTGACTCATGCCGAAGCTCTTTGCACCAGGCTGTGTGTGACAGGCTCACTGTCCTAGAGCGCCCCCTTATGGTGAGACCCAATGTGGCCACACAAAGGCCTCCTCTCGTCCTCAGGGCTCCTGTGGTTTGGTGACATGTCTCTCTGGCCAGGTCACACTATGGTCCATCCATCCATGTCCCACACCACGTGTCTCATCTGACACTAACCACCTTCCCCTCCAGGGCTCCTTTTCCATCCCACTCTTCTTTCAGAGCAGAGGGGTTTCCAGACTTCTCCCAGCAGAACTCAAAGACCCCAAACAGAGCCGAACACCACTTAAACCACACAGCCTATCCAGGCGTAAGCTTTTCGTCTTTCTGGTGTCTCCCCAGCCCCAGGCTGTTCTTCTGGAAGCCCAACGCACGGGGCTGCCTGCCTGCCATCTTGCCCCTTTATCAAGGCCCATCCTAGGAACTCTGTCCACTCCTGGAGCTTTTCAGCACCTCCCCTGTCCCTGTCCCTTCTCAGGGGAGGATCCCAAGGCCTACTCTCTCCTGGGTCTCCCACTCCACTGCTCTGAGCTCCTCCCTTTATGAAGGAGACCCAGCTTCTCCGCTAACACATTGTCCTTCACACACCCGCCAAGAGCCACCAAGCGGGCTAATTGACCCCTCAGGCTTCCATTAACCCTTTCACTGCCAGCCAGGTTTATATACCTATCACACTCTGCAACACCAGGATTAGCAATGGGATCTATGGCGAAGGAAAGTCATGACCATATTAGGTACCATACCATATACAGCACAATTAAAATTAGATGCGAGTCTGAGCCTCCAAAGTTTGGCTGTTGATCCGAATTCATGCAGGAGGACTGGGGTTTTACTCTGGACCCACTTCTAAAAAAAAAATACTCCAAAGGATTCCACCACCAAGGGAAAATGCTAAAGGGCAGCTAGAGATCTGGTTGGTAATCGGGTCATTGTAGTTTACAAGAAATGCTCAATAGCTCCCTAGTTCCTGAATCACTGAGTAAGTTATTTTCAATTTCGGTTATTTTCAAGTTTGACTCCTCAATTACAAAGCAATTAAAAAAAGCCTTGCAAAACACAGACTCTACAGAAGCAAACGAATGATTGAGCCGAGTTACTGTGCATTGATTACCTTTTCCCTGCCCTCTTTAGCACCTGAAAAAATGTGAACTTAATGAGCTGGCTAAACAACTCTCGTCTGGTTCGGCCGGATGGTTAGCAGACGCTAAATACGGGAACTCGGAATACAGAGGAGTTTGCAGAACAGTAACTGAATAAGGAGCCAGTTGTCTTCCAGCCACACACTTCCTAACTGTGGCATTACTGAATCTAACCCTCTCAAACATTCCATTAAAATGAATAGGATTATACCACATTGCCAAAAGCTACTCATGGATAATGCCTGCTCCAAAAGTCTGAAAAATGAGGGCTCAGAGTCCGTAATGCCTCCCGAGCAGAGCACACTTGTGCATCCTTTATATATTTAGGCAGTTTGGATTCTCATTATAAAACCAATGAGACAGGAGAGAAAAGAAATGAAAAGCAAATCCATAGCGTCGCAGAACACATTACATAGCAAAGCACCCAAAAACTGGTACCAGCAGCAAGATTAATGGAACAAAGCTGAGAAAACAAGAGAGGAAATGAAAACCAAGTAAACAAGTAAATATAACTGGTAAGTGCTAAGGTGCAGAGTGAATAACATGCCACGCTGCCTGCCATTGTAATACAGGAAGATTATAGATATTGGATGGGATTATCAATGGAGCCTAAAGGAATTTAGACACCCAAATCCCATTGACTTATTTGGGTATATAAACAGACAGCTGCCTCCTGAGCGCTTTGCGGCACCCTGCCACAGGTTCCCCTCCTTGGGGCCCCTTGATAACTCCCTGGAGTTTTTCTTGTGGTTAACCCAACCCCTGTCTGGGGCTGGTTTATTAACAGAAACAGATCAAAACAAATGTCAAAGTCCCAAAGTAAAGTCCATCACCGCACCACAACACCTCATACTCAGCTCTGGCATCTACTACCACACCTGGGGTCCTTCTGTCCCAGTCCGCTCGCCACAATGCTGACACGCCCAGCCTTGCTTAGCTGGAGCTCAGACTTCTTCAGCCTTTGGGCTCTAGCTTCCAGACCCAAACCCTTCTCCCAGCCTGGGGTCTCCTGCTTACTGCAGCTTTTCTACAGTCTCTGCTCCAGCTTCCTCTTTAAGAAGGCCCAGGTGCTTCTCCTGAAGCCCAACTGGACAGCAGATAACCAGTTACATGTGCACTGGACCCCGCTTCCTCTTAAAGGGGCCAGCCACCCCATGACAGAGTCCATGTGAAATTATTAACCCAATTATTAGGGGCATTTTTAAAGCCCGTTTCCCCTTTAAAGAAAGGAATAACATCGATACTTGAAGTAGCAGGACAAAGAACAAAGCATTTGGACCCCATGACTATGAGCGAAGCCGCCCTTGCTTTACAGGGATACTTTGACCATTTACTTAACCTGGATTTTAAAACATTAACTCCGTAGCACGGCTAACTTCACGGGCTGATGCTGGGCCGCCGTTCCTGTTCTGAGCTCTCTGATATACGGGGTTAGTTTTTTCATTGTAATAACGAAAAATGCAGTAGAACTTCAGGAAATACATTTGTCATCTCCCAAGATCACTTGTTCTGTTGAGATTTTTATTAGTTGAACAGATGAATTTGGGGAGGAGGGTGTTGGAAGATATACCAGACCCATAACAAATGAAGGATGAGGCTGACAGTTCTTTTTCTAAGTACATATATCCTTACCAGGCAAATCTGGACTGATGCTACCTTCAAACACGCTGCAATGGCCCAGCTGGCTTCTTATTTAAATATCAGACGTCTTTTTTTTTTTAAGAGTCTGGATTGTTTGTACGGCCCGAAGGGCTGCTGGAGAAACATGACGTTGCTTGGCTTTAATGATTTTTCATTCTGTGCATAACTTAGAACCCATTATACACAGCCTTTATACCAGACACCGTGGTAAGTCACACACAGCCATTTCTACACAAAGGAGGAGAAGGCTGCCTTGTGCTGATTTTATCAATGTTCCAAAGTCACCCCAAGTAGGAATTATTGGTTTAATATTACAGCTCAGATGTTTCTCAAGGTCCCATTATATTAGGAAAGGGCTGCAGGTATTATGCTGGTATCTGACTGCTGGAAATATGCCAATGCACCAGCCATATATGATCCACACGAAAAAAAAAAAGGTTATTCTGTTCCCCCTGGGCATCTATTAGACACATTGGATTTGATGGGTAACTGGTACTGCCCTGCCAGGACAAGCAGGATTTTCTTAACACTTCTGACAAGCTGCCAGCCGACTAAATACAGTAATCATTTCAGATTTACATCAAGAGGCTACATAAAGGGCAGAGTTCAGCACATCTGATCCCAGTTGCGGCACTAACCAGCTCTAGTGAGAGAATTATTGGGTGGTAGATGAACTGGTCAAGCATTTTACGAAACAAAGAACAGTCCATTTGCCTGTCTATTCTTTAAACAGAGGGCCAGAGTCTTACGCTGCTTACACCGCGGTAAATATGGAGCAACTCCAGCGATGTTAATGCTGAGCAGAATCTGGGCCAAAGTCCACAAAACATTACACTTTAACAGTTAGGGGCTGACTCCCACTCCCTTCCACCAGTTTTATTCTGGTCTAACCCATCAGCTTCAGTGGAGTTATACTTGTGTAAAACCCACCTAGTGGAGGCAAGAATCAAGCCCTAGGGAATGACTAACCCATAGCATTCGGAGATAAAGCTGAGATTCTGGGGTAAACTAAACACCGGGGGGCACTCATCACTTTCACACACTAACTGCTATATGATTGGTTCAAACAACGATCAGCTAGTTTGCTTTTGAAAAACAGAGCAAAACAAATTTGTTCATTTCTGGTCATCAGCAAAATCATTAAAAAAACCCAACCCTGAAATGAAAAAGGAGTTAATACTGACTCAAAGGAGCACCAAAAGTACCAAGGCACTTTGATAAGGGGACAAAAACCAAACATTGGGATAACTCCAGTGTCATAGCCAAAAACAAATTAAAAATATTCATGAGGGTCTAATCTCTGTGTGGGAGCTAATATGCAGTGCATAATGTCTGTCCATTGGCGTCTAATATTCGGATGCTATCCGTAAAGCTCTTTGAGACGCTGCGTATGGTTCTATAAATCCTAAATTCTATTTGGTTCAACTCCTGTTTGGGAACAAGGGGAAGAATGTGCTCTTGGGATCTGAACTGTGCAGTCCAAAAGTTTTCCTCACAAATTGTGTGTTTTAAGAAAGACCTTTCTGCCCTAGGATATTGGGCCAAACCCTTTGCTGGAACAGAGAAGCTGCTATATAACCCCACTCCAGATAGTGCAGGGGGGCAAAGCAGCACAGGTTTCAGGTCATGATGTCACATCCTCACCCAAACATTGACAAACTGCACCTCCCAAATGAGAAATTCAGACCCAGCCTTCCCCTGCAACAAGAGCCTGGCATATGATGCCATGCTAGGCCTGGCTAGGCTTCCGGAGACTAGGCAGTGTTCGCAGCATGTGGGGTTTCACCGTGTGGGGTTTGGCCACATGACAGCAACAGCTAAAACCCTGCCTGCTATCTGGAGGCAAGCTTAGGTTGGTGACACTTGTCGTCGCTGAGATCACGTACAAAGGAGCTGCCTGTTCCAACATGATTTGCAGAAGGCGTCATTCTTATATAGCCAGTGGCACGCATTGCTCTGCCTATCACCAGCGCGCTGCAGAGCCGCGACAAATCTCGTTGTAACTTTAGAAGAGCCAATTATCTCCCTTCTGTCTTAGCGGCCAAAGCGAATCAGATTTAAAACCTTTGACACAAGTGCTCTCTGCAGTTGCGATGGGCAAGTGACCAATCCCCCACGGATAATTAAAGGCAGACTCTCCTTGTGGGAAAATGACAAGTAAGTACATTGTGAAAGGAAAGAGGGGACTTTCGCATATGCGCACTGTAGACACACACGGCTGTGTTTGTGTTGGCGTGATGCCTGTAGGAAGAAGTGCATCCCGAATGTTGGTGTTGCTTATTTCAGCCCTGTGTGACACAGCCAAGGGATGAGGGGAGGCTGCATTGTCCTGATTTCAGAGGAGAGTTGAATGCTACAGATGCTGTGTGTGCGCGTGTGTATGTGTAGAAGGGACCCCACTGGTTTCCCCTCATTGTGGGTTTTCCAAACGTTGCACACTTTCTTCTGCCTCCCCAGCACTGGGAGGTTTCTCAGGACTGCTCCAGGTCCCTGTCACAGCACCAGGAGGGCACCAAGAAACACGCACAGGGCTTAGAACCCAGCTTAAGGAATTGTCTGTAGGGACCCATATGTTCTTAAGAAATCTTGACCTCAAAGGCATTCCGAATGGAAGGCTTAGCCATAAATCTTGTGCCGTTCTACTAGTGCTCACCATGACCTAAATGTGCGTCTGTTTCCTCCTACCACTGACACAACTACTGGCTGAAAGAAACAGCTGCCTCATGCTGACGAGGAGAAACATCTGTCTTTGCTCAGCGCTCCAGCCCGGATATGAAAGGGGGGCGTCTGCTGCTTTTGTTTCAGCTGAGCTACAATCTTAGAACACAGAGTGCCTGGAAAACGTCTCACCCCGCACCCCCCTTTCCAAGCCTCAGAACATCCCCGAAGAAAAGAAAGCAGTTATCCTCTTGTACTTTGAAACACCCAGCCTCAGCTACCTCTCAAGTATCAGAGGGGTAGCCGTGTTAGTCTGGATTTGTAGAAGTGACAAAGGGTCCTGTGGCACCTTATAGACTAACAGAGTCTGTTACTTAGAATCCTGGCTCTGCCCCTGACTTACCTCGTCTCAGGTAAGTCACTTCACCATCTATGACGGGAAAATCCCACCTACTTGACAGGGGTGGAGTGAGGATTAATTAGTCAATGTGTGTTATCAGATCTCGGCCACAAGTCTGGCAAAAGTCCTGTATTGCCAGATATGGAGAAGACAGGTAGGTGGGTAAATAAATAATATTCTACACCTGTGGAGTGCCTAGCACGAAGTATGCTTTACATAACTGTATGTCACCTACTTGTCATGGCCACAGGGATCTGAGACCACAGGAAGGTTCGTTACAGAAACTTGACAAAGTGGGAGAGGGAGCCACCAGACCTAAAATACAGGGCAACGTTTTCAAAGAAGTGGTCCCAATAAGGTTATATTTTAACAAAGGGTACAAAAATGATTTGAATGAGAAGGTGGGTTTATAGAATGTACACAGGCCTGTGGGTCACAGACCTTCACACAAAGATGCTTCCCCAAAACACAGCAAGTGAGCTCCAGCCCAATAGGACATGTGTCATTGCAGTTTGCACACATTTCAACTTATTTTTTAGTGAGCGTATGCTAAAGCCAGCAAAGTCTTATCTTTAAAGCTCATTGTCCTGGCCTGACAGTCCCTATGAGTGCTTAGTGTTATTCTGTGACCTCAAGGAGTCATCAAGTCCAGTCCCCTGCGCTGAGGCAGGACCAAGTTCTTCTAGACCATCCCTGACAGGGGTTTGTCCAATCTCTTCTTAAAAACCTCCATTGATGGTGATTCCACAACCTCCCTTGGAAGCCTATTCCGGTGCTTAACCATCCTTATCATCGGAAAGTTTATCCTAATATCTAACCTAAATCTCCCTTGCTGAAGATTACTACCGTCAGTGGACATGGAGAACAAGTGATCCCCATACTCTTTGTCACAGCCCATAACACATTTGTAGACAGTTATCAGGTCCTCCCTCAGTCTTATTTCTCAAGACTAAGCATGCCCAGTTTCCTCATGTGTCAGGTTTTCTAAACCTTGATCATTTTGGTTGCTCCTCTGGAGTCTCTCCAGTTTGTTCACATCTTTCCCAAAGATGCCCAGAATTTGCAGTTCTCCAGCTGAGGACTCACCAGTGCTGAGTAGAGCAAGACAATCCTGTGTCTTACATACAACAACTCCTGTTAACGCACCCCAGACTGACATTAGCCTTTTTCGCAACTATTCAGTTTGTGATCCACTAGAACCCTCAGATCCTTTTCAGCAGTGCTACCACCCTGCCAGTTAGTTCCCGTTTTGTAGTTGTGCATTTGACTTTTCCTTCCTAAGTGAAGTACTTTGCACTTGTCCTTGCAGAATTTCGTCTTGTTGATTTCAGACCAATTCTCCAATGTGTCAAGGTTGTTTTGAATTCTAATCCCAGCTTCCAAAATGCTTACATTCCCTCCTAGCTCTGTGTTGCCCACAAATTGTATAAGCACTCTCTCCACTCCATTATCCAAGTCACAATGAAAGTGCTGAATAGTACCGGACCCAGGACTGATCTCTGTGCGACTCTACTAGATAATTTCCCCCTCTCCCCCAGTTTGACAGAGAACCATTGATAAAAAACACTGTACAGCCATTAATATGATAAATATCACCATCTCCTTTTTATTAGGTGAGTTGCCCAAGGCCACATACAAGTGCCAGAATTAGAACCCCATACTCTATCAACTAGGTCACATCACCACATCAGGCCAAATCCAGGAGCCACAGGAAACTGCATAAGAAAAACAAATCTCAGGCATTTGCCAGTTATAAGGGGCCTAGATAAGCATTGCATAAGCTTCTAAAGTTTTGGAGGCTTATCTTAACAGTGTCTCCAAATGTCAAGGTTCACCCATCGATTAGTATCAGTAGACCTGGTTGAGAACTTTTCAGAAAATGCTGATTCATCAAATTCATATGCGGAAGCATATCGGTTTTGACAAAACTTTCGTCACGAAGGTTTCAGGATGGAATTTCCATCAACACCTGAAAGAGAATGAGAACCAATAATCTGGTTGTTAGGGCATATCTCTGAGACATGCACAGTAGATTCAAGGAACTATAGATTCAAGGAACTGGGTTTGAATCAGGTAGAGCAGGGATTTGAACCTGGGCATCCTACGTGAGTGACTGAACCTCCAGGTTAGCACCTATTCTGGGAGACAGCTCTCTCTGTGTCTCATTTTTTCACAAAACATTTTGAAAGCTGTCGGTTATGTTCTGCATCGGAATGGAAAAAAATGTCAAAACCTCAAAAATTTTCACTAAATGGAAATGTTGTTTTCTGGCCAGATCTAATTATCAGTGTCTTTTGGTAGCGTGGTTGCTATTAGCTGAAATCAATAAATATCTTCTTGCCCTGCACGGTGAATCGTAAGATGCGCTGGTTAATTTACAAAACACTTGTTTTCCTAATTGTCTCTCTGCTCTGTGTTCCTATCTGAGATGTCTAAAAGCAAATAATTGCAGCCAAGTAACTGATTAATCACTCAAATTAAATTAAAATTATTGAGAAAATGATTTCGCATATTTAGATAATGCACATGCAATATAGTAGAACTGGTAATCTTTCTTCCAAATTACCACTCTTTAGGGAAGAGATTCAATTAATTGTGAGGGAAGTATTTAGTACAGCAATATAAAGTTGGTGATTCAAATTACTGCATAAGTTGTTGATACATTATGGTACTCCCTTGCTATTTAAATTAAAACCTCAACAAAATTTTACCAGACCAGTACTGAATGAATATGGCATAAATGATTTAATACCGAGGGGTAATAGATTCTAGGGACTGACTGCTTTTGAGAACTTAATAACTAAAGTTACTATGCCTCAATATGCTTTGGTTTCACAATCAGCCTGAAAAAGATGGAGGTCATTTACCAGCCAGCACCAGAACTCCAGTATCATGAGTACCGTGATCCCACCATCACAATTTACAACACACGCCTCCACTCATTGGGAAATTCTGCTATCTGGGTAGCATACCTTCCAGCAACACCATATTGGATGAGGAGATCATCCAGCACCTAGCAAAGGCCACCTTGGCATTTGGCAGGCTCACCTACAGGCTCTGTAGGGAGTGTGGAGTCTGCCTCACAACCAAGATAAAAATCTACTGCGCTGTTGTACTTACCCACTTCCTCTACGGCTCCAAGACATGGACGCCCTACTGACGCCACATCCAACAGCTGGAGAGCTTCCACATTCGCTGCCTACTGTCCGTCTGCCACACCAAGTGGCAGGACAGGATCCCCAACACTGAAGTCCGTGAGAGGTGCCAAATCCCTGGCATCGAGAGCATGCTCATCGGGGCTTCACTCCATTGCGTCAGACCCATGGTCTGCACGGAGGTTTCCCGTATACTGAAGGTGATTATTTACAGCCAGCTGAGCATGGGAACCCGCCGCTTTAAGCCTTGACCCACCCTCAGATATAGACACACCCTGCAGGCCAACCTCAAAGCACGCCAGGTAGACATTAAAACCTGGTGTCACGTTGCGCTGGATGGACCCAGAGGGAGCGGTCTGTGCCATGAGTCGGTGTGCACTTTTGAGGAGTGGCGTGCGAGGTCTCTGCAGAAGAGAGCGTGTCACGAGGCCAAATGCCTCAAACTCTGCCCCCAACAATGACTGTGCTTGCAAGACATGCGACTGTATTTGCAAATTCAAGACTGGACTTTGCTTCCCAGGTGAGAAGCCATAAAAACAAATAAATCCGGAACGCAAGCCAATGCCAGCTGAACAGTCATCCATCGAAGCGACGGGGAAATCCACCATCAGGGGCAATAGATTCTAGGGACTGACTCCTTGTGAGAACTTCAGTTATTAAGCACAGGACCATCTCCCCTTGAATATTTTTCACACCCTGGGAGTTTTTCTCTAAATTATCCTCAGGCACCAGTGCCTCATATCCTAATTAAGGCCTTGCTCCTGCAAGTATGATCCATCCACAGAGATCCAAAAATGAAGGATGAAGGCCTACGGAAGGTCAGAGTTCAAAGACTATTGGATTTAAAACTCACCTATTAATTTAATCAGACAAGTTTTCACAGATGCATATTTGGATGACCCTAGATGAGACGCCCAATGTGTCCAAAGACATGGCCACATTTTGCGGCGAATTCCAAGAGATACCTACATGTGTGGAAAATCTATTGAGCTAAGCACACAAGCATGTGTACAGATGAATGTCCATCAGCCCTTTAACTGCCAACAGCTCAGTGAGATGGCCTCACCTGAAGCCAGCGTTTAGTTGTTAGGCATCCAGGATTACGAGCTATGCCAGCCCACCCATTTGTTCCTTAGCAAATTAAATGCCCTTGTTACGTGCCAGCACACCTACCTATCACTCAGGTGATTCTTTTCTGTGCAGGGGAGGAATACATGGCTCTGATGCAGCATTTGGAACATGAGCATAAAAAGACAAAGACAAATATGTCAACTAACTCAGGAGCCTTCCTGAGGTCCATCTTGAGGCTGCTCTCCAGGTCGAAGCACTCTTTGACCTATCAAGCACAGGAATAAGCCTCTGAAGGTGCCACCCCTGGCAACCCAGTTAAAAATGGGTGCTTGAAAGCTTTACAGACAGCTCATGAAGTGTAATTAGCAGTGTACTCATGAGAACAGAAAATACCAGATGTCAAAATGGATCACAGATAGATTTTATACGTTCCTTTCCTATAAATTCCATGCACTATAAATTCCAGTTGAATACTTTGTATAGCATTTATTTCTTCTTCTTTTTATTAAAAAAAAAAAACAAAAAACCCCAGACATATAAAAACAAACTGATGGGTGTTTTCTAGCATATTATGTTATATGCAGGGGAAGTATAATGTACCAAGTGCTGTTTCTTTAAATAACACATGATATCACCGAAGTATGTGGCAAAAAGTAACCCGATGCAACCCACTGCAATGAGACGCAACATCAGACATTTCAAAAAATAGCTTTAATGCTGGCTGCCCATGAAAAATGTAGATAGCAAACGGATGACCTCAGTTGCTGTAACGGCTAAAAACCAACATAAGCAAACTTCTACCTGCTCTGCCCACAAGCTCTGGTTCATCAGCTGTTATCTGAAGTTCCACTGAACCATCTGGCCTCTCTCTAAATATAATTCTTATGTTCCTGTCAAAGGCGTTTGGCAATATACTAAGAGACATACTGGAATGCAAAACTATTCTGGAGTTGCTAAGATCGTCCCAATTTACCTACCGCACTAGTGAGAGTTTCGCCAGGAGGGGATTTAATTTTTTTCTTTCCTCACCACCAGTGGCACTGTCCTGAATGTGGAAGGGCAAAGTGAAGGCAGCTGGCCAGGCCATCAGAGATTGGAGTTGAGCAGAAATGCAGCTTTTACTTGGCTGGAGCTTTGTGACCACAAAAAATGTAAAGTTTACCAGCGGGGGAATAACAAGGGTTTCCTCTTTCTATGGGAATCCCTCTCACAGTCCAATATTAGAGTGAGATTAATATATACCAAAGAATTAAAAAATCCAGAGTATGGCTCACAGTCCTTTTGTTACTCTCCTGGTCTTGTCATGCCCACTTAAGTTCCCAGGGCAAGATTCCAGTCTAGGATAACCTCTTGCAAGCTGCCATAGACCGCAGCCCTGGCCACTCATGCAAGCTGACAGAGCCCCTCTAGGGAGAGCCTGTAAGAAATGGAGGCGTTTCGCTCTATCCACTCACTTTTCAAACCAAACTCATTTGCATTCTTGTGGGAGCAACCCTAAAATCCTTTCACAGATGAATGAGTTTGGTTCAAAATTCGAGAGCAGTGCAAAGCAGGTACTGTTCTCGGTAAGTGCGGTTATTCCGCACGGCTTGCGATCCAGGCAGCGACACGGAGCAGCAGGTGACGGAGGCTATCGCCACACTGTGAGCTAGGAGTGGGAGTCCCCTGCTTGTTTACATAGGCTTGTGCTAGCTCTCACTGGGCTAACGTGACGTGAGTATAATTAGCAGCGTGGCCCTGGTAGCACGGGGAGCAGCAGCGGAGGTGTGGCTTAGCCACGCGGAGTAGATATCCACCGGTTTCAGGATGGTACATACGTGGCCTGGCTACGCCATGCATCTGCTGCCAATGCCCATGCTAGTGCAGGGACCTCGTTATCTAGCCCAATGAGATCTAGCCCGAATGTGTGTACACAAGCAGGGGAATCACATCCCTAGCTCGCAGTGTACATGGAGCCGACGAGAAGCGAAGGCAAGTGAAGGCCTGATTTTCAGAGTGGCCGAGTGTCTACTACTCCAGTCAGTCAGCGGAGGTGGAAATTCCCAGCTGCCATGAAAAAACGGAGTTTATTTTGATATGTGCATACTCAAGGGAGGAGAAGGAAACAATTATACCCACAGAAAGAAACCGAGAGAGCTGCAGAACGGCCAGTTAGCAACTACCAAGCCAACTTTCTTTAATTGTATTTAATTACAGCCTGTTATAGTAACATTGAATCACACCACAGTGACATCAGTGTGAAAGTGAGGACCACTGAATTAGACCTACTGAAATATTTGCTCTCATCAACTTTGCACATGAACCTGGTCCAAAGCCTTCCCATATATAGCTAGGAGCAAGGTGAGGAGCAGGTTCCCCACCAAATCCATCAGATCACACTGCCTCTCAGATGTTGCTCTACTGGGATAGCAACTCACCTCCAAAGAGCATGTTAGGTCAGACACACCACGTCTAAGACATTTGTGCTAAAAGAGAAGGACAATACATGTTTTCACTTGATCCAGGCCACGTGTCCTGCTGGCGACAGAAGGGAAGGTAGCACATGTTAGCAGAGCACTTGCAAACCATGGAATGTATTTTAGATGTAAGAGCGGATAGAGAAGCCAAGCTCCAGACACTGAACGTGGACAACTAGTTAAGCAACCTGTTCACACAGGCAGTAAATCAGTAACTCACTCCGCAATTAAAGAATCACAGCTTGGTATTTGTTATCCAGGGGAGAGGAGTGGACTCTTAATATTGTGAAATAATGGGGAAACATCTCATGCTATCAGAAACTATATATCATTATTGGGCAACAAAATTTCTCAGGTACAAAGACCTGCAGGTCTTAACATACCACCTTATCGGCAAATGGCTAGGTACCACTCCTTTACTGGTAGTCTGAGTATTTCAGGCTTTCTGGCATATCTCCATTGTAGAGGTAGACGACCAGCAATTACAGGCTGTCAGCATTTAAAGTAACAGACAACTGCAAAAGTTCAAAGATGAATCAGATAAGCAGATGCCTAATGTTCTCTCGGCATCAGACGGATGATGCACAAAAATACATGCATCACTTTAATGTCATGATGCCTGACGGGAACATGCTGTACTGCTCTTGCAAGGGGGAATGGTTACCGGCACCTGTGCTTCTCGGAGTCAGAAGGCCACTTTCTTCCCAGCAGAAAATGAGGGGTTGATTCAGTAGGCCCCTGGGCTGGAAAACACTCTTTCTGATGATCCTATTTCTCTTTTCACCATTGAAAGCTGTACTTACTAGAGATAGGCCCAATCTAGCTCTGGCTCCACACATCCTCAAAGGTCAGCGTTGTTTGAATTCAGGTGTTCCCCATCACTAATACTGCATGTGTCTATAACTGTTAGCAGAGACGGCAATTGCTAGAACTCAGGTAAGGAGCTCCACACATAGAGGTCCCTTCCTCACCACAAATAGCACCGTGCCCCATAAGCACGTTACCATATAGATTTCAAAGGACAGTTTTTCATTAGCGGTCAACACAGCCGATGGACCGACTGTAAATCAGCGGAGAGCCATTGAAGTCAACGCAGTTAGCGCTGAGGATTCCAATTCAAATTCTGACCTTGTTATTTCATTGGGGTTGCTAGTGGAATAAGGTCTGACCCCAGGTGAGTAAAAGTGGTAAAATCTGGCTCTAAACGATGAAGGAATTTATAGAGCTCTAGAGCTAGATTATGGTGCCCTGGGATGGGTGCAAAAGAGTTTTGATAGATATGAGAGAGGTCTATAAAATAACTGATGTGGAAAAAGTGAATAGGGAAGTGTTCACATAACACAAGGACCAGGGGTCACCCAACGAAATGAATAGGCATCAGGTTTCAAACAAATACAAGGAAGTATTTCTTCACACAACACAGTCAACCTGTGGAACTCATTGCCAGGGGATGTTGTGAAGGCCAAAAGTATAACTGGGTTCAAAAAAGAATTAGATAAATTCATGGAGGATAGGTCCACCAATGGCTATTAGCCCAGATGGCTAAGCCTGACTGCAGATGCTGCGACTGGATGACATGGGGTGGATCACTTGATAATCATAGAATCATAGGATCTCAGGGTTGGAAGGGACCTCAGGAGGTCATCTAGTTCAACCCCCTGCTCAAAGCAGGACCAACCCCAACTAAATCATCCCAGCCAGGGCTTTGTCAAGCCTGACCTTAAAAACCTCTAAGGAAGGAGATTCCAACACCTCCCTAGGTAACCCATTCCAGTGCTTCACCACCCTACTAGTGAAAAAGTTTTTCCTAATATCCAACCTAAACCTCCCTCTCTGCAACTTGAGACCATTACTCCTTGTTCTGTCATCTTCTACCACTGAGAACAGTCTAGATCCATCCTCTTTGGAACCCCCTTTCAGGTAGTTGAAAGCAGCTATCAAATCCCCCCTCACTCTTCTCTTCTGTGGGCTAAACAATCCCAGTTCCCTCAGCCTCTCCTCATAAGTCATGTGCTCCAGCCCCCTAATCATTTTTGTTGCCCTCCGCTGGACTCTTTCCAATTTATCCACATCCTTCTTGTAGTGTGGGGCCCAAAACTGGACACAGTACTCCAAATGAGGCCTCACCAGTGCCGAATAGAGGGGAATGATCACGTCCCTCGATCTGCTGGAAATGCCCCTACTTATACAGCCCAAAATGCCGTTAGCCTTCTTGGCAACAAGGGCACACTGCTGACTCATATTCAGCTTTTCGTCCACCGTAACCCCTAGGTCCTTTTCTGCAGAACTGCTGCCCAGCCATTCGGTCCCTAGTCTGTAGCAGTGCATGGGATTCTTCCGTCCTAAGTGCAGGACTCTGCACTTGTCCTTGTTGAACCTCATCAGATTTCTTTTGGCCCAATCCTCTAATTTGTCTAGGTCCCTCTGTATCCTGTCCCTACCCTCCAGCGTATCAACCACTCCTCCCAGTTTAGTGTCATCTGCAAACTTGCTAAGGGTGCAGTCCACACCATCCTCCAGATCGGTGATGAAGATATTGAACAAAACCGGCCCCAGCACCGACACTTGGGGCACTCCACTTGATACCGGCTGCCAACTAGACATGGAGCCATTGATCACTACCCGTTGAGCGTGACCATCCATCCAGTTTTCTATCCACCTTACCGTCCATTCATCCAGCCTGTCATAAATATAAAGGGAAGGGGGAGAGGATCTGATGCAGTGCTATAAAATCCTCTTACCAGTAAAGGGTTAGGAAATGCAGGTAGCCAGACTGACACCTGACCTGGCTGGCATCTGACCAATGGCGGGACAAGATACTTTCAAATCTTGAGAGGGGGAAAGCTTTGTGTGTGGCTTTGTCTGAGTCAGAGTGATCTTGGAAGACAGAAAGAACCTACAGAAAACCAGTCTCCTCACCAAACCTCACTTTTCTAAAGTAAGTGTAGTCAGCACTGCGAGTAGATTTCTGTTTATTTTGCTTGGTGATACATTCCCTGTGGGAGAGGGAAGGGTTATTCCTGTTTTTCTGTAACTTTAAGGTTTTGTCCAGAGGGGGGGGGAATCTCTCTGAGTTTGGAAATTGAGTACCCTGTAATTAGTAACCTCCTGATTTTACAGAGATGATTTTACCTTCTTTGTTTTAATAAAATCCTTCTTTTAAGAAGCTGACTGTTTTCTATGGTGTTAAAACCCCGGGGGTGGGTTTTTAGATCACTGTGTAACCAATTGGTTGGGAGATTGTTCTCAAGCTTCCCAGGAAAGGGGGTGTATGGCTTGAGGGGGTATTTTGGGGGGGAGGGAAGTTCAAGTGATTCCTTTCCTGGATTCCTGTTAGACACTTGATGGTGGCAGCGAAAGAAGCATTTCTCAGGGTGCAGGGAATTTTGTACCTTGGGGGTTTTAACCTAAGCTGGTAAAAATAAGCTTAGGGGCTCTTAATGCGGGTCCCCACGTCTTTACCCTAGAGTTTAGAGTGGGGAGGGAACCCTGACACAGCCCATACTTCTTTAACTTGCTGGCAAGAATACTGTGGGAGACTGTATCAAAAGCTTTGCTAAAGTCAAGAAATAGCACATCCACTGCTTTCCCCTCATCCACACAGCCAGTTATCTCATCATAGAAGGCAATTAGGTTAGTCAGGCATGACTTGCCCTTGGTGAATCCATGCTGACTGTTCCTGATCACTTTCCCCTCCTTTAAGTGGTTCAGAATTGATTCCTTGAGGACCTGTTCCATGATTTTTCCAGGGACTGAGGGGAGACTGACTGGCCTGTAGTTCCCTGGATCTTCCTTCTTCCCTTTTTTAAAGATGGGCACTACATTAGCTTTTTTCCAGTCATCCGGGACCTCCCCCGATTGTCATGATTTGTCAAAGATAATGGCCAATGGCTCTGCAATCACATCAGCCAACTCCTTTAGCACCCTCGGATGCAGTGCATCCGGCTCCATGGACTTGTGCTCTTCCAGCTTTTCTAAATAGTCCCGAACTACTTCTTTCTCCACAGAGGGCTGGTCACCTCCTCCCCATACCGTGCTGCGGAGTGCAGCCGCCTGGGAGCTGACCTTGTCTGTGAAGACAGAGGCAAAAAAGCATTGAGTACACTAGCTTTCTCCACATCCGCTATCAGTAGGTTCCCTCCATCATTCAGCAAGGGGCCCACACTTTCCTTGACTTTCTTCTTCTTGCTCACATACTTGAAGAAACCCTTCTTGTTACTCCTAACATCTCCGGCTAGCTGCAACTCCAAGTGGGATTTGGCCTTCCTAATTTCACTCCTGCATGCCTGAATATTTTTATACTCCTCCCTGGTCGTTTGTCTAATCTTCCACTTCTTGTAAGCTGCCTTTTTGTGTTTAAGACGAGCAAGGATTTCACTGTTAAGCCAAGCTGGTCGCCTGCCATATTTACTTTTCTTTCTACACATTGGGATGGTTTGTTCCTGCAACCTCAATAAGGAGTCTTTAAAATACAGCCAGCTTTCCTCGACTCCTTTCCCCCTCATGTTATTCTCCCAGGGGACCTTGCCCATCAGTTCCCTGAGGGAGTCAAAGTCTGCTTTACTGAAGTCGAGGGTCTCTGTTCTACTGCTCTCCTTTTTTCCTTGTGTCAGGATCCTGAACTCTACCATCTCATGGTCACTGCCTCCCAGGTTCCCATCCACTATTGCTTCCTCTACTATTTCTTCCCTGTTTGTGAGCAGCAGGTCAAGAAGAGCTTTTCCCCTAGTTGGTTCCTCCAGCACTTGCACCAGGAAATTGTCCCCTATGTTCATTCCCCCGAAGCACCTGGCATTGACCACTGTTGGAAGACAGGATACCGGGCCGGATGGACTATTGGTCTGACCCAGTCTAGCGATTCTTATGTTTTTTATGACTTGATTCTTCCCACCAGTCTTTGTATCCCTGAACAAAGGCCAGTCACGGTCTTCCTTTTGAGTAGGAACATGGACTCCAGGCACCACCACCAGTGAGTTGCTTCTCCAGCTGCTTGTTCCTACAGGCCAAGGGGAGGTACACCACTTACTCAAGGTGATAGAAAGAACCAGTGCTAGAACCAGGATATGAATGCAGAAGTTCATGGCTTCTAAGCATCCACTCAGACCATGCCTCTCACAATGTACAATGAATAGAGAACTCGGGGTACTGTAAAGTAATATGAGAAGCTAAAGCTTCTGGCGTGTTAACTATATAGACAGCTGCAGTGGAGAGACTCCCTTTCTCCCTGCCATGGGGATGCCTGACGGTCCTTTAACAAGGCAGGCATTTTGATGACCATGCCACTACTTTTCATCCATCTGCAAGAATGTGTCTCCAAGTGCCAGATCTGAAATTAGCGCTTCCAGGAAGGACCCTGTAGCACTGGGACTACTGACTGGCCAACACAATTATGATGTCATTTCTGGAAGCATTTCCCCTCTTGGGAGACTTTGGGGAATGATCTCACATTTGTTCCACTCCTGGGGCGTAACTGTGGTTAATGGAGATTTCATTTCTTAGCCCTTCTCTAGCTCCCGGGAGCAGACGTTAATTTGAGCCACGTGAGATAGGCCTGACATCTTCAGCGAACCATCAGTCATCATGGGATTTGCTTTTGGCGACAGGCGTTTGTTGCACTGCAGAGACATCTCCTTTACCAAGTGGGTTACACTGTGGGATTTAGGATCACCTCCTCACATTATGGGTGAGCCCGAGCCCATTTCAAGGGCTCTCCTCCAGACAGAATGGGTGAGAAAATGTTCCTGTCATACCAGCCCACATTCCCCTTCTTTCCATAGCACGAGGTGGATATCCATCACTTAGCGCTGCTGCGTTCAAAATACGATTGTCAGCCTCTGTAATTTTCCAGTGACAGCTAGAAAAAGAAACAGCTGAGCCACAGCACACCAGCTCCACATGCCATCTATTTCTACTGTCAGTTCCAAAGAGATCTTAATTATAATGGCTTTTGGAGTTCATTCCTTCCTAATGCTGTAACAGGGAGATGACTGCAGCCGTAAATGAGTGATCATTCTATTCCCTGCTGGGGAGTGGAACTGGTTGTCAGGCTGGGGAGGGAAGGCACGCAAAAAACAGCTCCCAAGTTACAGATCACTATGTACACTCAATTTAAAATTGAATTTCGTTTACGCATAGCCGCAAGTTACAGTGTGTACGTGGTAATTGTGCTGGGGATGGGGAGCGAGAGAAAGGCTTAATTGGTTCCACAGTCTTGAAACGGCAAAGGTGAGTTTTGCATTAGCTATAAATACAAATTATGATTCCAAATCAAAGTCTTGGACTTTCCAAGTAGCGGGCCAGTTTCATTGTTTCCTAGTCATTCCTCTTTGGAGCTCAGCTAGCAGCTGCATCGGCTCAGTGACAGCAGATATTTACTGCACCAAAATTAAGACAAATTACTGCAAGGGCCAAATCATTTGTTCCTCTTCCTACGGATCACTAATGAAACATTCAAAATATATTCAGCAAAAGCAGCCTTGGCTTCCAGAGTATGTCGTCAACCTACTGTAAAGCACGAGATGTCTCTGCCAACCAGTAAGGTGTTACATGCATCAGTGCTCGTGTGTCTGGGTAGAAATGGTAATCTATTCCGCTATGTCAAAAGGTTCCAGAACTGAAAGTTCCAGAAGCAATGCAAACATATTTCTTTACATGAAGTGATGCTGACCATTTGGAAAATACTATGCTAATCTCCCTGAAGGAAGAGACACATACAAACACACTGAAGGAAAATTTAACAGAACTACATAAAATCCCATTTATCACCATCCAAAATATACTAGCTGATTCTGAGGAAAAAATAATATATTTTTTTTATAATACAAACTATAAAAAGAATCAAATTATTGATTGGGCCGGAGTGGCAGAGCAAGAGTGGAGTTTCCTACCCCACATTACCTACACATGGCTGGAACCTTCAAAGGTGCCTGAGAGTTAGGCACCCAAATCTCATTGAAAACTGGCCTCCTAACTCCTATCGGCTATTTTGGAATTTCCATCCTATAAGCCCAGGACTGGCTATGCTGTTTCCTCCTCCTGTATTTATCTGTGCTGAATTTTGCAATGCAAGATCTCTACCCAAACCATCCCAGCTTGCCAATTACAAACTCAGGACTTTGCAATAGTGCACTAAGACTTACTAAGTGTAGATGCATGTAGTTATCAAACTTAATGAGAGTTGTTGATAAATTGTATAGTCAATTGCTTGACCGCATTTTGGTTCATTATGAAATATACTCAAGGGACAACATAACCAATGTCAGTCAGGTTTATTAATATGGTACAGGAAAAAGGTTCTACATGATACCAGTCTCCAAGGAACCAACTCATGTAGTGATGTTTCACTCACCTTAGGCAGAAAGTGCACTCCTCACGTTACACATTTCAGCTGGTATTATTTATACGACTATTACAACTTATACGCTTCTTTACACATCTCTAAAATCCAGCGCATCAGTTTGCCCCAGTTCCCTAACTTGTTGTTCTGTTCCTTCCTTATCTTTGTTTTGGATACTAGCATTCCAAAACAAGGTACTTCCTTATCTGGTACTAAGACAGGGAACGAATGTATTTTGATTTTGACAAATTTCTTATCCGCTTATGCCAAATGCTTATTTCAGCAGATTCAAGGAGTTATGAGATACTTAGCACAAGTGAAGAGGATTATAGTATAGGCCAGTTTAGGTTATAGCACTGTTACAATATTTGTGTTTAATGTTATTGGTGCTTAATGCATACTAATATATGTATATGGGGCAGATAATACATATTATTAATATGATATATATTCATATGCTAGACAGCATATATTATCCAGCCAAGTTCAAACCACTGCCACCCTTGTATTATTAAATAGGAGGTCACGTCATCATTAATAAGCTCTCCTCCACCCCTGATGTTTTCTATAGTGCCATTTACAAACAGCTGGCCAGATTTAGAGATGACAAATCATTGTGTAAGTTATACTTGGGTAAGTACGTGAAATTTACATGCACGTATAGCGAAAGGGTGGGACTGCGGCAGGAAAAACAGCCAACAGGAAGGTGTAAAATAAAGCAGGGCTCAGCCATCTTACATTTCCCCTGCTCTGTGTCTGCATGGACTCTGATAGTTCACTCTCCTAATGCATGCAGCTTTCACTCATGCATATTCAGAGAGCAGAATGAGAGAGCGGATATCTACCATACAGATCAGTACAGCAGAATAAAACTGTCTCTATAATTATTGGTAATTTTATTATTATTCAACCAAACTATTTATTTTCATGGTGGAAAAGGGTATTTGAATTACAAGAAAGACACGTTAATAACTTTATCAGACAAGACGTAAGGATAGGCCAATGGTTGATAGATTGTTTCCTGTTATGGAGAATATTTTGCATTCCTGGCAAAACATGCATTTTACTTCTCCGCCTGAAGAGAGTTCTGTCTAAACACGCTGCCCACAGATGAATTCTAACAACATTTTTACAGCCAAGTAGTATTCTACGATCCAGGAGAACATATCCTAATTAAAGTCTTTCCTTCATCATAATATACATGTGCGCGCGCACACACACAAATTCAAACAGAAGTTCTAGAATTATTAAAAAAATAAAAATGAGAGGCTGGATTGTGCAAAGTGTTGGGTACCCTCCACTTCCACTGATCTGGGGATACTCAGCATCTTCCAAAAGCCCTCACCTGGTAATTGAAAGGCAAGAAATTGCTCCAGGCTTACTCTATCGTGTTCTGTTAAGTGAGGAGAGAGTGTCCCTGCGACACTGCACTCCATATTCTTCACAGTGATATGATGATGATATGATGATGACAATCATAATGTATTTTATGCAAGGCAGGTCATGCGAGATGTCATTGGAAAGGTTATGATTTTTTGCCGAATAGGATTATCCTATTTGTACGCGTGTATCATTTTTGTATCTGAAGTTATGAATATTGACTTTTTACCTATATTTCAAATGCAGTTACACCTGGGTAATACCCACTAGACAAGATGCTTTCAGTCTAGATAGTGGGCTGGGAAGGGCCTATTCAGGGCAATGGGCCATTAGGAAAAACCAATACTCCTTAGGAGAAGCTTATCTCCCACCTGGGGAGCCTTCCTGAGAACACTACAGACAGCCTGTAAGTAATGGTTGCTGTGACTCTACAATGACATGTGATGAGACCACATGTCTCTAGACTCCATTTTGGGATGTCCGTATTTTTCCACAGATCGCTCTGGGAACCAAACTTTGGGAACAAAGGGTTCCCGCCTTATGGAAAAGCGATATAAGTCAGGGAGTGACATCATCTGGGGTTCTTCGCTCCCCACACAAGAAGACTCCTGGAAACACCTGAAGAACAAAGACTGAATGGGGGGGAAGTGCTGGACCCAGGCTAAAGGGATTTTTAGCCTGTGAATGAAACACCTGGGGATTCCAAGTTATAAAGCAAGAGCAAGTTGCCCCTTAAGAATCTGCAGCCTGCTTGTATCATCTCTAAGGGTGAGAATCTGCTAATTCATATCCAATCTATTCAGTATATTAAGCTTAGTTTGCATTTTTTGTTTATTTACGAAGGTAATCTGCTTTGATCTGTTTGCTATCACTTATAATCACTTAAAATCGATCTTTTGTAGTTAATAAACTTGTTTTTGCTTTATCTAAACCAGTGTGTGTAAATCATAATGCAGGCAAAGGCTGTTGCATATTCCGCTCCACATTGAGGGAGGGGGCGAATTTTATGAGCTTACTCTGTACAGTTCCCTGCAGCTGGATGTGTCTCTACTTGTATGTATGCTGGAGGGCTTTGTAGCTTGTCACAGCAGTAGTGTGAGAGGGAACCCAGGCTGGTGGGTCTGGGGGCTTAGTGGTACCCTAGTTCCAGGTGGCACCCCAGGAGGAACCCATCACAGTCCCATGTCTCTGCTGGGGGCTCAGTGGTACCCTAGTTCCAGGTGGCACTCCAGGAGGAACCCATCACAGTCCCATCTCGCTGTTCAAGATCCTGTTCATTTCTGACGAGGCCACCAGATTGCATTAGTTTGACATTCACCACCTTGAATACGCTCACACTCAGCTCTCAAATTCCTCACTAAACTCCATCCCCCAAACATTTGAAATGAGGCACACGAGAAAGGCCAAAGGGAACTCATTATAAAATACAAACAGATATCGGTGGATTGACTTTTCCATTGACCACCCAGCTCTACACAGGAGCGGTTCTCTCTCTTTAATTGGTAAAGCTCCAGCGATCTGCTTCACCCCTGTAACAGCACATGCACCCAGACCAACTCTACCAGCAGCACTGGGGCAGGGATGTGCCTTTATAACAGGCTTTTTAAAGTAATGTAAAAGGAATTCAATTAAGTCATCCCTACCATAACTGCATGGCATTTTACAGATTATTTATAAACAACAGAAGAATTGATGTAGAGCATTGCTAAGATGAATAGCCAACTGGGTGGTATATTTTTTGTAAGCATACAATGCAGCTCTCCTTATCTGGGCATTTTTCATCAGCTGTTACTACTTTTTGCTGTGTGCAGTGCACACCTCGGTATGAAATTGACTAGTAAGAGCATGAAACCAAGTAAACAGAGTGAAATTCACCACTTCGCAGCGGGTTAATGCAAGGCTTTTGCACCACTTAAGGCCCACTTAGGTATTGAAAAGGAGGCTTAACTGAGATTCAAATGATGCATGAACTTCTGCTGGGGTGAATATCACCCCAGAATTAGCAGCGCATATATATATATATATATATATATATATATATATATATATATACACACACACACACACACACACACACACACACAGTCGTTTTAAAATAATATTTACTGGTAATGTCCTTTTGCAGATAAACATTAGTCTAAACTGGATACTATATATAAAGGCAGCAAACTTGTTAGCGTTTTTTGTCTTTACTTGCTTCACTCTGACCATGAGGTAGCATGCATGAAATTAGCACTGATGATATTCACCCAGGCTGAATCATACCACCGTGTGTTGTAGCCGGTTGGGAATGTTTTGCAGCCAATGTCTGGGAACACAGTAATCTCCAGTACAAAAGGTGTATTTAGTTTAGGGTGATCAGATGTTCCAATAAAATTGGGACTGTCTCGATATTTAACCCTTTGTCCTGCGTCCCAACTGATGTACGATCGGGATGCCATTTGTCCTGATATTCAGGTGAGGAGGTGAGCGGCGAGGCAAAAGGCAGGTGGGGGAGGTCTGTCGGGGGAAGGAGGTGGTGAGCGGTGGGGGCGGGGTGAGGATGTGAGTGGTGGGGGGGTGAGGAGGCGAGCGGCAGGTGGGAGACTGAGGAGGGATGCAGTGGCGGGGGGGTGAGTGGAGGTGGACCTAGGGTGGAGTGGGGGCGGGGCATGTGGTGGAGGCGGAGCAGGGGTGGAGTGTGGGCGGGGCTGATGGCACCTGAATGTATCCCAATATTTTCCTGTTGTGATCTGGTCACCCTAATTTAGGTAAAGAAATCTGAGGTTTAAGCTGATGATCAGTGAATTCATAACCATAAAAGTCACAGGTGCAAGGTTCACGAATACCTTAAGTTAGACACCAACAGGGTTCTTTTGAAAGTTCAAACACATCTCACCTTTGAAGAAGAGAGATGATATGAGGAAAGAAAGGACCCATAACAGGGTCAGCTCTCTCATGAATAGGGTCTTTGCTGTTCCACAGTGTTCTGAAGATGTAAACACTCCATATGTGTTAAGTGATGTTGTCAGTATCATTTATATTGGGAATAACAGAAAAAGTGCTTATGTCCACTCCAGGCCAGTAGCAGGACAGGTATTAAAATATCCAGCGGACACACAAGCACCCAAACATCTTGCTGTTGGCAAATACCAACATTTCCAGCTCTGTGCATTTCAGTCCAAGACCAATTTCATACTTCAAACTAATTCACGGACTTGGACACGGGACAGTTTTTGGATCCGCTTGCAAAGCGATAACCCTAATTTAACTGGGACAATGAAGTTTACCGAAATACCTAATAGTAATAGCAGTGCTCGTTCGAAATAACAACACTACAATCAGGCAGGTCTTTCAGAGTCACAGAGTTACTGTGTATTTTGATTATGCCTATTTCCTTAGAATATCCCCACTGCAGTCAAGGCGTCATAGGAATACATCGGGACAATGCTAATGAAACCTTCTCCTGTTGCCACATGCATTGGGTGCAATACATCTGCATCCCTCTAAACATCAGTGATCCATCGATCAAAAGAAAGCGCTAACCCACCAAGTACCACGCACTCTGGTTCTTGGGGCTGGCAATCCCTCCCACTTTGACAGGCAGGGCAGTTCCTGTCTTTTGGTTGGAGCTGAAGCTATAAAGATTTCCTTTCACATTCCCAGAAGCACCGAATTTCCTGTGCACAACAGCTGAACACTGTTCTCCCCATTGTAATGCTGGAGGGGACTGTGCCCAAGGCAAAACATTACAGTATGTGCGTGTATATTATATACTGTATATATTTATTTCTACAAGAGTGAGAGAGCCAGGAGAACAACAGGGTCTCGGTGTCCAGGAACCTCAAAAAAGGTCTTCTCCTTATACTTATTATAACGAATTCCTGTCTCTTCTCTACCATGGTGGATCAAAAGCCTGCTGATGTGGAAATGCTTCACATATCCCACTGCCGGCTAACGCACACTGACTGAACCTGAAGTCGGGCTGATTTTCAGTGTGATTAAGGTTTGGGTCACATGTTCTCCCCAGCTGTGTTCTATATTCCTCCCTTCCCTCTCTCTTCAATCCCAGACTTGTTTGTTTTCATTGGCTTGATGCTAACACAAACAGCTACATGGATGATCATTGATTGTATTTAATAATGCAGTGTTAATTACTGATTCGCAGTCAAATTGCTACTGACTGATAACAAGGCCTAATAATGTAGTTAGGTTAGATGACACTTGTTTCATTAGGATTTTTCAAAGCCGCATATTTAGTCTTCCACCAGAATATACACAAACAAATAGGCCCAATTCTCCTCCTCACTACACTGGTTTTATATGTGACTTGCTTAGCATCAGAGCATTACACTAAGAGACTGTGGCAGATGCAGAGATAAGAGTTAAGCCTTCCTGTTTGGCCTTAACCATAAGCTCATCCCTGCTCTGCCTGAAGCCCCTGCCTTGTTCTCTACACACCTTCTGACCACTCGTGCAAGGGAAACAGAGATCAAGCAAACAGCCTCTCTCATTACGCAAACCTGGCATGGATCCTATGGAAAGAAAGCAAGGTTTCACAAACCATCTAAATGATGGCGTTTCCCAGCTGATGAGTGCTTAGCTCCACAACCTAAAAAAAATGTTCATTCCTCTCCCGCCCCCCCTCCACACACACACACACACACACACACACACACACACTTTCTTCATTTCTGATCCAATTCCAGGAATGTCGCAGGAAGATGTTTCTCTAAGTAATAAAATAATTTGCAATATCTCGAAGGCTTCTAAAAAAATATGATTGATGGTCTCATCTTCTGGCCACTTTCCTGTCGTTGAGGGTCTGGCTAATCTTGAGAGCACTTCTAAAAAAAACAAGCCACGACTTAATCTTTTCACAGCTATTTCCATGGTATCTGCAAACTCTTTAACTCCTCCCTTATGATACCAACAAAATATGATCCCTGGCTTAGGCAGTCCTGCCATCTCTTCCCTGCTTGGAAAGACAGAAGCAATTTAACTGATTAACAAATATGCTACTTCCCCCCTTTCAATGATACTTTCGTTACCCAGTGGATACTTTTTCTCTTTTACCCTCTGTCCATCAGGAATATATTTGAAGAGATGCTTATTGTTTGTTCAGACATTCTCAACCATTCAACGTTTATTTCTGCTCTTATTCCTGTAACATCCATCTGCTTATTTCACGAAAGCCCCCAGTTCTCCTTATTGATGTTTGTTACAATATTAAAAATGCTCTGCTCATCACGGTCATAAAGTCAATGATTCCATCACACTTTTCTCACTTAGCCTTAACAGTCATAGCCGTCAATTATAGCCTGCCCAGCTCCGTCTTAAATACTTGTGTACTGCATGGGCTGTATCTTGTTGCAGTAGTTTTCCCATTTATTACAGCGCGTAAATCAAAGTACTCGGGGAACTTTGGGGCGATCCCATTTCAGATCTCCTACAACCTACATTCTATTAAAAAGGTACATTGTTGATAACTACCTGTAAAGTTCATGGGATGGATAGCCTCCTGTCTTTTCCAAAGACAAAGGCAATCAAATGTTAGGTGATGAGAGCCATGCAAGTGTCTAGCTAGACGGATATGTTCAGATTTATACAAGTCCGAGGCTCAACACGAGCCAAACTCAGCAAAATGCTCCCATCTGTAACAATGGCACTGGCATCAGCAGCCCTGATAATGGGTTTTCATTTCACAGCTGATGGTGAGTAATGTGGAGAAGAATTGGGGTTTTTTTATTTTGCCAGAGTTGGTCACAGCTGACTGCAACCATTTTATAGATGAGAAGAAAGTTTTGAAGACCTCTCGTGGGTCATACCCAGCTAGCCACATTATGCCGATTTATGTTTCAGGGCTGCCACAGATTTATACCTTCATCATTACATATTGCTAAAAAAAACCTTGTCCCCTCCAAGTTATAAAGTCAGAAGAGGGGCTTTAAGAGCAGCAACTTGGGCAGATTTAGATTCAATCCTAGCCACCCAACCAAAAATAATAATTATTTCTCTGTTCTGCTGTGCTATTTCAAGCCACTACAGAGTGCAAATATTCCCCATCTCACACAAAAGAATTATCTGCAAGCGTCAAGCACAGCAATGCAGTAACCAATGAGAACAACAATTATACCGGTGCAGGAATGCACCCCCACCTCCCAAATTGACTTTGTTAGTGTGGGGAACTTTAGCTTGAAACTGTGATGCCTAACTTTTCTATGTACTTCTCTCTTAAAATGCTAGGAACTAGGTTTGTCTGCAGATGACAGCAGCCATTTTGTTCTCGGAGTTGCTGCAGACTGTTAACAGAGGGGATATCCACACTGTGCTCTCTTGTAGAAATGTTACTTAGGTCCTTTCTTGCTGTGTTCTCTCCCTCCTTTCCCAAATCCAATGTGTGAGAGACTTTTTTCCAGAGCTGCTAATTTGAACTGATACAATTATTCACAGATTTTAAAGCCAGAAGGGACCATTGTGATCATCTGATCTGGCTTCCTGAATAACACAGGCTATTGGACTTGCCTGAATTAATTACTACTTCATGTCCAATTGCTGTGGTTGAACTCAAGCAGATCTGTTAGAAAAACATCCAATCTTGACTTTAAAAATGATCATTTGATGGAGAATCTACCACAACCCTGGGCAGGTCATTCATTGGTTAATTACCCTTATAGTTAAATAGACTCATTATGAAGTGAATTGTGAGAGTGGTTATTTCACCACTGAAGAAGAACAAAGAATTACTGTAACAGCCCATCATCACATGAGCCCCCATCCTATTCTTATCAGAAACAATTGGAAAAATGCAATACCACACAATCTTACTCCATCGTTGAGCAAGAACAAAAGTACACCGTGCCAACCCAACATCACATGGGCTCTCCTGTAATCAGGAGGTGAGATTGCAGTTCATGTAGACATATCCAAGCTAGCTTTGATCAAGCTAAATCAAAGCTAATTTGAACAGCAATAGCAGTGAAGCCAGGCAGCAAGGACAGGGTGTATGTACGCAAGGGTCCTTAGTGAGCGGAAGTACCCTGTGCAGCTAGCTAGATTGGGTACGTCTACATGTGCTAGATAATATTTAGTCCTACTTTGAGTGCAGGGGACTGGACTAGAAGACCTCTCCAGGTCCCTTCCAGTCCTACCATTCTATAATTCTATGTGCTGCAGTCACACTCCCTGATTGCAGTGTAGACATAAGAATGGCCAGACTGGGTCAAATCAAAGGTCCATTTAGCCCAGTATCTTGCTTTCCAACAGTGGCCAATGCCAGGTGCCCCAGAGGGAATGAACTGAACAGGTAATCACCAAGTGATCCATCCCCTGTCGCCCATTCCCAGCTTCTGGCAAACAGAGGCTAGGGACACCATCCCTGCCCATCCTGGCTAATAGCCGTATCCAAAGACTGCTACTTAGTCCACTCTCGTGTGGGGCTCCACAGCCACAACAGACGCTGCACAACTATCAACTAAACATTCCCCATGGGCGCATATCCATCGTCTCTCGAGACTAACGGACGCCAACAACAACAACAGTCCACTCCAAAACTCACTTTGAATGTCCTCCAATCAACATGCTGAGGTGTGTTTCTGCATCAAGGCGGGGCTCATGCTGCCTACCTGAAAAGGGGAGTTTCTCTCCAGACCGATATTTGATATGCTTTTGGTTAAACTCTGCCCTCATGCAGCTGTGTGAATCATGATTGTTTATCAGCCTTGCCAAGGTACCAGTGCACCTCAGTGCCTATATGAAACCACCTCAATACAAATATGGACTATCCCCATGGCACGTAACTACTGTTTGTAATGCCTCGAAGCTCAGCCACTCCGTTTTTAAAAAGCCTTCCTGTTCTGGGATGAGGCGGAGCTGCTGAGCTAGAGTCATTCCTAGTTTAGACCAGCTCCTGACGGCATAAACAAGGACACAGGACTCCTGAAAGCAGAAAGTTTGTTAGGGGGCAGCTGCAAACTCCCTACAGCAAAGCCTCAAAACTGACCTACTTTTCACAGAGGCGGCATGGCCACTGCAGATGGGGTGCACCCATTAAATACTTCCCCCCTGCTATCTCTGCTGGTAAGCTGCATGCAGAGCCCTGGCAGAAGGGAACAATGCTTCCTAGGAAAGCCCGTGGTGGTGGAGGTGCTGCTCCTCTGGGGGTGAATGCCCTGGAGTACAACAGCCCCCCTCCCAAGTCCCTCCCCGGGGCACATTCAGTTTGCATCTCTGCACCAGCCAGAGTCAGTCCAGCCCCACTCTCTGTAGAGAGCTGCAATCTGAGCTCCTAAAAGGTCCCCAGAAGATACAAACCCTCCCCTCCCTCTTGATGCAGTCCCCCTGACACAGTGCAGCTGTCCTTCCATGAAGCACATGGGCTGAACATGGATAGGCCAATCATGGCTGTGATTTGAGGTTAGGGATGCAAGCACCAGAATGGTTAGATTTTAAATGGCCTTTTATTGTTGAAGGTGACAGAGGACTCGGAGACAACTTGCAGCACACTTGCCTGTGTGTGTGTGTGTCTTTCTCTCTCTCTTTTAGCGAGGAGCTTGAAAAAGGGACCAGGACTTGTGAATCAAGTCATCATCTTGGAAAGGGCTGTCATACGGGGTGGGGGTGTCAGAGAAGAGGGGTACTTTAAACCCATGCCTTTTCTTTGGCTGCAATTTGTGACTCCCATCCCCCTGCCTTGAACAGCTGCAGAAGAGAACCCCGTAAAAGGCAAGCGTACTAGAACAGTGAGTGACACCGGAGACGTTCTTTGGGTCTCCTGTTCTGCTCCTGCGACCCTGCTCTGCTTTGGTTTGTTACCCAATTACTACCGAGAGCGGGTCTCCAAAGTGGGTAATTATTGCCTACAAATGTTTCATGCCCTGGCTGCATTACTGCTGTCTGCACACCCTCATTTTCTGTCCATTTCTGGGGACTGGATCTTGCTTTTCATTAAAGCTTCCCCCCCACACACTATTCTTCAGCTTCCTCCTCTAAGTAAAGAGCATTTTAAACTGCAGAGCTATTAGCTTCGAGCAAGGTACATTGGGAGAGTAAATAATGGAAAAGAGAGTACCACAAATGGACTGCAATGCTTTTCAAATGTTAACAAAAGGGATACAAAATAGCATGACTCTTCTATTAGTGCATATATTTGTCTTGGGCTTTAGATGCAGGAACATCATGGAAAACAAAGACAACAACACTTTCCTTTATACCATGGGCTTTTTTCTTTTATACTGACTCATTGTAAAATTCTCAACTTTGCACATGGACGTGGAATGCAATGTTTCAGGACATTTAGACTCTGTTGGACTACTACAATGAATACATTAAAATGCCCTTTTGTACTATCATATTTTATGACTCATTGTCGGTGTTCTCATCATCTCATAATTGGTAGAAACGGTCTGTTGGCCGTACTTGGCTTCACCACAAGCTAGTAAATTGAGGTATTTAATTAAACATAGCAATTTACCGGCGTTGGGCCCAATTCGGAGGAAAATCACACATCGTTTAAGCAGGATTTTCATATACTTTACTTGGACAAAGTACAGAGAAGACTTTAACAGAGCAAATGACACTTTTTGGCAACTCATGAAGCTGTTTATCCCCCTCTCCAAGCACATTATTGCTTCTCTGTTAAATTTCCACAATACACTTCCCAAACAAGTTGTGGGATCCAACTCCAAGAGCAATGAAAGTTGGTCAAGCTCCACCATGCAGTGTCTCAGATATAAATAGACTAATTATGCAGTGAATTGTAAGGGTGGTTATTCCACCAGAGAAGAACAAAGAATTACTGTAACGCCGCATCATCACATGAACCCCCCCCCCTCTCTTATTCATATCAGAAGTAACTGGAAAAACGCAATACCACACAATCATAGAATCTCAGGGTTGGAAGGGACTTCAGGAGATCATCCAGTCCAACCCCCTGCTCAAAGCAGGACCAACCCCAACTAAATCATCCCAGCCAGGGCTTTGTCAAGCCTGACCTTAAAAACCTCTAAGGAAGGAGATTCCAACACCTCCCTAGGTAACCCATTCCAGTTTTCACCACCCTCCTAGTGAAACAGTGTTTCCTAATATCCAACCTAAACCTTCCCCTCTGCAACTTGAGACCATTACTCCTTGTTCTGTCATCTTCTACCACTGAGAACACTCTAGATCCATCCTCTTTGGAACCCCCTTTCAGGTAGTTGAAAGCAGCTATCAAATCCCCCCTCACTCTTCTCTTCTGCGGGCTAAACAATCCCAGTTCCCTCAGCCTCTCCTCATAAGTCATGTGCTCCAGCCCCCTGATCATTTTTGTTGCCCTCCGCTGGACTCTTTCCAATTTATCCACATCCTTCTTGTAGTGTGGGCCCCAAAACTGGACACAGTACTCTAAATGAGGCCTCACCAGTGCCGAATAGAGGGGAATAATCACGTCCCTCGATCTGCTGGAAATGCCCCTACTTATACAGCCCAAAATGCCGCTAGCCTTCTTGGCAACAAGGGCACACTGCTGACTCATATTCAGCTTTTCGTCCACTGTAACCCCTAGGTCCTTTTCTGCAGAACCGCTGCCCAGCCATTCGGTCCCTAGTCTATAGCGGTGCATGGGATTCTTCTGTCCTAAGTGCAGGACTCTGCACTTGTCCTTGTTGAACCTCATCATATTTCTTTTGGCCCAATCCTCTAATTTGTCTAGGTCCCTCTGTATCCTATCCCTACCCTCCAGCGTATCAACCACTCCTCCCAGTTTAGTGTCATCTGCAAACTTGCTAAGGGTGCAGTCCACACCATCCTCCAGATTGTTGATGAAGATATTGAACAAAACCGGCCCCAGCACCGACCCTTGGGGCACTCCACTTGATACCGGCTGCCAACTAGACATGGAGCCATTGATCACTACCCGTTGAGCACGACCATCCAGCCAGTTTTCTATCCACCTTACCGTCCATTCATCCAGCCCATACTTCTTTAACTTGCTGGCAAGAATACTGTGGGAGACTGTATCAAAAGCTTTGCTAAAGTCAAGAAATAGCACATCCACTGCTTTCCCTTCATCCACAGAGCCAGTTATCTCATCATAGAAGGTAATTAGGTTAGTCAGGCATGACTTGCCCTTGGTGAATCCATGCTGACTGTTCCTGATCACTTTCCCCTCCTTTAAGTGGTTCAGAATTGATTCCTTGAGGACCTGTTCCATGATTTTTCCAGGGACTGAGGTGAGGCTGACTGGCCTGTAGTTCCCCAGATCTTCCTTCTTCCCTTTTTTAAAGATGGGCACTACATTAGCTTTTTTCCAGTCATCCGGGACCTCCCCCGATTGCCATGATTTGTCAAAGATAATGGCCAATGGCTCTGCAATCACATCAGCCAACTCCTTTAGCACCCTCGGATGCAGTGCATCCGGCCCCACGGACTTGTGCTCGTCCAGCTTTTCTAAATAGTCCCGAACTACTTCTTTCTCCATCGTTCAGCAAGAACAGAAGTAGACTGTACCAACCCAACATCACATGACGCCTTCAGTAGTTGTGGCAAAAGTCATAGGGGAAAAACAAACAATATCACAAAATCTTGTACCAAAACATGTTTTCCCTACTTATTTTCTTCCAATATCCATGTTATAAGATATGGCCAACAATGTTTGCATCTATACAGTTCAAGCTAAAATAAAAGGAAAACAAATCTCTTACTTACAGGGGTCAAGAGGCACCCCAATCCTGGTTTATACAATACCCTATCCACCATCTGGGACACTACGGATCAGAAAGCTGAAATCATGTAGGAAAAAGGGTACGGGAAAGCTTGTGGGTGTCACCTGTCAAAAGTGGTCTCCTGCGAATGAACACACAAAAGATGTTATCGTGTCTGGTGAAAGTGGGCAGAAAATCAGGTACCAGGGGGACATAACGTCCCTGCAAGGGGCACCATCCTCTGCCAACAGGACGCTGCTGTTGATCTGGTAGAAGCAGCATTCATATAATTTTTTCTTCTCTCTTTCTTAGGCTTCTGAAAAAAGGCATTATGTGCTAGTAGGAGATGCTGGTTTTAGAGGCTAACAAATCTTGTAGCACCTGTTGCAGGGCTTAATTTGTAATGAAAGAGCTGCCGGGGCTCTAGCAATTTTTTATTATTTTCATAACTGACGCGGCAAGCCCCGAGATGCCAGGGCTATGAACTGCCATGCCCAGAGGTACCGGGGCTTTGAACTGCCAATCCCAGAGTTGCAGGGAGTATGAGCGGTCAAGCCTGGAGGTGTCAGGGATCAGCCCTGGAACAAATTAAGCACTGACCTGTTGAGAGTAATGAGAACACTGGCTGTATGGAAGGATGTCATTCTAGCCAAGCAATGCTGATTATGCTCATGAGATCCAGCAAGTGGAGTGTTGAGGTTTTGGACAAAATGCGGAGAAGGAAATACCCTGATTCCAGTGGAAAGCGGAACTGACTTTTGGTTTAATCCCAAATATCACTGAATGAATGGTTCCTTGATAACTAGAACACAAAGGTATCTCATAAGCAGAGGCCAATTTCCATTATCATTACCCATGAGGCTACTTCTGGGGTGGGGAAAAACCCAAAACTCCCCCCTCAGACTCCTCCATGAGTTCAAACAGGAAACGGGACAGACCTCGGGTTGCCACGGTGAGGATCCCGCCAGAAGCAGGAGATCCCATCAAAGGCCTGGATCTTGTGACTGCTCTTGGGAACCTAGAGCTAGGAAGGAAATGACCCAAAACCTACTGAATTCAATGAGAGCCGTTTCAAGGAACTCAGTGGGCTTTGGAGCAGCCCTGTGGACGGATGGGATGGTGCTGGGATGTGCCTTGGTACCCACACTGATTCCCTGACAAAACACAAGCAGCTACACTTCACTAGCCTTTGATTAAGGTTGAGTGTTCCGACGTATTCCCTGGCCTCCTCCAGGTCCTGCTCTCTCTGACCCCTGCATGTGTGTGTGCAGTAAGGAGCCAACAGCGCATGGGGGTGGAAACGCAGATCGGCCCCCCGCAATAGTCTCAAAATCTAGCCCCACACCAGTTCTGCCGCCCTCTGGAAGGGATGGCACCTGAGCACATCCAAGCCCAGCAGCATGCAGGGAATTTTGCCCAAGTACCAGGATCTGGGATCCAGGATCTTCCCCAGGGCCCCAAGCCTGGCTGCAGCCACTCTGGGACCCGCCAGCCTCTGCCCTGCCTGGGCAGCCAGGGCCTGAGCTGCCTAGCTGCAGGAATCATGCCCCCCAGGACTTCCCCACCCCTGGGGGAGGCCAGCTTGGGGTGAGGCCAGCTCCTCCTGCCCCTGGCTCTGAGGAGCTCCCGGTGGAGGCAAAGCTACAGAGCTGTTGTTCCTGGAGCTGGACAACATGGGCCTTGGCTGCCCAGGTGGGGCTGGGACTAGCGGGTCCCACAGCAGCTGCAGCCGGTCTTGGGGCCCTGGGGGAGCTGGACTCGGGGCCCTGGGGTACCTGTCCCACTCCCCGCACGCTGTTGGGCCATGTGCCCGGGGTCACCATTTCCAGCAGCTGCCTCTCTGTCTCTGGCCAAGGAGGGAGGCTGGGTCGCCTGACCCCTGCCTCTTCCTCCTCCATTGCACCCTTGTGGACAGTGGCTCAAAAGACCTGGGATCTATTCCTGGGTGTGCCAATGTCCTGCTGGGTGATCGTGGACACATCCCGTCACTTCCCCGTGCCTCAGTTTCCCCAGCTGTAAAACAGGGATAATGATGCTTCCTTCCTTTGAGACGTGCTTTGAAATCGAAGGCGAAAAGGTGCTGCATAAACGCTCGGTATTATTCTGGGTATCTCGCAGCATCTCATCCAGGCTTGTCAGTTCCTTGAGGCAACGGGCCCATGCATTTCACTAGCCGTGGGAGCATGCACCATGAATTGCTGTATGGAGGCACACCTGTGGACACAGGGAAAATTCTCTACAGTACCAGCTCAGAATGAAATCTTCAACCTCCCCTCTCTTTGGTAAGAGAGCCAATATTTTTCAAACCAAGCAGAGTGGCACTGGCTCACGGAGGATTAACCCCTGGACAAGTTTCAAGCTCCAGGCATCAGCCACCTTGGCTGTAAACCGGTTTTTTAAAAATGGTGGGATTTTTATGTCATTATTTACTTTAGACTAGGAAAAGTTGAGTTTGTTTTGGTTTGTTTCAACTTTCCAGTAACAAAAACCACCAGGGGGATTTTACTGAACTTCCCCCCCGAAAAAAAACGTAACTAAAATTACCTTTGGGGAGAGTCAAATATGCCTATGTTAACCCCCGAGTGAAAGTCTCAGAGAGTGGTGCACATGTGGAGTTATAATGGAAACTATTTTCCCTCTTAGTGCTACCGAGCATGACCGCTGTCACTATACTTTTTTGTCATACTGGTTTTTAATAACATCCAGCCTCATACTGGTCACACTGGTGCAGAGACATGCAGGACTATATACAAGTCTGCAGATTACATTTGATCCTTAGCAATGTAATATAGCAGTTCACTGTTAGTTAACAAGTACAAGACTTGTTTTTCAAATAGCTGTAAAGCTCAAACAACCAAACCAAGTAACACATGAAAACAACACATGCAACCACTTAAAGGTCAATTAATATCAGAGGGGAGGCCTTGTGTCGTTGAATTTAGCAGAAAGAATTATGGTTACATTTCCGGCACACTGGCTGACGTTTACTATTGGGTGTCATCAGGAAAATTTTAAAGCAGTTTTGATCCAAGTTTCTTTTATCAACTTCTAATGAATTAATAGAGGACAGATTTTCATAATGAGACCCCCATGTTTGAAAGACAAGGCTACATTTTTTCCCCTGCTATACTACCGATATAATTTGGGATGTTTAGAAAAATAACTATGGTATAAGATTAATGCCTTAAAAAAAGCCCACAGCATTCATTGTAAAATAAAGCTCTTGTCCTATGTAGCATGTGAGAGTAAGTTAGGCCCTATAAAAGTGATGGGGCAATTTTAATTAAATCTTGATCATGTGTGTTGCATCTTGTCCTTAGATAGTAAGCTCCTTGGGGCAGAGACTGGCTTTTTGCTGTGTGTTTGTACAGCACCCAGCACCATTGGTTCTGGTCCACGACAAGGGCTCCTAAGTGCTATGCCGATACAAATAAATAATAACAAGAGCAGCATTCCTCTTCTGATTGTGCAGTGTTCCTAGAACTCATTAGCCTGGCTGGAAGTGCTTGTCTTTTTGCTGTGTGAGGGGACCATAAAAGCATATTATATTCCACGTTAAGTAAACAAACTTTGGAAACTGCCTTTGATTGATTCCACGCCACCATCTGGTTTGAAAGAGGAAAAAACCCTCCTCCCCACCCCCCGGTGAAAATATTCTAAGGTTAGGAACTGGCAGCGGCTCAGTATGGTTCAAAACCACCTAGTTTCCTTTGCGGTTAACAACACAGGAAAACGTCTAACTTTCATAGAAACGTTGGAGGCTTATTTGGTTCCCCCATCTGGTAGCCAGCCTGTTCGGTGAAAATGAAAGACATACACATGCAAATATTCACAGTCTGCTTCCAAGATCTAAAGAATTTTTATGATGTAACCACAAAAAGAGGTTATTTAATGATGACAATATGCAACAGAGCAAAGGACGAGAAGGCTGCATATGGTAATGTAACTTATGAAAATGAGGATTCCATGAGGCGTCACCTTGAAGACTTTTTGATCTGTTTAGCTTGTTTAGCCTGGGGGGGGGGGGGGAACCCCACTAGTGTGATACTATAGCTTGCCACACCGCCACGAGCGGCACTGCAGTGTCTCACTACACGATTTATTTCCCAGCTTCGCTCCGTCTTTGCAAGGTCAATTCGAGTACGTCTGCATTGCCGGCATGGACGGTGGGCAGCCCTACGTGTAGTTTTAATCCAGCTAGTTCGGGTACCAGAGAGGTGACGCCGCAGCAGCGTATGATCCAGCATGGGCTGCCCACCCGAGGAGTTACCTTGAGCCATCCCCCAGGGTTCTGGGTGGGCTTGTACAGCTCCTGCTGAAGCACACGTTACTCCAGTCTCACTGCTCCAGGACGTGAGCTAGCTAGATTAAATGCACTGTGATTGCAGTGTAGACAGACCCTTAGCTAGAACAGGTCTGTTAGGGTTTCCTTTCCACTTTGAACTCTAGGATACAGACATGGGGACCCGCATGAAAGATTTCCTGAGCTTATTTTTACCAGCTTAAGTTAAAACCCCCAAGGTACAAAATTCCCTGCACCATGAGAAATGCTTTTTTTGCTGCCACCATCAAGTGTTTTAAACAGGAACCTGGGAAAGGAACCACTTGAAGTTCCCCTTGCCCCCAAAATACCCTCTTAAGCCCGTACACCCCCTTTCCTGGGTAGCTTGAGAATAATTTTTTAACCAATTGGTTACACAGCGATCTAAAAACCCACCCCCGGGGTTTTAGAGCAACAGAAAAGAGTCAGCTTCTTAAAAGAAGGATTTTATTAAAACAAAGAAGGTAAAAATTCTCTCTGTAAAATCAGCATGGTAACTATTTTACAGGGTACTTAATTTTCAAACTCAGAGGGATTCCCCCTCTGGACAAAACCTTAATGTTACAGAAAAACAGGAATAACCCCTCCCTCTAACCTAGGGAAGGTTTACCAAGCAAAACAAACAAAACCTATTTGCAATGCTGACTAACTTACTTTAGAACAGGGAGGGTTGGTTTGGAGAAGACTGATTTTTTTGCAGGTCCTTTTTGTCTTTAAGATCACACTGACTTAGACAAAGAGGCACACACAAAACCTTCCCCCCTCCCAAGATTTGAAAGTATCTTGTCCCCTTATTGGTTAGATGCCAGCCTGGTCAGGTGTCAGCCTGGCTACCTGCATTTTTTAACCCTTTACTGGTAAGAGGATTTTATAGCACTGCATCAGACCCTCTCCCCCTCTCTTTATATTTATAACAGGGTCAAATTCCACTATGCCGTGTAAGTCTGAAGTAATGCCACTAAAATCAATGGGCCGGATTCATCATTGTCCTAGGGCCCCCTTGTGACATCTAGCATAGCACGAAGTGGCTGTACTGCAGCCTAAAGTCCCCCCGAGGGAATATCTTAGAGCAGGGCCCCATATGCCGGGCACAGAGCGGGCTCCACGGCAGCCCTGGGTGAAGAGGGCTTCCAGGGGGCGTGTGGAGAGGGTTGGAAGAGGGAAGGGGCATGCTGGGGACCAGGCGGGGTGTGATCAGAGCATACCTACACCCTGGCAATTCTGTGCCCTGGTGATGGCTCACAAGAGATGCAAATCGAGGGCCGAGGGATGCTCTAGTAGTCCATGCCAGAAGCCAAACTGGGATCCCCAGCCCATGAATGAGGCCAGGAAAAGCCCCTCCCACCAGTAGCGGTGCCAGGGTTTTTGCCGCCCTAGGCAGCAGCGCTCCTCCGCCATAATCGGCAGCAGCTCCTCTGAAGCTGTGTTCTCGGCGGGCGCTTTTCTTGCCACTGAATCACCGCCAGGAAATGAGTCGCCGCCGAAATGCCGCCCCCCCCAAATCCTGCCGCCCTAGGTGACCGCCTAGGGTCACCTAGTGAAAGCGCCGGCCCTGCCTCCCACTTTCTCCCTGCACCGGCTCTGGGATAACGTGGTCCCAGTGGCACTACTGCAGATTTATACGGGTGTCACCGAAATCCAGTGTTGGCCCTGTCTTCCCTTTGAGCTAACCATGCACCTTTGTGTCTCTAACATTGTTTCAACTGGCACATTCTTATCAGTAACACCTTTATCTGTAGTTCAAGGGGGAAAATCCAACACCAAAAACCTTAACCGTTGGTCGATGTCTGGCATTCGAAGCGAGCATATAAAATCTCAGTTGCATTAGTCTGGGCATCTCATTCATACAGTCAGCTAAAACAGGACACCTGTTCTCATAGTGGCCAGTACAAATGACATGAAGACACACTGCAGTCAAACTTCGAAGCATGTCAGGCTGACCCCAGCAACTGGGAAGCAACAGCCCATGACAGAGCAAGGCGGTGGCAGTCTTGTCATGTTCCTGTGAGCCACTTTAAAGCAAAGTGCATTAACGCCTTATGCGAAAACGTGACCAGTGCAAAACAAAGACACAAGAGTCTGCAACTGTCATGAATCTCATCTGTCTGACACGTAACTGTGCTTGCGGTTCCCACATTGGTCTTACCTCGCATGTATGTGCTCACCTATAGAGTTTGCTGAGTCCTCGTATGTCACCATCGACGTGAGACTCCATCATCCAATGAATAAATCAGCCTTGCAAAATTCTAGCTGTCCGCTCACCAGCAGAAGAGTGGCTTGTGATCCAAGGACCTCTTGAGGCCAAGGACCTCTTGTGGCAGCGGGCACAGGGGGCATACAGATTACAGGAATCCCCAGGTCTGGTGTCTACATTCTAGTTCACCAAAGAGCACCATGTAAGGTGACTCTTGAAACCTGTGTCACACTGGTCATCATCTTCGTAGTGAACTGTATGTGTGGGGACCGGGGAAGGAGCTGTGTCTATATGTGGGAAGTTATGTTCCTATGGCCTTGCAGTTAACAGCGGGTCCCTCAGAGGTAGGTGCCTTGAGACCGACTTCTCCAGACAGGTGGTGGGAGACACCAGCTGACCATTGCGTGTCGTGTGTCTTATAATAAAGGTCTATTAGCATACGGAGTTGAATGCTGAGGAAGAGCTTGTGGGGGACTGTAGAGAGAAAATGAACCAGAACTGATGAACAGCAGTGGAGGGGATGGGGGGATGACAACCCTGTTTTCAGGTGAAGATTTCAAAGGTCTGAGCTGCTATAGCTGGGGGTGCAGTAAAATGCCCTGGCGTCCTACATCCGGGAGGACAAGTTGCCAGCAGGCTTGATCTCATGAAAGAAGGGTCTCAGCCTCCTGGCTGAAAAACATGGTCAGAAGGACTTTGATTAAGCAGGACCTTACCAGATAAGAGGGCATCTTGCTAATTCTGTTCACGCTCTAGAATTCATGTTGCGTTTGCATGTTGTTGGTAACCCTTCGTTTCCAACAGTTCCGTTGGCTGTCATTTGAATCTCTGTCCTTCGTTAGATAAACGTACACTTGCTTTCTCAATCTACAAATCCAAGGGCTGTGCGCTGAGCGGGGCCGTGTCCCAAGGTGTCCCTAGTAAGTGAGGCTGGTCTTTCTGCGAGTGTCCAGTGGCTAGGGGGCTGGACACTCCAGGGGGATGCTCGGAGGGCTCTGGGGCTGCAGTGTGCCTATCGCTAACCTGCAGAGGGACAGCAGAACCCACATGGGCTGTGAGGGGGGTGCTTGAGTTACCTGGGGCTGGGAAGGTCAGGGAGGTGATCCCTGGCAGGCACAGATAAGCTCCTGCTGGCTAAGGGCAGGTGGTAGCGAGGTGCCTCACAGCCTGGGCACCCCAGGGAGCATCACGGGGTGAGTATAGGTTGACGACAGGTCAGGAACGTAGATTTCATGCCTGCGCTGGTAAATTCTGCTGGGGGTTTTGCAAGGCTGGAAGGAACCTGGGGTGTGTAAGACTGCAGTGAAGCCCATTGTGCTGGCCCTGTGCTGGATTGAATTTCACCCACATTTCAAAGGCAGAACCAGGAATTCAAAGGGCGAATTTCATGCAAAAACGTCTGCCTTACGAGCATTGACGTGATGTCCGGTAGTGCAAACCAGAACATCTTTAAATGCTGCTCACCTCAATGCAATTCGATTGCTAAGGCTGAATTTGCTAGCTGCCTGTTCCTGTTTTGCAGCACTGCTGTGGGAGTGTCACACACACACACACACACACACACACACACACACACAGAGAAAAACACAAAAATAACACCTCTATTTGCCCGAGACCACAAGCAATCTTGTCGCTGGCTGGTTAAGCGGCTGGACACCACTGTAAATCTAACGTTTATATGGAAGCTCACATAAAATGATACTGTTTTCAAGAACTGCCTGGTGGATGATATAGAAACCTCTCCTAATAAATAACAGCCTGGCCTGACCTTGGGAAGGCATGCCAGCAAGCGTATATCAGTGTTATTTTAAACCCTCTAGCGAGAACGATTTTGATTTGATCTATTTACAGCTGCTACAATCCTGGTGAGAAGTAGATCTGGCTGCGATTCTGGATCAGCACAAGCACCGTGTTCCTGCGGGGATGGGAGGGGGAATGCGCTCGCCCTTTCCAGAGAAGGGTTTTATTTTCATAGGAGGTGCAATCCATGGCGTTCCCATGAGTGCAGGTATGCAGAGCAGGGTGGCTAGGGACTGGTCTAGATACTCTAATCCCTTCTTCCACATCTCCACAGAGACCATGGAGCCTACGCCAGTCCATCCACAAGGCTGAGCAGTGGCTGCAGAGAGGCTCTGAACGTGCTCCATGGCATGGGAGGAGGGGTCCTTCCTTGTCTTCAAAGAGGGCCTCAGCGCGCAGCCCAGTTACTTGGCCTCTGCTGGGGTGAAGATCTGGCCCGAGGTTTCTCCGCTACTTATGCACACAATAGCTGTGACACTTAGCAGGTAAATTTGAACACACCGAGTCACTGCAGAGTCAAGCCATTCTAGTAGCTCTTTGTCACGATGCCTTACCTTGCATGGGTGCAGCCTTGTTAAAAACGTGTCCTTATTGAATCGCTAGGTCCAACCTTGAGTGCTCTTGGACACGGAGGGAAATTTCAAGTTGAGATAAGGTTTAGGTATCAAATCTTGGAAAAGCAGGAGGACTGTTTCTCAGCACACCGACTGCTCAGGGCTGACTTTCTCTACTACTGCAGGTGATAATGCTTTGAGAGAGTGGATGATGTGAGCTGGCAAAGAGAATGCTTTGTGAAAGGCCGAGAAATGAGGAGTTTAAACTAGGTCTGTTACAAGACCTGCCCTTGGATTTTCTTAATCAAGAAGCTGGTTTGTGTTGGAGCTTTCAACAAAAGCTCCTTGGAACAAGCACAGTAGTTAGATAGGTTTAGCATATAGGGACGGTTTTTGTTGTTGTTTTAAGAACATGCTGGTTAGAATCTGAACAGTTTATACTTCCCAACTAGAGATGGCAGTTGTGAACTCAGCTGCTCACGGTGCATCTTCAGCAGTGAACGCCTCAGCAGCTATCCTGACATCCTTAGCACTTAGAAATCGCACCCGTGACCTCCAAAACTGATTATCCAATGATTCCTCAAACATGTCAACGAAGCGGCAATCAGAGACACTTAGTCAGGTTCTCTTTCCTGATGCGTCTTCAGACACCACCTGTACTTTCTGCTACTGCTAAAATTAATTACCTCCCCCTCTATACCGAGCACCTCAGTAGATTATGCAAGATTTTTGCCTGTCATCAACAGCCTTAGAGAAAGAGAAAGATGTTTGAATTAACAAAATATTACTGTGATCTTCTCCCTGACAGCACAGAAGCAATAATATTTAGTGAGTAACTGAATTCCCTTTAATAATTTAGTAGTCTGTAAAAACCTTGATCATGCAGCTGACTCTGAGAACAAAATATTCAAGCTTTGTGCATCCTAAGCTAAGACAAAAACGTGCACAAACACAATAAAGGAAAATCAGAGGTCTAAAAATATATTTAAAAAGCAAATCAGGAGCCCAGCCTGTGTCAGGTAAGAGACGGGCCACAGAAATTGTTGCAATTGCAGCAAAAAGTTTCGCATTGTCTCATCCCTAAGAGCAGAAAGGAAAGGTCACAGTAAGCCATCCTACAGCTTGCTAAAAGAGCATGGGGACCATGCAGAGCTGACAGGGGAGAAGATAATTTACAGCACTTGGATAAGAAGATGATAGGCACCATAGACATATGAGGCCTGATCCAAAGTCTGCTGAAGTCAACGAGAGCCTTTCCGTTGACTTCTCTGGATCAGACCCTTGGTGCCTCCGCCTGCATTTTGTGAGCTGGCTAATGGGTACATCCATGGAGAGTAAAGCTCTTGAAATGCTGACAGCCTCAAAGGGTTACCGAGAGGCCAGGTGACCAGATAAACAGGGCCCAGAACAGACACTCTGGCCAACCCCCTAGCTAGCCTCAACCCAGCCTGTAGAAATGCAGGCACAATTTTCTGCACTTACATTTCTCAGTGAGGAAAAACTCAGACTTGAGGCACACAAAACCCAGTGTCCTCTGTTACGATCCTAGCAGCTCTACGTCCAAGCAGCCGGACCAGACTGTCAGTGGTTGGAAATGCCTGAGTGGGCCATTCCAGCACTTTGTCAGCTGACATCCTTACCAGCGTTGGACGGCATTAGGAATTTGTACTTTCTCCATGCTAGCGGATGAAGGTCACCAAGAGAAGCGTTTGTTTGTCGAGAAACATTCCATTAAAAAAATGTAGCCAGTTAATAATGCATCAGAGTTACATTATACATTTATCTCTCTCTCAGTACTGTGCTCTCAAATGATGGCGATCTCTGGGATGGCTGATGTACCATAAGATGATCAGGTGAGAGACAGTACATCATGGTACAGTAGAAAGGCTTTATCAGTGTGCATCTGGGGATTATTTTATGTAACCATACATACTCAGTATAACTCTGTCCCCCTCTAGTGGTTGGGCTGCAGAGAGGTTTATTAGTCTGATCCAGCCTTGAGCTGATAGACCCAAGACTTTCAGCCCCTGCTGTAGAGAGAGAAATGTAGACCCAAGTTCAATCCCCACAGGGGTCACATTACATTTATTAGTAATTATTTCTCTTCTCATAGCACCTAGAAGTCCCAAAGACGACCCGGGCCCCATTGTGCCAGGCATTGTACTGGCATGAAGACCCAGTCTCTGCCCCAAGGAGTTTACAATCTAAATAGACAAAGGAATTATTACTTCCATTCAGATTGGAAACTGAGGCACAGGGAGATTAAATCACTTGCCTAAGGTCACATAAGGAGTTTGTGGCAGACTCAGGAACAGAACCCAGGTTTCCTGAGCTCTAGGCCCGTGCTTTAATCACCAGATAAAACGTCCTTCCTCATTCCATTGGAACAGTGAAAAACCTGATAGCCAGGTAGGCTGCATGCACACAGTGTAACAGGTCAGCTTCTGCCCCAGATCTAAACTCCCTCCAGGGAGTTCAAGCTGCACTACGCATTAGAACAGTGAAGTGTGGAGATCCCCTGTTCAAAGCCAGCCTTGTAGGCTAGTGTGGGGCAGGGAAGGAAAAAGGATCCCCTTTGAATTAAGCCACTTGTGAGTAATGCAGCTATCCCAAACTACTGCTCCTCCATTGTGAGCTCTGGATATGTCACATGTTGATACTATTTTTCCTGTTCCACCATATGTACCTCCAGACTGCACTAGCACCATCAATCAAAGAAAGGAAAATCGAACCAACCTCACACTGCCTTTCTATATATAAACGTTACAAACAAAAGACCTGATTTCTTGTAATCTACAAGGAATAGGAGGGGAAAGCCTTATACCTTATGGAAAGTGGAAACTCTCAGCCACCCAAAGATATAAAGTGCCTATTTCTAGCCCTGAGTGATCACTCGATACTGGGTTTTAAACCTGTCACTCTCCAGAATTCAATATTGCCCCTCTGCGCTTCAGGCAGGAGTAATTTTTGTGCATGGGAGGGTAAACAAAGAAATAGTGCTCTGACAGGCTGTTGTAAAATTGTGGTCATTTCTAAAGCTGCTCAGTGGTTTGCATTAGTTCCAGCAGTGTGCCGGTGAGATGGTCAAAGGTGCACGGTAAATGCCTGTTATTGCATGGTTCTGCATTTTACCACATGGTTCTCAGCACCACATGTGTAGGATAGATTAGATTCTGTCCAATAATCGAATATGTCTCATCAATTCACCCTAAAGGCCTTTCTCAGTTAGGAAGGGCAGGGGACTGAGGTGAGATCCATCCACCTTCAGTCTCCAATGATCATTGAGTCAGGTGTTAATGTAAGGTCTCACACTCTGCAACAAACAATGCTGGACACGGACAACTGGTTGTTTTAAGTTAACGTTTTCACAGTCTCAAACTCTGGCGGGAATGCTGAGTCATTAAGGCAAGTAATATGTCACAATGCATTTTAGAGCATCATTGGTATTCCTCAGCCTCTTGCCCAGGTTTGGTAAACAACACAGGCCCGGGAACATACCGTCCAGTGGAAGGAACTCTTGGTCGCTTTCTGGAAGGAAGTTTGAATGAGAAAAAGCTCAGTTTCTCTGACAGGGACAGAACGATTAAAAGAAAACGTAGACCCCTGAACATCTAGACATCTAGGCAACATCAAAGAAGAAAACCAGATGAAAACAGATTCATTTGCCTTGGAGAAATCTCAGCTCTTTGATATGCTGCTTTCTCCGAATGCACGTTCACCGTGGATTGAAATGCCTGCAGGCTGGAAAACTGTTTTGTCTAAAATACATATTGGCAGAGGGCATTCTGAAGAGAGGTCTCTCAAGAAAAGGAGAATTGTACAGAGGCTTACAATAGCTGGCTTTCTCTTTCATTGTCATGCAGAGCAAAAAACCAAAATCCATGATAATGAAAACTAGATTCTTTTTTAGATAAAGCGATGAACAAAAGCGACATCAATGCTTAGCATATCAAAGGACTCAAAATCAGAGGTTCTGACAAGCTAACAGAGACGTACACTGCCTGTGACTCCTTTGGGCTTATCTTCACTATCGGGAGATCGATGCGGCTGCAATCGATGCAGCGGGTGTCCATTTGGCGGGTCTAGTGAAGACCTGTTAAATCGATGGCACAGTGCTCTCCAGTCGACTCCGGTACTCCAGCGCCTCGAGAAGAGTAAGGGAAGTCAACAGGAGAGCGTCTCCCATCAAGGTAGTGCAGTGAAGACATCGCGGTAAGTCGACCTAAGCTACGTCGACTCCACGTTATTCATAGCATAACTTAGGTCGACTAACCCTGGTAGTGTAGACAAGGTTGGAAACCAAAATGAGAAATTCACTCTGACATCTTCAGGATTCAATCTCAAGCAAATACCAGGGTGGACAGAGTGATGGTCATCAAGAATTCTTCTTGCCGTGTTTCAGGAGGACAATACCATGACAAGAGCTCGGCTATGCTGATTCAGTCAGTCTTTCGAAGTTTTTATAGATAGTCCCACTGTTCCTGCCAGCAGACTAGATGGCAACCCTAGCAAAGATGCCCGAGAACACAATGCCAGCAAAATCCCCTGGGTTTTATGAAGTAGTGAGACTTCTCATTGTTCTCATGATTCCCACTGCTGTCCGCTGGTGTGGAAGACACTCCAGACTTTGCAGGAGTGAGCCCTACGAAAGCTCTCAGATTTAGTAACAGCTGACATTTATTGTGGACACTCCAGCTTCAAAGAGCCATTTATCTTGCTAAATGACTTTGAAACAGAGAGACCTGTACTACACTGCACCTCCATCACAGGCCTAAAGAAACGACATGGGCTGCCTTCATTTAGAAGGTGCACTTGGGAGAAAAAAAAGTCAGTCATGAGTACTATGCTAATAAGTGGCAAGACAAGAGGTGAGAGGCGCCTTCAAAGCACACTCAACAAACAAACGTATTTGTTTGTTACTGGCATGTCTTGAACATGTGTATGTTCCGAGCGGGCTGTAAGCAGACTCTGGCAAGCGGTGTTAGGCTTACGCAGCCTTTAATGATTTTTAAATCTCTCCGAGGAACCCATCAGAAACACACACATGCACGCACTCAAGCCCCTACACAATCCTAACCCAAATACTTATTGAAGCCCTCTGATTTTAAAACCTACCTCTATTTATTCCCCACCGTAAAGCATGTGGCTGATGGAACACTGACACACAAACATCTGGGACTCATCTCAGCTCTTTTGTTGATCAGTGAGTCAACAGAAGGTGTGATGAGAGCCAGATGTTAGACTATACCAATACATCATAAGTGGAGTGGATTACAGTAAGGGGACAAATAAAGAGGAAGGCCTGTGAGAATATGTGGAGACCCTGGAGGCCTTTAAAACTGATTTTAAAAATCCATTTCCCCGGATTCTGAAAGAATTTTATTGAGTAGAGCTAACATAAAGCTGAATGTTTGTTGCTGCAAGTGCAGGCAACATGGAACCAGGACTTCAGGAAGGAATAAAAGCCCTTATTTCCTGAAAGGGGTAATGTTTGCCAGTTCCCCAAATCTAGCTGGAACAGGTCGCAAGCGTTGAATTTATAGACGGCTATCGAATTCAACAGGAGGGGCTTTCTATCAGTTCCACATGGTGGGTGCATTATAAGCATAAAAAAAAGACATACAAGGCGCAAACACATTGCGGATCAGATGGACATTAACTTCCAGGCTGGTGGGTTGTTTTTAATAAATCATAGTCTGGCCCATTAAAATTCCAATGAATCATTTTAGCAAAGCGCTGTTAACCCCCAAACATAGGCAGATTTTGCCTGCCTGACCTAATACACAATTAGCGGTTGTTGCCACTTTGAGTATGATCACCCTGCCCTTCCCATCCCCTGAAAGGAGGGCTGAGGACGCAGGCCCAGTCCTGTGAAGTATAACACCCGGCCACTGGAGCCACTGTGCTCTGTTCACTCACATTGGCTGCCCTGACCCCTGGGGGTGCTTGGTGACCTGGGGTGGGGTTTGCCAAAGAGCTCAGCACTAGCCTAACTCTGTTCACATTGAAGTCCCATGGAACGGCAAGCAATTGTAGAGGACTAAGAGACAGGAGACTCAGACACAACTGTATTGGCACACTAGAGCACAGAGTCCCAGTAACCAGACAAACTCTCAGGGACAGTGCAGCTTCTGATTTTCTATTGTCCCTTCACTGAGCATGCGCTCGCCCTAACCCAAACATAGGTTGCCACTTACCCCTGCTGGCTGTTCTAGGAGCTGTAACTCTTCAAGTCTCGGGGACAAGGAATTCTTCCCAGCAAATCCATTACAAAAATGCCTCGATCAGTAAATGGAGGAACTGGAAACTGGGCTTTTTCCTCTGTGTGTGGCAGTGCTCATCTCTGCCAAAAAGTAGGAATCTGCACAGATGAGATAAAGGAGAGGCTCTGTTAGCTGGTAACAATAGTAGGATCGATGTGGACCAACCACTAGAGGGGGACACAACACACACAGCATATAACATAACTCCGTAGGTTTGGTCTGATTGGCAGTACACACCAGCAACTTCTATTGACGCCAACTGTACCCGTTACTACGCTGCAAATGCCAAATGGAACTGGCTGCAAGAAGAAAACATTAGCTCAGCTGTAATAGAGACGAAAAGGAAAGGGTTATCTAAGACAATGGAGTGATTCTACCAGCCTGAAACAGACCATTCGGAACAACAATCTCCACCCCAGACTGAGACCTGGATTCAGGAAACCAGCCCTATTCAGGACAGCAATTAAGCATGTGCTTAACTTTAAGCATGTGGGCTTTAGTCCTCTTGAAGTGAATGAGACTTAAGTACATGCTTAAAATTAAGCACCTTCTCCATTGCTGTATTGGATAGGGATAGACTTCATCACTAAAGTTAAGTTTAAATGATTGCCACAGATTGGCGCTTAAGCCAGGGAACTAGAAAAGACATTCAATATGTGTGTTACACAGACCGGAAGAAAACTAGATAAGCAAACATGCCCCACAGGTAGTTTATTGATATGTAAAAGAACCCCAGGCAATATCTGGTGGGAAGATCCAGCAGATAAGGCTCCCTGCATTTCTCAAAGCTTTCATAGCTAGCATAAAGACAAACAATTTTATAAACTCTTAAAACATACTAACAAAAGTCCGAAAAGTATTGATTTTACAGGTCAGTTTCCTGCATTAAGCACGTCCCAGAAACATTTATCGTTTTCTCCATTTGTATTTTTAGCAACTAATTTCCCCTTTTCCCCATGGAGTCGTTCTCCCGCATGCCGGGTTATCACTGGCGGTTTAATGTAAGTCTCTCGCGGGCGGGAATTTACAGCTCGGGAGAAACGCCTCCCTACCCGCACGGAATGACGACATGCAGGGCCAGGCTGGGCTGCTGCAGTCACGCAAGGCAGGGCCGTAGGGGGAACCAGCAAGAATCCTCCCTCCTGTTTGCATAGCTACACAAGGGCCTCTCACAGTGCCCATCCCTTTGCTCTGGGAGGAGAAGGATCTGCTCCCCCTGGAAAGCCAATGACCGAAAAGAGGGCAGGGTCGCCGCCCTGCTCACCGTCCTCTCCAGCCCATACGGCAAGAGGAACAACCGACGTCATTCTGTGCCACACTCCTCCTTGGCTGGGCATGGTTCCATGCTGCCCACGGCGCAGACTGTGGTATCAAAGCCAGAGCCCGACCCATAATAAAACGTAGCGACCTTCATGGCCTGGGTGTCACCTGCCGGCTATTCCGCTGTCAGGGACATGAGCGCCCAGGGACTTTGCTCTAGTGGAGAGCTCTGGGAATTTTTGTATGCCCCGCTCTCCAACCACCCCTGAGCAGGGAGACCAGGGCTTTGGCCCCAACGCCGCTGGGATCGCAGAGTTCCCAGCTCCCGCTCCTGCCATATATGCAGGGCGGGGACCCCCCGCTCTCCCCACAGCACAAGAGGAACAGACACATTCTTAGCAGGCCCATTAAAGTCTTGTGGGAACGGGGAATCAGGGGGGAAACTGCCACCAAGCAACTGTCCAGCCACTTCTCCCCTGGCCTGCGTGCTTCCAGCCCACGTAGCCTGTTCCCATCAAACCCCACCAAAGGGGCTAGTGCACTGGGAAGGTGAAAGGCAGATGCTGCAGAGACAGCACCCCTCCCCATCCCGTGCTCTGCCCACCCACAGCCACCTGGTTCCTGCCTCCTCCATCCCAGTGCAGAAGGAGCATAAGGGCCCAGGTGTAGGGTACCGGTGGGATTCGGTTTACGGCTTGAATCCACTCTTCCCGGTGCCTCCTTGAAGAGCGGATTTCAAACGGAATAGAACATGGCCGTGGGATGCTGTTTCCCTGTTGCTACATGAACGTTGAGGCTAAATCAAAACCTTTATCGGATGTAGACACTGCAGCAAACACAAGATGCTCTTGTAAAAACAGGAGACGTGTTCAGTGGCAGTCTCCTGTTCCAAGAGCTTTAGTTCTACTTGACCGAATGATTACAAAAATAAAAGCAGAGCCATACATTAAAAGTATAGCAGAATGTCTCCCCGGTCCCATTTTCCTTGCGCTGTACGGTTGCTCAATGCACCATAATTGAACAATTGCATTCTAATTAGCTTAGGCACTGGAGGATTGATTTGTTCTGTGCTTCCATCAATGAGAAACCAACTTGTTCATCAAAAAAACCTGGCGGCCCATTCAAGTTTGCTGCTGGGTACAGAAGGAGCTGTGCATTTTCCAAATGAATTAGGAAAACCAGGGAGTCTTCTTCCTCCTGGGGACTAATATCTTCATTGTCTCCTTACTGGGGGTATTAAGGGCCTGCTCTGACAAGGTACTGGGTACCTCCTGAGAGCAGTTTAGCACCTTCAAGCCCCCGAGTTCAACATTGCAGAGAGGTAATCAGTGTAATATCTACGGCCTTGTGGTCAGTATACCAGACTGGCCCTCAGGAGTCTGAGGGTCAATTCCCCGCTCTGGCACAGACTTCCTCTCTGACCTCAGACAAGTCACTTAGCTCTGTGCCTCAGTTCCCAGCCGTAGAAGGGGGAGAACAGTGGGGGCCTCAGGGGGGCACTGCGAGGATAAATGAATTAACGATTGTCAGGTGCTCAGACACTGCAGGTTGTCCAGGTACCTAGTGCGGATTCCTAATTTAGATTAAATTACTGGACACTTTACAGAGGTGATAATCCCAAATTTTGCATCCCCCATCAGTGGATCCTAGCAATCACCTTAACGAAAGCTCTGCCCTTATTTTATCCATCTTCCACCATGCCTTCCACTTGTATGATACATTTAGGCAGGAGCCAGCTTCCCTGCTAAGCAATGCAATGCGGTGGTTTTTCTCACGCAGGCAGAGAAGACAAACTATTCTGAAATGGGCCCTCAGAACAAAAAATTGTAACATGAGACAGGACCTTGAACTAGAGCTCAGGAGTAGGTTAGTAAATTAAATCCAAAATAGCACTCCAGAGGGCATCATAAAATTTTGTTTCATTTCTGCCAATGCTTACATAGCTCATGTGGGATTTCAGCAGGGGATGTCAAACAAGAAAAACAGCGTATCAAACAGTTAGTTTTTCTCTTTAATAACAAAGTTCATTGGAATTAAATTGTCTGCTACGTTTCATGCATCTGCGGGCACACCTGATTCATGGCTGTTTTGCAATGGTTTTAGTTTTCTATCTTAAAACGGACTTTGTGTCAACGAAAAGTTCCTATACTGATAAACAATCTGCTACATTAATTGTACAAAATATACTAGAATACCGTAGTGATTACTCTTGGGCAAGATGCAATTACAAGTGCCCCGATCCCACAAAAGCACATACAAAACTTTACATGTGTGTAGTCCCATATACTTCAATGAGATTACTCACAAGGGTAACTTTACACAAGTGCCTTTACACCATAGGGTCCTATTCACTACCCTGATCACTAAGAGCAGTAACTGCAGAGCAATAATCTTCTTTCAAACAGCATGAAACCCAGGCATAGTTAAATTCGGGAAAGTCAGTGAAGACTTTCTTACTGTTCACTGTTCTTGAATACAACCTGATTGAAAATGATTGCTAAGTAATAACAGGCCCTGGAACTATTCCAAACAAGCATGCGAATGGGTGACAGGAACAATAAGAAGTTAAGAAGAGACTATGAAAGATAGCTGTACTAGATACATTTTATTAGCAGGCTGATTTTCTACTCCATGATGCATTCTGCATTTCATAGGCACCATTCTATAAAGCTTTGGGCCCTAACAAATTCTATTATCCACATATGCTTAAAAATAAACAGATTACCTCATCTTCCTATCATAGTCCACGTTCATGATCCAAACATTTCCATGAATGTCATGAGCACCACATTTTCTAATCTTCACTCATAAAACAGGCTGTCCAGAAGTACTGCTACGGAGCCAGATGGGGAAAGAGGTTTTTGACTACAGAAACTCTGAGTTACAACAGACGCCTAAAATATACACCCCCGATTTCCACTTATTTTTGAAAAAGGTAAAAATTAAAGGAGAAAGCAGGGAATTTAAAACTGATGACAGGAAAATACTTTTTTCCCCAACACACAAAATGCATAATTAGCTTGGAAAACTCACTGACAAAATATCAATTTAGCAAGGTTCAGGAAAGGACTGGACCTTGTATGGATAATCAGAACATCCGGAGTTATAACAGTAAGAATTTGTAAAGGGTTTGCAAGGCTATAAACCCTCCTGCTTGAGGGCAGAATCTTTAATTGATGGGGTTAAACAAGAAACTTTCCCTATGGGAAGTTTATCCCATTGCTGCCCATTACAGGGCTTTTTGCACCTTTCTCTGAAGTAGCTGGTACTGGCCCCTGTTGGGAGACAGGATACTAGAGTAGATGGACCACAGGTCTGATCAAATACACTATTCACATGTTCCTAAAAGCAGTGTGATCAGGGGTGAAGTAGTCCTGACAGCTCTTGTAAGCTGTTCCTTTCAAGATGTCCTGCACTGCGGCGTTACCCTGAATTCTCCACACTCGAGTGAGAGCAGCTGCACTGGGACAACACTCAAGCTGCTGTGAACACACTGGTGTGGCGCTCCCGTGTGCGTGGCACCGAAACGCTGTTTATAGCGGGGGTGCTGAAAGCCAGCGAACCAAACTGCAAAGCAGTGGTCCCCAAACTTTTTACCTCAGGCACCCCCTTACCCCTGTCTGCGCCCCACCGCCCCCAAGGCCTGGGGCCAGGAGCGGGGCCATGGCTCTGGGAGGGGGAAAACACGGACAGGGGTAAGGGGGCGGAAGCTAGGGCCACAGCTGGGGGCGGGGCTAGCAGCCAGGACCCCGGGCATGGGGCCGGCAGCTGGGACCTCGCATGCAGGGCCAAGAGAAGAGCCTCGGGTGCAGACCGGGGGTGCTGCAGCACCCCCTACACCCCTAGTTCTCGGGCCTGTGTGTGGCACTAGGACTTCTGGGGGCACATCCCCATGAATCTCAAGGCTGCAGTAAGATGAACCACTCTAGGAATTCTTTCCCAGTGAATTGTGGGAGAACTTGTCTGTCCTTTCTGGGAGGTGGTTTTCTCTGGTATCATGCACGGAGAATGCCATTTTGCAGAGTGCGCCACCCTGCCTCTGCCTTCGTGACCTCACATGCACCAGGCATGCGAAGTCACGGCAGAGGGGGCAGAGACAACCGAGGGGTTGCGTCGGAGGCCACCCTACTCACCAGTGACATTGCTTAGCAATGTACGTCCACACACAAGCACACAGATTTCCCCTGCTGTGCCCTGGGCAGATGGGTGGGTTCTGTCTATAGCTGCTGCCAGTCAGAATATGGGCATGTATATATGCTGCTTGCATGTGCACCTGTGCTGGGTGAAATATACCATAAGGGAGAGCTCTTGAAAGCATCCAGTATTAAAAGACAAATGCCTGTTTAATGGTTTTTCCTCTTAAAATATGCAGCTACATTGCATGCACTATATTCCCATTCATCTCTTACCTTCTCTAGTGTCAGATATAATCTGATGATATGATACTAAAGGTGCAGGGAATTGCTGGACAGGAAATGGTCAATTAGCTCAATCAGCCTGCTAGTTTCTACTCTGACTTCTCTGATTTGCCGGTGTCCCTGCATAAAAATGTTTAGCTCTCTCCTAAACTCATTTATACCACTTACCACCACTAGAGATGGAATTCGACAACACTCTACAGTGTAATTAGGCTCAAACGCATCAACAAGCGACTCCAAGTTTTGTTTTACTTCTTAATTATTCAGCAGGGTATTGCTCTAGTTGTAACCCCAATTAATTTGGTTTTCATGACCCATATCGGTTTTACTGAGCAGCATGTATCATTAACACTGTTCTGATCATGTTAGCTATTAAGGAATCCTGCCAAAATGAAAGGGGATACTAGACCATTTCATTTCCATCAGGATGACTTGCTTTTTCCACAGCAGCAAGGCCTGGTTTAGCGTGTAATATAAATTAAATGCAAAATAACCTGTCTCAATAGAACTTTATGGTTGAGATTTTAAATGCAGAGAAGTCAGGAAATGGAAATGCATGACTCCTGCGGCAGCCTCACTTGACCCCTGCATGAGCTAGTAGTTACTTTATTTATGCCTTAACATATGTGCAATGTGGCACATTTACAGTTGCCATGGGAACAGTAACTGATTTCCCTGATTTCTTTGCATTTTAAATTCCAACCATACATTGGATGCACTGATTTTTTTTTTTTATTTATGCACAAGAATCTGCAGAATGCCTGAGCATCACCTTACCTGGTAGCGAGCAAAAGCTGGGCCCTAGATCAGATGTATTGAAGGCAGGGAAGAGTCCCTGGAAGCTATGAGCATCCTTGCTAGTTTAAGCCTTCCTTGCTGGATTCAGGCAGGCCTGTGATCTTGGGAACGGTGCCTTTAAGGGCTGAGCATCCCAGACAGAGGCTCTGGGCAGCGCGCTGTGAAGCTCACTGAACAGCAGAAGATCCCAACACCTCCTAGCTACTCATGGCATGCCCAGCACGGGGGAACCAGATTAACCCCACAGAAATGGTGGTGCAGATCCAAAGGTCTCATTCCTCACGCATTAGCAAAACGCAGCTCTCCCTTGGCCGCTTACCTACTGGGATTACAGCAGCCAGGCAGTCGCTTCCCATGCACTGTGACAAGAACGGGGGGCAGCAGCAGCAGGGACCCAGGAAGAGGGACGGAGTGTGGAACTGGCTGGGGAAGCAGGAGAATTCAGGCGTTGATTTGGAGGGTCGTACTGACTGGGTTATTTGTGTTAGTGTAATCTACATCTATACTTACCTCCGGGTTCGGCAGTAAGCAATCGATCTTCTGGGATCAATTTATCGCGTTTTGTCTAGATGCGATAAATCGATCCCGGAAGTGCTCGCCGTCAACACCGGTACTCCTGCTCCATGAGAGGAGTACGCGGAGTTGACGGGGGAGCCTGCCTGCCGCGTGTGGACCCGCGGTAAGTACCTTGTAGTTCGAACTAAGATACTTTGACTTCAGCTACGTTATTCACGTAGCTGAAGTTGCGTATCTTAGTTCGAACTGGGGGGTTAGTGTGGATTCCAGTTAATAATGGATTCCAGTCCAACAGGGATGGATTCGTTTGTTCCTCTTTCCAAGGCACATAACTGGAATACTTTGCAGCTCAGTTGGTGCGGCTCATAGGGTCTTGAAAAGTAAGGCCCTGTTTGGAACGGAGAGAGATAAAGCAGACTTCCCCTTATGTCCAGTTACATGTCTACCTTGGCACACAGCATCGCCTTGACTGTGTATGTGAATCAGGTATTTGAACACCTCTTTGGGTGCCCCCAAATCCCCAGATTTTCTGGAAGATTGTCCATGGCAAAAAAAATTTGACGCACCGGCAGTTAGGTGAAAAGCAGAACCACAATGGCCTTCCAGCTATGCTGCACCCACAGGGCAGGAGGAGGAACCAGACTCAAATGCTACCCCTACATACATTGGACAGTACCTTACTCCATGCATAGTCCCACTGAAGTCAATAAGGCTGCTTGAGGAATAAGGTGTTACTCAATGTACGTAAGAGGGTCACAAGCCAGCCCTTAATGATTCGAGCTTCCAGCATTAGAGTGGCTGACCCTGCTTTATTTTTAATACTTAATGAGATAAAGGTTAGAACTGCTTTTAAACTTTGAATTGCCTGAGCCTTTTTTATCTTTAAAAAGACAAGAAGTGGCTTGGGGGCTTGGGATTTTTAGCGGGGGTTGTTTATCATAATGATCCCCGGCAGCCATTCTGTTGGAAATATGGCTCTTTCCAAGACTGTTGGGATGCATTCAGTGTTTTTCAGTCTCCATTTCCTTAGTTTTGATCTCCATTCAGATTGATTAAAGACACTGACTGCTCAGTTTTGATTAAATCCTAAATCATAACTTGCTTACAAAACGACTATGAAAGCTGACATTTATGAAGTTCAGTAAACTACTTGTAAGAACAGGAGTATGAGATGGAAAAAACTAATAAAATCCCTCTCCAAACAAACAGCAGTTGACAGCAAACAGATGGTTAGAGGCTCTTACTTGTAAACTGGAAAAATTAAGATTTGGCAGGTTCCGTTAAAAAATAGTTACAAAACATCTTAAAGTTTTCCCTTTCATATGCTGGTGTTGCTCTGGGCATCATTTCAATATTTTCGTAGGCTACCGCACGGAAAAGGTTCTGAATGCATGAAAGCAGCTGGCATAAAAAGGTCTAAGAAATACTAGTTACGATTTATAGGAAGCAAGACTGCCAGCCTCCCAAAGATGCAATATTTAAAAACTCAGCTTCTCAAGCCACCAATAAATCATTATAACGTAGCAGCATAGCTTCAGTCGCATCTCCAAAGGTGTGAGAAAAGTGGGTTAAAAAAAAAAAAAGTAGATTTTTCCACATTTGCTGACTTATCCAGTGGTAAGGTTAAGCTAATATTGTGGCATAAGCAGCAGAACTTATACAAAATTAAAACCTGCTTTAAAATAGGGTTGCCTTCTACCGACAAGGCAGGGAAATTCAGTCACGGCGCTGGGACAAATACTCCCTTTCACTGTGAGATGCAGAAGGGAGAAATGCCACAGAAAATGAGGAATGAAGACCCCCAAATCCGTGGAACATGGGGAGCAGCTACAATGCCACCCCCGTCCCTTCCAGCTTCCTCTCTAACATTCAGAAGCCCTTCTGAATGAGCGATGCCTGGCTGGGGCTAGGTGGGATTTTGGTCAGCTAAATGGTGTCAGAGCTGAGGAGACTCTCATCCAAACCCCTGGAATTCCAGGCAGCAACCCCCGGGTAACATAAATCCTGCTGAGGTGCACCTTGGTTACCAGCCAGAGCTTCTTCTTTCACCCTCTTGGGGTGGGTGGAGAGCGTAGTGCCCAATTGTTGCCCAGTACCCAAAGTCAGCGGGGCTTCACACAGTGACATGTGCTGCCAGAGGAAAAGAAGCCAAGCAGGGATCACAATGAAAAGGCAGCAAAATCTTCCATGCAAATGCTCCAAGATCCATAAACATCCCCAGTGGGGGGGGGAGGGGGAAAGAGAGTCCCTTCTCTCTCTGCCAGCCCTTCAAGCATGGCCATAAATCCAAAGGAATTATACTTCAGAAGCTCCACACAGGTGACATTCTTCAAGAAACCTTAATTCTGGGCCAAGCTGCCTCATCTACCAGGAAAATCAGGCCAAACACACACCTTCAAGTTTTGCCTGACATACCAAACATGCTTCTTCCAAAATGCCAATGGTCCACCGGAACTCAGCGAGCGCCCGCAAGTTCCACTGGATCACAGCGGATGCAGCTGAAGTTGTCAACACAGAAAAGCCTATAAAAATGCCATGCTGACTGTGTCACTGGGCATACACAGCAGCTGATTTTCCAGGGTTAATAACCGAGCCTTTAAAAAGAGTCAAAGGGGCCTTGTCTGCTATCTGAACTACCGGCCTGCAAATAACCACTTTAAAGCAAGCATCCGAATGCCGGTTTATTCCCCTGCATCTCTAACTAAAACAGCCACCGAAACATTTTTCTAAACAGCTTTTGCCCTGCTTCTGCGCAGAGCTGAGAACTCGGACAGCACACTTCACTGCGCTGCTAATAGTTACGGGAGAAGTGTGCAGTAGCTAAAGCCTCTCAAGAGTTACGTGTCCACACGGGGAGAGCAAAACTACTCATGCAGCCTAAAAGTGATCAAAGAAAACAGTAGGAATAAAGAACAGAAGCATCCAGAGGAGAGCACAGTATGCGCCTCTGCTTGATAACATGCTGCAGCATCCCTGAATGGCTGGGAACTCGGCACACAGGGAGAGCGCTTGAAACATAAAGGTGCGTGCACAGAAAACAAAATGTTTCAAGCTTCACTTCAACAACCAAAACAACGTCCAATCGCTCTGAGGGATGCAGTGACAACAGTTCTCCTAGAGCATTAAAACATGGTTTTACCTGAACAGGATCTACCTTTTAAAGAGGGTAAACCGGATTATCTGGGTGACATCGATCCTGGGCAATATAATGGAGCGGCTGATACGGGACTCAGTTAATAAAGAAATAAAGGAGAGTAATGTAATTTATGCAAATCAACATGGGTTTAAGGAAAATAGTTCTTGTCAAATTAACTTGATGTCTTGTTTTGATGAGATTGCAAGTTTGGTTGATAAAGGTAATAATGTTGACATAACATCCTTACACTTCTGTAAGGCATTTGACCTGGTACCGCACAACATTTTGATTAAAAAACTATATAGAATGAACCTGGCTCACATTAAATGGATTAAAAGCTGGTTAATTGATAGGTCTCAAACTTTAATTGAAAACAAGGAATTGTCATTGAGAGGGTCTATTTCCAGAGGGGTCCCACAAGGATCAGTTCCAGGTCCTACGCTATTTAACCTTTTTACCAATGACCAGGAAGAAAACATTAAATCAGCACTGATTAAGTTTGCAGGTGACACAAAAACTGGAGGAGAGGTAAATACTGAAGAGCACAGGTCACTGATACAGAGCGATCTGGTTCACTTGGTAAACTGGACACAAGCAAATAATATGTCTAAATGCAAATGTGAACATCTAGGAACAAAGAATGTCAGCCATACTTACAGGATCGGGGCCTCTATCCAGGGAAGCAGTGACTCTGAAAAAGATTTTGGGGTCATGGTGGATAATCAGCTGAACATGAGCTCTCAGTGTGACGCTGTGGCCAAAAGAGCTAATGTGATCCTGGGATGCATAAACAAGGCTCTCTCAAGTTGGAGTAAAGAGGTTATTTTACCTCTATATTTGGAACCAGTGCAATCACTGCTGGAATTCTGTGTCCAATACCCACAGCTCAAGAAAGCTGTTGATAAATTGGAGAGGGTTCAAAGAAGAGCCATGAGAATGATTAATGGAATAGAAAACATGCCTTATAGTGAGAATCAAAGAGCTCAGTTCATTTAGCTTAATTTAGAGAAGATTATGGGATGATTTGATTACAGTCTATAAGTATCTACATGAGGAACAAATATTTAATAATGGGCTCTTCAATCTAGCAGAGAAAGGTCTAACATGATCCAATGGCTGGAACGTAACACTAGACAAACTCAGACTGGAAATAAGGCGTACATTTTTAACATTGAGAGTAATTAACCATTGGAACCTTTGGAACAATGGGATCATGGTGGATTCTCCATCACTGAGGAGAATTTTTAAATCAAGATTAAATGTTTTTTCTAAAAGCTCTGCTCTAGGAATTATGTTGGGGCCATTCTCTAGCCTGTGTTACATAGGAGGTCAGACTAGATGCTGCTCACCATGGTCCCTTCTGACCTTGGAATATATTAATCTGTCACCAAACCATGTCACAACATGGGAAAGAACAAGGCTGTAGAACAGGGATTCTCAAACTTCATTGCACTGCGATCCCCTTCTGACAACAAAAATTACTACGCGACCCCAAAAGTGAGGACTGAAGCCTGAGCCCTCCTGAGCCCTGCCACCCTGGGATGGGGGACCAAAGCCCAAGCCCGAGGGCTTCAGCCCCAGGCAGGGGGCCTGTAACCTGAGCCCCACTGTCCTAGGCTGAAGTCCTCAGGCTTTGGCCCCGGGTGGTAGGGTTCGGGCTTTGGCCCTGGGCCCCAGCAAGTCTAAGTGAACCCTGGCAACCCTATTAAAACAGGGTTGCAACTCACTTTGAGGTCCCGACCCACAGTTTGAGAACTGCTGCTGTAGAACCATTTAGGACAAGTTTAAAACATGGTTAGGTGCCATCTACACTAGAAGTTTAAAGCATGGTTCAGCCTGTCCCAGGGCCATGTAGTAATTGGGTCCACAAGCACAGTTGTTAGAGTTTAGATGAACACTAAATGGTTGGATGTTTAGCCAAGTTTCCCTGGGCTGGAAAACTTCCTGAGACAAACTCCATGATGGGAATGCCAAGACTTTTTAGCTTCAGCAATAAGGAAATTCCCTGATGAGGAGCTCTCTCATGGTGTTTTCTTCTCTCTGTTTCCTTCCAGAGCAAATCATACAATGTAGGGGGAAGCATAAAAATTTTAGAAGAAAAAATGTAATTAAACATTTTTGAATCTTAAAAGAAGGGTTTGACCCACATTTGGGCAAGAAGTTACGGGTCAATTCTTCTTTGAGAAAAAACAAGTTCAGCCTTCCTTAATATAAATTCCATGACAAAATAGTCTATCTCATGAGACATTGAAAATAGATTGGCCAAGGTACTAAAAATAATTTGCTGTAGGGAATAATCCTGTACTAGCCACAGGGGAAATGGGAAGATGAATTAATAGGTCTCTTCCATCTCTAATTTATATAGTTCTGCAAAAAACCCAAGACACTTTCAAAACTAATTTCCCATTAGCTATAATCATCCAGAGTACATATCTGTCCCAGCCTTGCAGAATAAACACAGGAGCTGCCTCATTGTGTTGAGGAATCACAAGTGGCCACGGTTTATCTTTTCTTTATCTCCCTCTTTCCCTGCGATGGTTTTTTTCCCCTCTCTCATCGCTACTTTGAGCGAATGCTCACAGACCAAACATTCACTGGTTCCAGGGGACCATTTCAAGTTGCCAACTTTTCTCCCCATGAAGAATCATCTCCTCTGTGTGTTGAGCAGAGATAATAAATTAGGTGAGTAGGATGGCTGCTGCAGCTTCAGCCAACCACAGCAAACAATTCCTGATGCCGCCGCAGACCAGAGGGGGAAAGACTGAAAGATTTATTTTGTGGCTGTCTGTTTTGGAGATGTGCTGCACGGTGCGAACGGCATTCAAACTGGCAGATGCGAGACCGTTTATTTTTTCTGTTTAAAAAAATCATGTCAAGTGCATTTACAACGTTGTCTCAATCCCCACTGGCTGTAAGGTGTCTGACGGTTTGTTCCTTTGAGCCGCAGCCACCAATTTCGCAAGGGTTTTCCTACTTGGGAATGCCAGCAACAAACTAAGACCTTCCCTAAAACTTGGGAATAAGTCAAATTCGGCAGTCGTATCTTCCAGAGTGTGGACCTCTGAGGATACCGCTACACTGCAATTGGAGGTACAACTGCATGTAGCCATACGCAGCTAGCTTTGATCTCGGTAGTATGAGTACTAATCAGAAGAGAAGTGGTCACTGCGCTGACTGTGTAAGCCCTCCCTGCACCCTGGGTACTTTCTTGGGGGGCTGAAATCCATGTGCTGTGGTCCTTGAGCTAGCTAGATTAAAGCTAGCTTGGACATGTCTAGACATGCTACAATCACACCTCTGATTGCAGTGTAGACATCTCCTACAAACCCTCACAGGGGTAACCCCACGCTTAGCTCACTTGATGCAAGCCCTGTCTTGCCCTTGTCTAGCCTTACCAGTCGGCACCAGTGCAGCGACACCAATTGCTAGCCACACCTACTGAATCAGGGCAATTCACGAGTGTTACCAAGGCCCAAGCAACCTCCAGAGATCTTTATGACACAAAATACTACACAATCAGATAGAATAGTACAAGCTACATCGTAACATTACTCAGAATCCTTAGCTCAGTTCATTGTTCCCCATCCCAGTCTCTGATAGGTCTTCAAAAGAGTAAAACCATTGCGGTTCATATAAAACACAAGAGGAGGCCTCATGTGACCCTAAAGGAAATAGGGGATGATGTGTTATAGGGTAGCTGTGATAATACACTCATTACAAACTTGGCACAGCCCTCCAAAAACACATCCAATGGACTGAAATAGAACGGCAGATGTTCAGTACCCTAGAGGTAAATAACCTTCCAGTTGACAAAACTGACTGCGATACAGCTACCCTGTTGGCCCAACAATTTGAACAACAGACCGTGACAATCTGGAATCAAACTGAACACAAAGCAGGAATCATAGAAGTCACATTTCCCCCTACATCTGTGGAGCTGTGAGAACAACAGAGATCAGTGGGTAGCACAAAGGACTGGGATTAAGGTTTTGAGGGTTCCATTTCCAACTCTGCTACCGGCATTACTTAGTGCCCAGCTTCTCCCCCTGCACGACGGAGGTAACAACACTCTATAATCTCACGGAAGAGCACTGCGAGCTCTTCAGATGAGATCAATCATCATTATTACAGACTCTTCAACTTAGAAAGTGTAAGGTAGCCCGCATTGCCGGACCCCTCTATGGATAAACATGAGACTTCATTCTATCATTCTGACGCCATTAGCCATCACTAAGCTGATTTACAGAAGAGAAAATCAGTGTGCCTTAAGGAAATTATTGGAGATCTAAAGCAAAGAAGCATTGAACAAATTCTGCAGCTTTTTAAGGGCATTCAATTCATCACGTTGGAAATTCTCCAGAACTAAAACACAGCACTTTCAGACAGGAATAAGATGTAACTGACATACACAAAGAAATGACCTGTATATGCTAGAAGGCTTGTGAAAAACAGAAGGGCCAAGAGAATGAAACACACAGAATATCCTCTACACTGATTTTCACTTTTTGTGGAAAGTAGGAACTTTGATGAAAATACACTTCGGAAACACAGGATCAAACCTAAACTGGAGAAAGTGTTAGGGAGACAGGTGCTACATTACTGAATGTGCTGGCCAGCAGCACTATACCCATTCATTATGTAAAATACACTGGAGCACTGTTAGTTAAAACAATAATCACAGCAGAATGTCCCACTTCATGAGAGGAACCCTCATATAGACCCTTCATTTATTTTGATTTTCAAACTTTTCATCTATTGTGATTCAATCATATGTAGATCAAGATTTTTGATACATGGAACAAACACACCATGGTATGATCTGACTATACCACACAAGAGCAGAAAAATCACATATGGTTTTGCAAGGATTTTCTAAAGTAGTGATACTCAAAACATTGCTAACTTGGGAACCATAAAAAATGTTCACGGACACTTATAGCTGCGGCATCTGGAAGCAAAGGATAAAAATCTACTTATGCACATTGACAAAATTTTCAAGAATAGAGCGCATTTAAAATTCAGAGCTTAAATAGGAAATGGAGCGAGCAATGCACTGATGGAAAATACTCACATTCAGTCTGCAAAATTACCTCCAGATGGATTTGAAACTGTCTGGGGGCCTGAAGACGCCATGTGTGCAGATGCCAGTCCTCTGCTCCACAAGCCAACGTGCTAGAAAACTTTTTCCCATTGCATCCAAAGACCATGCATCTCTGACAACCAGTATTATCAATCAGGTCCAGATTTCAAATTCAAGTAATACCAAAAGTCTCTTGATCCCAGGATAAGAATACTGCATAAATTCAGTCCATAGGTGCACGTGTAGGGGCAATAGTGATCGGATACTTCAGGTGCTGTTGCATCCTACGTTATTTCTATCCCATGCGAGTAGGTGAAGCAATTTACCAGAGGGGATGGGATGAGTGAGGGAACAGGGAACAGGAGAGAGTTGATCGTGTGCAGAGATCAAACCTAAAATATAGAAAGAAAGAGCATGTTTCTTGTAAGAACTTTCATACCTCAGATTGCTCTGGCAGATATAATGTAACCTGGACAAGGCTTAAAAGAAACAGTATAAAGGACAAAAAAAGGACAGGCTGAAAAGAAGGAGCTCAGAGCTGTGATACTGACGTGTTTTTAAAGGAAGCATTGAAAAGAAAGTTGCCTGTATATCTAAATCTGCCATAGTCTTCCGCTTTTCAGATTCTTCAACTCAACTCAGACTGAAGAGGAACAAGGAGAATTTTTAATAAGAAATCAAAAATATGCCCAACGAGGGGCACTCGAGTGGTACAATGTCTAGCTCAGGAGAACGTGTCTCTTGAAATCCTGTGGAGCGATAGCATCTAATTACAAACTTTCAGTGGGAGAAAAAAGTCTGTTAGAAAACATTAGCATCAAGCTAAGCTGCTGCATTGGCACGTTGCCCATTAGCCAATTTATCTTACATATAAATAGCATAATTAACCTATGCAGTATACATTGCGTACCCGTAGAATGGCTTTTAGCTGGAAAACAAATAAATCTTTAAAAGTTTAAAACCTATTTACAGAATTGCTGCTTTATAAATCATTCAGCTCACCAAGGCTACTTTATTAACGCCCTTCTGGCTGCACTCACGCAGCAAGGAAAAGGCAGAGAGCTGTAAATAGTTGGTATAATAAATATTCCCCAATATGTGGCAACTGTCTTTTCAGCAGGTAATGAAACATATGACATGTTCCTAATCAAGGACTGAAGGCGATTTCATGCTGGTTTCCTCCCAGTACGCACTTCCAGTTGTTTTCGGCGCTCACGTTGGAAACGAGATTGGGATATCTTCAATGTGCACAGAAGGGGAAAAGTGGGTTTGCTTGATTAGGTGCCAAGACTGATGTCATTTAGTTAAAAAAGCACAGCTTTAATGCACGCTAAAGTAATGATTCCCTTCATGCTCGCTCACGCTTCGGAAACTAAGCACCGACACAAGATAAAGACCTACTGTAAGAGGCTCCAGCTCCCTCACCCAGCTCGGAGAATGCGCATAGTGCATAAAGACACCTCGCTAAGCTTTATGTCGTGTTTACCAAAGCCAATGGATTTGGAAACACTAGCTAAGTGACTTAGGTACCAGAGAGCACGAACACGAGGGATGGGCCTGAGCTCCTAGGAACTGGATCCGAGTGGTTCTGATTTGGCCTATTAGAGGAAGGAGTCAGTGATGAAGTTCAGATCCAGAACTAGATCCAAACTCCCCCAGTGTTTTGGGGTTTTCAGTGGTGGAGTTTTGCTTCCAGCCCATGTCTAATAAACCCACACTTGTCTAACAGACAAAGTTACACACATGCTTTTGTCCTTTGCACGCCCAAGAGAGCTTTCCATCTAAGGGCCTCAACGGCCCTGTGCAAGCAACAACAAATTTAGCCTCCCTACACATCTATGAGGTAAATGAGGATCATCCCTCTTTAATGGACAGGGACAGCAGAACATAGGACAACTACATGACTTGCAAGAGATCACGCACGAAGTACGTGGAAAAGCTGGAATTAGAATGGGCACCTCCCTATTCTCAGTCCCGCGCCTTTATCGAGAGTTGATTCTTCATCCCACATTTTTGCAGATGCAATTAATTGGGTGCACGAGAATGGATGAGCAAAATCCGAGGAATGGCCTTAAAAATCATTGACCGAGGGTGTAATTTCTCCACTATGCAGAGGGCCTCTTGACTGATGTTCCTCAATTCCTTCATCCTTGTATTAACATTCTTCCTACGTACGTTTGTACGGTTTCACATAGGTGTGCTAGGCATTTGTCCAGCTTATTTTCAAATAAATTGCCTATTGAAGGGAAGAAGTGGTGTTGCCGTGACTATAGAGTAGATCTCCTGAGGTCCCTTCCAACCCTCAGATTCTATGATTCTCAAACTGTGGGTCAGGACCCCAAAGTGGGTCGTGACCCCCAGGACTGGTGTTAGACTTGCTGGAGCTCAGGGCTGAAGCCAAAGTCTGAGCCCCACTGCCCAGAGCTGAAGCCCTCAAGTTTTGGCACCTCCCAGGGAGGCGGGGTATTGGCCATCCTGCCCTGGGCAGTGGGGCTCGGGCTTAGGTCCCGCTTCCCAGGGTGGTGTAGTAATTTTTGTTGTCAGAAGGGGGTCACAGTGCAATGACGTTTGAGAACCCCTGGAATTAAGCTTTATATATAGAACATGGGGGCTATGCTGAGCCAGGTCCAGGTAGACCCTCCCTACAATTTACTAGTGGATTTCTCACTCCCTAATTGGGAAAACAATAACCTACTCTTGCTGCTCCTGAACCATCGACGATGCCAACACCACACACGCGAGCCGACTGATTCTTCAAAGAAAAATTCAGCCCATGTATTCCAGCTGTGGAAAACAACATCCAAATACGTCTTTCTGAGCACCATGGTTTGGCCGTGTCCCTCAGACTCCACCCACTGCTGCTGTCATGCCTGCTGCCCTTACAAAAGTTCTCACCCTTTGATGAAAAGCACATGAGCCTAACCGTAGCCCTTTAATTCACATGAAGCCTCGAACTGTCCAAAATCTGTCTTGGTCGCCCATTTGGTAAGCAATGGTCAATCCCTTGTACAGAGAGAGAGAGACAAACATGAAAATCATCCTTTTTTCCCCTCAGTCAATCTATAGTTGTAGCAGAGAACAAAGCCAGGATTCTATCCAGGAGTTATAACCAAGCAACCGCTTTGGAGTCATTTTGGCTAGATCCCTTTCGGAGGGTATTTTCTGCACCATGTGTGATTTTTCAGTATGACAGAGAGATTGTAATTCTAATGCTTAGATACCTTTTTAACCCCATGCAGGTTTATGTGGGACATAAGTGATACCTAGGTCTTGTGCTGGCCCATTCTGCATAGTGGCGAACTGCAGCTAGGTTACACATTCTAAGGGCAAGTACTCAGTTCCATTGTTTAATTTTGCAAAGTCACTTAGGTGCGCCCAATTAATTGCATCTGCACAAGCTGAGCATGCATCCAATTCACAGGGTCAGATCAGGAAGCTGCACATTATGCTCCTTGAGCAGCCTTCTATTTATGTATTTATTTATTTATTTTGGCTTGAGCAGGCCTGTTTCTGTGGGTACAATCGGTGAGTTGCCCACTTGGGGCAAGTTCAGAGGCTGGCTTGTGGTTGTTTGAAAATCTACCCATGAAGCTTTTTACCGCTGAGAGAACATGTCCTGCACAGGTACCACACCACATGTTTTGTTTTCATGATTTAACACATAGGACATGTCTACACATACAGCGCTGTAGCTGCCCCACTGCAGCACGTCTGGCGAAGACGCTGTATGCTGATGGGAGAGAGCTCTCCCATCAGCATAATAAAACCACCCTGTGTTCCCCATGTTTCACCTCACTTAAAATCTACTTGCTTACAAAAATCAGACATAACCATACTAAAGTGTCACAGCACACTATGACTGAAAAATTGCTGACTCTCTCAGTTTTACCACATAATTATACAATAAATCGATTGGCATATAAATACTGTACTTATATTTCCACATATCGTATATAGAGCAGTATAAACAAGACCTTGTCTGTATGAAATTTTAGTTTGTATTGACTTTGCTTGCACTTTTTATTTAGCCTGTTGTGAAACTAGGCAAATATATAGATGATTTGGTTTCCCCTCTGGAAGACCTCTGCGTACCCCCAGGGGTATGCACACCCCTGTTTGAGAACCACTGGGTTAGAGAGATTTGCTTGGTGGCAAAGGGCAAATTAGAACTCAGAATTCACTGACTCTCAGCTCTCTGCGTCTATCATTTTCCCACAATGCTCTCACAAAAACATTCCGTCAGACGTCATGTTGAACAGGGCTTCCTTTTCAAAAGAAAACTACTGCTGGAGAGATTCCCCATCAAAGACTGTACTGTATGGGTGATTTCCACCTATAGAAATTCACATCTTCTTGGGATTATTTTATTTTGGGATGATAGTGGATTTGAGAGACAGGCTGCTTCCTTCTTGAAAAAGGTTATGTGGCACAGGATGTCATCTATGTCTGATTTTTTAGGGGGGGAGGGATAGCTCAGTGGTTTGAGCATTGGCCTGCTAAACCCAGGGTGATGAGTTCAATCCTTGAGGGGGCCATTTAGGGATCTGGGGCAAAAAAATTGGGGATTGGTCCTGCTTTAAGCAGGGGGTTGGACTAGATGACCTCCTAAGGTCCCTTCCAACCCTGAGATTCTATTATTCCATTTGCTCCATATCACCTCAGAGCTTTCTACTTGCATGACAAAACCTGAATGGAAGACCCTCTTCCCCAGATTTCTGGGTTTTCTTTTGCGCTGCACCACTTTAAACGCTAGCGGTGATACCACCTATACCCACAGCTACACAGAATGTGAGGGCCTACAGTCAGAACCCAGCAGGAAGGAGGACCCAGCTTCAAACCATTTGATTTTAAAATTCGTTTGTAGTTTATAAATCTATGCACTTATCCTGCTCTTAAACAGTATGTTTACTCAAAAGTAGCATGGGACATTGTATCAGGAAATAGATGCGACATTCGATAATAATACAGCCATAAATATCCAAGTGCCAAGGAGTCCAAAAGACCCCTGGAGGACACTGGGCATCCCAAAGGAGAAGGATCATTAATAGTAGGATCATTATGACCCTCTAGTCTGAGCTCCTGGATAATACAGACCAGAGAATTTCACCCAGTAAATGTTACACTGAACCCACCAGTATTCCAGCACAGCCGTAAGCCGGCTTTGTAGAGGCTTGATGTGCATCAGCATTGGAAGGAATAGCCAAAGAACAGGGCAGAATTGAAGCATTGCCTTAAAAACATTTTCTTGTCCAGCAAGAACCATCAATTTTGGCTAACAGGGGCCATCCTAATGAGAGCAAAGAGCATTTCCTCTGGCGGAGTGTTCCCTCTTGCGAGGCTTCTTTTAACAGGGTATCTTTTAACGTATCTTTTAACAGGGTGCTGCAAGACACTAATTACAACATATACTGGTTTGCAGTTTGGTTCCCTTTAAAGTACATCAATCAAGACGTCACTTGTACTCAAGACCATCAGCCCTGACGCTTACACTCAGACTATCCGGTGTACAGTAAAGCAGGAGGCTGGCAGGCATTTCCTTGGAGAGAAATTCAACCCTCAGCAAATAGCTTGGACACCATTTCAACACCCCCCCCCACCCCCCGACGAGCAAAGTTGGAAGTGGTGCACAGCCCGTGAGCCGGCCCTCTGCACAGTTCCACTCTTTGACGACACACTTTCATACAACAGCTTCATTTGGCCTGTCCCCCGCAATCTCTCCTTTTTTCAACTCCTACTAGCTTCCAGGGACGGTGAGGTTGCTCAGTACTCACCGGATGGGGACCTACGTGAGGTTCACCTTTATCATCATTGCTTCAGGACATCTAGTAAATGTGGCTACTGATTTCCTCAGAGGTGGTTAAGCATTTATCTGGGAAAGGAATAGGAGTTTGCTCGTTTAGAAATGATTGTTAGGTTGCCCCAGCCACAGACCCTTTTGGAAAGCCGGCACTGCTTGGTAGCTCCCACTACAGCCTCTGCCTTTATTTTTAGTTTATGAGATTTAGCATAAAATTGTGCTGCTGACCGAGCCGTAATTTCAAAAATTTGCAACTGACAGCTAGATCATCGTGTGCCATATTTCTGACTTGCAAATAGCTTCCATGGATAGCAAGGGTATATGTATTAAACACAGCTAGTGTTGCATCTTTATTTAGCTCCTTCTGTTACCACACTGTATAATTCATGAAATTGCCTTATAAAGTTAAGGAGGAATTACAATGTTGACCAGCCTGTGAACTGGAGTTGACACTTTAATTATTTTAAAAGGGAAGCTGAGAGAAACTGAAACCTGACAAATAACCCAGTGCGATAAGAGAGATCATCAGTGGAGCACACCTCTATTTCGGAAGGCAAGAGACAAATTAAAGTCAACTCAAGAACGCCATACGTCGACGAGTGAGACTCCTAAACAGGTCACAGTCCTGATGAGTGATGGGCAACATTTGACATAAATTTCCTTGTCAAATCACAAGATAAGTATTCTGGGCCTTTTTCCTTGACATTCACAAAGAAATGGCTCTTCCCAAAAGGCTCTGGACCAGAGAAATAATCTTAAAGCCCTTGTATGGAATACAACTCCTCCACACTGACTGCCTGGCCTGGTGATGCAGCTGTACGATGTGTGAAGGATGGGGAAAGCCCCTGAAGGGGGGTTCCAGACTTTTTTGGAGGTAGGGTGGGGTTGAATACCATTTGGCACAATCTGCTGCATTCCAAAGATGTGATTTCCATTTCCTCTTCCGAAGCATCGGAGCAGGGAGAGGGAAGCTGAAAAGTGACAAAGCAAATCATGGGCATGGAACTTCCCCCCCCCCCCCCCCGCCCCACCCATCCCTCCCCTTCAGTTCCCTGACTGACTAACTGCAGAGACATAAAATGTACCTATTCTGGAGAACGTGGCATGTTGCAACACTACCTTTTCCTGGTAACATGTCTCTTAAGTTCATCTGCACCAAACCAGTTTCTTTACCTGCAGCAGATGTTGTGCAGCAAGGTTTAACTCTTAAATATCCAATTAATGCCTGGAGAATTGCCCACGGAAGACAACTTGTCAGTCCTCACAGAGTGACTCAACGTCAGAAGTAGAATTTACATTTAGGAATCCCTGGCCCCCAGGCCCACAGTTAGGCCACTAGACAATACTGCCTCTCACTCCTCAATGAAACGGATTCATTTAGTTTCAGGCCAAACCGATTCAGCAAACCATGGACATTTCCTCACACTATGTCATAATGGAGCAGAGCTGGCCACAAAATGGAATTTCCATTTCATAGAGATTTCAAACGTTGTTTTCATTCCAAATAAGACTGAAAAGGCAAAATTGTGAAATTTCCCACGGAACAAATATTCCCAAAAGTTTAGATTCTGAACCATTAAAACATTTTGTCAAGGTAAAAGTGATGTGTTTCAATAAAGTCAACGTTTTATACCATAACATCCTGCATACATGTTAGAACTGACGCAGGGCAACATTTATATTTTGTTGCACCTTTTCAGGTTTCAAAATTTGTTTTTGCCTCACATTGGAACAAATCAAAATTTTTGACTGTTTTGCCCTGCAGAATTATGTTGAAATGTTTGTGTACAGAACTAAAAGGTCAAGTTTTCAATTTGAGTCTCTCTCTGCCACTATCTCTCTCTGAGACACAAGGTGGGTGAGGTAATATCTTTTATTGGACCAGCTTCTGTTGGTGAAAGAGACAAGCTTTCAAGGTTACGCAGTGCTCCTCCTCTCTCTTTTTCTCTCTCTCATCACAAGTGACTAAAGAGCCCTGGACCTTAGCAATCTTCCCACGGAAAACTTTGTCAGAATCAATGTCTCCACAAAATATTTCAGCTTTTCACTGAAACATGCTGTTTGGACAAATACATTAGTCAAAGGTGGTCCAACCAGCTCTATTATATACAATATAAATAGTAATGTATAAATAATATTAATTTAATATAAAAGTCAAAATAAATTAATCAGAATGACGACGTCAAAACAAAATGGTTTTACTTTTATCAGAAGGAAACAGACATTAATTAAATCAAATGGGAATGTCAGAATGGTTCATTAAGATTTTTAACCATTGGAAAATTTTGTCATAAGCAACACTTTCCTACAAAACACTTCAATTTAGAGGAAAATGTATTTTCTGATGCAAAACTGTTCCACCGAAATAGGTTTCCACCAGCTCTATTCTAGAGAGTTGTCTGGAGAGATCATGTAATTTGCCTGTCACAATCTAGCTGTGACCCACGGGGTCTTGGATGTCAAACTCAAGCACTGAAGTGATGTAAAAAACCCACTGCTAGCTGTATATATCAGAAAATTGCAGACTCTGGAACCTACAGTGTAATTATAAACCAGAAAGTTTTCTAGAAAAAATGGCAGATTTGGATCCATTACAAGATGTTTTCCTTCTGCCTATCCTGCAACTGCCAGTTCTGCCTCCACAGCCTAGGGTCTGAACATTTTGATTGCTTCCTGTCTGCCTCTTACATCATTGCCACAGAAACAAAGATTCTACTAGCGCCAGAAGTCAACTGAAAATATTGATGATGATGTATGAGGCAGAATAGAATCTACACCATTGTTCCATTGTACTAGTTCTGACATTCTAATTATAATGATAAAAATAATTAGTACACCAAGCAGATATGATGTGAAGATTACTACGGGCAGATATGTTAAGTAGAGCTGGGCAAATACTTTATAACAAAAAAATGTGGTGAATTTCACCTCATTTTCTTTGCAAGCAGACTAATTTTTCTCAAATTTATCAGATTTTCAAAGTTATTTGCTATATGGCTTTTGTGAATGATTCTTGGTATTTGATTGTTTTTGAGCAGCTCATTGTGAGTATTCATCATAAGAAATTCTAGTTGAGTTTGCTTAGCTTTGATTGGAGATCTAGGTCACATGGTATGTTACTGTTCCCCGAACGGATGAACATAACTCAGACTCGTTTTCTGTGTGAATGCTCCAGTTTATTCATTCGTAATTTGCTTTCTGCAATTACTCTCTGATATTTGCTTCATTCACCAGAATATTTGGGAAAAACAAATACAAACGGGGTGTAAACACAGCTGAACTTAATTTGTTTCAAAACATGAATGAACATTTCTGGAAATTTTCCATTGAGCTCTACCGACGGCTAAGAAGTTTCTACATAGTTTACTAAGTCTATGTTTCTACATAGCCATTTTTCTAACCTTGACTGCACTTCAGTTAGCCTGTTGGGAGTCACAGGGCAAATGCAGATGGGTCAGGTACTTCATTTTACCTGAAAATTTTCTTTTATAAAAAGAAACAAGTTTCTGCATGTATCCAATTATTAAAAACGTCATTAAAAACTGCTGACAACTGGTACTGCATTCATATTGAAAGGAAAAATACTACTGCTAACACATTTGTTTCTTTTTTTCCAACAAGCTTGGTAAATAAGATTCAGTCAGCATAATCAGATACAGTAAGTACAGACTCCATCCCATAGGAAACCCAGGTTGCCATAAATAAACTGTCTCTAAGTGCCCTTGCAAAGGGAAAGGAGCATTGTGGGTGTTAACATCACACTCAGTGTTTACTGCTGCCTAGGTTCGTTTCCTTTTAGCTATTCACGGCACCCCATGCCTGTAATAACTGGTATTTTGACAGCTGCCGCCCTGTAATCGAACCAGGGCTGTCAGGGAAATTTGTAGCTATTTGCTTCGCAGGGTTTCTTCGTTCCACGCTGCAACTGCCAGCCCACACTGCATGGTTATTGATGATAGGTGCTAATCACATAACAGATTCCCAACATAAATCAGGAGGCAGTCAAAAATAAAGTCGCTTCACACTGAGGTCATTTTTAACCCCTCCCAAGTGTCCACAGAAGAGAGAACCACAAACTATTAATAAACCCCTGAAGGAGGGGGATGGTGTCAGGCTGGGGGTCAAATTTTAAACTGCAGCTTTTGCAACTCAGTGTTGTAAAATACACAATCTAGTTTAATTGCCACGTGACTTTGGGCCTTTTAGGAGTTGATTTGTGGAGTATCACAGATTTGTGACAGAGAGCTTATAAAATGCCTAACATATAGCTGAGGTCAAGCAGTGGCTCTTGCATATTGTAAGTGACAGCTTAAAGTACCTCCAGGGTGCTAATCCACCATGAAACTTCTTTTCCATCTCATCTTTAGGGAGCTGAAAATGGAACACACTTCTCTCTTCTCCGGCCTGTCAGTCCTCCTCAGCGTAAACAAATGTAGCCCCAGTTCAACGTTGGACGCTACAAATTCAATGGTACGTTTTAGGGTGGTGGTGGTGAGTTTTTGCTGTTTTCAAATGTCAGAGAAGCTGCTTTCTCTCTGAACACAGTAATTGCATGGACATGTCAGCACGTTGGATGGATCACGTATAGGACGTAACGCTCAAGGTGTAGAACAGAAGAAAACAACAGAGCGCAGGAGGAATCTGTGTAATGAAAAGCACTGCCACGTCACTGTCAGCGCATTTCATTTCCCACTGTGCAGACAGGACTGATGCGTGTATGGGGAGATTCCAATCCCAGCCGACCAGGAGGAAAGGCTACTATGTTCAATATGAGGATCTCTTTTGGTCAGTTATCGGCTGGTTTGCAAACCACCATCACCCCCAGGGGCCTCGCTGGCACTGCGAGCAGAGGCATGCAGGCTGAACTGGGTCTTGTCCACACTAGGAGATGGGCGTGGTTTTAACTCGGGTTAAAATCCTAGGGGGAGGCAAGGCAGTGGAAATTTTAATTCATGTTACCTGCTTGAGGTAAACCCTAGCCAGGAGCCTAAGCCAGCTGACTTGTTAACGCTACAACTTACCTGTGTCTACACTAGGATTTTAACACAAGTTAGTTAATACGCGTTAACAACACAGCGTGTGTTCCCGGTGACGACCAGCTGTAGTGGCTGTCCCTTGGGGCAGGGCTGAGACACGTCAGCTGGAAATAAGCTTAGCCTGCTATACTGTACCTGGCTTTGTGGACAGAAGATGCCAGTGCTGTCACAGGTCCCCTTTCATGAACACTGAATTCTCTTTGAATGCCAGTTGACGCATTAGATTTCATGGTTCACCTTCCTCCTCCCATACACATTTTGCTAGTTGAACTCCGCCCCGGAGCTCCCCAACTCTTCATCCTGCCTTGAACAGGTGGCATGGCTCGTGCTGGTTAAATTACACATCTATGAGCTGCTAAGTCTGCTGCCGGGATTCTGGTACCTAAAATATACTCGCTGGTCGCATTACAGAAGCGGACCATAAAGACATGCATGACTGGTACTGAAAAAGAGCCTCTGTGATGAATGATGCTCCTGAACAAAGATTACATCTTTAACGCTGGCAAAGACAGCATCAGCATGAGTTATCAGACATGTAAGTACAGGTACAGCTGTCAGCTCCTAAGCTATTCATTCAACTGTTCTTGTGACTTGCTTATTTGTGCGATATCCTCAGTTTTCCCCTTCCCTCGCCCTATCCCCATATTTAAAAATATATATAAAATAAACGCTTGCCCACATTTCACATTGGAACAAAAAAGTGAGAACCAAAAACATTGACAAATGCACGACTCATTCATTCGATGAGATTTTGTTCCATCTATTATCCATTCCATGAGATTGCTCATTTGAAGGCCAACAGTCCTCTCAGAATGGCGATATTAGGTTAGCAGCACAGCATAATCAAATGCAAGGACCTCTTTATATCAGAACAAGAAATTAATGTAAATCACACTGGTAGTATTCAAAAGGTAAAAGTGAGAGTCAAAAGAACTACACTCATAACTAAACCAGCTCTTAAACATAGTTACTAAATCACAAGTCTTAAAAGCTTGCTAATTAGCCACCAGAACCGAGTTACCAAATCCAGCATGCCATCAGGGCCCGCTTTTGCTGGAATAATTTAACTCTAACAGATTGCGAATGCTGCCGCAGTTCTCACTGAGCAGAGCTGGGTTATGAGAGCAGCGCTAGCAATGCCGTGATGAGGCTCTTGCTATTTCACATTGTTTAGTATCCAAATTCACATTCACAGCTGTTAATAGTAGATTGGCTGATAATGCGTTTTTGATGGTGATGGGTCAGGCAGAACTTTGCTACTGATCTTTCGCTTGCAAAGTTGGTGAGAAATCAATAGCTTTAAATAGCAGCGAAGAAGAAAACTATACGATATATAGCCAAGGTCTGCACCAGCCATCACGGCACCTACATGCACCTACTTTAACAGGCGATATGAAACTATCAACAATCTTTGCTCTATCGGAATCAAGTGCAATACCATGTTCTGATTAAATACACAGCATTAACCACAAGGTGTTTCAAGTAAAATAAAGAACCTTTCAATATAATTCCCACTCCAGGGGAATGACAGACGCATGTGTTTTCTTAAAAATATATTTAACCTAGAGCTGTGCCAACCCTTCCAATTTCAGTTCATACCAGGTTGGTGAATGTATGTCTTTTGTCCAGACCAGCTCGTAGTCCCTGAATTTGGAAGACGGATGGGGGGTTCCAACAAACCCATTACCTCATTCCCTAGACAAGCTCTGCACAGTTTATTGGCATTCACGGTCGTGACAACTGAATTAATGGACTCAGACCTGCTTACAAGACAGAAGCACACACCTTCCTGGGGCACCGTGAGTGTTGGACAGACACATGCCCTGGGAATCAGGAGTCAGTTTTGTCCTCCAATAATACAGGAAGTCACCATAATTACAGAACTCAACCCCGCCCTTCCGGTCGAAAGGGGGCTCATAATCAGTGGCTTAGCCAGGTTTAGAGCACAGGGGGAGCGGAGCTAAAAAAAAAAAGGCGCTGGGAGCAAAAAGCATCGGAAGCAAAAAAAAGGCGCCGGGAGCAAAACAAATGCTCCGCTCTGGCTGCAATGCAGGAGCAAAAGGTGTTGGAGCACAAAAAAGACGCCGCTTCTGCTCAGTGCGGGAGCGGCCACTCCCCCCCTGGCTACGCTACTGCTCATAATGACCCCAGGCATGCGTCCAGTCCTGGGGACAAACAAAGCCTCCACTGAAAGAGGTTCATCGTCTGCCTAGGTCTGCCGAAGTCCCCTGCATGGCTTGTGGGGCTGGAGCCATGCTGTATCATGGCTGCAAGGAAGGCTATGAATGGAGAAAAGCCCTAAAACCCTAGAAGTCAGTCACAGAGCGTCTTCCACCCCAGCAGCCTCCTGAAAAGCAGATTTCAAAAACAGAGTTACAGGGCTAGACTAGCAGCAGAGGGAGCAAACTCCTGAGAGATGGAGGGAGAGGAGCAAGGGTGCTCCCCAATGAGGTAGAGAGAGAGATGGGGTGTCGGCACGGCATACAGGGTGCACACAAGTAACAGCCCAGTGTGTGTGTTACAAACATCAAGGGGACAGACATACAAACTCTGTGCAGCAAGCACCGAGGCTGTGTATGAAACGTGGAAATCTTTATGAGGGGGAAAAGGAACATAGGAACAACTAGGGGGACCACAGCAACAGAATAGCTCTCAGAATAAGGAAAACGCTCCCTCACCGTACCCGTCAACTCTCTTCCCCTCCCACCACCAGGGTGAATGGCCAATGGCCAAGTATGCAGTGTCGCTGTAGCTGTGCTAGTGCCAGGCTATTAGAGAGGCGAGGTGGGCGAGGTAAGATCTTTTATTGGATCCACTTCTATGGGTGAGAGACAAGCTTTGAAAGAAGAACTCTGTGTGGCTCGAAAACTTGTCTCTCCCACCAACAGAAGTGGGTCCAATAAAAGATATGACCCAGTAGGCAAGTGTCCTTTACCCCTACACCCCCCTTGCAGCTTGGTGGTGGGGGCGGCGCAGTCCCAGGGGTACACGGGGGGAGGGCTGTCTCCAGTCCCTTGGGAAGTGCTGCCTACTCCTGCCTCAAGGTGGTGCCACCTGCCCCAGATACCGGGGTTTCAGCTTTGGGTAGTGGCTAAGTGGCGGGGCCTCCCCAGTGTTCACTCAGCTCTGCTGCTGTCCTCTGTGGCTTCAGTGAAGAACCCTCTCTCTGCGCCATCTCATCCCAGGGTCCCCCACAACGGCTCGTGCTGTGAAGTCCTTCCAGCAGTGCAGGATCCTCAAGAGAGGGGAACCAGTAGCACACAGGCGCTGTGAGAAGACTTCTTGCCACTCAGGGGGCACTTCCTGCCACAGGGCCGGGGATCTATCCGCCCCCCCTTCGCGGATCAGCCCTTTCTGAGTTTGCATGCAGTTACGGGGTTCCCCAAGCGTCACTGGAGGAACACTGGGGAGGAGGCTTAGGAAAACGAAGCCCTCTCTGGCTCACCAAGAGAGCTCATCCCCTTCTAGAGCACCAGGCCGAGCACGTGGAAAGCACTGCAGGGTGGGGGATAGAAGGGAGGGAGGTCAGCCCCACAAATGGCTAGGGCTGTTCGCGGAAGCAAGCTAGAGCGTTTCTAACGCCGCTTTAGCAACGCGCACGACCCGTATGAGAACCCCAGGCAGCCGGCCGCCCAGCGAAATATCTGAGAAACGAGATGGTGCTGGGTTATGTGGCACACTCCTGGCTGAGCAAACTCTCTGGGAAAGAGCCTCAACGAGTGTGCCATGCTGATGTACCAGAGCTGTAACTAGGGCGAGGTCATTGAGGCACTCGCCTCGGGGCGCACGGTTGTCAGGGGCGCAAAAGGCTGCAGCCAGGGGCGCCCCCGCCGCCGAAGCCGCCCCGGCTTACCTGCGGGAGGTCCTCCGCTGTGGCCGAAGCCGCTTCCGCTTGCCTGCGGGAGGTCCACCGGTCTCGTTGTAGAAGGTACCCTCCGCCTAATTGCCACCGAAGCCGCGGGACTGGCAGACCTCCCGCAGGCAAGCGGAAGTGGCTTTGGCGGCAGGGAAGAACGTATCCTCCGCCAAATTGCCGCCGAAGCCGCAGGACCAGCAGACCTCCCGCAAGCAAGCGGAAGCGGCTTCGGCGGCAATTCGGCGGAGAGTAAGCCCCTTGGAATTTCTGCGCCCCTGCCTCGGGCGCAGAAATTCCTAGCTACGGCTCTGTGATGTGCCCCAGCTGAGGACCTGGCCCCCAAAACCAGGGGCAACGTAGCTTGGATCTGAGTCCCAAAAGGAACGTCAAGGATTATTTGCTTCTTAGACTTCCCAGTGTGGAAAAACTCCCCCCTTCCCAAACTATGCACAGCAGGCTGGACTTTCCCTTCCATCATCCTCAGAAGAGTGTGTCCATCCCCAGATATTGGAGTCTTTTTTTTTTTTTTGGCAGAAATTCTTCTCTTGCACCCCTCCCCCCAAAAAAGTTTAAATTTTTAACACACCACCACAACCACCACAGTGAAATTTGGCAAGGGGAGATGTTGCTTTGGGTTTTCCCCTCTTTCCCCTTGAAAAAAGAAGCGGGGAAAGAAAAAGGTTAGGGTTAGGGAGAACAGGGGAGGGTGACCCAAATTGGAAAAAATAACCAATTTTTTGTTGAAAAATACCCACATGTTCAGATTTTTCCACACAGCGCGCGTACACACACACACATATCATTTTTTTGACAAGCTTTATCAACTATCCCTCAAGCTGAACTAACTAGCCCAGGGTTCCCTTCACCAGTAAAGATGATTCAGTCTCTCTCTTTGCTCTTCCCATTACTGAAATGAAAGCTTGGCCTGGGTAAAGATTCATTATTGACTGTCTGGATGTTTTATATCAATACGCTCTCCAAAGCCCACGCCGCTGTTCACATCAGAGCATCTGTCGTGGTGCTGGCTAGCAGGGGACTGACTCCATTGCACTGTGTGATCCTCCCAGCTGAACAGCCATAGAGATGGCACTATGGTGCCAACTGGGGTCAGGCTACATGGATGGTAGAGATACGTCAATGGGGGAAATCCATATGAGAACTGAAGACGCTTGCTGTTAACAAATCCATATGGATCACAGAGAAAGAAAATCTATGTAAAGTGTAAGAGTGAAAAGTAAAGAGACATTCTGAGAAGAGCGAGGTGATTTTTTTCATGCAAATAGAGTTTTTTTGGACAAAAAGTTCTGATTTGGATCAAAACAAACTATTTGTAAATTCGGGTAGATTTCAACAAGTCGTTTCAATTCGCAACAAAAAATGCTGGCAAGGTCAAAACAGTTTGTTCTGGAATTTCTGAAACGAAACGTTTTGACTTTCCCTTTCAGAATGATGTTTCATTTTGGAATTGTATAAAAAAAAGAAACATTAAAATGTTTTTTTTAAAAAACTGAAAACAAAACAAAATATTTGGGGATTAACAAAATATTTTATTCCACCCAAAATGCATTTATTGTTTTATTAATTTTTTCACTTTGCTGAAAAAATTTTAAACATTTTTGGTTTGGTTTGATCCAAAGCAATTTTTCCCCTCTGATTTTTCAGTTCAGCTGCCAAACCAAAAAGTTGGTTATTCACCAAGCTCTAACTCCATATTTCTCGCCATGCATAAAAGTGCTGGCAGCAGATTAGACATAGGTGGGGGTGCTTAGCACCTTGCAGGATCAGATCACAGGTCCTTGAAATCCATGGGAATGGTTCTCCCCTTTGCTACAGCCCTTATAAACCACAGATCTAGTGTATGGGGTCTATAAAAGCCCCATGTGACAAGGGATGGGATGGGAGGTATTGGAGGTGGGAGAGGAATCACCGTAGCTAACTGTAAATTAGAAGGGAAATGCAGCACAAAATTCCAGCCCATGTGTTTCTGCATAGCTTTGGGTCCCAAGGAGCAATACATGCCCTATCTGTCCTGGCTGCTTCAGTGCAGGGAATGAATCCGTCTGTATACTTCTCTCTCTTACTTCAAGTGGATGGATGAACTTCAAAATGTTGAGTCTTGTCTCAGATAAACCCACTTATCTCAATTTCCTGCCCTCTTCACCCTCCCTTTCCTTCACATCACCATCAGCCCTGTCCTCAGCCTGGCTGGAAAGTTTTAATTACAAAAATATTTCTGAAAAGTAGGGAAAGGGAAGAATGAATTTTGCGATGAACAGTTTCACAAGGATTATTCTAGTTTTTTCCAACCGGTCCTACCCTGGACACCATCTTCCCCTTCCCCTCGGCTCTCTTGACCCATTACCCAACCTGCTCTTCTCCATGCCCGGGCAATCCCAGCTTTTGACATGCACACATGTGACTCCCATGCATCACAAGTAACTTCCTGTCCTCTTGCTGGTGTCCTGCCTGATCAGAAGGTCTGCCAGCTTCCGCTGAGGCAGCAGCCTCTTTTTCAAGATGGGCTTGTTTTGAGGCTCCTATGGGTATCTCCGAGTACATTGGACACCTCAGATACTGCAAAATCCCAGAAGCCACTCCAGCGGGCCAGAATGGGAATTGCACCCATGTACGTGTGCCTGTATGCGTGACATCCCCACAATAAAACAAATACATAGTGAATGTGAGAGCAGAACATGGCCATATGCATATCAGGCTTAAACACCTCTGAGAAGCAGTGATTAATAGCAACCAAGGTAACAAGCACACGTTCCAAGTGCAAATCTCATGTAATTAATATCAATTACAGCTGTGGCAGAACGTCCTGTGATGACAAAGAGCCCAAGCCAATCAGTACTGAACTCAGACGCAGTAAGTAACTAAAGCCTTCGAAAAGGAAAATCGGCGCTGGCAAGACTAAGTGTGTTCCTAGATCAGTGCTCGCTGTCCCCGCCTGGATTGTGCGAAGGCCCAGAAAGTCATACAATCTGACATCCGACATCTAGGGGGCAGCCTAACAGGAGAGCCGTTTGTCTCGACTAATCTCACCCATTAGCGCAACGTTTCCCCAGCAGCCAGTCTCCCCGTCAGAACCGGTCTAGCGTCCCACGACGTGTTGCACTCAAGAAAGCAAAAGTGTGTCATTTTAATCATGCTGGCGCACACGTCTGTCTTTATTACAGTCCCGGCCATCCAGCAAGTCTGTAAAGAAATTCCCCATTTCCCCTGCTGCCTTTGTCCACCGCTTGCAGGTACTCTTGCAATGCACTCGACGATTCCCCCACACCGCACGATTCATTTAGACCAGCTAGCGGAGCTGATTTGGCTTAGCACCTCCTGCCTGTACATCAGGCTAAGATACCCACGGGAGCTGTCAAGGGAAGCCTGTTAACGTCCATCTCATTGAGGGAGAAGGTCATATCGGGAACACTGGACTCTTACATGGGACTGAGATGCGAGTTGTCTGCCAGGGGGAGAGCACAGTAGATGCTGTGGGGGGTGAAATTGTTACTTAACAGCATCCCGGAGGTGGAAGTAGGGTTGCCAACTGTCTAATCGCACAAGCCCAAATACTATTCCCCCTCCCCGTCCCGCCCCTTCCCCAAGGCCACGCCCCTGCCATGCCCTTTGTCCAACGCCCCACCCCCGCTCACTCCAGCCCCACCCCCGCTCACTCCAGCCCCCCTCCCTCCCTCTCCCCCACCCTCACTCAGTTTCACCGTGCTGGGGCAGGGGGTTGGGGTGCGGGAGTACGTGCAGGCTCTGGGCTGGGTGATGGGGCCAAGGGGTTTGAAGTGTGGGAGGGGTCTTTGGGCTGAGCCTGGGGCAGGGAGTTTGGGTGCAGGAGGGGGCTCAGGGCTGGGGCAGGGGGTTGGGGTGCAGGAGAAGGCGTGGGCTCTGGGAGGGAGATTGGGTGTGGGAGGGGGTGTGGGGTGCAGGCTCTGGGTTGGGGGGCGGGAGGGGGGCAGTGCTTACCTCGGGCAGCGGCCAGTACATCCCGGTAGCAGCAGCTCCTAGGCGGGGAGGGGGAGGAGGGGTCTCCGCGCACTGCCTCTGCCTGCAGGCTCCGTCCCCGCAGCTCCCATTGGCCGCAGTTGCGGGCCAATAGGATCTGCGGAGTCGGCGCTCAAGGCAGGGGCAGCACGTGGAGACCCCCTCCCCTCACAGGGGCCGCAGGGATGTGCCAGCCACTTCTGGGAGCAGCGCGGGGCCAGGGCAGGCAGGGAGCCTGTGTTAGCCCTGCTGTGCTCCCGGACTTTAAGCACCTAAAATCTCCTGGGTTGGCTTCAGTAGCCTCTGGGAGATAGGGCCTGATTCCAGGAGACTCTCGGCGAAACCGGGAGGGTTGGCAACCCTAGATGGAAGTGACCCATCACGTTACCCCGTCCCAGTCCCCTGGACGCTGCATGATTGTTCCCGACAGCTTCTATTCCAGAGGTTCTGCCAGTCTAGTTTTAAACGTCACCATGTGTTGTGACCTCTTCCATCTCTTTGGGAAAAGCAATCCAGTCTAGCAGAGCTCCCTGTTAGGAAGTTTCTACCCAATGCTGAATTCACTGAGTTCATCTCGCTCGAAGTGAGAGTGGATCTGTTTAAAACTATCAGCCGTTGGAGCTCTCCTTAGACACACAAAATTGGTGGAGCCAGCCCTCTCTAGAGTGCCTTGTTCTCTCCTGTCATCTCCACCGACTTCTCAGTTTGCCTTTCCTCCCATTGCAATGTCACCTCCGTTAAAATGTGCTGGCATCAGCCCACCCTCCTTCATATCATGTCGTCGTCTCCCAAGACTTGTACTGACACAGTTTCCCCTTCATTTATCTCTGCCCCCTCACCTCCACATCATCCTTTATTGAACGTGCCTTGACAGAGAGAGCATTTCCCAGGCTTCTTTCTGTATGTCAAATAAATGTGCACCCCTGCGAGGCGGGAACGGAGCAGAGCCGGGAGAGCATGTCAGTGAGTAAATCACCAAGATCAGTGAAAGCCAGGCTGGTATTTCACCTCCAGAGATAGCCTGTCAGCCCTGTCATGCGGTGTGAAGGACTTTTCCAGTGCAACTCTGACCTCGCGGGGAGGTCTCGGGAGCGTTAGCACGACTGACCGTGAGTCAGGGTCGAGTTGGGCCCTGTATGAAGATGGCACAAGTGATAATGAGACATGGGGGCACCAGAGAAATCAAAAGGGAGCCCAAGGGCAGAGGGAGATCACCACATGAGATAGGTTTCTGCGCACAGTCCTTGCTCCATACTGTGTGTGCACAGAATTTTAAAATGCCCTCTCCTCAGTGTATCCAGGACGCCTCCACCCAGACCACGAACACTGACAAAGGTTTATAACCATTTTGTGCCTCGCTTCTGGTCCTGAGCCCCATCGGCACCAACTTTTACCCATAACCATCTTTGGGGATGCAGCAGCAAACCCTACCATCCCTCACAGCTTCTGTCACCACGAACACCCATGCCCTTCCCCCTTCCTCTCCCTCACCATCAACCCCAGCTCTGTTCCTCAATCTGCCCCCAGCAACGCATCCTTCCCCGCCTCCCTTAACTGGTTTGTGGCTGAAGTCATGTTACAAAGTGCATCTATGGGAGCCTCAGACAGTCTTCATGGAAATGTCACCTGCCGCCCTTGCCATAAAGAGAACTAAGGGGGGGAAACAGGGATATTTGACTTGCCCATTAAAAAAGCGACTCCCCGCAGGCCAATGGAAGAGCAGACTTTTCCAGTGCTGACCCATGGCACTATATAAATCATAGACAGGGAGGAGCAGCAGCAGTAAGGAAAGGCGGGAACAGTCCCACCAGCAGATAGTAAACCTGATTAAGCAGATTTGGCATTTGAAAGCCATTTGTACAAGCCACAGAGACAGTCCCCGATCCTGCAGTTGGATCCGCATTGGCTGACCTCCCTGTTGATTTCACAGGGGCTCTGTGTTAGCACTGGGGGTCAATGCACACACGTCCGGTTGCAGGTTCGAAACCATGACCGGGGGGAGGGGAGGAAACACACCTACACACCTGAGGACTGAACTGGACTCAGCAGGATTCGTTTGCATGAGACTCGTTTCCCTCCCATGTGGGGAAACTGCTTCCACAAAGCAGTGGGAACCAGAGCTGATAGAAACATCTTCTGGAGAAACTGAACTGTTTTGAGGCGATGGATGAATTTTGATGGGAAGGTTTCTGAGGTCCAAGATGGACTCTCTGGTCAGAGAGAGAAACCATCCTAATAACAAACCTGACTGTTTCAACCCTCAAGCCAAGGTCTCAGCACAATCCCACTTTACATAAATGCTTAGAAGGTCTGGGGTTTCTTCCAATGTGGAATGAAAACAAATTTCTTGAAATTTGCCATGAAACAGAGGAGTTATCCTCCGGCCAGTCCTAGCGGTAACTTTGTCATGTGCCCAGAGCCTAAAACCAATGCTTTACTGGGCGAGCCAACGCTGCTACTAGGGGTGCATTTACCTCACTCTGACATTTCATTTCAAAAGGGAATTATTTTACAATTTACTTATTGGGCTAACAAGGGTTCTCTGGCTAGGCAGAGTGTGAATCCCTGTTTCCTAGAGCCCCCTTTCTGTTCTCTTTGCTCAGGCCGCAAGGCAGGTTTGGCGTGACTTCCCGCAAGCCTGTGGTGAGTCAAACCCAGCTCTGAGATTGCTTAACTCCGACCACTAGCGAATATGACAGAATACTATGTGCCCAAATCTCTCCCACCTCCTTCTCTGAATTATCTCCCCTCCCACCCCCAGCAGAATGATTTGGAAGCAAAATGGCAAGAAAGATTTCCAGCATCTATGAAACTGAAAATATCTTACCAGCTGGCAGGCCTGGAGTTATCTGTTATTTGTGATGTCTACCTTAGTCTTGATGTACAATTTTGCAGTGTGTGTGTCAACAGGACTGAGTGCTCACAGATAGATTACTTTATTTTGTTCCCTAAATCTATTCTCTGTTCTGATAAAGAGTAAAAACTTTCATATCACACACACACACACACACACACCTCACTAGATGTCAAGCCAGTTAGCTGTGTTAGTAAAATGACTCTATATTATGGGGTTCTAACACCTCTTACAATGACACCACATTGTCTTCAGACAACTGCTGTCTAGCCATAAATTATCATACCTACTTCATCCTTTTCAGGTATAACCAGTAATTTAGCTTTTGGAATGAAAAAATTGTGGAGGGGGAAAAAAATCATCTTGAGCGAGGAGCAACTAAAAAAATGTGCAAAACAGAATGAAAATGACACTTCAGCTTTAACATCACATCATTAGCAAGATATTTTATCATGCAATTCATCTGCCTACCTACCTGCTTCCCAAACCACAATGTTCCCCTCAGAGTTCTGTTCCTCTTTTGCAATGAACCATAAATTACATGCTGACAGCTTTAATTTGTGCAAAGTATGCTTGGTTGCTTCTGGCACAAGCAGCCGGCTGCTATAATAAGGTCAATATATATTCATTGTCGCATTGCTTGATGTGCCAGATAACACAAAAATGCAGAAATGTGGTAGTTTCTTTGGGGCTACAAAGTAGGAATGATAGAAAGCTAAGAATGCTGCATCTCATCAGGGCATCGCAAGCAGTTGGCTCATCATTTATGCATGGCATGAGCAATGTTATGATTTAACTAATCATCATCAGTTATTCATCCCATTGCTGTCAAGGGACCATGCAACACTTTCATTTCTTGCCAGTTCTAGATAATTTATGTCCCCGTATCATTCAAGGGTGGGGTGGGGTTTTTTTTGTGGTTGACCATTAGCAGGTAAATGCTAATGCTTCCTCTCAAGTGTGACGTTTCTGATGCACAACTAAACCTCCAAAGCGGAGCTTGTGGAAGCGAAGGCGATCCTTGTGTACTGAATGAAAGCAAACCAGACACAGGATGGTGTTCTCGTGGAAAGCTGCCTCCTGAACAAGCACAAAAACAGTATGAGGAAAAGCTGGGAATTCAGATACACTAAATCTAACTGGCATACACACGAAGGGTGGCCAATTTTGAGATAAGTTCTGAGTGGCTGCAGGTTGTATTAATGCCATATCTTCTTCGTATGGCGGATGTGGACGTAGAGAAACAGCTATAATTTTGCATTTAGGTGGTCAAGCCAGATAATTGCGCCAGGACTCGTGGCGTGCCTAGCTGTGATGCCTCCTTCGTATTTGTGAATCGGGCACTGAGTCATTCTACGGTCCATGGTCTGTTCTGGAGAGTCTTTCCATTTCCATTTGTGCGGCACGCAGCCGCATCTGCCCTGGCTTGGGCGGATGCAGTTTAGGGTTGCCCAGGAGCTTCGCGGGAGATCAAAGCCAGGGATCCGCTACATAAAAATGGCAGACTGGACCAATGCTGTTCGGAAACTTATCCTAGTATCTGAACCCAGTGCTCCCAGTGAAATGAATGGAGCTGCTGGTGACAGAGAGCCTGAAGATCACTTTTAAAAGGCTTCCAGACCACGCACAATGTTTAAGTGCAGAGCACCCTTACTCGGAGATGGGCCCGGCTGCAATGGCAGACCCAGAGCCCCTGAAGGCTGTGGGGAAGATCCAAACTCTACTGTTAGCGCTCTGTTCACCATTTACCCCATGACGTCCCAGTCGTGACGGTCTCTTCCTCCTCTTTTGTGGGTCTCAAGGGACTCCCTGTTACTGCACTTCCCTCCCTAAGAGACCCATCAGAGATATTCCACAACACAGATGTAGAGAAAGAGGAAAGGGTCTTTACTAGCATGTTTTATAGTCGGCTGGTCCCGTACAGGCCTGTGCAGTAGGTAGCAGTGCACTGCCTGACCTCCTGAGACACACTCATTCAATTGCTTGAAAATGTTTGGTTCCAATATTTCACCATCCCAAGTAAACAGAAGAAAATAGCCCTGCCCCTCTCCCGAGGTCAGAAACACGTGAGCGATTCTTAGGTGTTAAGGCCAGGGGGTACTACTGTGATCATCCAATCCAACCTCCTGCATAGCACAGGCCAGAGAATTTCACCAAGCAATTCCTGCATCATGCCCACAACTTTCTAACTAAGCTAGAGCAGATCATTTAGAAAGACATCCCATCTGGATTTAAAGATATCCAGTCACTACGTCCTTAAGTAGGTTGTGCTAATGGCTAATTATTCTAACTTTGCCCCCTATTTCGAGTCCGAATTTATCTAGCTTCAGTTTCCAGCCACAGGATCTTGTTCAGTCTTTGTCTGCTTCATTAAAGAATCCTCTACTATCAGAAATCTTTTCCTCAGGTAGGTAATTATAGAACATGAGCAAGTCACCTCTTAACCTTCTCTCAGATAATCTAAATAGATTGAGCTTCTTCAGTGTCTCATAGTAAAGCAGGTAAGCGCATCTTGGGAAGACATCTGGACTCAGAAAACCCCTGCCCTGGCAATCACTTCCCACCCTTCTGGTTTGCACCAGCAGAACACAGCAAACAAAACGGCTTATTGTCCAAGAGAGCCTGAGATCCAAACCCAACATTGCCAAATTGAGCTTTTGCCTTTTTAATTTTTTTTTAAACACAGATTAACGAAAAAGGCAGCAGCTGATGAACCTGGTGCCTAGATAAAGAAACAGAGGCAGTTTAGAAAAACATTAGCAGGTCTGGAGCCAGCCAGAATGACTACATGTTTTCATATTACAACCTGATGGACTAACACTAGACCACCACATGATACAGGTGAAAATGTAAGTGAGAGGGCCATTGAACACCAAATTTTCCCAATGTATCACAATTACAGAAACACCTGCGCTAAACAGCTTTGTGCCGAGCCACTGACAACACGTACCATGTTCAATAGCCCTCGACGTTCTTAATCTCTTACCTGCGGAAATTATAAACAGCGAGGAGGATGGATGGTACAATTTTTAAGGGGGGTGCAAGAATGCGGCTTGCCACCAGCTGCTCAGAGCTCAACAGCTGAACGTCTGCTTGAGAAAGAACCACCATCCCTCATCCACGGAGTAGGAATAACGCTGTAGGATGTTATTGGAAAGTAACAGGAACAAGTTTCTGGGTATCATCATTCAGGAAGTGCACACTTCCAGTCATCCTGGCTTCCCAAAGAGGCTACTACACAGGATGACGGGGAACGCATGGTGTTAAAGGATGGGGTGGTGGTGCTTCTTTTGGATGTAGCACTCATGCTAGGGTAATGGGGTCATACAAACAGATTAGAGCAAGGACCCAGGCCCTAATTTTAGATCACTCCTGCCATTAAAGATCTCATGGCATTCTTTGTAAGAGTCGGAGCATCATCCCAGTGTCTTAGCCAAATTCCAATATGGATAATTGAGTCCCATCTACTTCAGTTCTCCTCTGTAGCTTCAGTTGAACGTTATTCTTCTTCCAGTGTGCTCTGAGCTTTTAAACAGATGCAGCTCTCTCCCCTCCGCCCAATTTCAGTGGTGGAAGAGGTAATCCTTATAAACATATCCCTTAATTACCTTGTGGGGTCAATGCAAGGCTTAATTAATTAACATTTGTGAAGCTCTTTGAAATTCCCCAGAGGAAAGGTGCTACAAGAGTGCATGGAACTATTCTCATGGTGATGATACTGCAGAGAATTAGGATGGATATCATTGTAATAAGGCTGGTACAGTTTTGGCAGGAACTGACTCAGTTTTAACTTATTTACAATGGGTTTTTAATATCAGATCCTCAATGTTTTCTGGGCATAAACTGAATAAAATAAACATTTAAAAATAAATCCCACGTTACTATGTTCTTGCTCTTGTGGACATTTTCATAAAATACATATTTAAGAAACAGATTAGATATAGCCTCTCTCTGAGATCATAAGTATTTAAAAAGCAATAAGGCTTAATAACCTTCTTTTCTTTGTAAGGTGGTTGAGGATGATAAATGATAGGTAATTTCATGGTCGGAGTTTCAATTTCCGAAAATATGAGCACTATTCCCCAAGCTCCACTTCCAAGACAGATTCTTTTTGGCAGTCTTTCTTGTTGTTTCCTTATTCTCTGATTTTGAATTCACTTTGAGAATCAGGCATACATTTTATAGGCTTGGTATGAGATCTCCAGAAGTCCATAAGCCCTGCAAGTTTATATTCTCCACTCTCGGTTTCACCTTATTTCAGGGAAATGTGAGGATTTTGGGTTCTGGTATTGCTTTGTGTCAGCGTTCAGGGCAATGGCGCCTGTATTCCCCTTCCGTGGTCTAGCAAGGGGACTTACTCTAGGCTTATGGCTCCCCAGCCAATGCCTATCTTCCCACTTCTGACCAGGGTATTTCCAGACTACAAAGCTCCCTGCCTATACTGTGACCTCCCCAGCAGTCAGGCAGCCCAAGAAGAAAAGTAAAGCAGGCTGGCTTAGAGATGGTAAATGGTATAATTGCCACAGTTAAGTTATCACACAGCTCTTACTAAGCATGCACATTTATTCTTAAGGTAGAAGCGACAAAGGGTCCTGTGGCACCTTATAGACTAACAGAGGTATTGAAGCATAAGCTTTCGTGGGTCAATACCCACTTCTTCGGATGCAAGCCGAAGAAGTGGGTATTGACCCACGAAAGCTTATGCTTCAATACCTCTGTTAGTCTATAAGGTCCCACAGGACCCTTTGTCACTTCTACAGATCCAGACTAACATGGCTACCCCTCTGATATTCTTAAGGTAAAAGCATTACAAAGAAAACACATTACAAACAAGAAAAGAACCTACACGCATACTAATCAGCTTACCAGGCATCGCTCCCTGACTCCAACAAAGGCTCTGGCCAGTGAAATGTCCTTCAACCCCCATGCAGGGGCTTTCCTGTAGCTACCAATTCTTCACTCCTTTTGCCCAGAACAGGTACAACACTCATCAGTAAGTCAGCTACCCGTTTAGACAGTTTCTCTGTGAACTGTCCTCGTGTAACAGGGGAGCAGTGGACAAAAGGAGCCTTCTCAGGTGACACTTCAAAGGCTGAGTCTTTAGGTAGGGGGTTGAAATCCCGTTCTCCCAAGTGCTTCCTCAGAATGCTATTTCACACCATACGGTCCCAAAAGATCATTCATGTCTCCTACATTGCGCAGCATTGTCTTGGGGCTCAGAAGCGACAAAGGGTCCTGTGGCACCTTATAGACTAACAGAGATATTGAAGCATAAGCTTTCGTGCTTGCATCAGAAGAAGTGGGTATTGACCCACGAAAGCTTATGCTTCAATACCTCTGTTAGTCTATAAGGTGCCACAGGACCCTTTGTCGCTTCTACAGATCCAGACTAACACGGCTACCCCTCTGATACTTGGGGCTCAGAGTACTTCCCAGAGCTTGCATTAATACTGTCTTCCTCCTACAGGATTTCCACACAACAACATGGAAACATTTGCATTTTCAATTCAATGAACTCCTAAAACACTTGCACTTCATTCAACAGGCTTGTCCAGAATATGGCAGGAAATTACCATACCTGTCACACTGTGAAAGCAGCCCTTCTACCAAAGCACATGGAAATATTGCCACTTCTATAATTATCAAGCCTGCTGACAATCTGAAGAGGCTGTAGAATCTAGACAACGTCCATGACCTTTACAGAACCCAAATGGGTGGTTCATCTAGCCTTTGGAGAGAGAATGGAGCGCCAGACCTTTGCAAACCATGCCATGGACAAGCCTGAATGCCCAGAGGTTCCCATTGTGCCATCACGTTGAGTTACAACTTACTATCCCTACCCCATCTCCAGACAGCCTTCAGAGGCAATTCTCGAGCAACTTGTGCCTACAGTTTCCGCCCAAGGTATCTACACCTTAGGTCATCCCAGTCGTACTGAGAAAATGTAACAGGCCTGATAAAAGAGCTGCAGATCTTGTTGATGGTGAGGAATGAGAAACAAGCATGTGTGCACTGTTGCTAAATCACCTGGAAGGGGAAATCCATAACCAGCGGCATGGGATTTTTTCCCCTCGCTAGATCAACTGGGTAGCAGTGATGCAGTCTGCTGTTTGTTTAGAAAGCATCGGTGGGGAAAGGAGCATGTGTACAGGGGGACATCTGCTCCAAGAAGCCACTTGAAGCATGCATGCTACGATGTGGGAGAAACATCTTTGCAGCAACAGCAGTGAGCTAAGGGAACAGATCCAGGAGGAGGAAATGGAAGTCAGGGCGATAGCAGGAGAGGACCTCTGGTGCATGACCTGGGCAAACAGAAACGCCATTCAAAACCATGGGTTCTGAATCACATTTTGGTTTTCACTCCTTTCTGTACACTTTTTCACTCGAGTGTTTTTGTTGGTCTGAGGGTCAGAAATTCTCTTCGGCATGCAAATGCCCGTATTCACATGCAAACACATGTATTCACACACAGTTACAGGAGTGCTTGCCCTTCCCCATTTATAAAGCTTCAGTCCCCCAATCAGAGAGCAGAAACACCACCATGTGACTTTGCAGACCAATCACATCTCCTCAATAACAAAATGGCAAACAGTCAAAGATGCTGGAGTGAATAGCTTCTAAACAACCACTCAGCTGAAATAGGTTCGCATAAGTGTCCAAAATAGTACAGAAAGAACAAAGCCTTACCAGCCATACACAAGAGGAGGTATTCATGTCACTCCCAAGCAAGGAAAGGACGATAAGAAGAAGGAAAATGCACAAGTCTTCTCTCACTAATAAGAGACACTAACCCTTACATTATCGACGTGCTATGCAAACATTAACTAATCATCATGGGACTCCTATGAAGTGAAGTATTACACCCCATTTTACAGGTGGGAAGTTGAGACACAGAGGGTAAGATCACACAGTGAGTCAGCGTCAGGAGCTAAGGCCAGAATTCAAACCTTGGGATCTATTGAATGCCAGTCCGGGGCTCCCAGTGCCAACTCGCATGGCCCGTTTGCTGAAGGTCAGTTATCCGTTTGGCCCAGGGAAATGCTGGGTTTTCACGGATGCACTCACACATTGTGGGCTTAGTAAAAAAAAAAAGGAGGCCCATGGAAATTTGGCATCAACTCTTGGAAAGCAGTGAGCTCACCCCGCCCCCTCCCCACAGCAGTTTGCTGGGACCCCCTCCCTCGGCGAGCCCAATAGAGTAACTCCGTCAAAACTAAAAGCCACTTTGCTCAGAACTGACAACACCAAGTCGGCACAGACTTACGGCCCTGCACGTTGCTCAGGCAATATTTTCCCCCTCCCCCACACTTTATTCAGAAAGCTCTGGCTTTCATAAAAAATGATTCAGTGTTTAAAAGACAGAAGATGTTCTGCAGCGTATACACCGGCCCCTGCCAGTTGGCGATACAGTGCCTCGTAAGAACCCCAGCACTCCAATGATGTATTATTGAAATACATTAGAGAGCCGTCACCCTGACAGCATGCTAAGGTAATATGTCAAGGCACCAACACTCTGATGATGTACTTACATAATATATCAAAGCACCATCATTCTGATTATATTCTAATACAATACATCAAAACGCCATTGTTCTGAAGATGTACTATTATAATACATCAAAGAACCGGAGTCCTGTTGATGTGTTGTTACTGACCGCGCGCTCTTGTGATGCACTGGTGATGGTGATGCACTGTCCTGCCGGCGCCCACGCTGAAGGCTGTAATACAATTAAGTTTATTCTTTAAAATGTATGTCTATGTCCATCTATATGGATATAAGTATATATCAAATTATTGGAGGTTGGGAGCGCACGGGAGGGGGTGCATGATAAGACTTTATTAGTTTTCAGCCTTTTGAAAACTAGGGAGAGCTTGATTCTACTTTCAGATCTGTGGGTCTCCAACGCCAACGAGTTTGAAAGACTGTCTATTTTGCAACCATGGGTTTTTCAAGACACACACACCACAATACGCACACCTAGGATAGAAGCATGGCCTGATTGTGCTTCTGAGGGTACAGACCAGAGAGCTACTTGCCCCCCACACACACTACTTTCAAAATGTACAGTTTCTTGTTGAGGCCTTTTCTGAGAACAGGAGCAGTGCTCTGCTTCTTCGTATTTCCCATGCTCTGATGTGTCCCAGAGCCTGCTGGATTCTATAACCAGCAGATAACAATTCTACTACTGAGAAAAATCCAGTCCTTCCAGTGGGAGTGGACTATCCGGCATCATGCATTTTCCCCTTATGTTTCCATGAACACAGAGAGACAGACAAACTTTCCATGCAGATTTTATTACGGGTGAAAGACCACCAGGAATTGAAAAAGAACGAAAAGTAAAGTATGCTGGATTGTAAGCTGAGGGCAGTGACTGTCTTTTAATAGGGGGTGAACAGTGTCTAGTATAACTGATCCTGCTTTGACCAACAGTGGCATCTGAACACAGAACTTACAGTGCTGAAAGCTCAAACCTCTACCATTAAGCAGCCAACTCTAGTAAGTGGAAGACAAACTCCAATGTAGACAAGCTATTAGAGTGGGACAAACCCACATGTTCCCCTAGTGGTGGGTTTCAGCTAGCCCAAGGGTGCTCTGATCCCTGAGTGGAGCACCTGGACACTATCATAATAATACAAATAAACAGCAACACGAAGTGTCTACGAGAGAGCACAGTGTGTAGCTCTCCTCAGGAGCAGGCTGCAGTAACTCTGCATCTCAGAATGGCTGATGGCCTCTGTAGATGGCAGAGTTCATTGAGATTTAAAGGCGCAGTACACAAAACAAAGGCATAACAATGCCAAGCCTAAATACTCCCTTTCTCCCCCACCCCAAAGGTGGGGAAGGCCCACCCCAAAAACAATGTCCAGAGGGTGCCAAAGAGGGTTTTCCTGATCAGCACCATCCCAGGGGAGAAGTTCTTACTAAAGGGTGAACAACTCAGCAATCTTGGTTCCCAGGGGTTTGTGCAAACATTTTTTCCAGTTTCAGTTCATGTGAGTTCACACCCTTTTGGTTTCACATGGAATTTCTGGTTCAAAAGGACCCAAAAAGTCTACATGAAGAGTGCCAAAGCCACAAAGTTCCATCTTCCTTTAACATTAACGGGGGGCTAAACTCCTTGCACTGCTTTAAAAATATCACCCTTAGAGCCCCTCTTACTCATGCTGTTCCCACTGTCTCCCCCAAAACAGAAAAACTAATACTGGGCCAATGCTCACTGTTACAATCAACTAGTTTAGTACATCATCTGCCACTAATAATAATAATACTTCAGCATTACTAACCCCGCACACTCAAAAATCAGGGAGTCAGCACCCCTCACTCCTCCCCACCCCCTCCTCCCCCCGCCGCCAATAATGAAATTGGCTTAAAAATAATGAGATTTTTTTAAAAACGCATTTGGGTTTCTTTTTCATTTGCCGTCTTGTTCCTGAGCCTTCAGGGTGCACTCAGGTAATACTGACAAGCTTTTCTCTGCCCACATGCAGGCTAGTAAATTTCATTAAAAAAGTAAGCTGAGATTCTCATCAGATCTTGGAATTCCAGGAGCTGGGGTTTTAAATTAAACACCAAATATTTTGATACTCGCTGTAAAATTGGGAGAGCTGGCAACACTTGTAGTAACAGACCATCTTCTGCTAAACAATCTCAGAGCGCTTAGAAAAGGTTAAGTATTATCTCACCCTAGTTGAATGATAGGGAAGTTAAGGCCTGGAGAGCTGAATGGACTCAGCAAAGGTCACACACCAAGCCAGGGCAGAGTTCAAATTAGAACCCATGTCTCCAGACTTCCAGCCCTGTGTCCTGTTTTAGACCATTTACTGAGAACGGATAATTTGTTCGTGGTACCTCCTGGCCCACCCTGGGCAAAAGTGGGAATGTGGCCATTGCTGGCACCTTCCACCAGGTCATCTGTCCCTTTGAACAGTGAGTTACTCATGGGGAATAGTTTGTGGCATACAAAAACCTGAGTAACAACTAGTAAAAGTAAAATTAAGGTGACTAGTCATTAAGGGCCTTCTCTAAACCTGCATTGTCAACACACCTGACTTTGAGAATCTCTCCTGGTACAATGAAGCCAAGTCTATATAATATATTTTCTCCTGCTCCCTCCGGCAAGAGAGAAATCAATAAGATTCTTTCATGTGCTCCTCAAGCTAGTGTCCATGTAGCATTTCAAACAGGCATAGGCAAGTGCCTAATTTGCTCTCATTCCTTTCTCACGATGGCTTGTGTGAGTCCTGCCCATGAGTCATGCTGTTCCCCTTGTGCTCCCTGGAGGTGTTCTGTCTCCTCTCATTGACTCCACCAGATGGTTGGCTTTGAACCCAGGAGATCATTGTCTCCGTAGGTAGTTGCAGGCAATGGTATGTGTAATCCTGCTCTCTCGCTCTCCTCTGCGGTGTCAGGTATCTGTGTACAACTCGGACGGTTTCAGAGCTGTGGAGATAGATACTAGTGATGGCAGAATGACCTACTGGGCGTTGCCCAGCCCTTTCCAATCACATCCTTAAGCATTTTAATTGGCTTTTTTCATGTATATGGTTTTACTCACTCTGTTCTGATAAAAAGCAGGTTCTCCATCAGCTCAGCTCCACCCCGTGTTCTCACGTACTTACTAAGAGCGATGAGCGGATTTGTTTGTTGACTGTCATGAACAGTCCTAGCATGCACCATCTCACCGCTCCATGCTCTTCGTTCGAGACACACCATGCAGCGATGGGCACACCTCTGCACGTTTGTTCCCTTTAAAAAATAAATAAAACAAACCAGGAGAAAGTCCAACAACTTCCTCAGCCATCAAGCAACAAAGCGAATGTTCACCTGATCTTGTTACGTTTTTCATAATTTCAGGGAGGTCCCTGCAGAGTTTGCACTGATGCCCAGGAAAAGGACTTTTTGCAAATGTTGGATAGGCTACAAGCCAGGGAGGAATCTTGCTGCCATGGAAGTGGACAGCCAAACTCCCACTGATTTCAGTGGAGGAGGAAGAGACTCAAGGGGCCCAGTATCTAGCTAACTTTGGAGCACTCTTGGGCAGGCAAGCGACATTCACCCTTTGTCCCACTCACACAGGGCACAGAGATCAGGCAACACCCATTCATGGGAAGGTGAGACTCACAGACTTTAAGGTCAGAAGGGACCATTATGATCATCTAGTCTGACCTCCTGCACAATGCAGGCCACAGGATCTCACCCACCCACTCCTGGAATAATCCTCTCACCTATGTCTCAGATATCGAAGTCCTCAAATCATGGTTTAAAGACTTCAAGATGCAGAGAATCTAGATTAGACCATTTAGCATCGCAGGACCAAGGAATTGGATATGCATAAGCACCCCCACAATAGTTTTCCAAACTGTCTAAAACCGATATTAAAAAGGGACACCAGGAATTTGTATCCCTTCTAGCAACCCCTGTGCATGTTTACTAAAGTCAAACATCCAATAAGTGAGCAGCTGGCACCTTAGGAGAGAACCTTTCACTGGGTTTTTTGTTTATTTATTAGTGCTATCAAACTGGAGTAGCTTTCTTCAATTATTTTTAATATTTGCAGTGGGTCAGTCTGAAGAACTAACTCAACACGACTGCAGATCAGCGAGACCAGATCAACATAATCAGCCACCTCAGCAACCATGACTGGGCCTTGTGAGCTTGGATCATGTAGTACCTTCTGTGGCACTGGCCCAGAGGAAGACGGCAGGTATCTCTATGATCTTATTATTATTTATATTGTGGTCGCACGCAGGGACTCCAGGCCGGGATCGGGGCCCCGCTGTGCTAGGCACGGTATAAACACAAAACAAAAAGACAGTCCCTGCCCAGAGAAACTTACAATCTAAGTTCCCTTTAGTCTATACATGTGCAATCACCTAGGGAGGCTTTCTCTGTCTCCCTTGAGCTCTGTTTCTTAAAGAGCATTAGCAAGTCATTTAACAGGCAACGCCCATAGAAATGTATAGGTTACAGCAAGAAGTGCTTATTGGCATTAACAGAATAGAGAAAAAACAGACAAGGAGAGAATATGTACACCTTTTAACCTGACTACTGCACTCTGACACTAGCTAGCATCATAAACTTGAGCTGACAAGACTGCAAGGTGAAAGCCGGTCGAATAGTGAAAAGGAAAATAATCACCAGTGATTTATCAGTTGACAGAAAAAAACAGAACAAACTGTTCAGTTTCCCGGCAGCCCAGGGGAATGTTACATTCTGGAACATCCCTGGGTTGTATCCTTTAGGCACACGTCCCCCTGGGAAGGCGCTTCTGACCATCAACAAGGCACCACATCACCCTAAATCAGGTCTGCTCATTCTCATGAATGCGCAGTGAAACCTCAGGTTCCACAGGCATGCCCAGCAAAACATGGTGGATTAGCAACCAACTGTTAGTTCTAACCTGTGGTATCCTGCTGAAGACTCCACATCCAAATTGCTGAAGTCAGAGGATTTATCCAAAGGCTGGGACTTACCAAAATCCACAATCTTCAAACTCCCGTGAACACGTAATTTTACCGCAAACACCAATTACTTCTAAAGGATAAGAAATTAGCATATTTTGATTTTGCAGATAAGGGTGAATCCAGGTGCATTAAGTTGGCTGCAGCTTTTAAACCCTTCTTTCTTTGAACTACTGTTAGTAACAACAACACTGTCCTTATCTGACTCCAGCCCTTTTCTACTATAAGAATTGTCATATTGGGTCAGACCAAAGGTCCATCTAGCCTAGTATCCTGTCTTCCAACAGTGGCCAATGCTAGGTGCCCCAGAGGGAATGAACAGAACAGACAATCATCAAGTGATCCATCCCGTCGCCCATTCCCAGCTTCTGGTAAACAGAGGCTAGGGACACCATTCCTGCCCATCCTGGCTAACAGCACTGATGGACCTATCCTCCATGAATGTATCTAGTTATTTTTTGAACCCTGTTATGCAAAAGGATGCTTGGAAAAACTCAGATGTGCCACAGATCCCACTTAAAACATGTATCATCAAACCAAACCTGTATCTTATCAACTGGTGTTGGGTAGTCTATAGGACTGCACTTATTGCGCTGTAAGAACTTGTCAAATATTGCCCTCTACTGGATGGAATCAGAACAGCTTAACTGTGTATCATAGGCTCTGTACTAGTACCCCCATGGAGATTTCTCCTTCAGCTGCAGTGGGTTTGAATAGTCTAACCCACGCTCTATCCCTGCCAGCGCCATGAAGTTCGGAATAGTGAATGACGACACTATGAAGCCCTAAATCATCCCAATGGTCCCTTCCGACGTTATCGTCTATGAATCTATGGATTTGTTACGACTGCTGGCACTTGAATAGTGCCATCCAAGGATCCCCCAGTGCTCTGCAAACATCCGGTACTAGCTATGGAGTAAGAAGTTCAGAAAGCATTCCCGCTGACCTTTGTGTCACTGTTACTCTGATCTGTGCCATAGAGAAAAGACTTCCAGGAATGATGTATCAGTGTGACAAGGTTACACTGAATCCGCCACAAAGAACACCCACAGACTGTATTTATTAGGATAAACAATAAAAACAGATACCTTTCTGGTGGTGCTGGGGAGGAAGTTGGTGTTATTTTTCACATAAATGCAAGCGTACAAGAGACACACACCGCTTTCCTTAAACAGGCCGTTGCATTGTTTATTTTAATGTATCTTTGGGAAAATGGCATTGGTGAGCAATCATTGATATTTAATCAGTTTCATATTTACTCACAGAGCCATTGTGCAAACAACACGCTATGGGTAAATTAAACAAACACTGGTTATAAAGTCTATACAATCAGCTTAAACTCAAAGGATAATTACAAGAGTCAAAATCTACACTTATCATAAAGATAGGCAGTCAAGGACTGGCTCCGGCGCATGACAGAAATATACGTTAACTTGGAAAGATAACCTTGTGAGCTACAATTAAGTCTCGGGCTTTGACAGTTACCAAAAACCCTACATGAAAATAGCCCGAGGAAAACAAATATAAGGTTTGGCACTCCTGAAGAAATTTAAACCTAAACATACAAATTAAAAGCACCTCCAGAGGCCGGGTGGGATTTTAATAACATAATGTCTTCCATTCACTTGAAAGTAATTGACGCACAATAAAAAAAAAAAACATTCTGCCAGCACAGGCAATGGGAAAATCCTCTGAGTGGCTGTGTAAATTGAACCCTTTCATGTAGGCTGACTTTTTTTTTTTTTTTTTTTTGCAATGACCTGACAGAAAAAAGCCTGGAGGAAAATGGCTGGTTTCAAGAGATGTTAACAGACAAAAGAGACTGAGCCTGCCCAGCCCATGCAGAACGCTGAGCGAGGCCAATGCTTATTATAGCAAGCAGCAACTATTCATTAGGGTTAACAAATAAAAATAATCATCATCATTAATGTGGAAAATATTATCCTGCTGCTAGCCCCAAGGAAAGCTGGTTTATTAGATGTGCAGTTATTGTGGCCTGAAAACAAGGAGTCGTGAAAAGTACCAACACACTGGAAGTAGGAGGAAGGGGTACTACAGAGGGCTCTCCATGACTGTTAAAGTTCTTGGAGGTAAAAAGTTACTGAGTTACTGGAAAGAACATGCAGGAACAGAGTAGGTAATGTGAGTAACAGGGTACGACCTGCACTCAGAATTTTTCCTGCCTGCTAGCGTGCAGTCTCTGTCACCGAGACCAGTTTCAATACAGATTTTAAGACCATTTGTGAGCCTGCATAACACATGCCAGGAAATTTCACCCAGTGATTTCTCTGTCGAGCCCCGTAACTTGTGAACGCCTCTTTCAGATGAACATCCAATTTTGGTTTAAAGACTCCAAGTGATGAAAAAATTTGCATGTCCCATGGCTAATTACCATATCCTGCAAAGGAAGGGTGAATTATGACTATGATGCATTATGGATGGAACCAAACCAAGTCCTCAAACCTATTTAGATATTTCCATGAAGAAGAGTTGTTCAGTGTGGTTGGGATCAGACCAGAGGAGGGTCATGGACCCAACACTAAAGATGACCTTGGAAATATCTGGACTAGTTTTTCAGTTTGGGGAGTGATGGCAGGATATTGAAGTATTCCATTTTCACAAGCAGCCCTTAGGACTTTACCAACCTGCTCAGTGAGGCTAGGTGTAGCTACAGCATCCTTGTGTCTACTAGCCACTTTAGTCAGAAAACCCAGAACTACACAGGACCAACCGTGGAAGCTGTTTTTACATTTTACATGGGCTACTAGGCTTGGGTTCCGTGCAAGGCTTGTGAATATGGGCCCTGTTTGGACACACAGCCAAATGAAACTCACCATTCCACATGGAGAAAACAGATAACACTTGGCCTTTGTTTCTGGGTTCTTGTGAACCGAAAGGCTCAAAGTGAAACTCAGCAAGGCCCAAATCCACCTCCCTCCTGTCAACATCTAAACAGATAAAGAACTTGTGAGAATCCGTCTCTCATGAGGCACCGTGAGACAATGCGAGCAAGCACCGCTCAAGATAGATTATTCAACTGCATCCCTCTCACAGGGACAAACTATGATGTGCTTGTTGGGAATTTCATTACTTTTTTCAGCTTCTTCAGACATTCGGAAAGTAAGGTAGGAGGATGTGTGGAAAGGCATTTACCCGTCTATTCAAGCTATTCTGGGATGTTAACAGCCTTGCTGCAATGTAGCTTGTCAAAAAACGACGTACATCAAGTGATGTAACATATCGCAAATGTGAAGAAGCATTCAGCTTTATGGACAAGAGATGCACTAGCTGAAATTAGCGATAAGCATTGCAGAATGCAACTGTTATGGTTCCATGTACCATTTTAAGTACAATCTCACCCTTCACCCCTCATATTAAATATCAATTTGCTTCACAGCCACCGTTTGTCCTGTCCTGATCGTGTTAAGATGAGTGGGGAGGCCTGGAGGGGGGGAGGGCAGGAGAAGCCGAGTGAACTTTGACAATTCCAAAAAAGTCAACCCAAAAACTAAACTGGAAAATTTCCAGCAACATTTTCGTGAACGTTCCATTCCCACCCCCTTTGCCTCCAGCCTCCCCCTCCCCCAATGTTTTCACCAACTCCAGAGCTGGTCACCATCTTTTCAAATTAAAAAACGGGAAACTTTTCACATTTTTCCCCCAGCTAGCTCTAATTTCACCTCTTTGATGCTGGCTCACAGCCAGTCTAGCTCAGTAATGAAAAAGATCTGTTGCCATCTGCTGCATGCTTAATGTCTTAGGTGAGACAAGCATGGTGGTTCTCAGCCCAATTCCCCCTGGACAGTCTCCTCGTCATAAAAACAATGGCAACTGGCACTAATTGGCACGCTGGTTGGCAGGCTCAGGCGAAAGAAAAAACCAAACATATTACTACTTACCACAAAGCTTCAGGGTGAAGCAGAGTTTCCTGTGAGATTGGAAAACAAATGCCTTTTAAAATAAAAACCGATAAACTGACAAGCTTGTGCCTCTTCTCAGTTATAAATCACAACACTGTACTAACTAATGGCTCTGGCAATGGGAGTTCAAAGGAAAGAAGTAACCCAATTATAAAGTTTGTTAGATTTATTGTCAGTTAATAACAGCATTCTCAAAGCTGCTACGCGGAAGATCAATAGGTTTCACATGCCTTGCGTATTTTTTCCACCCAACATCCATTCTAGGCCAAACATATTGCGTTATAGTTCTTTTCCCATCACACAGAGCGAGGACATCTACAAGCAAAGCTTGCAATGTTGTGATTAGCATAATGAGGGCAGGTGAATATACTGTACTTCCTTCTGGGGCTTTATTGGAGCAGAGAGTGAGAAGGAAAAGGTGTCAAGAGCTGCTGGCAATTTTTGCAAATATTAAGGTAATGAAACAACTAGGAGACATTGAATTATTAAATGTTCATCTTCTGCATTTCTGATATTTTATTCTTTTTATTTAATGTGCAAGTAAAATATAGAGGGGTTTCTTTTATCCCCATCAAGGCAATGGTCCAAATTTATCCCTGGTGTAACTGCATTGACAGGAATGAAATTTACCTTGGTGGAGTTAATATGGGCCAGTTTGCCTCAGTTCTCATAATTCCCAGGATGCAAAATAGGACAAGCTTGATTTTTAGACATTAAAGGGCTACATTGTGCGTTCCCAATTTGCTCCATGTCCAGGGTGGCATATACCTGCCCTGGCCTGGAGCACCCCGGGAATGAATCATGCTTCACAAAGGCACAAATCCTTCCTAGCTCCGGGGGATTTAATCCGCTATTGGCCCCTACCAGTATCCAAGTACTACGTCCTTTTCCCCTCCCGTTGGTGGTGACCCAGGACTGGGAGGAAAAGGGATCAAGGCTCCTCCAACTCCCCTCCTCTCACTTGGAGCAGGAGTAGCAGGTGCACCGCGCCCACTTAACATGGGTGTGCAAAGCGAACGTCCATGCAGAGGTATAAGGAAGATGCTTACTCCCTTCCACAGGTGCATAGCCCAGGCCATGATCTGGGCCAAAGTGATAGTGGGCACAATCCTGCAAGGTGCTGTTGAGCACCCTCAACTCCCAGTATACTCATCGTCTTCCAGAATCGGGTCCATTATCACTTGGGGCCAGATTATCGCCTGGGTTATGCACCTGTGGAGGGGAATAAGAGAAATACCAGCAAGGCCTAGCTTTTATATAGAACTTCATCAGGCGATGTCAAAACATGGCACAAGAGGGGCCAGTGTCATTATCCCCATTTCACAGATTGGAAAACAGAGGCACAGAGCAGCAGTAAAGAGTGGCTTTTGCCTGGGACGTGATTCTGATGAGGAGCTAGTATGGTTTTATTTGACATATGTGTGCGTGCGAGACAGAGTGTGTGAGAACAGTCAATGTTTTCTATTGCATTTTGCACACGCAGAAAAAGCCACTGCTCATCACCTCATTTTATACATCAGAAATCAAACAAACACCCAAGCTGCATGCAGCTAAGGCCTTTGGGAGGAGGTCTTTCCCCACAGATAAGAGGCCTCCTAAAAGCCTCCCCGAAGCCTTTCAAGACAGTTTCTAAAAATTAGGCTGGCCAGCCCCAAGCATTTAAAAACCGCCAATCAGACCCCAGATCATGAGGGTCACTTAAATAGTTTTATTTTTATATATAATATTGGGGGGGGTTATATTTGCTTTCTGGCATTTTAGCCTTTAGGGATCATGTCCAAGATTTTCTCTGCAACTATGAGGGCGAGAAACTTACTTTTGTTTTTACACGAAACCTGAGCTTCTCCTGGATTCACATGACTCCAGGAGCAGTGGCTGCAAGAAACATCAAATATCACAATGAAGTCATGAGAGTTGGCAACACTGGGAAGGAGGGGTGGTTTTTTTGAGACTAAAACATTATTTTTCAGTAGTTCTTTAAGAAGGTTCTGTGGCTTTTCTGTGTTTGTATTTTTCCCCCGGCCCTCTGAGCGAGTCACTGCCAGCCTCAAACACCTGCTGAAAGGTCAGCCAAAAGCGCCAGTGTTACAGGGTCTGTCTACACTTCCAGCCGGCTCGCTCTAGTCTCATCGAGTGAGCACGCTAAACAGAGCACGAGCTAGCTGCACAAGTGGTGGGATGGGGTAGCTGCCCCCATCTCTGCTGGGCACACTCTCGGCATGCCTGGCCCCTGGGGCTGCCGTGGCCGCGCTATTTTAGAGCTACCACAGGTACATCTTTTGAGCCGGGAAACCCCACCCCCAGGTCAAAGTGCAGACATACCCACACAGATCACAGGGTAGAGGCAGATACTTCAAAGCCCAGAGAATCCTTTCATTCAGCTTGAGGCCTGTGAAGCCAATTCAGCAGAGAAGCATGAGCTACAAGACTCCTTGGCCCCTGACGCCCTATTACCTATCGGCAAAGGTGGCATTTATGATATCAAAGGCATAGTGGCCAGGAGTGGGGTAATGCTGCCGGCGGTTATGCTGCGGAAACCTATGTGCAGGAAACTGGGCTGCTCAGAGCTACTCACAATACGAGGCCCTACCAAGAAACAGGATGGTTGCTTACTTCCCAGTAACTGTGGTTCATGGAGACGTTTTGTCCAGGTTGATCCCGCTGCCCGGCACCCATGCGCCCCAGGCGTGGGTGCCAAAAGCGGGAGCCACACGGACAAACACTCAATGGAGAAACCGATCTTTCATCGTGGCTGAGCTGGGACGTAGGAATGTGATAGGAGCGCCCTGTAATTCCCCCCGGGCACGACTCGCATCGGCAGATGGTTACATGATAACACTTCGCCTCCGCTTTCTCAGGAGAAGCGAAATAATTCTGAGATGCTTCTCGACTGGCGGGAGAGTGCCAAGGCTTTTATTTTTGTTTGAAAAGGGAGAGCATCGGGGTGAGCCCGAACGGCTGACGCTGAGCCTTGGGTTGCCAGCTGTCCTGCAACGGTGCTCATCAACGCACTTCTTCCGGGCCTGAGGAGGTTACCTGATACTGAGAATCCGAGTCTTCCCAGGGTCACTGGCAAGCCCGGCTAAGCAGCTTAACAATGCTGATTTTCTAGGTGGCAGGGCTGGCACGGCAGGAAAACAGGGTATTAAATGAATTCGTAGGTGGAAGGGATTTATCAGGTTACCACATGTACTGCAATGTTTCAGACTGCCTGCGGCCACATTTGGTGATCCGCTCTGAACCAGCTGAACGTACTGCCTTCCCGGGGGACAACAAAGAAGTACGGCTTGTTTGAAATGTACACAGCACAGTATAGAAACAGCCTCTGTGCGTTTCATTTCTTGTCACACTACAGCAAAAGCGATTCCCCACGCTACACATCCAGATAATGCTTCAGTGTTCCCATCCTGATATGGCTGAAATGTGACCGTGTTTAACACAAGGAGATCATCTGGATCACACAGGCTGATGTTCTGTTGCCCCTCCAGGTCCTTTATGCTGGTCTGGCGATGTAAAGAGGACAGAAATGGCCCCAAGGGAACACTTCCAGCACAGAGAGGTGCTCTGGCTGGCATCCAGCTGGATCAAGGGCTCTGTGCCAGTCCCCGCCCAGCCAAGAGTAGGGAACATGTTGGTGTGAGCTGCATGCAGACAGAGGGAAGGGCACAGCCAGAGTGTTAAAGCATACCAGCTATTCTCTGCTTTCCACTGCCCATCAGGGACCATGGGAAGAGAAGTGCAAGTTACAGCAGCCCTGAGGCGGCTCTGATTTACACTTGGGAACTGGGAAAGCCCCCAGCAGGATACAGAATATAGGATGACCTACAGCCACCGTTGCTGCCCACCGCTTGCATTCCTGTGCCAAGTGCAAGAGCAGAGCAACCCATCCCAGGTCACCCCATTTCTATGATAAAGAAACTATGAAGAATTATAGCTAGATTTTTTTTCTGGGAATATGAAATGCATCTATCCTGTCATATATTCCGCCCAGTGACTCTGGGAGGAAAGTAGCATTTTAGCAATGAGTAGAAGAGGATGGAGCGACTAAGCCCGATGCATTGCCCGTGCTGTCAAGCGTCAGTGTGTTTCTGTTTTCCTGTAGCGTTAACAAAAATATTGTGCGTTAAGCACTCCAAAATAGGGGTAATATTCTGAGCTTAATTATCATTTAAATATAATAGGAGTCTGATGTTCCCACCAAGTGAACGTGGGCCAACCAACCAGCCGTAAGCACTGCGTTTTCTAAACAAATGGTTATTACCTTTAATACAACACAGACATGGAGCAAGCTGGACCCAATTTTAAGTGAAAATTAATGGCAAATTCTTGTAACCACATTAGGAGCCATCTTAGTTCATTTGAAATGAGTTAACATGAAAACAATATGAAAGCCATCTTGTGTGCTTGGAATATAAATATTTGTCTATTTCTTTGCCAGAGCAGCAAGAAAGAGGACGAGACTGACATGTAAGCGTTATATAAACATGCTTGCAAAGGGCTGATGCTTGATGGGTTAAATGTATTTGTCAATTTTTCCATTTCCTTCATCAAAAAGTAATTAAACATTAAGCAGATGTCAGAGTCTAACTGGTTTCAGAGAATATTTCTGGTGATTGTAACCTTTTTATGTACATGTCTGTAAATAACCAACTAAATGCTGGAAGAGACTAGTTGAACCCTTTATTTCTTTTGATTTTTACAAATGTCAGAATTAGTGCAAGCCTCTCTTGAAAGCTGGCTGCTTGGCATATTATGATTAACGTAGGGAACCTCGATGAATCACAGTGTGAAACTAGTGAAATGGAATGGAGAATCCGCTGTGCAATCATTGCTCACAGAGATGGTGAGATTATGTAATTCTGCTCGCAGACCTGTGTAAATCACCAGCAACTCCCCTGAAGGGAAGGGAGTTACACCATTGTACTGAGATCTGAATCATGCCAGGCTGGGGAAATCGTTCATTCAATCAGTAAAAATGCTGACATTGGCACTCGTCGCAAACTGTTGTCAACAATTAATAGTTCCTTTATTTCTATCACGGTAGCACCTAGAGGCCCCAGCTGAGATCAGACGGCAGGCTCGCTGTACAAACACATAGTGAGAGGTTCCTGTCCCGAGGAGCTCACCATCTAAATAAGACAGAGAAATCGTGAGGGGAAACAGATGCCCAGAGAGGTGAAGCAATTTGCCCAAAGTCACAGAGCAGGTCAGTGATGGAGGCGGGAATAGAACTGCCTGTCCTTTGCCTGCTTGACCGCACTAGTCCTCTCTCTAAAAATGTTGCATTTTCCCCACGTCTATGACACTGAGGGAAATGAGTCTGTTCATATTCAGCATTACTGTGTAGACGCCATCCGCTGCCGCTACGCCGAGAACCTCAAGCGAAAGCCGGACCAGGTTCGCCGACTGGCGGTTCGTCCCCCGGGCCTGACTCAATGGAGCCGTCCGCCACGGCAACCGGGACAAGTGCTGCAGGAAGTGCGGCTACGAGACCCTGCCCCATGTCCTGTGTGGATGCCAGCACCACTCCGGAGCCTGGCGGCACCACCACGACGCCATCCAGAACCGGCTGGTGAAAGCCATCCCACCATCCCTGGGGGAGATCACCGTCAACTCCGCCATCCCCGGGACAGACAGCCGACTGCGACCCGACATCGTCGTGACCGACGCAGAAAAGAAGAAGGTCCTCATGGTAGACATCACGGTGCCATTTGAAAACAGGTCACTGGCCTTCCACGAGGCCCAAGCACGGAAGGTGTTGAAATACACCCTGCTGGCCGACACCCTGAGAGCCCAGGGCTACGAGGTCCAGATCCATGCCCTGATCATGGGAGCCCTGGGCACATGGGACCCCCACAACGAGCCGGTGCTGAGAGCGTGCGGAGTCGGTTAACGCTATGCCCGACTCATGAGACAGCTCATGGTGTCCGACACCATCAGGTAGTCCAGAGACATCTACACAGAACACATCACAGGACACTGCCAGTACCAGGTTGAGTAACCGAGACCGCCGACCAGGGAAACGGGACAGGGAACAGGGGAGGTTGGATGGGGGTGTGGTCCCGGGGGGGCCGTTAGGGGTGGGGGGTCCCAGGAGGGGGCGGTCAGGGGACAAGGAGCAGTGGGTTTGGATGGGTCAGGAGTTCTGAGGGGGGCAGTCAGGGGGCGGGAAGTGGGAGGGGGCTGGGCCAGGCTGTTTGGAGAGGCATAGCCTTCCCTACCCGGCCCTCCATACAGTTTCGCAATGCCGAAGTGGCCCTCAGGCCAAAAAGTTTGTCCATCCCTGATCTAATGTGTACCTTCTGAGGGGTCTGGTCTCTAATATGGCTGGTCAAAAGTATCATTTTAATTTTCACTGAAAATTTCCAAAGAAATGAAAATGTTTCATTTGAAGTGGTTGGTGTGTGTTTGTTTTTTCACCTTTTCATGAATTCATAGATTCCAAAGTCAGAAGGGACCACTGTGATCATCTAGGTTCTCAGACTTCATTGCACCATGACCCACTTCTGACAACAAAAATTACTACATGACCTCAGGGTGGGGGACCGAAGCCTGAGCCTGCCCGAACCCCACTGCCCCAGATGGGGGCGTGAGGGAGGGAAGAGGGGCAAAGTCCAAGGGCTTCAGCCTCAGGTAGGGGGCCTGTAACCTGAGCTGAAGCCCTCGGGCTTCGGATTTGGCCTGGGCAGCGGGGCTAAGGCTTCAGCCCCAGGCCCCAGCAAGTCTAACGCCAGCCCTGGAGACCCCATTAAAAAGGGGTCGTGACCCACTTTGGGGTCCTAACCCACAATTTGAGAACTGCTGATCTAGTCTGACCTCCTGTAGGATATAGACCAGAGACCTTCTCCAAAACAATTCCTAGAGCAGATCTTTTAGAAAAACATCCAATTGTGATTTACAAATAATCAGGGATGGAGAATCCACCACGACCCTTGGTAAATTGTTCCAATGGTTAATCCCTCTCACTGTTAAAAATGTACACCTTATTTCCAGTCGGAGTTTGTCTAGCTTCAGCTTCCAGCCATTGGATTGAGTTAGACCGTTCTCTGATAGACTGAAGAGCCCATTATTAAATATTTATTCCCGATATAGGTATTATACACTATAATCAAGTCATGCGTGAAACTTCTCTTTGTTAAGCTAAATAGACTGAGCTCTTTGTGGCTATCACTAAAGCATGTTTTCTACTCCTTTAATCATTCTTGTGGCTCTTGTATGAACCCTCTTATCAACACCCTTCTTGAATTGTGAATACCAAATTGGACACAGTATTCCAGCAGTGCCAAATATCGAGGTAAAATATCGTCTACTCCATCTTGAGATGCCTCTGTTTATGCATCCCAGGATCGCATTAGCTCTTTTGGCTACAGAATCACACTGTTGATTATCCACCACAACGCCTAAATCTTTTTCAGAGTCACTGTAAGCATGGTCAACATTCTTTGTTCCTAGATGCATATGTTTACGTATTAAAACATGTATTGTTTGCTTGTGCCCAATTTACCACGCGATCCAGATTGCTCTGAATCAGTGAATGGGATTTTTTCCTATTTTCTCTCCCTTTTTTTCCACTGAAAAAGAAGGGGGAAGTAAAAACCAAGTGAAAGAGAGGGGAAAAAATCAAAATCAAGAGCAGTTTTCTAAATGAAAATTTCCCAGTTTTGTCAAAAAATGTATGGCGTTACTGTTATGTCAGGGTTGCAATGGGAAAGCCGCAGCAATGCTTTGGGGATGTTTACTGGGAAGACCGTCGTCAGCCTGAGGGGAGAGCACAGGAGACGTCTGAAAGAAAAAGGTCTGTTTTTATCTTTATCCTAATAGCAGTAATTGGACTTAGGCACGTAAATCCTTGTGTATCGAGATGTGAACATGGCCCTTAGAGAAAAGCAAACAGGAAACAGGTGAGATTTATCATATTCTCTGCAGATACAGTGACTCGGGTAATTGACAAACCCCAGTGTCTGCCTGTTGGCCCTCAGGTGCTTACCTCTGGCCTTTGGTTCCCTTTCTAACATCTCCTTTTAAGATTTCTGGCCCCTGAGCCAAAGCCGGTAGGCCCTCGTACCTGATCAGAACTCCACCAAGTCTGTGCAGGAAGGTGTAGGGATCCATGCGCGCAGACCTGATTGTGGGGTCAAGGCCAGAGTGGTCCATGAAGATAGGAGGCTGTGCATCACACGCCGACGTTAACCAGAAAGACGGCACTCAAGGATCTGTAAACACTTTGACTTCTGACCCTTGAGTCTGGAATGAAATACTAAGATAAAAAATACCCATAATTCTCTCATTTAAATGTTGGAGTGGAGGAGACGAGAAAGCTGCAGGCTAGATATCCCCCACCCCACCCCACCCCACCCCACCCCAGGAGTACAGGATCACGCCCCTTATCTCTTCAAGAGGCAAAGAACCCTTTCTGGAAGAAGATACGACTATAATTACCTGTGGTCGTATGTTTGTGGTTTTTGTTCTCTGAGCAACTAAATGATCATCTTGGAACTATTGGCTCCTCTCAGAGTCTTTCCAGGGGATTTTTTTCTAAGTCACACAGGACGGTCATGGTTAGCTCTGTCTCTTTACCGGTGTTGTGAACTGCAGCCCCTTTGGACAGCATGGAGTTCTTGGATTCTTAGAATGATTTTGTTAGACACAACTGGCAAAGTAGTTTGTAGTTGGGATTAGCTATCCTGGGGGAAATGCATTCCCATGGGCTATCAGGATGTTAATACATCTGTCTCTGTTGATTATTTTTCTGTTTGTCTTGAGAAAAGCCATGGCGACTTGCTTGTTTTTCTTGGACTGAAAAGGGTCTGAAATGTAGGGGGTTTATTTTCCAGTAAATGACAATGGGTTTATCACCAATAAAACATTCTTAGAAGATGTTGACTCTGAAGTATCCTTGATGCTAGTATCTGAAAGCTCACAATGACTTCCTGCTTCTAAGAGTGCCTGTAAAGAATTGCTCCTTGCTGGACTCGAAATCAACAACCTGGATTAGAATCATGGCAGCTGCATGACTCAAGCTAGGACCACCTCCATTAGCGAAGAGTACCAACAGCATCTATATTCTCTTCCCAGGCCTCCACCCATAGACAGGGACTGGTCCTAGGTGACCTGGGCTAATACCCCGACTGTTAGAGGGTGTGGGAATCCAAGCCAGTGCCTGGGAGAAAACCCGAAAGCAGCTACGGGTGAGCAGGTTTAATGGGGAAAGCACTTACACACGTGCCAGGGATGCCACGAGCCACCCCTCTGGCTGGGCCCGTATGGGGGCCACATGCACCACTGGCGACACGGCTGGCGTTTCGCCTGCTTACCCAGCAGCCCAGAGCCTCGTTTGCTGCCCATCGTTTAGACAGCAGCTGCATGTCGCAGGGGACTCAGGCTAGCATTGTCGTCAGCTCTGTGTTCAGTGCTACCTCCCCCAGCAAGCCCGGGCACTCAGCCTTCCACACCCCCCGAGCATTCTGCCGCTTCCATCGCTTCCCTGCGGCAGTGTCTGTGGGGACCGGTCAGCGCCCTGGAGCAGCCCAGAGCAGGAACGGCGGTGGCAGAAGTGCTGTTGTCAAACCCTCAGGGGCACTCGCAGCCTTCAGACCCAGTCACAGCCTGGACTCAGTGAAAACGGAGAAGCTGCCGGCGCCCATGAATGGCCTCCTTCACCTAGCATGGCTATGGGCCTGACAAAATGCAATGTGGCCTCGTGGATAAAGCACCAGGCTACGACTCAGGAGACTTAGGTTCTATTGCCAGCTCTGCTGCTGGCTTGCTGGGCGACCTTCGGCAAGTCATTTTGCCTCTATCTGCCTCAGTTTCCCCATCTGTAAAATGGAAATAATGATACCAACCTCCTTGGTAAAGCACTTTGAGAACCATTGATGAAAAGCACTAGATCCTGGGGTCAGTGGTAGTGGTCTCACTTTAACCAAGCGCTCCCATCTTGCTAACAGGCAAAACATGCTGTCTCACAAGGCAAGTGTCATGCAGTCTCCTTTCAGATCGCCCCGGTTTGAAGCCTGAGGACCAGCTCTATGTGATGAGCCTTCCAAGGAACTTGAAAGCTCATGCACATTTCTCAGAATTGCCATAGCAACAGATTGACAGGTCATATCTTCCCAGGAAACCCTGCAGAAACTTTTTAAAAGATCTCTTCAAAGAAGAAACAGCAGAAGCGTCACCAGTGACTAAGCTGGGGCAGAATTCACTCCAACCTATTGGCTAATTAAGGATTAATACAGCGTCTGTCTAGTACCCACTGGCTAGAGATAAGCTAGAGGAGCAGGGATCCAAATGATTTCCTTAAAGAGATGAAAAACGAGCAGCAAAATTATGCAGGAGATGGCACACAGTGGGCCAGTAAACTTTTATCCAAGGTGTTTCTGATTGTGTTATTCATACACTGCCAAACAGCTAAGGAAGAAGCATAAACTACAGCCTGGTATCTCCGCAGTCCAGCCAGACATCGGTCAATTGCAGGGTTGCATAATAGAAGCAAAGCAGAAGTACTGTAATACTGTTCAGACAATGCTTGTTGAACAAACTTCTCCCCATAGGCTGGCACTGGTCACATGCCACGCTGATTATGTTATTTAGCCTATACACAAGAAGACACAAGTCAATTCACTTCCATAACGTCTTCATGAGAACTAAGAGGCTGGCCATGTCCCAACCAGTGAAGGAAGCCAGTTACTATATTCACCTTCCCAGCTTTGCCTCTCTCCTGATTTGAGGCTGAGCCCGAAAGGCTCTGAGCTCTATCCTCAGTTGGTGTAAATCAGCATAGTTCCACTGATTTCAATGAGGCCAGTGTACAACAGCTGCAAATCCGTCCCTCTCTGTTCAGAGACCCTTCCGCTCTCTAGACACAGCTCATGATATGGGCAATTGCGGGGGGTGGAGGGATGTTCTCTGCACAGCTGGTGGTGAGGGGTTTCTAGTCTGCAAAATCCTGCAGGGTTTGAAGGAAAGCTCCGTTCCACACACTGTCCCCTTCAGGACCTACAGAGACGATCTTCACTTTTCATCTTTCTTCACTGAGTGCTGTTACTTTCAAAGGGAACAGGGTACAACAGGGCAGGGTTGTGTCAAGTCCTGAGAGAGCTACCATGCCTTGGCTGCCGTTAAGAGTTCATTCTCTGAGGAGCAAGGACATGTTGCTCTTTTCGATCTGTAAAAGCTTAATTTTCAGTTGGAAATACACATGTTCAGCAGATAGGGGGCTTTTCAGTCAAAGTAAAGCTTGTAAAAGTTGTAGAGCATCTGTGGTGGCTCTCGGCAGCCATCTTGGATTCAGGCAAGCCAATCCATGCGGGTGTCTGAAACAGTGCATTTTGGGTTGGAAATGCTCATGTGAAGCTTTTTCTTTAAGCATTTCTGTAAAATGGGCACCCGCGGCACCAGCTTTGCCCCCGCCCGGAGCAGTGGAGCTCGGGGGCTTGGGCAGGCTCAGGCTTCGGTCCCCCGTCCTGGGGTCATGTCGTAATTTTTGTTGTCAGAAGAGGATCGCAGTGCAATGAAGTTTGAGAACCCCTGGACTAGATTTACTATATCGGTGCACGGTGTAACAAACACAAGACAACAGCATTTAACCAAAAGGGCCCATCCACGCTGGCCTGAAAATCCAGCTAGTTCCATAGTCTGTATTCAGTCATCAACACGTTCCTGCTTAGTTAGAAAGCCTGACACTTGTCACCTAAAATTGAACTCTGAACACAGAGGGAGCAACTGGGATCGCCATAATTTCCAACTGCCATTGTCCTGATTTTCAGATAAAGAACTAGGGGCTTTGCCTCTCCTCTTTAATGAGGGACTGATGATCTGTGGTAGAGGCAAATCTCAAAAAGGGCGTATGACAGACGTAGGGCTGCTCTGTAATAATTTATGAACACGACGTGGCCTGGTTGTTGGGATGTGTACTATATTTAATATGTTGGTTTAGTTTAATAGCAAGCTACTGGGAAAATAACCAGGAAACAAAAAACAATAGCTGAAGATAAGCTCACTCCTGGCAAACACTTCAGGTTGATTAAGAGACAAGCATAGAATCCTAGGACTGGAAGGGATCTCAAGAGGGCATCTAGTTCAACCCCCTGCACTCATGGCAGGACTAAATTTTATTTAGACCATCCCTGACAGGTGTTTGTCTAAGCTGCTCTTAAAAATCTCCAATGATGGAGATTCCACAACCTCCCTAGGCAATTTATTCCAGTGTTTAACCACCCTGACAGTTAGGAAGTTTTTCCTGATGTCCAACCTAAACCTCCCTTGCTGCAATTTAAGCCCATTGCTTCTTGTCCTATCCTCAGAGGTTAAGGAGAACAATTTCTCCCTCCTCCTTGTAACAACCTTTTTTATACTTGAAAACTGTTATAATGTCCCCTCTCAGCCCAGGGCTACACTAGGGGAGGGGGTCGATCTACGATACGCAACTTCAGCTACGGGAATAGCGTAGCTGAAGTCGGCGTATCGTAATCGACTTACCTGGCGATGAGGACGGCGGCGAGTCGATCGCTGCCGCTCCCCCGTCGACTCCGCTTCCGCCTCTCGATGAGGTGGATTGCCGGCACCGACGGGGAGCGCGATCGGGGATCGATTAATCGCGTCTTAACGAGACGCGAAAAATCGATCCCCGATAGATCGATTGCTACCCGCCGATCCGGCAGGTAGTGAAGACCTGCCCTAAGTCTTCCCTTCTCCAGACTAAACAAACCTAGGTTTTTCAATCTTCCCTCACAGGACATGTTTTCTAGACCTTTAATCATTTTGGTTGCTCTTCTCTGGACTCTCTCCAATTTGTCCACACCTTTCCTGAAATGTGGTGCCCAGAACTGTACATAATACTCCAGTTGAGGCCTAATCAGCACGGAGTAGAGTGGAAGAATTACTTCTCGTGTCTTGTTTACAATGCTCCTGCTAATACATCCCAGAATGATGTTCACTTTTTTTGCAAGTGTTACACGGTTCGCTCATATTTAGCTTGTGATCCACTATGACCCCCAGATCCCTTTCCACAGTACTCCTTCCTAGGCAGTCATTTCCCATTTTGTATGTGTGCAACTGATTGTTCTTTCCTAAATGGAGTACTTTGCATTTGTCCGTATTGAATTTCATCCTATTTACTTCAGACCATTTCTCCAGTTTGTCCAGGTAATTTTGAATTTTAAGCCTGTCCTCCAAAGCATTTGCAACCCCTCCCAGCTTGGTATCGTCTGCAGGCTTTATAAGTGTACTCTCTATGCCATTATCTAAATCATTGATGAAGATATTGAACAGAACCGGACCCAGAACTGATCACTGCGGGACCCCACTCATTATGTCCTTCCAGCTTGACTGTGAACCACTGATAACTACTCTCTGGGAACGGTTTTCCAACCAGTTATGCACCCATCTTACAGTAGCTCCATCTAGGTTGTATTTCCCTAGTTTTTTTATGAGAAGATCATGCGAGACAATATCAAAAGCCTTACTAAATAAAGGTATATCACATCTACCGCTCCCCCCCGCCCCATCCACAAGGCTTGTTACCCTGTCAAAGAAAGCTATTAGGTTGGTTTTACATGATTTGTTCTTGACAAATCCATGCTGCTACTTGTCACCTTATTATCTTGTAGGTGTTTGCAAATTGATTGCTTCATTATTTGCTTCATTACCTTCCTGGGAAGTGAAGTTAAGCTGACTGGTCTGTAATTCCCCGGCTTGTCCTTACTTCCCCTTTTGATAGATGGGCACTATATGCCTGAGCTGTTGACTGTGAAGATCTTATCTCTGGGGCTCCAGCCAAGTTACAAAGCTTGTTTTGCCAGTGCAAACCAAAAGGACAATAAATAGTTAAAAAAATAGCTGTTCAGACTGACACACACCGATATCTCGGGAGGAGTCTGAAGAAGCTAGGTCAGCCTGGGTCACCATCAGAGGGGGACAGGGCTTTAGTAAGGTAGATATGGGTATAGATTGCTTGTTGTTTTAAAATACTTCTTTCCTCTCATGTTATGCTTCCATATTCCTACCATTAAGATTAAACAATACTTTGGGTTAAGAAGAGCTTCTGGTCTCTGTTCACCACTGGCCACAGATTCCTGAAGGGAAGGACAACAGGTGCTGCACCCAGTCAGGCCTGCTTGGTAAGGGTGGTTGATACACAAGGCGCTGTAGCCCGGGGCCTGGTCTGATAGTGGAAAAATTGCATGATTCCATTCCCGGAGACGGATGACAATTTTCCACTCACACAAAACCAAACACATTTGTCCCGCCCCTGCCCCGCCCTTCCTCTTCGGCCTCGCCCGTAACCGCCCCCTTCTCTGAGGCCCTGCCCCCACTCACTCCATCTCCCCCCACCCCACCCCCGTTGCTCGCTCTCCCCACCCTCACTCACGTGCTCATGTTCACGAGGCTGGCTTGGGGGCTGGGGTGCAGGAGTTGTTGAGGGCTCCAGCTGGGGGTGTGAGCTCTGGGGTTGGGCCAGGGATGAAGGGTTTGGGGTGCAGGAGGGGGCTTCGGGCTGGGGGGGTGGAGCCGAGGGGTTCAGAATATGGGCTTCCCCCCACAGCTTGACGAGCCAGCGCAGTGGCTCCTGCCCCATGGGGGGTGTGCCGTGGGCCGGATTAAATTAACCACAGGGCCGGATCCGGCCCGCAGGCCCTACGCTTCCCACCCCTGCCCTATGCGTAGGAGCCGGGGACGACGACATGCCAACTGCTTCCCAAAGAACAGTACCACCAACTGGACAGTGAACAGCCCAGTCAGCGGTGCTAACCGGAGCCACCAAGATCCCTTTTCTACCGGGTGTTCTGGTTGAAAACCAGACACTTGGTCACCTTATCCCTGCCAGGTAGAGACAGGAAGCCTAACATCTGCTGGTGGGCACTCAGAGACCAGAGAGGGGACAGAGATATAGCTAGCCCTGCCACCGTAGCAGTGCACAGACTGAACAAACTTTCATGCAAGGTTCATTTCTTCCCTTTCTAGTCAAGGAACCACCTTCCATGAGGGAATGGTTCAAAGAAACACATTGAATACCCGAGAGGGACAGATTATATCATACCGACGAGGGTAAAGTCCTGGAATACAACCTGCTGTAGGAGATTCTGGTGTCAACATCAAGATATTGTCAAAAAGGGATTACTATAGCCTAAATCCCTCGGCCATAGAAGGTTCATGGGTGTTATGTCCAGCAATTAATGGACCAACAATATGGACCAATTGTATATGAACTAATTAGAAGACCTAATGCTTGCTGTGTTCCAGTTGGTTAGAAGTGCCTGGGAAGAGACAAAGATGGTAACTAACTTTAATATAACTAACGTTGTCAATTTCCCCTGTGCCTAATCAATAGAAGGGCAATGTGAGACATGCTAACGAGAAAAGCATGCTGGCTTCTGAGCTGATGAGACTTGTTTTTCTCCGTCAACTGCTCAGTCAGCAAATCTCTGTTCAAGCTCCAGCAAAGGTGAGTAAAAAACAAACAAAACGCAACACACCCCCTATTGTGGTTGAAGGAAAACAATACTTTCCCCAAACATGCGCACGGTAATAATATTAACGAGGCAGTAGTGATACTATACTTTGTAATCGAACTGCTGAAATAGTTTGTGAAAATTGCAGAAAAAAGCAGCGTAGCCATGATCAGAAATGCCACTGTTCCTCGATCGTTGATATGCTGCTGCTCATCCCCATGGCATCCACCCCACGTACACTAACACATTTATCCTCACAACACCCCTGCACAGCAGGCATGTGCGGAGCCCGTTTACAAGTGGGGAACAGAGGCACTGACAGATGAAGGCTCCAATTCAGGAAAGCGCCCCTGTTTAGCAAGATACTTAAGCGTGTGGCCATGGGACTTACACAGCAGGTGGCTGGGGCTGGTGGGTACTCAGCCCCTCCCAAATCTACCCACCAGCTAACCAACTGCCCGGCTGCCTCACCCTGCGTGTGCCCAGCTCCACGGCGGAAGCCTTGACACGCACCCCATGATGCTAGGAGGAGGCTAGGACCTCTGGACAGAGCAGAGCTGGGGTGGGTGTAGGCCAGGCTCACTCTGAAACCCCCACAGGACAGGGGTCACTGCTGCCCTCCACCTATGTAATAGGAGCTGACTTAAATCCAAGCAGAGCCATCCCCAGGGTACAGCAAATCGGGGCAACCACCCCAGGCCCCGCACTTTGGGGGGCTCCACGCTTCATGAGGAGGCGGCAGGCAGGGAGGTGAGGCGGGGGGAGAGGAGGAGCCCCTCAGCCCCCCAACGAACCTCCCCCTCTCCCCAGCGCCTTCTGCTGGGGAGAGAGACATGCTTTTGAGCTCACCGAGCTCTTCTTCTGGCCTGGGAAAGGTCCCGAGAATGGCACAGCTCCATACAAGGTGGAACGGATTGTTTAGCACAAGCAGCTAACACGTATTTCAAGGGCCCAGTCCAGGTGAAGTGGCCAGTTAACCCCCCTCCAGTCACAGGGGGGAACCAAAGGTGGGAGGTTGGGAGTGGGTCACAGACTGTTGTAAGGAGCCATCAATCCAGTGCCTCTGTTCAGCCCATGAGTTTAGAGTCTCACAACGTTATGAATTGAAGCTCCCGGGCTCATCTTTCGGAAGTGTTTACGTAGGTTTCCTTTGAGGATGAGGACCGATGGGTCAGACACAGCATGATCGCGCTGTGGAAAGCGTTCACCAGCGGGTGGCTGGGTGTTTTTGCCATTTATTATTTTCCTGTGCGAGGTCGCTCGAGGACGTAGGGATTGACTGGTTACACCCACTTATCTGCTTTGGGGGCATTTAGTGCAGGGCATGAGGTACAAACCTGGGAGCTCATGGGGCCCGATCCTGCTGCTGTTTAACTCAATGGCCACTGACTTCAACGGGAGCAAGCAGGCTCAGCAGAGAGCTGTTATTTACCTGGCCGTTCATCCGCCTTATTTAATGAGAGACATTAAACAGCTACATGAGCTTTTGATCAAACCAACCTCCACTGAAATCACACAGTGACCGGGCCAATATTTGTGTGTTTGATTGATGCCCTTTTCATGTTAAATATGCTACAGTAAATGTAGTGTCCTAGGCGGAAGCACAACATTGACACAGGTTGTTTGTTCAAGGGGTCCACCTACTGGGTAAACGCCGGAAAGCCAAACAATCCTGTTTATTCTACACCCACATCAAACAAGCCCCAATACCTGATTCCCCACGGAGGTAGCAGTACCGGCCAAAGGATCAGCTACACTCGTGGGCAGAAGAAAATCCGTTTTCCCAAGGAAATTACAAAAAGGTGGTGCAAGAAGAAGAAAAAGGCGGTTCCGAAAAGACTTCGGTCTCTAGCGCGGGTCGTGACGTGCCCCATCTCAGAGCCAAAACTCATTGGACGCAAGAGGTTTAACAGGGAACAACCCTTCCACCATGTCAGCCTGGAATGCAGTGCCCAGAGCTCTCCGCTCTCACTTGGTGCGAGACTGAAAACACCGACAGGAGCCAGGCCCAAGGCAAAGGCAACTGTCTGTGTGGCGACTAATTTCATTCCCAGCCACCAGACCGTCTGCGTCCTTTCCCAAAGGGCAGGCTGTCCTTGGCCCTTAGGCAGGTGAGCAGCAGTAGAATCCCGCACTTGCCCCTGGCATGGCCCATACCAGGGCCAGGCAGAACGGCAGTCCCTGCACTTGGGGGGCTGCAATACACACAGAGCAGCAGCTCACCACCTTCCTGGGGCAACCCTGCCAAATGCACATAGGGGGTGGGAGGCTTCCGCATTCTGCTCTGCACTGGCTTCCAGTTGATTTCCAGCGGGAGAGCAGGATGCTGGTTTTGACACATGAGGCCCTGCTTGAACGGGTGCCCCCTCTCGCCAGGAGATACTGCAATGGGGGGAAGACAGCCCAGGCACTCGAGCTCCCAACCACGAGGTTCCCAGCGAAAGACCTTCAGCTTGGGAGCTCTATTCCCACCTTGGCCTGCCAGCGTCTGGGCTCTGAGACTGTTGGGACACGCTGCAAGTCCCCTGCTTTTCCCCAGCCCAGGGCAGACCTTTGCACCCTCAAAACGCATTTATCCCCCGAGGGTTTTTAGGAGCGAGTTACTGGCTTTATCACTTAGGGCGTCCCCATGCTGGGCTCGTCACTAAGGAAGCAGAGACTCCGTCCCTGCCCCATGTTAAACCCAACAGAAGGAGCAAGGTGAGGAACAGCAGCGAGGAGCGGCAACATGCAGGGGAGGGCTCCAATAATCGAACCCCTCAGGTATTCAGTCCAAGCGTGCACACACCTCGGTGGCCCCGCTGATTTCTGGGAGGGCCAGGTATAAATCTGACTAGAGTGTCTGCTTTTTGGGGCAGGGACTCTCTTTCTGTTCTGTGTCTGCACAGCACCTGGCACAATGGGGTCGCAGTAACACAACTAATAAATAATAAAGATGAAAAGAGAGAAGTTAGTGATGGTTATTGGCTCACTGTGGGCATCACAGACAAGGTGAGTTTTCAGGGGGCAATTCAACGAGGAAGTAGTAGTAAAGGCATGCCAATGCGGTGGGGAGCATAGCACGAGAAAGAAACCTCTAGTGTGCATGCAGGGGTTACACCTTTCCAAGGGCATGTGAAAGTGTCCGCACACTGAAAATGCAAGTATATGTATAAGCACATGTACAAATAGAGACTGAAACATTACCCCATGAATTAAGGACAAAATATTTCCTGGTCTGCTTGGCTGTGGTATTCTGGGCCAGGCTATACTACACACATGGAAAGAGACAGCCCAGACCATCCAACAGCTTCTCTCTCCTTGTGCAGGTAGAGCTCACCTGGTTACAATGTCTCCCCTTTCTTTTCTATCAAGACAGTGTTTTCTAAAAGGCACATTATAATTTACAATAAAGACATTGGAACAGTGACATTTACTGCAGACCTTGTCCTCATTAAAACAGTCTCATTGCCTCATTAATTCCATTTTTCAGAAATTATGTTCATTTTTATGCACTGTGTTAGCTCCTCATGCATTTCGCATGCTGCTGTTCCACATTTCAGGAATTCGTCTCAAAGATGTTTCCAGATCAGCAATCCCAGTGCCCTAGAAGCAAAATAATTACTTTTGCCATTGCTAGTTCCTGTTAACCCACTCAAGATAAATAAAAGTAATGCAACTACATTTGTCATGTGAACATAATTATCCCACATGGCATTAGCCGAGGCTAGAATTGTACAGTAAATGTGCTTCATGCTATCAAGACTCACGGAGCGGAATTTAGTAGCAGGCAGTTTTGTATTTTCAAAAGCTCCATAGAAGCACAGTACCTAAATGACAGGGCGAGAGTATTATATGTAGCATGGGTGTACCATTATAGACACCCACCAACCTGTGTGTAACTCTAAAACACCTGTGCCATCTGCACACAGACCCAGGGAACAGGTGTCAGAACAGAGATTTGACACAACAAACCGATAATGCAACAAGTCAAAGATTCAATGGCTGTGGAAAATTACAACACACACCAATTTTCTGTTTAACTACATCGAAGGATATTAAACTGTAGGGCCAAATTCAATGCGGCAGTGCTGGAGAAACCTACTGCCTGCTTGCATTTCTGGCTTGCGAGGGAGCAGACAAACTTGAGTCCAGTGATGGTCGAATCTGGGAGGTGTGTGTGGTTACCTAGCCAAGCCTTCGGCCGTCTCCCTTTCCATCCATCATCCCTTTTCCTACCTCTTATCCTTCCCTGTCCGCCTCTCAGTCCAACCATATCCTATTGCTTGTGCTCCCAAGCCCCATCCTCTCTATCTTAGGGTTTCCTACCTCTGCCCATCATTGTGGTATCTGAGCACCTTACACATAGCTGATTGATGATTAGCCACAGCAAAGTCCCTGGTGGCCTTCATGGAGAATTTCTAGCTCTCCTACTTTTTTGGGGTGCATAAACTCTGCTTAGGGCAAGGTTATTTTTGTTGGATTAATTTGCTATGTTGAGGGTAGTGTTTGTTTTGTAGGGTTTGTTTGCTTTTTATTGTAAGCAGAGTCAGGATGAGCTCTACCCTGACATCTGGTGGTGAGTTGTGGAAAGGGATGTCAGGGATGTCAGGGGCTAATCTTGTTTGCATGGACACACCCACCCTGCAAAGCATGATGGACCGCTTGCCCAAATGGTCACTTTGACTGCTGTGGGAGCCCAGTTTCTCTGTTATTGGGGCAGGAAGAATAAAGTGTTGTTACCCTGATTATGTGAATCAAGGACAGTGGGCTTTTGTTATGATGAAGGGACTCACCATTAGCTAAGCAGCACTTGCTAGGCAAGGGACATGGATTCCAAAACCCAGTGAATTGAGAGAGGTTAGGGATAGGTAGTTGTATCTGGTGGCATGGGCCTCGTCTGAGGGTCCTAAATGTCAATTGCACTTCCTTCTCTCTCTCCACTGTGGAATATCAGAGCTAATTTTGAGTTCCTTAGGAGTCTAATCACAGGCTGCTGAGTTGGAATCACTCTGGACTAAGCGTGCAAATAAGCACACAGGCTCCCCTAACTACAAGCTGAAATCACTAAAAAGCTGAAATTGTTAAGAGCTGAAATCACTGAGCACTGTGTTAAGTAGTGGGGGAGCCAGAAGATATATTGCTGAGCGCGTGGTGGAGCGGAGCTGCTGGCGGGCCAGCCGGAGCGGCTTGCAGGCCGGCTGGGGGAGCGGAGCAGTTGGCGGGACAGCCAGAGCGGCTTGCAGGCCGGCTGACGGAGCGGAGCTGCTGGCGGAGCAGAGCAGTTGGCGGGACAGCCGGAGTGGCTTGCGGGACGGCTGAGCGGAGTGACTCGTGGGATGGCTGGCGGAGCAGAGCCGAGCCGAGCGAGGCCCCACAAAGGGACGGGGTAGTCAGCTTCGAGCCACGTAAGGTGCCCCTTACCTCTCCCCTCCCCATTTCTACCCAGACTGGAGGGGGTGTAACACTCTGCAGATGAACTTTTGAACTCTGGGTCTGGACTTTTGGGACTTTGGGTGATTTTGGGGGTTGCTGGACTCAAGAACCAAAGGGAAAGGACATGGCCAATTTGCTGGGGTGGGCCGTTGCTCACAGTTTGGTTTACAAATCCTAGATGTGGTGTTTCCCCAGCAAAATGCCGCATTGTTTCTCTCTGTCATTAAAAGGTTTTTCTACACTCAGACTCAGTGCTTGCGAGAGGGGAAGTACTGCCTCTTAGAGGCGCCCAAGGGGGTGATATATATTTGTCCCAGGTCACTGGGTGGGGGCTCGAGCCGGTTTTGCATTGTGTTATTGGAATGGAACCCCTAGATATGGAACCCGGCCCTTGTTGCTGCCGACTCTGACTGGCAGAAGGGTTACATTATTGTAAGATGGAAAAGGTGGGGGTGGTTCTTATGACGGAAAGCCTTTTTTGAAGAGGAAAGTTTTGCCGCATTTCCTAAAGACAGACTCTGCTCTCCTGTGGAAGATTGTTCCACAGCCAGACCCCTTGACAGAGAATCCTTTGTCCCCAGCCCTCACCCACTTGGTAATCTGTGTTGTCCCAGATGGGAGCACAGCTGTCAAGGGGCTTCATAGATCAAAATTTGGTCTTTAATGTAATAATAATAGAGATATACCTATCTCATAGAACTGGAAGGACCTTGAAAGGTCATCAAGTCCAGTCCGCTGCCTTCACTAGTAGGACGAAGTACTGTCCCCTGACAGATTTTTGCCCCAGATCCCTAAATGGCCCCCTCAAGGATTGAACTCACAACCCTGGGTTTAGCAGGCCAATGCTCAAACCACTGAGCTATCCCTCCCCCCATGTAGCTGGGGCATGATCTATTAATTGCCTTGAAGATTCGGAGCAAAGCCATAAACTGGCCTCAGAAGCTGCGTGGGAGCCAACGGAGGGAGATAAGTACATCTCAGGCCGGGGAGGAGGGGGGCAGCCACATTCTGTATCGGCTGGAGCCTGTGCGTTGCCTTCCCATGGAGCTTCAAACACAGCGAACTGCAGTTGTCCAGCGTGGAGAGGACAAATGCAGGGACCTGCAAACCTCCCCTGCCACCAACAGCAGCGAGCCCCACAGCAGCTGCAAGCTTTAAGACAGGACCGGGGTTTTCCAGCCAGTGCCTGCAGTGAGGAGACTTGCTCAGCAGCAGCTCCTGGAGGCGCCAGACCCAAAGCAAGCTCAGGGCTTCTGGGATCGCTGGGCGTGAGTGGCCCCATTCCAGTCCCTGACAAGAGCAACCGGCCGTCCAGCTGTCCAGCCCAGCCCAGCTCACTCTGGAGGGCCAAGAGCCACAGTCAGAACCACCACAGGATAGTTTTCATGCCAAGGGAGTGAAGGAAGGAGAGTCTAGTGGGTCGGGCATTAGACTGGGCTGCAGGAGCCCTCGGTTCAATTCCTTGCCTCAGTTCCTCGCCTGTAAAATGGGGATAATGAAATATTTCTCTACCCCGGAGGTCTGTTGTAAGAATAAAAAGACATGACGACGAGAGGGTGGGGCAGAGAAATACCTCGAGGGCAGGACTGACATTCTGGTACTCTTGTCCAGGGCTAGTCATAGTTCAGCTCTTTGGGGACCCCCTGGGGCCCAGCCTTCCTACAGCAGCCAGTCTGCTGCATGATTCACACCATTGGCATCTCCGCTTTGCACCTTTTGCTCTGCCTCCTGAAGGACGAGTACACCTGGAGGAGGGCCTTCCTTGGTACCGTCAAAGAAAGGGGTCTCTTCCCCCTCCCACCTCCTCGCCCCTGCTTTGCTCATGTCATAAAAGCTGCAGCATTTTCCCTTAGCCCCGCTTCCCCACAGGGGAACACGGCCCGGGGTGGTTCACCGCCGGAACTGAAGCCACCTGAAGCCGCCGCAGCAGCACTACAGACTGCGCAGAAAGCAGGCTTGGCTGGCACCCCCACTTGCTGTGTTGTGTTTTTCCTGCATCCCTCCCTCTCAGCTTCCCGGCTTTTCAGTTACCCAGGCAACTTAACTCACAGCGAGCAGAAGTCACCCCCCGAACTGTTTCAGCTGAGCTCCCCACTCGGCTGCACGGATGCACTGCATTGGGCTTTGCAAACTGAAAAGGACCTTCACTGCAAAGTTCCTGGAAACTGCTCCAGCCAAATCAGCCGTGACAAAGCCAGCAAAAAGGCAAGGACTGTAGATTCCTGAAAGCTCCCAGACCCTCTCTTTATTTTGCAAGACAGGATGCACTGGGATCCATGTCCTCTCCTCCCATGTTGTCCCCACCAGCTCACTCCAGACTCCTCAAACAGCCTGCATGGCAGCCCCCTGACTGAGCCTGTCACCTGTGCCTACTTTCTCAGCCTGTCTAGCAATGGCTTCCTCCCCACCCTTCCACACAGCCCTGACACTGCCAGTGCAAGAGACTTCTCTGCATCTCCCACCATCTGGGACAGCCTCCCTGCATTCTCCCCGCCTCAGGGACTCTCCACCTCGCTTCCAATCTCAGCCCCAAACACTGTGTATATTTTCTCCCTGGCCTATACCTCCTCACTTCTCTCTGCCTTTGGAATGAATTATTTAACTCTCCAACTGTATTATTTAGCTCTGCGAAGCATCCTGGGATGGCGTTTGCATGAAAGATGCTACACAAACTACAGTCATAATGTACTGTATCCTCCAGAGTCCAGCAGCGCCACTTCAGTCGTCGGCTGGGAAAGGGGAAGGGGCCGGGGGAAGGCTCTTGAGATGAGAAATGTACTTTGAGCACATTGTCACTGCAAGGCTCTCAACTCAGGGAAGGAGGCCAGGACCAGGAAGCCCTTACTGCTGTCACCAGACCCAGCTAGCCTGGCTTCCCATTTATATTTAACAACATCTCATGTTAAGAAACAAGCCACAAATCAAGACGGGTGACATCACCATCGCCACCCTCTGTAACAGGCACCTTGGATGCATACATTGAGATACACAATGGTAATGAAGGAACAGTTTATAAGGTTTTGTTCCCAGTGGCAGTGGGCCATAGCAGCGTGTTATAAATAGGCATGTGTCATTTAGAAGGTCACGCGATGAACCGTGAAAACTGCCAGAAACGTAACAAGAAACAGTAAAATGCCAATGAAATAAGAACCGAAGATGCACTCACACACGCAGGGGCAGCCGCTTTCAGAACTGCAGAGGAGGATCCTGGGGGCCAGAGGAGTGCAGCCAAAGGAACAATTTAAGGTCTGCAGGGAGACAATGATAAAACACAGAATTGCTCCTCAAAAGGCGTCACTTTTTAATGTGTAACTCAATATGGTTTGTTGCTTCAATGCCTGCCTGGGATTCCCACACTCAAAGGTGTATGGTAAGGGTCACTGGACAGCACCAGCCGTCAGTGCAGGTACCTCCAGTAGCCATCTCACGCGTCTAGAATCAGCGTTGTGTTACCCAAGCTTAGCTAAGCCAAAGGGGAGTCCGTGCCTGCAGCCCTGGCAGGGTAAATCAGTTTCTTGAGGAAACAAAAGTGAATTTTTAAAAAAAAGCCAACTCCTTTATCCCAAACAAACATTCACCGCCTGGAAGAAACCCACTTCTTTTTTTTCCCCTTTCAAAGTGCCCTGTTCAGCGGCAGAGCACACAAATACTCATAGCTACGCAAATAGCAACTCTTTATTTGCTTTGTTTGCTCAGCTAATATTGACTTTCCAGCCTAACACTGCTGCTATTGAGTTTGGCTATTCACAATAATGTTTGACTAGCATTAGAAGAGCACAGTGATAACAGCATGCGCAACAGGAAAAGCAATCCATCACCCCTGCGTGGGATAGTGCCATTATGACAGAAAAAACCCGTCTGCTTATTCAGTCAAGTACAACTGTTGAATATAATGCTCCCAGTGACACTCCTGGCTAGTTCAAACAATCCAAGGTTATAGTGTTATTGTATATTCATGCAAAGCAAACACTCGGAGATGGAGAAACAAAAAGGTTACATTTCAGCTTGTCATTGCTGGGTGGGGCCTAGAAATTGCTTTGTTTCTGGCAACATTATCCAGAGCGAATCCAAACTAAACCACATATGCACCATCTCAGTGCCTCTGCCTACTTGGAAGGAGAACAGCGTCAGTTCTGTAGAATCCAAACCAAGAGGAGTGGCATTGCCCAGAGGCAGTGCACTGGCCCGACGCTGTAAGCCAGACCTTTAGAACTGGGATGAAAGAGGTTAGCAGGGGCTGAAAGCCTACTAGGATTTCTTCTCTCCGAGACGTGGAAAACAAAGAAAGCTCTGCCTGGATGAGAGTCAGTAGTCACAGGGCTATTGGGTCAATAGCAGCAGGCTAAGCATGCCCTTTGCACAGCGTAAGTGGTCAGTATTGGTAAAAATCGTTGCCCTCTGATTTCAATTTATACTGGAATTTTTACAGGGCTTCCTATTAATGGGATATAAACACGAAAGGATCCCAAGCTGCAGCTAATCAGATCAGTGTTTCTCTAGCTATGATATCAAGAACCAAGACTGCCATGTATTTATAAGAAAATATATTAGCTGAAGATTCATTATTCAGTGTTCTCTCTTCCTTAGGTAACTGTTCTCAATTTAGTCCTCAGTTAAGAACTGACCTTATAGACGCATTTTGTTTCACCTCCAGAGTGCACAACTGGGCAGATTGCTTTGTTTACCTCCCACCTGTGTCCAGTAACTTACACAATATGTCTAGACACAGCAGAGTTCCACAGATGCAAAGAGCAACCATTTCCTAGCCTGCATCTGCAATAATCTGCTTTCTTTGTGTTAAAACAATAAATCAGACACGTCAAGCAGAGATACAGCTCAAGTTTTTGTTAGTACTCCCATTCTGTAAGACTGCAAAGCACATTCAGTAGAGCTGAGGAATTTCCATCCCACAAGAAATTCCAACCTTTGTTTTCATCCTAAATCAGGATAAAAAGTTGAAATTTCAAAGTTTTTCAGAAATTCCTAAAAATTTAGCTTTGGAAATGTGAAAATGTTTCATTTAGACTTTTTCAATCAAAACGAAATTTTTCAGCGTTCCCCCAAAATCAGACAAAATTATTCATTTTGGTTTATTGATCTGACCAGAAACTCTTCATTTCCAGACAGCTCAATAATAAATTAAATTGCATTTTCCTCTAGTGGTGCATTTCCCTATCGGATTTGTAGTTCAGGAGTCTGAGGCCCCCATTTTGTGATTGCAGAGCCATTGGCCATTATCTTTGACAAATCATGGCAATCGGGGGAGGTCCTGGATGACTGGAAAAAAGCTAATGTAGTGCCCATCTTTAAAAAAGGGAAGAAGGAAGATCCAGGGAACTACAGGCCAGTCAGTCTCACCTCAGTCCCTGGAAAAATCATGGAACAGGTCCTCAAGGAATCAATTCTGAACCACTTAAAGGAGGGGAAAGTGATCAGGAACAGTCAGCATGGATTCACCAAGGGCAAGTCATGCCTGACTAACCTAATTGCCTTCTATGATGAGATAACTGGCTCTGTGGATGAGGGGAAAGCAGCGGATGTGCTATTTCTTGACTTTAGCAAAGCTTTTGATACAGTCTCCCACAGTATTCTTGCCAGCAAGTTAAAGAAGTATGGGCTGGATGAATGGACGGTAAGGTGGATAGAAAACTGGCTGGATGGTCGTGCTCAACGGGTAGTGATCAATGGCTCCATGTCTAGTTGGCAGCCGGTATCAAGTGGAGTGCCCCAAGGGTCGGTGCTGGGGCCGGTTTTGTTCAATATCTTCATTAACGATCTGGAGGATGGTGTGGACTGCACCCTTAGCAAGTTTGCAGATGACACTAAATTGGGAGGAGTGGTTGATACACTGGAGGGTAGGGATAGGATACAGAGGGACCTAGACAAATTAGAGGATTGGGCCAAAAGAAATATGATGAGGTTCAACAAGGACAAGTGCAGAGTCCTGCACTTAGGACGGAAGAATCCCATGCACTGCTACAGACTAGGGACCGAATGGCTGGGGAGCAGTTCTGCAGAAAAGGACCTAGGGGTTACGGTGGACGAAAAGCTGAATATGAGTCAACAGTGTGCCCTTGTTGCCAAGAAGGCTAACGGCATTTTGGGCTGTATAAGTAGGGGCATTTCCAGCAGATCGAGGGACGTGATTATTCCCCTCTATTCGGCACTGGTGAGGCCTCATTTGGAGTACTGTGTCCAGTTTTGGGCCCCACGCTACAAGAAGGATGTGGATAAATTGGAAAGAGTCCAACGGAGGGCAACAAAAATGATGAGGGGGCTGGAGCACATGACTTATGAGGAGAGGCTGAGGGAACTGGGATTGTTTAGCCTGCAGAAGAGAAGAGTGAGGGGGGATTTGATAGCTGCTTTCAACTACCTAAAAGGGGGTTCCAAAGAGGATGGATCTAGACTGTTCTCAGTGGTAGAAGATGACAGAACAAGGAGTAATGGTCTCAAGTTGCAGAGGGGGAGGTTTAGGTTGGATATTAGGAAAAACTTTTTCACTAGGAGGGTGGTGAAGCACTGGAATGGGTTACCTAGGGAGGTGGTGGAATCTCCTTCCTTAGAGGTTTTTAAGGTCAGGCTTGACAAAGCCCTGGCTGGGATGATCTAGTTGGGGTTGGTCCTGCTTTGAGCAGGGGGTTGGACTAGATGACCTCCTGAGGTCCCTTCCAACCCTGAGATGCTATGATTCTATGATTTTCCCTTCTGAACTAGGCTCCCAGATCAGACTACATTTCCCATAAGACACCTTGCAGCTTTGAGAGAGGAAATCCACATTGCCTTATGGGATAAGGAGTCATGTGATTAAATGAGAATCTTTGCTTTCATTTTTTAAAAGTAAGTTTCTAACCCTCATAGTTATGCAGACAAGCGCAGACATCAGAAGGCAAATAAAATAAACCCAACATTCATATTTTTTAAAAAATCTCATGATTTTCAAAGCAATCTCATGCTTTTGGGTGGCCTGACTCGTGAGTTTTGAGTACATGGGGTTGGCAACACTGTGAGTGACTTGGATTCTCTCTCACATTACGTTCCTCTCTTTACGTCAAGCAGCGAAGAGCCGACACTAAATGGCAGCTGGCTTCTTACCCTTCCTTTGGTGTTGCATGTAGTTAAGAGACAGCAAAGACAAATGTCCACACGGCATTTTCAGGGATACTGCTGTTATGCTACTTACCTCTCCAGTCTTTCGGCAGCAAAATTAAAGGGATACTATCCATGTTTATAAACCTGATCCTTGCCTTGGATTTTTAAAGGCATTTCCAGACATTAATCAGAGCCTCACACTATGGACCGTAACTAAGGAGCTGGTAACCTCATTGCTTGCTATGTCTGTCAAAAGCAACTTCCACACAATCACCCCCTTATCTTGAGGAATCTAATAATTCCGGGGGGGAGGGGGGGGAGGGGACACAGCAAGGATCAAAGGTGTCTCTCAGTCCTAGCATGCACAGCAGCAGAGAACGCAAACACACTTCTGCAGGAAAGCAAGACCTGGAGGAGAACCAGGTCTGTGATTTACAGCAGCAATTCTCTCCAGCCCCCAGGTTCTCTCTTTCAATGTAAGAGAGAGGGAGGGGAGCAGGCCACGTTGGGATGTACCAAATGGTCCCAAGAGCAGCTCACATGGAGAAACTCCTGGCTTCTTGGAACTTCACCCACCTCTAGGAGCATCCTAAATACCCTTCTCGCCACCAAAGGAGAGCTCTGGATGTGTCATTTGGAGAGCAACAGGCGGGGACTCTTTCGGTGTGGATACCATCGCTCGTTCCTGGTGCTGCTTTCCTACTGCTTCAGAAAGCCCAGAGGAGCGGCAGCTGCCTGCAGTGGGTACAGCAGTGCAGAAGTGGACATGGGCGGGAAAAGAACAACCAGTTTGATGCTCTGCCTGGGGCCAAATAATTGATCTCCTTAATGTGGCCGCAAGGGCTGGGAGATGTCCCAGGGGAATGATGGCTCGAACAATTCTCCAGACTCTTTGTTGTGTGACGATGTCCCTGAACAGGCCTGGCGAGTAAAGCCGGGTGGGCAGTGATGGCTGGGTGGTTAAGACATTGGATGGGGTTTCAGAAAATTGGGGGTCAATTCCTGGCTCTGTCACTGGCTTCCTGTGAGATCTTGGCAAATCATTTCATGTCTCTGTGCCGCAATTCTCCATCAACAGAAAGGGGGTAATAGCACTTCCTTTCCCCTTCCCTTTGTCTGTCTCTGACCATGTATGTACAGCGCCTAGCACATGGGGGGGTCTCACTTTTGGTTGGGGCTCGTGGGCACCTATTGTAATACATACAAGAAGAAAAAGGAGGGGGAACTGAAGAAAAATAGGGAAAAGTTTGGGTCCACTGACTTCTCATGTCCTATGAAATCAGTTTCATGGCCTAGGTCTATAGACTTGTCACCTTGGCTCTTTCCACTCTGCTAGAGACTGATTACGTCCCATTCAGATGTCCCACTCTGGGTTAAATAGTTCTTGTGAACTGATCAAACCCGTTTTGCATTGCCCGCTGTAGCTATGCTGGCCTTATCTCCCTTTGTCTGTGCCTGTGGACAGAAGGCAAAAAGAGGAAGCACTTGAGAACCAACCGCATGTATAAATATAAAATAGGCAAACAGGTTTTCTATTGTAAATTACTGCAAAATAATGAAACAAAAAGCGAACCATCATTAGTCAACGGCTATGTTGGGGAAGGGAAACGAGGCATAAAGTATCTGTTTGCTTTGGCTGACTCACCATCACCAGACACACACACACCTGTGCTCACAGCCATGTGCACACTGTGAAATTCACCCCCATGCGGCGGGCCAGCACAAGTACCCAAATTAGGGCTTACGAGGTGCGCAGACGTTGGTGCTGGGCTCTCTGCACAGGAGTGAATTTCACCCAAAATGCATTGGTGCTCACAAAATGTCACTCAGACACACCTGGTGAAACAGCCCAACGGAGTAAGAGGGCAGCTCTCGTGTTTGGTGGACTAAGTTATTGTAAATGAGAAATGAAAGCGTTTCAGCTTGGCCCTCTTCGGAGGTGATGTTCCAGAGGGACACTCCTGCCTCCTGGAAAAGATGTGCAAATGGAAACATTTTTGTGGAGGGCCTTGTGTGTGTGTGTACCTCCAGATTCCATGCTGGAGGTACACACACACAGACACACAAGGCCCTCCACAAAAATGTTTCCTTTTACACACACACACACACACACACACACACACACACACACACACACACACGTATATTAGGGATGGGTGGACTGGGTCAGATCAAAAAGAATCCCCAGTACACACACACACACACACACTTCACTATACATTGATCCAAGCCTTTTCGAGGCTGGAGAAAGCATGGCCAGTTTTTGCCCCTTCCCGCCATTCTTTTTCATGTGTGCACTTCCAGGTTCGTTATAGGAGCACAAAGTGCCCAAATACCACCGGCACTCCTCCCTTCCCTGTCTCCCCAGGCCTGGAGAAGGCAGAGGCCTGACTGAGGTACATGACCTCCGGTCCCATGACCTTCATTCTCTGCACCTCAGAAAACTTCCAGGCCCACTTCTGCAGCCACCAAAGATCCAAATAGCTCAGCTAAGCTTTGAATAAGAATTCAAACTATGAGACCTTTACCTAAACTGCAACTCTGGTCCGTCATGTTCGCCATCACTAACATTTACTACAGTTTTAAATATACCTTATGCGCCCTATTATTAATTTGTATTGGTTTGTCAAGGCTCATGCCACTTGGACAAACACAGGGGAAAGCCATGTGAAAATGCAGTGGTATACAAGTTTTATGGCATGAGTTTGGCCCGGCTACATTGTTCAGGAATGATGAAGCTGCTATTAAGTTACTCATGTCATTCCAACAAGTGCCAATAAGATCTTGATATCACTCTGTGCCATCACGTGTTCTGTGTGTGCCACACCTGTTATGGAGAGTTAAACAATTATTGGCACCACTCACTGTATCCCTCTGCCTGTTAAGACTGGTTTCCATGGTACCATTTGGCTGGTGGTCCCGACCTCAGAAGGATGCCTGATGAAACAGGTACATAAGTACTATTCTACCCTTTTCTTACAAATGGTGAATTTTAGCCCCAGAGGCTAAATAACTGGCCCAAGACCACCGAGCAAGACAGTGTCAGAATTTCTGGGTTAGGATATTAGATTAAAATAATATGCAGACTGAAGTACTAGATTTTATTAGTCCTGCCCTGGGTGTGCCAAGCCCTCCAGCCTGCTAAATAATAAATAGCGGCCTATTATTATTTGTGAGGCATGGCTAGAAAGGGTTAAACATCCTGCAAAATAAACGACTCTCAAAAGTCATGTGGGGAGATAATGTTTGCGTTTTTACATATGTATGAACAGGGTCGACAATGTAATCAACAATCCCTGTCTATGATGTATTCTGATAATTCAGAGATCAAAAGAACATCCTATTTAAATGAATTGTAAACACGGGATATCTCTGTATTCATCTCTCTTTGAAATGTATAGCAAATAATCTGTGAATGGTGGAGGAACAAGCAAATTGCCTTATGTTAATTCTATAGCTAAGTACTGGTGATGGACCTCCTTCAAAGTCATCCTAATTACCTTTTGTTCCCAGAGGAACTCCCAACTTGTCAAAGAGGACATGAAATTTTATAAAAGATCCTTGGGTCCTGATTCTGTCGTCTCAGATCAGCTTAAGCTTCATTAGGGGAAGTTTGAGTTGCAAGACTGAGGTCCCAGTTATGCTGGTATGCCCTGAATATGAGATTTGGACGTTGGACTACAACCTATGAACTGAATTCCAAAGGAACTCTTAGCAACTACAAAGCTCACCATCTCTGCTATGAATCTGAACCTCAATGAATTGAACTCGTGTCTGTATGTATATTGATCTTTTAACCATTCTCTCTTTTGTTTTTTAATAAATTTTAGGTTAGTTAATAAGAATTGGCTGTAGCGTGTATTTGGGTAAGATCTGAAACATTCATTAATCTGGGAGGTAACGTGTCTGATCCTTTGGGATTGGTAGAACCTTTTCTTTTATATGATGAAATAAGATTTTCAGGAATCTTCATCATTCTTGACTTAGGTACCTGGATGGAGGCCTGAGGCTGGATCACTTTAAGGGAACTGTGTTGTTTGGACTTCTGAGTAACCAGTAAGGTAATAAAGAAGCTGTTTTATGCTGGCTAGGTACATCAAAGTACTGGAATACCCACCAGCTTTTGGGGGATTGTCTGCCCCATTCTTTGCAGTTCACCCGAATTGAGTGACCACAGATATTCTCCACTAGGACCCCGGTCCTGTTATTATTATTACTACTACTGCTGCTTATGCATTTCTATAGAATTAATCAGAACAGCTCTCAATTATACTTTGTGCTTACATAGTACCTCTCATCTCAGGCTCTCATGCTGCTTTACAAACATTAAACCAATGCTGGAATTTTTGCCAACAGCAGAAAAGAAAAGGAAATCCCCCTGTTGCTGCCTGTGGTCTTTGCGTGTCTCGTTCCTTCCACAGAGACAGTGATTGTGCGCGTGAAAAATACATGAAATATTTCAGTGGGGGGGGGGGGTTCTGGTGTTTTATACACTCTGGGATTACAGGGCTCAGCTAAACACAGCCTCTTTCTACAAGAACCTGACCTCAAGTGTCATGGCTGCCCTTGGTGGTCCTCAGAGGTAGGTTCAGCCAGTCAGGGCCCCAGGGGATCTGTCATACGACTTATACTGTTTGACCTCTGGCAAAATGTTTGCCAAAGGAAACCACGCAATTGTTCTGGTTCTAAAAATTAGCACCTTCCCAGAAAATTAGTTTCACTTCTAGCTTAGCCAGGAGTTTGTGGGCTGCCAAATCTCCAACCACACGGCGGTAGTTCCTCAATCAAGCCCACAACACCACAGAGCTTGGAAATGCAGCACTGGCTGATGTCTGTGTTGACAACCTCAGGAGAGAAGCCACGGATTAGATACAAAGCCAATAGAGCCTTTTAACACCAAATCTGATCAATTAGATAGGACAGGGTTGGGAAGGAAAATTCAACTCCACATAGAGAAATTATGGGGGCAGGTAGGAAAGCTTGCCCCGGCACGTACCCATGCTGTACCTGCCCCATGGATAAACAGAGACGCCTAGTTTGCTAGGCTATCAATACAGCTCCTGTTACAAGCACAACATTCATGAACACCGTTTTTAGTGGCATTAATTATTATTTAGTAGTTTAAAGGAGGAGGAAGGAGTCTCTTCCTGGAATGCTGTGGAGCCTAAAATAGCGAAAGGCGAATGGCCACACCTATAGTTGTGGATTTTAACATTCAGCCCAGTTTGGGCTCGGCCAATTCCCCCTGCATCTGAAAGATGCTTAGGCCAGGAGCGTTTTCCCCCGTGACTTAGCTACAGGTGTTTGGGACACTGTACTCAGAGCTCATCTGCGGAGCGGTTGGTAGCACTATGACAGACTGATGAGCCCTGCTTAGTGCAGCCAGCGTTGAGGGCCTGAGGTTCTTAAAAATGAATCTGGAAAGCTTCCCAGATTACACATCTGCCCATCTAATTTATACCTCAGAGGATGAGGAGGAACCAGGATGAAAGGGGGAGGGGATGATGAGGCTATTACATTTTTTCTCTGTGTGTAGCTGTGTAAGAAATATGGGAGCCTGCGTCCCACACAACCTTCCCCACATCGGTAGATCTGGGTCTCTTCTCTTCACATCCCTACAAGAGGGACTTTCAGTCCCCGCGGTCGGTTCTTAGCCATGCTACAAGATGTAAACACGGAGTCTCCCTGCTGGGTTATTTGACTCATTCCCATGCCTTTCTTGCTAATAGCATTGCTGGCTACTCCCCTCTTTACTCACTGTTCTCTGCGGCGCCATATAATGGAAAAATCTCGCACGTCCTCTGGGATCTCATTCATTTGCTTATTGTAAAGGGCCATTTTCTAAACTTTGGGCTAGCTCAGAAATTTTTGGCTCTCTCTAATGAAAAAAAAAAAATCCCAAGAGAAAGAGAAGTGGATGTTTCACGCAAATGTGGTTCTATGCCCAGGGGCTGGACCTGGCTAACAGGGTACATTCTCCATTCCCTAGGACCCTGTGAGCAGCTACAGTCAAACTCACACCCGTTCTGCTGAGAAGCATCACGAAGGCCATTTCTCCAAGAGGAATGTGAGTGAAGATTTGACACAGACAGCGCCCAGAGGGGCAATACCCTTGGTGCAGCCCAAGTCATCCAGATGGTGCCTGGCCCTACTGCCTGTGGAGAACGGGGAAGTGACAGTGTGGGTATATGGAGCCTTCCCTCACCTTGTGCTCTGTGGGCAAAAGCCAGGCAGGAGAGGTGTCTTTATGTGCAGTCCTGGGTGCAGGGAAACTCAGGGACTGCTCCCCCTTAGCACTCTGGGACTACAAATCACACCACAAAGACAGGATGAGGAGGGGGAGCCATGCCCCCCGCCTCCCCCACACACACACACTTTACCCCAGCCCATGGAGCAGACTGGCCCACCCAAAGAGATGCTGCACACTCCCTTTGCACACCCGGGGGGGTGGTGTGGTTCTGCTGAGGTACAATCCCTCCCAGGGCTCCCCTAGGACAGTGCCCCCAACATGGGCTAGTGCCCAAACAGCCCCAGTGGGGGTGGCCCCAGCCTAACAGAGCAGGAATCAGCTGTGCGAGTCCCTGTCTCATGGCGAGGGCCCCAAAGGGCCTGACTCCATCCTTGGACAGAGGAGCTCTCGTCCCCACGCGCCTGAGGGAGGGAGACAGTGATGTCCCCTCTGTTGTTATTATTCAGGTCAAACCACCGTGCTGTGTTTGAACGATTATGTTCTATAATTAGCTGCAATTAGAGAGGAAGGAGCCCGCTGTGGTTTGGAAGCCTCCGTGATGGCTTTATCTGAAGCACGACTCCCCCGCGAGAGAGCGGCATGGCCCTCGCCTCAGGCCGCAGCGATTCTTTCCTAGCCGTTCTGGTTTCGAGAAGGGGGCCTGAGCCAGACCACCGACATGGCTGTTTTCAGCGCCGCAGCTTGCGCCCCAGGAGTGGGAGTCTGTAGACCCACGCTCCGAGACTCCCTGCGGAGGGGGGATTGTTGGGATTTTGGGGGTGTTTTTTTTGCAGTGTAGACATACCCTTACAGGCCAGCGTTCCCCCAAAGCACTCACTTCATTCTCTGGTTCTCTGGCCTCTCTTTGAGACATCCATTTAATACTCCAAACTCCTGAGTGAATGCTAGGTGGGACATGTTCCTTGTTTTTAAGCTCCCATTCAGCTACCCGTCCTTTTCTGCTATCAATGCACCTTTAGCTCTTTTATAGCACACCATCCCCACCCAGTTCCCCTCCTGGGCTGGTGGGGGTCCTCTCTGACCATAATGCACCCGCTACATACGGCACATTCATCTGCTGCGTCTCTTGCACTTGCCACTGCAGTCACTGGTCACGTGGCCTCAGTTACCCTTCTCCAGAGAAAAACAATCGGCATACAAAGGTTAGCCAATAGGAAGCGCTCCCCTTTGCTTGTGTGTTGCCTGCCTTTCCTCCACCCTTCATCTGTCTTGGTCCTTTCAGAAGGGATGCTGGGAAGGGCAGGGGCCATGTATGGAAAGCACCTAGGAGATTTTGGGCCACAGTGCAACCTAAACAAACAACAACAATGCAGATTGTCGTGCATGTTTCTTTCAAAGCATTGGACAAGTCACTTAAAGGCCCCTAAGTTCCATGGTTGCTCAGGTAGTCTTGCAATGTAATTACATTGAAACTATTCCAAGTGTATTGGCTTCCTATCCGCATGTGGGTGCAATTCAATGTCTTGGTTCAACTCTACGTAAAGTCCCACATGGTTTGGAGACTGGGCTACCTTAGAGACTGCCTTCTCTCCCCCCTTCCCTGCTCCCCAAACATGTTTTACCATGGTGGCTATCATCATCTGAAGTGCTTTTGCGGACAGTCTGTACAGGTGCATCTCATGGGGACCGAAGACAAGGGGGTTGGTCTGCACATGGAACCTCCTCACTCTGGAGGTTCACCAGGGAGCAGGTGTATTGACCCTCCAGAGCATAGTGGACGAAGCACAAGTATTTGCTTGTGGACATTTTACATACAATGATGGGGATGCAGGCAATAGGGCGAATGTCAACACTGCCTACTCGCCAGACTGGACCAGACCCAACTACCCCAATCTCCTGTGCTTGACAGTGATCAGCACCACATGCCTCAGAGGAGGGTGCAAGAATCTTGTAGTAGGTTGATGCAGGGATAATCTGCCCCCATGAAGGTCTCTCAGTTATAAATACTTCCCTCTAGTATTTGAGGATGGGCTTCTGCCCTGAAACATGAGGTTTTGTTCCCTTCAGTCCATGTACCCAGAGACACATCACAGGACAAATAGTAGAGCAAAAACCAAGACATTTTCATGAGCTCTGGAAGTTGATTCCAATCGATCACTCTGAATGGAACCGGCTCCTAGGGCACATCGGTGTCTCGAACACCTGGCTGCATTTCTTTAGTTTAATATGTAGCCTCGTTGGCTATTTTGCCTGGGTGCTTCCTCACCCGAGCCCTTTGCTCTCCAGACCCACCTCACCGCACTGTGCATTTCCAATAGACAACACCCCAGAGAAAGAATATTAGAGCTTCAGTTCAGGGCCAGATCTGCCAGGCTCACTCATACCGAGCAGACCCTCCTTGCAGTAGGACCTCAGCAGGGACACTGGCTTAGTAAGGTGCTCTGGACAGGGGTAGGGGTGGCAGAATCTGGCCCTTAAGTCCCTTCTTTCTTCTCACTAAGAAGAGACTGTGGACATATAGTCAAAAAGACCCTTTCTTCTCACTCAACCCAAGAGACTGTGGACATATAATGAAAAAGACCCTAAGAAGAATGCTTTGGCATTTGCTTTCCCTGTCTTTCTTGCCCTGTGCACTATGGGGACTGCATACTGAGCTTAGCAGGGGCTTTCATTCTATAGCTATGGTGGTCAGCGTCCAAAAAGAGACTGGGTGTGAGCCAGACGGCAGAGAGCTGATAATAGCCAGGGTCGATCCTAAAGGCCTATGACAGCGCAATCGGTAAAGTGTCCTTGGATGATTGCAGTCAACAAGCCAAGAGATGAACCCGCGCTCTCAGCAGGAAAACAGGCCAGGATGCTGCCAAAGGGATGAGGCTGTTCTGACCATGAAAAGAACATGCTTGCTCAGCAGCAGCTGCAGTTGGGGACCAAGCTCGTAAAATAGTTAAGGAACGCCTGTCAGCACCTGCGGCAGGCTTGCCTTTAGAAGCCTCTGATGTTTGTCCTGCAGTGGGCTGTGGCAGAGACATGCCATAAAGTTTCTGCAATAGCGCAGCATTCCAGCTCTGTCTGCCTGCCCCAGGAGGAAGGATGCTCTAAGTGTTGCCAGCCGTGAGAGTGCTTATTCTCGCACATGACACTTATTCTTGAATCATTTTAAAGCTTTAGAGACGTCTCCTCTGCCAGCATAACCACATTGCTGTCACATTTCTCTTCCAATTCATTCTTGATGCTATCAAGGAAAATATGTAGCAAGCTGATCGGTGGCAGAGATGGACTCAGAGTTACATGGCGACGCCTGCACAGGGACCATGGGACGTAGTCCAAAAGAGGTCAAGCAAGCTGATTGGACTTTCCACCAGGATCTAGCTATTCCCACAGGAGTGATCTGATTTTCAGATGTTCCAAGTGTCCCCAGTTCCTATTGCATTTGGTGGGAACTGAGGGCACCAAGCATATCTGAAAATCAGGCCAGAAGCATATACAGCTACTGCTATAACTCAACACAGCTGTGCAAAAAAAAACAAAAAACAAAAAAGGCAGCACATTGTTTGTGAATCCAGCAAGCCAATCAAAAGCTCCTCGGCCTGACTTTTGGGTGTAGCCAAGCTCTGCAGAACCTGAGGTAGCGAGGTCAAAGATGGCTATTCCCCAGAGAGAGGTAGGGGTCTGCTTAGTTTCTGCAGATTTATGCAATGAACTTGGTTTCAAAGACCCTTCTGAATTAACCCTCCCCCAGCTACCTGTCCACCCAGGGGCGGCTCTAACTTTTTTGCCGCCCCAAGCACAAAAAAAAACCAAAAACAAAAAACCCCAAGCACCGCCCCGCAACAAAAAACACCCCCCCAACACAACCCCACCCCCCAGCGCCGCCGCACCGCCAAAACACCCAGGGCACCAGTGGGGAGGGCCGCATGTCCGGCCCCGCTGCCCCAGCTGGGGCACCAGCAGGGACCGCGGCATGCCCACGGCCTCACTCCCCGACCGCGGCATGCCCGCGGTCCCGCTCCCCTGCCAGGGCACCAGCTGGGAGCACGGCACGTCCGTGGCCCCCCTGCCCTGGCCAGGGCGCCGGCGGGGAGCGCGGCATGTCCGCGGCCCTGCCGGTAGAGAGCGTTTTTGTTTTGTTTTTTAATAAAAAAAACAAACAAAAAAATCCTGAGTGCTGCCCCCCTCCAGGTGCCGCCCCAAGCACGTGCTTGGTAGGCTGGTGCCTGGAGCCGGCCCTGTGTCCACCTCACATTAACTGGAGCTGGAGTGTAACCATTGTGGATTCAGCAAACGTATTAATCACCACTAAGACATTCTACCTACAACACTTTGATTGTTCCCAAGTGATACAAACTGTAACTTCTTCTTCCTGCCATTTCCCAGTCAGCTAGAAGATATTCCTGTCGCCCCTTTAGGAAGCTAAACTGGGCCTTGTCTATCCACTGTCTCCCATGTCTCATGCTATCATGTTGACTCAATTCCACGCCTGAAGTCACTCAGACTTGCCAGGGATATTTTATCTATGCAGAGGTTCCCAGCCATCTCTTCAGCGAGATCCCAATGTAAAAAAAAAGGAACAGTAACTGCTTGAGCATTTCATATCTTGTTTCAATACTAATTACACCCTTTGGGTGCCATGTTATACGGGATCTGTAACTGTGCTTTAGACCACTCTCTATTCTCCTAGTACCTCATACTGCTCTCCTAATCCTATAAGGCTCACACCCATCTCCCCTGGAACAATGGGTTAAATGCCACAGAGCTACACTAGCACGTATGGACCAGTATGGCACATACATACCCTATACAGTAACAGAAACCCAGCTAGGACTCTGAAAAGGGCTTTTCCAGAACTTCCCTCTCAGCATTTTTCCAAATGTCAGGCCCCAGTTTCTTCCTTCTTCTCTTGGTATTTACCAAGAGACAGACTCTACCATCCTCGCTCAAGCTGAATAGTACTTTACTCCAGGAGTAGCTGAAAGCAGGGCCGCTGAAAGCGGGTTTGGGCCCCGGTGAAAAAAAATTTTTGGGCCCCCAGCAAGGGCGGACCGGCTAAAAATCTTTACATAGTCGGGCCCTGGGCCCCCTTCCGGACTGCCGGGCCCCAGTAATTTGTACCAGCTTCCCCCACCTCTCGTTGACCCTGGCTCAAAGGTGTTACTCAACATGAATGAGGGGATGGTGGATCTGGCCCTAGGTCTAGAATTCAGCCCACCATCCTGGAAAAATCTTTCACAAATCAAGTAAATAAGCAGCAAAACTTTAAACTCCTTTATTTAGGCTGGTATTTTTTACTCAGCGACTGTATGTACTTACCTTTTATGGATCTCTACCAACTCCCTGTGCAGAGATAAAGTGCCCCCAGGAAGGGCCCTTCAGACCACAAAAATCCCACCCGTTTCTTTTCTAGTCAGGATCTTATACCATAGCCATCATTGTGGAACCAGAATCCCACATTTTGCTTTCAAGCTAGTCTTCTTCAACCAAGTGGATATCCTGTCTACTGTAAATGAACCCTATGTTCCTTGAATATGTCATAATTTTTTTTAAAAAAAAGGTATAAAACCATTTTGAAAAATTCCTGCCGAAGTTTTCTAACCAGATCTGCTGATAACGATGTGCGCTTTGCACATTCAGAAGCACAGTGGGGTGGATGGCTGCTTCAGTAACTCGTTCCTGTAGAGACCCAACTGTGATTTAGTATGGATTATTTTATGGCACCCACATAAAAGACAGGTCCCTCCCATTAGGAGGTTATAATCAGAGAGTCAATCTAGATGATTTGATTAGCCCTTCTGGCCTTAGTCTGTATGAATAATCCAAACCATGGATGAGACAGACAAGTCATACCCCTACTCTGTTACATACACAAGGAAGGGTAGGGGTGAAGGAGATAGGTTACAGATATGAGCTTTGGTCTTTCTTCCTTTGGAGTCCACAGCAAAGCTCTTCCTTGACTTGGGGGGAGGGATAGCTCAGTGGTTTGAGCATTGGCCTGCTAAACCCAGGGTTGTGAGTTCAATTCTTGAGGGGGCCATTTAGGGATCTGGGGCAAAAATTGGGGATTGGTCCTGCTTTGAGCAGGGGGTTGGACTAGATGACCTCCTAAGGTCCCTTCCAACCCTGAGATTCTATGACTCTAGTGGTGGCTGTTTGACTCTTGGCTGTCCAATACTATTCAGTGATGCAACATTAGCTCTTAGTGCTCACCGTATTCTCATCAGCTGTTTTTGTTATTCCACAAAAGCCAGCTGCCTCAGAGATAGTTATTAATAAAAAAAATGAAACTTCTAATGAAAAGAGGCAGGAAGGGAAGAAAATGATCCTAACTATGGCTTCTTTTGTGCACCGTTCAGCAGATATATGCTTCTCCGACACCCTTCCTTAGACTGTCTCGGGCCGTTGAAGGTGGCAGTCCCTTAAATTCAGCTCACCACCAAAATATACCTTGTGGTTATCTGCCATTTCCTGAAGCACAGTGGGGCACTGAAACACTCATGGAGTGAAATTAGGCCCCACTGAAGTTAAAGGGGGTTTTGCAACTGATGTCAATATGGCCAGGATTTCACCCATGGTCACAAGGGCTTCATTGGTTAAGGTGCCGTGATGCTAATCCCTAGCCATTAGCTGGAATGTTACAATTTAGAAGTGCTGTACCGACGTTAACTAATTAATCTCATATCTGTTATGCAGCCCATGTAGGACCACATTGGTACAACACCGCATCCAGCTTGGCGAAACGAGCTGTGACACAGCGTCAGTGTAAACCTATTCCCATAAGAAACGACACGTGGGGAGGGAAAAAGGTCACGGAACCACATCAGAGTCACAGCTCTTGGAGAGTCAGTCCAAAAAGTGCCCGTCTCAGCCACTGGCAGGGTAGCGACATTCAAAAACAAGTTGAGTCATAGTTGCAGCTTGTCCTTTTACGCAAGCTGCACACCAGCCAGCTTATTATCAAAGCTCCAGGAACAAATCAATGAGTGGCTTACCTCCCAAGGCCTTTCCTCCTAACCAGCATTGTCACAACACTGCAGACGGGCCTGTTCTCACAGGTGCTGGGTTTGACAGCATCTGAAGCTGCTGAGGCTGGATTTTCTCATGACCAAAGACAGTATTAAGCCTCTCCCCACCACAGGCATCCACTTCCGGGCCCAGGACTGGAAAGGACCGCCTGGGTCCATCAAGTACAGTTCCCTGCTTTCACAGGCAACCCCGTTATATAACCCAGTTCATCAACTCATCGAGCTCAGTCTTAGCATAAGTTAGGTTGTTTGTCCCGACTCATCCCATTGAGATGCTTCTCTGCTCCGGAACCTCAATCCTCCAATGGTCAGACACCGTCTTCTAATTTCCAGCCTAAATGTATCCCCGTTTGTTCCTGTGCCAGCATTGTCCTTTAGCGCCAACAGTTCTTCCCCCTCTCTTGTGTTAACCCCCCCCCCCGCCATAAAGTGTTCCTCGAGAGCAATCAGATCCCCCCCTCAGCCTGCATGTTGCAAGCTTGTTTAGTCTCCTTTCGTAAGACAGGCCCTCCATGCCCCTGATCACCCTAGTAGCTCTTCTCTGCAACTGTTCCAGCTTGAATTCAACTCTCTTGAACATGGATGACCACAACTGGACACACTATTCCAGATGAGGCCTGACCAATTGCTTTAGTTTAGTTGACTTTAGTTGCTCAGTAATGATAAAGAACCTTAAAATTCAGTAGGAAATACATTCCACCCCAGCACAAACCAGGACACAACACTGATGGATCTTGACATCAAAGAAGTCATTCAAGTGGTGAGTATGTTATAGCTCTATAGGCAAAAGGCAGCTGGTGGTCTCCCTGGAGATTAGACATGCCATGATATTGAAGTCTGGCTACGGACTACCTCAAAGTTCAAGTGCATTCGGGATGCAGAGATTGGGGCCTGTTTCTGCCTATATAGGTATTTCTATTAGTGCTGTCAATTAATCACAGTTAATGCAAGCGGTTAATGCAAAACAAATAAACTAGATTAAAAAAAAGTCGCGATTAATCGCAGTTTTAATCGCACTGTTAAAGAATAATAGAATAGCAATTTAAATGTATTGTAGAGCAACATCCAAAAATGTTTACGTTTTCAAATATGTTGATTTCAGTTACAATACCGAATACAAAGTGTTCGGTACTCACTTTATATTATTTTTATTACAAATATTTGTACTGTGAAAAAGATAAATAGTATTTTTCAGTTCACCTCATACACGTACTGTAGTGCAATCTCTTTATCGGGAAAGTGCAACTTACAAATGCAGAATTATTTTTATTTTTACATATTTGCACTCAAAAACAAAACAATGTAAAACTTTAGAGCCTACAAGTTCACTCAGTCCTACATCTTGTTCAGTCAGTCGCTAAGACAAACAGAGATAATGTTGCCCACTTCTTATTTATAATGTCATCTGAAAGTGAGAACAGGCGTTCGCATGGCATCGGCATTGCAAGGTATTTACCTGACAGATATGCTAAACATTTGTATGCCCCTTCATGCTTCAGCCATTCCAGAGGACATGCGTCCATGCTGAATTTAAATTTGGTATTCTATTATTGTTTAACAGTGCAATTAAAACAGAGATTAATTGTGACAATTTTTTTAATCTCACAATTAATTGTGATTTTTTAAAAATCGTTTGACAGCCCTAATTTCTACCATGGCAATCGCTGAGGTGTGAAGAGCCTTACGCATCTACAACGTTCTAACTGGAGTTGTACAGTTCTGGTGTTACGGCTGTAGCGATGTACAGACAGTTGTGCCCGATTTTATAGCCCTAAAAGGAGTCTGTGCATGCCACCAGGCTGGACAGCACTAACAATCTCTTCTTAGTACAGCAACCTAAACAACACAAAACAGAGAGACTTGCAATGGGAGGGTGATGTTTCTGCCATGGCGCACACAGAGTTTTTAAATGCTGCTGCAAATCTGAAATAAAATATATACAGGGCCTTTGATTCTGTCTCAGTCCCCTAACATTAAAAGAGAGAAGCCACATTTTCAGAACATGAGCAGAACACTCTGTAAACTCAGACCTTTACTGTGTATTCAAATTAATGGTGTGTGGGGGGGTTAATTTTACCAAAGAGACTTTCTGATCTTTAAAAAATGTTTGCATCCACCCTCCTCCCCTCCCCCTGCCGCCTTACACACAGCATACAGTCCTAGCTCCCCCAGAGCCCCGGGAGGTGCTGAATGGCCAAGCACCCCTCGCAGGTTTATCGACCGTTCTGCTTCTTTCCATTCCTCTCCTCGTGAGGGGAGGACACACCCACCTCCCCAGCAGGGCACTGGGTTTGAGGAACTCATGCTTGCTGACTTGTGGGGCAGTGTGGGGTGTCGCTGCCTGAGCTGGCTTATGTGCAACCTGCACCTGTAAGAGCCAGATTATTTCCAACCCCTGCGAACCAAACGGCAGGGCTCAACTCCCAAACCTCCCCATGAGTCAACCCCTGCAGGGTTCATTCACCCTTCTCCTCTCGCTCCTTTCTCACAGGACATTCCTGTTACTTCCTGTTACTGGTTGGACCAGAAATAGAGCTAGAAATGCCCCTTGGCGCTGCTGGTTCCAGGAAGAACCAGAAAGTGCAGGGATGATGCACGGATGAGAAAGACCTCGGGGGTGTTGGGAGAATTCTCAGGACTCTTCCAAATCTCAGAACACATCCCATTCAGCTTCCGGCCAGTGTTTGGGGTTGGTTCTCATTCCAGCGGAGCTGGTTCACTCCTCTTTGTTTCCTCGATCAATAATTGTTACTGGCCCACTGTGAACATGTATATCAGTTACTTACAGCCTCAGAAATCAGCCCTCGCCCTTTATCTCCTTCCGGCCAAGCCTGTCTATGGTACTGGTCAGCATCTTCCACACGTGGTACCGGGATTCTAGAGAATTATTGTGCTATATTGGCCTTGGCTTCAAGGCAGCCCAAATTGAGCGTGAGGTCCCCGCCCCCCTCCCCCCAGCCATTACAGCCCTTGTAAATCGGATACAGTCTGACTTCAAGCCAACCAAAAACTCCTGTATGAAGCACAAGTTCTTTCAGCCTGGAGGCCACATGACTGGCAAGTGAATGCGAGACGCGTTTTGCTGCAATTAAAGTGGTTTTCATCTATCCAGGGCATTGATTAGTCTGAAGTTCAAGACTGTGAGTGACGCAGATACTTGCAAACACTTTCTATGGCATTGTTTGAACAGGAGACGGTTCATTTCAGATCTCTAAGTCCAAAATCTTGCAACTCAATGAGCTCTTAGTATGTTAATCCGCTACAAATGTCTATGCAACAGCTAGGCTGTACTGGGCACAAAACTCACTAACATAGCACTAGCGCCATCTACTGTTTGGCTTCACAACTGCAACTAATGGCTCCTTCAACTAGAAGATCTGCCCTGCGGGATTCTAGAAAAGTTTTGGCTTCTTAAAAGGAGGCTTCATAGGTTTTTAATCCATAAGTAGGCACTAGGCCCTTCTGGCAAACATATAGAGAACTTTAACAATACCATATTAAACTAGATTAATTAACCTTCATAACACTTCCGTGAGGGCAGTACTGTACCATACCCATTTATTTTACATCATTGTAAACTGAGGCATAGGAAGGTTAAATGATTTGAACAAGGTCATGGAGCAAATCAGTGGGAGAGGTGCACCTGTAACTTAGCAGACCTGTTTTCTGGTAGCCTGCTCTGCCTGGTGGGCTGCAATCCCTGACAGTTTATTCCATGCATGTCACATGACTCTTCTCCATACCAGAAACAGGCCGGGTATCTCGTTACTTTAAATAGCCCAGCAGTAACATTCTATTCTGCCCAGCGCTTCTATCAGTATTTTATTTTATTACTGAAAAACCAAAAAAGCTTTTTTGGTTTTTAACACAGGCCCATTAATCAGACCAACCCACCACATCCTCTAACGCCACCTCCATGAGTTTTCCCGACAATCCTGTCTCCCCAAATGGCTACCAAAGTTGGAACAACAGGATCATATTTTAAAAAACAGCAGGACAGATTCTGATCTCACTTACAACCAGTGAATCCAGAGTTACACCAGTCTCAGTGAGATCAGAATCCAACCTATTCATGCTTCTATAAACAATACGCAAAGGGGTCTAGCTTCCCCTTGATGTGCATGATGGGAGTTACATGTGGGAAAAGAGACCTAAATGATGGAAATAAAAAGTGGAAGAGAGGTATTCATAGCCTCTTCGTTAAACTAGTGGAAGAAGTGTGGCCTAGCGGAGAGGGTGATGGGACACAGGAGGCCAGGGTGTTTTTTTTTTGCCATCAACCTATCATATGCTTCTGGTTCTCCACCCACCCTACATGTGTACTGTCTAATTAAACTGTTAAGCTGGTCGAGGCACACACTGTCGCCACTAAATATTTTCACAGCACCCTGATCATGGCAATGGGCTCTAGGAACTACTCTAATAGATATAAACAATAATAAAACAAATCTCATTCCTTAAGGTGAATTCAGTATCACCGTGAGCCACCCGTATTTACTTCATTCATGGGAAAAGCTATATCATTTGGGGGTCCAGAAATGAACATCTCTTTTAAAAAAACTGTTGAACATCAGATTTGAGACAGAACCCCACACATTTCTGAACCATGTGATTAGGGTTAGAAATCTGGGGCACACCAGAGCTATTTAAATGCAGCATTCACTCGAGTTATCCCGGTATCAGGGTGCCCATTATTCAGGACTAGTACTGCATGAAATATTTTTTGGACAAAACTTTTTTCTGATGAAAAATACAGAGTCAAGGTCAACCAAAACATTTCTCAAATTGTTTCAAATTCATCAAACTGTTTTGGTAAAAAAAGAAACCAAAGAACATTTTTTTAAAAATGAAATGTTTTGTTGTGAAACATTTCAAATTTTTTTATTCAAAAATGACTTTTTGTTTTGAATTTTACGTCACTTTTTATTTTAAAAGGTTAAAAAAAAAAGACCTAAAAACCAAAAGGAAAAACACAAAATGATTTCTTTTTTAAAGTTTTTCAGTTTACTGAAAAATTCAAAATATTTTCATTTTGGGTGATCATGAAACTTTTTTTTTTTTTTTTTTTTGAGAATGTTCGATTCAGCCACTGAAGTGAAAAATCTATTATTTGCACAGCTCTGTTCAGGACTGCGACATTTGCACCCTCTGCACGCTGTGGAAAGACAACGTGTGGGCTAATCCTGCCATAAGATTCTGGAGGTGCGGAGCGAGAGAAGACAGTAAACAGAAACTTGGGAGGAGGAAGAGAACACAGCTGGTGGATCTGGGGATAACGGTTAAGGAATAACTCTCGGGTGAGTAAGGGTTACACATCCTGATTTCCTGCTCTTCCTAATTAGATGCAGTGATTGGAGTGTCATTTGTATTATCTACATTGCTATTTCCTCTTTCATGCCAGGCAACAACCCCCTCTGCTGCATCAGTCATTTTCCCATGCAGAAAGGATCCTTTCACTACCATTATCTAATATTTAGCAGCACATTATCATCAACAAAACGTTAGAGATGAAAATACATATTGATTGTAAAGTCTTAGACTGTGTGCATTCAACATGAAAAAAGCTGTTATCTGTATAAAATATTGTTCTGTGCGCCCGTTAGGCATTTCCTGCTCTGTCAGTCTCCAATTAGATTCCTTTTCCTATGAAAATTACGGTTTGATACACCTGAGCGAGAGTGGCTTACCTGCAAAGAGATGCTTTTAAAATAATTGTGTCACTTATCGGAAAGATATATTTGGTTACCAAAAAGAAAAACGAGGTGATCATTATCTGTCCCAGTTATTCCTCTTCCACAACATGATGAATTAAACATGAACAGCGCTGCTACAGACTATCTCAGTACAAGCACCAAAAGTGAGATACTGATACAAGACAAGCAGTTATGTCTTTCTTTGGGGGGCCATCTGTTCTAATAGCTTTAATACGGTCCAAACTACAATAGTTGTGCTCAAAGACATCCAATACATGAAAAACAAAATGAGCACCAGGGAATGCCCAGTATACACCCTCAGAGAGACAGAACAGGGTTCAACCATTAAATGATTGAAGGGGTTTGGTAAAAAGAGCATTCTATTTGCTTTTATAGCCCTCATCATTGTAGCATCCAAGCGTGCCACACCCATTAACAAATGCAACCACCTGCCAGCTCTGAGAGGCAGGGAATATGAGCATCCCCATTTTACAGGTGCAGAACTGAGACCGAGAGCCATAGCCTAGGTTGCACAAGAAGTGCAGAGGCCAGAAACAAAGGCTCGTCTCTCGAGTCTCGTTGCTGGTGCCTAAAGAACAAGATCATGCCTCCTCCCTCCATTCAGCAAAGCCACATCCCCGACTGAGTGCTACACAAAGAGGAAATCTACACATTAAAAAAAATGTGCGGCCACTCTAGTTGGTGTGCGACACAGAGCTAGTTATTCCCCTTAGACACAAACACACGAATACTCACACAGTTAGCCTTTGGGCCCTGGCTCAGCAAGGTACCTAAGCACATGACTCACCTGAAGTTCAATAATCCCACTGACTTCATTTTGCACATGCTTAAATATCTTGCTAGATCAGGGCCTGAGACCTTTCGAGGTGAGGACATGTGGTCAAGCACTAGGAGCAAAGACCAGGCAGTCAGCACTCCTGGGTTCTGTTCCTGCCTGTCTTTGAGTGACCCTCCCGGTGCCTCACTTTTAAAGTACACAGAGCTGCACAAAAACCCTCCTGTTTGGCTCCACATGTGCATCACCCAAGGCTTTCCAGCAGATTCCCGTCACATGACTTGCTTCATGTTTGGATTCATCATATGAACACAAACGCGAGTGCACAAATCAGGTCATGGAAGTGGCAGGATTTGCACGTGCAATTAATTACTGCACAAAACAGACTAGTGCAAAAAAAAAAAAAAAAAAAAAGCAGCTTTTAAAAAATCTGGACCTATATATGCAAAGCATATGGCATTTCTTCCAGAGATGGGCTTGAGCCTCTGTGTTTGGATTTGGATCCAGAACTTCCCCAGAGTTCCATAGTGTTTCGATCTAGGGCATGACTCTGGTCTGTTCATGACTCAGATCTAGAGTGTTGATTGTGGCCCATCTCGGATTTCTTTTTGCTACGGAATTAAAATAACTTCTAGTTTTATGGGAAAGATATTGGGCCATATTCAGCCCGGATGTATCTCAGCCCCTAAACCAGCATGGAGGTCACTTCAAGATTGCACCCATATTGTTTTCTTTTGTTTTAATTTGGACCTGAAATTTGCCTGGAGTCCCGTGAATACATTTTTTTTTTTTAAGTCAGGTGTTTTCCATTGTCTGATAACATCACACAGTTTGTTTCGATATCACCTGCATAAACATGATCCCGACAAGGAAGGTCAAGGTTCAAGAGTTGAAATCTGCCCCAGTGTGTGTATGTGTCAACTGAAGCTGTAGTTTGTCCCTTTTAATTATACCCTGCTATATTAACAGATAATAGCTGTACATTTAAGCAAATTACCTCAAATAAAAAGGAGGCAATAATTACACTGTTTGTTTTTGCTCCTTTCATTGCTGGAATTATACTTTCTGTTTGCCTAGAGTTAAACATTAGCAAGAACCTTTATGCACGAATGTCTGTTCAGATGCCTTTTACTGTTTTCAACCAGCAAGAGTCAGTAAAAGTTTGGGCAAATATTAGATTTGGCAGAGTTTGCTATTTGTATCAGGAAACTGATTGGTGTTATTGATTGACAGATGTGACCAAATGTTTAGAAAGTCTGTTCTCTATTGGATTCTGCTAGGTGTTTCAGCAAACAGTCCTAATACAAGGCAAACAGAGCTATTGGAAGAAATACCAGCTTGTGTTAGCAGAGTAAACTGCGGGCTATGCAAACAGCTTTAAAGAATGTGGTCACCTTCACATAACCTTTGATGTCGGTATTGATCCTTCTGAAGGTGGCGAAAAGTTTGAACGGGGGCAGATTGAGTGGGATCAGATATATATAAACCACCGTTAGAATGTAAATGTTATTTTTAAGCTGCACCGTCGGTTTAGTAATGGCTGTCTATTTGGAATTTATCTTCTTTCAAATCTTTAAATCCATGCAGCAATAAGAAATGATAACTTTTAGATAGACTGCCTCCTAAGTGTCTCCCCGCTACCCCCGTTAAGTACGGCATCTTTAATTCTTCTAAGCCAAAGAGAGACATGCAGCAAGCGGAGGCAAAGTCTGTGGCCTCAAGATTATTGCACCCGAGCAGAAAGGAGGGGAATGCGCCAGAACAGCTGCACGCATGTTATCTGGGAACAAAGCGTGCAGGCAGGAAAGGACCGTGAAAGGAAAGCTAGTTTTCAGAGATCCAGGGCTTTCGACAATCATTATTTCATGTACATTATTTTTGTACCCTTAGCCCCTCTGTGCACACATATAACAAGATGATGGCTCCTGCCCCAGATGGTTTACAAGGTGAGAGAACAGGTGGAGACAGACAGACAGACAGGGATAGCGCAAAGGAACTGTGGGACATCATGATCCATGTAATAAGCCGTGGTCACAGCACACCTGCTGCATAGCTGTTGTTGAGCGTCCTGTAGGCATCACAAGCAGAGGTGAGTTCTAAAGGGAGATTTGAAGGAAGACTTGTCACTTGTAAAAGTGCTGACAGGGTGATACTCCACACTGTACAGGACACAGAAGACAACACCCAGGGTCGGCTCCAGGCACCAGACGGCCAAGCGCGTGCCTGGGGCGGCAGTCCGGGGATTCTGGGGCGGCGGGTTTTTTTTGCTTCGGCACTTTGGTGGCGACCTTTTTTTTTTGCTTCGGTGGCGGACATTTTTTTTGCTTTGGCACTTCGGCAGTGGCCATTTTTTTTTGCTTCGGCACTTTGGCGGCGGCCATTTTTTTTTGCTTTGGCGGCCAAAAAGCTGGAGCCAGCCCCGATGACACCACCTCTGCCCTAGGAGCTAAGCAGACAGGCAACACAAATTTGGTTGCTTGCACTGCTCATCTCCAGATGTGCTCTCTGCCTTCTTTGTGCTTTGCAGTGTTGTCATAGCCATCACTGACGCCGACTTCCGTCGGCACCTGTGGGTGGTGATGCCCGGCGTCGGGGGCGGGGCCCCACCGGGCCCCACCCCCGATGCCGGGCGACGTTTCGGGGCCCCGCCCCCGACGCAACATCGACCGGCATTGGGGACAGGGCCCCACAACGTCTCTCGGTAAGAGGTGAGCTGGGCGTGGGCCCCGGGGCCGGCGGGGAGCTGCCGGTGGGTGCTGAGCACCCACCAATTTTTTCCCGTGGGTGCTCCAGCTCTGGAGCACCCACGGAGTCAGCGCCTATGGTAGCCATGACACTTGCAGTACCTTTCCCAGACCCAAAGAGGGGCTCTGTGTAGCTCCAAAGCCTGTCTCTCTCCACAACAAAAGTTGGTCCAATAAAAGATATCACCTCACCCGCCTTGTCTCTGTTCTTTGTGCTAGTGGATCAGGGAGTAGTATCTGTGGGTTTTGTGGAAGGAATGAGGTAGGTCTCTGGAAGGATTTGAAAGGAGCAAGGCATAGGTGACGCCACAGGAAAAGCCAGCCTGCAGATGCATGTGAGAGGAGACGAAGATTGAGATGCGACGGGATTCACTTACAGAGAGAAGGGAGTAATAACAATTGTCAGCCAAGCTGTAAGAGAAGGCCGAATGGTGCAGGAATGTATAGTGCTCTATCTACAGTTCTTCCAGGATTGCATGCATATTATTTATCTAGATGCATATTGCTATGAATATTTCACCAATGACATCTAATTGCTACTAGAGCTCTCGGTACACAATCCACAAAGGATATACAGAGATTTGGATTTGGGAATGAAGTTCAGTCGACTTGAAATGTCACACCTATTGCATATAGACTGGGCCAATTCTAGTCATTACAAGCCCAAAATTCAAAAATGTACACATGCAATTCTGGGAAGATCGATGTATATGCAACTACACACTTAATTTGCTGCCACAATTACTCCAATGGTATATGTTGATCAATTGTTCATGCACAAATAGCCATTTATACATCTAAATGCCATCTGCAGCAACAATTACTACAAATACACATGCAATCAAGGTAGTTACACATACAAATTAGGTGTCTGATTGCATGGGCATTTCTGTGGAAGTCAGACCACCAAAATCTAAACCAAAGTCTAAATCATGTTTTTAATTATCTGCCCATCTGGCTATGCTTGCAAATAACTGTTTATAGTGATAGATATTAAACAGAAACTGTTGATAGGTGGGTTAATCATTACAAGAGAAGAAAAGGGATCGTTTTATGTCTGTGTATTGACCCTCCATACATAGTAACCAAAGATGCATTTGATGCTTGAGAAGTACCATCTAATAAAAATTACAATGTACACATTACAAACACATATCTGATGAGTCATTACAGAGGTACAGTGCAGTGATGGACTCAGATGAAGACCTGGTTAATTATTAAACCTGAGCAGCGTACATTTCCAATGCACAAAGCTGTGCAGAGCCGACACGGTCAATAATGCTGAGCGGACACAAAACCTTCAGGTTCTGGGTGTTTTCCACGCTGCCACTTCCCATCCATTCCCTATTTCACTCGCTCTCCCCTCCCACACATGCAAACACACAAATCAACAAAATACTGCAGCCAAAGTGCTTCCCATTGTTAACCTAGTGAGGTCCAGCAAACAGTGGGCTGGGCTTTCCAGTCGTAAAGTTGTGGCATTATTAATTCACACAAGACAGTGATGAGTCTTTTGATATAAAGGCCCCTATAAGAGGCCTCTGCAACTGAAAAGGATCTTAGAACTCAGTGGTGGGAGAGGCCTATACAGCCTGATTTCTTAAAAAACAGGTGTATGCTTGCATGGCTAAGTGGTGCACACAATGACTATGCTGGCGATACTGATCACTTGCACACACAGCTACATCACCACACATTTGCACGCTTATCCATTTAACAATTAAGCATGTTGATCCATCTAGCCTATCCCCCACCAGTGCAGGAGTTTTACTTAGCAGAGGGGTTCTGTTAGACCGAGGAGTCTCACTACCTGAGAGCGCTGAAGGTATCATGTCTTGGAGAGGCTCTGCCTCCCATGGCACTGAAAAGAAGTGTAACCCCTTTGGGGGTGGGGGCGGAAGGGGTGCCTCTAAAATAACATGCTGAGCATCTCGAGGACTCACCCAGGACTGCAGCAGCAACGGCTACAACGGCTCAGGACTCCATTTCCCAGGCTGCCTAGTGTCCAGGGCAGAGAGAGAACAGGCTACCAACACCACCAGAACCAGCCTGAAGCCAGAACTCCGCCACAAAGGTTTGGGTTTACTCTCGGTTTTGGCTGTGTTTGGAAGAGTGGAGCAGAGAGAGAGGTGTCACCGCCAGGGAGGACCCAAGGGAAGACTGCGTCTTTGGGGGATTTCTGGGACATTGGACAGTGTCACTCAGCACAGAGCAGAAACCCAAGAGTCTGAGGAGTCCCACAGTCAGGCTACCAGGAGCCAGCCTACCTGCACTTTGGAATCCAGGCCAGAGAGCCACAAGGACGATCCGACATCCCTGGGGTGGATGCTTTGTAGCAACAACCCTGTGTGTTTTGATATTGTGTTCTGAGCTGATCACCGATTTCAGTGCCAGACCACTCATGAAAGACTGAGCCTAAACTCAGTATGTGCCTAGGTAGGCCCTGGGAGGGAGCCCAGGATGGTTGGTACGGGCTGTGCATTTGGAGGGGCAGAGTTTATGTATTGTTGTTTTGTCTTTTATTTTCCTGAGGCTATTTTCCATTGCCCCCTATCCTGAGTACCCCAGACCTAATAACGCCCCGGTTACTGTTTTATTACTCTGGGAATTGGGATCACTATTTTATTTTATTGTGCTCTGACAAGACATTCCTCCATGAGATTGGGAATGGAATATTTTCCAAGGGGCACTACTCTGCGTTCTCTGCATTAGGCGAGGTTTCTCTGTGTGGAGGCACCAGGCAACCGTATAGGTGAACCCAGGACCCGTAGCCCCGAGGAGAAAAGGGAGAAGGCTGCAGCCAGGCCTCGGGGCTGGGTTACAGGAGCTTGCAAGGGAGCAACTATCACTACATTTTGGAAAAGGTGCACAACCCTGCCAGCATACAGTGTGAGGCAGAGCCAGGGTCCCATAACCTTGAGAAATGCCTGTGCTTTACATTCTCTAGGGCCTTCTGTATAGATCTATTGCATCTCTATTTCCCCTCCCTGTTTATACACTCTAGTCTCGTGCATCTATTCAGCCAGCAGTAGTCACAGTCAGATTTTTGGGGGTTTTTGGCCTCAGAATGGGCGTTCATAGATTCCAAGATCGGATGGGATCATTGTGATCATCTAATCTGATCTTCTGTATATCACAGGCCAGAGAACGTCCCCAAAATAATTCCTAGAGCAGAACTTTTAGAAAAACCTCCAGTCGTGATTTATTAATCGCCAGTAATGGAGAATCCACCATGAAACATCTTTCCCTGACCAAGAATCAGACCCCTTCTCCAGCAGGGAGAGCACCAAACCCTAACCTGACTAGACCATCAGGGAACCTGACCCAGGGCCCTTGAAATCAATAGGAAACTTTCCACTGACTTCAGTAGCAGTTGGGCCAGGTCCAATGTGACAAATACACAGTACAATTGAAACTTGTTACTATTTAACTCTCGGTGACCCTTCCTTGTCATATGAAAATGCCATGCTATGTAACTTCCTCAGTGTAACAGGAGTTTTAACAGCTATATGGTTTGTCTCTAGCCCATTTTCCATTCCATCACTGAAATTCTGTATGTGTTGTAATGAAGTGTATGTTCTTGCTGGTCAAACAGGAAAACAAAATATACAATGTAATAAAAAAAGCCATTAAAACTGTCATCTCTAAAGAAAGATTAACACTATTTCCTTCATGCCAGGTTCTACTTATATAACACTCAATAAAGTGTTAGATCGTTTCAGAGATAGCAGCTTATGAAACCAACTATAAAGCAAAATGCCCCTGGAAAGTAAACCCAATATTGTATCTCCATCAACACAAGGATCTTAGAAAAAGATGATTCTTTATGGTAACTGCAGATTACTAAATTACTTATGCATACTTTAAACAATTCACGGGACCATCCTGGCCAGCCATTGAACTGACAAACAAACATGCTGTAGGATGAACATATCTCTTGACAGAATACCATTCACAAAACCTAGATGATGGGCTTTCAGCACATGTGGTCTAAATCCTCCAAGGTTGATCTCTCTTGGTGATTTATTCTTTGGTTTGAAACACCCATGAAGTAAACGGCAGTGCTGCTGTAACCGAAGGTTTGGGCCCAATGCTACAAGATGGATTAGCATCTTGCAGAACTGGGGGCGGAGCCGGGCAAAATGTGGGGTCGGGGAGGGGGAACTGTACAGAGACCAGTAGAAACACATTATTAGAGCTGGTCTTCATGCAGAATGATCGCCCTGACATCCCATGTCAACATACCAAACCACCCGGGTCTCAAGTCTTTCCAAGAGCAGGAATTAATCACAATATTTCTTTGCTCAGTAAACAGAGGAGAGTTACTCTTCTCTAGCTCTGAATGATAACTTGAGACTCGTCATTAGCTCTGCTGCAGTGATGGACAACCTCTGCAGCACCAAGCATTGCAGTGGCAACTTGCCAAAACCCCGGGGGCCGCATATGATTTGCATATATGTTTACATAATTCTACATACATTTGTTCCTATTGAAGTTAATGCAGGTATTAACTTGATTCCCATGCAATTAGCCTTCCCTTATTTGTAAGGGCACAGGATTACTTTCTCTCTTATCCCCACTGGGTGTAATCCCTCACCCCCACCCCCAGCGCACGGCCTGTGGACCACTTACATCTCACTGAAGCCCTATGTTGAGGGCCATGAGCTGGCTCTCTGCACTGTGGGGAATTCCAACCTCTGGGGAACCAGAAGGAACACGGCAGTGAATGGAAGGGATGTGTCAGCCCCAAGAGGGAGAGTTGGACTGGAGCTATTTTATTATCTGTAGAGATGAGCTCACCAGGTTATGTGTGGGAGGCGCAGGTTCATTTTAAGGACAGGCAAAATGGTTTGGAGAAAATAAATTCCAGCCCAAAGCTTGGACAAAGCCTGAATTTCCACTTCAAGCAAGTTTGGAAATACACAGCCAACAGCTCCCCACAACACACCCACACACTCTTTCCCTCATCCCCAACACCTTCTCTCTGGGCTGAAATTTCCTGCAATGTTTCATGAGGTCTGGCAATTTCTGCTGGACTGGCTGCTGTCCGAGTCCTGTGATTCTCTAGTATCACCCAGAGCGTCTTTCACGGGAGGAAGCCTCGGAGCACAGGAGAATTAATTAAACTAGCACAGCTAGCCAGCCAGCAGAGAGAGTAGCAGATCTCAAACCACTGGGATGGAACAGAACCAAAAAATAGAGGAAGAAGCAGCTGGAGAGCTCTAGGCTTTTAGGTGTCACAGAGAAGGAGTGATGGCAAAGGAGCTGGTTAAATTGGCTTGGATTGAGATGATGGAGAGGGAAAACCTACGGCGGCCTGGACAAATTCAAATATGCATCCAAATATTTTAGGGACTCCCTTTTCCGGTCTCCAGGTTTTTTTTTTCTCCTCCGCATGTGGCACTGACTGAATGGACAAATCTTTCAAGGTTCCACTTCTGGAATACGATGCAGTTCCTTCAGAACCTGAGTGCCTCACACCTGGGCTCAGAGTCTGGTTAACATTCAGGTGAACCCTTAGTCGCCTGTTAGTCCATACGCCAGATTTCCTTCCCTGCATCCCTCACCTCTCTGGAAAACCTGTTTCTGGCATTTGTTCCCTCTTCCATTTTTAAGCAGCAAGACAAATAGTTCAGGTGCCTATTTTCCACAATGATTTACCTCCTGTGTCTGGTCAATAAATTTTCCTTGTTAGCTCTAAGAGCCCCTGCTGGCTTATTCATAGATCTACTGTTTCCTTACATACTTAGAAAAAAAATGTCTACACCCTTGTGCAATCTTCTTCTTGTGCCTGCAGCACAACCACTAAACAGCACCGTGGCCTCTCTTCAAGGGCCTATCGAAAGTGGTGGCCCCCTAGAATGTGACTTTTACCTAACCAAGCCATTAAGGAATAAATTTGAATATAGCTCAGCCCCAAAATGAGAATTCCCCACTGCCTCCAAATTACTTCCTCCTAGGTTTGCCTAAATAGCAGCATGCCAATCAGTGGCGTAGCCAGGTTCTAACACCAGGGGGAGCGAACACATAAACAAAGGTGCCACCCCGACTCTCAGCCCGCTCCCAGCCTGGGTGAAAGAACCCAGGCCAGCAGTGGGCTCTTGGTGGGGCCAGCGGTGGGACCCCTGCTGGCAGGAGCCATGGGGGGGAACCCCAGAGCGGCGGCGGGCTGAGCAGACGGCTCAGCCCGCCTCGTGCCATGTACACAGACGATGTTTCTACTGCATTTGATTATGGGAGATTCTGCTTGCCTAGAAGAAAATGATGACACCGCTCAAAAAGTATTTGAAGGTACCTGTATTAGAATGTCGGAGTTTTTTTGTCGCCTTGCACCTCCACTCCGTCTCCAGTGCCACCGCCACCCTTTCAGAAACGAAAAAGGCGCCACTTTTGGAAAATGTGCACGCGCGGCGTTCTTTTGTCGGCCCTGCGTTATTTTGTGGTTCCACCTCCATCCACTCCTTCTCCACCCTTTCAAAAATTAAAAAGGCGGCACTTTTGGAAAATGTGCTCAGGGGGAGCGGCTGCTCCCCCTGCTCCCCCCCTAGCTACGCTACTGATGCCAATGAGAGTCAGCAACCCCAAGTCAGATCAGTTTTCCACATATGCACAAGAGAAACCCAACATCGTGATTCAGAGTGCCCGCTGAACACCACGGTGGTCAGGAGGAATTCTTGCCCACACCTAAGTTCACCACGGCATCCCTCACTATCACGTGAACATTCTTCTTCTGCTGAAGCATCAGACATTGGCCACTGCCAGGGTCTGAATGCTAACTTGATGGGCCAGTGGTCTGACCCATGATCACACGTCCTGTATTTCCATTGCCCTAACCTGACCCTTCGGTGTCATTGTTCGACTGCCCCCACCTCAGCTAAAACGGCCACGCCACTTGCAGATGCTCAGCTCTGGTGCCGGCTACACCTCACCAACAGGTTAGGAGTAAAGCAGGCCTGAAACAAACAAATGGCAAACACCTAGTCTAGTGGATACCTCAATGCGTTGCCCTGCAGTATCTCTAAACTTGGGAGAAACCTTGGAATCCTCATTCATCCCTCCAGCCTAGACTGAAGGGCCTGTAGAAGGGACACTCACACTCAGGACTAGGGAAGGACAACTTGCATTATGTTGTTGCACCTTCTAGGACAAGGTCAGGAGATTTCAGTGTCGTAGAGGGGCCTTCAAAGGCAGTGCAACATAACAGACGGGGAATACAGTTATACGGGGAAGAAGGGTGACATGAAATGGAAGACTGGGTGAAAGCCTAAAGAGATCACAGTCAGTTTGGGGCTGTCTTTTTGATATTATGTATGTTCTGCCTGGGATCAGTGAGGTGAAAGAAAACCCGTGCTTGTCTGCATGCCTGGAGGCGTGCTGTCACACAGCCAACAGACAAACAAAACACACACGCAGAGCAGCGCTTTCATGCGCTTCATCCATATGGAATCTGGGATCGTCACAGGACAGTGACAGTATGAATGATCATGGAGACAGGGAAAGAAAAAAAAAAAAAAGGTAGCGAGATCTCGGAGGCGGGCCTGTTCTAAAGCTCCGTGCCCTTTCAGGTGAGAAAAGGGACAAATGCTGTTTATAAAAAGGAAGGTGGGGAGGAGGACTTGTGAATTAAAACTGTAGACATGTGTGTCTAGAAATTCTAAACACCTACTGCACAGGACCATCTGGCGTGCATAATGGAGCACTTGGCCAAATAAGAGATTTTCTTCCTGTAAAAATAAACAGCAACATACGTAAGTAAAAAGGACTGAACTCTTCCCAGGAAGAGTCACAGAATTCTCCCAAGCCTGTCTCTGTCTCAGCAGCTCCCTGTCCAGAGACCTGGCCTAATGGAGAGGGCCTGAGACTCAGAAAACACGGGATCAATTCCCTGCTCAAACACAAACTTCCTGTGGGACTTCGGGAATGTACACTGCGCCTCAGTTCCCCATCTGTGAAATGGGGATAGTACTGCCTTGGCTCACAGGAGGATAAAATCCGTTAGCGAATGAGAGGCGCTCAAGTACTATACTGATGGGGTGGGGGCGGGAGAAGAGAAAGGTATCTATTTACACAATCAAAACTCCCAATAAGTCAATGGAAGTTTTTCCTGAGGAAATAAAGTATTTACTTTATAGACATTTCCAAAGAACCACAAACCAACGACACCCAACTCACCCAGTAGGGTTAGAATTAAAGGAAATCTATAGAGAATTCCAGTATGGAACGTACTTTAGTCAAGGTCTGTTGGGTGTTTCACACACAAGTATGTCACATCTTCTGGTGAAATGAACAGCATTAAGAGAAGTTACCACGTATCAGCATTAGCATCCAGTATTGTCAGGAGTAATGAGGAAATGAAATGCACTTTTTTTTTTTTTTTTAAAGAAATGAGATGCATTAGAAACGCATTCTAGCAGTGTCTGGTAGAAGTGCTGTAGCTAGAGTTGTGTTCGCCTTTCTATTATAAATCCAATTTTCAAGGCTTAAGGATATAACTAAGGAAGGCAGAAAAAATGTTCTCTGGACTGGAAGCTGGCATAATGGTTCTTGATTTTGGGTTTGAAATAAAGTCTTAATCTAGGACTCCTTTCCTCAGTAATGTTAAACATCATCTGGCCATTTCTTTAGTGATGATATGGCAACAAAAATAAATGAAGTTAAGATGATTAAAATACTTTCTTTTGAAAACAACAAATGTAACACTAAAGCCTTTAGAATTTTCAATGCTACAGGCAAGTCCTGAAAGTCCTCAACGTGCTTTTTACTCAAGCCTTTCCCAGGCAAAACTCCCATTGACCTTCCAGTTCTCGTAATAGGATTGCTTTTGTATTATTAGCTGATGTTGCAGACTAGTTTGTGGAAGGAGAGTCTTGCTGCTAAGGCAGAGGAGACAGTCGGGGGATGTGGGTTGTATTCCTGGCGCGGTCACAGAAACTCAAGTCTGGTGGTTCTTCTGAGCCTCACTTTCCGCCTAGGTCCCATGCAGACAGCAATACTTGGCAACCCCCCAGAGGTGTTGTGAAGCTGAACTCCCTGCCATGAGCAGCTCTTTGCAGCAGGAACTGTCATGTACTCTGTCTCTGTACTGTACCTAGGGCAAGGAGACCCTGAGCGGGCTGCAGCTGCTGGGGGCTACCACAGTACTATGAGCATTACATAACAGTGACAAAGTAACATGCTCTCTGGTCCCTTGGTAGAAGCTTACTATAAACGTGGACATTACTAGTCTGCTGTTGCCTGGGTTTACAGAAAGTTCACTATAAAGATGCATGTACAACTGTGCAACCAATTTACACGCTTAAACCAGGTAATTAGGTGCAAATGGTCAATTGTGGTAATTTTTTCCACAGTTACTTTATCTACATGTGCAATTTTGGTGATTATTTTTCCTGTATATTTGAGCTAGTAGGTAAATAAATCTTTTAATCCTTATTTTACAGGTGGGGAAACAGACAGAGAATGAAGCTACTTTTTCCATACAAGGAGTGGGCGGCAGAGATGGGATTAGAACTCAGGAGTTACTATGTTACTGACATACTTCCTTTTTACTTCACAAGGCCAAGATGGCTCTCTCCCTGAATTTTATGACGTGAGATTAGAATTACAGTCTCTGGGGATTTTCTGTTTGTTGCTCAGGTGCTTTGTGATCTTGAAAGCCTGACTGGACTGGCCAATAATGCATGTAGGGTGACCAGACAGCAAATGTGAAAAATCGGGATGAGGGTGGGGAGTAATAGCAGCCTATATAAGAAAAAGACCCAAAAATCGGGACTGTCCCTTTAAAATTGGGACATCTGGTCACCCTAAATGCATGTGAAGAAGGTCCTAAATGTATCCCATACAAGTCGAGTATGGGTGATTGGTAGGGTGACCATCCATCCCATTTTTAAAGGGACAGTCCCGGTTTTTGGGACATTTTCTTATATTGCCACCCCCGTCCCATTTTTTTACAGTTGCTATCTGGTAACCCTAGTGATTGGGGACCTGAAAGACTTCCGCGTTCAACAGAGATGGGTAAATCATTCATACCAAAGCATTTACTCCATGAATTTCACTTTTTCTGTTTGCAAATAGATCATGATTTTATTCCTTATTTGGCATTATCCACCAAAGAATTTCTTCAAGTAATGCTTAGTCTTTAGACTATGCATAAGCAGCTCATGCCACATTGGAAATTCATGCTGTGTTGACTAGCTAGATAATAGGTTTCCATCCCGACTGGATATGTGCAGCCCTTTCCCGTGCCAATACTTGTGATTGTGAACCCGCATGTCTCTTTCTTGGTGAAATTCTCCCCTGTGCACAGAGGACTCAGGTGGGGCTTCAAAGGTGCCTAGGCATTTTGCTGGCTTTTAACGCCGGGGTGAATTTCACCCCCCGTGAACATTCTGCAACGTTTGCTTAAAGTGTACTCTTGTGCTGAACGTTCCTATCAGACAACATGGTCACTAGAATGTTTATGGGAAGCAAATACCGCCCCCCCCCCCAAAAAAAAAAGTTCTAACAAACATTCAGGGAAAATGCTTTGCAGCATTTACCCATCTCCAATACATATATGAGTCTTGGGTGTGCTCCCTGGGAGGGAGTGATCTTTAGCACACAGAGCCAAGTGCCATTAGTGGGTGAACTGGTCCTAAACCTTTATTGTCTACAAGGCTATTACTGGAGTGATGAATCGGTAGAAACCCAAGCCCTATATCAGGAGACCAGCCTGTTCATGTTCTGTCAGCAGGGTGTTCAGAGTTACTGCACTCTTGGAAATGTTGTCTTGCAGATAAGATATTAAGCCGACATTCTGTCTACATATAAAATTACATGGCACTTTATATAGGAGCAGGAGCGCTCACCCTCTGTCCTAGCTTTATTTTTCTAACACAGTCTCTCTTCACAAGCCGAAAAATAATGGCAGGGCAGAATGGAAAAAAAGCATTCATGCAAAAGAGGACAATCCTTGGAAACACATGGAATAAATACGGGAAAGATTACCAGCAACATGAATTCTATTATTTTAACATTACAGCAGCAGGCATCTATCCAGCCACGTGTACTTTTCCTGTTGAAAGGCTCATTAAAGGTGCAGCGCACCGCCTGTGTCAGAAGAGATTAGACTGTTGTGTCTGAAGAAAATTCAAGATAGCAGACATGAAAGCATCGTGCTCGTGAGATGTTCTCACATCAGCTGAAATTCCCCCCAGTTCCAAAGGCCAAGAAAAGATCGAGCCACTAAAGATAAACACACGTCTGGGCTTAATTGGGACTTCAGGCTGACATGCTGCACAGAGGCGAATTTCGCTCACTGCCAGTACGGAATTTGGACCTGTAATGCACCGAGCGCCTATTGACTTCAAGGGCGCTTAGCACGTCACAGGATCAGGACCGTGGCTGGTGTGGAGGACTTGGCAGTGTGGCGCCATGTGTACTAAGGCCTTGATTTGAACAGAGCAGGTGGAATCCCCTGTACCCCCTTTACTGGCTTTCGCCTGCTCGCAGTCTATCAGCGGTGGGAGGGTTTTTGTTGTTGTTGTTATTCTGTTAAGAGGGAGCCAGGGGGGAGAATGTGTGTCACAGAACAGGCCTGTTCCCTGACCTAAGCAGAGTCATTACTAACACCCGGCTCACTGTTGACAGTGATTGCCAGAGGATAGGCACTTCGCTGCCCTCATCCCTCCTTTGATCGCCACCTGACTCAGGCCTTTCCTGACCCCAAATCTCTGCTAATCCCTCCATTAGGTCTCAGAATATCACAGCCTGGTTACTCATTAGCGGCTTGTATTCCTGTATCTCCAACTGGGCCCTCTGTTACCGACAGGACTGACTGCCAGCAGAGACTTAGTGTCATGTCATTTAGGCCTCCGTTTGGTGCCATTAGCAGAGGCCTTAACGACAGCTGTTGGGAGCAGGTGCTCGGCTATTATAGTTAGCCACCAAACTTACTGCTCCCCACGGGAAGCAGCCGGCTTGTTCTCTCGCATCAGGGCCGCAGTGATGAAAAGATGAATATAACACATAACTCTGAAACCAAAGGGGGGTTGTTGAAAAAAGATCTTCAATTAATAATCAGGCAGGGGTCAGCGAGTGGATTTTTTATTTCCCTTCAGTGACTGAAATGCAAGATTGATTTCTCTGTTTCGCAAGTAATGCACTAAATACGGCTCTCTGTTTCTTCCACAAAACTCTTCATTTGACAGGCTAATTCTCCCGGAGTCATAAATAAAACCACGGGGGACAACTAAGTTACATTTTTATAGCATAAGCTTTAAATTGCACATGCCAGCAACTTCTATTAGTTTAGTCTGTAAGTGTTACATTTCAGTAAAGTATACAGTATAAGTAGCACTTAACACCTTGAGAGCAACGGGGGAGGGAGAAAGGTTAAATTTCCATTTCCATCCTTATTCCCTATGTAAGTGCTTTTGTTTTAGCATTTGAGTGGTACATTGAGACTGCTGATGGAAGATTACATGAAAATCTCTTAAGAACAATGTTTCTCTCACACAACAATAAACCAAGATGTTTCAGTGAAAAAAGGCACCACCCAACCCTCCACACAGACACTGATTTTTTTTCCCCTTGATGTACCTTCTCCTCGAGTCAATGCAACGTTTGATCACTCTGTCTGCCAGAGTAACATGTGGAGGCTTTTGAACTTTTTTTTGGCATTTTTGCAACATTAAGGTGATCCAAAATCTACTTTGGGTAATTTACTGTGTGGTAAGTGATGAATTAGAAAACCAGGGAGCAGTCTGACAGAACCAGGCAGAAGGTTAGAAATCATATTTATCCAAAAGCAAAGCGTGCTTATTGTTCCGTGCAATGCTGTCCCTAAGCCAATTAATCGGATTCCAGAGTAACTTTCCTTAACTTGGCTGGCTTAAATAAACGTACATTCCTGGGCTTTCATACAGTAGTTGTATTTTTTTAAATCAGTATTTGCCAGCATTTACCACACATCAGCTGTTGTATACCTACAGTTTCTTGCACCCTTACTACAGGGAATAACTAACTCTGCAGTCTGTTGTCAAATGTTGATTTCTTTTCTTAACAGCAGTCACTATCTGTATGTTCCAGGCTAACGACAGTTTGTAAGGTGCTGCATCAAGTCTCATGTCTTATACACAAAAGACTAACAGAGGCTTACAAAAATAGGACGCTAGTAATGCTAAGGTTGGCCAAAATGGGTTGGATAAAATAAGAACTGATCAAAGATTTTGGCCCAAACCCACAATGACACTGACTCCTAAAGCATCTCCTCTTCCAGGCAAAACTAAAAGCAGAAATGACCAAACACAGCTCAAAAGGCCAGAGACCACCCAAGAACAGGCTGAACAGAAAGAGGAATCCGCAGAAATCTTGCAGGAAAGCTTGTGCTCAGATCCAGGAGGCTCAGACCATGGAGATAAAAGTGCCAGGCCTCTCAGGGCTTCTCCAGACTGAAACTTGAGAGACTTGCTTCCATGATCCTCCCAGCCAGAAGGGATCTGCACAGGCCCCAGTGTTTAAACATGCAGATGACATTGAATTTAGGCTCGGTCACATTCAGCGTCAATATTAGGCAAGCTTTACCTGAATACAGGCTGCATGCTCTGTCCCTCCCCACATCCCTCCTGTGGTGTGGGGCTGGGCAGCCATTCCAGCCCTGAATTCTCTTTATCCCTCTGCATGTTTGGGAAGAAGGCAGAGGCCTGATGTCTCCTCTACCTCTGGGGCTCTTTTGGCAGAGCTAACAGAGAGCTATTTGCCAGGTAAGTCAGCAGAATCTCCTAGCAGAGTAGGGCTCAAATCCCGAAGTGCCTCAGTGGTGTACCCCAACTCAAGTAGCGCTGCCACTGAGCTGCTCCGGAGTTATCCTACCCTATCCCTGGCACCGCTGGCCCACGGCAGGGGAGATGCTGACCGATTGCCGTTGACTCATGGTGGGAAGCAAAAAGAACAGGAGTCTTTGTGGCACCTTAGAGACTATAAAATTTATTTCAGCATAAGCTTTCGTGGACTACAGTCCACTTCTTCGGATGCATAGAATGGAATATATAGTAGGAGGATATTTATACATTCAGAGAAACATGAAAAAGGTGGAAGTAACCATACCAACCGTAAGAGGCTAATTAATTGAGAGGAACTATTATCAGCAGGGGGGAAAAAAACTTTTGAAGTGATAATCAAGATGGCCCATTACAGACAGTTGACACAAAGGTGTGAGGATACTTAACTAGGATACTTAGCTAGGGGAAATAGATCTAACCTGAAAGCCAGGCAGGTGGGAGCGAGCGTGGAGGGATGCGGGCGGGGAGGTCCTGGAGGGAAGTTGGGCTGCGCTATTGTTTGAGTTATAAGTAAAGCTGAACCCCAGGGTGAGTTTCGACACTGAGGGTTTGTCGAGGCCGCTCACGGCTGTGACAGACTCGGACTCGCATGACAGCACTCTAAACAGCTGTGTAGACCGCACTTTTCAGTTGCAGCTGTGGGCCAGTAAGGAGGGGGGGTGGGCTTACAGCTCCACAGGGGTCTGCCCTATGGAGTGCTAAAGCCTGTAGCGTGAGCTCGACGAGCCCGAATCTGTCCCCCGGGCTCGGAGGCTCGCCGCAGCAGACTGTGTCAACATACCCTTAGGCCACGTCCACACTCCAAGTGAGGAGTGTGATTCCCCCGCTCGTGTACATGTCCTCGCACTATCCAGGTGAACATAAATAGCAGCGTAGCCGCAGTTACTTGGGTAGTACCCAGGGGTCGGGTGGGGTTGTATGTACTCAGGCAGCTAACCCACACGGCTATGTTTAGAGTTTAGAGCACTAGTGCAAGCGGCACTGGCTTGTGTCTGGGAAGAGCCGGCCCAGCCATGGAGACATACCCTTCCTCACGTTCTCTACTCTGCTGAGGGCGGGGAAGGCTGTTAAAACGAAACCCCAACTGGTAGAATCGGTTGCAACACAAGGAATTGTCATTTCAGGTCTGGAGCAGTACCAAAAGGTCAAAGTCTTTTGTGAGGTGAAACGGCTTTAGCCACCTCCAATTTCCCAGCGCTCCTCTCCTCAGAAGGAAAAGAATAAGGCCACACCATCACGTACAATGAGTTCAATACAGACCAATGAAACGGTCGATGAACACACTTTGGTCCGAAATACCAGCAAGCACCCTAACAGGGCCACTATGGCCAAGATGTTTTTAATATTTCTGCTATAACTCACTATTTTTAAGGGTTTCTAATGCAGGGGAAAAGACTTACTCTGGGCTAAAACTTGGAATCCAAAGTCTCAGCCCAAGAAGGTTTGTGTAATGTAGCGGTTATCATGTTCAACTCACACGCAAAAGAGCCCTGGCTCAAAACTGGGCAGAACCAGGCTGGAAATAAGGCATGCCTTTTTTAAGAGTGAGAGTAATTAACCACTGGAACAATGGACCCAGGGTCATGGTGGAGTCGCCATCAGGGACAATTTTTACATCAAGACTGGATATTTTTCTAAGTGATCTGCTCTAGGAATTATTTTGGGGCAGTTCTACAGCCTCTATTATCCAGGAGGTCAGACTAGATGATCATAGTGGTCCCTTCTGGCCTTGCAATCTATGAATCTGTGAAAAACAGCCACTCTCCTTTGTGATGGTATCTGATCTGCTGAGTAAAGCACAGTGGAGCCTGGTCCCTGTTAGGCTGCTTCTGGGAAACATACAAAAAAAAGTGAGCGTTGATGGAATCGGTGCTATCCTACGTAGCTCTCTTCCCTATATATTCCAGCAATGGCCCAGCATGGGGCTAACGTATGCTGTGTGTTACTTTTTCAGGTCAGATATAAAACGAAGACCATAAGCACTCATGGTCATAAAACAGCATCATGTAAGGGCAGAGATGAAGAGCCCTGTGATCCTGGCAACATCCAAACTCCAGCAATGTCTATACTCTGGCCTACTTACTGTATTTTACTTCTTCATTTCCCCTTTACAGAATTCCTCAAACATCAGTAATGTCTATTTTGAAAAATGCCCTTGCTATATACCTACAGGACGATATTTAAAAGGGATGCCGGTTGGTTAAAACAAAACCGATTCCTTACCTATGTTATTACACAGAGTGATTCACAATGAAGAATCAGACTCTTCCTCACTGCCCCGGACCTAACCCTGTGCAGTAAGTTCGCAGGAGGGCGCCCGTCCTGACTGAACATCTTCAATCATCACTGGGAGTAGGAAGCGTTCAGCACTTTGCAACATAGGGACTATTGTGCTTTTGGTACTGCACAGGGTCTCGGCTCAGGGTGGGTTGTTCCATATGGTGCACCAGGCACGCCATATACTCCGGCACAACAGGGGACCAGCTAAAGAGGGAGTCTGAGCTTTTAAGTCGAATCTCTTTGCTTTTGTTTTGTTTTGTGTCACAATCTGAAACAGTTAGCATACTTTTTGTGTTTCTCATTAATGGGAGCATGTTTTCAAAAGGATTATATAATAATGCATATTTATGAGACAACTGTGGATCAAGAATACTGATATTTAAAAGATGCAATTATCTTTAAAAAGTTTGGCTTTGTTTTCATGCTAATGAATACAACAGTTTTAAGCAAGCTAATTGGCTTGCCAGTTATTTGGTGAAGATTGTCTGCTCATTACAACTCCTAGATTTTTCTTATAAGCAAATTTAAAAGGAGACAGTTCACTCTAGGTTAAAGTATTTTAGCCTTCAAGGGATACAGTTTGAGTTTGTTGCACCCACACAATAAAAATAGTGCTTCCTGAAATTCTGGTGGCATCAGTTCTTCATTAGACAAAATATCTTTTTTATTTCCATTGGAAATCTATGAATGTTAGATTAAAAAGGGCAGGGGAAGGGGAGAGGAGCACTTAGAGGAATCACTCACCACAAAAGATAAAGCAGAACAAAGTTTTATTCTGAAATGCAGGCTTATTAATTAATATTGTGAATTCAACCAGAAACCAAAGTATTCCTGAGATACGCTTAGTTTCAGTTAAATGAGTACTACAGGTTAATGGAGGAGGGCATATTCCTCTTACATGATCTGCAGCCGTCGGCAGGCTAGACATCACATAACATAAGGCATCTCTCTATCCGAATTGGCCTCATCAGCAGAAATCCAGCAAGGCCAAAGGAATGGAGAGAGAGTTTTCTGGGGTGAAAATTTCACGTGCATGAGTCTGTCGTCTCTTGTGATGGTCTATCCACCTGACAGAGGACCAGAACATGGGTCTTCAGTGCCACACAGCAATGTGTTTAAGTTGATCATTAATATGAATCATTAATTAAGACATGAATTAATTCATTGGCATGGAAGCCTCAGACCAACAGTTACCCCTCAAGCTGACTAAAGACACCCGCCCGTTTTTGCCCCATTTATTCCATCTTACGATACTTATCCTTTAAATAACATTTTACATGTTCAAACATTAACGGACCTTACAACTCTCACAAATAGAGTTGCCTCCATTGAACACAGAACTGAGGAACGTAGAAGAAGTGATTTGTTCAAGGCTACACAAGAAATCAGTGTCAGAGCCAGGATTAGAACTCACGACATCCGACTTGGTAGCTGTTCCTCGAGGAACCATACTCTCTCTCCCATTTACAATGTGATCAGGAGTACAGCTGATTCCAGCCTTCCTCTTGGCCTTTTCAAATCGAGGACACATGCAATTTTGCAAGCATAATTTTGAGAAGCCCGTATACTAAAACTTGACTCCACAGGTGCTGAGCCAGTGTACGTCTGTGGAGTCATGTACCTGCCGATCCAAAGGTTTGTCTACACCATCTTGCTGTTCTCCCTCTCCCTCACCTAAACTCCCTCTGGTGTTCTCAGTCATATACTGCCTCATCTCTCTATTCAATTAACTGTCAACACGCCATCAAAGTCAGGCTACGTAGAGCTCTCAGAGCGTGAGCTAAATAGTTCTTTTGGCTGATCTGTTTGGAAGCACAACTGGCTTGAGCTTTATCCGTGCAGATTTGATTATTTAAGAGAATTATTTTATCGAGTAATTATGTTCAGCTGAACTAGGATTCATGAAACAATGCCGTCCTGATGACAGAAACAAATACATTATTAATTTTATAATCCTTAGCTATTTCATTCAATTTGCAATATCAATAGGAGGGGTTTGTGGCAGGAGCACAAACAAGCATTTTCAGGCGTAGCTGAGAGAACAAGCGCTATTGAGGTCACCAGGTACTTGTCTATGCAATATGGAGCACAGGACAGGCAGGATGACCTATTGGAGCAAAATTTGCCAAGTAGGCTTCAAACAGGTACTCGGAAACATTGCAAGCACCCCGTTTTTATGATCAAAAATCTGCCTTTGCACATGCAAATAAGCACTTTCTCGCTGAGTTACCTGTCTAGGTGCATGAGGGCTCTACTGAGCCAAACACACACCTGTGTGCACACACACTGGTGAGAAGTTTAGTGTGGATTAGAAGGATCGGTGACACCGAAATGGAAAACACTGTGGTAGGAGGAGGATTGAGAGAGACAGGGAAGAGGTTCCTATGGAAGGTGTTGCAGAGCTGCTCTTCCCTAGTGGGTGTGTAATATTTTCCTCTCAGCCTGCATCGATGTGGTTCCACAGGTTCTCTCTAGAAAGAGAGCAACCAGAATTAAACAACATGAAGAGCTCTAGGGCTGGGCAAGCAACCAAATACATTTGGTAATTAGGAAAATAGTGTTCTTTCAGAAGAACCGGGATTTCCCATAATCCCAGGGGACCCCTGGAACAATTCAAGGGCTAGCAAGCAAGCGATGACAGCACGTTGCAGACCAGAATCTGGCAGGAGACTCTCTACAGGAAGAGCACACGGTAGATCAGTGGTTCTCAACCTATTTACCATTGTGGGCCACATATGCAGCTCTCTATGCGTTATGCGGGACACATCCACACAATATGCATGGCCCTGAGAATGTTGCACGGGCCGCAGCTGTGTGCTGATTGGGCGGTGGGTTGAGAACCACGGCAGTAACTCATTGCTTGGCCTGCTTACATAGGTCAGTTGTGATGGGGTGGGTCTGTGTTGCTGAGACTGTTCCCCTGAACACTGGACTCTGGCCACCTGCGCACGTCACATACGCTACCCAATTGCCACCCGGCAAAGACGACTTCCAGCCTCCAACCCAGCCCAGACTGCTGGTAGCGCCGCCCTACCGCTGCAGGACACCGCGGCCCATTCCCAATCCCGTGGGACACCCATTCCCCGCTTTTCGTCCGCTACACTGCGGCTCTGGACTGAAGTAAAAGCGTGCATCGTGCAGCCCTGACGTTCACACGGAGAACAGAGATGGAGGGCGCCTCAAAACAGGGCAGTGTGGCATCCGATGGGGCTGAGAAAAGTGACCGCAAAACCCCAGTAAGTATTCCAGCCATCTCATGACATCGCTTACCACCTGTGAAGCGCAACACAGTACAAGTACCCAGTCTCCTGGCCTGGATAGCAGGTTTAATTTATGGGGGATTGAGAACTTCCAAGTTGTAGCAATGCAGAAATATAAAGAATACCAGAGAGATTTTGCATTAGGCTAACTTTCCTATTACAGTGGATTAATGGAGAGAAATTGGCAGCAACAGCAGCAATTAGAAAACATATAGAATTGCTCAATCCTCAGAGGTGGGAAAAAGCAACACACTACCCATTACAGACCCTTTTCAGTGAATGCAAAACAGTTATTGCCTAGCCACGGAAGGTCAAGAATCCCACTTCTGTGCCCAGTCAAGCTTTTTCAGCAGGAAAAAACAGTCACCCATGGAGGACTCCTTGAGTTGGAACAGATGTCATTTTAATACTTCTTCCCTCCTCCATGAAATGGCAACCCTGATTCACCAGAGTGAAAAACTTACCCTCAGCAAATCGTGATTATCAAAGTCATTCCAACCCTGAGCATCTCATCACCCAGAGGCAAGAAAACTCAGAATGGGCTGCCCTTGCAAAGCTCTTGAATGGGAAATCAAGTCACTCCAAATACTGGGCAAATGTTTTGAACCTGAATGTATAGTTAGGCCACTATATCCATGTGTAGGCATTATAAAAATCAGGTGCCTTGCATTAAATGGTGCTGGGCATTCATAGCTTCTGTTGAAGTCAGTGGATTTCCATCCCCAAATTTAGGCCCTCAGGCCTCAAAATCCTGGCCATAGACACTGGAATATTTGATTTAAATGGACTGCCTTCTATTGGAGACAAAGAGGGGGCATTGTGCAAGCATCACGGAGGGGTAATAGTCTAGGAAGAGATTTGGGAGCTTCCCAAAGCTGTTACTCTAGGATGGTTTTCCCTAGGACTGATCCTCTAGAGCCTCAGGAAGATGTTGGCTGACTTTATGACAAGATGGGCCTCAGAGACCCAGGCATCAAACAAGATGGACTATCCAAATAAGTCACGGGACTCCGAGCAGGGAAGCTACAGTGCCCAGACAGAGCGCTTTGCACTGGGGGAGGGCTCATTGATGAGCAGTTGCCGTTGGGCCCATGAGTAGCTGTGAGAGATGCAAACGCTCAACTTCCTCCTATAAATCAGGAGGAAAAAGTTTGCTCAATGGGAGCCCACTTCCCCCAAGCATTTGTACAACAAAATTAGCTTCCTAAGCAACAGTCATACCCGTTGGATTTTGAAACCTGTCATTTCAAATTAAATTCCAGACTAATTCAGGATGCCACACGGGGTAGGAAATGCTGCTGTGTTTATTCTTAGTTTTAGCTAATGATGGCACAATTCTTTGTTATGTTAAGTCATTTCAAACTATCATGTTTGATTGCACGAGCCCTTTCAAATTTATAGTTCATAAGAAAGGAGCGAATCCAGTAGCCAATATGTACTTCAGAAGTATGTCTCTAGTGCTGTAATACAATGTTTATGGCTGATTTTAATTACTACAAGAAAACTTACATTTCTTCTTTTGTGCTAATCTTACTAGAATATGAATAAAGATTAATTGAAACCCACATTTTTTAAATAATCTCAGCTGGTCCCAGTTCCCATCATGTGAAAGACACTAGAAAGATTGTAAATGTAACTCCTCCTCCTGTGGGTTATCAGCTACAGGATTAACTTCTAGTGAACCAACCTACACACGTTTCTTATGTCCTTTTCTGTCTGGCATGACCAACTGCTATCGGTGTGTCAAAGAGATGGTCTGTGTCTTTTTGCAGGAGTCAAAAATATTTTATGACGTAGAAAATAGAACAGCAACGGGAGCTACTGCTCAAGGTCTTGTGCATTCTACAACATTCAAAGGAAAAGGAAGACCAGCACCCTCTCCCAGAAACAGAACTTTGAGTCCAAATCCCTCTGAATTTCTAGGGAAAGAGGGACTGTTTGGGTTTGAATCCTCCAGATCTAAATCTACTCCTTATGGCTTTTGTTTCAGGATGCGTGCAAAACTGGAAGGCGCTAATGTTCTGTTAGCAGCTTGAATGCCACAAAAATGTCTGAAGAGCAGCTGGTCTCATAAGATTTTCAACTGAGATGGTGCAAATTTGGTTAGAGCAGCTCCTCCTTTTAACAGTGAGGATAATTAACCATCAGAACAACCTAGGGATTCTCCTTCACCTGCAGTCTTTAAATCAAGACACACTCCAGTTCAACAGTATGGGCTTGAGGCAAGTAGTGGGTGAGATTCTATGGTCTTTGTTAGGTAAGAGATCAGACTAGATTATGATATTGTTCCTTTCTGGAATTAACATTTATTAATTGAAGTGTCTGAATCCTAGGACATTCCAAATATTTGAGGCTCAAATTTTCTGACAACAGTTTGCAACTTGAATCAGAGCACACGCTCTGGCCCTCATCCTGAGCCATAACTTAAACCAAATACGGATCCAAATGGCATCATGTCATGCCATCGCTAACTAGGCTTTACTGTATATACAGTGGGATGCTACATGAGGTGTTGACATAGGTGTTGGTTTTGCAATTGGAACAGAGCAGCCAGGTTCCAAGCAGATACAACTGCCGGCCGCGCAGATCCAGCTGCCGATTCTGAGCCTTAAACTGGAGGGAAGACGGACTCATTTATGATGGGATAATTGAAAAGTTGTGAAATTGAGTAAGAGCCCAATTCCTACATTTAGCGCAGCTGAAGCACTGGCTGCTGGGGATACGAGACTCATCGTGAAGACTCTGGAATGTTAACATATGTTAAATCACTTCCAGTGGTTTTCATCGGCTTGTAGTCTGTGGTCACACACACACACACACACACACACACACACACACACACACACACGTTCTCAATGCACTGTCATTTTTCATTTAAGTTAAGGCATAACCACCATGTCTCTTTCTACAAATATTTACACAGTTTGAATTGGGCTTGGATGGCAGAAAGGTACAAATGATATAAGTTTTAAAGAGGGGAGCCCAACACAACTATGCAGAATATACAGACATTTCTCCAATGGGAAGCCAACCCAGTGTGAGTGACTAATCTTATCCTCATGCTGAATATTTCAAAATGGGTGCTCAAATTCATTCTGGGTAAGTGGACCACATACTAGCCAGTAGCGCAGCCAGGTCCAGAGCTCAGGGGGAGCGGCGCTATAAAAAGGCGCCTCCCCCTGTACTCACCCAGCAGCGCTCCAGGTCTTCGGCGGCGGGTCCTCACTCACTCCGGGTTTTCACTGGTACCCGCCGCCGAAATGCCGCCAAAGACCCAGAGCGCCGCCGGGTGAATGCAAGAAGCAGCGCTTAAAAAGAAGCGGCGCCTTTTTTTAGTGCTGCTAAAAAAAGGCGCTGCTTCCGCTCACAGGGGGAGCGGCCGCTCCCCCTGCTCCCCCCCTGGCTACGCTACTGATACTAGCCTATTAACATAACCACTGCTCTCGCGGTCTGTGCTACTGCTTCCTCACATTTGGCACAGGTCAACCTAACATAACACGAAGATCAATGGAACGTGAAATCTTTGAATAATTTTTTTTAAAAGGACAGAAAAAATAAAGTGACAGAGTCCTGTGGCACCTTATAGACCAGAGCCGTAACTAGGAATTTCTGCGCCCGAGGCAGGGGTGCAGAAAGTCCTAGTCCTCCCCTCCGCCGAATTTCCGCCGAAGCCGGGGGACCGGCGGACTTCCTGCAGGCAAGCGGAAGCGGCTTCGGCGGCAGTTCGGCGGAGGGTATTTTTAGCAGCCGCCAAAGCCGCTTCCGCTTACCTGCCGGAGGTCCACCGGTGTGTCTGCAGAGGGCCCCCTCCGCCGAATTGCCGCCGAAGCCGGGACCGGCGGACCTCCCGCAAGTAAGCAGAAGCGGCTTCGGTGGCAGGGCGGAAGTGCTGCTAAAAACACCCTCCGCCGAACTGCCGTCGAAGCCGCTTCCGCTTACCTGCGGGAGGTCCGCCGGTCCCCCGGCTTCGGCGGCAATTCGGCAGAGGGGGCCCTCTGCAGACACACCGGCGGACCTCCCACAGGTAAGCGGGGGCAGCTTCGGCGCTGGGGGAGGAGGGCACCCCTGGCAGCAGGCTTTTACGCCCCTGCCAGCAGTACGCCCTGAGGCAAGTGCCTCAGTGGCCTCACCCTCGTTACTGCCCTGTTATAGACTAACAGACGTATTGGAGCATAAGCTTTTGAGCTTATGCTCCAATACGTCTGTTAGTCTATAAGGTGTCACAGGACTCTTTGTCGCTTCTACAGATCCAGACTAACACGGCTACCCCTCTGATACTAGAAAAAATAAAGTCAGAATTTGCTTCTGCTCCGATGTAGGGAAAGCTGTACTTAGTGTAGCTTGGTAGAGTAATATCAAAGGACCAAGAGCTTTGCTAAATCCATTGATTGATACCGAACTCTAGTCTCAAAGTCCTTCCAAGACACAAATCCCACACTCACTAGAAAATAAAAGTGGAAACAACTGATTATTGCCAGATACGCTGTTTTTCACAACCATGTCTCTAAATCCAATTAAGATACAATTTGAGGTTCGATCAGTTACATCAAATGACCCCATAGATTACATATTTAGAGACCAAATCTTTGCTCGGTACCTATGAATTTAAGTGGCAGAACCACTATTTAAAAAATGATTATAGAACCTTGAATTACATATTAATCTGATTTTCCAGAAGGTCTCTAGGAAATGTTTTCAATCAAGAAGTACATTTAGACTGTAATAAAATATTACATAAATATTGACATCAGCTCTGGCTTTACTTTAAAAGGAGCCATTTTTTCTCTTTTGCACACTGCCAAAGTAGTTAGCTGGCAAGCTTGTGAAAAAACAAGGTTTGAGAGGCACTTCCCGCCCTCCTGCCCCAGGCACATCCCTCTCTGAGCGATCTGTTTATTTTTCCCATGCCTACCCCAAGAGCTCCATCATTTCCCCTTCCTAAAAGCTTCCATGTGTCTCCACAGCACTCAGTCCCACAGGTGACGGAGAGACACTAACTATTTATATAAATTCAATGGAGGCAGGTAGGGTAGAGAAATGTCTTCAAAGCTGCCGTACATTATTAGATGTGTTGGGTGGGCAGGATGCCAGCTAAATTTAATATGGATCTATATACAAAGAAACTGTCTAGTTATACATAATGAATATTTAATCATGCATAGATCAACCAATTTCACAGAAGTAATTAAAAACAGGCTTTGTTTATTGCTAAAAATTATAGCTACCCTATTGACCTGGTGCTGAAGATCCTTTGCCATATTGAACACGTTACCTGCTGACATTACGTTATTAAATGGGGATTAAGGCTTTTTTCCCCCTCCCCCTTTGCAGATAAGAGCTCTTAAGCTATCTTGTCTGTTTGTGCACAGAAGAGGGAAAAATGGCTCGTGATGAAAATAAAATTCCGTCTGATACGGGAGGGTTAAGAAAACACCATGCCACCCAACAAACACAAGCAACAAATAATGAAGCAATTAAATACCAAACGTGTTATTTTTAAGTCAGTGCAGGCTGGGTATATTTATTATATTTTCCATTACAAGAAACCATCGCCATATCCTCGGAGATACAGTCCAATGGCAAGAAACAGTAATGCAAGGGCATGGTTAACACCAAGGGGCCCTGATTCTGCTCCCACTTACATCAGTGTAATGCCTGTCTATCTAGGGCCTCAATCCTGCCATTGGACCAGTGCAAGAAAACGCTTGCATTCAGGCGCTGATCCAACTGCAGGATTGGGACCGAGGTTTGCACATTCACAACCAGGGCCGGCTCCAGGCACCAGCTTTCCAAGCTGGTGCTTGGGGTGGCATCGAGAATGGGGCAGCAGTTCGAGTCCTGCGGCAGCTCTTCCCGCTGCCGAATTGCCGCCACAGGACTCGGACTGCCGCACCATTCTCACCTGCCACGGCGGCAATTCGGCAGCAGGTCCACCACTCTTCCTGCCGCCAAATTGCCGCGGTGGTGGGCGAGAATGGGGCAGCAGTCCAAGTCCTGCGGCGGCAATTCGGCGGCGGGAAGAGCGGCGGACCTGCCGCCAAAGCGGCGACTGCTTGAGGCGGCAAAATTGTTAGAGCCGCCCCTGCTCACAACCCCGGGGGTAGCGGAGCAATCTACGGAAAGATAAAACGAGTGTGGGGCTCTGCTGCATTCTCTCCTCCCTGCCAACTATTGACCTCATGCTGTGCGAGTGAGAGCCCGAGTGAGAGCACAAACAGGCCCAGTGTCTAGAATGATCTTTTGACACATTCCGTGGTTAGCTGCAGTCTCGTCTCCAGGCATGAGCACAACTGCTGTTAATGTTAGCGCGCATTAACTGAGCAAACCAATGGGAGAAGAGACACCAAAGCAATGAATCATTTCATGTTAGTTATTTATTTATTTATATTAAAATGAGCTCAGAGTGAGGCAAATGAGTTCTGGGCCTACCCGGGGATGTGAGAAAAATAATGAAAAAATGCTGGTGCCAGAGAAGTTAGTCCACATCTCAGCCCTTACCAAAGGCCGTGAGGAGGTTAGAGTCCTGCCAATGTTTCTCATTACATGTTAGCAATTGAACAGAACGAGTCAAATTCTGCAGCCCTTGCTCTAGCAAAATTCCAAGTGACTTCATGAAGAGCTGTGCCTTGGAAAAAGGGAAGATTTGGCTCAGTACCTGCATTCTCTCAAATACCATAAAGCATCATAAAGTACAGATTCTACATGAGTTTGGCAGGATAGCTTTGGGTGATATATTTTATAGCGGACTGGTGGGCTCTATAGCAAGGGTCCTATTTTGAAGTCAGTGATTTTAGAGAGAGGACCAGCATCAACTCAATTAGCTCTACAAGGTAGGTGTTAGCCCTAAAATTAGATACATTTTGAGTATTAGTTTTAATTTCAATGGAAGCAGTTTGGTTTGGTTTGGATTTTTTTAAGACAAGAAACATTCCCTGTAGAGTTTGCCATATCAGTTAAGAAACCAAGAAGAATTAAGAACTGAGAGTGAAAGTGACTAGAAACAAAAACAGAATGGCCTTCATTGACTTTGGTTGTCTACGCTGAGAAAAAGAAGAAGAAAAAGCTGCAGCAGCAAACAAACATCGAGGAATGAATAGTAAATGAGATTTTTAAAATTCCTTTAGCCTTAAAAACGCCCCCAAAAATCGACATAAGGAAATTTGTTTGGAACGGTTTGTGGCCTGATTCACCACTATCCTGTCCCTTCAGGAGTCCCATACACCTGAGCAAACTGGCTACAAGATGCTACCAGGTCTGAATGTTACCATTTTACACCTGCTTTCCACAGGTGTAAACAACAGCACAAAGTGCCAGCCAGACCTGATGATTTTTAAGTTGACAGTGTCCATTTAAACTGTTATTGTTTGTGTGATGGCAGTACCTCAAGGCCTCTGCTGAAATCCAAGCACCATTATGCTAGACACTGTACACAAACACGCAGTAAGAGACATTAGCTGCCCTCAAGCGCTCACAATCTAAGTGAGGTCTTCGGGGCAGAGACAGTCCTTTTGCACAATGGGCTCCTTGTCTATGCCTAATACAAATAATAGGCAAGACAGACAAAGGGTCGGAGGGGAAACAAGGTAACAGACCAGGTCAACCCCACAGCTCTGGTCTGGTGAAGCTCAATCCAGTGCCCTAATCCATTGGACTACACCGGCCTCTCCGGCAGTACAACATTGTTTAACAGCTACATTTAGAATCTGTAGTTCAATTTTTTATAACAATAAACCACTGCCATTGTTTGAAGTTCAAGAGAGTTCATGGGAAAGCTCTAGGTGATGACACTTATAAACACTAAGAGCTAAAAAAAGAGAGAAAAATAGCAACGTGGACAAAGAATTTGAATCGCGCAGATTTTAATAAAAAGTTGAAACACTCACCAAGGGTTGTTCAGTTTAAGTATTAAGAAAATTCATATACTTTACTAGCTCCAGTTTTCCTATGGGACACTTAAAGGTATCCCCACCTATTCCATAGCTATACCTACAGATATAGTTAAATGTTCATTTTGTTCTCTATCTAGCTGATATCTGTCACAACATTAAATATGGCTCATGGCATACAGCAGTGCAACTGATCTAGAATGCGTTCCCAATAAATCCTTTTGGTGTGTTAGACTAAATATTTAACAGCATTGTCAAATAAAAGGGTAATATCATGCCTAAACCGGGATTGGTCACAGTTTGCTGCACTCTTAATTGGTTTGCTGCTTTCCTACAGCCAACCCATAGAAAGAAAAATAATTTCCTAATGAAAAAGTGCTGCGTTAGTCAAGATTTCTCCCTTCGGTTAAGGTGAGCAGTAGGTCAGCTCAGAAAATGAGGCAGATTCAAATTCCAAACCCACTGGCAAGCACCAATGCTATGCAAATACAGTCATGATAAATGTGAGAGGCTGTTTGGGTAGCAAGGACTTGCTGAGAATCATTTGTTTGGCTTTTTTAACTAGCTAGCGGTAACTGCAAAAACATATCTATTCATAGATTCATAGAGTTTAAGTCCAGAAGATCATCTAGTCTGACCTTCTGTACATCACAGGCCACTACGTTTCAGCCAGTGACCCCCATACTGAGCCCAACGGCTTGTCTAACTAAAGCATCATTTGTTTTTTGGCTAGAACATATCCTTCCAGAAAGGCATCCAGTTTTGATCTGAAGACATCAAAAGATGGAGAAACCATCACTTCCTTTAGTAGTTTGTTCCAATAGTTTATCATCCTCACTGGTAAAAATATGTACCTTATAATGTTGAAAACATATTGATCATGGTGCATAGATTGCTTTCCATATGGCAGGATGGCTACTGCGACACACAAACACTGCATGCAAGGTTCGTATTTTTGGAAGGGGTATTTTTTAAAATTATGAAATTACGGTATAGCATCTTGGCAGTACGGGTACTTTATGAAGTTTGCATTATACATTGTCCGCAGCCCAGATTTTGAGTTCTCTTAGTGGACTAGGCGCCAGGACTCAAGTTCTAGTTTTGACTCTTGTCTCTGACTTGCTGTGTAACTTAAGACAAGTCACTTTTTTGTGGCTTATTTTCTCCATATGTAACAGGTACAAAAATACCTCTCTCACAAGGCTGTTGAGAGGTTTAATTATTATTTATAAAGTGCTGTGATAGCCACAGATGAGAGGTACTTTGTAAGTGCATAGCGGATAGTGCTATTATTTTTAGCTTTTCTCCGGATCACTTTCTGCCCCAGACAGTCTACACACTACTCCCCTCTTACACTTCATGGAGGATGGGTCCATCAATGGCTATTAGCCAGGATAGGCAGACACGCAACCCCATGTTCTGGCTGTTCTGATTGCCAGAAGCTGGTACTGAACGACAGGGGATGGATCACTCAATGTTTGCCAGGTCTGTTCATTCTCTCTAAAGCAGTGGTTCTCAACCAGGGGTCCAGGGCCCCCTGGGGGGCCACAAGCAGGTTTCGGAGGGTCCACCCAGCAGGGTCAGTGTTAGACTCGCTGGAGCCCAGGGCAGAAAGCTGACGTCCCACCGCATAGGGCTGAATCCCAGGGCCTTGAGCCCTTCCACCTGGGACTGAAGCTGGAACCTGAGTAACTTTTAGCTTCCTGGGGGCCCCTGTGGCATGGAGCCCCCAGCAATTGCACTGCTTGCTACCCCCTAATGCAGGTCCTGGCTTTTATATGCAGAAAACTAGTTGTGGCACAGGTGGGCCGTGGAGTTTTATAGCATGGTGGCGGGGCCTCAAAGAAAAAGGTTGAGAACCCCTGCTCTAAAGCACCTGTCATCGGCCACTGTCGGAAGACAGGATACTGGGCTAGATGGACCATTGGTCTGACCCAGTCTGGCCATTCTTACATTTCTGTTTTCTCTTTGCCATTCTGCCAGTCATAACGCACGACTTGGTTCACCTATGGCCATTGGTCTATTTACCACTAGTTTCATCCTCTCTTTATTTGTAACTGGCATATAAATGACCACAGGTTTACTACAGAAGTGAGTATCTCAGCTCTCCAGCAGACTGCATTTCCATATATGCGCTGGAGGAATTTACTTCTGATGAATTCACATGAAATATTGGCTCAGAGGCATGCAGGTAAAGGAGACTGTTCTCCAGCAGAATTACTAAAAGCTTTAAACCTAAACAAAAACACTATTAGAGGTCCCTTATGCCCACTAAACTCATTTAGTCCTTTCAGTTTAGGAAAGTAATTATTCTAACTATTGTAAGCAATATTAATAGAATCCCTGGGCATTGTCATCTTAGAAACGCCACATTTCCTACAAACCAGAGAAAAAGTGAACCATGTTCATTTTAATTGAATTGTGTGGACAGTGCTAGATCCAATTAGACTAAGGGTGTTTCAACCACAAGCCCCTTCTTTCTAATAACTGAACTCACATGCTCCTATCCCTACCTTCCAACCCTTCTGTTATGCTACAGAATCGAGCCTAAAAACTGCAGTTCCACCACTGATGGTGGAAGCAAACGCCAAAATGAGAAATAGCAATTGCCTACTAGTAGCATGGCAGATCCGGGGCAACCTTGCAATTCCAGCTCCTGCCCTCAGACTTCAGCTACTTTGTGTAGATTATGTGTTGGTTGTCCAGTGCACTTTACCCTGTGCCATATAATACACAGTGCAGCTTGGGGGCGGAAGGGGAAAGGAGAGAGATAACAGAGTTGGCATTGCACTATGTAGCAACCTGCTGTGGATTAAGAAGGGACTCAGGGGATCCAACCCCAAACGCTATCCTGGGAGAGGCGTACCGACCTGTGACAGATACCTGAGAGGTGCGATTCCCTCCCCCCCCTTTTCTTACACACACTTTGGCAATATACCCTCAGTTTTCAGTGCAGAAATGGCAGACATCCTCACATGAACATTAAACTAACTGCACATGCTGACATATTTAGCCTTTTGCATTATTTTCACGAAGTGCCGGCTGTATAATTATCAGGTAAAGAGTGTCAGGAGGGGACCTGTAATATAAAGGCGGGAGGTTGCATGTAGCGGTACTGAAGATTACCCTTTGACACAGTAATTTTCATTTTAGCAGTGGCAGAATAATAGTGCTGCCAGGCATGGAGACATGCCATTCACTGAGTGATGTGCAACTGACAACCGCCGCTGACCCAAATTCAGGCCTGGTGGGTGTAATTCCAATGAGGTTAATGGAGTTACACCAGCTGTTAGTTTGGCCTGCGCAGTCTATTCCCAAGTATGTGAGCATTCCCTGGCATTTCGCCAACAATTATTAGAGGACAAGTGTCTACAGAGAGACTCTATTAAAGTCTCGACTCTTAACACTCGGTGTCTAGTTATTTGCAATAGTCACCATGCTGTGCCTTAAAGTACCGTAACAAAACAGAGCCTGTACCCATGCTGTGCACTGTCACCTCCACAGGTTGAAAGCCACACAACTAACGAGGGGCTGAGCCCTGGGCCCACATGTACAGCCCAATTATAGGCCCAGAGTCGGATACTCTACCTTGCTCTGAGCAGCACCTTACTCCATGAATAGCTCCAGTGATGCCAGTGGACACACGAGTTTTGGCATAAGCCACTATTCAGCCTGGCCAAGGCCATCGTATTCCGGCCCTGCAATGCCGCTCTGTACAGGAACTGTCGGGGGGCACTGCAGGACTGACTCGACACCCCACAAGCTAGAAGCAAACGGCAGGATACCCACCCAGCCAGGTACAAACTAACTACTGCTGGCTTAGGAGAGGAGACGTGTGCGTGACCCACTGCCCAGCCTCCTACAGGGTTACCCAGTGTCCGGTATTCAACCGGAAAGTCTGGTCGAAAAGGGGACCTGGCAGCGTCCAGTCAAATGTACTGACCGGACACCAGAAGTCCAGTTACCAGGGTGGGGCGGCACTGGGTCATCCACCCGCGTCAGCCCTTGCTCAGCCGGGACCGCCTGTTACCTACAGCTCATGGGCAGGCAGGCAGCAGGCTGCAGATCCTATCCCAGCCCCGAAGCAGAGAGAGCCCAGCTGTGGGGAGGGAGGTGGAGAGGATCAAGCAACGAGGAAGGGGGAGGGAAAAGGGAAGTGAGCAGGGGCAGGACTTGGGAGAAAGAGGCGGGGCAGGGCCCAGTGGGAAGAGGCAGGGCCAGTTTTCAAAAATTAGAAAATTGGGAACCCTGCTTGCCATGGAACTGTGGCTGTATGAAAGCCCACTGACCAGGCTTCTGGCATTCCCAACCCACCACCACTTCTGCCCTGGAAATGAGCTGCGAGGTGCGTCTCCAGCATACGGGCTGCTCAGAGTCCTCAGCACAGGGTCTGCGGTGCCTTGATCTCGTACTCTATGCAGTCGATCCATCACAATTAGATGCTCTTCGTTCTCCTGAGAGTGGGAGAGGCACCACAGGATTTACCACACTAACCCCCAGCCTCCGAATGCTAGAGCTGGTTGGGAATTTTTTGACAGTGGTTTTTCAGGTTAGTTTGTTTCTTTTTGAAGGCCAATTTGTCAAAACCAAAGCTTTTCACAGGAAAAGGTCAGTTTTGACAACTTTTTTTTTTTTTTAAACTCAAAAATTTTTAATTGTCGTTTCAAACTGATCAAGAATGAAACATTCCAATTTTCTGGTTCAAAGTGACTTTTTGTTTTGAAATTTAAGATCATGACAGAAAAAATGGTTGAAATCAAATGTTTCGATTAGCCCAAACTGAAATTTTGTCCGCATTCTCCATTTCTGAACATTTAAAGATTCCGTGGTTTTGTCCTGATTCATTACCAGAAAATCTTTTGGTATTTCAAAAATGTTCATGTTAAAGGAAAACCATTTCCCATCCAGCTCTACTAAATGCTTCCTACAGTGGATCAAAGCAATTACCACAGTATGTCAGACCAATAGTCCAATAATTCCCCAGTTCCTTCCCCAGAGTGGGAAGTAGCAGATGCTTCAAAGAAAGGTGCAAGAAACTTCATAAGTGGTCAAGTATAAAATAACCTGCCCAATGGTAAAGTTCCTTCCTGACCTCAGGTAGGTAGGTGTATATTTATGCCCTGAAGCATGAAGAGACGTTGATGGCATCTAGACATCACTAAGGTCAAATGGACTATGCTGGGTCTTGAAAAGCAACAATTCAGGGCTAAAACTACACTGATCCTGTACATAGTTATCTTGTATATTCTGTATGTTAACATTAGCTAATCTGCACATATGAAAGGAAACTCAAATCACAGAATGTAATTAAGATATGAATTCTGATTTACAGGCAAGGAGGAGGGAAATAATACATGGCCTTTCAAGGTCAAAAAACAAACCCAGACAAAAGTATTATCTCCAGCGTTGCACAGCTGATTGCATCATCTGCATATGAAATGAAATATAATTAATATTTGTCATGCATAGTCTGTTGCAGAGCCCCCACCCCCCGCTTCATTAATCTGTTAGTGACATCCACAGAGTTGCATATGGTAATAAAATACCGAGAACCATCTCCAGTGATCTGAATTGGAGATAAATCTATTCTCTTGTCAGCAAGCCTAGAAGGCAGAAACTGTAACTTCCCCAGCAGTCAGCGACCTAGCTTGCAACAATTTGCTTAATTAGGAGAAAACAATATTTTTCACTAAATTGGGTGACTAATGTTTATCATTATAATCTGCCAAGGAGGTAGATTTGCCCTTCTCCAATGTGCCAGGAAGACAGCTGAATGTTATATTTACCTAGAAAGGGTCCCACGGCCCTATGTTAAAGAGGATGAGAGACAGATTATACCTTCATGTTAATGGATGATGATTCTCTTACTGCATGCCTGGGAGGCCTCTTAGGTCTTACTTCCCTAAGACATAAAACAATTATTTGTCCCAGGTATATTTTTCATCAACCCCATAAAAACTTCCAGATGATGTTAATGGAGGATAAGTTTATCTCCAATGGGTCCCAGGCAAGCGGATATGAAGGATGTGCCAAGTACCAATTAAACAATAAGACATAACACGGTATGTGTTAGAGTGCAGTCATGACACACCTAGTTGAGCAAGAGCGATTGCACTGGTGATTAGAAAGGATTTTTTTAAATCAGTTTCATTCTGAAGATAGGTTTGGTTTTGTTGTTGCTGGGGAGGCAGGGCGGGCCCTTTGGGATACACAGAAGGGCCCCATTGACTCTAGTTCTGTGCATTTAAAATCTGCTCAGAGAAGCATCAAAGAAAGAAAATCATCAGTGGAGACCTGGCTTCCTGCATCTCACTCAGGTTGGGCCACACAGTCCAAACACAGAGACTTGGTGTCTGGGCCGCAGCACCATTGCACAACCCTTAACACCACAAGCCCAGTTGTGTGTGGTACCTGGGAGCCCTTTGGCTTTGAGGAGCTGTGTCCAGCGGCTGATTAACATGACTCAGAAACAATGCTGTCAAAACAAAGCAGTATTCATTCCGTTCTCCACAGGTAGCACAAAGGGTTAAACACCAACAGGCCTCTGTGCCTGGGTCTGTCTTACACCTTCCTCTCTGCAGGCCAGCTTTCGTAAGCTCCCCAGAGCCCAGTGAACCCCCAGCTCTGGCTGGGAGAAGCAGGCTGGCCTGCTCCTTAGCCTTCTGCATGTCCTCTCGCCAAGCGGGCAGCTTTTGCTGACGCCCTAGGCAGCCTCTCTCAGCTCACCGGGCCCCCCTCCCCTTTTCTAGGTCCAGGGTCCTGTAATGGCTAAGAGTGTGTCTACACAGCCTGCGCTGATAGAGTTGGACTAAAGGGACTTGCACTAGTGCTCTAAAAATGGATGGGGGGAAAAAAAACAGCCCCCCATCCCCCCATCTCTAGGCTTCAGAGGCCGAGCTCCAACCCGAGCCACAACTTCAAAGCGCTGTCTACACAGCTATTTTTTAGAGCGCTAGCACAATCCCCGCTAGCCCGAATCTGTCCACCCAGGCTGGGAGGTTGGCTGCTGCGGACTGTGTGTGTAGACTTGTCCTGAGTGTTCCCTTTGGTCTCTCTTCTCAGCCTTGGCTAACTGCTCTGTCGGGCCTCTTCACAGCTATAATCCTGGCTATTGCATTGGAGTGTTCGTGGGGATGCTCCTTATCTAGGCCATGGTTTTAGCTCACCTGCTGGATTCCTTTAACAGCCCTTTTGATCCAAGGTCTGATCTACCCCAGGAAATTAGGAGAGTTTAACTACATCCGTCCAGGGTGTGAAAAATCCACACCCCTGAGCGACATCGTTAAACTGACCTAAGTCCCTGTGTAGACAGTGCTAGGTGAGTGGAAGAATTCCACAAATAAATACATAATAAGCAGCAAAAGGCCTTCATCAAGGACCCTTTAGCCTTCCAATGCCTTAATGGGATTTGTAGAAATTCACTAGGTTCAAAGGTCTGTTTCAACCACGCCCCTGGCAGATCACTGAAAACTGAGTGGTGATGGGGGGGTCACATAAGCCCAGCTTCACACTACAGATTTATATCCGTATAACTACGTCGCGCAGGGGTGTGAAAAATCCTGAGCGATGTAGTTAGACCAACCTCACCGCCGGTGTAGATGGCACCTCGACAACAAGAGAGCATCTCCCGTTGACACAGCTACCACCTTTGACGGAGGTGGATTAACTAGGCTGACGGAAGCTTTCCTGTCGGCATTGGAGCATCTTCACTTAAGCACTACAGCGGCACCGATGCAGCGTTTTAAGTGAAAACCTCCCCTACGTACCTAGATGGATTAGATAACTTTTTTGCTTGGTAATTCTTTTGGGGGTATGTTGAAGCTTCTGGCAGTCCCATGGCACGTGCCTATAAGGCACTGATCCCACTGAAGTCTACGGCAAAACTCCTATTTGCTTCAAAAATAGTGCAGGATCAGGTCTATCATTCCCAAAATCAACTGAGCACTTCTATCACTGCGGTACTTACCTGTCGAACTCCATGTGCTCGTGTGTGAGGGTCTGCAGGGGAGCTAGACAAGAAATGCAGCTTTTTCTATAACTCTCTCCCTGGTTTATAACCCATTCTTCTGTGCAACTGGATTTGAAATTCCTTCCTGGGTTATTTTGACTGTTTGGGGAGCCTCATTCTCATTGACACTGAGACCCCTTTCCGTGGCTCTGGCAGTGGAAAGGGACCACAGACAGGGGGTACATGTAATTTAGATTGATTTTAAGGCCCCTTTCACTGCTAGAGCAATGAGAATCAGGCCCAGGAACTCTACTTTCTTGTCCCGGTAGAGAACAAAGCACGCCCAAAGAGCATTGTGCTTGTTTTCCTTTTTAAGAGATTCCAACGGTGACATTTGTTCTGTGATTTGCAGTCCCCGCCCCCCTCCGCCAAGGACCTTCTTTTGAGCATTTTCTCCGTACTAAATCCTGAATTCCTACATAGACTTGCCTTAGCTTGAAGTTCAGCAAAGCTAATTACTATTACTTATATCAAATCAGAGAGCTTTAGAATTCTTTCATCCAATTTCCCCTTGTGCAGTGACTCTATGTTAATTAGCAACTTTACCCCAACCTATATATAAGCCTGAATTTTCCTGGGCTGTGATTTTTCTACCTTATTATTTTTCAATCACACAAACACACACACCAAAAAGTTAACTGGACACCTCACAAAAAATAGTCAAGACAAGATCCCTGCCTAAACAGGAGCTAGAGCACTCAGAGTCCCTGGAGCATTTACCTAACCCAATATCATAGAATCATAGAATCTCAGGGTTGGAAGGGACCTCAGGAGGTCATCTAGTCCAACCCCCTGCTCAAAGTAGGACCAACCCCAACTAAATCATCCCAGCCAGGGCTTTGTCAAGCCTGACCTTAAAAACCTCTAAGGAAGGAGATTCCACCACCTCCCTAGGTAACCCATTCCAGTTCTGCACCACCCTACTAGTGAAAAAGTTTTTCCTAATATCCAACCTAAACCTCCCCCTCTGCAACTTGAGACCAGTAGCTTTAAGAGATTAAAAAAGGCCCTCAAATGGAGGGATTTTAGGCTATGGAATGAAATTCCAGAGAGGACATGGCTTTTCCGGAATCTGGTCATCTTCAGAGCATCCTGAAAGACCCTAAGAAGTGGGGTTTGCCACATCGTATCTCACCTGATTTTCTGAGCCACAGATTTGAATTTTACTCTGATCTTCCCTAAAGCTGACAGGGGCCTATATCTGATGCTCTGGTTCAGACCCACCTCTGAAACATGCGGGGAAATGAGCCACACAAGGGTTTTTTGCTTTCGTAAGGCCCACGTCCATTACATCTTTTCTTTCTCTTCTTATATCTTTTATTAGCCCAACAAAAACATTTGAGGCTTGGAAACCATCACAGCAAATGTATTATGGCAGAGATTTAGGCAGGGGAGACTACCTTTTCCTAGTGTTTACTTTCTAAACGTCGCTTAAAGCCCAGAGAATGAGGTTCAAATCCTTCTGAACTTGTTTTCTAATTTCTCTTCCCTCTACAAGTAAAAAAAACCTGGTATTGCCCCTTTGTTGCCACATCATTTCAGCTTCTTTCAATGTAACTTGCTGTTCCTATATTTATGGCCTCCAACTGACCAGCCCTGTAGTGTTGGAATTACACACATTTCCTCAGGAAAGCTGGTATTTAACCAATTTTCTACAACCTTCTAGCTATCGCGCACCCCCCTGCGCCCCCAGCCTGTTGGTGCTATTTTAATCCAATGGGTGAGGAGCGGGGCTGGGGGTTACTAGTTTTAAGCTAAATTTCATCACCTGGATCACCTGGATCGATCGGACTTCAGCTGTCATTAAGACTGCGCCGATCACAACACGTCTGCCATTCTTCTCGCACTCTTGCCTTTCTTCTCCACGTTCGTCTGAAATGTTTAACGATGTCATCTTCCCATCTTCTTGGAGGCTGACCGGGGGGTCTTTTCTGTTCTCGCGTGTACCACTCAGCAATGATTGCGGTCCACCTGTTATCCGTGAGCCGTGCTGTGTGGCCTGCCCATCGCATCTTGTTATGTCTGCTTTCCACGACAATATCTTTCACACCGCTGCGTTCTCTGATGATTTCATTTGGTATACGATCCAGAAGGGAGATTCCCAACATAGCTCGTTCCATTGCCCTTTCAGCTACCAACAGCCGGTGCTCTTCTCTCTTCATCAGTGCCCACGTTTCACTGCCATACAGCATGGCTGGCAGCACTGCTGAATTGAAAATATTTTTACGTGCGGTCTTGTCAATTTTGTCAATTTGTCAATTTCATAGTCAGTAAAATCTGAGCCCCAGACATTCAAAGCCGAATTCGCAGCCAGCCTCAAGTTAGCTCTAGATTTTATAGGCCCACTTTGCAGAGACATCTGATTACACACAATACCGCACCACTCTAGCAGATGGGCCCCAACTTGTACCTGATGTGTGCATGGACAAAGGTACACATCTGCTACTCTGAGCAAGATCATCACTGTGTGTAAAAAACCAGTCTAGGAATGTAAGAGGATTCCATTTGATACCATCGGGACAAGCTGGGTGGTTGTTCTAGGACATTCGCATCTTCATTTTATTGTGTTGCAATAAGGCAACGCTGAGTGCTTCTAAGCCCTCATCGCTTATGCATTGCTATATAACCCCACTTCCTGCAGTGTATTTCAAGAGGACTAGGCTATCTATTCCCGTCTTGTTCAGGAGGGCCATTAGTCAATGAAATCCTCCCAACACAGTATTAAATTAGCCATGAACTTAACCCTCATTGCCTGGAAGATTTAATTTACCCATTTTAATTCATTTACCCATTCTACTAAGAGGCCACCAACAGCTTGGCTTTTAGATTCTAGCATGTTGCATTTTGCTGGTTCACAAGGTGAAACAGCCTTAGAGGGCGCAATCCAATGAATGGGAAGCAAGCCTCTCTGTTCATTCAGATGGAGCTAGATTATCGCAAACTCCTGCACAGTGTGTAAAGAGTGGAGGAAAGGATCCTTGGCTCTTCCCCCAATCCCAGAACTTGTGTTTGTGGGGAGCAAAGCACCCCAGACGGGGACATAGAGGAGACAGGTTCATAGCCCAGTTGCCACCCCAAAGAATGCCAGATGTGCTGACGGAGCAAGAGAGACTGCTTTTAAAGGCAAAGTGGCTCTACTTTGTTTCTTACTCAGAGCTGTGGCTAAACAGCACAATATAAACCATGAACAGTATCCAATTTGTGACCTGAATCCTGCATGTGATCTAAGGAGATGATGCTTCCGGCTCAGTTAGAAAGAAGTTTTTCTTTTAACCCACAAAAAGCCAAGTGTATACTGTCAGCGCATGCATATTATTGCTTTAATTCTGTAGCAGGGAACCCCCAGGGAGGGTGATGGGGGAAGGTTCTGGGCAAAATATCTACAGAGAGGCTGAAGGAGAGATCCAACTGGAGTGTGCACATGCTAGGAGCATGCAAATGTGCATATGCACTTCGCAGGTTTGGCTCTGAAATGTGTCTTGCTCTTGTGAATCTCATCAGCAACAGAGACATATTTGTCTTCCAGGCTTCTGGGGGGGGGTTGGGGAGCAGAGGTTGAGGAAGAGAAATAAGATAATCACATCACACATGATTCAACAACACACATACCACTTCTGTAGAGCACAGGCCAGGTTTTCTTGTGGGGGGGGGGGGAACAGAAATGGGGGCCTTCCTTGTCCGTATCTGGCCTCTAATTCAGATTTAGAATAGAAGACAGTGGGTTTGGGCAAAGATCAGAGAAGAAGAAATGCCAAGGCAACCAAGTGAATTTCCTGAAAGTGCTGAGTACCAAACGGAGATGCGACATCATGGAGAACCTGCAGCCTTCCCTTCCCAGGTCATGTAGGAGAGTTAGATAAATAAATGCAATTCAATCACTTCCCGAAGGAACTGCTAACACTTTCCATGAAGGTTTCTTTTCCTAAAAACATTCCTTAGGTCGGGTGATTCAGTCCATCGGTGTCAAATTCACCCCCCTCTTTATCCTCATCTGCTTCAGAAAATAGCTGGGGAGTCCAGAATTCCCATCTCCCCCAATGTAGCAGCACTTATAACCCTCTCCACATAGGCACACTGATCTGAGGCTTTTCAACATTCTAAAAGTTCCCTGAAACTTGCACCCCACGGACCTGAAAAGCACGAGACACCTCCCCACCCTCGAAGGAAAGCCATAGCTATTCAGAACCATCTCAGAATAATACAGTAGTCCACACCGGCTTCGAGTACTCGTGGATAGGATTGATCCAGCATCCAGCTGACCCTGCCATTTCTCATTCCGTACCCAGCACACAGTGTATACATCAGTTATTCTCGAATATGGCCAAGAGAAGTCTGGAATTTGAAAATCCACCATTAAAACTAATAGGCATGCAGTATAGTGCGGCTTTTCTCTTTCCTGCCCCACACTACGGAGAGCCAATCCCAAGCAAATAGGGTGACCAGATGAGAAGACCCGAAAATCGGGACTTCCCACGCAAAAAAAAACAAAACGGAAGAGCCTCTGCCGCCGAAGTTGTTGAGCAAAAAAAACCAAAAACGGAAGAAGACTGAAAATCGGGAAAAAAGGCATCCCGACCATCGGTTGGGACGCGGGACAAATGGTCAAAAATTGGGATGGTCCCGATTTTATCGGGATGTCTGGTCACCCTACAAGCAAAGAACAGCTGAAACCTGGGCATCAGGTATACAGACACAGCCAGATTGTGGTCTCACTTGCATCCGTGTAAATCCAGAGTAAGTCAGGGGAGTCGCTCTAGATTTACACCAATAGAACCGAAATGAGAATTTGGCACACTAAGAGGAAACTAGAGCAGAAGTATTTGGAGGTAAAACTCAGCAAGCTTCACTTTCCCACCTTCCCATGAACCATGGGCTGACAACAGTCTGCATCTTTCATACTGATTGCAGTGGTGATGCTATCCACTAAAAATAGCCGACTGTGCTTTAACTGTCATGGAATAAAGAATAACTTCTGGTCCCTCCTTTATAGAGCAAATTCATTCTCATACTCTTCTGTTTGCTGTATGCATGACTGTCAGGCATAGATGTACATACTTGTAGGAGAGCCCAGATGCCGGAAAAAACACATGCAAGAGCTTGGTAAGGAAGTCACAACCTGAGCAAAGTTATGCATTTGTCAGAGGTGGAAATTTGGCCTTGTCATAACCACAGATTTTTAAAAATTAAGGGGAAAAAAATCAGAAAAGATCAAAAGTATTCCATTTTTGGAGTGATTGCATACCATCAATTTACCCCGAAGTTGGGCTCAGGTCATAATAAGCTTTGCTTATTAATGATAACACTTGGTGTTTTTTAAAGTGCATTTCAGACACAAAAAACTTGACAAGCTAGCACTCCTCTCACTGATGATAGGTTTCAGAGTAGCAGCTGTGTTAGTCTGTATCCACAAAAACTAACAGGAGTACCTGTGGCACCTTAGAGACTAACACATTTATTTGAGCATAAGCTTTCGTGGGCTACAGTCCACTTCATCAGATGCATAGAAGAAATTGGCTTCCAGGCATCTGATGAAGTGGACTGTAACCCACGAAAGCTTATGCTCAGATAAATGTGTTAGTCTCTAAGGTGCCACAAGTACTCCTGTTCTTCTCACTGATGAAGCAGCCATCAGTGAGGTGAAACACAGCAGCTATTTCCTAGCATGACACAGGATGTTGGGACAGGAAGGAAAGAAGAACAGCTTATTCAATTCAAACTGCAGGCAGAAGGTAGGTAGGAAGACTGTAACAGGGTTCAAGACCTCTTCTCCTGTCAAATGTGCGACTGGATCTTTAACCATCACAAAGTGTTCAATTTTACATCTCGTCTGAAAGACAGCACCCTTCAGCAGCAAAATGCCTCTCTGTAATGGAGAGATGGGTAACACCTACTGAATCGTCAACACCAATGATGGCAGAACCAAATCAAAGTGTTCCTTGATTGCTCTCCCAGCCTTATACGCTGCTGAGTTATGAGGTGTCAGAAGAACACAGCACAAGACCTTTTTCCATTATCATATTCTCGCTACTGTAAGAGCAAGGAACATCAAAGACCAGAAAAAAAAATATAAGATGACCTAAGGAAATTGAATGTCAGATGCTGTGCAGAAGACACACCAATCCCGGCAAGCAAAATGCATTGCAGCGTAGGATCAGTGTTCGTCTATGCTGTTTGGAAAACATACCTGATAGTACTGGATAGGAATGTGGGCATTTTGAATGGCTTGGTGCTCTCACGGTTCTTGTGGACCATCCAGAGCTAAAAATAAAATTCTGAAAATAGGATGAAGTGAAAAGAAAATATGCAAGTTCAAGAGACTTAGTGAAAAGAAATATCGGAGTGAATTCAGCAGAGAGTTCACGCTTACAGATAAGCGGCATAATCAGGAAGGAAATTGAAAATGGAATTCCTTGGAAAATAATGTGTGTTCTAATTGGTTCCCTCTGTACTGATTGGACAAAACCTCTCTCCATCTGGATCTAATGTCCGTGTTATTGTAGCACCGGTACTGTCAGAGACAACGACCTTCTCTGAACCAGTTTGTTTTGGCAGGAAAATTAACTACACAAGATTAATTTCCAGTTTAATAAAACTTCTGCATCTGACAAGTTTAGCTGAAGTTTTGGGCCAGGTTCTCCATTCTGGCCAAGTTACACAAAGCACAGGATGAGGAATGGGGAAGACCTCCTATGTCCTTGACCTTGCCAAAGGTCAAGCCGGCCCCAGAGCTGCTCTGAGTTCCAGAGCTGAACAGATTCATGGGGACAAGAATACTCCTGCCACGCCCCCTGCGCTGGGGTGTGAGCGGAACCGTGTTCTGCCACACTTACGCCACATGGGCAAAATTAGCACCTTGTGGCACAATATATACAGAACCAGTTCTGCCCTGATGTCTGCAAATTACAACACTCCGGGTCTCTTTCCGACCAGCAGCATAAAGGGGCAGTGGAACAGAGGCTCTGATCTTTTCTATTTATCTTAGTTATTTCTAAGGGGCTTGTCACCATGAAGTCTACAATAACCTGGACTGGATTCCTCCTTCTGTCAAAAGCAAGTGATGCTGCCTCTTCGCCGGTCTCTGTTATATTATAATGCTACAAATAGACATTATTTTTCATGCCCTATGTGACTGGACAGTCTTTTCCTCACTACAGGATACACTTTGACCAGTTCACTAGCTGTTTTTGGGTTCTGTTTGCAATAAGAGCTTACAAGTACATAGTGGAAATATATTATGGACTTGCCATGTGGCAGACAGGGTCAGAATTTGTACTCACAATTTACTATAACCATAAAGCATGCAGTTGGGGTCCAGATAAAAGGAGCTGACATAACGTACCAGCTTTACAGTTAAAAGGAAACATACACGAGTATGATAGAAAATGTGCAATTTACAGGGTAATGATGACATGGGCAGCGGCACTGCTTCTTTGTAGCAAAAATTCAGACATTTCATGATCTGGGCGAAGTCCTGCGTTCGCCACAGGAGGAAATTCGGCATTTTCACAACGACAACCTATTTAACAGCAAAGTGGCCATTTTCCAAAATGCTTTTATTGTTGTTTTAGAAGATTCCAGATGAGGACAAAGAATGGATCCATGAGGTTTCTCTGGCACTGGGAAAGGTGGGGGCATGTCAGTAATCATCGCTGATAAGTGCGGGCAACTTCCATTCCCGAAATACATCTTTCAACAACCCTTCTTTACCGTCAACGTCACGTCAGTGTTTCTTCTTGACAGTTCTGAAGCCTAGCAACATAAAATGCACTTTGTCTGCCAGATGATATGCATTGAACAGAAGATGTTTTTTGCAGTAAAGACAAACTCATACTTTGCTATATTTTTGTATCGTTCTAGTTTGGTTGCCTTTGAAGATGCCCTTCCTGGGCTTGCTGGACAGTGCCGCAAGTGCTGGAATGAGGGGTGCTGGGGGGGCTGCCACACCTCCTGACCTGAAGTGGTTTCCATCATATATACAGGGTTTACAGTTTGTTCAATGGCTCTCAGCACCCCCACTGTCCAAATTGTTCCAGCACCCCTTGACAGAACATGAAGTAGTTAACATTAATAAAACATGAAACGAACAATGGGATCAGAAAGGCTTTCAAGGAACATATAATGTTCTACTAATCCCAGATTTATGGATTATTACGCATATTACTGGATTTAAAAATTGAACTGAAACTAGAGAAGGAAAAAGGATTAGGCAACATCTGAACTATCCAAGCATAACTGTTACCCTGAGAGAAATAAATATTCTCAGCCCTTGAAGTCATCTCCTTTGAAGGAGAAGGAACACAAGTTCTTTCCTATTTAGCCAGTTCTGAATAGGGACAGCCCAATTTTCTGGCATAAGGCTCTGATCCAACTCCCAGAGACACCAACAGGACTTTCCATTAACTTCAGTGGGTTTTGGATCCGGCCCTTAGTAGCAAATCCAGAACGGAAAGCTTCTCCTTACTAAGGCACAACTTAATAAATGAGATGATGAGCAAAGAGCTTACACCCACGCTTCGAGCCGAGGCGCTCTGCAGCTCCGACATAGTGTTAGAGATAGTACAGCACCCAGCACGTCGGGGCTCTGATCCTCACGAGGGCCTCTCAGCACTTCCAAAATACAACTCACTGACACACGTTAGTGGAACTGAATGTTGCAGGGGGAAAATAAGCTTGTCAAAGCGGGGTGTGGCAGTTTTCCTTTCGGCTTGTCTGCAGTCATAACTCTCCAGGGCAGGCAACTTCCACTCCAGGAACACATCCATCAGAGGTCCCTGACAGCTTGTAGCAAGGACGAAAGCAGCGCTGGCACAAGACGGACTCTATGCACATGTTGAGCCCCATGTTAAGGACCAAATCTTGAGGTATTTCAGTTTTATATACAGCAGCAGCACAAACCAGCCCTGAGTTAGGCAAAATTCCCTATTAAAGTTAACAGCCCTCGGCCCTGCACTCATTTCTTAGTGTATGCAGCTTTTGAACCCACCTCCTCTGGTGATTTTCTCAAGCATGTTTTTTCAGACTAACCGGGCTTTTCACATTTCTGCATGCTTTGTTGGGAATAATTGCCAGCCTGCCTAGACTTCACTCCCCCCTCACCCATCCCCTGAAAAAAAAGTCAATAACTCCGTGGCAGAAAATTATGAGCAATTAACCAACAAAAAACAAGGCACAAATTTTCCATAAGAAACTTCCTGTCTCTGCTGGCCAAGCTTAATAGAATCCTTCTTAGCTCTCCCTCAGCAACGGTCATGGCTGGGTTAATCAGGACTTGGAAAGTCCTCCAAGATACTACGTTAGTTAAAAGTATCAACTATTTTCTACTGTATCTATTTTGTGTGCAAGAAAGCAAGAACCAGGATATTATCTAAAACATGTCCCCATCTATCGTTTCAAACAGATGGAAGAGATTGAAATAGTGTCTTGCGCCCCGTTTTTCTCTTTTACGCTAGGAGTAGCTCTGTGAGGTGAGCAGAATCGCACTGAGGTAAGACAGGAGCTAGTTAGAGGAGAATAAGGCCTCTGATTGGCTGGACATAGTTCAATGGTTTTCTGGTTCCATTCCATTTGCTGGGAAGCTTTCACTAAAGGACAAACACCAAAGGGTGGTCATTATCGTTTTGCGGTACAAAATACACAGAACTGCAGCGGCGCACCAGTTCCTCTTGCTCTCAGCAAACCAAAGTATTAAGTTACACGCTGAACTCCGATTTGGTGATGGTGCAGCAGAAGGGCTTCCATCTGGTTTTTATGGTACTTCACAAACAAACAAACATGTACATTCTTGCAGCACACTGACATCTTATGGAAAAAATATTTGTTACAGTAACAGAGCTGAAGGCCCAGCAATGTTACACACCACTGTGCATCTTCAGTGTGAATATTCAGAATAGAATTTGCCAAAAGGCGTTTAGAAGGGCAGATTTTCAAAATATTGGCCCAAATTCTACCCTCCATTTACACTGATGTAAATCCAGAAGAGCTCCGTCTTCAAATGGAGTTGTTTCCAGTTACACCAGCGTAAATCATTTGAGATCAATGAAGTTCTCTGGACCTACACCAACATAACTGGGACCGTAACCTGGCCCCCTCTGTACACACCATTCAGCAGGAAAGGATATAGGATTCGTCATCTCTTGGACAAGTCTGAAATTTAACCCCAAAGTATATTTCTTCCAATGTTTTTATTTTTTTTTTAAAAAAGGTCTTTCTGCAAACGTCCGTTCATTGTAGGAACCAAAATCAATTTACAAGAGATAAATGTAAGGAAATGGGATAGCACTGTGATTCTGTATGTATGTGATGGCGAAAATATACATAGAACCTGAATGCAGCAAAGCTCATTTTCAAATGGAGAAACATTGTTCGTCAATGTAATGAAACAAGAATAGAGCTGCAGAAAATCATGCTCTATAGAAGAGTGTTCAATATTTTGGTGCTATCAATTTCCCCATTGAATTTCAACTTTATATTTGGGAGATTTTCATGGGGGAGTGGGAATATCCTATCTGCTAGTTGGAATGAAATTAAAATTAGTAGGAAATGTTATCTAAATCCACTAGAATGCTTTGAAAGTCAAAACCGATGAGTAATGATAAGGAATAATTCACAACATGTAGCAAATTTTATCAAATGAATTATTCAATGAATACTTTTCTAAACTACCCAATTTACAGATGACAATGTGTGCACATCACCAGTGAGAATCTCTCTTGGGTATTTATATGGTCCCCCATTTCCATAGTATCTGGGTGCCTCACAATCTTCAGGGTATTTATCCCCTGGGTGAGGCAGGGCAAAGCTGTTATCCCCATTGTCCAAATAGGGAACTGAGACATGGGGAGGATAAGTGACATGCCCAAGGTCACACAAGATATCGGTGCTGTAGCAGGGAACTGAACCTGAGCGTCCTAAGTCCTAGGCCCTAACCACAGATTGTTGCAGTCACGTCAGTCCCAGGATATGAGAGAGAGAGAGAGCTTGTCTCTCTCACCAACAGAAGTGGGTCCAACACAGATATTACTTCACCCACCTTGTCTAACGACGACTGTGTCCTGCCACATTTGAGGACACACAGCATGAGTGACAGGTGCTTCTCTAGGACATCTAGCTGAAACCTGCACCATGCCCCAGCCAAACGGAGGTACCTGGTTGGTATGACATCAACTCACATCAGCTGTGTCATATTCTTTTAAGCAGGCAGACCTGTATGCAACCTGCCAGAAAGTGCTGCAGTTCCTACTGCTTTCTTCTAGAAAGTGTAGTAGCATACGAGAGAATGCAACAGAGGAGTTCGGAATCTTTCCAGTTAGGTTTTTTCCTCGCGGCGTTGAGCATAAGGTACCTGCTACCATTTTTGGAAAACACTGTCTGGGATTAATCTTTCTGATTAACTGTTGTGACTATGAGCAGTACCATCCTAAGTGTGCTTTACAGAACGTTAGTTCCACTTAATATTTGTGCAAGAATGTGAAGATGTAGAGGGCTGTATAAGCACCAAATATTATTAGTATTGGTTGGGGGTGATGTTCTGTCTGTGTTCAGCTGAGGGGGGAATGGAAAAGTGAGGTCTGAATTTGACAGGCAGAGTGAGGAAACTTGAACCAAGACTACACACTTCAATCTGGTCCTATTGAGTGAATGCTGACCATGTGCTGGGGCAAGTGCAGATCTGGAAAGGCCTTTCACAGTCACACACTCCAGGGGGGCAGTGGAGAATTAGCACCTTCCACAATCACAGCAGTTAATCAGGAAGATTGATCCCAGACAGTGTTTTCCATGTATTTCATGCTCAACACCACGAGGAAAGAACCTAAATGGAAAAATTCTTAACTCCTCTGTTGAATTCTCCTTTAGATCTCCTATGCTGCGCACCGAAGTTGGGTGAAAGCAGTAGAAACTTCCTTGTTGTGTGTATTGATTTGTTGACTTTGGTGTGATTAGCGCGTACTACAGATTGCCGCCAACAGGAGAGAGAGAGATATTTGTTATTTTCCTTTTGGCAAGAACATAATGGCAAATTCATCCCTGCTGTATCTCCAAAGCTGTACTTTTTCTTCAATACATTTACACTGCAGGTTTCCAGTGATATAAAGCAGATGAGCTAGAGGAGCACCTGATCTCAAAACGCATAGAGAGTTGTGCTACCATGCAGGACAGAGATTAGAGGCTGGTACTGGACAGAGATTGCCTAAAGCCTTCTTCCAAACAACTCCCAGTGGCGCACAGCTCGGACCTCCTAGTGGAAAGGACAGGTAAACAAAGTTGAAAATATTCCAAATACAACTTGGACTAATTTACAGCAGAATAAAGACTCCCTGTTAGCTTCGCCCACTAAGAACATAAGAACCGCCAGACTGGATCACAGCAGTGATCCATCTAGTCTAATATCCATCTCGGACAGTGGCTGTAGTGAGAGTATATGTCCTCCCGCTACAGTGGCCAGCACCAGCTGATATAGAGGAAGATGCAAGAAACCCCAAAGTGGGCAATTATGGAATAACATGCCTACAGGGGAAGTTCTTTCCTGACCCCCACAAGCTAGAAGTCAGCTTGTGCTCCTCTTTTAAACAGGATGGTCTAACAAAAGAGCAGCAGGTCACCTCCTATCTGCTCAATGTTATTGTTGACATACCTATAGCATTTCCAAAGACACTTCGCCTTAGGTTTTCTGGCGTAGAGAGAAAAAAAAATTCTGGGGGTGGAGGGGAATAATCAAAGGGGGATGGAAGATCTGGAGGGAGTGCTAATTCCTCCCTCAAAATAAAGTCAATGTCCCAAGCTCCGTTTTGTAGCTGATTCACACAAACTCCAATAGCAAAAAGCTCTGCAATGCGGTTCTTGGCAGCAGGATAGTTTTCAGGTGACTGGAGACTTCTAGCACATAGGGGTACTTACCAGCCACCCCAATTATTGCAACTTGCTGCCTAGTGTCAATTGCTGAATACCAGCTAACAGGGCGACCTACACTACACAGCTCCAGTGCTACAGCTAAGCCTCCCCAAAACTCATGCCGCTGGGTGGTGGGCGGGGGAGAAGAGGTAGTGGCAGATTTGGGGCCCCCAGAAAAATCTCCTCCTGCCATGGCCCCGGGGCTGGAGAAGATCTTGTTTCCCACTTGCGCTTTTCCAATCTCAGGGCCTCAGCGGGGGCGGCGGAGGGATGACCCTTGCGGGGGGGCAGAGGCAGAGTGGGGGTGGAACAGAGGTGGGGCCACGGAGGAAGGGGCGGAATGGGATGGGGCCATGGGCAGAAGGACTGGAACGGAGGAGGGACCAGGCCTATGTCTCAGTGCCTCAAGTTGGCTCTGGCTTGTAAAGGGCACTTAAGAGAGCAAACGGACACGTGAAGGATAGGTGAGGTGGAGAGGCCAGTTTCAATAAACAGAAACTATGGGCAAGCTAGCAGAGCAAAGCACTGATCTAGCCAGGCCTTCACCCAAGAGAATCCCAGCATAACATAGGTGTTTACATCACTTGTCTGGGGATACAAGTTAGGTTGGATAGAAACAAGCAGTAGAATGGGCATGGATACAGGAAGTAAATAAATAAAACCAGCCATCTGCTAACTAATGCAGCTCTGTTTTCTAGCTCTTCCGAGCCTACAGCACTATGTCACAGAAACCAAAAATGAAAGTTTGCATTTCTGTAACACCTTCCATCCAGGGATCTCACAGAGCTGCAGAGTCACCAGATAAGCCTGAACACCACTCAGGCGGAAATTCAATACTATTCTACCCATTTTACAGCTAAGTGAGAGTTTGTATGATGGGACACTGAGTCAGAGTTCTGATCTAATCAATCACAAGGCAATGCTCCTTCCATACTGAGAAATTAAGGACAGTTAAACAGTATGTGACCAGGGACTTAAATGCCATTGGAGCTAATAGGAATTGGGGATGCAACTTAGTCTGCTTTGAAAGTCCTAGCCTACTAAGAGATATTTTAGTGGCACTAAATTTTCCCGATTATTTTTCAGTTCCTGTGGAGAAAGCACATGATTTTCTTTTCTTCTGTTTCCTGTTTTGTTTAATACCTTCCATTTATATACAGGAGCCCAAGCCTAGCAGATATTATTGACTGGATCGAAAAAATATTGAACTGATGCAAACCATCTGTGAAACAGTCCCTGAAAAAAATCAAACACCTGGGCCAAGGGCTATAATTCTAATGTGAATTATTTCCTCCTTTTCCGTTCGCACATACACAGGAAATGGAAGGACACTACAGCACCAGACTCCAGCAATGCTTCTATAGTATTAGCGCTGCCACCCTCCGGGGGCACCCCCTGCCAAGGTAAGCAAATAGAGTCAAGTTCATGTCCACAACAGCCCTCAGATCTCCAGACCCACCTCTCCCCAAGGCATTGCAGTTGCGTTTGCCGACACTCACAGAGACGAGCCTTCGCCCAAGGAAGGAAGTTTTCCTCCCATTCAATAAACGAACAGTTGTCACAGCCTCCCGTCCATTTTCGCAAAGCTTCGTTTCTTCATTTTTCCCCCTACTAGAGTGTAATAGAAAAATAAAAGAAACTCAATTCCCCAGCTGCTGCTGCTCAGCAGTGAATCCATTACAAAGATTAGAAGAAAACACCTCTCTCTCTCTCTCTCTGTGTGTGTAAAAAAAAGGAGGGGGGTGGATTTTAGGGAGCTCTTAACACTTGGAAATTAGGGTTGATAAATGCTGGGGGTGAATTCCTGGCCCACTGACTCATAGACTCATAGACTTTAAGGTCAGAAGGGACCATTATGATCATCTAGTCTGACCTCCTACATAATGCAGGCCACAGAATCTCACCCACCCACTCCTGCAATAACCCTCTCACCTATGTCTCAGCTATTGAAGTCCTCAAATCCTGGTTTAAAGACTTCAAGGTGCAGAGAATCCTCCAGCAAGTGACCCGTGTGCCATGCTGCAGCGGAAGGCGAAAAAACCCCAGGACCTCTGCCAATCTGCCCTGGAGGAAAATTTCTTCCCAACCCCAAATATGGCGATCAGCTGAACCCTGAGCATGTGGGCAAGACTGACCAGCCAGACACCCAAGAAAAAGTTCTCTGTAGTAACTCCTAACATCCTATCACCAGCCATTGGGCCTATTTACCACTGATAGGCCAAGGTCAATTAATTGCCAAGATCATGTTATCCCATCAAACCATCCCCTCCATACACTTATCTAGCTTAATCTGACGTCAGTGGGAGTTTTGCTTTCAATAAGGCCGGGATTTTATGTGCGGGGTTTTCAACAGGAAACATGTCTCAGATCTGGGGCCAGTCAGCTGCAAAGATATGGCTCTGGGGTTCCCTTCATCACAGCAGCCTTTCAGGGTTGCCCCGAGGCACAGCTTGCGGCTGGGAGTTGGCCCTGTGTAACAAGAAGCACGCAGGAGAGCATGAAAGGGTGTATTGTGTGGGATAGTCCAGTCACAGGGTACGTCAGGTGTGCTGTGGGAAGTGAATGCTCTCTGCCTGAGCGCTACCATTAGTCACGAATAGGCCAAATGCCCTAACCCAGGGGTCTCCAAACTTTAGGAGACGAGGGCCACCTTACATTTTTCAAGGGGCTTTGCAGGCCAGCCAGTTCTCTTGAGCTTACCCTTCGCCGAATTGCTGCCGAAGTCGCGGGACCAGTGGACCTCCCGCAGGCAAGCCGCGGCGGCTTCGGAGGAGGGGAAGGACCTCCCGCAGGCAAGCCGCGGTGGCTTCGGCGGTGGGTATTCTGGGACCGGCAGGGGCACCCCTGACTGCTGCCCTCTGCGGCCCGCCGCCGAGGTGGCAGCAGCCTTTAAACTGCCACCAAAATACTGCTGAGGCGACGGCAGCGTTTAAGCTGCCGCCAAAATACTCGCTGCCGCCACCGTGCCGAGGTGGCAGCAGCAATTGGTTTGGCGTCGGACAAATTGAAGCCGCGGGCCGGATCCGGCCCGCAGTTTGGAGACCCCTGCCCTAGAGTGTGCGGGTGCTGTCGGTTTATGGCTCTCTGTTCATTTTGAAATGTATTGGCGGGGGGGGGATTTTGTTTCTTTATTTTATAACTTTGCCTCATTTCTAATGAGCAAGCATCTTGCTATCCGGGAGAGATTACATTTATCTGGGAGCTTGAGCACTTGGCTAAAGCCTTGCCAGCCATTTTGGATTCTCTCCCATAGGGGCCAGGCCTCGGTATTCGAATTTGGATTCCCCGGAGCACACGGTTTTGGTCCAGGCGCAGCTTGGTCACACACATGTTCTTGCACAGCTTGTGCAAAGTTAAAATCGGGCTGTGTTCTGCTGCTGTCTGAGAAGGACGGCTCAGCTCTGAGGCGGTATGCTCCTGGTCGTTGGTTCAGTTCTGACCTCTAGTGAGCAGAGGGATAAGTGAGGACTTGGCTGGTCTGGTGAGCCACTGACCAGGGATGGCTTTTACAATGTGGACAACTATGAGAAACAGGACTGAGCCTCTCGCTCATCTTTTCAGACAGCCCACTGCACAGCCATCAGAGGGCAGGGACTTCCAGCCAACACTCATGATTGCTTCCTCGTTTTGTCCAACGTGTGGCTGGAGAAGTAACATCTCCTTCTCCGAGAAGCGAACCATTCCATATCCTGGCTCTGTTGGGTTTTAAAGCACTGCACAAACTCTTGTCAATCCACCCACCCCCACCTGTGAGGTAGGCCTGTATAAGCCCTGTTTCACGCATGCTGCGCCAAGACTCAGATTAAATGATTTGCCCAGGGCAACAGAGGGAATCAGTGTCACAGATGGGATTAGAACTCAGATCCCCGTTTCTAGTCCTCTGCTCACATTAACATGGCACATCACTCTCTAAACACTGACTCAGCACTTGGGGCCTAGTCTGACAAGCATAAGAACACTTCCATTGATCTGAACAGGAGCTGGGGGCCCTCCGCATCTTATCTTGGAAGCTTTATCCTTGTCAATTGGAACAACTTGCTGTACTAGCTGCAGCATCAGCTGAGGTTTCTTGTGACACAGAAGTTCCCATTTACTGGATTTCTAGAACGTTTCCAACCCCTGTGAAGTTAATCCCTCCGATGTCATTTCCTTTCTTTCACGGCACAATTGCTTTTATTATATTGCAAGCCAAAATTATATTAAGATGTAATTAGTTTGGTGCAAAGCTGCTTAATTTAAGGCAACAGCATCAGAGAGATTTGCAGTCTTACAGAGGATGGAGGAGGCGGTGGGGAAAAGAAGCCATATTTACCCTAAAGATATTGTGACATTGCAGTTAATATTCTAAAGATTAAGTCAACAATATAATGAATCATGCAAAGCTTCGGTTCTCAGATGACCGAGTCTCATAAGACTCACTAATGGACAGAATCTAGTCCAATGGAGAGCATTTTCCTGGGTGGTATTTGCAACTGTAAACAGAGATTGCAGCCAGTTTGAGAGGTGGGTAATACACATCAGCGAAGAAAGTGTCACAACAATTGTCATAGCACTTTGGCTGTGCCATGACCCTGCTAACCAGTGGGAGGGCACAACCTAAGCGTCATCCCATGGCTAAAAAAAGCATGCGTCCGTGAAACATCTCTCACTTCACTGAAATGTGGGCCTGCCATACTATAGGAGGTTTTCCTGCGTTCTCAGTAAGCCACGTCCTCTCTGCTGCATTTACTCGCGTGCAAGAAGAAGGGTGATTATGTTGTTAAGGCACAGGATAGGAAGTCAGGAACCCTAGGCTCTTTTACTAGCTCTGCCATGAACTGTCTGCAGGCAAATCACTGAATGCTTTGAAATGGCATGTGAATACTGCTTCCCTGCCACACAGGAACTTAATTCACTAGGGACAACTGGTGATCACTTCTCTCACCTAAGCAGGCCCAACTGAAGCGAACAGAACTTGCTCACATGAGTCACATGGTACTAGTCTGGTTCTTATGGATGGTTTGCCAAGCACCTTGAGATGCCACTATGCAAGAATGATTATGCGAGTGGGTTAAAAAAATGGAAGAGAGATTAAAAAACGGTTCTTCCACACACACGTACGCACCCCAGGCTGAGGTGGGAAAAGGAGGCGCCAAATTCACTGCCACATGTTTCTCAGTTCATTCATGCCTAGAGAAGTTTGTTAGCTTTGTACATTCCAGAGCATTGAGGACAATGGGTCCAGTTTTATTTTACTGAAAAATATTGGGGCAGTTATCTGACATGTAAATACTTCATTATTTAGGCCTTGCTGTAATTGATTCATTGGTTTATGAAAAAGCTCTCCAGGGAGCATGTCAAATCCATGATCTTCTCAAGTGCCAGATTCTGCATTTGGATCTCTCTGCTTTAACTGACAGAAGCAACCAGACCGCTCTCTATGGCCTACGTGACAGCAGATTAGCCTTGCGTTCATTTAGACTCCACATCACCCTCCCACCCACTGAACTGCCTTTTAGGTTGATAGAAAGCAGCTTAGTGCATTTGGGGCAGTTTGATACTGTTGGGGCTCTTCCAACACAAACATAAGAGACACAAGGATTGTGTTTGTGTCCTTTGAAATGTTCTTTTAAATTCTGTCTGCATTTGTCATGTAGTTTTGCACTGATTGAGAGGCCTTGTGGCAGGCCAGATCTCTGTCAGGGTAGAATCCTTGAAGTTGCAGGAGTTCTGCCAATTCACACTAGGCTGTTTCTGTACTGGGTTCTCCTCAGGCCTATTGCCAATTTCTTGTAAGTTACATTTTAATTTTACTGGCATGGGGGCTAGGGAACTGAGCTCGCAGGAGCCATAGGGCAGGGACTCCTCCTATACATTATACAGTATAGTGGGCAACAGGTTTAAAACAAATAAAAGGAAGTTCTTCTTCATACAACGCACAGTCAACCTGTGGAACTCCTTGCCTGAGGAGGCTGTGAAGGCTAGGACTATAACAGGGTTTAAAAGAGAACTGGATAAATTCATGGAGATGAAGTCCATTAATGGCTATTAGCCAGGATGGATAAGGAATGGTGTCCTTAGCCTCTGTTTGTCAAGGGTGGGTGATGGATGGCAGGAGAGAGATCACTTGATCATTACCTGTTAGGTTCACTCACTCTGGGGCACCTGGCATTGGCCACTGCCAGTGAACAGGATACTGGGCTGGATGGACCTTTGGTCTGACCCAGTACAGCCATTTTATGTTCTTATGTTCTTAGTATTATATGAGGCACTGCCCCTGTTGGAGGACACCATAGCAAGAGATCCTGGGTAAGATCTCCCCTAAATAAAGGGAGATTTGGATCAACTGGGACTGAGGAGACCTGTCAGTAGAAAACTATAAAGTCATTACTTCAAGGTCTCCAACATCCGGAGTTACGATTTATTTTTTAACGGAAGAAAGAAGTCAATGGTGGGGGACATTCTACCTCATCTAGTTTCTCCCTCCAACCCCGGCAACTTTCCATGGGCATCTGAGCCAGCCTGGGTTGGCTTATGTCTACGCTGCAATTAAAAACCCACAGCTAGAGTGGGCCAGCAGTGGGTTTTTAATTGCAGTGTAGATCTCCCCTTGGATTTGTTAGCCATGCCTGGGTCACATGAAAATACGGGCCAGACACAGAGATTCTTCACTAAGTGACACTATGCTTTATCTGGGCTTCTCAAAGGATCCAAATCAGCTTGATTTCTACACATCTGGAGGTGTTCAGCAGCACCTAGCTAGGATACCAAGGATGACAATTAAAAAAATGCTTGGAGCATTACATGGGGCTTTATAAACTCTAATTAACTCATCCTTTTATGTGATTCCATATGGAAAAACACACATCTGAAACAGAACTGCATGAGGCTCCAACTCCAACAAAGCTGTGGGAGAAACGTCAACATTCAGATTAAATAAGAGGGAGTCTCGCACCTCGGCTACATTGAGGGCACACTGAAAAAGCAGGAAAATGTTTCCTTATTAACGGGCATTCCTGTACCACTCGTCACTCAGCGTCGTGCCCGAGCGCCTCACCAGATGAAAGATACGAAGGGTGGAGCTAGGTGTTTGTGTGTCACCTGTGTAAATACTGTACAACCTACAGCACCTTGGGAGGAGGCTCCAGGACAAGCAGCAGTTTGTGTGTATTTGTTGTGTGGATTTTCCTTTTGCAAAGCGCTGGGTAAACAGCCCTGGAAACTGAATTCCTGTGATTATCCAGAAAAGAGATCTACCGCTGGCAGTAGCAATGCAAGCTTCCCCCATGCCAGCCTCCCAGCATCCCTCAACTCTGACCTGGAGCCGCCATGAGAATAATTCAGGCTGTGCCCAAAGACTTGGTCTCTCAGAGGTGGACAACAGGAGCGGCCATTCGCTGCAGTGGCGCTTGTGTAACAAATATCTGTTCCAGTAGGTGATCAGCCAAGACCAAGTTCATTTCATACAGGCTGCTAAAGTAGTCATGGCTTTAGAATTATAGAATTATATTTTATATTATATATTATATTTAGGTCACTACTGAATTTGAGACAGCAACCAAGACGTGAGCAGTCATTTATTTTATGAACCACTCAGTCCCCAGTGTGGCAGATTTCAATCCTAAATGGATTCTAGGGTTGTCTTAGTTTTGCTCAGATTCCCCCTCCCCCCCATTATAAAAAAAGCAGTACAGTATTCTCCAGGAACGCTCCAAAACACTGTCTTGCTGTAATGTTACTGCCGTGCTTTGGGGGTGGGGAGAGGGGGGAAGAGGGATGTCACTGTAAAATGCTGTCAGTAAACATGTCCCTCTGATATGGGACTGAGTTGGAAGATTTCACTTGAGGAGATTAAATGAATCCCCTGAAGCGCCAACACTCAGTCTGTCTTCCTCAAAAGGGTTCACGGAAGTAACTCCAAATTTGCAACTAAGCGACTGAAAGCAAAAGCCAGCCCTCACAGCCATGGTTAACTACAGCTGAATCTGGAACACTGAAATCCAAAGCTCCCCCAAACTAGCAGTTTTTGTAATCTGGGACCGGACCTCCTTGCTGGTTCTGGTTGGGACAGCCCAGAAGGCTAGCCATAATCACAGGATTTAGACCCAAAATGATGGTAACCTCACGAGCTCACTTCCTGTAAGAGTTCTGCCGACATCTAACCGCAATCACTTCCATTTTGAGTTAATTATTGTGAGAACAACTCATAAGATTTCGGAACCGTTGAATCTGAACTCCAGCCCTCGATCAACTTGGGGCTGTTAGCAACGTAGGGCCCCTGAGACACATTTAAGCAGCTCTGATTTGTCCCAGAGAGAGCAGTGGCACACATACAGAACAGCTAGACCAGTACAATACAGACTTACAGGCAAGTTCACAACCTTACGTTCTCTCAAAGGGTGAAACTGGCTCAGGTGCACGGGCCTCACACATGCACTTAAATCCTAATTTGAGAATTTAAGTGGTACCCAGACCGTGTGGTTGGTCCTCTGCCCAGGAGTGTATTTCACCACTAGAGCACAAGCCTTTTTCCATTGTAAAAAGAAACCTTGGCATGCTACTACACTTATCTATAAGCAGTTTGATTGAGGTGACGCTCCTTAGATGCCCTTTAAAGCACTTGCCTTCTGAATTGGGAAGGGCGTCTTTAAATAAAAATTAAAAGGCAAACAAAGCCAATGTCTCCACTTAAAGGTCTGGAGATGATTCATGTGTTTAAACTATAAACTGTAGCTGTTTTAAGAGGAGATAAATATGAGATCAAGACTTCTGACTACACAAACAGTACAAAAGCATAAGTAAACAGCCATGACAAGTTTAGCACTTTCTTGGAGACTAACTTCTGCATACAATGCATGTGCTTCATGCCACAGCTCCTTCTGGAATATTTAAAGAGGAAGCAGCAGGCTGTCTCCAGACAGCAATGCGTGATTGGCTTTCCTTTAGCAGAGTCTGTACTGCACAAGGTCAGTACAAACTAGGCAGGTCGGTTTTAGAGAGCGTGGCACATATTTGTACATAGTTTCCAGCATAAAGCAAACAGAGAACAGCAACACCCAGTCACATTAAAAAGGTCGATAAACCATCGGCACAAAGCATCCCTATTTGGTTTCAGAGATAGTCAATGTATAACTTAGCCGCATAAATATAGCAGCGTATCTAAAGGCAGATTCCTCTCAGAACTCCACAGTCCATGGAAATGTTGCAATGCTGAGATTCCTCAAACTGTCATTTGCAGAGTAATTCCTGTTGACTGCCAGCTTCCCATGACAAACACAAACAGAACAGGCATATCCTGTACATTAGCTTTGCTCCAGGTCTCCTTTTCAAAAGTCCTTCTCATCCTGGGCAGAAATCGGAGCTAACAAGATGGAGGGACGCTGGCCTTGTTGGCACCTTGTGTGAATGTGTCGAGGACGTTTGCCATGAGCTGCACATTTTGCCAAGACCAACCATAGTGACAGAGAGCGGGAGAGCAGGACACAATAAATGCAGCTCTTTGCTGTTATTTTATTTATTTTACTAAATGGGATGTTTGTGTTACAAGGTTTGGTTTTTTTTAAAGGCGACAAACCTGTAGAAACAGATTATTGCATTTATACAAGACTTTTCCTTGACATTGGCTCAAGACTGGGACTTCTGGTGTGAGAGACAAGAATCAAACCGTTCCTGAGCAGAAGATAGATAGGATCATAGGAATTACAGATGCAAAGTCCAGACCCTCTGTATAAGGCATGATATTGCCTCCCTGACAGAGGATGTAACTCCATAACAAGGTAGGGCCTGCTGTTTGACTCTAGTATAAGTCAGATAGCAATAGGTACCATTGTGATACCATCATGCCTTTTGCACGTAACTGGTAAGACCAACCTGCTCTTTTACTGTAGACCTGGGAATTTTGCCTATGATATTGGCAACTGGCAAAATATTCCACCAGGGGAGGAAGGCTGAGGAGGAGCAGCAGCGAGTAGGATTCTAACACAAATGAGTAAAGAACCCCAAGTGTTGAACATTCTCTTGGAACACTTCAGGAAAGGGGTAATCAGCAATTAAAGTGGCATCAATTAAAGCGTTTCACTTGACCGGGCTGGCACTGAGTTTGTGCACTGCTTTTCAACAATCTCAGACATATTGGACACAAATAGTCTTGTTTTAGTCTTGCAACCCATTTTGTTGCGGAAGCGTGGACCATACTGTGAAAACCCACCCATTTATGTGTCCAGTATCCCAACACAGGGAGGTAAATTTGTATCCGGAACTACATCTGTTTTATTGGCTCACTCTCCTATAAAAAATACCAACAGTATTCCATGACCTTCTGCAACACTAGATCTGCCTTTTGGTCTTTAAATTGATTTTCGGCATCATCTGCAGTTGAAGACCCATTTGCCCTATACCAGGGGTTCTCAACCTTTTTTCTCTCTGAGCCCCCCTCACTCCCAACATACTATAAAAACTCCAGGGCCCACCTCTGCCACAACAACTGTTTTTTGGCATATAAAAGCCAGGGTGGCCTTACGGGGTAGCAAGCAGCCCATCTACCTGTCTTGCTACACTAAAGATTTGCATGAAAAAAAAAAACAGAAGAGCCCTCTGGTTCAATCAGAAGAGCCCTCATAGAATATCCACAAGCACAAAATATAAACAACAATATGGAACATACAATCTAAACATAAAGGAACTTTTTTGAAAGCTCCATTGTAAGGCGCAGGATGGAAGAACCATACATTTATCTCTGAAGAATGAATTCTAATGTTGCTCCCCTCCATGCAACAGATAAATGGTAACTTCCCCAAAATAGCCTTGTGGGGATGGTTCGGAGAAATAGAGGACCGTATGCGCACCCGCGTGCAATATAATGAGATATTTAAGCAGATGCCGCTTGCTGTGTGATCAAAATAATTGTGCAGGGTGATGGTGGGGGTTTTGGTGATGGGGGGGTTTGTTTTGGGGAACGGGTTGTGTGTTTATAAGACATTGTGCAGCACATGAAGCAAAATGATGCATTGGACTTTCTGCTGAAAGATTCATGTTGAGTTCAGCGGGCCATTTAGTAAGTAACTGTCGCTTCAGACAACAGGAAACAAGCCAGCAAAATGCTGTTCATAATCCTGTGTATGTTCAAACACTTTGACGGCTAGATAAACAGACTATTTAATTAAACCAACCAGTCATCATTTATTTTCACATCACAATAGGTGAAATGACTTTTTATTCCCATTTTCCATAACAACAGAGCAGACTTTTTGGTCATAAAAGCTAAACTCTAATTAACAGCTGGTGTGGCTGTACTTGGCAGCATTGTGAGTAATTCAGTACAAAGCAAACACATTTACTATAAATGGCTTTTGATTGTGGAGACCAAGGTAATAGATGTTAAACGCTGGCTGGCACAGATTTGTGTCTTTATTATTTCTGAGGAGCTCCAACGTGGCCAAGGTGAAAGTAGTGATTGTTGTCATCAGAAAGATGGTAAATGGTAAAACATTTAAATTAGGATTGATTTGTAACATAAATAAGTAGTGGAATCCATGCGGTGAGCTTCGATTCACCACTAAATGCCTAACAAGAATGCCAGACAAAGCTTCCCTCAGGTGGGACACGTTTCTTACTTTGATGCTAGGGACCCTACTCTCTGAATTTCCAGCTAAGAAATATAAACAAATGGCTCACTGATTTCTCTGAATTGCCTACAGACTTCCCACTCAAACCTGGATGACAAACATTTCACACAGACCCTTTTCCTGTGAAGTTTGCAGAGTTCTTCACGGGTTAATTGAGCTACAAAACATCACCGTGCAATGGATATTATCAACCCCATTTTACAGAGACAATAGCGGGACACAGGTATGTAGAGTGACCAGCCAGCACATGTGAAAAATAGGGACAGGGAGTGGGGGGTAATAGAAGCCTATATAAGGAAAGGACCCAAAAATCGGGACTGTCCCTATAAAATCGGGACATCTGGTCACCCTACAGGTATGTGACTCAACCAAGGGCAGAGGCAGGGCTAGGAATAGAACCCAGGAGCCATGACATACAATCCCCTTCTCTAACCGCTAGACTGCACCCGTTTATAGCCTAGTAAGATATATACCAGGCTGTTGGGTTTGTTTTTCTCAGCACAGAAGTGTCATACTCGGTGCTGGATATCAACACATGTCACTTTGGCTTGGGATATAAAAATGCCCATCTCATCTTTTGCTTCCATAACTGTTTTTATTTGAAATCAGCACTTCTTTTATAAGTGCCTTGCTGTTGTTTCTGCCAGAGAGGAAGGAGGCTGAGTACTGTCAGCACTGGTGGAGAATAAACGGTGTGTCAGCAGCAGTTGTTTACCTTTCTTCACCCTGCAGCAGTGGTTTAACCTGCCAGCAACATGATTTGCGCTGCTCCCCACACCTTGAAACTGCTCCAATCCCAAGGTTTATCTGGGCATGCTGTCAGTCATGTCTAACTTTTTAATATATTTTATTATTTATGCAGAAATATTGACAACAGCTTGAAGCCCGCAGCCATAAAAATTATTTAAAATCAATCTCTCATGCTTCAGTTACTGATTTTCCATTTAAATGGTCTCCTGGGTGATTTAAATACCTGGGTTAGCATCCAGGGCCTTGATATCGATCTTGTTTTTCAATGGAATGGTCCCTTCCTGCCATGCAGAAAAAGCTCTGGCCTCCTGGTGTCTGACAAAGGCAGAACTGAATTGCTAAAGATGAATTGTGCTTTCCATGATCTTTTATTTTCTTTTTTTTCCTCACCCAGATGGCAGTTTTTCTATAAAATTCCAGCAGAGTTTATCCAATTAGATAGGATGGGAACTATTTATTCTGAGATATTATAAAAGGGCTTTGACCTTCAAATTAAACTGGGGATGCTCATAAGGGTTGGAGCATATGATCTTCAGCACTGTAGCATAGACCTCTACCACTTGAGCTAAAGGAGTAATTGCATTATTAGCATGTAGCAGTAATAGGCTGTTATCCAATATTGAACCAGCACAAAAGGGGTACAACATTCCCAGTGTGCTAGTCTACAATGGTTGTTATCCCTGATTAATTCCATTTGTGATTGTTCTTATTCTGGAATAAAAATACCTTATTCTGAATGAGTTTAATCCACTTAAACTAATTCAGAATAAGGCACTCTTTTTCCAAAATACATGTCCTCACATGGAGGTAATCAGTAATAGTTAATCCATTTTAAATTCACACCCCACCGTATTCCAGATTCATGGTCATGTGCAGACTAGTCCTAGCAAGAGTGCAGGTGACCTTAGATTTCCTCATTTCAGTTGTGTTATTTGGCAAGTCTACAGCATGTATAGAACTCTGTTCATTAAACAAGAACTTAGACACCAGTAATCCTCTCCTTTGAAGGCAAAGCAGAATACAAGGTACTTTCCTCCATATTTGGAGGGACAGTCTAAACCAGGCAAGGAATATTACTAGCTGTTGAATGAGATCATGGACAACAACTCCCCCGCCCCTCCAACTCCCCCCAGACCCAAATTATGATTTTTTTTCCCTGGCTTCCTATTTAGCTGATCAACAACAACAAAAAACTGGGAAATTTTATTGCAAAAGTTATGGAAAAAATTATCCATCTCCTTGTTGAAAATTTTCAAAACCCCCCCCTACACACACACAGCTCCAGTTTCCTAAAGGAAACCATGAAGGATCCTAGATCATCAGTTGGTAAAACACAGTAGCTATGATACGAAATTACAACCAAAGAGAAGCAAAACGATTCTGCTCTTTCTTGCACCAGTGTGCATGTGGAGTAACTCCACTGCAATCAATGGAATTACTCCAGATTTTCATCACCGCAGAAATCTAGCGAGAGCAGATTTATAGAGCACTGGATTTATACTGGTATAACTGGAACAAGAATTTGACTCAGTACATAGAACAATGGATTGCAAGACCACAAGGAGGTGAAATAACTCAACAGAAGAGAACAAGTCAGCGAGGACTTTTCCTTGAGAGTTAGTAGTGTTCATGCATCCATGCTAAAGTGTGCATAGGTACACGTACAATGCAGAATAAATGTAACAATCAGAATATAAATGGAAGATTTTCCAGCTTGGAGTTCAATCTGTGATTTCTAGACATGGAGCATGGCTTTGCCAAAGGCATTCTCCCCTCTCAACCTGTCCATTCAGTTACCTACACCTATTGGCATTACTGCTTTAATCATTTGCTTGACCACCTGAGCAATCCCAAACTGGAGTTAACCCTTTTCCTTCATATGGGACCCGGCATTGCCTCTGCAGTGACTCTCCATGATTTGTGATCGAAAAGTTGCCTTGACATTCAATCAGTACCTCTGGGGATCACATGGCAGTAGCAGTTTTGCACGTGTAGGCACAAAGCTTTCAGTGTGACAGCATGTAACCTTCAGAGAGGAAAGCACAAAAAATAGAACAATGCAAGCGTCAGAATCCCAGTGTCACTTACCAGCTGTCTAACTGGAAGGAGCCATTTTTATCTGTTACCGCTGCCAGCATTTGCTTCCTATTCTGGAAAAAAGAGAATATAAAGTTTAAAAGATTACTTTTTTTGGAATCCTTTGGAGGAGCAGAAAGTAAGAGAACTACTCAGACATATACCCAAGTGTATGAACAATAATTATTGACATTTGAAGTCTTGTTCATGTCAGCCAGGACACTGGTCCTATTTTAGAACAATTATTCTTTATCTGGGACATCAGTTCATAAATCCTGACATATGACTCTACAGAACCACAAGGATTTTGCAACCAGGCAGTGTCAACTACACAGCCTGTAGTGGGTAGAAAATGAGTTCAGCTCCCAAGTAACCCATTAATGACAGTAACAGCCATGTGGAATACTATAAATACACATAAATCCCACCATAATGCAGAATTCTTTAAAGGATCCAAAGTGTAAAACTACATAAAGTGCACCTACCCCTGCTACACCCCAGGTCATTTTCACTCTCTGGAGGACAAAGGGAAATATTTTAATTTCCAATATAGAAGTATCTGGTTGAAACTAAGTGTTGTAATTGTAGTTGTAACTAACAACAGTCTGTGCTTCCTTCAGGCCTCTCACCCGAAGAGCTCAAAGCACTTTCTGGATATCCACACAATACATCTGTGAAGCAAAATAATATTATCTTCATTACTGACACCACCTCAGATAGGTTGTGTTTCAGTGAATCCCACAAAGGTCAATGGTTTACCCAAGCTTTTGGGGAGGCTGATGGTGGGAGAGGAAAGTATTGTCTGGGCTTGATTGTATCTATTTTAGGGCTGTCGATTAATCACAGTTAACTCGTGATTAACTAAAAAAAATTAATCGCGGTTAAAAAAATTGTTACATAACTGCACTCAAAAAACAAAGTGTAAAACTTTAGAGCCTACAAGTCCACTCAGTCCTACTTCTTGTTCAGCCAATTGCTAAGACAAACAAGTTTTTTTACATTTGCAGGAGATGCTGCTGCCTGCGTCTTCTTTACGTTACCTGAAAGTGAGAACAGGTGTTCACAGGGCACTTTTGTAGCCGGCATTGCAAGATATTTATCTGCCAGATATACTAAATATTTGTATGCCCCTTCATGCTTCAGCCACTATTCCAGAGGACATGCGTTCATGCTGGTGACACTCATTTAAAAAATGCGTGAATTAAATTTGTGAGTGAACTCCTGGGGCAGAATTGTATGTCTCCTACTCTGTTTTACCTGCATTCTGCCACATATATTTCATGTTAAAGCAATCTCAGATGAAGACCCAGCATAGGTTGTTCGTTTTAAGAACACTTTCACTGCAGATTTGACCAAGCACAAAGAAGGTACCAATGTGAGATTTCTAAAGATAGCTACAGCACTCGACCCAAGGTTTAAGAATCTGAAGTGCCTTCCAAAATCTGAGAGGGATGAGGTGTGGCGCATGCTTTCGGAAGTCTTAAAAGAGCAACACTCCAATGCGGAAACCACACAACTGAACCACAAAAAAAAGAAAATCAACCTTCTGCTGGTGGCATCTCACTCAGATGATGAAAATGAATATGTGTTGGTCCGCACTGCTTTGGATCGTTATGGAACAGAACCCATCATCAGCATGGACACGTCTTGTGGAAGGGTAGTTGAAGCATAAAGGGAATATGAATCTTTAGCGCATCTGGCACGTAAATATTTTGTGATGCCGGCTACAACAGTACCATGCAAACACCTGTTATCACTTTCAGGTGACATAACAAACAAGAAGTGGGCAGCATTATCTCTTGCAAATGTAACCAAACTTGTTTGTCTGAGCTATTGGCTGAACAAGAAATAGGACTGAGTAGACTTGCAGGCTCTAAAGTTTTACATTGTTTTATTTTTGAGTGCAGTTATTTTTTTGTACATAATTCCACATTTCTAAGTTCTACTTTCATAATAAAGAGATTGCACTACAGTTCTTGTATTAGGTGAATTGAAAAATACTATTTTTTTGTTTTTTTACTGTGAAATATTTATAATAAAAATAATATAAATTGAGCACTGTACACTTTTTCATTCTGTGTTGTAACTGAAATATATTTGAAAGTGTAGAAAACATGCAAAAATATTTAAATAAATGGTATTGTTATTGTTTAATCATGCAATTGATCGCGATTATTTTTTTTTATTGCTTGACAGCCCTAATTTATTTATAAAAAGTACCGAATTGCTCATGCAATTGTAATAACCACACATGCAAATTAAGCATACTATTGTACAGACATTTTTGCATTCACCAAATGCATTTTCTCCAAAATTCATGCCATAAAAACATTGTCTTGTATCAAACAATGAGACATAGAAGGGTTACAAAGCACCTTAAATTATAAGCTTACTAGTAATGTTATTTAATCATAAGGTTTTAGTTTCCAAAGCTAACATGAAAATGATTGCGCACAGCACAAGCGGCTTGGTATGTCACATGTTATGGAAATATCTCCAAGAGAACAGATTCTAGGGAACTTAATTTGAGTGTAACAGCACTGTGGGAAAAGCAGCTGGGCTGTAACTTAGAATCCTGCATTTGGGGAGCTGGAGAAGCCAGATCCTGCTAATGGCCCATTTGGTCTGCATTTTGCCAGGTACAAATGGACCAAGAATGTGATGGACTTTATTAGACTGGTCACTTGTGGGGGGCGGTGTGGAGGGATACAGTAAGGGAGCCCTGCCTCTTGAAAGGGCTCGTTACAACTGGTTCCTTGGACAGGACACCGCAGAACCCTCCTGTCCCAGCTCTCCTCACCCAACCACCAGCCAGACTGCACTGCTATTTGGTAGATTCAAGTACCTGCGTCCCCGTATCTTCTTCTTCTGGGCCCAGCACTGGCCCGTATGACACGGGCAGGAAGAGCTCTCTTTAAGCTTGCATTAAGGCAGTTAATAATCTGCCTTCAGAGCCTGGTCCTAGTGCAGCTGGCAGGGGAAGGGGCCAGGCACTTGGGAGACAAAGGCCTCCTTCAACTATTTCCCACAGCCTGGGCTTCACCGAAGTGGCAAAGACAACCAGCCTGAGCCAGCTGCCAGAAAAACCTCCTCTCCTCCGGCCCTAGTACTCTGTACTTTTCTCCCCCACACCTCACATGGCTTCACAGAAGCAACAGGAGCCAGGTCAGCAGCTCCCAGGCCTCCTATTGTTTCCACCTGCCGACAGCCCCCCCGCCTCGCAGCTCACTGCAAGCAGATGGCTTCCTTTCCCTACTATACTCCAGACACTGCCCCCCCACCCCGCCCAAGTCAAATGAAGTCAGCCCCTCCTGTTAACTAGGAGGTGCTGCCAAACCCCCACAAACCCAGCCTAAGCCTTCTCCTCAGGCTCCTTCCCTCATAACCCACCTCCCCCCAACCCTACCTCTCTCTGCCCCAGGGACACCCCCCTTCCTTATCTCTGAGGGAAAGTAACACCCACCCAGCCTGAGCTAGCAGGATCATCCCCTACTAGTAGAAGGTGTGTATTTTTTGGGCAAAAACACCAGCCTGTCCCATCCCCCAGGATGTGAGGCTGGGAACATACACAGCTGAATTTAACATTGGTGCCTCAGCTCTTCAGTTTCAGGCTCTTTTATTTCCCATGAGGGCAGCAAACCCAAAACACCATGACACCAACAACTGAAAAGAGCATTTACCCCCTTCTGTTGCACTGGGACAGGTAGCGGCCTCCTCCACCCAGCCTTCACTTGCATGACTGAAGGAGGTGGGCAAGGGAGCCAGTTTTAAAGGCCCCCTGACTCCGCCCCCTCCAGGCTGCTCCACCAATCACAGCTTGGCTCCTACAGTTTGCTATTTTTTTCCCCTGAAGGGCCTTTTGTCTGCCCCTCAGAGCCACGCCCCCTACCTGCCTTCTTCCCACATTGGAGGGGGGCAGGGCACATAGCAGCCATGTGGGCTCCTCCTTCCAGTGCTATGGCGAGTCTCCTCCACCCCTGGCCCAGTGCAGCCTCTCAGCCAAGAGGAGGGTGGTATAGGAGCCAGGATAGTGCTTTAGGAGTTCCCCCGTGCCAAGGTTTCCTCCACCAGCTGTACCTGCTACATTAAAGCCTGCTCTGCTCTAGGGTCCCTGCCCGAGGAAGCCCACCCCAGACACAGAATTAAACCCCAAGGGAAAAGCTGCCCCACGTGGCCAACCCTTCTACTCCTCCGATTACGCCGACCCAGAAAAGCTAATGCCAGCTCTCCCCAGGGCCATGGCAGTGCGGGCCTGACAGCAGGAGACGGAAACCCCGAGGCCTGGCTTGCACTCGCCTTGTTCTAGTTCATTCTATACCCTGTGGTAAGTTGTCAGCTCAGAGCTTAGTTCATTTCACCTGACCTTGAAGCTGGTATGAACAGAGAGCGTTATTTTCCCACTAACTGGACGAGGTGCCGTGAGAGTCCAGGGTCACGCACATGTCAGGCCTCATGTTCTCATTCCCCCGAGACAAGCTTTTAGCTCAGTCATTGTCCTTTGTTTGGTTTTGGTTTTGAACACAAGCAAAAAGGTAGGGAAAGGCCTTAGGTTCGGCAGAGATTAGCAGAAGTTAAAAAGCAAGGCAATTTGTTTAGAAAGACATCCTTTCTGACTGATTTGGAAAGGCGACTTCAGTAATGAAAGCCAGCCTGAGAAAAACTGGCATTTACTTTGGGTGACCTGTAGCTAAGTCTATCGCTGGTGCTGAGTAAATACAGCGAGGAGAGAAAAACACAATGTCCTAAAGCAAACACCAAGGACAAGCTTGATGAGAGTATTTAAGCAGTTATTAGAGGGGATTTGATTGCAGGCCTTGTCGGAGCCCCATGGAACATGTGATGTTTGTTTTAACAGCACTTAGCAGCTATCCTGTTAAGGAAAAGAACAAAGTGTAGGTGTTATAAAGTCAATATTTTTACAAGAAGGAGTGTGACAAAGGTCCACAGAGCTGCAGTGAAATGAAATTGCTTTCTCATCGGTTTATACAGCTTAACTGAAGTTTGTATTATTTTCCCGTACTTTTCCAGATGTGTATGCCATGAAAGATTAAGATCATAGAACAAAAATGATTATTTCCACTGATGAGATTACTGACCTTTTTATGTTTATTTTATTTTATTTTTTTTTCTTAAGTAGAAGATGGATTTGGGAATCAAAAAGCGTATTATGAGTCCGTGCAAATTTCTACTTCAGCTGGGCACCTGGAGTTCGTGTGGTTGGGTAGTCACTTTCATTCTAAAGTCTTGTCTGCTCTCAGGTGCTTAGAGACGCCACAAATAAAATTAGGTCTTGAGTTGAAATTTCTCCTGGTGGTTGTTGGCCAAGAGGTGGATTTATCTGTAAACCCCAGTAAAATTCCCTCTGTTTGGTTCTGAGTTATTGGAGTGTGAATTTTAAGCCTTAAAGACAAATTTTCAAACATTTTTCTTGCAATTGGGACCATTAGAAAATGGCTGCTTCTTAAAGCTCCTGGTTGCCCCTAGATTTAGGGCCCTCCATAGCAGTCTCCATAGCTGCTAGCCCATGTGAGTTCTGCAGGACTCCTCGCCTCTGGAGCTACACCTGTCTCTCCAGAATTGGGAGCAGTTCTCCATAGCAGCAGATAGTGTATGGCCACTTGAGAAATTACCTCCCAAACATTTCCCTACACACACACCTCAAACTCCTGCCTTCCACCACCAGTGGTCAACTAGTTGCATGCAGTCTTGCAAATTGAGTCTTTTCCAGGCCCCTGTACATTCAAACACTCCCTCCAATTTCAATTCCTGGGGAAATCCCCGTTGGACTCCCACACCATCCCCAAGGTGCAGAATTACAGGCTGCCCTACACATATAGATCATCCTACCATGCCACCACTACCAAGGGGCATGGGGTGGTGGGGTCAGATTTTTTGGAGGGAAATAATTACCACCCAAGGAAAAAAACAAAAGCCTGACAAAAGAAAAGTTGAAATTTTCCTACATTTTTCAGGTTTTCTATGAAATCCTAACATTTTTCTATTTATGGCCATTGAAAAATAATTTTTTGTTTTATTTAATAGTTTTTGCCTGCCTGGCTGAATTTTTCCAGTTTTGGTTTGCCAAACAACAGTTTTTTAACATTTGTTTTTGTTTGCCCCAAAATGAAAAATCTACAGCTTGGCAGGTGTTTGTAGTCAAAAATAGACTTCCCAGAGAAATTTCCAGTTTGATAAAATAAGCGTTCGCCAATTTAAAAAAAACAACACCACACACAACCACCTTTTAGACAAAATTTTCAACCAACTCCAGTGTTGGGGCTATGGAAAATTATAACAGCCATGGGGATAAAGTTGTCTCCCTGCAGCATCTCTCTAGTTTCTGAGAGGCACCGGATTCTTTTCTTCAGGCCTCTGACCCATAGACATAATCCAGCTCCCAGACAAAGACTCAGTCTGGCTGTTGGGTCCCTAGATTTAGCAAACATATGGTACTACAGAATACTAAGGGGTTGGCATTATTTCCTACTTGCTGCATGGAAGCCCTATCTCCAAGTGTTCTGAGCTTTGCATGTTTAAATTCTCACCTGACCTTGCATTTGCAGCAGATCTGTGCTTTTGCTGCATGCTGTGGAGAGGATCAGCTGTATCCTTATTGCAGCTATTAACCTCTGCTTTTGAGGACATTGGATGTAAATGAGTAACTTTTGATTCCATGGGCAGTAGGAAGAAAAGACACAATGTTGATGCCAGTGCACTCCAATAAATGATTTTGTTTCCTTGTATATGTGTAAACAGAATGATTTTATACACAGAAAAAAGTTAACCTGTCAGGTTGAAAATTTTCAAGCATTTTTAAACATATGCTCATATATACACACACACACATACACAGACACAAACAAACATCAGAGATGGTCCCAAACCAAAACCCCGATTGGAACAGCCCCAGATCTTAAGAACTTTGGAATCCAACCATAGATCCAGATCCACATTTTATGAAAGGCCCCTGTCTTTATAATGGGCTGAACCAAAACACTGGCATTAAACAATCTCAGGTTTTCACAGTGGGATGGAAACCCAGACTCAGATGTCAATACTGCAGCATGAGCCCATCCTCTGTATTTTTCCCCTCTGGCAGACCAACTAAATATGGTTTCCTTCAAACGTCATTTAATCAGAGAGTAATATATATGCATTGCCTAGGAACAAAGCAATGGGTTTTCCGATATCTGCCTTTCCCCAGTGCACACGTGCGTGAAACACACACACACACACAGCCACAAACACCACCTGCAGGTTTTACTTTTCCAAGCAACACAGTTTCTATTAGCATATAAATCCTGTCATAAACACCAGAGTCCAATTTGCAACTTGCTACCTCACATGCCAAAGGACTGAGTTAAAAATAGTAAACTGCAGGGAGGTTTCCTTGTTTATAAGATTCAATGGCTCTGATTTAAAACTAGGCCAGACAAAAAACCACAGTGCAGGTCTCTGGTCATTGTGTTCTTTTCATCCAGGCTTAGCTGTATTTTCTTGCCATTCTGGTCCCCATGCTGACTTTGTACATAGCAACTCTGTCTTGTTTACAGAGCTAATGTTGGCATTTTGTTATAAACGGTAACGCCAATATGATAAAGTTAATTACTTATTATTTGGAATCTAATTTGCATTGAAGGCTGAATTGATTAATAGGTAGAGCGTGTGTTTAACCAAGTGTTTTTCAAAAGCTCCTGAAGAACTAGTGCTGGTTAATTCACAGCCCTATAGCTAGGTCTAGTCACTCTACAGTGGATATGAAGGCCACAAGAAGTGCGCATGCTCAAACCCCTCTGCTAGAAAACTTAGTAACAGGACAGATGAAAGCATTAATGTACTGGAGCTAAGAATTCCCAATGCAATATCTAGTTTAGCTAGTCCAAGATCAGGTAAATGTTTACATTGTATTATTTTTCACATGAATTTCTCAAAGCGGGTGTGGAAACACATTTGCATCCTAAGTCAAGCAGCTGCAGGGCCCAGTTCTGCTTCCATTTCAAGTCAATGGCAAAACGTATAGCGGTTGCGGTGGGTTGTCAGGTCCATTTAAGTGCAGTTCGGGACCGGGGAGGGGGGGGGGAGGGGGGAGGAGAGAGAGAGCGAAAAGATTTAAAAATAAAGGCCCATAACTGTAGAGAATGATTCTCACAATCCCTTCATTGGTCCTTCTCGCCAACAGGCCTTGCACCCTTTGGGGCCAGTGTATTCCATCACATCCCAGAGAGAAATTTTTTGCATCACATTTGGAAGGGGGGGGGGGGGGGGACACACTTCTCCACAAAGCTTTTCCGAGTTAAAAACTTGTGATCTGACCTCCTAGCACCATGAGCTCCATTTTACAGAGATTAAATCCCAAGTGATGTAGACACCTAACTCCTATTTTAAGGGGAGCTGGCTGACTCACCTAAGGTCAGGCAGAAAGCCAGAGACAGAAGCAGGTATTGAGCCCAAAGTCTTGCTTTTTTTTAGTACCATGCCTTAACCACAAGGCCAATCATCCCTCTAGCTTGAGAGAAATAACTATTTCCTAGTGAATTCATTTCCCCCCAAAACCTTCTATGCTGCTAGATGTAACATTAATACCTCACCAGACAAAACGCTGTCCTTAAAAGACTCTTGTTACAGCCTGCTGGCCAGGATTCATTCACAGAACTCTACATTGTCAGTGATTAAAAAAACCAACTGGTTTGTTAAGTAACCAGGCCAAGAAAGTCAGCAGAGGTTATGGTGTATACACACCAGTGGCTACATTCAGCATCAGATTGGATTATGCAGTATAAAATAATTCTTCCCCCGCATTCAATAGCAGCTGATTGGAAAGTGGGGCAGTGGCCCAGCAACGGCATAGAACACTTCCGGGCAGGGCAGCGGGGTCCCTGATGTGTTCTGTCTCTACGAGAATTGCCAAGGTGAACTGTTTTGCCAGGGATAATGTTCCACATAAGCCAGTCACCAGTGGGCCATGTGCACACAGTGATGCAGGGAGAGTTTTCTGCTCTCTTGCTAGTCCCACGGAGTCCTATGGCCTGTACGGTGAGCACTGGGCAACAACGATCCATGGTGAGGATGCCACAGTGCAGAAGGGAAAGAACAGCAAAGCCCCGGCTCCTTGACTTCAGTGCAGCAAAACCAACGTTCTGCAGGGAAGGGGGCAAGATTTACTCCTCCTCATGCCCCCAAATTCCCAGCAGCTTTGGGGAGAGTTTTGGGGGCAGGGCCAGGGCCTTCAGAAGCAGATATGAGGAACCCCCCCCTCTAGGTCAGAGAAATCCTGAAACAGGACTCCCACCGGGTCTCCTGGCCAGCCCCGATAAACTTCCCCCAGCAAAATCAGCCCTCCCCTGGTTAGGCCCTGGCAGGCCCCTACCTGTTATCTTCTTGTGGGGAAAGCCTGGTGGCCCAGCTGTCCCACCTGGTACAGCTAGGGGGAGATAGGAAGCCTGCTCCCACCTCCAGCATCTTATCTGGGAATCTCCCCCTTCTCTCCTCACACCCAAACTTCCCCTTTCCTGGCCATTTGAAATAGCTGTGGAATCGCTACTCTGAAATTAGCTAGCATAAATGTGCAGTACTATGTGTAGGGCTATATTCTCTGGTCCAAGAGGCCCAGGTATAGGAGAGTAAAGGGGGCTGTAAACCTTTATCCTGAGACCAGCTGCAGGCAGGTTTTCCCCCAAGCACAAGTTTAGAGCAACCCTGAAGCTGCTCTAACGTTCCCCTGACTCTAAAGGCCCCACTCATGATCTTTTAAGAGAGGGGGAGCAAAAAGCTACCTCCATCAGTCCCTACAGAACCCCTTGTGGAAAGGGAATGCTCAGGCAACCAGCTAACCCAGTTTGTAGTTGCTTTGCACTGGGGGCCTGGTTCAACGTAGCGACATTACAAACCAAGATCTAGCTCCTAGTGTGGTCAGCAGGTGCCGCTGCAGGAACTGGTTGCACTGGCGCTCCTAAGCCAGCCGTCCTGTTGGAGAAATTCTATTGCACTAAGCCAGAGGCCTGCCACAGAGAGAAGTGTTTGGATAATAGCACAATAGCTCACCATGCCTTAGCAAGTGCTGTCTTTAAACCCCGTTAATGACTCGGGGAACTGTAAAGTTGTCTGCTGCCATAGTGAGATGATAGATGGCCAGGGCAGCGACCACCAGGCCAGCCTGAGCTTAGGAGAGATTTCCTCCATTCATCCTTTTTATTAGGAAACATTTCCCACCACCCAGGAGGGCACAGCAGTTCTGCAGAGACGGAGATGGCAGCTCAGCACAGGGGCCTGGCCCTGCACCGCAAACTCTTACCAAAGCCCCTGGCAATTTTGGAGCAAGTCTTGCCCCCTTCTGTGCAGGTGGAGCAGTTCCCACGATAAGCTGGGTGTGGGGAATCCCTGTGTTTAACTCACCCCATAGAGGCCGCCTGTACAGGAAAGTCTGCTAGGCAGGGGTGCAAGTAGAAATCATTTCTTGCTGGTACTGCATTCATGGATTGGGGTGTGTGTGTGTGTGTGTGTGTGTGTGACATGACCTCGCCCCATGACCCTCCATGTGACTCCTCCCCAGCCCAGGCCCCCCCCACTCTTCCTGTGCCCTCTGCCACCCCTCTTTGTATATACAAACATCAACATGGTGAACTACTCACTTCCTCCGCCCCCTATATGTAGTATTCAGTCTGTTTATATGGAATATGGGAGTTGGGTGAGGAGAAGTTTCAGCACATGTATGACTTATTAAACGACAGATTTTAAGTAGAACTGTATCCTAAACTGCTTTATGGTATTGTACCCAAACATTGCATTTGAATGGGAGATTCAACTTCCTTTCTAGGAACAGAACAGACTCCTGAAACGCTTACCAGTCCACAAAAGTGGTCCATAGTCATGCAAATAGCCCCACTGTCTTCAGTGGGATTGATCAAATGATTAAAGGTTTACAGGATTAGGTTTCAAGTTGGTAAATTGTTCTGGATGAAACTGACAATGCTTGAGCTGTCAGATAAAAGAACTTTATTCGAATAAAGGTGGGCAGATGTGTGATAAGTCTTAGCTCCGTTGCTAAGACGAGGGACGTATTTTCAGCAAAGTTCTTGGCATATTCCTGAGGCAGCTGGTTTAAGGCTGTCAGTGTCTGGCCTTATAATCTTCACTTATAGTTCTCTCACCCACAAAGCTGGAAAATGAGGCATTTGTTTTCTTTGTTTTGCTGTTCCGGTTCCAGTTAACAAAATGCATGTTAGATGAGTTTGGCTGCAAAGAAGAATCCTATGTACACTGTGGACAACACCTGATTCCTGTCAGGCTGCAGAACTGGGCTGACATCAGAATCCAAACATCCTGTGGTCAGTGCAAGCAGAGACATTCCTCTAATGATTTGGACTGGGTGTGATGCAATATCGATGTCATGGATAATTCACACCAATGGGGAGAAACAACCAAAAATATTGTGTAAACACCTTCCGCCCCTCCCCCTTCCCTCAGAACTCCTGACCAAGGTAACAGCACAATACATATGCTAACAAACTGAAACAAAGCCTTTGTTTCAGTTTGTTAGCATACGTATTGTGCTGTTAAAGCCGTAAAAAGAATGAATGCCCTCCCTACCCGTGCAGCCCCCATCCCTCCGTGGGAGGCGCAGGGGTAGCTTCCAAGTCTTTCCGATACCCCGTACCCGCTAAAAATCTCTTGCCTTCCATAGACGTTAAGGAGGTGCAGAATTGAGCCCCAGTTGGGGAGCAACTCTTCACCGAGAGCCTTTAGGTTTGCTTTAGTCAGTGCTACATCGCCATCTGCTGCACACGAGCTTTATTGTTGCACAGAAAATTCTTTGCAGAAAACATGAGCTTTCCAACAGCCAGTTTACTGAGGGCATGTCTACATCAGGGACTTTTGCACCGGTGAGTTAGCAGTAAAGGCACTCCAGTGCAAGCGCAGCCCATCTCCAGCAAGCCTTGTGCAAAACCCCCGAACGTAGGCAAGCTCAAGAGTTCAGGGGTTATCATTTCTCGCTACTGAATCCTGAAGCCAGGCCAAGATGTTTATTTCTGAGGTAGGAAACAGCGCTCTTATCACAGGATTCTGTCCAAAGAAGTTTCTGCTATTATTCCGTCTGACCGGATAGAAGGGCGAGGACAGCTGTTGCAGAAAGTCCACTGGTCATTGTAAAGATACGAGTCCTTCTGCACCACCTACCTCTGATGTAGAGCAATGCAAAAGAGGAGAATCAAACCCACAGCAGTTAGCAAACATTTTCAAAACCTAAGTACTCCAGAAGGGCTAGTTAACCTAGAAACAGAATAGGATACAAGAGTAACTCACTGATTCTCTATTTGCTTACATTTTGTCTGATAAAGGTTGCAGCTGTTTGAGCCAACAAGGCACTGGACAGAAGCTTCCCATGATGCACCGCTGTAAAGATTCATTTATTTCATTTCTCTAGTTTTCAGCTCCAGAACACTTTCCCCCTTTTCAACAAGAAAGAACAAGAAGAGTTCGCATTTATGCACTGGCTTCCACGGCTGATGGAATGCAGTAACAAATTCCATCTTTAATAATCCCGCCATATCATCATCCAGAAACTTGCAAAAATCTTAGGAGTAGGGCTTTATTCCAATATGAGAATTGTATTTTAGGGCGCCTTTTTTTTTAATTGAAGAAAAAGATGGTAAGAGAACTTGGATTTATTTATAAAATACCATCAAGTGCCTAAAGATAGAGAATAATTAAATATGATTTGAGCAGAAAAAGAGCGGGTGAGAAGGGCATGCAACTAGACCTCAAACTCAGCAAACTGAAAAAAATTGTTGTTCACTAATTAAAATGTTTGCATCTGAACTGCAGATTAAATATTTGTTCAACTCCAGCACTTTCAGCAAAGCAGACATGGGGAATTAACTGGAATTCCTCTGGGGGGCAATGATGGCGTAAAGTAACTGTCTTCTCTAGTGAACTAGTTCATAGCAAATCAGCTATCAGGAAGCCATACCTGCTTTCTCGCTGGCTGGAGGAGATTCCAGAGCAGGTGGCAAAATCAGGAGGGGAAAAGTAGTTTTCCAGGAAATTTTTTTTTTTTTTTTTAGCAGCAACCTTTTAATGGCATCTTTTCTGTAAAACTGAATGTAGCCACAGACAGTGTAATTTTAGTGTGGGATTGGATTATTTTTAACAGCATAGCAATTTAATATCAGTCATGACAGAAAGATGAGATGAAGTGTATTTAATGGGAGATGCAGTGTGACTTGGGGGGAAAAGGATAATTTACTTACATGTAATTTGGAGTCTGGGACTAGATCATCAGTACAGACCGCACTCAGTATTTGGCTTTTGTGGTCTGTGCCGGCACACCCCAGGAGCGGAGTTCTGTACAGACAGCACTTGGAGGAGGAAGGAAGGGTTCATGATGTATATTGGCACATAAAAAATGTGACTTGCTTATAACAATGGGTAAAATCCTGCCCCTCGGCTACTGAAGCGATACAGCAGTAGTAAGAGCTAGTCATTTTAGAAATGATTTTCCCCCTGTAAGATGACTTCTGACAGAAGAGTTATGCAGGCCTAGGTAGCGATGAACGTCTGGCACTACAGAGGACCCGGGTTTGAAGATGAAGTGGAATCAACACACTGATGTGTGGTGGGGGTCACCTATTTTTATAATTTAAACAAGCTACAGTCTCTCTTGCGTGCCATTATTATTGCTAATAATTATTCATGCTGTGCAGGCAAACGAGCCAACAGGCTTCCCCCAAGGAGTTTATCATCTATATCCTGATCCTGCAAACTCTAGTGGATCAGCAGGCAAGAGCTATGCTCCTGCCGTGCCAGAACACGAGTACCAGAAGGGATGTAAGACACCGTTCCGGCTCCCCAGAACAGGACCACAATGGCTTCCTGAGAGCATCATAGCAGGATTGTCCAGCACTAATGAACGTTGTTCTTACTACCAAGACAGATCACGGAAGAGGGGAGAGGTGAAAAGGCACAGGTACAAAACAGATCCCTACAGAGAACTATGCTGTGGCAGATTAAAAACAGAGCTAATCCCAGGATTGACACCATGGCCATCAGTAAGTTACTATGGTCAACATTTTCAGAAAGGGTCCCTTTCGGAGTGTGGGTACCTCTCTTTCAGGGTACTCAGTTGTAGACATCTTTAATTACAACAATCCTGAGCTCAGCTGCGGCACTTTTCATCCATAGATCTTGAAGTGCAGTACAAAGAGTCCCTTTGTCCCCATTTTACAGTTGGGGAGACTGAGGCAGAGAGAGGCTATTACTTGCCTAAGGTCTCACCTCACAGCAGGGCTGTGGCAGAATGAAGAACATGAAGCAGTCTCCTGAGCCCCAGCCTAGTGCCTGATCCTCTGATCCACTTTGCCTCCCCTTAACCTGGCTCAGGGCAAGGATGACATGGACAAAACTACTGACCTCTGCTCCATGCTGTCACCCCCCCTGCTGCCAGCAGGATGGAGCTACACTCCCCACGAAGCAATGATGGGAGATCTGATGGTTCTCAGCATCGAGAAAGCCAGAGAGCAGACATGTCCCCCTAGCTGGGATGTTCCATGTCCAGGGGTAGGTGACAAGCTCAGAGCCGGCCCGCATCAAAGGCAGGTTCCACTTTAGCGTGGTCTTTCTCCTGCCCCAGTTCTCACTAGCAGACAGCGCTAGTGCACTAGGGCGGAGTGCAGTGGGGATGGCTTTACCAGAAGCAAAGCTTTTGGAAAATAGGGTGTGCACGAGTCTAACTCTGCTCCCATCTAACTTTTCCTATTGAACTGAAATCTCAACTTGACTGCAATGGAAGTAGGACCGGGCCCATAAACTCAACGTTCTATACCATGTTGTAAGGACTGCAGGCTTGAAACAGCCCGTTTGAAACAGCTCCCCTCCCGCTCATTGCCAATAAATAGGTTTTTTTATTACCCAGGGCAGGCAACAGCCAGTCTAACAGTTCCAAGAACACCCAGCCAAAGTCGCATAAGCAGATGCCCTATAACGTCAGCCTCAGAGAGGTTTTTTGCAGTTTAAAGAACAGGCAGCAAAATCTTTGGCAGAACCCTGCATGGGTCTCAATGGAGAACACCAAATTCAGGATAAACTGCTGAGAAACAAGATATACCGAACCAGCAACAAAAGTAAACTTCTGTTTCACCACACTGGCTAACAAGAAGTCAGAAAAGCAGTCTCCTTAGGCATTCCAGTCCTTGTATCACCACCAAAAACACTAGACTTAATGAGGAGTGGTTATTCAAAATGAATTTCATCAAACAAAAGGGTTCTTCTGATCCCAAAGGACCAGCCACACACCCACGTCAATATATAACTCAGATCTTACCCAATTATCATTGTTGCCAATCCTTCAGTATCTAAAATCTAGAGGTTTATTTATAAAAAGAAAGAAAGAAAGGAGTTAAAATTGATTAAAGGAATCAAAATACATACAATAATTGAAAAGTTCCTGGATCAGGCTTATAGCAGTGATGGAATAAACTGCTGGCTTAAGTCAAGTCTCTGGCTATTTCCAAATCATTAAAAGGTCCTCAGGCCGTTGGTTGGAATGCGCCCATTAGTATAAGTTCATAGTTCAGAGGTTTGAGCAGGAAAGAGGCAAAATGGAGAGGTTTCCAGGGCCTTTTATAGCTTCTGCCAAGTGAAGGGAATCCTATTGTTATCTGTAATTTTCCACAGTGAGAACAAGATGCTGTTTGGGGTCACATGGGCAAGTCACATGTCCATGCAAGATTTCTTTTAGTCATAGCAGAAGCCATTACCTATACTCCAGACACAATGTTCACAGGAAAGTCCATTAAGTGTAGATAGGCGTCTTCCATTGTGAGTTAAGTGTTCTTTGATGGGCCATTTAACATGAATAGTTCCTTCACAATGTGCTGGCTAAACACCATCCTGGTATTTTCACAGGAGCCAACATTTGAAATACAGGTACAGAGCCAGTACTCAACTTCAAATACAAAAATGATACATGCATACAAATAACCTTTCTATAGACACCTTACTTGACAAACTTTGTACAAGATTTGTTGTAATTATAGAACAGTGGTAGCAACAATGATCTACATGGTCATATTTTAATCAGATAACGTCACACCAAGTATATGTAGTAACTAACTCTGACCTTAATTTACTACGGTATAAATTTGTTCTCTCAAAAGGAAAAGACATGGGCATGGTTTGCTTGAGAGTTTTCACATCTGCGGTCAGAGATAATCTAAGGAAACTGAAAATAAACTCCTTGGTTACTAAATTTCTCCAGACATTAGGCCATGTCTAGAGAGGTGCGGAGCCCCTGCCACTCCCCTTTCAAGCAGGTCACTGGTTGTTTTGGGGGAGGGGAGAGAGATGTGTGGAAAGTTGCACTTGAACATCCCAGGCGCCAAACTCTGCCTGTGCTTCTGCCTGCATTGGCAGAGAGCCACACACTGGGGTCCCTGAGAGTACAGAGGAAGTAACCACCGATGAGCTTCTTTGGTCAATCACTCTAATCGACAACATAGGCAAAGCAGCATGAGGAACAGTCAGAGGCAGAGAATGAGTTTAAACAGCATCACCCCTCCCCCCAACTCTGTGGACGCCTCTTCTGCATATTTTTACTCTACAGTGCGGGAGGGGAAGTTGTCGGGTGCGGAGGGGATGGAATTGAAGGTGGGAGAGGTGCTTGTGCTACACAGCATCCATCCACATGAAACCAGCAAGGACTTTCCTCCTTAGGATTATTCTGATCTTGTTTTCATCATACAACTGAGCATTCCTCACCCAGAGTTTGAGACCCCTTCCATCCACAGGTGTTCTATGCACAGATGTCTCTGGGAGTGGGGAGGAGGGCAAGCAACATGGAGGATGGGTGTCTCCACACAAATATTCTTGTTGTCTACAGCTATGAGATATGGTGACAACCTTGGGCTCGGAGAGCCATTTGCTCCTGTCCAGTCTCTGGGGGCAAACCATCAGCCATATGACTCCACTAAGACTTCACGGGACCTGGTAGAAATTCCTGACCTCCCCTCAAGTTTTTCTCTTCCACACTGGGGGTGGTGTGGCCCTATAAAGTGTTACATTAAAGTGCTAATAGCGGTTTGTCCCTCGATTTCAGCAATAAGGGTAGGTGTATAGACAACCACATACAACTGAAGAGGAAAGATGAACCTTTAGGGGATTGGTCAAGGAAGTTTAAAGATTTCCCTCACTACAGATATCGTTTTCCACATAAATTTACAACACACTGATGGAATGTAACCCTGACTAAACCCGAGAAGAAGGCCTCCATTCAGACATCTTGCACTGGAGAGCATTGGTACATGCAGCTGTCCTACTGTGGGCTGCTGTTTGTTTTAACATTTCCCACTGAACGTCAATGGAGACTAAAAAATGATACGTAAACAGAGATACCCACAATAAATGCCAAGTCTTGTTTGCAGAGTAAATTATGTGCTTAGACTTAGAGGAATCTTTGCAGGGTAAACACTGCCAGCGATGTGCACTACAGCTCAAGAAAAGAGCAGACATGAATGGTGACTTCACTGGAATGTGATTTCACTGACAGGAGGGGGACAATGGGTGGTTAAAATTGTGGGAGGAAAAACAAGGGACACAGGATCCACACACTGGAGTCTGATTTTTTTCGGCATTTCTCAAAAACGAAGAAATCCAACCTCTGCCCCGTCTGTCCCATGAATTAGCTAATGACTTGATGAGTCCCTTCTGAAATAATTTGATTTCTCTTCCAAGTTTTTCCTTCAGTCTTTTGTGTTTAGAAAGAAACATTCTAACAAAGAGCCATTTGTTCTCATCTGTCATCAGGTTTCATTCTTTAATTTTCCATTCCCTCCCTTCCCCCAACTTGAAGAGAATAGCAACAATTAAAGGGAGGGGCTCCCATGTTCTGGAGGTTTTGGTTTCAGCGGCCGCATAGAAGCAGAAATGCAAACGTCAAGTCCTCTGTCCTCATCCTGAGACAATTATCTAGAATTACACAGCCAGGCCTAACATGGCCCTTCCACAAAAAAACCCCTCTCTTCCTTGAAAATTACCAACAGGCTCTGCTCAGCAGAGACCCAATGCAGCACACAGATAACACAGAGAAAGATTCCATCCCTACAAACTGCTTCTATGGGGCAGCACTGGGCCAACTAACAAGCTGCTCTTCACAGACCCATGTACCCAGGACCTGGTCACTTGATGACAAAGATTGTTGTTGCCACATGGCCCATTTCCTCCCTCCCCCCCTTACAATCCAATGATGTACAGACACATCCTTCTCCTTAGTAGTAAGGTCTTAAGTCTGCCAGTCATTTAAACACCACTCGACTGTGTTTCTTCCATTGATGATGCAGTTCTCAGCGTGTTTCAAACCGTTCTCACTGGAATTTGTCAGGTCTTCAGTTTCAAAAGAATTTCTTCCCCATAAGGAATGAGGCTGGAAGAAGTTTTGCACCATTTAAGGCTGGGTGTCCCTGTGTTAAAGAGCACTTTGAAAGCTCTACAGCCAGGCACTAGACAGGTTAACAGCAACCCGAATGAAGAACACCAAGAGTCACACTCACTCCACAGCTAAATAGTCTTTCCTACAAAGATACAAAGTATCTACAATAAGAACAGCTATACTGATCCATCTGGCCCAGTATCCTGTCTTCAGGCTGTGGCCGGTGCCAGATGCTTCAGAGGTAATGAACAGAACAGGACAATTATCCAGTTATCCATCCCTGGTCATCCAGTCTCAGCTTCTGGCAGTCAGAGGCTTAGGGACACCCAGACCATGGAGTTGCTCATATAAAAGTAGTTTCCCATCATATTTTTCTGCTGTTGCTGACATGTTTAGGTGGCATATGGCCTGAATACTGCTCGTTGAACAGCGACACACTTAGCCCTGTGACCAACACTGAAAGATTAATTGGGAATGGGGTGGAGACTTATTTTAATCCTAATCTAAGGGGTTTTCTTCAAAACAAAAAATAGGTAGCTGCAGCCCCATTTGACTGTTTTATTGCTAATTCCACTGGCTCAGCTCCCCAGCCCCTTCAATCACTGTGAAGCAACCAAGCTGATGCAGTTAGACTCAGATTCCTCTGAGACAGCTCAACACTCAAGTCTGTATTAGTAAACTGTTTTGTTCAACTGGTACTGGTCAAGATCTTAGCCTTTCAGCAGAGGTACCGAGCAATAGGTTTCAGCTCACAGCCTGGATTACCCTACACAGAATCTGGGTTTCAGAACTGAAACACAAGGGTCTGCGTCTCCAATGCACCAAGAAAAAAAAAATCTTGACTGAGCATGACCAGAAAGTGCCAGATCCTGGCCCAGACAAAAGCCAAGTGCGCAGTAGCAAAACTTCTCCAGACACAACTCAACAAAATCTCCTAATCGCTCCAAGTACAGGCCACATTTCCCCAGCTGCTCCCAGCCCTGGAAAGGAAGGAACCGTCAACCTGAGCAGCAGTCATTTGGGACAAGGAGAGGGTGCTGGCACGGGGGACTGGTTACAAGGTTTGTAAAAGCTCAACAATCCCGGAGGGAGGAGGCACTTCCCACAAGTGGGAACAGAGGCTACCTCAGAAGGGTTAAATTGTGGGGTTGGGAAGAATCCAAGGTCACATACTGTTTTCTAACACCGGCAATGCTATTTCACTCCACCTAGTGGCGCTAGTTCAAGATGCACAATGTAATTTATTGCCTTTTTAATATAAGTAGCTGTCATCTCCATGCTAAGCTACTGATACAACGGCTCATTCCCTTCCATCTCTCCCTTTGTAGAGGTTTAAGTGACAAATGGATGTCCTCCTTCCACAAGGCTTCCTTATTGGTTATTTGAAGCCTTGCTTTCTGCTTTCCTCGTCTAGTATTTAGCAATAAGTTACAGAAAGGCACGAGGACCTGTCCAACAGCAAGGCCTGTACCCTACTCCCGAATGGGTCATGGGAGAATGACGCAAACAGTGGTGCTGCATATTTGCCCATGACCTCTGTAAGAGCAAAGTGTTTCAACTTGCCTCAACCCATTTTTAATGAGTCCAGTCCCATGCCATGGCAGGCAACCGCATCATATAATCCTGTTCATAGATGTATCAAACCGAGGAGGAGCAGACATTCTAGGTCCTCTGGGTCTAAGGACTGGGACTAAGTAGGGCAGTTTGCCCTCTGAAGCCTGCAAATGCTGCCCCACAAGCAGAGCAACTTTTGCTCGTCACCAGTCAGTGCTTTGGGGCTGCTCCACCATCGTGGGGTGGGAACTGGGTTAGCGGTGTTACACGGGCAGACCCAGAGAGGTTGAAGGCCTCATTTTTGGTTTTCCCAGCCTAAGATGGAAGGGCTTTGAAACGTGACCTGCTCCGCTGTCTGCTCAAGGCTACAGGGAACAACAAAAAGCTGAGTGTTAACGTCTATCATTTTGCTCAGGGAGATGTGTATTATTATGAAGCCTCGCTAAGAATCTGAGTTGTAATATTAGCCTGGGACGTGGGTGAGGGGTTACCAGAGTTGGACAGGAGTCCTCACTATCTGTAGCAATGTTTTTTGTTTTGCACACTACACTTTTGGTTCAGACTCTAAGGCCTAGTGTAGACTAGGAAAGGAGGTATGTTTAGCTAATGTGTTAGCCAACACAAATATGCATATTTTTTAAACATTATTTAGCAGCCAGTGTAAACAATGCTGTTAAAACCCTGCTTACTAGGTGTGGTCAAACCCTGTTTTTAAAAGCCACATTTTTGACAGTTATTTAAACATGTTAGCCAACATACTCGCAAAAGAGACCTTGTTCCTAGTCCAAAGTCCAAAGCAAGACGACACTTTCATCAAAAGATAAGCCAAGAGACTGAAGAAGTGGAACTGGCTGCATTGAAAGGCAGCCTATATAAAATCCCAAAGATCTTGTCTGACACTTAACGTATTGGAATTCACTGTAATCCCTTAGTCAAAGTTTCGAAGTGTGCCTAACCCGCACTTCAAAGATCCATTACTGCAGGATATTTTGGGCGCGGGGGCTCTTAAAGACCAGACAGTGCAAGACGGTATTGAAATTCTGGCCTCACATCTCCACCGAGAGGAAGCCCAGATTACATACACTAAAGTAAAACACTATCCCAAGTTAACAAGTCTACACCAAGTAAGAGCCATTGAATAAAAGTATTTATTTTAACACATTTGGAGATCCATGCTTAATATAATTGTCACCTAACAAGTGAGCATATTACCTTCACCCCCACATCTGCTGATGTAATCAGCATCATATAAGAGTTACTCATTGCACAGAACTGAATAGGTCTGACACCAATTCACCATTATGCACTGTCTCAGGATTCCTGCTTTTTGTCATTATGCTGGCTCGAAGACTGAAAAGACTTTCAGAAGACGATTTGTATATGTACAGAACACTGTGAGTCCAACAATTAAGTCCCATCTCTTATTGGATCATTGTTCTGATGGGTAGTTCATATTAATAATTGTTGCTAAGTATAATAAAAACCTGAACGGGCATAGAAATATTTCTAAAGTGCATTACTGCAGCTAAATAAATAGCAGCAATTGTGTATTTTTTTTAAAAAAAACAACCATACAAAGGATTGTGACCAAACTTGAAAAAATTTTACACTATAAAAAGAAAACCTGGCAAAAACACAAGGCAAAAGGCCTTGCATGATTCAGTCTACAGGAGATATAGAATATCAAGAGGTTCTCACACACACAAAACAGAAGGCTTTCTTCAAAGTTATCCATAATACACAGCAGGGCGAAAAACAAATGCGTTGGATACATGTATTTCCTCAGAACTGTGGAAAAAAAATAATAAAAAAAAAAATCTTTCCCTTAGCTGCTTGCTGTCCAGCATAGGCCGTTATTATAAAATGCAAGTCTGCAGCGTTAGCATAGCAGTAGATTTACCAAGACTTCACTGACAGCAAATTCTGAAGAACTGATTAAAATCCCCATTTTGTGAACAGTATTCCAGTACAATAGTGAATTCCAGCTCATGGTTTTCTGCGCCTGAAATTAAAAAAAAAAAACACAAAAACAAAACACACTCAGCTCAACTTTCTCACAGCATAACTTTCTATAATAGTGGTCAAGAATGTTACTTAGATTTACAGAGTCTGTTGTACGAATACAAGTTTTAAGAGTATATAGTGATGGAAAGACAATCAATTGGCTCAGTGATACAACTATGCTATGGATTTTATTCAACGCATCAGATCAGGGAGCAACAACTGTTAAGTTCACAATGTGCTTTTGCATAGAGTTCAACCTACACACACAGTACAACAGCAAGACTGATCCAACAGGCAAAGTGAAGACTTGATCCTGCTCCTCTAAAGGGCAGTGACGAAGCTCCCACCCACTTTGATCAGGCCCCAAGATTACAGGGAAGGGGGCTTTGAGGAAAAGTTTATACCATAGCAGGATTACAGAGGAAATGTTTGTAAACAAATCTAAAATCACAAGTCTTCTGACCAGACATTTCCAGAATTGCCAAATTTCAAATGTATTCCACCACAGCTATTGGACTTGTACAGACAAGTTTTCCCACTTGTAGCAGTGTACACTATAGACTGAAATCTAATGCATTAGCTTCTTACAGTTGTTTAGCTTCTCTATTTCAACTTGAAATTTGTGAAGGTTGTTTGGTCATTATGGTATCACTGTCTGTTTCTACCCCCCCACCCCCTTTTTGCTTCATGAAAAGCCCTTTTACCTCTGAAGCCCTCTCTCCTGCCTGTAAACATCGTGTAAAACTGCAAGCTGTCTTCCCCTGAGCTGAATGGATCACTTCCACAGCACTGCCAGCACCTATCTGCAAAAGGCCAAATCTGCAAGTGAACTCTGTTCTCCAGCAGCTAGGCTACCAGACTACCTGATGAGCACTTATTCTGTCAGCAAGTGTTCGAGACCCAGTCTTGCTGCTTATGAAGTTTCATGTCTAAACTACCATTTGTTTGAACTCTGGTGTTAGAAACCAGGACGTCTACATGACATCGGGTGAGTTTTCTACTTGTATAGCAAGATGGGAGCTTTAGATTCACAAACTCTCCAGGGTGAGACTGAGCTACCCAAAAAATCCCCAGGAAGCCTCTGGCTGTGATCTGTGAATTCAGTAGGTGGTATTCCAGACTCTGAACAGAAGCAGGGCTTCTCTGCCAGGGCTAGGGCCTGTGCTTCTCTGTTAGAAGCTTTAAGTACCCAGCCTGGCAAGTGGTAGTTGGAATTTAATCTGAACTACATCAACTTTGCCATCAGATTGTTGAACACCATTCCCCCCTCCAAGGTACCTTAAACTGGTTTTGTAAACTAATAAAACGTACTTAAACTATCCTGCCTTCCCGCCATCAAGCAGAGAGCACAGATATGCCCATTTGCACTGCAGCGTGTCACTAACATTGACAGGCACCAAGATTACTTTATCCTTTGCAACCTTAGATGTATAATGGCCAAGGAAATCAGGGCATAATATAGTCATTTCTCTTCACTTCTCTCCACACTGCTCCATCTCTGAGCTGTCAGGGCAGCCAGTGTTCCAGCAGAGGTTTGTGGGCCCACGCAAACTGCTGCTGAAGACATACGGTATCTAGGTCAGATTTTACTATCGCGCCTCAGGCCAAGAGTTCCAAGTGTGATGGGTGATTTTGGGGGCCCAGCTTGAGATGTCTTACAGGGGACTGATGTTCAGAAAGTCGGCCCAACTCTGAACGTCAGGCTCTTCAAGCTGGGCACCCAAAAAAAGTCACGGGTCACGCTAAATTTGGCTTCAATCTCTGTATTTTAGGCCACTTTGTCATTCCAATTGACATGGCACTTAGCTGTCTCCAGTTTCCTGTCGGTGACAAATCACTGCTACTTGATAATCTGCGTCAGCAAGAGAACCCATTCACACCAGCAGAGGAGAAAGAGTAAATGGCTGGAACCACAAAGGCACAAAGTGGCAACACCACCAGGTTTGACATTTCAGGATTCAATCCTTACCTTAAAGCTGGTAAGACTTGAGGGGCATAATATTATTCCAGCCAAAGAGCATTTAGAGCAAGAAAGCCAGAAGCTCCAGTTATAAGAAGTTAGCATGACACCTACTTGGGCTGAGCATGATGCTGATATCCAGGTCCAAGATTGGATCCTGCCCTCATCTCCACAGCTACTGAACACTGAAAAGACACGTGCATTAGTCACTGCTGCTGCATAAAGCCAGCGAAAAGAAGAGACTTACTGGCATTATTCCAGATTCACACCAACTTAAGAATTTGGCTGCCCACTTGTAACTTACTCTGGTTTCTACATCTGTCCATTCAGATTCCGCAGCATCTTCTGGTGGAGTAGGACTTGAAGGTGATGATCTTCGCTTTCGACTGAAGGAGGCAGAGAGAAGAGAGTAAGTCCTGAGAGACTGCTGTATACAGCTCAACAGACAAACGAGTGACTGCACAAGCCATTATCTGGAGATGAATAGCTTCTAGTACCCCAAAAGCCCAGCAGCGTGCCAGCCCTACCTGTAGCTACAGGATTTACAAGAAACCCGTACCTTAGTTTTAAATATGTTAAGCCAGTAACTCCAGCTCAAAATCTCAGCAACTTCATTCTGCTGAAGTTTCTCACCAGACCATTGATGGAATTAGAGCTGTGTGCACATTTTGGGGATACGAGGTTCTTGACATTATTCCAATTAGAAAATTAAATGCGACTGACCCAGTTGGTGATTCTTGTTTTAGAGTCTCTATATCCGTGAACTGGACTGCCTGTCCACCACCTCTGGTTCTGTAAACGTCACCCTGAGGGAAAACAAACAAGTTACTTACAAATTAATATAACTACTTGGATATTATGTTTGCACAGAAACTTGAATTTTGGCTAACCAGTACGTGACCTCAGTGTTTGCAATAACTACCATTTCTTTCAAGGAAGCTCATCGATCAACCCAGAGAGCACAAACACTTGAGCATGCCCTAGAGTGAACCATCAGCACAGGATGTATCCAGAGGTTGTCAGCTGCCCCCCCAAAATGGGGCAAGAAATTCTTAAAACAGCAGATTACAAACACGACTGAGTCAGGCCCAGTTTCAATGCTTTCATTCGGAAGTCCAGACAGGACTGTCACTGTGTTGGCAGACGGGATAAGTGGGATCAACAAGCCCTTGGGGTAGCATGGAGGAATTTTATTTTAAAAAGGGACAATGCCATCACAGTCAGAGCTAAAGGAAAATGGCAGCTGTTTTAGCCAGTTTAAAGTTCATCACAAGAAGAACGTATCAACGCTGTTTCTTTTTTTTTGGGGGGGGGGGGGGGTTAAGGGACTACAATTGGCATTTCCAAGAAACATGCTGAAAGCGGCCATCTGGCTGAAGAGACATCTTTTGTGAAACTAGCAGAGCCCCCTGGCACTTGAAGCCGACGCTGCATCCCAACTTGCTTTAAGTGTTTGCCAGACTAACACTTGGAAGCTACATTCTGAAAGTGTTCGATTTCATATTGCTTTGTTGTTGCAGCAAGATAGGAACTGGCTCATGCTTCTAGAGGAACAAAGCGCCATCACTTCAACAAGATGGCCAAACCTCCCCAACTAGGCTTCAGAAAGCCAGTGGCAGTCACAGGCTTGACACATCCACGGATAATGGATGGTCTCTTACATAATGGGCTAAAAGATCGTTTTATTACGGTAGGTGCAATTTCTTTTTAATCAAACTGATGCAGATTAAATTTGGCGTGCAAATAAGATAGAAGAGCACATTCAAGTACTGTAAGCTTACTAGAAATGTTTTCTAGGAACTGAAGTGTCTCCTACCCCAACATGCAACTTCCAAAATCACAATCACCAAAAGCACTTTAAGTCAAACACATCCCTTATGCAAGCGAAGATCAGAAACTCCGGATCAGTTAAGTACAATTTGACAACAAAGGTATTTGCTTTACCTTAATCAGTTTAGTTTCAATCTCCCCATCAGAAGCTAGTTCCTGGTGCGTCAGCATGTACTTGTCACACTTAGCTAGTGCCTTTTCGTTTGCAGCGGCTACTGTGATGGCATGGGAGACATGTGGCTGCATGACTGTTTCAGTGGGCACATTAGAAGGTGGCTTATGATCTACCCATCTCTCCCCTGCTGAGCGTGATCGTCTGTGTCTGAGACGAACTGGAGGTGCATTCTGCTCAGAGTGGGAAAGGAACCAGAAGAAATAAGCACAATCAGTAGTTACCATGCAGTTTTTCAGGCCTGGTTAAAATGTATTTGGACGAAGACCAAAATTTCATCTCTAAACTTTTAATCAGAATTGATCCTGCAGGGAACCATTACTGATACACTTACACAAAATTGCTATTAGAATTACACTTGGGCCAACTCATATTCTTTGCAGGTTTAATTAAGTTCTACTAGTTGGATGGATTCCTTAACCAGGACTTCAGACAAAAAGGATTTGAACTTTTTTGCAGCAGCTCTCAAATGTCTAGTCAAACTATGAATTCTACACACATTAAACAGGCCTGAAAAAGCAGATACGTAAGCTAGTTTCCATGGACACATTCCTGAGTCAAATGGTCTGTTTCTCGGGTAATCAAGGGAGCAGATTCATGGCACAGGTTTTAGGAAGGGTTACTTCTGCGGAGTCACTCAAAGATAGGAGGCCTTAAGTGTATTTCTGGGTAAATACTGTGGAGAAGGAAGAAGCTTGACATTAGCCCCTCCTTTTCCAGAGCGAGACTGGTTTGGGCCTCAGTTGCTGGAATGTATCAGAAGTTATTGATGTGTGGATACCTCTGCTCTACCCGCAAACCACCCACCCTCTGCTGGGCAGAGCTAGAAGTCTGTTTTAAACTGCAACAGGAGGCCTGTTAAATATGGACCCCCTTATGAGATCACAGGTGAAAATGTTACAAGAGGTAGTAGTATTATGCAAGAAAATAAGCTTTATGCTGAGGATCTTCTCTGAAAGTTAAGCAGAAGAATGGCTGAAGTCTCAGGAGGGACAACATAATCCTCTTCTAAAGGAAGAATTTGAGGGACCTCTGCCACACGGCTGTGATTTATGTTCCTCAAACGGGTGTCACACTTGACCAAGACTGGACTTTAACAAGACGTGCATTTTAAATGCTGCTCTTGGTGTGGAGCCGAGGACGAACCATGGAGGGGCCAATCTGAACACCAGACTCAAGGGGTGAAGTTATAATGGTACCTCCCACTACCTTCTTTTGAACTGCATAACTGGGTGACTACATACCAACCCTTATTCTACGGAGGGCTAGATTAAGGGTCAGAGTCTAGAAGTAAAATCCCAACCGCAAAGAACTATTATATACGCTGTTGTCCCCCTGCTAAATAAACTCTACAGCAGAGGTCACTTAACTTCCTTCCAGTGAGGGTCAGGGAAGAGGGAGAAAGGGCCTCTTTTTGACCCATCCAAAGTACACAAGATCTCCATTCAGTCACACAGTGCACTGTCCCCATCAAATTCGGCCTTTTCCTCCTATCATGCGAGAGTTTACATTGCTGAGAGAATGGCACAGTTTTAAGAGAAGTAAGACGAAACTAGCAAGACCACTCATATGGGTAAGTGTTCCTCTGCTATCAGGCTCTGGGAACTAACAGCTGTAAATAGTAAGGGGAGATTTTACACTTCTGTCTCATACACCCAATGAAAAACCATTTCACTAGTGACATGTGGCAAGCCCACCTAACTCAGATCCATGGATACTAACCCTCTCCACTGCACTTCCAAGACTTGAGCATTGATTATATTGTATTTTAGCAATAGGTATAAGGTTTACAGTGCACCCTCTTGATAAGTCTCTTCTCAGTAGCCCCAAACACTGTTTACAAGCATCTATGTTCTTATCAAGAACGACATGCTGCCAGGACGCAGAAAGCAACATTAAGATTTGGGCAAATAGAAGTTTTCAAGGCTCACCTAAGGCTACCTACGGTAACCCATTTTTTGGATGGGTGAGTGAAGTAGTCATTTTTCCATTGGTAATTTTTTGTGGCAGTTCTGAACAGCTGCCTTAGGAGTTTAGATCCTTAAAAAAGGGTGCACTGTATTTGACAGTAGACACTGTTCCTTAACTTGCTACCAACAGGGGTTAAGATATACTTTAATTTGAACAGCATTAGTATGAAAGCATGTCACTTGCATCAAAAAGTCTCTCTGTAACAGGAACTCTTGTTCATCAGAGTGTCTAGATTGTTTGCAATACAATTAAGGGAGTCCAAGATATGGATTCATAATGTAATAGAAATTTTGATCCTGTTTAGAATGTCTCTCAGAATAATCTGATATTTGTAGCTGTCTATTAGTTTTACCTGAACCCCTGTAGCAAGAATGTGATGATAAAGCGTATAGTGTTAAGACAAGCATCTCCTTGATATGAACTGGTACACAGAAGAATCACTGAGACGAATTAAAATGGAATGAGAACTGCAAGTAAAACCACCAGTTTTATTACAAATATTCAAATTTAGTAAGAACATTTTAATGGTTGTATGAATCCCAGACTCAGCTCTTTACAAGCGAGACTGCTTGTCCAAACAGTTTCCAGCTGATAAATGAAATTTGCACAAAGAGCTCAGGAGACCTTTAATCTGCCCAAAAATGACTCTGGCAATTGCAGACTGCCAAATAAGTTTAAGAGACAGACTAATGGAGACACAAGGAGGTTTATAGTCAGAAAAATTAATTGTTGTTCCTGGAGAGAGCTAGACACACGCTGACGAGACACAGACAGACACACTCTTTTAAGGGCTTTTATATGCTGACTTCAGAAACCAAATTAGACTGTGTTTTGCAAGTGCCATGACACACAACTTGGAGGCAGCAGTCAAGCATGGAGAAAATTTGTAAAATAGGGTCCAATTCCATTTCAGGGGCGAGCTCACATATGGCAGCACACACTAAGCTTAGCCATTGTTTGAGAATGGTAATCTTCTGAGCCACGGCAACCAAGCACTGCTACGTGTAACCATTGCTAGGAGTAGCACTAACCCTGCAGCATTGGTCCTCTTCTATTTCTAGCTCATCTCTACGGCTGGGGACCTCAATGACTCCAGTCCAGTGCATCCCTCGCCTTCTGTCTGACACATTACAGTTTCTAGTTTGCTCTGATTCCTGTTGTCTACTCCTTGCCTTAGGTGTGCCAATGGTATGCTTGTTGTATGGAGGAATTTTCTGCTCCCACTCCGAAATACAGGATGCCACAGAAATGCTGCTACAAGAGTTAGAGCGTCTATGCAGCTGTGGCTGGCTCATGAGAGGTTGGCTGTTAGGGACTTGAGTAACATAGTTACTAGAAAACTGAAGAAAACAGGAGAGAAGTTAGTGAACACACACAATTTTGAACTGGTAACAAAGTATAACACTTCTCAGAATCATCCTGTAGTGCGGACTTGCATATATGCAGAGAGTAATCAACGCAAGTACTTCACATAATTAGGTGTTTCATTGTCAGCTTTAAAAAGCCAGGGCACTCTTTCAATTAGCCAAGTGTAAGGTAAGAGAGCATGCAGAGACACAACACATTGGAGGAAAAAAGAAAATAAAACCTTAAGGAATTTAGTAGAGCCCAAAACATACTCATTCTCGTGTCCCATTCCCAACAACTAGAGAGAAAAATAATCAGCTACATGTAGCTTTATAAAACCTGTTTGCACTGACATACAAAGAGATTCATATATAACATACTGGTGCTGGCGGGGGGGACACAGATCTCTGAAAAGCCTTCTCCCGGTCCTTCTCCCGTGAAGGCCTCTCTGGTTTTTCATTCTTTGGTTCAGTAACAATAGCTTTCAGTTGCTTCAGTTTCTCATCTTTGACCCAGAGCTTGTTCTGCATCTCCAGCTGTTTTGCTGCCACACGGCGCTCCTGCAGGTGAGACCAGGGTGAAGAATATTGTTTTAAATAAAGACCAAATTATATAAGCATATGTTATCGTGATGAAAACTGAATGGAGGAGAGCTGTGTATTTCAAATGGAATGAAGTCTTTTCAGCCAAGATGTAGACATGTCAAAGTACTCACTACGTAAACTAGGCCTGGCCAACTTTCAAAGCTATCTAGCATCTTTAATGTCCTAATTGAAGAACAAAGTGATTACTTTCATTTAGTAGCACCCGTGGCCACTATACAATATGAGCGAAGTCTCTAGCTCAGGTAATGGATCACTATAGCAGGTTGATCTCTCTCTCTCTCTCTCTCTCTCACACACACGCACACACAAAATTTGCTGTTGCAAATGTACCACGGGAAGAGCAGAACCCTTGTGGCTAGGTCAATGACAACTGACAAAGAAAATCGGATTTCAGGAGGCAAAAAAGTTATGAACCAAAAGGAACCAATGCTAAACTATTTGTAAAATAATAATAAATAATAAATTTTTTTTTACCAAGTTTACGTCAATACCCTTCTAGAAAAATGCTACCTCAGCATAATATCACACTTGTCAAATTTCAAGATGAGAGTGGATGGTCTGGTCTCTCTCTCTCAAAACTGGATACACAAAGAAAAATTAACTTCAGCTTTAGCTTGGTACAATGAGCATTGCTCCATTAAGCATTTCAAACAGATACGCTAGTGTACTTACACATTCCTTCTCCCACTTCATTGTTGTCTCTGTCACCATGCCTTGCAATCGTGCTTCCAATCTACGCTTATCAGAAGCCTGCCGCTGCAATTTCTGACTCTTGCTTTCTAGCTCTTGCTGCAAATTACGTTTGTCTTCTTCATAAATTGTAGTAGTTTTCTCTAAAATCTCAATCTGGAGGAAAGACCATAGGATTTTTTCTTTTAAATGTCACATTTAATTGCTCATGAAGCATTCTCTCAAAGAGGTGCACAATAGAGCAAAGGAGCTAATCATATTTTAACATGCTTTAGAACACAATCAGCGATTTTAGTACAGACAAACACTCCAGTAAGATGCCTTGAAATTTCAAAGACAATTTCAGACGTTTGTCGCACATAGTTTAGCAATTTCTGGTTTTCTTGAAAGAAACTTAACCTTAACCTCATGCTAAAGCCAAAACAAGACAGACATTGTGATTAATATCCCCACCAAATAAGAGAAAAAACAATTAACTAAAGTATTTTGAGAAAACCTTATGTGGAAAAAACTTCTGGCCTTGAATTAAAAATTTGCCATTTGCTAAGTAGGGTATAAGTTTTCTGCCTAAGAACTGAGTAATTTCAGGTTATGCAAGAACAAACCTTGTACTCTAATGTTTTAGTTTTCTTTTCCAGTCGTTCAATCTCCATTTTCTGTCCTGTTATCATTTTCTCCTTTTCTGTAAGCTTTCCTTGAGCATAGTTTTCCTTGGATACAATGCTGCTATCAAATTCTTGCAGCATAGTTTTAAATGCGAGTACTGGAACAAATTCAGACATTGTAATCCACATAAATTCACTTGGGGAGAATCTTTGCACTCCCTCCCCAGAACATTAAACTAGATCAACTTTTGCCTCTTCCCTGCTAGCTTGAAATATGAAGATTGCCTTATTTGCTTGCTGTCAGAACCCTGCCAAAAGTCTGATTTATTACATCAAACCACAATGAAGTTTTTGAAGCATCACTCACGAATTTAGGCGAACAAGATATATTCCCACCATGCACCCACTGGGATAGAAAATATGGCTATTTTACTCCAGATGCTTTGCACAACTGCCTTTCATGTATTAGATTAGCAGAGGAATGGCTTCACATGGAGAATCAATGCTCACCATTTTTGGTGAACTCTTCTGACAGCATCTGCCGCATTCTGTGGCGTTTCTCAAGGACTTCAATCAACCTAGGAAGTGTCTGGTCATCATTCACGTCCAATAGTTCACATGATGGTAATGGAGGGAAGTTCTGCAAAAGCATTTCTGTAACAGATTGTTCTTCTGTTTCTGCAAGGATTTAAAGCACACAATCCATGACAGCAAGCTATTCTAAAAACACTCCAATATTACAGCGCCCAGACTGAAGCCACACACTCACTCCCTCTCATCCCAAAACATTTTCGAAATATAGAAGCCTGAACATTTTAATCAGGAAGAGTTTCCAACACCTAGATGGTAGCTGATCAGGCACAACTGTACCAAAAGAAGGGTTTGAATGGCACATTGCTGCATATAATAAGTGTTTCAATAAGAGAAGTTATAAACAAAAGGTAGGTGAAGAGGGAAGTTTGGAAATTTGAGAGATTAGAAGTCCTTTGAGCATAAAATTTTTTATCCAGTTTAAAAATTATTTATTTCTTTGTCCAAATATTGCTGTATTTCTATATCCATGACCTCCCTCAAGGGACAGGGTAAGGGAAAGTTAATCTGAGTCTGTTATCACTATATTAAAAATGTACCTTGCAACTAGTAATGTGTGCACTAAACCAACTGTATTCATTATACTTTATAACCCTGCAGTATAAACCCAAGGTAACAAATATACTTATTATTTTATTGTATAGGTTAAGTTAGATTATGCAAGAGATATTTTTGTTTTATTTTAATGTCTTTTCTATTAGTCAGACTGGACTAATAAGTCTGTGCTATGAAACCACGTAACATCATTCCAGGTTTTACCTCCGCTGATTGGGCCACCTCGCATCTCAAGTTTTCGTGAGAGTTCATCCTTAAAGGCCTGGTTTCTAAATCGGCGTCCTGGGGTTAAGCCACACAGTGGTTTATCAACAGGTCTCGCAACTTCAACTTCTTGGGTCATTTCTGCAAATCGCATGACTTGCTATGATAAAACAATAATGCAGTTTTAGATACTCTGTATTTAGTTACCACAATCTTTAGCCACAGTGTGAATTCGCAAGGACTAAGATACATATTAAAAAGGACATTATCAAGTTGAGATGGCTTTTAAAATCCAAGTTACAGATAGTTCCAACTACTACAGCTCCTGCCAAGTTTCCCTGGTGGTCTTACAGGGGGAGGGGGGTCTTCCCCCCTACCCCCCATGCTGCCAACAAGGGAAACAGTGAAAGTGAGTATACAGAGTGCTGGCAAACAGTTAATGCCTAGGAGAAATGTGTCTTCTTTCAGTTATAGTATTCTTCAATGCCATTTCTAGGAGTAGGGAGTGTGATTGTTAGGTTGTCGGTTTCCCTTTAAAGTTTGTTTTGTTCCTTGAGAGACAAAGTGAGAGAAAATATAAAGGGGAGGGAATCTCTCTCTTCATATTCATTTCATCAGTTTGGTGTGGATGGGATTGGGGAAGGGCGGGGGGGGGGGGGGGGGGGAGAGGAGGAGGAGGAGATGAGGGAAAATCATGTGCAAGTTACCAAGCTTTCCTCATAGTCCTCGGCCTTGGGGTTAACGCACACGATCATACGCACTTTTCCTTCTCCATCAAAGTAGTTCTTGAACAGGTGGGTTAATTTAGAGTCTCGATAAGGGACCATCTAAAAAAAAAAAAAAATGAAAAAAATGAAAAAAATCTAACATCCATTCTCAAGCAAAAGTCTTGACAGGTTAAGAGACAGTAAGGAAGTGGGTTGTTGTATACCTTGTTGGTTCCATACATTTGGTTCTCCCGTAGAACTTCAATACATGTTCTTAATGTCATAAGTGACTGGTTAATATTACCTGAAAGAAACAGAGCTAGTGTTAAGCGCTCAGTTGGATATTGTCCCTCAGTTACAATATTCCAAAGTTAGTGACCAGTTTACACCTAAAACAGCATTGTTTGGGGGATAAACTATTCTGATTAGATTAGAAATATCTCAAGCCTTTTCTAGTTACATTAAAACAACAAGTAAATGCTCCAATGGGTAGTGTCCAGCTTTCCAGGCAAGGGGATTTAAGAATCATTTGACTTAACATAACAAAAAGACACACCCACCAGGATATTTATCTTGAGCCAGGAAGCACTGCCATGTGACCAGCTTTCTAGTCCACAAACAAATAGTTGCATATGAGCATATAAGCAACAGACCATCCAAACCAACCAGGTACCTGCTTCACGTAGTCTGTTTCCTTCAGCTTTTGTCCTATTCGTTCTTTCACTTCCAGCTAAATCAACCAAGGACAGCTGGCTTAAAGTTATTTGTTCTCTCTCCTGTTCAAGAAAAAAATAAAATGTTTAATGCCATTTGCAACACTTCCCCAATAATAAAATAAAAAATTTATTTTTTCATCTATAAGTGTTAACTTACAACAGTTATGTAAGGCTTAAGTGCCTTTTTAAAGCCTTAGATAACTGTTGTAAGTTAACACTTAATAAAAGGTTAGAGAGAGAATTGAAGCTCTCTCATAATTAGGTGAGAGGCTATGAGCTACTAATGGTTTAGTGCTCTAACATTCCAGGTTCTGGAACCCAGGATTCATATTCCATCTCAGGCAGTCTCAAACTACAAATGCCTTTCACAAAACTTCTCCCAATTTCTCTATGCTTAGTTTTTGTGTAAGAGTATTCCAGACAAAGAGCAAGGGAATAACAAGCTTTGCTTATTTCGTTAATGCTCACCTTGACAGAGGGAGCTTTGGCTTATGAGGCATTTTAAAAGTGCATCTGGAAACCAGTAATTAGAACGTCCCAGACAGGAGCCATTGTCTAGGTAGGTCACCGCCCTTCCCACACACCCATTGGACTCTTTAAAATAATTAGCCTCTGAATTTCACCTGCAAGACGTTATCTCCATCTGCATCCAGTGGCGCCTGAGCCAACTTAATCATAAACACACTGTGAGAACGACTAGATTCACGATTCAGCTGAGTGTTAGCAATGCGCCTCTTCTTTTGACCTGTTAAACAAGAGAGCCCTTTAATCTGAGTGGCAGATCTGGAGAGGCCAGGCAGGTCCTACATGACTCAAGTGACCACTACTTCTGAACATTTCTTACCTCTCCAAAAAACTTCAAAAGCTTCTTCAGTAGATTTTACCTCTACTTCGGTGCATCCTATAACATACATGTTGTGATTCTGGTCCTCACGGAGTACTTTGGATTGTGGAGGTCTGCAAAGAGCGTGGTTTAGATCAAGCTGACAGACAGCAAAGCTTTTAAAGCAAGCACCATGCAAATCCTTATGTTTAAGGATCAAATTCAACCTGAACACAGATGTCAAACATTATCCCACACCAACAGAACGGAGAGCCAATACAAATGCACGGGGAAATATTTAGGCAGGATTAGTGACACTTCAGTTATTGCTTTGCTTTAACTCATAAGCCACATTTAATTGCAATGCATAGTAAGCACTATGAGGCTAGAGGACTATTGCTACTCTCCTACATGCATAAGCTCATACAGAAGCATGTAGCATTATTCTGAATTTGCTAGAGAAGCAGAGAAAGAGATGGGGTCTGAATTTATTTACAGCAACACCATTCAATAAATTCCGCGTCTCCGTTTTTAATAGAAGGGACAATATGCTGAGCACATACATAAAATCACCATTCCGCACAGGAGTGTTGCAACTGTTCCACCTATCGAAGGAATAGGGTAAAATATTACAGCACCCATAGCAACCACCTAACATTTTAATCATTGTAGTTTGCACAACAGGAAATAATGTAAAAGTTAGGACCAATTTATGGAAATGTTCAACAAGATGGTGATCCTCTAGTGAGAGCTTAACTAGTGGTTAAACAAAATAATTGTAACTCTCCTCTTAAAGCAGGGGTTCTCAAACTGGGGGTAGGGACCCCTCAGGGGGTCGTGGGGTTATTACCTGGGGGCTCATGAGGTGTCAGCCTCCACCCTAAACCCTGCTTTGCCTCCAGCATTTATAATGGTGTTAAATATATAAAAAAAGTGGTTTTAATTTATTAGAAGGGTCGCAGTCAGAGGCTTGCTATGTGAAAGGGGTCACCAATACAAAAGTTTGAGAACCACTGTCTTAAAGCTTCACGACAGCACCAATATGTTCTATTGGTTTGCGGACCCTATTCAGAGAAGGAATCCAAAAAGATTAGATCCAAAGACCTCAGGCCAGAGCCATGGCAAATCTGTGTGCATTAATTGTTCTGCCATAAGTGTGTCAAGTTTCACAAAGATACTTGTACACCAGTAGCTATTTGTGAGACCCTTAATTTTAGATCCATTTAAACAGAAGCACAAAGCAGAGAGTGAATGTGGAAACAAGACAAAAGTTTAGAGGTGCGCTTGTGTTGTCCCTAACGGGCACGGTTTTCCCAAAAGTTCCCAAACACTGTAGTGGTGGGAGGGTGCTCATCCAGAGGCCGCCTCCAAAAGCCAGAGTTTCAAACGGACACCTAGCATGTCTGTTCCTGTTTCAATGAAGTGTAAAGCTGATTAACAGAGTCATTTTCACCAAGCCAGTATCCGTTTCTTTGGAAACGGGAGTAGGAATGGCAGTTAAGAAGTTGTAGAGATTGCAAGTTGTAGTCATCCGTTGAGTGCTGTTTGTAAGACAGCATGAACAGATTTGAGAGGCCTGCAGGTTCCAAGAGCCTGTGCCAATATAACAAACTTAAGTTCCTCTTTTGACATTCCCTCTAGAATGTGTTACAATTTAGCACTAGCAACAAGACACCTATTCTGCAGTTTTAGACCCTGCTGTAGAAACTTAAACAAGCCAACTCCACACTACATCACAGCAAGTCCCCATTTTTCAGATGAGGTTGAGGCAGACTTGCACAAGGCTATGGAGGGTGTCAGGAGGCAAAGTCAGATTTAACTGTCGGGTTCACAGTCTTGTATCCACATTCCTGTACCCAATATTTCTTTCTTGAGTAATCTCATTTGGACTCAAGACAAAGTGGTGAGGGTTTTGAGCATGTCTCGAGGTAACCCAATATTAATTACAACCTGAACAGGTGATAATCACTCAGAGGCATATTAAAAAAAGACACTTACTTTGGTTTTATTGGATCGAAGGGAATTTCCTCCAACAGGTCATATATGTAGTTATTGTAGATTTCAATATACGAGACAAACACACTGTAGACATTGTCTTCTTCCACCTCTTCCACTTTGCAATGATCTCGTACACTGATCATATCAGCAAATTCTGGATCTATTTGTCGTCTGTTAAAACATGTATGACATTATTACAATACAGCATCCATGACAAGCTGATAACTTATCACACATACTCTAGAATTAGAAGCTATATTGAAAGCAGCACAGTATCAGGAAACAAAACTGTCTAAGGGTATGTCTCCACTGCAATGAAAAACCCGCGGCTGGACTATGCCAGCTGACTTGGGCTCAGGCTAAGGCACTGTTTAAATGCAGTGTAGAGGTTTTCAGGCTCGGGCTGGAGCCCAGACCCTAGTACCCTGTGAGGGTCCCAGAGCGCGGAATGCAGCCTGAGCCTAAACGTCTACACTGCAATTAAACAGCGCCTTAGCCAGAGTCAGCTGGCATAGGCAAGCCACAGGTATATAACTGCAGTGCCAAAAATGCCCACACTGAACACTGACGCCAGGTATCCAGTTCTCCTCCAAAAAGAAAGATCTAAAGCACTTGTGAAAGCAGTAAAAGCTTAAATATAGTCACATTTATTACTATATATTGTGATATAAAATTTTCAGATGTAGTTGTGTTACCTAGTCAATTACCAAGCAGTTACAGTTAGTCAGCCCTATGCAGAGCTCATTACTACTTTGTACTTATAGCATCTTCCATTCATTGAACTCAAACACTTTTTAAATTTAACATACCTTTTACTAACAGGAAAGACTAAAGCACAGACAGTTTAAGTGACTTAACCACGGTAATGCTACAAATCATATTGCAAAGAATAGAACCTAGGCTGCCTGCCTCTAAGTACTCAGCTTTAAATATTGACTAGACTATGCTTGATCTCACCAGAAGAAAAAGGAAGAGTGACATATTAACGCTTCCTGAAAGTGGCGAGAAGTGCTCGTGAAGGGTGCTGAAGTCATCAAAACTCAAGTTTTGGAATGACATGTATCAGTAGAGACAAGGCAGGTGAGGTAATCTCTTTTATAGACAAATTTATGAGATTACACAGAGCTCTTCTTCGGGTCTGGGAAATGTACTCTGAGTATCATAGCTAAATAGACTATCACAGAAAAATGAGAAGCCAAAAACACCACATCACCTGTGGGTGAAAACTTTTCACCTCTATATTGGACCTTTCAGTCCTCAGCCTCAAAGGAAATCCGCACAATCCCGTCAAAAGTAGCCTGGGAGCTTAAATGCATAATTCTTCTAGATACTAAAAGTCATGGACTGAACAGAGACACTGGATTTATGGCTAATTACAACTATAACCTGCCTCCCCTGCCAGTTCTCTCTCTCCCCCTCCCCCTGCTTTTTCCTTTCCCTCCTATGCCTGGAAAGGTGTGAAAGGGCCACTTTACCGTGAATGGTCTCTTACAATGTGTTAATTACTGGGGCTGTCGATTAATTGCAGTTAACTCACGTGATTAACTCACAAAAATTAATCACGATTAATTGCAGTTTTAATCACACTGTTAAACAATAGAATACCAATTGAAATGTATTAAATATTTTGGATGTTTTTCTACATTTTAATATATATGGATTTGAATTACAACACAGAATACAAAATGTACCCTGCTCATTTTATATTATTTTTATTACAGATATTTGCACTGTAAAAATGATAAACAAAAGAAACTGTTTTTCAATTCACCTAATACAAGTATTGTAGTGCAAATCTCTATTATGAAAGTTGAACTTACAAATGTAGAATCATTGTGAATTGAAAATTGATTACAGTGCAAATATCTGTACTAAAATTAATATAAAGTGAGCAGTGTACACTTTGTATTCTGTGTTATAATTGAAATCAATATATTTGAAAACATCCAAAAAATTTAAATAAATGGTATTCTATTGTTTAACAGTGCGATTAATTTTTTAAATAGCTTGACAGCCCTATTACTTATTCTAAACAATCTGTTCCACCTTGTATTTAGCTGTGACACGGCGTACCTTTCCCAGACCTGAAGAGCAGAGCTGTGTAGCTCGAAAGCTTGTGTCTCTCCCCAACAGAGGTTGGTACAATAAAAGATATTGCCTCACCCACCTTGTCTTTCTAATATCCTGGGACCGACACAGCTACAACACTTCATACATATGTATTAATACACCATTCCATTCTACTTACTTGCCAGATGGAGTCTTTGGAATTGGCATGGCATCTCTTTTCTGACGCTCTAACAAAGCATCAACTTCACACTGAACATCCACACCGTTCTTGTCATCAAGTTTAAAAACCTGAGGGCAGCAAATGGAGTTAGCAGTCATGTGATGATCTTAAACACTGGAAATGGCAGGTTGTGGCAAGGGTTAGTTGTGATAAAAATTTCAGCACTATCAGAGTGAAAATATGACTAATGATCTCTGGGATAGTTAGACCAAACTACTTCATTTTATTGACATGCCATCCTGTAGGCATTCTCCTTTTTTGACCAGGCTCTGCTCCTGATGCAGATATTTTGTTAGATTAATTTATTTCGATTGAAGGACTGCAAGGTTACACTTACAATTTTAACTATTTAGAACAGAGAATAACAGACTGTGTTTTAGGCTGTTACTGGGAAAGTTTCTCTTAAGACTTAAAACAAAGCAACTCACAAATCGCTTGGCCTGAAATGGTCCTATGCTGTTGAAGATCATGTCTAAGCACCGGGGAAGAAGCCCTCCATCACCAGGAGAACCTGTCATTGTGTGTGTTTTCCCACTACCTGTCACACCATAGGTGAAAAGGAGACCTAGGAGTAAAACAGTTACAGTTAAATGTTCCTAATTGGACCTTATTAACTAGAAAACCTTCAACTTGAACTGTCACTTGATCCTATCCAATAAAGACAGGTTGGGAAGAAAAAAGAAAAAGAAAAAAGACTTCCTCATTTGGAATGGTTGGCACGAATACTCAAGACATGTTGGTACCCACCCAGAGGTGGGAAAGGAAAGAGTTAGTCCAAAGGAGGAAAGACCACAGCTGCATGTCTTCAGTGCAGTGACTGCCCAGATAGCAGAACTGGGCCAGCTAGAGTGAAGCCATTCCCCCAGCACACTGCTCAGGACAAGGCTAGTTGGCACTTGCAGACAGACCTCAGGAAAATACTAGAAACAAACAGCTTCTAAAACTCTAGCTGCTCAGAGTCCCCCTTTCTGGTTAAGTACATTTAGAAATGAGAGTGAAGGCAGCCATTTTGACCATCACTTAAAACCTGACTGTGGGAAGCTTGTTTGTTTTCATTCTGCTCTGAAGAGCTATCAATACAGCAGCCAGATGGACCTGAAGAACCTGGCCTCGTGGTATCAGACAGTTTCTGATAGGTCACACGAGCCAATCATCAAATTACCACCACCATCTAGCTCTTCAATAGTACTTTTCATCCATAGATCTCAAAGCTCTTTTCAAAGAAAGTCAGCATCATTATCCCCCTTTTACAAATGAGGAAATGGAGGCATGGAGTGGGAGAGTGACCTCCCAAGGTCACCCAGAAGGCCACTGGCTGAACCCAAAATAGGACATAGAGCACTGGACTTGGATTCGGGAGACCTATCTACTAGGTCACACTGCTTGCCAATCAAGACTCTAGGCTATTTATCAAAATTATACAATTTCATGGTTTTGTAGACAAAAGCCTCTACAGTTGATTGGTATGCAAGAAAATTAAGCATCAATATAAATATCTTGCATGCATCTAAAACAGGAGTAATTTAGAATTGATGGGGGGGGGGCGTTTCTTTGCACTTTGGAAGGAAGTTGTTCCTATTTTCACGAAATAGGACTCTTTGAAGACTTGTTTTCAGCAGACAAACTGAGAAACCTTGACAATTTGGGGTAGTGCCAGAATAAGCGAAGTAAAGCTGAAGAAAATAAATATCCTTAAGTTTTGAACAGCCTTAACCGTGGTAAAAAAAAGATCCCAGGAGAAAGGCAACCAAACAAGAGTTTAAAAAAAAAAAAGTTTTAGCTATGCAATGCCACTATAGCATGTTAAATACAAAACAGCTGCATACCATTTTTCCCACGAATGAGATCTTCTACTAGAGGTCTAGCCACAACATCAAAGAGTGCTTTCTGAGTAACAAGAGTTCCAAATACTTCCTTAAACGTATACTGCGTCTGGGGAAAAGAAAAAACACTGATGTAAATCTGGTTTTTAGATCTCTCTCTGCATAACTAAAACTCTGCTTTTCACTAGCCTAGCAAAAGGGCAAAGTAGATTCTTTAATGGAAGATTTCATATAAACTATCACATTAAAGCGTAAAAGTTCAAATTCTGGTAAAATCTAATACTAAAAAGACAACCACATTATACTTAAACTACACTCATGCTGTAGTATCAGGACATACCACTCACCCCCATACTACTTTGTTGTTCCTCTCAGCCTGTCATCTTTTTTAAGTTAGAATGCATGCTTGTTGGGCCTTCTTGTGTGTTCAGGAAGTATCTAGCTCATTCCAGACAGAAGAAAAAGCCAGCCGCCTTCCCCCAAGATAATAAGAGGTTAGAATTGTGTTTGAGTAGGAGGATGAGGAACTGGATGTGTGCACAGTGTGTGGTCCCATGATGGAACTGAAGGAGAGTGTGTTGTGGAGCTGCAGAGCTGAAGCCTGTTTCAACATGCGTTGGAAGACAGAGGGATTCTTTCCACGGACTTCAATGACCATTAGATCAGGCCCTGGATAGTATGTGAACATATTATGTTTGGGAAGGAAAGGCATGCGAGTTGAGGTTATTGTGGATGTTAATTGGTTAGTTCTCTGATTTTTAGCAATTGAGTTTAAGCCATTTAACTCTAAATTAAGAACGTGGTGTGAGAATAAATACATAGTTTAATCAGTTTACAAAAATGTGAAATACAAGTTTTAGAAGCCAGCCCTCTGTAGATTGATATACGAACTGCATGGCAAGCCTGTGCTAAACAGATTAAGTCTAAAGTTTGCTGGACAAAGTCAGTGTGAGCATTAGCTATGAACTTGCCCGTTTAAAATTTGTTCCCACAGCTAGTCTTAAAAAGTAATATACCTCCCTGTATTCTCCATTCCGGAATATTCTGTATCCATCAGGAGGATGAATCTGAACTGTTGTTTCACTGATCACTTCTATGCAACACTCCTGATCCTGAACACTTAGTGGACGCACCCTGCAGTACACCTGATGGAACAGAAGTCAGTTTTCTTAGAATAAAAAGTAATAATAATAATAAAAAGCCAGTCTACTCTTGTTCGGTTTTTTTGGACACAGTAAAGTGAAATTAACATTTTGACATTTGTCACTACAGTTTACACGCACCTTAGAAAGTTACAAAACATTTATACATAATGTTTATTTTAATGCCCCAAGACATTTGGTTAATTGAATCTACATTAGCCAACCATTCCCACCTAGTGATATTTTTGCCGTGTACTTCATGCTGCAGAACGTTTAATTTGTCCTACTTTAAAGTCACCAAAGGAATAGTTTTATTTCAGCATCTTATAATTATGTACCAGATCATATGTACTTGAAAGCACACCAAAAATAGAGCCACGTAAACAAATTCCCTGGCTGCTTCTCTTCAGAGAAATTCCTACTATGGCAGTGACAGGAGAATTTTAAGACCCCCTCCCAAAAAAATTGTCCAGTGCCATTAGCAGATTAAGTCGCTCTTTTAACAGATTAGTGTCTACTTCTGTCACTTGCCACTGCATACTGACAGTGCTGTCCTTGAAAATCTTTCTACTCTAAATTACCACACGAGAGTCCCAGATTTAGATTCTGGAGCACACACCGCCCTTGTGGGAAAAGGACTGCCTATCAAGTGCCTCCCGTCAACCCAGGAGTGCCACTGACAGATTCTTATGATCCCATACAATCCTTGTTGGCAAGAAGTAAAGTTATAACTCAGGACCTTGAGCCACAGCATCAGGGAAAGATGCGAGGGGAGTAAAACTCTGCTGGGGATGGGGAAGAAGAGAGAAACTGAGGGAATATTCACTGCCACTGCATGGCTTTCCTCCCGCTTCATTCCCCAGAACCACAAATGGTATTCACCAGAAAGCAATCAGAAAAACATTGAAGGAAATGGATTAGAAATGCATAAGCCTGATCGCAAAAAGTGGATTCCAAAAAGACTTAAGCACATGTATAAATAAGCCTGTACAACAGGAGGAGAGATAGGGGCTGTTTTCACCTCATCAGCATTATGTCAGGCGCACACAAACCAAGGAGACCACAGTGCCGGTAGAAAGTTAATCATCGCAATTAGTCTCTTTGGGCTGCCAGTCAGCTGTTTTGTAGAAACATTCTCAGCCATTACACTATGGCACCATTTCTGAATTGTTACTAAGATTTACCTCAAACGGCCTCTCAAAGCTACAATAGGTTTGCTAAGCAAGACATCTTACCCCAACTGGATCTTTCAGACTTGTGTTGGATGACTTCTTTAGCACTGGTTTTCTAGGAGTTTTAGTTCTACTGAAAAAATAAAGAACTGAAAGTTAGACAGGTCATCCAGTCACACGATACATATATTGATTAGCATAGTTCTACCTAATGAATATTAACTTGCCTCTCCCCAACAATCTTTTAGACTAACTTTCCAAGGGCAATCATCTACCTACATCTCTTTAGTAAAACACTGGTCACTTATGGAAACAGGATATCATTGCTCCAAAATGGCAAGTCATATGCTCCTAAGGCCTTGTATTCACTGCTGAAGGCTTTTGTTTTTGATTCTTGTCTCAGGGTAAAAAAACATGAGAGTTTTCCGGAGGTACAGACACAGTGAACACAAGGCATTTTACTTTTACCTGAGGTAAAATAGGAGAGGTCAGCATTGTACTGTAATACTTAAACAGGGATTTATTATAACACTGCAAGCACACACAGGAAACTGAACTTCCTACTACAGCTCCCCACCAATCATAAAAGATAATAACTAAACCTGGACAGATTGATTTTGTAATCGATAAGTGTCAAAAATATCAATTTAATCATACACACAGACTAAAAAAATACTTCCATCAATAATCATCAAAATTTACAGATAGGCAAAGAAAAAAATGCTGCCTGAAAACCGTTTGATTTAAGACTATTTACTATGTATATTTTGACGTGATGTTGACAAGTGTTTTAACAGTATAAAGCTTTAAAATTTTAATCCACATCTGTCATTAAATAATTATTGTCTGACCAGCTCCCCAGAACTTCCTGCAATTGTGAAAATTTAAATAGATAAAAATCCAAAAAAATGCTTAAAAACAAACATTATATATTTTGGCAAATATCATATATATCAAATTCTGCCAAGCCTAATAACAGAGAAAGTAATAATTAATAAACCCCCTCTTCTGGTCTTCAAACAACCCCCAACCTCATCATCACAAGAAAGTTACCTACAGACCAGGACTCACTAACTCAAAGCAGTAACGGAACCTGCCATAACAGATGCAAAACCTGCAGACATATCTCCACTGTTACAAAAATCAATAACCCCACATCACACCTTTCAAGATCCATGGGTCCTACACATGCCTATCACAACATGTGATGTACCTGATCCAGTGCACTAAATGTCCCCAATAAAAATTATGTGGGTGAAAACAGACAATCACTATGCTCTCAAATGACATACCAAAAAAAGAGAAAAGACAAACACACCATATCACCCAAAGAAACATTTTTCACAATACGATCACTCCATATCTGATCTCTCAGTCCTCATCCTCAAAGGAAACCTGCACAATGCCTTCTAAGACAAGTCTGGAAGTTTAAATTCATAACTTTGCTAGATACTAAAAATCACAGTCTTAAGGATACTGGATTTCTGGCTCATTACTGTAATCTGGCTCATTACTGTAATCCAAAGAAGTTGGTATTCACCCACGAAAGCTTATGCTTCAATACCTCTGTTAGTCTATAAGGTGCCACAGGACCCTTTGTCGCTTCTACAGATCCAGACTAACACGGCTACCCCTCTGATACTTACCGTAATCTGTAACTCACTAACCCCCTTTTTTATCTTATGACTCCAGGGGTGTTAACAGCCACTTCACCTTGAATGGTCCATTACAATGTGTAACTACTTATGATAAATAATCTGTTCCACCATGTATTTAGTTGTGACACGGAGTACTTTTCCCAGACCAGATGAAGAGCTGTGTAGCTGGAAAGCTAGTCTCTCTCACCAACAGAAGCTGGTCCAGTAAAAGATAATATCTCACCCACCTTGTCACTCTAAGGCTTGGTCTACACTACAGAGTTAGGTCAACATAAGGCATCTTATGGTGACCTAATTAAGTCAGTGTACACACTCCAGCCTTGCTCCCGCCGATGTAAGTGCCCTAATACACTGACATAACTCCACCCCACGAGAGGCGTAGGGCTTATGTCGGTGTAGTTAGGACGACGCAGAGTCTGTGTAGACACTGCGTTACTTACATCTGCTATTGGCTGTCATTTATGCAGGAGACGTGAAACTGACAAGAAAGCTGGGCTCCCCGCAGTGGCTCTCAGCCCCTCCCTCTCCCCCCACAACGTTAAGTCAGTAGAAGTGCTCCTCATGACAAAAGGTGGGCAGCGTGGACATGAACCACTGCAGTAATCACTGTCATGGTTGTAAGTCGACCTAACACAGGTCAACTGAGGGCAGGTCTGCACTACCCACCGGATGGGCAGTTAGTGATCGATCTCTCGGGGGGTCAATTTATCTCTTCTAGACGCAATAAATCGATCCCCGTCGACGCCGGAACTCCACTGCCGTGAGAGGCAGAAGCGGAGTTGACGGGGGAGCGGCAGCGGTCGACTCGCCACCGTGAGAACGCCAAGGTAAGTTGACCTAAGATACGTCAATTTCAGCTACGCTATTCCTATAGCTGAAGTTGCATATCTTAGGTCAATCCCCCCTCCTAGTGTAGACCTGGGCTCACATTTCCAGTATTGACATACCCTGGGGCCAACACAGCAAACAAGCCTATTAAGAGAGACAAGGTGGGTGGGAGAATATGTTTTATTGGACCAATTTCTGTTGGTGAACGAGACAAGCTTTCAAGCTTACACGGAGCCCTTTGTCTGCGATCATCCTGGGACAAACAGGGCTACCCCACCGCCCCCAAAGCCTAAGAACATACAAGACAAGGGCCTAACCCTAAGCAGAAGATCCAACCCCCTCCACTGGGCAGGGGCCGCCCGCCCTGATCATTACGCTACCCACAGGGGGCTCCCTGTACAACTGCACCGCCTGCTTCTCACTGGGGGCAGAGCTGCTGTAGCCGCGCTGGTCACAGCACCTCAGAGAGAGGCAAGGAGGAGGTGGGGAGTTGTGGGGTGTGTGTGGGGGGGGCTGTGGGGTGGGGGGGTGTTGTGGGGTGTTGGTGTTGTGGGGTGTGTGTGGGGGGTGTGGTGGTGTTGTGGGGGGGGTTGGGGGGGTGTTGTGGTGTTGTGGGGGTGTGTGTGGTGGTGTTGTGGGGGTGTGTGTGTGGAGGGGGAGAGGTACTGCTATTCTTGGATCAACTTCGCCCTGTCTGTAGGACAAGTCGGGATTTCTCAGGCCAGGTGCTCGGCCCCGCCGGCAGTGGCCAGCCCCACGCGGGATCCTTGCCCGGGTGTGTGTGTGACAGGACAGGGGGTGACTTTCGCCATGCAAGACCCCGGCCCCAGAGGGCTTCCCCCCCCACACACCCACACCCACACCCCCATGGCCTGGTGGCTGAAGCGGGGCCCCGGCGCGCGCGCCTCAACGCGCCAGCAGGACGCCAGCAGCCCCGCCCCCTTCGGGCGCGCCCGCCGCGGGGGCATTTCTACCCGCCGCCGCCGGCCTCGAGTGGGGCAAGAGGGCTGGGCTGGCCGGGGGAGGGCGGTGACCCGAGGCCCCGGAGGGGAGAGCCCCGGGCAGAAGAGCCGGGCCAGGGGGGGGGGTGTCCCGCGCGGGGCCTGCCCCGTACTCACGCCGCCTTCATGGTGCTGCTCGCTGCGGGGCCGCTCGCTCGGGTCCCGGGACGGTGGCCGGGCGGGGCCGCTCTGCCGAGGCCTGGGCGGTGCCGGCAGGCGGGTGGGTCGGTCGGTCTCTCTCTCTCGCCCACTTACCGATGATTCGATTTGAACTTTCCCTCCGCTCCCATCGGCCCGCGCGCTGCTGTGATTCAAATCCGGCCAATCACAGGGCGCCGTTCGGCGAGCGTCGCCACGCAACGCGTACTGCGTGCCGGCGCGTCGCGTCTCGGGCAAGCGCCGTCACCATGGAGACGCCGGCCGTGCCCCGGCCCCAGGTGGGTGGACAAGGCCCGGGGAGGCCGTGCAGCAGCGCGGGGACTCAGGTAGCCGGGGCGCCGCAGGCCTCGGGGGCAGGAGCCCGGGCTCTAGCCGCACGGCGAGCCGGGTACCCCGTAGGGCGGGTGCGGAGCGGCCGGGTCGCGCTCGGGGAAGGCCCCGCGGGTAGAGAGCCACCCTTGGGGCACGTTCGCCTGGGCGGGTTGCTCTCGGGGCTGTTTCTCTTCCTTCAGCGGAGCGGGGGCCGGGCCGGTCCCGGGGTAGCAGCGGGACAAGGTGGGGGAGGGAATCGCTTTTATTTACCTATTGTATCTAGAACGGAAGTGGGCCCCGTAGAAGATATTACCTCGCCCGCCTTGTCCCGCTACTCCCCCCCCCCATGGCGGGCAGGAGAGACGGTGCAATCCCCCCCCCCGCGCCTGAAGCCGGAGCCCTGTGCTGGGTCCTGCCTCGGGGTTAAATGGCTACGCCTTGAAGTTACTGAAGACAGCACTGTAGTCAGTTGTTCGTTTCTTTTAGCAACGGCATCCCCATTAGGAAAGTATCCTTAGTGCTGAAACCTCATGTGTGGTCGTTAGGACGTGTGAATACACCCAGAAAGCCAACAAGCCCAGTGAGGGACCCAGAGGAGGTCGATTAATGAGGCAAATGCCTTAACTTCGTGTTGTTATTTACTATAGCTTTATTATTTATTTATTAGCTATCGTGTTATTATTTACTATATCCATCGTTTATTTAGATGTGTACAAACTCTAAGAATAGTGCATGCGGGGCTCTGAGTACCCCTCATAGAAATAGATCTACTTAATTACACAGCAGCGATATGAATATAGCTGAAATTAATCAATCCCCTGAGTTCCACCCTCTGCCCTACTTGTTTCCTCTGGAGCTAGGGAGAAAAGGTGGGCCCTGAAGGCTGACAAAGTTGGTCTGTTTAAGACCCGGAGAGGAAAGGAAGTAAGTTTCAAAGGCCCAGTGCCCTAACTGAGAATATCCTGCCTGCTAGCCAGCCAGGACCTCCTCTCTTACTGACAAGAGCTGCAGCAGCATGTCATAGGGACAGCAGAATATCTTAGGTAGGTCCCAAGAAGTTTAGGGCATTATAGGTCAAAACTAACCTCATAAAAATGAGAAAACAGGCCATCAGTGGCGGTCGTAGAGCACAATTTAATATGCTCATGAGAGAAAGATTGCTTAAAAAGAGAGCTGCCAAATCCTGCATCAACTGCAGTTTCCAAATAGATTTAATATATAGAGTGTACTACAGTGTCTAATCTCAAAGTGAGAAAGGCATGGGTGACAGTTGCAAGGCCTGCATCCATTAAAAAAAAAAGTGGGGGGAGGGAGGGTGCATTACTTCCTAGCTCTCCATAGATAGAAAAAAGGCTAACTTGGCTATAGCAACAGCCAGGATCTGATTGCTCTGCAGATTGCAAATCCCAACCACCAAAGGCAGGACCACACCTCAGTCAGTGGGCAGAAATATCCGACTCATCTCTTCTGATTCCTTCTGTCAATCAACCAGCATCCCCTTAGACTTATGTGAACGGCGTCTCAGCCAGTTTTCCCCCAATATTAAGTAATACATTCAACAGCTCCTGCTTAGTGGGGTGGAGATGGAGAACATTGGACCTAAGAGGTGGACTAATGTAATTCTCAGACTAAGGATGGGATTAGGGATAGGCATAATATTATGGGAAGAGAGTTCGTGTTGGGGGCCTGTGGCAAAATAAAGACTAGGGTTAAAAGTAAGGTAGACATTAAATCCAAGAGAGCATCATACTATGTGGCAGCCTGGCCAATGTTCCCTCTAATTTTTTACATCCATGTGCAGAATGAATTTTGTTATATGCACCAATATGGAGGTGATGTGTGGTGGGGAGTGGGGGTCAAGGGGTTTGGAGTGTGGGAGGGGGCTCTGGCTGGGGGTGCAGGCTCGGGGGTTGGGCTGGGACTGAGGGGTTTGAGTACAGGCTTCCCCAGGGCTGCAGTAAGGAGAGAGTATTCCCCTCTCACCCACAGCAGCCCAGGGCCGAGGAGAGGCCCCCGGTGGTGGCGGCAGCTCCGGGGGGGCAGGGCCAAGGTGCCTCTCCCTGATGCGTGGCTGCACAGCTTAGAGGAGACTTAGAGCCTGGCACTGAGTCAGGAATGGGTAGAAATGACAGGCATGGGATCATATCCCAAACAGTGTTTAACTTTATCTTGGACGTATATTTGCCATGTCTGTCTCTTTTACACTTTGGCAACACTTGTATAGCTTTCCATGCCAATAAAGTACCACTGAATTGAAACAAATAATGTTCTAGATTTAGTCTTAAAGTTGAAGGGCTTTGCCTATTTCTTGGTTGGGGGTCTGATGAACAGGGTGCAAATTAAGGTCAGTGTTTGGGACAGGATAGGCCAAAGATTGCCTTTCAGCTTGCAGGACTCTGTGTTTGGAGTACAGACATGGTAGAAAGGCTGAAGGAAACACAGTTCTTCTGGCATTCTTCACATGTAATAATATGACAAGACCAGTTCTTCATAAATAGACTTTATTTCTTTACATCTGCATAGTGTAATTCATCATAGGGTTTTGAATGTGTATCTCACACAATATAATGAATCTGGCTTCTCTTTCCATATGCTGTTCCAAGATCAGAAAATGTAGGAATGACACTCAACTAATTTGCTCTATTAAAATGTGTAAGCGTCAGATCAGATTCCCCATATGACATTGCTGTAGGATCTAGAAGGATGAAGGAGCAGACTACCATGTCGAACAGAAACCTGTTGTTTTACTGGTAGTTCTCCTATGAACCACTGCTTATGTTACGTAATTGTGGATGTGTAATAGTCACAGAAAATGGGACTTATTGAATCTGAAAAGTTAGACTACCAACTGAGAAGTTGTACCGATTAATTAGGAGCAATGGAGGCATGATTCTCCTCATTCACATTACTGTAAATCAGGAGTAACACTGCTGAAGTCAGTAGAACTACCCCAGTGTAAGACTGATGCAAGGGCTGTCGAATCTTAAATAAACTTCTTGCAAACAAAGCCAGACTCTTTCCCAGTTATACTAAAAGACAAGATAGATAAACAGATCAGCAGTACATATTGGCCCTTTTCTTGTCATGGATATGATTTTTTTAATTAAATAAAATGTATGTTATGTTCCAGTGCTAATAAATGTTAATAGAACTCTTGATCAGCTTTCAGAAGAAAGTAAGATAATTTCCAAGTTGTTTTTCCCAGAATATATTTAAAGACTTTGTTGTACTGTCAACCCAAAATGCATCTATTACACCTCAATGGGGGCTACTATTTACAAAACATGTAATAAACCCATACAATTATCAGGAAGCTTGATAATCTCATTGTAATTTTCTGCATTACCTGTTTATGTACCTAATAAAAATATTATATTCCAAGGTATTAGATAATCCAATATGCAATCAAATCACAGATAACCTCAAAGCCTGAGACATACGAGTACTACTCCTATGTATAAAAAACAGTAGTGAAAATATTCTAACGGACATTACAACCTGGCCTAGTACCTCTGTGGTCACCAGCTGAGTGCAAGTCAGTCCAATTGCAGGGTGCCACCTGCTTCCAAGCCAATATTTTTGAGCCCAGATTGCTATTTTGATGGCTTGTCAGTGATAGTCTTTCAATGAGGTGTCTGCTACAGCAGGTGCATACTGGGGGGAGGTTTAATTAGGAGCAATGGAGGCATGATTCTCCTCATTCACATTACTGTAAATCAGGAGTAACACTGCTGAAGTCAGTAGAACTACCCCAATGTAAGATTGATGTAAGGGCCTGAAATACAGCTCACTATACTCAATGGAAAACACGCACTGACTGATCAGGCCCTAAACAAGTGCAAAATCAGGCCAAGGAAATTTAGACTGAATATCGGAAAAACATACAGTGAACTCAGACTGGAATAATCTCCCTAGGGAAGAACTGAAAGGCCCAGTCCTAGGGACATTTCAACTAGGATTCTAGGGTGAAATCCTGGCTCTTATTGAAGTCTGTTGCAAAAGTGCCATTTACTTCAGTAGGCTCAAGATGTTACCCCACGTATTAAATATATAATGAACTGACATAAGCATAATGTACCATCATGTTATAATCAAGATAATCAAGTTTCCTGGTTCCTCCCTAAAGCAGTCAACTGAAATCAACACATAAATGGCCATTGATTTAGAAGATGGTATCACAGTGAGTTTCATAATTTGGATTAAATCTGCCCTTCAAATACAGGCTTGCAAAATATGACACTTCTCCCTTTTACAATGTTTTAATTTTTTTCTAAATAATTTCATGCTAAAATATCAACTTGTGAAATGGTTTTAAATCACGTCAATCTGTCTCCAGCTATAAAGTCGTATGTACAAAAAGCAGTGCAATATAAAATGGTTCACTCTTGAAAACCCCTTGAGTGAGCGTCTTCCCCAAGAAAAACGTTCATCAAAAAAATCTCATCACCTTCATTGATCCAGTACTAATGTTAGTTGGTATTTCTCATTTGCAGCGATGTAACTAAAAATCAATCTCTACTTAAAGTTTAATGCCTATGTAGTTTTTCTTTCCTCAAGGACTTCGGTGTTGAATAGAGAGCCATTGAGAAAGCCCCAATGATAGTTAGGCTAATGATAATGGAGATACTAATTGAACCAACTGTTTGAGAGCAAGAGAGAAGTGGTGAGGAAGCTAAGAGCCAGTCACGGCGAGCATTCATGTCTATAAAGATGGCCTCCATTTGGAAATGTGTGCCAATGATCCCACATATATGGAAAAGCTGATGGCTGTGCCCTGCAACAGAGTCAAAAATATTTATCAAGGAATTTCTCTGGGTTTCATTAAAATACACCTATGACAGTTTAGTAAGTCTTATGTGCAAAAATTCTATTTATTTATTTTACTAATGTATATAGCTCTTATTGTGATGCTGCTGAACTAAGACAATTGTCCATTTGGAAACTCACTGAATCCCTGCCTACCATAAACCAAAGCTCTGGGTATATTGATTTGTGCTGTGATTCTGACCAAGACTACAAGCTAAGTAAGACTAGACTGGATCTCTGCTTGGATGGGAGACCACCAAGAAACACCTGTGTGCTGCAAGAACTGGTATTGGTGAGTCAGTCTTTCTTCCAAATCAGTACTGTATAGCATGGCATGATGGTGTAGTTTTTTGGATGGCAAAGGACCACTTTGTAATCATTAAAGAGTCTATGATACGAAACAGCAGGTCATTGGAGAGGGCTTCTTGCACTACTGTGAATGGTTATTCTAACCATGAGTGTGAAACAGTTAATGCATTTTCCTGATAAGAACACTGCTCCAGATATATTATATCCCTCGTGAGACGCCCAAGCTTCTGTGCTCTTAAATGCTGGAAATAAAGAATAATAAAGACAAGACTCACAGTGCTCTGCACTCACCAATATAGTCAAAGCGTCCCGGTGCAAGTCTCTCAGGCAGATGTGCAGCAAAAATGAAACAAGTGAGGAAGGCAAACATGCAGTGCCTGTAGTGGACTGGGATTACGCTTTCCATGCAGCTCTCCCCAGTACACAGATACAGCTGTAATATCAAAAGGAAAAATTACACATGGGGGTACCAAGAAAAGGAAAGTTAGAGAACTACTGAAGAATACTGCTAGATTGGGGCCAGATTTTTTGCTCTGCTAAGGTCACCTGGCCTCATAACACGGCTAGAGGTGGCTGGTGGAGTAGTCACCCCGCACACCAGAACTCACCAGTAGCAGAAAGCTTGCATAGGCAGTTCCCCTGCCTCCTGTGCTAGCCACTTCTTCACTTCCTGTGTAAGCTGAGAGGGGCTGAGGCAGGGGCATTCATACATTGGGGCATGAGTGGGCTTGACAGTGAAGTCAGTGTGGCTATATCTGAGTCTTATTCGCCACTGGTGTAAGGTCCCTAAGAGACCTTATGCCAGTGTTGCAAGTTAAAGCCTTTTTCCTGGAGCTTCAGGAAATCAGAAGCTGGGAATCAGATATTCTCCACTGAGTCCCAGCAGGGAGGCTCAAGCCCAGGCTGTCTGTATTTAACAGTGCTTTGTCTGTCTGTTGCATATTTCCAAAGAACACAGCACCTATCCCTGTAGCGCTATATACCAAGATGATGAGGCTTTGCCATATTTTACTACTAGCCATCTTGGTATGAGGACTCAAAGTGGCCACTTGGTCAGGCTGGATTATTGTACGCTGGGATCTGGAACATTGTGGGCAGGACCCAGTAGTAGATATGAGAGCAGATGCAATCATCTCTATTTTATGCAAATTATGGTCCAAGTACTGATGTCCTTAGTTTTTGCTCAGGCAGAACTCCCACTGACATCCAAGAATTGGGCCTGGGGGCAGCTTTTGGGCTCATGGTAAATTGCCAATATGTTGGAATGCCCCTGTACTGAGCACAAAATAATCTGGACATCAACAAATATTTGGTAAAAATAGCCCAACACTGTTTTCTAGCTCATATAGTTTTCCTTTAAAAAAAGAGTCTGTATATTTTCCTAAATATGCGCAGTCTCATGTTAACAGCCGATAGTTACTTCACTGCAGGAAGCCAATGTATTTTATCGCATCTGAATAAAAGTTGAATGTTCAGCGCATACCCGGTAGAAGAGAGGAGTGCTGTCGAACACGTACGGATATGCAAAAGCCAGCGTGCGAAGAGTTTTACTGAGCCTGGGCTGCTGCATCTCGGGGAACCTACATAAAAAAGCATTTCAGATTACAAAATCAAGGCAAATAAGGATTGCAACTGCCAGGGATATTTTTGAAGGAACGGTGGCTTGCAGAAAATGCTTATGTAATTTGTTTGCACGCAGCATATTTTCATAGCTGTTGTAATCTATACTAGCATACAAAAAGCTGTCTAAGTCCAGAAGTGGAGCTGGACAAATTAAAGTCAAATTACAGCCATCCTCAATTTGTTTATGCAACTAAACATTGTAAAACATGTGGTAGACAAACAAGCCACACAAATGTCCAGGTTTGTTCCAACAATGGCCTTGTTTATAATGTATCAATCAACTGAATTATGCAAAGACCGGGCCTGGCCCAATCCTACTGAAAGTTAATGGAAAGACTCCCATTGTCTTTACCATGCATGGATCAGGCCTTTTGAGACAGGGCACCCACAATCATTCCCCACTAAACTCCATCGATTCCCCGCTTCCTCTGCCTTCCTTGGCTCTCATGTTGTAGATGAGCCAAACAACAAACTGGAAATAGCTGAATCTTGCACTAATACAGGAGCATATCAGGCCAGTCATCACTAATAATAAGGAATGATGAATGGAGCAGAGGGATATCATGAATTTACAGTTCAGCAAACTGTTCCATGTTGGGCCTCCAGCCAGATTGCTAGTATTGTGGTGTGATGCTGTGTCACTGAGGTGACAGAGTCTAGCTTAAACATATGGGAGCAGTGTTGGAATTGCTGGTTCCTTGTGTGGTTTACTAGAACAATCTTCCCAGTTGTTTTCTGCAGGCCACAGGGGAATTAGCAGCATCTTGAGGAGCCTGTAACCATTTCCATGATGGCTGAATCACACACATTTATTTCCCAGATTACAAGATTCTTACCATTGTGTAAAATCATAGAACAGAAAGCAAATCAGACAATTTTCCAAGCTCTGATTGACTAAAATGGATGTCTCTTCTAGATGTAGATTAGCATGCACTGGGCTCTTCAGCACAGACTCTGAGAGCAGCTTTGAAAGTATGAAATCTTTTTACATCATCTTGGCACACATTTCAAAGCAGTATTAATGGCCTAAGGCAACACACTGAGAAAGTGCTTCCTTTAAAATTTAGCAACATGTATCATACGTCAGCTGGAAAAAACAGTTTACTTCTGTAAATTGTTGCCAACGTTATAGTTATTTTGACCTCTGAGTTTTTGTACTGCTTGATCACAGGGGCTAGATATTGAACTCAGTGTTGTCATAAAGAGAGATCTATTTATATTGGATTTCAAGGCCTTGTAAGTAAAGCAGCATTCACGCCACGGTCACTGATGTTGATTCCTTCAGCTGAATCACGGTTTCAGTTTACAATGCGTGACATGTCTCAGAAAACTTATATTTTACATCCAGCCAAGATTTTGTAAATGCTGTATTTCAGGGAATACAAACATATCAGCTAAAATCCAAAATAAAATAAAATAAATCTGGCCCTTATTACCTGTCTATGATATCACTGTTATAATGGAGGTATGGAGCACCAAGCCTGTTGGTTACAATCATATGGTAAATGAGAAGGCAAGGGTATGTTTGGGTGGAGAAATATATGCTGGAATTTGTTAGCACGACAAAGAAAATTGTTGAGATGCACTTTATTCTTTGTTGGTGCAAAGTCTAAACATAATTTAACAGTCCTCAGCAAATGTGCAAAGAGCTGAAAGAAGTGGTAATTATGCCAAAAAGGAGAGTTAGAAAGAACACCACACCTTTCAGCAGAAAAAACACGTTCATAGGTGACTTTCATTTACTTAAATGAAGAGCTTGAGATTTCAAACCAAGACAGAACCAGAAAGAGACACATTATTGCTCAGTGGTACACGTACAAAGTTCATAGTAAATGCGACGTATTAAAATTCTATCCAGATCAGAAATCCAGTTGGAATATCAGTGATCAGACACTTCACTTATCCCTTGGAGTCAGATTCCTCTGTGTGTCTGATATGGCCATCACTCCACATACAATACCCCCAGTCACTGCTATAGACTAGGGACCGAATGGCTGGGCAGCGGTTCTGCAGAAAAGGACCTAGGTGTTACAGTGGACGAAAAGCTGAATATGAGTCAACAGTGTGCCCTTGTTGCCAAGAAGGCTAACGGCATTTTGGGTTGTATAAGTAGGGGCATTTCCAGCAGATGGAGGGACGTGATTATTCCCCTCTATTCGGCACTGGTGAGGCCTCATTTGGAGTACTGTGTCCAGTTTTGGGCCCCACACTACAAGAAGGATGTGGATAAATTGGAAAGAGTCCAGCGGAGGGCAACAAAAATGATTAGGGGGCTGGAGCACATGACTTATGAGGAGAGGCTGAGGGAACTGGGATTGTTTAGCCTGCAGAAGAGAAGAATGAGGGGGGATTTGATAGCTGCTTTCAACTACCTGAAAGGGGGTTCCAAAGAGGATGGATCTAGAGTGTTCTCAGTGGTAGAAGATGACAGAACAAGGAGTAATGGTCTCAAGTTGCAGAGGGGGAGGTTTAGGTTGGATATTAGGAAAAACTTTTTCACTAGTAGGGTGGTGAAGCACTGGAATGGGTTACCTAGGGAGGTGGTGGAATCTCCTTCCTTAGAGGTTTTTAAGGTCAGGCTTGACAAAGCCCTGGCTGGGATTATTTAGTTGGGGTTGATCCTGCTTTGAGCAGGGGGTTGGACTAGATCTCCTGAGGTCCCTTCCAACCCTGATATTCTATGAGTGCAATGAGTGTCATTTATAAAGTGTAAAATGACACCATACTAATTTGGTAACATCAAGCACCCAGTTTGCATTGGTGAATGAAGATGTCAGTTGCAGGGCAATGGTAACTCTGGCCCTATGGCAGGGCACCTCTCCATGTGATTTGAACGGAATCAATCTCACGGATTGAACAGAAAAGGCCCAATGTTTATAAAGTTATTCAACCTCACAGGCAAGACCAGTGGGAGGTTATGGGCACACATCTTCAGTAGTCTGTGTTTTCACTTGAATTATGAAAGATCTGCTCCCTCACCGTTAAGGATTTTCCATACCAAAAGACCTCAACTACCAATACAACCTCAGATGTACCCTAGAAGGAAGCGAAGAGTTCAGATAGGGCAGGGCTACTCACGACCTAACAAGCCCAATCCTGTTCCCCTGACCTCAGAAGGAATTTTGCCAACGAATTCAGTGCAAGTAGGATATGGCCCTGTTTCTTTTTCACAGCCATTCATTTGTAAACTGCATGTGCCTTTGTATGACAATTACTGCAGGGCACAGCCCACCACCCTGATCTGATACTCACTAATCAAGGAACGAACACAGTGTCCATTGGTTTTGTATTTGCATTTTATTTATTTTAAAAACAAAAACAACCTCAAAGATGGGGAGCGGACAATACGTATGGGAATGAAACCAGATAATTTCCAACCCCAGAATTCCTGAAAGAGAAAAATGGAAGCCTCAATCAAAACTATTGTTTGCAACTCTCGTAGTACGCTGGGATAGTGGTTTCTAATGGCAGACTCAACTGTGTTTTTCTACCTTTCATTTCTTTTTGCATCCTAAAAAGAGAAGAGAGAGAGGCCTTGATCCTGTAAATCCTTGAGTGGTGTAGCACAAGTGGAGGCGATCTGTGAGGGCAAGGAAAGTTAAGCATGGGGTGTAGTTTGGCGAAAGTAAGCCTCAAATCTCCTTCATGCCTGCTCCCAGTGTGGTTATATACAGTGTATTGAATGGATGTGTCTTGATTCTAATTTGGGTCTTCTTAACTATGCACTTCTTCCATAGGTCTTATTCTTGCTATCAAGGAGAACTAACTTGGTAGCTGCACAACAGCTGTTCCATTACTGCAAGTTCAAATTTCTCACTGCTCCTTGTCCTTGCACTTTCTACAGGAAGCACTCTGCTCAGGTCATTTAAGACTCCCTGCCAACTTCTCAGCTCATTTAACGCCCCCTCCCTGCAAAACAATTCTTTGTAACTATCCAGACTTTCTGAGCAATGAACTAAATCAGTGTTTCTCAAACTTTTGTATTGGTGACCCCTTTCACACAGCAAACGTATGAGTGCGACCCCCCCTTAAAAATTAAAAACACTTTTTTTGTATTTAACACTATTATAAATGCTGGAGGCAAAGCGGGGTTTGGGGGTGGAGACTGACAGCTTGCAACCCCCAAAGTAATAACCTTGTGACCCCCGAGGGGTCACAACCCCCAGTTTAAGAACCCCCAAACTAGATACTTACTAGTGCTCTTCAAATCAGATGTGTAGCTGCAAGTGTAGATTCCATCCCATCCTTCATGTCATCATGCCACCCATTCAAATACTGCTGTGCTACTACTTCCCACGCATTTTGTGACTTCTTTTTAGCAATGTACAAATCTACATTTACTTCCATTTCTGAAATATAACACCTGTTCTTCAGCCCAGGTGCGCAATAATCCATGGGATTTTATGTTCTGCAAAGAAAGTTTAAGTGAGATGCAACAAATCCCGGAAATACTTCTGTTTTCTTCAATATGTCCAGTCTTTATGCTAGATCCATGTGGGAATTTGAAGGGAGATTTCCAAGTTCTCAGGCATGGAGAGCTCTTGAGATGCGACCGCTGCACAGATGTTGATTCAGTGGGTGAGAAGGGTGGGAACAAGTAGGAAGTTCTCAGTGAGAGAGCAATGGAGGCATCCTGCTTCCCCTAAAAGTCAAAAATAAGTTTTTCAGCCATTTTTATGCACTTCCACATTTGACAATTCAGTATTCGTAAAGTACATAAAAGGACTTAAGTAGGGGCATTTCCAGCAGATCGAGGGACGTGATTATTCCCCTCTATTCGGCACTGGTGAGGCCTCATTTGGAGTACTGTGTCCAGTTTTGGGCCCCACACTACAAGAAGGATGTGGATAAATTGGAAAGAGTCCAGTGGAGGGCAACAAAAATGATTAGGGGGCTGGAGCACATGACTTATGAGGAGAGGCTGAGGGAACTGGGATTGTTTAGCCTGCAGAAGAGAAGAATGAGGGGGGATTTGATAGCTGCTTTCAACTACCTGAAAGGGGGTTCCAAAGAGGATGGATCTAGAGTGTTCTCAGTGGTAGAAGATGACAGAACAAGGAGTAATGGTCTCAAGTTGCAGAGGGGGAGGTTTAGGTTGGATATTAGGAAAAACTTTTTCACTAGTAGGTTGGTGAAGTACTGGAATGGGTTACCTAGGGAGGTGGTGGAATCTCCTTCCTTAGAGGTTTTTAAGGTCAGGCTTGACAAAGCCCTGGCTGGGATGATCTAGTTGGGGTTGGTCCTGCTTTGAGCAGGGGGTTGGACTAGATGACCTCCTGAGGTCCCTTCCAACCCTGAGATTCTATGATTCTACATAAAAGGAAAAAATGCTTTATTACTGACTCACCAACCAACTATCCAGTAGTGAAAGAAATTCCCGAGAAGATGGTAAGAGCTGGTATGGTGGGTTTACAGAAACTCATTAACTTTTTTCTGATGACCATGATAAAGTTCCTGCCTTCATCAAAAAGTTCCATCTTCATGCAGATACCCGGATTCATATTCCTATTGATCTTCATGATCTTCTATCATTTCATGGTCACTTTCACCCAAATTGCCTTCCACCTTCAGATTCGCTACCAATTCCTCCCTGTTGGTTAGAATCAAGACTAAAATGGCTCTTGCCCTGGTTATTTCCTCCACTTTCTGAAATAAAAAGTTGTCTAAAATACATTCCAAGAACTTATTGGACATTTTGTACTTTGCCGCATTATTTTTCCAACAGTTGTCTGGATAGTTAAAGTGCCCCATTACTACCAGGTCTTGTGTTTTGGATATTTCTGTTACTTGTTCTAGTCTCCTCCACTTCTTTTTCCTGATCTCATGGTCTATAGTTGCCCCCTACCACGACGTCACCCCTATTTTTTCCCCTTTTATCTTTACCCAGGGATTTTCAAGTGGTATGCTTCTCACCTCCTTCTAGACCTCGAAACAAGTTTATATATTCTTAATATATAATGCAACATCTCCTGCCTTTTTCCCTGCTGGTCCTTCCTACACAATCTCTACCAATATTCCAGTCATGAGATTTATCCCACCAAGTCTCTGTGATGCCAATTAAGTCATAATTTAGCTTATATACCAATACTTGCAGTCCCTCCTGTTTATTCCCCATACTTCTTACATTTATGTATAGACATGCTTGATGTTAAAGGCTCCAAGTACCCTGAGGGATCCTACCAGGACCCAAGAATCTCTCTCAATTTTTAGTTATTGTAGAGCAAGTGAAAATAGTTGCCAGCTGCTTGATGTCCCATCCAGACAGGTTAATACTGAGCTGGCTGTAATCTGGAGCGGCAGGCTGTTTGATGGTAATGGCTACAGACTTAGTTTTGTTGGGATTAATAACCAGACCCAGGCAAGCTACTTTGCTTTTTACAACCAGCTCCATATTAACCTGTCCGAATGGGACATGGAGCAGCTGCCAGCTGTCAAATACTTGAGTAGCGTCAAATACAATGCTGAACGATGCTTGACAAATATGGACACCTATATAGCAGCATCCATGGTTCGGCCCTTCAGGGGCCTCTGTGGGGACCTCATGACATCACGCTTTCTACGAACCCGCAGGTCTATAGAATGACAGTTACACCAACCCTGTTGCACGGAAATTAAACGTGGGTGCGTCGGAGGTCTGAAGATCACTGGACTGATGTTTCTAATTTTCATGGTCTCCGTCAGCTGCTCCATATGAAGTGGCAAGGCAAGATCAGAAATGAAGATACTCAAAGCCACATCCAACAATCATCTCCATCAGGACTGGATCGGTTCCAGCAGCTTTGTTGGTATGGATATATTATAAAAATGGAAGACCAATGAGTTCTGATGCATGCATACCAATGAATGCTGCTTCCCCTCCAGTGACCATGTGGGTGCCAAACGCTTCGGTGGCATGACGAAGTTGCCAGTGATGGACAGAAACCTCAATATACAACCAGACAACCTTACGCACCATGCCAAAGATCAATCTGGATGGCGATTGCTTTACAAGAAGGCCCTGACCCTTTGGGATTTGCCAAGATGATGAAGTGCAAATGGCCTCAGTATTAATCAACCTGAAATTGTTATACCGTATTGTTCCAACGACATCATCTTTTACTCACTAAAATAATCTACAGGCCTATGAAAGTTAGAGCCCAGTACTTTTGGAGGAGTGGAAATATACCTGCTTATTGGTAGATGTGGTTGTGACGGGATCCTCCCAGGGTGCAGCCTGGGACTATGGGACTGCTGTGCCCCCTGAACTCTCTCCAGCCTGGGCTGTCTCTCACAATGTCTTGCTAGTGACCAGCAGCAAACCCCTCCAGGTGCTGTGATCACTCAGCACAACTGCCTGTGGAGCCCCACACCCAGCTAGATTGTATGAATGCTCCCAGAGCCACTCATGAATCACACAGAGAAAGGCACCAGAGCCAAATCCCCCCAGCTCCCAGCACTGTACCCCAGGAATATACCGTCTTGCACTGCTCAAGAGGAGCAATACAGATTTATTAATTGGTTCACCACTTCATCAATGGAAAGTGGGCATACACCAGCAGCCTTTGTCAAACCTGAGCAGATTTGCCATACAAACTCACTGGTAAAGATAAACATACAACACATTTATTGACTATAAAAGGTAGATTTTAAGTGATATTAAGTGATAGGCCAAAAGTCAAAATTAGTTACCAAAAGCAATAAAATATGACCATGCAGTCTAAACTCTCAACCCTATTAGACTGGGCAACTACTAGATTAAGCAGTTTCTCTCACCCCACTGGATATTGCAGACCTTGGTATACAGATTTCCCCCTTGAAATCTGGGCCAATCTCCTCTGTTGGAGTCTTGTCTTCTTCTCAGTGTCTTAGTTGCTTTCAGCGTAGGTGGGATCAGGAGAAGGGGCCAAGCACGTGGCCACTCTGTTTTATACCCTCAGTCCATGTGCTTGGAAAACACAAGTCCAGGCATGTCTGGGGGCCTTGCTGAATCTCTAGGCAAGGCTGAGCAATTCCCCTGGTGTGGCCTCATGCAGGTGAATCATTGCATCATAGCTTCCTTGCTGGACAATGGCTGTTGATGGGTTGATTGATACCCCACCCGGGTGTTGGCTGCTTTCCTTGCTGTTGCCTCTGGGGAGCTATATATATATATACACACACACACACATATATACACACAGAGAGAGAGAGACCTATCTCATAGAACTGGAAGGACCTTGAAAGGTCATCGAGTCCAGTCCCCTGCCTTCACTAGCAGGACCAAGTACTGTCCCTGACAGATTTTTGCCCCAGATCCCTAAATGGCCCCCTCAGGAACTGAACTCACAAGTCTGGATTTAGCAAGCCAGTGCTCAAACCACTGAGCTATCCCTCCCTGATGTCTGGCTGATTCCCCAACTTACAGCATGTTTTAGTGACAACCATACAACACAATTCTCATAACTTCATATGCATTAATGATACACATATATGGACAGAGAAATGACTTTCAGCAGGTCATAACCTTTCCCCTGATGCATATAAAGCATGCCTTGTAAGGTAAGATCACAATCATATATAAATGAGGAATATGAGGGTTCCAGGACACTCCCCCAAAGTATAGAATGTCACAGTGGTTTTTCTGTGAATGGTCATAAAAGCTATGGTAGATGTGCATGGCCCAAGATTGCACTGGCCTACTACTGAGAGTTATTTTTAAAAAGACAAGAGAGAGCTTCATGGGTGGCTGCACTTCTAAACGTGTTAGACTGCACTGCTTCCAACATTGTCCATTCCGCAGTTTGGACCAAATTTTTCTCTGTTATAACTCACATTGATTTTGAGGAAGACTTGCACTGGTGTAACTCAGCAGAATCTGATCCTTTTGCTATAGCAGTTAAGATTACGGAAGGATTCTGTGGTGCATGCAAGCAAATGAGATTTACTCCTGTCCCTGAGCACTACATTTCCTGCATGGTGCTGAATGCCTTAAACTCCCAGGGACTCAGGCCCTTAAATTCTCTCCCATTTTCTCTCCAACCTTTTCCTGTTGGAGCAGGCTCTCTGCCCCTCACGGGGCTCATGCACCCTTTGGGGATGCGATCATCAGTTAGCCACTTACATAAACAAGGAAGAGGACTTTGGTGAAGAGACATTCACAAAACTATGGATTTTATGGAACCGTGCACTCCTAGTGTATTTCACTGAACATCAAGCCCCCTGGGGAAAGTGATTCCGCGCCACAGGGTGGCATTGCTCTTCCTCGGCAGCTGCGGGCCTGAGCCTAAAGGAAAAGAAAGAAAGGAGAGAGACAAAAGGAAAAGAATAGATGGAGAGTCTGGTAGCTAACAAAGTCATTGCTGGCACAGTATAGCTGAAGCTCCATGCTACTGCAGTTCAGTTGACAGGGAAGCTCTATTTTGCGTGAGTGAAGTTAGGGAAATACATAAAAGCTTCCGATAAGAGTTCAACATCAACTGACCAGAGATATTCTCTGATTTTATTATATGTTTATGATGAATAATAGAGACGTTACCTACTCACAGGGGACAACATTGCACTGCTGATTGTGAAGCAACAGGATGGTTTGGTAGGAAGAGGAAGATGTCTCTAGGATTCAAGAAAGATAACTAGGGCAAGAGCTATTATCCCATCAGAGACGGCAATTAGAAATCAGTGGGCCCAATTCTCCACTCAGACTGGTGTAAATCAGGAATAATATTATTTGAGTCAATGGAATCACCCTGGTGTAAAGTTAGAGCAGAATCAGCCCCAATAGCCACACTTTCTGCTTATTTGGGAACCTTTTTTTGATTTGTTAAAAAGGTGACATTTGATGGCGGCACCACAGATACAACTGACACTTCAACATTGCTGAGACAATAATGTTACAGTGTCTTATCCGATCTATTTAGTGTTGTACAAATTTGTACATGACCATCTCTACAATTCTGCAATTGGGGGATGCTGGCATTTCAGTTTGTAAATTAAAAAGAATTTAAAATAGGTTAAAAAGCTACACTTGGACTGGTCAGATTCATTGACATTTCATAACTGTGTTAGCCTGGTAATACTTGAAATTGTAAAAGCTAGAGTTAGATCATTGTCACCTGTCTTCATTTGTCTAACCAGACAACAGAAATCAAAAGTCAACCAACAGAAAAGAGGAGGGAAAACAAACAAAAGAAGAAGAAACAGGAAAAAAAGAAAAAAGGAGTGGGGTAGAAAAAGGCAAGACAAATGGGGTGGTCTAAAAATATCAGTTCCTAATTCTGCAGTTCACATAATACTTGGTACTAAAATTAAAGTGACGGAGGCAAACCCTGCAGCCCTGACTCTAGTGAGTAGTCCTCTACAAATACCCTACTGAACTCAGTAGAGCTACTTCTGTGAGTAAGTGGCTGGATCCGGACCCATCTGGGACACCTAAGCTTTGCAGCATGATTTTTGGTAGACCCATGTACTGCTATGCTATCAATTTGTTCCCCCCTGGAGTTGCTTCTTTTCTCTGCTACAGCAGAATCACCTCTGCTGCTGTTCCATTTTGTTTTGGTGCTTTACCTTTCGGAATTCAGCTCTCCATCTTCTATGGCAATAGCATTTCAAACATATTTACATGCCAGCGAAGGCCCCGGGTCAGAAGTGTTCTTAGAGCCACTAAAGCGGATAGGGAAGCACCCCTCAATAAGCAGAAGCTATTGTGGGTGCTTTGTGTGTTTCCTGTAATGGACACACATGCTAATAGGAAAAACTGGGATCACTACACTCCAATGAAAAGACAATTGACTAATTACGCTGAACTATTCATGCAGCTCCAAAACCAAAAATCAGTTATCAGTTGCAGAGGCAAACTGTGTCATCCTAATGGTAGATATTAACCTTCGACAAAGAAGGCTTTAAAGAGGACTTCCATCAAGAATTAAGATTAAAAAGATCATTTTTGAGATTTGGTAGGTAATTCATAACCAGAAGCTAGCTGAGTACTATGGAAGTTTTTAGAAATGTTTTTCAAATCCAAACTCCATGCCAGGATACTTTCAGTTTATAAGTCAGATTGTCAGGGAGGTTAGATTTTAATGATTTTCTCATGGTAAGCATACAGTATACGTCATGTTTATTACCCTTTACAAAGGAGGCAATTGGATGTGAGCCCCCAATCCTGCAAACCCTTATGCATGTTCCTAACTTTATGCCCAGGCGCAGTCCCCTTGACTTCAACGGGACTATCTGGAAGCCTAAAATTAAACCCATGCTTAAGTGTTTGCAGCACAGGGGCCTTAATTTCTTTACCCCATATATCAGGCACACTGTAGTTAAAGAAAAAAAGTTACTTTAGGCAGACATATTAAACATAGTAAGATATCAAGCTAGCTTTCAGCAACTCTAAAAATAAAGCTTTACCGATAAGTTATTTCACATGCTTTCTTGTGAAGCTGCTCTAGCTTCAGTGTATGATATGGTTCTAAAATTAAACATCCTTTCCCTTTCCCCAGTGCACACAGCGTTATATATCCCAAAGCTACATTTGTAAATAAACCTGCTTTAGCAGTCACAGTGGGATAATCAGGAGGCAACTGTACCTGGAGTAGCAGGAAAGACCAGTGCTAATGACAGTATTAAGCACAGCAATGGGTACATAATAGTGATGGAAAGTGCTATTGATCCATTCTTCTGGGAAAACATATGTTGAATAAGCAATCGCAGACCCTGAAAATAAAATCAATGCCCAGGTTAGTTTTGAATGTTCTTAGTGCCCTTCAATAACCTCCCAGGTAATTTGGTGATCTTGCAGGTTTCAAATAAGCAAACCTATGTTATCCTGCGTTTCTTGTAGGCAGATCCTAAATATATTTCAGAGGTGATGAGCACTGTTAGCTCCCTCTGCAATTAAAGAAAGCTGCAAGGAAGGACAAGATTTCAGCACCTTAGAAAATGAAGCCATTGATTTTTAAATAAGCCTCCAGATTCAGGGGCAAGACTATCAGAAAAAGTCCATTGTTGTTTGAAGCTGACTGATATTGGATATGTAGTGTTGTAGCTGTGCTGGTCTAGAGACAAGGTGGTTGAGGTGATATCTTTTATTGGACAACTTCAGTCACTGAGAGAGGCGTCTTTCTCTCTCACCAACAGACGTTGGTGCAGTAAAAGACATTATCTCACCTACCTTTGTCTCTCTGATAGTGAATAGTCTGCCATTGACTTGATCAGAGGTGTCTGTGAGTGGACTAGGGACCTTAATTTAACGCACGTGAAAGACAAAATAAGGAAAAAAGTTTCATTATTTCAAATACTAGGTGAAACACTTCATTAATGAGAGCTTTGAAACTGGTCTGTATCACACAGGAGAGAAACAAATTGACTTAGGACAATAGCATTCCCCTATTTATTGGCAGCCCCACTGGATAACATTCTATTCTAGCTATGTTTATACATCTTTTTCTGTTAGAAAAAATTAAGGCAAATGATGTAGCTCTGGGCTGATTCTGTTCTCACTCACATTGGGTTTTATGTCTGTGCAATGCCATTGACTTCAGTGGAGTCCCTCTTGATTGACCCCAGTGTAAGCGAGAGAAGAATCTGGCCCAGAATCTTTTGTTTTTTCCTGTTGTAAAGTGACAAAATTCTAGTTTGCTTCAGCCTGTGCCTTTCAGGTTTTTTACAAAAAACAAAGAGCCCGACCCTGCAACCAGTCCTAACTCAGGCATTCCCCCCGCCCCGACCCCAGTGACTGCTAGGGCTAAGTCAGGACTGCAAGATCAGACCCTTCGATGGAATTTTTTTTTTAAATTGCAGTGGAGATGTTCTTACGTCTCTGTTGTACTTATGTGGTTGCCAGTGTATATGCTTTCTTTAGTGTCATTCATATTTATGGTTGAATTATTTCATTAAGTGCTGAAGATAACTTTATCGTTCCAGTTGCTGTCAGCAGGACTTCCTTGTAACACCGATGAGACATCCCACGGGGCCCATTCCTTTACAAATATAATAAATAAACCCAAAGGCAGTAACTTCATGTCAGGATATCTCTGCTTTATAAGCAAGACAGCCAGGTCCTTCTGGATCCATATGTAGATGCAAATTAGACACATCACAGAGGGGAAACTCTGACTCAGAGTAGGGTACTTTCAGCATCCCCTTGTCTGACTGTGCACTGATAAGAATTACCAGCAACTTCAAAGGAGGCTGGACACGTCCCGTGATAATAGATAAAACATCCGGTGTTGGCACTGCACGAATGCAGAACATCGGAACCAGCAGGTTAGGGCTAGATTGCCTTACTTGGTTTTTTGCGGGGCTCTGGGGATGTGGAGCTATTTGGATCCTTTTACTCTGGGCATTAGCAAAATGGCAAAATCTAAAAATGTGTTTTACAAGCCACGGGCTACTCCAGACTGAAACAGCAGGTGAAATCCACTGTAGACAGAAGCATGGGATTAATTCACAATCTGCATCTCCCTTGATGTTATCAGTAAAAGAAACAGAGCTATTCTCACACAGGTTGCATGTACTCAGCATTCTTTCTATAGAGCCATAACAGTGTCAGGTCCTCTCTACCTCCAAGATTAACCATTAACACACAGCACAGGTTCAGGATAGAAAAAAGTCACAGTTTTACTTCCGAGCTCCCAGACAGAGTGACTGTACCAAATGTTAACACGCGGGACTGGACTTCAACATTCTGTGGATGGTTACACAGGTATCTAGCAAGTCATCTCTGTCTTCGGCAGGCATCAGAGTTGGATTAAGTGTATGCGTCTGTCTGTCTCAAGCCCTGGATGTGTCTTCAACACGGTCATGTTGCAATAGTTAAGGACAAGAGGTTGTCCAATCTCCCCTTGCTAACCGGTGGAGCAGGATTTCGAGGTGGCATGTGAAGGAAGCACTAGTGTGATGGACCCAACAGCTCCAGGGAGATGTCATCCGCCAGGCAGGCAGCGGGATACGTCCCCCAGCTGGCTGGCTGCAGCATGCACCAGCCAGGGCAAATGCCGAGTCTTTCCAAAGGAAAAACTGTCCCACTGTGCCTCCCATAGTCACCCCCAGAGAATCCAGCCCTGGGAGTCAGGATTCAAGCAGCAGAGCATGAACCATCAGGGCCCATGCTCCTTCTCTCACATCCAGCCAAGGTAGCATTTGGTCCCTAGTCTTGCTGTGGTTGCATAAAGGGAAAGGACCCCAATTTGGGGGTTGATGCAGGACTTGACTGGGGGGACCAAAGGTAACTTTAAGCCACTTTTCAGCTGTCAGTCTCTTGGTTCCTGGCATGAATATCATCAGCCTCAGGACTTCCTGTGTGACTTCAGACAAGGCATTTAAACTCTCTGTGCTTTAGTTTCTGTAACATGGGTATGACAATACTTCCATACCTCATGAACGTGGGTGTGAGCCTTACTTCATTAATGTTCATAAAGTGATTTGAGATCCTTGAATGGAAGGTGCTATGTAAGCACAAAGCATGAATTATTATTAACTGAAAAACACCTACAGCAATCCCAAAATACTTAAGGCATGAGAAAAAATGACAATGGGCAACTTTTTCAAAAGTGCCTAAATGACTTAAAAGCCTAAGTCCTATTTTCAAAAGTGAATTAGGAGCCCATGTTCCATAGACTTTTAATTAGATTTAGGCTCCTAAATATCAAAATCACTTTTGACAATTGGGCTTAGGCCCAGATCTGTAAAGGTGTTTAGGTACATAATTCTTACTGACATCAGTGGGAGCTAGGGGCCTAAATACCACTGAGGATCTGGGCCCTAAATCACTTGGATGCTTCTAAAGATGTTGCCAGTTATTCCATTACATATTTAAGAAGACAATATTTGGAGACTCTTACCTAAGGTGTACATACTAAGAGCACCGTAATCAAAGAAATAACAAATATGTCTCGCCTGGGTGGACATCGTACTGAATGTGTGGGCACAGCTGGATGTGAACGGATAAATACAGCACGTGAGCATGTAGGCAAGAAAGGGCCAGGCATACATGTCATTCCAGATATCCAGCGAATAGGCCAAGGCAAACAACTTCCATAGGAAGTACCTGAAATACAAAGTACTGAGTTAGTACCTTGTGCGTTACTAGTGAAATCCCGCCCTATTGAAATCAGTGGCTAAACGCCCACTCTCGAGGATTTCCCCCTCACTGATTATTGTATTTTTGTCAGAACTACAATGAATGCATTGATTATTTGAGTTCTCAATTATATTTCCCTTGTCCCTCCATTAGAATACAGTACATTTCCCACCCAGCTCCCCAAATCCTTCAGTCACCTCCCCATCACAAACAGCCATCTACTTAGGGTGATTTTAAACATTTGAAAAAACAACAGTTAATAAAAACCAGCTCAAGTACCAGGCAGGCAAAAAATGTGTCCATATATTTAGTGTTTCATTTGTCATCTGGAAGACACTGAGGAGACAGTCTGCTGCAGAGCTTCTTGGATGGCGATACCCAAACAGGATGCCCTGCTCTCGAAACACCTGCAAGAGGATGATTAGGAGTGCGTCGTTTAGATGGACTCGGTACAGTCTGTATATTTCACACTGTGTCACAGGAATTGGAGCATGACATGCCCAGCGCCGCAGCAAAACTCTCACTAAAAATCTCCCTGGAAAAGGAGAACTTTTGAGCTCACAGGACATGTACATATAGGAGCAGAGCTGTTGGCAATGGCTGGTCCCCCAGCTGCTGACTGCTCCTAGCCTCTGTTCCCTGAGTGGCATGTGGAAGTGAGGCTGCAGCTCTGCTCCAGCCCAGCCCATTTCTGCAAAAAGAGGTCATCCCAAAAACGGTCACTGATTTGCAGGGCCTCCATTTGGGAGCCACGTTTGAGACGCACTTTGGGCCTGATTTTCAGAGTTGTTGAAGAAAATAGCAGCTGCCGGGTCCTCAGCAATTCTGAAAATGAGCCCACTTAGTTAGGTGCCCACATCTGGACTAAGGGTATGTCTACACTGCATCTGGGAGGGAGCCTCCCAGCCTGGGTCCTCAGACGTGTGCTGGCGGGGCTTGCGCCAGCACATTATAAATAGCAGTAGGGCTGTCACAGCTCGGGCTGGAGCTGGCTCTCAAACCGACATAGCGGGGGAGGCTTGAGAACCCGAGCTCCGGCCCAAGCCACAATGTCTACACAGCTCGTGTTAGCGCAAGCCCCGCTGGCACAAGCATTCCCAGATGCAGTGTAGACATACCCTAAGGGGCCTGACTTCAGGCACCCGTTTCTGAATATCTTGTCCTCCGAGTTCAGACTCTTCCAAAAATTAAAACTCATTGCGGCACTGGCACGCCGCTATCACAGTGAAGAGCAAGCAATGTCCACCGAGACAGCTCAGAGACCAGGGTATGATCGTCTCCTTTCCAAGGACTAGATTATGCCATCTTTACGCAGCAAGTCATCTATTGAAGTCAGTAGGACTCCTCTGTGGCAGAATGTGGCACGAAGAAGTAGTAGCTAATGTTCCAGACAGACTTCAAGTGTCTCCAGCAACTTTATATTTCCTAACATTTTAAGATCAGGAAAGAACATAATTGAACTGCATCTCAATGAAGTGGGTTATAAATGTGGCACAACTGTAAACAACCGCTGGGTGCTGCTCTTGTTTTAACAGAGATCTTACCTTATGTTAATGAGCCGTTACCACAAATAATTCCCCTCTATATCTTCCCAGTGTCCTTAAATAACACAGCTTGCTAGATATCACTGTTACCATGCCTAGGTCAGAGCACTGAGCATGCTTTTGAGCTACTCAGACAGTTACTAAAATGAATCTGATTCTTCTTTATCTGAAATTCAGGGTCTGACTCCAATTCTCTAACCTAAGCGAGTGAAATACCCTCCCTGTGCAAGAACAGATGTTTCCTTTACCTTGACGTGACCAAAATCAAAGTCAAGTCAACATTAAACTCCAGCATCATCTCAGTTTTTCTTTTAAATCTAAAGTAATCATAGTAAAAGCCAAATCTGTGTGTCTTTGTCTTGTAAATAGTTCTACTATCCCCAATGGGAACATGGGCCAAATTTCATTCTTCACCTCCTTTCTGAATAATTAGGCCAATTTTTTTTTCCAAGAAAGGTCACAATAATTGGTCAACATTTTTTGAACTAAAAATATTTTCATCCATTAAATGGCTTTCTTGTGAAAATAAAATTTTATGCAACAAAACTCAACATTTTTCCTTTTTCACAAAAAAAATCTTGCTTTTTGTGTGTGCGCGCGCGCGCACAGGTATTTAAATGAATTCAAAATATTATTGAAAACGATTATCAAAATATTTGATCAAAAACCTGTTTTTTGGTGAATGTAAGTTTTATAACCATTCTGTAATGTTTTCAATGAAAAAAATGAAAAATACACTGAAAAAATTTCTCTGCACTATTTTTTCAATGCCTCTCTTTCAAATTCTTCAAAACAAAAACTTTATACAAAACAACTTCACCATTTCGAAAATTTTCCACAAAAATAGGTTCTTTTCCCAGCCAGGTCGAGGGCCACTGATTTGGACATAGGGTTTGGCCAATCTGCTTTAATCAAAAGATTCACATGTAAAGCATTAGAAGAAAGTTGTAACTAAAAAGAGGAGTTGTACCTGAGGTTTTGTTAGGCTACTTAGCTAATACAGATCAGCAGCCAAATAGGAGATAGATACATTTAACAAAACCTTACTTACTTTAGGCACTTGATTAATACTGAGTTGCCTGGGCAACTTCCAACTCAGCATGGTGTGTTGGACTAGGTGGTGTTGATTTTGGCTCGGAATGCTTGTGAAACCTTCACCTCCTTAGAGACAGTATCCGGCGTAGTCTTCATCTATGGCCTCAGGCCAAACTCATCCTTATTTATACCTTCCTGTCTCCTCACCCGGCTCTTGTTGCCAAGGCCCCCAAGCGCTTTGGAGCTAGGGAGAGCAAGAGAACAACACAAGGGAGATTGCTATAGCAAGAGAAAACAAACAAGGTAACCGGATTCAAACCGTCATTGGCAGCTCTAGCCTGCGTCACATCCCTATCAGCTACTCTCTTTTTTGTTTCTATACCAAGTCAGGGTGCCAGTTTGGGATTCTTGGGTTTAGTGAAGGCAGGTGTGATGTGGAAGGCAAGATAGTAACATTCACTCCTGTATAGGGTGACCAGAGAGCAAGTGTGAAAAATCAGGACAGGGGGTGGGGGGTAATAGGTGCCTATATAAGAAAAAGACCCCAAAATTGGGACTGTCCCTATAAAATCGGGACATCTGGTCACCCGACCCCTGTGCGAGGCCTATGCACCACTTACATCGCACTTAGGCCATCAAAATGGGCTGACGTGAAACCTATGCTTTGTGATGACCTTTTGCATGAGGGAATGTCACCCTAAAGGAATGAGAACATAGAGAGACTCGGAACACACCACCAGATGCTGCAGGCCTTACTCAGGGCTTCATCAGTCCCACTGCTTTTGAGAGCAGAGGGTACCCAGAGCTGGAAGATACAGCTTTGAGGCACAGAAAGGAGAACAACGTCTCCATGGCAATGCCCTTCCTCCTAATCCCAGGGAAGCCTCTTCATGGGATGAGGTACTACAGGGGTAGGCCCAGCGTGTACTTTGTGAGACCCAAGCCCTCTGGAAACTAGCAGGGGCTCTCCAAGTAGGAAAGCAGGATGTTGTGTAACACAGATCCCCTGCAAGCGAGTTAAATCCCTGCAATATGGCAGGCCTCTCCAGCACTGGCACAGGGGCTGGGAAACATGGTAGAGGTATTGGATCTCTGCATGGGTGACCCTTGAATACTGCGTGCAGATGTGGTCGTCCCAGATATATTGGAATTGGAAAAGGTACACAGAAGGGCAACAAAAATGATTAGGGGCATTGAACAGCTTCTATATGAGGAGAGATTAATAAGACTGGGACTTTTCAGCTTGGAAGAGAGACAACTAAGTGGGGATATGATGGAGGTCTATAAACTCATGACAGGTGTGGAGAAAGTAAATAAAGAAGTGTTATTTATTCCTTCTCACAACACATAAGAACAAGGGGTCACCAAATGAAATTAATAGGCAGCTGGTTTAAAACAAACAAAAGGAAGTATTTCTTCACACAACTCACAGTCAACCTGTGGAACTCTTTGCCATAGGATGTGGTGAAGGCCAAGATTATAACAGGGTTCAAAAAAGAACTAGATAAATTCACCGAGGATAGGTCCATCAATGGCTATTAGCTGAGATGTTGTCCTGAGCCTCTGTTTGCCAGAAGCCAGGAATGAGTGACATGGGATGAATCATTTGATGATTATCTGTTCTGTTCATTCCCTCTGGGGCACCTGGCATTGGCCACTGGAAGACAGGATACTGGGCTAGATGGACCTTTGGTCTGTCCCAGTATGGCCGTTCTTATGCCTATGTGGACCTTGGGAGACCTGTAAGTTTGGGCTACAGCTGAATTAATAACCCGTATTTCAGTTTGGTGGCGAGCTGAAAAAATCAGGGGGAAAAAGTGTTATGGATCACACCAAAATGAAAACATCTCTGATTTCCTGGCAAAATTAAAAAGTTGAAATAATTTCATTTTGTTTCATTCTGGTGGGTTTTAAAACATGATTTAGGGAAATTCAAAACTGGAACATCTTTCCAAAACAAAAAATGGAAACGTTTCATTCTGGAACATTTCTGAACCCCCCCGCCGCCTTTTTTAAAAAAAATTTAAATTAAATTAATGGAGATATGCCAATCTCCTAGAACTGGAACGACCTTGAAAGGTCATCAAGTCCAGTCCCCTGCCTTCACTAGCAGGACCAAGTACTGTCCCCTGATAGATTTTTGCCCCAGATCCCTAAACGGCCCCCTCAAGGACTGAACTCACAACTCTGGGTTTAGCAGGCCAATGCTCAAACCACTGAGCTATCCCTCCCTCCTTTTTGATGGAGACTATTTGCCGAAAGCTAGCCAAATCCACGGATTGTTTTGGTCACCCCACAACTGCATTTTTTGATGGGAAAAAACCTAGTCTCATGAAAAATTTTACCCAAGTCTAGTTTGGGCCCTGCCTGTTCTGTCATGGGGGTTCAAACTCCCCACCGTCAATGGAAGTATTGGGAGGAAGCTCAGATACCCACTTGTCTTGACATTCTGGGGCCTGATGCTGCCAATCAGTCCACACTGAAAGCTCCCATTGACATTGGCGTGTGCTCCATTCAAGGCAGGATTGGCCCCTTTGCAGAATGTCACTTGTTTCCCATACTCTTCTGCAGGTGGTTCCTGTTACGATTGGGCATCAAGGGGAATATGCAGCGTGAGTGGCATTTCTAGTGGTGTCTGAAATTTCCATTTATCATCACGGAAAAAAAAAATCACTCGAGAACCGGTGAAATGGCAAGCGGACCAGCCTTCCATGTGCAGTACTGTGCTACCACGCAGATGGTCTCTGCTGCCCAGTCATGTCCTTGGACATCAAGAGACTGGGGAAGTGAGATGAGGGGCAGGCGAGCTCTCCTTAAAGGAGTGGAGAGATGGGGGGATCCAGGCAATGCTGCTAAAACTGCAGCTGTTTGGGGTAATCTCAGTCCTGGGACCCCCCTCCTCGTTCCAGCCAGTATCAGCCAAAATACTAGTTGAAGTGCTTATTGCTCCCTGTCCAATGCCACAAGGTGTGGAGTACAAACTCCTCCATGCCCAGTGACAGCTCAGTGGTGTTAATAACGTGCAGCCCCTGGGAAATCAGTCTGTCTCCCACTTTATCTCAGCCCCTACTGGCAACTTTCCCTAACAGTAAAACTCCGTCTGTCCGGCCCTCTGGCCCCAGCTGGCATTGCTGAGGAGGTTGGGAAGTGGGTGGGAGACTGTCAGAGGCTGAATCCTGGGCACTGGCTGCTAAGGGTTAGTGTGAATGCCCTGGCAGGGGGGCCCAGATGTGCTGGAATAGGTCCTGGGGAAAGAGATACAAGGTGCCGGCTTCTAAGGAAACAGAAAGGGGCCACGCTGCACTCCCGATGTTGGAAAATGCAAAAGGATAAAGGGTGGGTGCTGCACTAGTCTGCAGTTGTTAGAGGCACAAACTCAGGACTCCTGGGTTCTAATCCCAAGTTTGCCACTGACTCACTTTGTGAGCTTGGACAAGTCCCTTCACCACCCTGAACTGTAGCATCTCAGCTATAAAATGCGAGTAACCAAACCTGCCTCACCAGGGTGCTGTGATGCCGAATAAGCGAATGTATTTAAACCTGGAAGGACTCTGTCTGGGGTGGAGGCAGGGGAGAGGATAGCTCCTTTCCATTGCATCATCAAATTCCCAGTCTTTAACAGGTGCAGTGACAGTCAAAAGTGCTCCTTAGACTTTCAGAATGAAGCAACATTGCTGTCAGCTTCGCTTTAGGCTACAACAGAAAGAGCATTGAAAGTGAACACTGAAGGAAAGTATCAGAGGGGTAGCCGTGTTAGTCTGGATCTGTAGAAGCGACAAAGTTCTGTGGCACCTTGTAGACTAACAAACGTATTGGAGCATAAGCTTTCGTGGTTGAATACCCACTTCTTCGGATGCACCCGATGAAGTGGGTATTCACCCACGAAAGCTTATGCTCCAATACGTCTGTTAGTCTATAAGGTGCCACAGAACTCTTTGTCGCTTCTACTGAAGGAAAGGTGTTTGTAGTGCCATCTACAGGAAACTATTTCAAGCCTACCTGCCCAGCGCTAGTTTGGCCGACTAATTCCCGAGGTTTCCTCTGAGGGGGTAGTTGTGCCGGGAATGCATCCAGGGCCCAGGGATGCCCCTCTTTGGAGTGGCAGGTGAACAGTGAAATATCTGCTCTGCTCAGTTCCCCAGAGCTTTTTTGGTCTCTGTTTCTGCAAAACCTTTTCAAATGTCTAACTCTTCCGATCCCTGACAGCTTTCTTTGTGCGGTATAGAGACCACTTTCTTTCCTTTTTCGACCGCTTCTCACAGCATGCAACAGCAGAGCCCTATTTCCATGGTCTGTGCTAACCAATTGCAGGCTGCAGGAGTTTAATCAGCAGGTTCTCTAGATCCAGGTCCCCAGACCGAACATGCGTCCTACTGTGTAGTCAAAGATTGTGGAGAAGGGTCATTTAAGGGTGAGGATCCAAATGTATATTTTATCAGCTTGCCTCGCCTTCCAGTAGGCCTGTGTTACTAACACAAGTGTTACTAACACAGTCACATACCAATCACAGTGCCTGGACAATATTTAAAACAGTATTATCCAAGTGACAGACAAACTGGCACCACAATCTTCGATTTGAAAATGGCAGTTTCATTATTTTCTATATCAATACACACTTTCTAGTGACAGACAGCCCAACTATTCCGTCTTCCCCTTTTCTCTTGTGCATAACGTCCCAGTCACAACTTCACTATGAGCTGAGGGGCATCAGCCCAATACAGGATCAGACAAAGTGCGGGGGTGATTCCACATAGACACACAGCATCAGTGGTAGAGAAACTCCATCTCAAGCAAAGCCTTTAATATCCTTTTCCACCCTACAATTATTCTCTGCCCAGAGAATTAAACACATCCCCCTTTTATTTTCCTGCAAATGCCCCACACCTCGTCATTAGAGTCTGCCTCTCTCTCTCTCATATCCAACCTTCCAACACTATTAAACAAAGTTGGTTGCTGTGGAACTCCCGAGCTGCACTGCATGATGGGAGAAGTGTTGTAGTCTAAGCTACTTCCCAGAAAAAAGGGTTAGATGTTCGCTCGTCTATTTTAAAAGAAGAAAATGAACATATCCCAGACATTTAATACGTGACATAAAACCAATCAGAAATGCTTTTGAAGTTTACGCTTCATGTCTGATTTTTTCCATGATCTGTAATTACTTTACTTCTTTCAGATTTACAACAAGGGCCCTACAAGCTCAGAGTTTTGTCTTCTCACATGCAGTGTATGGTCTGGTAAGGTCCCCTTTTTAATTAAGCATTTTTCTCACTGCAGTACAAGCGATGGGCCGAATCATGTGGGCGAATGCTCCAAATCCCCATTGAAAGCATTCCACACCATGCAGAACTGGGCTCTCCGGTGCCTGGCTTCTCAAGATCTGGAACAAGCTCTACCCGTTCCTATCCTTTCCCAGAACACCTTTGCGATGAACACAACTGAAGGGAGCCATGGGAGAGAACAAATACAAACTCTTGTTATTTTAGTGACACTGGAAAAGTCATGTGAGCTGCCCAGCATGTTTGTTACACAGTGACATGGTTTACATGTTGGATCATTGATCAGCACATGACCCATATTTTCAGTCTCAGGGCATGGCTACGCTTGCAGATGTAGAGCGCTGGGAGTTAAGCCAGCCTTCGGAGAGCGCAGTAGGGACAGCGCTGCAGTCTGTCCACACTGACAGCTGCAAGCACACTGGCGTGGCCACATTTGCAGCACTTGCAGCGGCATTGGGAGCGGTGCATTATGGGCAGCTATCCCAGCGTTCAAGCGGCTGCAACGTGCTTTTCAAATGGAGGGGGTGGGGTGGAGTGTGACAGGGAGTGTGTTGTGTGTATGTGGGGGGAGAGAGAGTGGTTTTTGTTGGGGTGCTGAGAGCGTGTCAGCACGCTGCCTTGAAGTTCAGACCTCCTCTCCCCCCCCCCCCCCCCATGTCTCTCTCTCTCTCTCTCTCATTCAAAGCAAGCAGCATTCCTCAATAATGGCCGCTTTGCCCCAGAGCAGACAAGCACGCCGGTTGTAGCTTTGAAAGGGCATATCCGCATTCCTACAGCCGATTCCAAAACAATGACAAGAGTGGCCACTTGACTTAAGGGGATTATGGGACGTTTCTGGAGGTCAGTCAGAGCGCAGAAATACAACACCTCATTCACACTGATGCTGGGGCGTCTCAGCCAAGACGCATCAAACGTTATTCCTCTCACTTTGTTTGTGTTTGTTAGCATATGTATTGTGCTGTTAAAGCCATATAAATGCCCTCCCTAGCCTTGATTTGCTCCTTTAAGGAGCAGAGCGCAGCCCCACCCCACCCCTCTGGAGATGGGGGCTAGCCCCCCCCCGAAGTCTTTCCGGTACCCTGTACCCACTAAAAATCTCTTGCCAGTACTGCGCACTGCAGGGTACCACCCTACTTGCACTCCGGGACGCTGCACTAATTTGAATAAGGGAAACATTAACAAGCCGCCAGAAAGTGGCGTCTGAAGGCTGGTGAGGTGCCCACGCACAGGAGTGCTGCATGCAGTCGCGAGGATAGAGAGTTCTTTGTAAAAGTTACAATCCTCCCTCCCCAAAAACAGAGACACGGACTTTCTCCCAGTTCGTCCCACACAACAGCCCCTTGTGCAAGCCTCATGTTACTCTCCATCGAGGTCCATGGGAGCAACATGCACCTAAGGGCTTCAGGGTCCTGGTCTGGATTTGGCTTTGAAGCTTGAATGCAGAGAGGCGTCTCCCTGCTTATCTTGCAAACGCAGCAAAGCATCTGTCCACACACGCCGAGTAGATATTTTTACAAAACACACTACACACAGTGCACACCCACATCTCCAAGGGCAGGAGCCAACTGTCCTTTTGCTGTTTAGTTTACACAGGAATATTTCAGCCTGACAGTTTAACTTCCAGTTTTTGCAGATGGGTTTCTGTAAATGAGAAGCCCTGACATTCCCCTATAGAATCACCTCTCTTCTACAAGGGCGTGCTTTTATTCAGGAAAATATGGGCCTAGGGTTAATAGGTCTGCCGGAAGCACAAGCTTCCATTGTAGAGTTTCTACAGTTACATTTATTAGCACTGGCTGCATGGCAGACACAATCAGAGTTAATACACAACAGTGCACACAGGATGATTTAAATTCAAGAGAAATATTTTAGCTGTTAATAATTAACTTTTTATGATTTACTCTGTACAGTGCAAGAGAGAATTGTTAAACTATAAAAGCAGTGAGTGAGCCATCCTGCATAATCACCACTAAAGGTAACAACATAAGAAATGCCAAAACCTTGTAGGCAGAATGGTGAGGAATTCATAATAGGTTTATTATATCACTTATTACTTGTTTAGGGCCCAACACAGCAAAGCATTTAAACACAAAGAAAAAGTTTTAAGTGTTTGCTTAAGTCCCATTGAAGTCACTTTCAAGCAGACTTAAGCATGTGCTAAGGTGTTTTGTTGAATCCCGGGTGATCAGATTTCTACTGCACCCCAGAGATGACTGCATTTCAGTGGCGTATATGTCTGCTTGTGAAGTGTTTTGGAATGACAGCGCAAATGCTATTATATACTTAAGATATTATTGTTACAGTATGAATGCATGAAGGAAGCAACTTCTTAAAATAAACTAATTGTTCTTATGACACACTCAAAATACATATTAATTTTCCATTGTTGATTTCTCTCTCTCTCTTTATAGCTGATTTTATATATATGTATATGTGTATATATATACATATATAGATATATACATATATACATATATGAAAGTTCAAACTTTCTCTTGCAGATTGCATATAGTTGGGCTTGGCAGAATTTGATTTTTTAAAATAATTTTGACTGATAATATTGAGGTATATTTTTAAAGTTATTTATTGGTTTAAATTTTCACAGTTGTGCAAAACTATGGGTTTTAAGCATTTTTTTTTTGTTTATTTACATTTTCACAGTTGTGTGAAATTATAGGGTGGTCAGACAAGGGGGGGTTAGACATAATTGTTTAACGGTAAATGTCGAGATTCAAAAAGTTAAAGCTTTATAACCGTTAAAACACAAATTCCCAATATCGCATGTCAACATATACAAAGGAGCTATCCTTACATTAAACTCGAATAAGTACTCACGCAGCATTTTTCTTACTTTGTCTAGCTGTAAATGTTGATTATTTTCAATGGAAATATTTGTTCGTTAGTTTCTGTGCGTATGGTGAAATCGACATGTACCAATACAAATCTAATCCTTCCACGCCTAGTTACAGTCAAAGTGCTGTTTGCATTTACTAGATAAAGATTCAGTATATTTCACTACAAGAAACATAAAAGATCATCAAAAGAGCCGCATAAAAACCAGAAGAGCTGCTGGGAAGCACATACGCACTGTACTTACATCTCTGCCCTGGGAGCCGGGATGCACTCACTGATGCCCTAATAACCAGAGTTGCTAGCAGCCCCCTCAGCACCAGGATATCAGTCCTGCACTATTCTTCTTTGTACAATGGAAAATGCACAGATCAGCCCTGTGCTAGAAATGTGGCAAGTAGCAGAATTGTTTGGGGCTGAGCTGGTATGTAGACAGCAGCTCAGGGAGAGTAAGTGGGCTGACAGGTTTGCAAAAGAAACAAAAACAACCTGTTGACCTCCTAAGGGCAGGGCAGCAGAAGCAGAGACGCTCTGTGTGAGATATGCTTACAGCAGCCACTTGGCCAGGCAACACATACACATTATCCAGCTGTGGTGTGGTGTGCAGCATGCTGGCTCCGGGTAGGGGCAGGCGGTTAAGCATGCATGCTGCTCTCTGGGATCAGGAGCAAATTAATTCTGACTCACGTTTTATTGGAAATAACCGAGTCCACAATAATATCAGATTATGTTCTGGCTTCAGTTTACTGAGACCTACAGGGAGCAGAATACAGGTACATAGTGTATAAACCTACAGGCCTCTTTAGTGTGCCAAGTCCTACCGCTCTGTGCCTCAGTTTCCCCAACTCTGAAATGGAGATAAAAACACATGCCTACTTGCCTACCTTCAAGGGTATGGAAATCTTACATCATTCATTTCTTAAAAGACCTTTAAGAAATCAAATACTATAGAAACAGACGGTTATACTGGGCCCAATCCTGCCACATCTATACACGAATCATACCATACTTCACACCTAGTTCCACAGATTTCAGTGGAGCTAGTTGTGAAGGGACTATTCCGTGTGAGTAAGAGGGGCAGAAGCTGTCCCATTGTGATCATAATTCAAACAAAGAACAGGGGAAAGAGCCCCACATAGCTCAAAAACCTGGTCAAACAAATGGAAATCATTCACTTTGAATTAAAATGTGCTTGCGACAAACTCAGCTGCTGGGATCAACCAGAGCCCAAATTGTCCCTTTGCACGGGGGACTAAGTTCCCCAAGAACAGCAGGGCGGGAAACACAGGGCAGCGCGTGGTCACGGCTCCCTTTTGTAACATCCAAAGAGGTTACAAAACTGGGGTTGCTTAAAAGTGCAGTTATGGGCAGGAAAGTGACTCCGTGAAAATGGCACCTTCTTACTCAACAGACCGGCTCCCTGAGTTTTTGAGTCACAACAGCTTGCTTAATATCCCAGGCAGCCACGGAAGAGAGCTAGATTCTGTTCTCGGGCTGCCAACACTGTCTTTCAATATCATCGTCACCATGGTTAATAATAATAAGCAGGAGTCACCTGCAGTCACCAGGGGTATGTCTTGCTGCTTTTTGCACCACTCAGCAACTCCCGATCTTGTTGTACAGAGAAGAAAAAATAAGGGACGTCCCTGGTAATAAGGGACTGTTGGCCCCCTAATTCTGACTCACACACCATCAACAGAATAGGTAACTAGGCACCAGTCTCAACATCCTTATCTGAGAGGTAGCAACGGCCCATGAGCCAGAGAACCCAGCTTCTGTCTCCACACCGGCGCGGGATCTGCAGAGCTGGCGGTTAGGGGGGTGGGAAATAATCCAGAACATCATTTTATGCAGAAACAGCGCCTACTTGTGCTTGAGCCACTGAGACGCAATCGAGATGAGATCTGCCATCACGGTTCCGCAGAGTAAAACCACACACTCCGGCCTCGATCCCACGCCTTCAGAAGTAAATGGCAAAACTTCCTGTGACTTTAATGGGACAGGATCAGACCCTTAAAAAAGATAAACATAAAATGCCAGAAAAGAGATGGATGTGGCAAAAAAAGGGTGGGCAGGAGGCAGGGTCATAGCCTCCCTCCCCACTGACCGGGGAGGCGGAGATAGCACACAGTGGGGGAGTAGAGTAATCAGTCCCATCTGAATGGCTGGAACAAGTCATATGCCCAATTTTCACAAAGAAACTCTGAAAGAGCGGTACCTGCCTGCAAAGCAAGGTCCCTGGTACTTCTGCAGGGACTGTGCAGTTCTGCCTAGGGTGACCAGATGTCCCAATTTTATAGGGACAGTCCCGATTTTTGGGTCTTTTTCTTATATAGGCTCCTATTACCCCCTCCTCCCCAACTCCCTGTCCCGATTTTCACATTTGCTGTCTGGTCACCCTAGTTCTGCCCCATCTAGCCCTCCATGCTCACAACATTGCTGGTTACAGTTCTTTTGACTAGTCAAAGTTACAGTATGCAAAACCAAACATATTCTTCTTCTTCTCTTTGATAAGGCCCCTATATTTACTTTAGCCCTCACCGCCATGAGTAACATATTTCACAATATTTGAATATAACAACAGACTAAGAGCCTTGAATCACTGAAGTGTGATACAAGGTCATTACTCTAGTATTATTAAGTAGTTAAAAAACTTTATCTAGGCACCATGCATTATTCACAGATCATGAAGAACAGAAATAATGGTCATTTTAAATCAGGCCTCATGAATATGCAACAATGTCCCAGGTTTTAATCACAAGGGGGGGGGCGGGGAGAAGAATCTTGACATAAATTTAAAGTTTGGGCATGTTAACTCTCCCTTTTCCAGCTCCAGAATTTTAATCCTGGCTTTTCCTTGGATGATAATTACCTAGTGCTCTTATTGCTGCTTTTAAAACCTCTCTCTTTTTAACCTCGGACTGAAATATATAAGCCTGCATCGCATCTGTTCTGCAACCTCTTTTCAGCGTCATTTCCTTCCGTGGGACTATAAAGTTATCCACACAAGGCAGCAATTTCAAATACAACGCCAACAGTGTTAAGGACAATGCAATAGACACATTATTGGTACCAGCGTGTACCATGCAAAAACAAAAAGCAATATTCTTCATGGTCTTGCTGGCTCTGAATTGGTACAAGAAATCACACTGAAGATTAGCTAGCTAAGTATTCCAGACCTCCCGCTAAACACCACCTCTGTCATATTTATGACATAGATCTAGTAAAATCATGATAAAACAGATCTATGCATACAATAAACAGCTCACATTCGGTTCCGTGCTGGTTGTGGGGTCATGCCGTTCAGTATTTCTGAACATTCAAGTGATCACTGGAGCTTTCAGAAAAGTTTTCCCAAACCCTGGAGGTTTCGCACATTCATGCCAGAAGCACGGTTCTTTTTGGCATTTGATATTGTCCTGCTAAAAAGTGTGTCATCCACTCAGGAAGCAGAACCAAAATGTCACGTGACCAGCTACACACTACAAATAGTCCAAATGCACAATTCACAGTTATGCGTCCAAACCATTTCAGGCTCATACTTACACCTTGGCCCGGACTAGCGCCAACAACTGCTTACTGCATCCACAGCTAACAGGACTGGCTCCTACATGACTCGAATCAGGAAAGGCAAAACCCTCTGAAATCCGGCTGCGTGGCTACAACACGGCCAGCTTCGGTATCACGGAGCAATTGAAGAAGCTTGGTCAACCACAGCAGTGAACGCTCGCCTTTGCTATCGAGAATAAATGAAAAAAAATTCCAGACATACCAAATGCTCCACCAGTCAAACATTAAGAACTGGGTGTGTCTCCAAGGTGCTTACATTGTTAGCTTAGCATTGGGGAAGTAGGTGCAGCGCAGCAGAGCCGTACCCAGGAAAGGCAACTGGAGTGGGTGTGGGGAAAGAATGCAGAATCCGGCCCAGTCTGTGGTTAACGTTACGTGCACACCCTGCACCGAGGGCACAGGAAAGCCCGACTGCTGAGAAATCAGTGCAGGTAGTTCCACTACATGGAAAAAGGAAGCTTGCAAAAGCAGATGCCAGGCTGTAAATACGGCCCTGGAAGCAACAGTGGGCCTCGTGACACAACCTGACAGGATCCCGGCCAAGTTACACAGTCACGTAAAGCATTTTTTTCAAAAACCCGGGGAAATGAATTTTCCAGCTGGAGGTGAGTCACTGCTGATGTCTCTGGATAAAGATTAATTTTTAATTCCTGGAGACTCCAGGACAATCCGGGAGGGTTGGCAACCCTGCCCCCACCACAGCACAAACCTGGCCACTGCCCCCACCCTTGCGCAGCGCCATGTACCCCAGAGCACCCCTGCCAGTAGCTCCCCAGCCCTCACCGTGTGGCTGCTGCCTCTGCCCGGGGCCTGTTCTGCAGGCCCTAGGGAGAGGAATAGCGTAAGGGACCCTCTGCCAGATCTACACTACTGGAAGGTCATCTTGGCACTGGAGACGATCCCTCCAGGGCTGGTTCAGTTGCCTTTTTAGGGGCAGGTTTTGCCAGCAGTGGGGCACAAAAGAAGCTGCACCACATTGAAGAGTCTAAGTTTAAAGGTGCAGAGTTAATGTGAGTGGATTCATGGAATAAAAGCGCTCTCTCTCGCACACGCTGTCTCTGCATCAAGTTGACATAGTAGATCTAAACGTAATGGAAGATTGCCTAGATAATGCTGACACTATCGGAGCAATTATGACGTAGAGATACCGTTTCATTCCAGTATCAATAAGCCATCCCAGATGTGCCAGAACATGGGTCGAAAGCTCTATTTCCCAACAGCCACTGAATTTGTATTGTGTCTGAAGAGGGCCGTAACCTGAAGGTAATTGCATTGGGAGGACAGTTTGCAATTTCCCCAGCGGAAACGGCTAATGACTCGAGGAAAGAGAGAACCTAAACTCCAATTTCTTTTGCTTTTGTTCCTATTTTACAAGTACCTAGAACTTCCTGCTAGCACGGTTTCCGAGTCTTAATTTGACTACAGCATTGCTTTCGCAAAAACTGTAGCTAAGGTCGTGCCTGAAGTTTATCATCAACATCTGAAAATGATGTTTAACTGGTAAGTTTCCACTGAATCGAAACTTGTTATACCAGTTCCTAGTTCATAAGGCATGCCTTTGATACCCTTCACAGCCTCTTCTGATTACATGAAATACTATCTCTTTCTCTCCGCACACACGCATGTGTGTGTACAGTTGATCTGGAAATATGAACTGTCTCAGGCACATGACTAGATCATAGGTATGGGATCTTTAAAAGGGCTCAATAGCTCCCAAGGAATAAAAGAGGGGCTAGTGGATAATGCACTGGACTGGGACTCAGAAGACCTGCGTTCTAATCTCAGCTCACCCATAGAGTTTGAGAGACATTGGGCATGTCACTTAATTTTCTTTGTGCCTCAGTTTCCCCTTTGGAAAAGGAGGATAATTCTTCCTTCCTGGGAGACAAAGAGGGAAAAAGAGACAAACAAAGGGGGACGCGCAGACACAGGGACAAACACCCACAGACAGACAGATACAGGGGAAAGCGCAGACACAGGGGCAAACACCCACAGACAGACAAAGGGGGAACCAGACAGACAGACAGACAAGGGGAAAGAGACACAGACAGACAAAGGGTGAGAGAAAGAGACAGAAGAGCTGGGCTGAGGTAGGCAACGACACAAACACACACCCCCGCCCCCAAATACTTGGGAAGAAGAAGAAGAATTAAGGATGAAAACACCTCTTAGATAGAGCTTTATAACAGGAGAACTTCCCAAAATCCCAGGGGCCGATTTCAAACCCCAGAGCTGCCAGGGACTCAGCTGGGACTGTTTGTGGGGAGAAGGTGCTCTCCAACATGACTAAGTAGGGTGACCAGATGTCCTGTTTTTATAGGGACAGTCCCGTTTTGGGGGACTTTTTCTTATATAGGTGCCTATTACTCCCCACCTCCTGTCCCGTTTTTTCACAGCTGTCTGGTCACCCTGTGAATAAGGGGGCCAGAGCCTGGCCTTAAAGGCCTTTTTGGAGCATCTGCACAGCTTCCAGAGAACAAAGCCTGGCTGGACGGGATCATCACGGTTTGGAGTTTTTTAATGGAAAAGGAGGGAAGGAAGGAGGGGTGCAGCTCCCTTTTTTTTTTTTTGACTCCGAAGAACAAAGAAATTACCAGATTGTCAACTCAAGGGTCCTTTTCGTCCAGAATCTTGCCTCTGCCAGTGCCCAGCCCCAGATGCTTCAGAGAAAGGTGCAAGGGATCCTGCAGCGAGCAGTTCTGGGGTAAGCTGCCGCCAGGGAAAGTTGCCTCTAACCCGCAACATTGTCGCATTTTTAAGTGCAAACTTGCCACCTCTCAATACCGAGTGGCACGTAGAACATTCACTGTGATTTTTATAGACCCACATGTGATAGTGTGACCTATGCCTGACTGTTCCAACAGCATCTAATGTCTGTCTGCACATGCCACTGTGGGGTCTGGGTCTCGCTTTACATTTGCAGGCAGCAGGCCGCGAGTTGTATTTAAAAGAGCTCACACACATTATGCAGCAGTGCCTAATACATGTGCACTTGCATTAAGTGTCTGCAAATGAGAGGCGTCCACTGGAGCCCATCGGACATACGGGCATTTCCATAGCCGCTGCAATAATTATAACTACTGCCCAGAGCAACAGATCGCCAGCCACACGGCGTAACCCGGGGCTGGACAGCGCTCAGACACAGCAGTGAGGAGTGCAGGGTCAGAGCCGATACGGAACAGAATAGAAGGCAGCAATCAAAGTGAAAACCAGAACGATAGAGATGAGTCATCGGTGTAAGAAATCCCGAGGACATCGGGCAACAGAGCAGTAGGGAGGGAAGCATCAATGAATGTCATTGACAAAAGGGGATTTTGTTTCTTTTTTGAGATGGAGCCAAACAAAAAGCAGCACAGCTGGTGCTCCCATCTCTCCTAGGTGATGATGCAATTGAAAGTAGGAGACCTGGGATCCTCATGGTTTTAACATACGGCAGAAGCACTTGAGAACACAGTGAGTCCCCCGCCCCAGTTTATCCACCAAGTACTCACCTGTCGGGGACCGTCTGTGTTTAATACTTCTCCAGGCCATGTTTTACTTACAGCCAGCTAGCAAGAGGCAGGGGCAGTTGTTCTTGCAGACAGCCTCCAGGAAAAGGAAAACTTTTACCGTGGACAAACTTCTGCCCCCAGAATTACTCTTCTGGCCGCTGCAAGGACTTACATTGAGGACACATGTCGGCCTGTGTATAAATTCATATCAACTGACACTTGGGTTACAACCACTTGAGGACGGTGGCTGAAGTACCAAACCCATCCACAGACTCGTGAAGCGCTGAAATAGCAGGTTTGATGACGTCGCAGCTCTTAGCACCCTCACATCCTGGTAACCACAGACACTGACAGATTCCAAACCTCCACAAGGAAGTGCCTTCCATCCCCAACCTATAAACACACACGGCAAATTCCTAGAGCTCCCACCAACACCACGCCTTGACTCCAGCTTAAATTATATTAACCTACATGTAACAGACAGATGTGCCTTAGGTGTTTGTTGCTGAGTAAGGTTTCATATCCATGTTCAGTTGCTTACAACTTCAGGCTGAAATTTTCCATGTGTGGTCTCTGCCGCTGGTTGGATCTTTAGGAAAAGTTTGGGCCAAAACTCTTCAGCTGATTTTGAAAATGAGATTAATGAAATAAATAAATAAATAAACAGAGAGAGAGAGAGAGAGAGAGAGAGAGAATGAACTTTTGACAAACAGCCAATCTGAGGTAGAGACCCAGTGTGGAAAATTTCAGCCTCTAGTTATAAGCAACCAAAATCAGGGTTAATAATGGAAAGTGTTGCAGAGTCTTAACTATAGGTGTCGCTGCTGCTCCTTCTATGTGTGTGTGGACTAGAGTTCTTTTCAAAAGCACCTAACACAAGGAACACAAGATCTAGGGAAAGTCAGTCAGACGTGTGCTCCTAACCCCCTTTGGCACCTATGACAATCTCCCTTTAGATACTCAAACACACAATATCTTCATTTAGTGACAGCTAGGGACACACCACACCAACGCAGACCCTGGAAAGGGAAAAGTCCCCAGCATTCTTTGCCGCTTTCACATTGCCTGTCTCAACCCTGTCGATCACACCCTTCTTCGGGAGACTTTCAGTTCCACCTCCGACAGATCTCAAAAAGCAATAGGTACCCCAGCTTCAGTGAACTCTCAGTCTAGTGCAAAACCTTAACAGCCGCCTCAGACCCCCTTGTACCAGCAGATCCGCACAGCTGTCACTCATTCCATGCATTATCCTGCCGTAACATTGCTGAGGTCACCGCTGTGTGAGGTTGTGACAATCAAGGTCCAGACGCCCCAAGGGGAGAACAGAAGCTTTAAACCCTGAAAAGCAAGATGTTAAATCAACTAATTGCATATTATGTTATTTTACTGTCATAACATATTGAGTAAGATCTTTTATAAAAGTTTATAATGCACCGAACTTTAAAATCGTTACGAGATCCATAGACAGGTGATATCTCTGAAGGGCGGGGCATGTATACATAGAAAATTGTAACTGTGATACAACTTCAGCACCTCACAAAAGGACATTGAAGCAATCAGGCCGGGAGGAGCTACATCCCCAACCACAGGAGACTGGCTTCAAACACCATTGTCCAGCCAGAGGAACCATGAAAGCAAACGGAAACCAAGAAAGGAGGGAGTTTCCCCCACTTTGAGTATCCGGAGTGAATGAAGGAAAAAAACCTGCAAACCCTTTTAAATGGAAGGGGTTTGAACTGAAGACCAGTCAGAACTTGGGGGCTAGTCCTGGGGCAGGAGGCTGTCCGTGAACACTGGATCTCTCCTATTACTAGGGGTTACACCGGGAAGCTATTTTAAGGCAACAGGTAACTCGGATTGGAAAAGGGATTTTATCGACTATGGAAGGGTAAAGCCTGAGGCTGTCTCTTTATGTTTATTTTCTGTGTGACTTGTGTTTTGTTTGCTCTCCCCAGACAATTCAGTCTTTGAATCTGTGCTTTTAACAGATGTTTGTTTTTATTGCCAGCAAGTCCCTGGTGTGCAAACGGTGTGGCGTGTGGGTGCCAAAGTGAGCTGGGTAACTGCGGGGGCTGGTTTCACACCTGCAGGCGTGCTAAACCACAGGGGACTGGGCTGAGTGTCTGGCCATTAAGAACGTGGGGAGGACGGATGAGGGAAGACTCGGGCCTGGAAGGGATGTTGGCGTCAGCCTGTTTAATCTGGAGAGACCAGTGATCTAGCTGCTGGTGTTGAGGATCTGAACCATAGTCACACAGCACACAGGCCCCCCAAGTTGCAGGGCGGGCAGTGACAGAACCGCTTCCTGCTCTGGGTGGACCCCAAAACATCTCAGCGGTAAAAACCCGCGTCATCTAACTCTGCTTGGAATCCGGTGTAGACAACATGGCGGTGCAAATACCACAGGCTGCTGGCACGTTGTCCATCAGGAAGCTTCCACTCACTTCAGTGGAAGATGGATCAGGCCAATTATTATTTCTTGTAACAGCTCAGGGCCCCGTAAACAGACCCTGCCCTGCAGGGCTCTCAGTAGAAACAGACAGGGCTGACAAAGTGGGAGAAAGGGATTATGATCGTCCTCCATTTTACAGCTGGATAACAGGGCACAGTAAAATGAAGTGAGATTTAGAAGTATTTGACGTTTGTTTTAACTGAATCCCCACACTCCATAAACCCTCCATTGCATACACTACATGAGCACACTGGATTTCTCCTGTGCTATTAATAGTAATTCAGTGTGTTGCTAAGTATTTCTCTAATTAAACTAGTTCTTTTAAATATTGCAAATGGATTTTAATGCATTTGACTTGGCCTGTATCTAACTTCTGTCAATTTCTCCATATTACCACTTACTTCACTTACCAGCTACTTAACACATTTTTTTTTTGCCACAGAGTATCCATTCAAGTTCACCAGTTTGTTAATTGAATCCAGTAAATAACATCTGAATGGAGCTTCCAATAGAATTCAATTAGGTATAACCTCAGTGCACGTCAGTTTTGTTCAATTTGCCTCAATGCAAATTCGTGGCAACCAATTAGAGTAAAGAGAGGTGAAATTAAAAAAAAAAACACTAACTTGTTTCCCTGTTTACCAATTGATCCCTTCTCATTGAAAAAGCCCAAGGGCCTCGTGCGAGTACACCATGCATTAGCTGTTAGCACTGCTGGTGCTTTGACTCTGTAAGGGATTTCTGTCCATAGAGCTCCCAGCACTTTTCAAGGTGGGGAGTGTTATCTCCAGCGTCCAGAGCGGGACACGGCGGTGCAGAGGGGAAGAAACTTGCCTGCGGTGACACAGTGACTCGGTAACTTAAGGAACTGCATCCAGGCTGGAGATGTCATTTCCAGCTCAGACACACGTCCCCAGGCTAGCCTGGTTCGAGCTAGCACACTGGCTACATCTACATGACAGCCAGATCAACGCTCCGGTGATCGATGCACCGGGGGTCGATTTAGCAGGTCTAGTGAAGATCCGCCAAATCGACCACAGATCGCTCTCCAATCGACTCCGGTCTTCCACCCCGAATGAGAAGAGTAAGGCAAGCCGGCGGGCGAGTTTCTCCCGTCGACCCAGTGTGGTGCAGACACCGCTGTAAGTCGACCTAGGTACGTCGACTCCAGCTACGTAATTCACGTAGCTGGAGTAGCGCAACTGAGGTCGACTTACTGCAGTAGAGTAGACACAGCCGCTAACCCTTAGCGATGCAGCCGTGGCTGCCCCGGCAGCAGGATGAGCTAGCTGCCCGGAATGCAATCCCACCCCACACTCCATCCTTGCACACAGCTCAGCCAGCCCATCCCGCTGCCCGCGTCGCCACGGCAACGCCTCATCTTCGGCAGGCTAGCTCCAAGCTGGACGTGACACCTCCGGTGTAGACATAGCCAGAGGCAGCAATAGAACCCCTGCCTCCTGACGCCCCATCCCAGGCACTCTAACCCCCTCGAGGTCACGTGGCCGCGCGAAGTGGGGGCCGTCGGCCATTTGAAATGCAGAGCTACCGAGAGAACAACTCTCCTCTGTGAAGGGCCCGATTCCACCAGTCCTCCCGCTCCCTGCCGCACGCAGGACTCCAGCAAAGCCCCCGGGAGTTCAGGGCACTCAGGGTTTCCAGGAGCAGCCTCCGAGTGAGAAGTTACTGTCATGCACAGCGTCAGAGTTGTCCCCTGCTCCAGCTCCACTCGCTGGACTGCCACTTGCGGGATCCAGAGCCCACTGAAGTCAGGAGGAGTCTGTCCATTGACGTCAGTGGGCTTTGGATCAGAACCTCTGCCAGCTACATTTTAATCCCCACCTAAATGAACACAACTACTGTATTGTTTCCCCATCCTTCGCTCTTCCTTCCAGTCTGTAAGTGCTAATTGCCGGGACCCTCACATACCTGGTTCTGATCTCCCTCCCCCACCCAGTTCTGGCTTAGGGTTTACACAGAGATGGGGCAACTTTCAATGGGGGTGACCATGCTTTCTTCCTCATTTTATTCCAGGAGATTCTGGGCATAAGGAATTAATGCAAGGAGTGGAATAAGCACCCAACATCGATGCAAACACCTGCATAAGTAAGTAAATGTATGCACATCGGTGTTGGGTTTTTTATTTGCAAGTGTTGATGGGTATGGATTCTGCTCTCAACCAAGCACAGCCATGCACCAGCATGGTCTTCTTGACGAATGTAGACAATATAAGCTCTTTGGAAAAGCAGGGATTGTGTTAGCAGATTTTAGCACCGCAACTAGCACAATGGGGCCCTGCCTCCAGATTGGAATCCTTTGAATTCTACCATAATACAAATCCATTCATAAATACTGATAACCTCCATGCTTCTTTCTCCTCCCCTTAATGCTGCTCCTCCCCCAGGCAAAGTTCAGCTGTTTTGGAGAGTTCACTAGCTGGATCATTCAGCTGATGTAACAATCTATTCTCATGTTCACAGACCAGTAATAAGTGTTGCACAGCCTTGGTCCCTGTTTGATTTCCCCATAAATGCCTGTTTTGTATCAGACGAACATCACCACAGCCTGGGCAACTTTTTGCAAACTATCCAGTTATTTAAAAGCCATCCTCAACCCCACCCTGAGTAAGACAAAACAAGAAGGGCAGGAAGAACATGCAATTGAGTGTGGACATGGGCTACTTTAAAGGAAAATGTCATCAAAAAATGTAGGTTTAGATTTCACTCCTCTGAGGACTCATTGTTGGTGGCAACTCGAACGTTCTACTAGCCACAAATCAGACAAGCTCCTGAGTTATAAATTGTATATGAAAATGCTCTTCAGAGCCCCTTCTAAATATTCTAGCGTCATAGGGGAGTCACTAAAGGAGAAGTGAAAGGATGACTAGGTTAATATTTAATGTAGCCCTAAGCCAGTATCTTTAATAATGTACATTTAATTCTTTGCCTTATTATTCAGAGTCTAACCTGACCTACTGGGCTTCATAGAATCACAGAAATGTCGGTCTGGAAGGGACCTAGAAGAGTTAACAAGTCCAGCTGCCTGAGCGGAGGCAGGACCAAGTTAACCTTAACGATCCCTGAGAAGGTGTTTGTCCAGCCTGTTCTTAAAACCCTCCAATAATGGGGATTCCATAACCTCCCTTGTAAGCCTATTCCAGAGCTTAATTATGCTTATAGTTGGAAAGATTTCCCTAATATCTAACAAATCTTTCTTGTTGCATATTAAGGCCATTACTTCTTGTCCTACCTTCGGTGCACATGGAGAACAATTTGTCACTGTCCTCTTTATAACAGCCCTTAACGTACATGCCGGCTGTTATCAGGTCCCCCTCAGGCTTCTTTTGAAATGTTGACCAAACCCCAAGAGAGCAAAACACGTAGGCAGGTGCTTTACTTCAGTGGGACTTACACATACACTTAACAGCTTCCCTGCCCCTAGACCCATGTTCTGTTTATTCTGGACACGATACCACTGTTGGGCTGGCATAGTCCAGGGAGACAGATAGCTCCCTTGAAATCAGTGGTGTACACTCACCCTCGTAGAATGCTTGAAGAAAGTCGTTACATAAGGAGGGAGAATGGGCACGTCAACAGGGCACAGGACTGAGAGCCAGGAGCCTGGAGCTCTATTATTGGCTCTTCTAATGACCGGCTGCGTGACACGAGCAAGTCATTTACAAATTTTCTGTGCCACGGCTCCTCCCAAGTGTAGAACGGGGATAATGCTACTTAGCCACCTTTGCAAAGCGCGTAGAGATCTATGAATGAGAAGCACTAAACAGTACGCTCCAATACTGACCGAGTTAAAATAGTATTATAAGACAGTTGCCCCAGGAATAAATCTGGCCAAGTGTGTTTAAAAATGAGTAGAAGGTTTGGAGTCCACATGTAGATGCAGCCACAAAACTGGCAGATAATTCCACTCACCCAGGCCTTGAAATGGTGTGGGACAAGGGTGAATTAGCTAAACCTGAAGCTCACAAACACAAAGGCCTCACTTTCTTTCATAGACATAGTATCCTAGAGGCACTGGAAGCTACAGCCAGTTCTCTGCAATGACTTACCAGTGGCTGGTAGGAGAGCACAGATAGATAGCTTTCAGTTTAGTAGCCGTGTTAGTCTGTGTCAGCAAAAAAAATAAGAAAGGAATACTTGTGGCACCTTAGAGACTAACAAATTTATTTCAGCATAAGCTTTCATGGACTACAGTCTGCTCCGTCGGATGCATAGAATGGAACATACAGTGGGACGATATTTATACATTTAGAGAAACATGAAAAGGTGGAAGTAACCATACCAACTGTAAAAGGCTAATTAATTGAAAGGAACTGTTATCAGTAGGAAATACTTTTGAAGTGATAATCAACATGGCCCATTACAGACAGTTGACACAAAGGTGTTAAGGGTATTTAACTGGGGGAAATAGATTCAATTAACGTAATGACCAAGTAACAAGAAAAATCAGGTAGCTAACTGAGCCAAAAATTCATTAATATAATGCACTTCGGCCAGATGTATTAAAACAGATTGATCATTTATGCTACAAGATACACACAGCCCCTGGAGTGTTTAGGAATCGTCGTCCGACCTTGCCCTCCCCTCTACAGGGAAATGAGGGGCCACTTGTCCTCACCAAGCTGAGTTTGACAGGACCACTTGCCTGTAGGTTTGGGCCCGATGAGTCCTGCTCGATGTGTAATGTCCTCAGAGACTGGTGCACAGATGGGTAAGTGTGGCAGCCGGCTTGCTGAGCTGTTGTACGTGCAAGTGGGATCACAAGGAGTATCTGTAGTAGTCTGCTGACCTAAGACAGGGGTTCTAGCCTGGGATGGTGGACTTGGCTGGACAAGTGAAGAAGAACACAGACAGGTGTGATATGCTAGGATGCCTCCCTCACATTTTACAACAAGCAGCAAAGGTTGATAATTTAACGTGCTTCTCTATGAATAACTGCTTCCAAAGTGTAAGGTAGAACCCACAGAGTGAACTGCCCGTGTTGCAAATTGCAATGCACATCTCTCTTCAACCCATCAGCTGGAGATTCAAACACAGAGGAGCGAGCGCCGGACCTGGCTGGAACCTCAGAAGACGTTCTGCGCAAATGTACTTGAATAAAGAAACGATTTCACTGTCATTGTGTTTGTGCCCCTGCTGGGTTTCCTTTCTGTGAGTAACTCACAAACGTTCTTACTGGTGGGAATCTTTGCAGAAACAGCAGATTTTAAGTGAATCCATGAGAATATCCATGAATTCAAATGCAAGTATTCACATATGACCCCGAGTCTGAGTGACAGTCATCCAGTCAGGGAACAGAAACAAAACCATGTGATATATCTAGAAACGTAACTAGAGCTGAACAATTTACACACTGAATTATTAACACAAATATAATTTAACAAATAATGTTGGTAAAAATAAATGTGAGAAAAATCAAACTCCTTCTGTACAAATCACAAACAGAAAGAGGCAAAATGCAGGAACATGCTATTTGCTTGAACGATTGGCTCAGCTATAGTTAGGACATAGATGTGGCTCTGGAGTTCACACACCTCATGAAATCAGGAACATGGTGCTAGTACAATGAAGCAAGCGAAAGGCAGCCATCTTGGAGTCTGCATTAGAAAAACATCCATCTTAAATGTTTGCCAAATGAAGACGGACGTTGGTCTGTAATCACATTTTATTTTCAAGGTTTATGAGGCATCACAAACAGTGGAGATAGAAATTATGGCATGTCCTTTTTTTTCCTTGAAGACATTTTGACTTTTTATTCCTAAAAAAATTTCAAAAGACATTACAATTTTCATTTGATTTTGACAAAAATTTAAATTTTTCAGTTCCCCCCTTTCTTTCTCCCTCCTCCTTTTCCCCCTTTCCACTTGTCCCCTGAAAAGGAGAGAAAAGAAGTGGAGGAAGGGACAGGGGACAGGAAATATTTTTGTATGGAATTTTATTTTTAAATGAAAGCTTTGCAAAAGTTTGTTAAAAACTGGCATTTTTCAACCAGCTCTATTAAGAATTGTTTTTAGAAACGAAGCATGATCTAGTGGATAAAGCCAGGACTCCTGGATTCTGTTCTCAGCCCTGCTACGATGACTTGCTGTGTGACTTTGGGAAAGACATTATCTGTTGTGCCTCATTGCCCCATCTGTAAAATGGGCATTAAAAATACCTAGCTCCAGCACTGACTTGTAGTGAGGCTTAAATAACGACTGCCTGGAAAGTGATTCAAGATCCTCGGAGGAAAGGTGCTAAGTATTGCTATAAATCATTGTTATTAACTACTTCTAAATCAAGACTGGAGGTGTCTCGGAAAGATCTGCTCTAGTTCAAACAGGAATTAATTCAGGGAAGTCCTATGGCCGGTGTTCTACGGGAGATCAAATGAGATGATCCCCAGCGGTCTTGGACTCTAGGAAATCAAAACGTATATTTAAACGTGTTCATTTAAACACAGTCTTCACTGCACTGAAAGGGTTCAAACACACAGAGACGCAGCATGGCCTAGTGCACGCGACCGGAACTCGGGAGACAAAGGATCAATCTGCCACTGACCTGCTTTGGGGCCATGGTCAAGTCACACCTCTCCGCTCTCCTCCCCGCAGCCCACTGTTTGCCTGTCTTGTCTTTTTAGATTGTAAGCGCTCCAGGGCAAGGGGACGGGCTCTGACGGTGTGTGTGGGGCTGCCATCTTGGATCTCCAGGTCTTCCATACTCTGAATAATCACTAAGAGCTGCTGTGAAGTGCTGCCCAGAGAAAGCCATTTGCAGCACACGGCAGCCATTTATTGATTCTACAAACCCCAAGATGCGGCTGTATCTGGGCACCATCTACTGGCACTTTATGAACTATTTCCTTATATACAGACCTAGAGCTCTGTGGTAACAAGAAATGGCCCATGCTCATGCCCGATGATGCCAAAGAGTTTTAACCTGGATTTCAATGGGAGTAGGAGCAGACCTTTTATCCACGTTGTTTTGTCTTTTCTTGGCTGTCAACGAAAGGCAGCTGAGTTCTTCTTGTTTACCAACGTCTAAGCACCTTCTGATCCATCTGGTATGTTTCTAAGCCCTGCTGTGGTGATACATGGATGCGGCTCAGTCAAGTCAGCTGCAAAGTAATTACTGTGTAGATGCCAGGTGAGTAACAACATGTTGCTGCTACCGGTATGGTCAGGAACGTAGCAATCCTGGCTCAAATTTTGTGTAATGAGCTATTGACACCCCACACATGTGGCTAGGCATACGGACTAGATAAAGCCAGCACAACCAGAATGAATGAAGTGCATATGGGGCCACATTTTCCGGAGTCATCTGACACACTGCAAACTGTGCTTGCGCCCTTTGCAGAACATATGGAAAAGGTGCTTCCCAGATAAACTTCCAGGTACTTGCAGACGGCAGCGTTTTTGCTCAGCTGAAGGGAGGGAGTCAGTGAAAAATATTCCCCAGATAAAAACCACTTTCAGACAGTTAGACGGACACACAGATCACAGAACGATGGGAGAGTCGGATCAGCCAGCCCGACTCCCCGTCAATACAGCACGGTCCCTTCAGGACGTGTGCCAACGTTTGGGTTCCGTCTATTTTAAAAGTCCCAAGTGATGGCAGCACAGTGCGGTCTTCCTCCCATGTGGGTCAACCACAGTCTCTAGGTTTGGTGTTGCTGGAGTCTCCGCCGAAACACCCTCTTACGCCTGTCTTTCCTGTGGGGTGCCCCAAACATTGTCCTCTTCCCACAACTCTGGCTCGGGATTCTCCTCCTGTAGAACCCTCAGACGTTTGTTGTCCATAAGGTCCTTGGAGGTTTCATTAACTTTCCTGAGCGCCTACGATTTCACGTCACTATCTGTCCATTTGCACTTGAAATGATCTTAATTGGTTTCCTGGTTGCAGCCGTGTAGCTTTTTGTGCCAGAACGTACCCTGTTTGTTCATGGTTGTATCTGCACCGTGTCACCCAGCTCCGGATCTGGCAGATTTCTCACAGATCGGTGGTGGTAAAGTGCTTGTTATTTGGGTTGGTTTCTCTGTAGTTCGCCAAGTGAAGCACCTTATTGCTCAGGCTCTAACAATCTTCCACTTGTCATCAAGAGTGTCAACATTCTGGGTTGAGTCAGATCTGGTAATTTTCATATTCGCTGCTGCTCTCTTCAGTGACTGTGTGTACCTTGGATTTGTTTTTCTTCTCTCTGGACAAACGCTTGGCTGCAAAATGATTAAATGTGTCACAGATATGGCACTTTCCCCCAAAAGCTGGACACTTCCTTCTGACTTCTATGTTTTCTTCCACAGTATTTGCCTTTGTCTGTACTGTTGTCCTCTGCTGATTATGTATCTGGTTTCCATTTCTCTTCCTTACGTACTGCACGGACAGGTTCTGCCGATGCCCTGCCAGGTTCTAATCCTCTCTTTGGGCAGCCCTGTATAGTGCCAAGCTTTTCCCACAGTTAAGTTGGGTTCCCTCAGCAACCGCTCTTGTATTTGCAAATCTCACGTCCCATACACGATCCGGTCTCTTATCAATGAATCTTTAACAGCTCCAAAATTGCAACTTTCTGCCAGCACGTTCCCATCAGCGCTGTACTCAGCGATTGCCTCCCCAGCTGCTTGATCCCAAGTAAAGAAATTCTCTTTCCACGCTTTCATTCTTCCTGGGTTTACAGCGAGCAGCAAAACAGCCCATTATTGCTTCCAAGGTGCGTTGAGCTTGGGGAATTTCTGCACACGGAGTCTGACTTAGCTCTCTCCCCTTTTCTCCAGTCAGGTAACAAACCAGGCTTATTTTCATAGCATCCTTTTTATCGGCCATAGCAATGTCGACATAGAGGTTAAATTCCTCTTTCCAGCTCGTCCATACCTGAGCTAAATTCTTAGTTTGCAGGTTTAATGGCCTCAGCGACTTCAGCCCCTCCATATCCTGTTACCAGGCTGGTCTTGTCAAGCAAACTGTGCACTCAGATGTATTCTGCTTTCTGCAGTGCAGCACTGAATGGTCTCTCCTGCGGTCGAGGGCTCGCTGCCACCACGTTATAAGTTTCACGGTCTCTGGATCATCTGTCTTATAAGAGCTCATGCTGGCACCCGGTTAATTAACCCACTCCAGCTTCACAATGGCTGCTTTCAAATGTGGCTTCTTCAGCCTCATGGCTTCGCAGACACTTCCAAACAGTTCCCTCCAAGAAACAGTCTGCTGCCTGAAAGCATCTGCTAGCTAGGGTGACCAGAGAGCAAGTGTGAAAAATTGGGACAGAAGATGGGGGGGAGGAATAGCTCAGTGGTTTGAGCATTGGCCTGCTAAACCCAGGGTTGTGAGTTCAATCCTTGAGGGGGCCATTTAGGGATCTGGGGCAAAAATTGGGGATTGGTCCTGTTTTGAGCAGTGAGTTGGACTAGATGATCTCCTAAGGTCCCTTCTAACCCTGATATTCTATGAATAGGAGCCTATATAAGAAAAAGCCCCAGATATCGGGACTGCCCCCTATAAAATCGGGACATCTGGTCACCCTACTGCTAGCGCTTCCATATGGTTACATGCAGGAGGGCATGCAGCACCCCCCAGTGGGTGGGAGGCTAATGACTGCTTTGCAGCTGCCTAACAGCAAAAAGCACCACTGATGTACAGCGGCCAAACACAAGTGCGAATTCCCCTACTTTCTCCAGACAGCAAGGAGGAGACAGACACTGACCCCGAATATTGGCTTTTGCTGCACCGTGCAAGAGCAAGGCCAGCACCACCCACTGACCTCAGATGAGGCTCTTGCCCTCGCTCATATCATGGGATGGGAGGAGTTGATGAAGCTGGCTTAGGGTGTTCCCCCACCCCAGGAGTGGTTCCCTCAGACCAGGAGAGGTTCGGGGGAGGGGGGTTGTCCATCCATCCTGCAACCCGTTGTCAGTGCTAAAGAAGCCCTGTGCCCAAAATGGACTTGTTGGAATACACCCACCCGGCACTGAATCTGGAGTATGGGGCTGGGTGTTTGTGCTGACTCATGCCAGCAGGTCACTGCTCAGGGGAGTGGGTGAGCAGCCCCCCTTTGTCCTCACTCTTTCGTGGGGGCAGATTTTTATTCTATTATATTGTTTGTTCCTTTTAGCAGCTGGTGTCTGCATTTCCCATTTGGGGCTTAGCTTTACATTGGTTTCCTTTGGTGCCTAACTCCAGATGGCACTGTTGTTCAGATCATGCTAGTCCCCAGGCTACATGGGGCTAGCAATCTAGTTGTTTTGTTCGCTGGCCCTTGCGCTTGTTTCAATGATATTCAACAACACAACACACGGCTACTCCTGGGGGCTGGAAGAATAGGCAATTGAGTATCATTTTATTGTCCCCGGGCAGCCTCCCTTATGGTGACAGGCAGGGACTTTTCTTCCCCATCAAACCACCTAGTCACATGCTGCGCTAGTAGATCTCACCAAGTGCACTCTGCGGGTTAGTGGCTGTGCGACCTTGGGGAGGGTGATCACTGGGAACAACAGCTTGGTCAATGACTGTTGAATGGATCACACTGGAAACTACAGACCTCGGATATTCACTTCCTTCAGGCGGGGAAGCACTTGATTAGTGCCTGTTGTGTGTGCCAGTGAAGTGGGAACACCTTAACTCGAATGGCTTCGGTCAGGCCCATAACTGAGCGCGTCACGGATCAGGGTTTGCTGTACAAATAGCTCCATTGCACTGGCGCCATTCCCAAGTCCTGTTCCAGCGTGCACAGAGCTCACTGACTTTTCTGGTTTGGAGCTGGGCACAGTCTCCTCTTTGCTCAGGAACGCAAGGGGTGGGCCCCAGGACCTTACAGTCAGCACCGGGAGATTTTTCTGAAAGTAACTCTGGTGAAGGGGGGCAAAATGGTTTGGGGAAGGGGAAAGTCTCTGGCTGCGAGACAGTAACAGCAGACGATTGATGATTGTATTAACCGGGGCTTGGGCTGGAATCCTAGAAGGGGGAGAATCACTATTTGACATTTACCAGTTACTCAGGGATTGAGATGAGATTCTGCACCTGGGAAGGGGGAGGGGGAGGAACAGAGAGAGAATGATATCGTTATTAGATAGTTCATACTGTTTAAAAGGCTGACGGCTAGTCAAAACCCAGACAAGGATATTCTAAAGTCAAAGGACTTGAATTTTGAGAGTCCAGCTCTCAGAATGCTGATAAAGACGGTGACATGGCTGTGTACATTTGATTTCTGGAAATTTAGGTTTATTCTGCTGGTTTCAGGTAAGTTATTAATACAGCCCTTAGGAGGACAATCCACTTTAAACAGGAGGCATTTATTAAAAGAAAACAAAACTACAACCACCAATACATTAACAATTTTCTACACAGCTTGAGTTCCCTCTTTGTCTGCAATGTTTACCAGGGACAACCTGTCTAGAACTTTATATGAAACAGAGACAATAATGTATTGCAAGAAAACCTATAATTACAAACCAAGTTACTTGCTGCCCAAGTTTACCAGTGATACAAACATAAAGCTGACCACCCAATAGGTAAATGGCAAAGCTACAGTAAACTTGGAGCTGAATTTTAGGCTTCCCCAGGCCACCCTTTGGGCAGTCATGTTTCAGCGTGACAGATGTCCTTCGGCTCGTCCATTCTTCATGTTCTCTGCTTTGAGAAAGCACATCCTCTGCCTGGTTTCCTTCTCTCTACCATACATCTCTTTTGCTGGTGTAATGTTTGAGAAATTACACGGATTTTACAAAGAATAAAACTTCTATGATTCTATGATTCATCCTGATCCATGAGTGGCAGTCGTCCAACGGCATAAGTGGCAGTGAGGTGGGCTGATAAACCTGCAGTAAGTACGCCAATCCATTTCCCCGGGACATCAACAGCAGACTCCCAATGATAAGCCAGGATGGGCCTTCCCTTTGCTATGTATATACAACCTCCCTCTTTGGGTCAGACACATTTCATCTCGCCGCTGGGCTGTGCTCACGCTTAATTCAGAGTTTAAGGCCAGAAGAGAGCATCCAACCATATTGTCTGACCGCCAGTATTTCAGAGGCCACTACAGTTCACCCAGCTGAGCCCAATGACGGGTGTTTTGCTAAAGCCCATCCTGCCAGAAAAGCACGCTGTCTTGATTTGAAGATGCCCAGAGATGGCGAATCCACCACTTCCCTTGGCAGTTTTAGTTAACCAGTGGGGGGTGATTAACCATTAGACCCGTTGTGCTTTTCTTATCGGAATTTGTCTGGCTTCCATTTCCAGCTGTTGGTTCTGCCTTTCTCCATGAGATTCGAGAGCCCCTCAGTCTCAGGGTTGGAAGAGACCTCAGGAGATCATTTAGTCCAACCCCCTGCTCAAAGCAGGACCAATCCCAACTAAATCATCCCCGCTGGCTGGCCCAGCTGCCTGAGGGTGGATGCCATGTCCATGAACGACAACCTTTGCTCTTTTAAGGAACTTCCATTTTAAACTCTGACATCAACGCTGCCGGCAGATTCACCACACGGCAGATTCACCACGGCATGCGACAGCTGCCCACATGACCTGGGGGCACCTTGGCTGACTCCAGCACTAAGAGGGGCAGCCGCAGCCAGCAAAGAGGGTGAAAACCCGCCACTGCCAGGAAGCTACGTTGCTTTTCCAAGGTTTCCCGACAGCCTCCATCCAGAGCTCTCACCCACAAGGACAGCAGGGCAAGGCAAGGAGAGCCTAGCGGGTCTCACCCAGTACGATGCACCACGGGGGGCTCTGCCGAGACACACTGCTGTGCACAGAACGAGCCGCAGATGGGCTGCCTAGTGGTTTTCTCTTTTCTTTTACGGTGTCATCTGCAGACGGAAAAAGTTGGAGCAGCAGGGCCAGAACCACTAACAGCACAGAGCGTCACCTAATTCCTGCACCTCGCTCATCTTAAAACCCCTGAGGATCTCATTGGCTTCACCCTCCCACCCCACACCCGACATCACAGCCAATGCCCCATCATTACGTTATGTTGCTCAGGCCCCGCCTTGAGGAACTGACATTTGGAAAGTCCTGGTTACACTGTTGCACTCTTCATAGCAAAGTCCTATGAAAGTCATCTGTTCACACACACACACCCCTCTAGCTTTAGTGTGCGTGAGGCGTACAAAGGCTGGGAATACACTAATCCCAGAAAGGAGTACAGTTGCAGCTGGTTAGTGTTTTGAACTACATAACTAAGGTTTAGTGCATTAAAAGACCAGTCCACAGTATTAATATTTAATTCACTCTAAGCAGCTCATCTCCCGATTAAGCACACAGCAGCTGAAGCTGAACTCCCTAAACACGGACGAAAAAGGCAGTTTACCACCAGCTGCTTCCGCTGACATTTGATTGTTCAAACAAGCCACAGTAAAAACAAAACCGAAACAGTGGAATAGGAGTATTTAATGAGCTCCGACCGACCCAGGCTAGCACTTGGGATAAAGAAGGGATTTTAATAAGGCCTCTTTATGATCCAATTAATGGATTCATATTCCCCACCTAAGCGGTGCCATTTGAACGTTGGCAGTAATGGGCTTTGCAGAAGCAAATCCTTTTAGATGCTTCACGTGCATTGGGCACGAATGGCTGGAAATGCCTCCCTTAATGCCCCGAAGGCCCTGACTAATTTTGTACATTACCGGGCACCATGTAAATGTCATTTGGATTTCCGAGGCAGGAGGCAGCGAAAGTCATTTCAACAGCTGGAGACGCTGCTGCCGAGTGTGAACATCTCGCTGCGCGTCACCGCATTCCCTTCAGCGCAGTGGGGAACGGCAGGGGCACTTCCGGACACAGAACCCTACAGCCTCGAAATTAGACACCACAAACTATTCATCACTGATCCTTCGTAGGCAAGAGGGAGCACCTCTGAGCTACCCCCTGTGGTACGTTCCTGTAGAGGGCTCAATGCTCGGCCTTTGTACTAGCTCCAGGGACCCGGAAGTAGCACTGGTGAACGTCCGTACAAGCGTGGGCCGGATCCACAGCTAGTGGCCATCAGCACAGTCCCACTGACGTCAATGGAGACACTCCCCGGGACAGCAGCTGAGGATCCAGGCTGCACACGTCCAAGTTCGGGGAGTGGATGGCTCAAGGAGCCAGTCATGGGATGAGGAGACTCTAGTTCACTGGTTCCATCTCAGAGCTCTCCAGTCCCTGCCCAAGGCCTTCAGCGGGCGACAGGATCACTGTGGCGTGGCTGTGACCAGTCTGCCACGGATTCAGGTCAAGCCTCCAGCTTAGGCCTGGACCACGTGACGTAGTGGGGGAGCACGCCCCAGCACTGCCCATTCGGGGTTTATCGCATCACCCCAGGGCAGTCCACCACCTCTCAGACCGACTAGGTTAGAGCACGGCCCGGTCCCACAAGGCCTCCGAAGCCAAGCGGCGTTTGGAGAAACGGAGTAGCAGTTCTGTTTTAATTTACTGGAAACAAAAGCACTTACTGCTCTGGCTGGTTTCCATCCACGCTAATCCTCTACAGTTGGGTGGCTCTGTCGCTTGGAAACAATGGCCCCCAGCTTACTGGGGTGCCAACTCCTGACGGTCCGGCTGCTTCTCTAGGACAGCCTGGTGCTCACTCACGGGCCCCCTGCGGTGCACAAAAAGTTCATTTTTAAAATTATTTTCCCCAAGTGCCTATAATTGCCTTTGATGTTTAGAACCCTGACTCAGGACAAGAGGGAAGAACAAAGTAGGGAGGAGCCAACCCTGGACAGAGCACAGTCCTGGGCTATCACACACGCTAGCTCTCTCCCATCCACTCTGCTGTGCTTCCCTTTAGATCAGAGAGATACTTCCGCAGCATGGGAAATTCTTCCGCCTTGTCATTTAATTTTGTAAGATTACAGAAGTTGCCGCAATAGGTGACCAGCAGTGCCGTTTGGACGGTTGTAGCTAAACGTTTGTTGTGTTTGTATTTGGAGCACGTTTGCCTGCTCTGTCCAGTGGATGTCACGCATGCTCACTTTTGGGACTAGGCATCTCAACTTTGCAGTTGTAAAGCACATCCTGGCAGCCTGCGTTGGCGTAACGTCCCTATTTCCCATCCTCTCGTTGCGTTTTGGGGATCCTAATTGTCTTTTTTCTGGAGAAACGTGTCTGCTGTCTCTCCACTAGGCTGCAAACCTGGAGCAAGTTTCATTGAGCTGCCTTTTGTCTACAGTGTGGCCCAACACACTGTCTTATAAACCAGAAACCCTAGAGAGAGCTTACGTCCGAGTTCAGCAATATGCTCCTTTACCAGGATCACGTGATTATTGATAGCAATAGATTTCTCTCGATGTAAGTAGTGTTCAGAGTCTTCTACTGATCCCAAACGCTATGACACATTGAGGCCAGAGTCTCTGCTAGCCCATCAGTTTCCCTAGCTTACATGTGCAGTTGTGAGACTATCGGTCACTGATGTTCATAAACTCCCGCCATAGTTCTGAAGTTACCCACCAGACTGAGAACAGCCACGTACCAGGGAGTAGGATGAAGGAACTTCCTGGAGATGTATAGCTGCCGTGGTGGAGTCACCTGACTCTGCTAACCTTGCCTACACACAGGTGAAGATGAGAATGAGGGTGAAGGTATGAGCTTCAATCCTAGAGGCCCTTACTACCTTCTCCCAGGGATCAGAAATCCCCCACCACTCTCAATTGGGCAGGTCCTTTGTCCCATTTAGCTGGGAGTTGGCAATGCTCTGTAGCTCCTGCGTCTGGCGGGAAGCCCTGGCTGCAGATATTTGGGCTGTCTACCCTACAAAGCCTATGTCAGCATAGCTCCCTAGCACAGATGCAGCCTAAATGGACAGTTTTACTGCCGGTGTAGGAACAGCACCTCCCTAAACATTAGTTATGCCAACAAAAGCCCTGTGTTGGCACAGCTGCATCTTCACAGCATAGCTGTGTTGGTCAAGAGTGGGGTTTTTCCACACCCCGACTGACACAGCTAAGCCAGTATAAGTTTTATGTGTAGATCAAGCCTGTATTTTATATGGTCTTCTAAGTTTCCCAGCCAGCCTCTTGTCTATAACTAGTCCATTTGGTTGGGGGTGATGGTTGTTGGTTGGAGAGGCTGCCAGGTTTGCTTTGTGCACACACACCTGTGTTTTGTCAGGCTGTAGATCTGGGCTGTTTGTCGTTTTATACTTTTTAACACGTACAGGACTCATGAGAAGCACCTTATAACTGGGTTAGCTACAGCTCTTTCCTCCAGAAGCTGCCCACACTTGTCTGATTTCGTTGGCATACCTAGGCCCGAGAATTTCTTGGGTTTCCTTAGAAGAGGAGAGAGAGAAAATAATCTTATCAAGCTCAAAGTGAGTCTTTTCTAGAACTCCTCAGATTTCTGTTTTGCCAGATGCCCCAGGGAAGGGGCCAGATGGTATAGAACAAGATGCAGGCACTCAAGGAACAAAAGGCTTTGAGGCTGGTTTGAGCACCAGTGCCAAGTGTGAATCAATTCAGGTCCCCCAGGCATTGCTTTCCAGTAGATGGGGTCGCTGGGCCACAAGCCTGATTGGACCCATCTCCACCAGGCTCCTACCTTTTTCCTCCAGAAGTGGTGATTTCCTGAATTACTGGGAGGGGATAAAGAAACCACTTAGACGACAGCCAGACGACTGAGCAGATACCAGCTTCCGTAGTCTTCTTGTTCAGGGGAATAGAAATAGATAGTCCACGCTGATGGGAGGTTTCTCTCTAGCTTTCTGAAGAGATGTTGTTTACTTGTTTAATGTCACTTGAGTTCATTGTGCTACAGAAAGAACAGAAACCCCAACTTCATGTCAGATGGAGCCGCGCGGGTTGCCATTTACAGATACTAGAGAAGGCGCATCCATGATCGTTTTTGTTAAAGGATCATTCCTATCAAAGGCCCAGTGGTGAGGAGCAGAAGAGCTGGGTTCTACTGCCAACGCCAACAGTGATTTGCTGCAAGAGCGTAGGCAAGTCACAGCTATGGGCCTGGGTTTAACCGTCTAACGGGAGAGTATTTATGCACAAGCATGAAGCACTGACAAATCCTTGGGCAAAAGGTGCAGTGGACGTGCAAAATACTAGTTAGAAGAGAAGCATTTTCACCACATGATTTTAACAGAAACAAAGCTTATCGTGACAATCATAAGGCAAAGCACGGGGAAGGAATCATCTCAACGGTAACAAAGCACTCTCTAGATCAGGGATGGGCAAACTACGGCCCGTGGGCTGCATCCAGCCCATCAGACCTTTTAATCCAGCCCTTGAGCTCCCGCCGGGGAGCAGGGTCGGGAGCTTGCCTGGCTCCGCACAGCTCCGGAGGAGCAGCGGCATGTCCCCCCTCCGGCTCCTACACGTAGGGGCAGCCAGGGGGCTCCACATGCTGCCCTCACCCCAAGTGCTGCCCCTGCAGCTCCCATTGGCAGGGAACCGTGGCCAATGGGAGCTGCAGGGGCAGCGCCTGTGGACTGGGCAGCCTGGCCGGCGGCGCCGCCGCATAGGAGCCAGGGGGGCACATGCTGCTGTTTGTGGGAGCTGCTTGAGGTAAGCACCGCCCGGAGCCTGAACCCAACCCCCTCCTGCACCCTGCCCCCCTGCCCCAGCCCTGATCCCCCTCCCGCCCTCCAAACCCCCCTGCACCCCAAACCCCTCCATCCCAGCCCCACCCTAGAGCCCCCTCCTGCACTCCAAAACCCTCAGCCGGAGCCCCTTTCCCAACCCCCAACCCTAGGCCAGATCCCCCTCCAGCACCCTGAACCCATTTCTGGCCCCACCCTGGAACCCACACCCCCAAGCCCATACCCCCTCCCACACCCCAAGCCCCTGCCTCAGCCCAGAGCCCCCTCCCATACTCCAAACCCCTCTTCTCCACCCCTAGCCCCCTGCTGCACCCCAAACCCCATCATCCCAGGCCCCACTCCAGAGCTCACACCTCCAGCCAGAGCCTTCACCCCAACCCCCAATTTCATGAGCATTCATCGCCCACCATACAATTTCCAGATGTGGCCCTCAGGCCAAAAAGTTTGCCCACCCCTGCTCTAGAGCGACCTGTATCCCCACCACCCTGCCTTCCTGCTAGCATACATGCTTTTAAAGCAAGACTGTAGAGTGACAAAACGCAGGCTGTGGTTTTCACATTGCTAAACCTCTGGTGACCATTATAGTGAGTTACTTACTGACAACCCCTCTATAAGGTTACAGAATCCTAGAAAACGCAAGGCTGGAAGGGACCTTGAGAAGTCATCGAGTCCAGCCCTCCGAGCTGAGGCAGGACCAAGTACACCGAGACCAGCCCTGAGAGATGTTTGTTCAACCTGTTCTTAAACACCAATGATGGGGACTCCACAACCTCCCTTGGTAGCATATTCCAGAGCTTAACTATCCTTATAGATATTAAGAAACCCTTTCTGTCTAACCTAAATCTCCCTGGCTGCAGATTAAATATTAAAGAATGCTATATTTAAAGAGCATTGTACTGTCTTAAAGACTCATCATTTGTAGCACCCTTCACATTTCACCATAGCAAAAACCAACCTTGTTTAACGCACTAAAATGCTGAGCACTTGTGTCATTTAAATACCTCCTTCCATTTTTGGAAGAGGATTAGTGAGTGATAGAAGAGAACTATTTAACATTCAGGAAATGTAACGCACACGTGAGAGTTATCAATCACTGTAGGCAGATGGTAAATGTATCTCCTTTCACCACAAATTGAGCAGCAAACATTCAAATTCATCACCAAGACAACATATTTAAATTCACTTCTATTTTCAGTTCAGACAGTCTCCACAAATTGCTAAGTAATGAAAATCAATATTTTCGTCCAAATAGTTGAGGGAAGATGCTGGAAAGTCTGCATCATCGTAGCAGAGGCATGTTCTAGCTATTTGAATGGTATAAAGTTGTTTAAAAGACACATGAAGTCGCGGTTTACATACTTATGTAGGTCAGAATGTTCTTTGCAGCTAAAAATCATCTGACTTTTCACCTCCAAGTTAACAGTGACCGAGGCCACAGCAGTGACTAGCAAGATATTTCCAAATTTGCTGTCCCTGTGTTAATCAGGAAGTTTCAATTCAGTCCTGGAACAGAAAAGGCCTTGCCGAATAAAATTCAAGGGGCCCCCATTCCTTTTTCGTTGCAATTTCAACTGCAGCAAGTTAAACTTTGGTAGCCTTAACAAAAAGCCAGGTGTAACTTTTATACTTACAGGTAAGGCTGACGTACTTACGCAAGACGTATTTAGCTAAAGCTAAATGAGACTGGTAACACTCTTGTATAGATTACTGCAAATGCAGACCATCCATTTGCTTCATTATTGTCCAATGATCAAACAGTACAAGAATTAAATATATTCAGGTCCCAGGGCCCTTTAGTGGAAATAACTGACAGTATCAAGCTTATTTGGGAGGCTGGGGATCAGAGATATGAGTGGAAGACACCTCAAGATGAAAAGAAGCCCCAACAAGCAAGCTAGGAAGAGGCAGAGAGTCTGTTCTGCCTTCACTGTAGATCGGGGTGGGCAAACTATGGCCCGTGGGCCGCATCCGGCTCTTCAGACCTTTTAATCTGGGCCAGGAACTGTGACCAATGGGAGCTACAGGGGCTGTGCCTGAGGATGGGCAGTGTGCAGAGCCGCCTGGCGGGGCCTCTGCATAGGAGCCGGAGTGGGGACATGCCGCTGCTTCTGGGAGCTGCTTGAGATAAGCACTGCCCGGAGCCTGAACCCAACCACTTCCTGCGCCCCCACCCCCTGCCTCAGCCCAGAGCCCACTCCCGCACCCTGAACTCATTTCTTGTCCCATCCCAGAGCCCACCCCCCCAGCCGGAGCCTGCACCCCCCCCGCACTCTGACCCCCAATTTCATGAGCATTCATCACCTACTATACAAATTTCATACCCAGATGTGCCCCTCAGGCCAAAAAGTTTGCCCACCCCTGCCGTAGAGGGCCATTGCTTCGAGGATACTGTATCCCGAAAGGGGACATTTATCAAACCATTAGGAAGATTGCTAACCCAATAATGGGTTTGTTTTTACTTCTGGGCAAGCAGGCAATTACATTTTCTCATGCAGGTGATTCATATGCCAATTAAAATGCAACACCCAAAACCATGTCTTAAGATAAAAATTTTATTTTACAATTTTATAAAGCAGCTTTACATTAAGCACAAATGTTGATCCATTTACTTTGTATATAAACATAATAGTACCTCTTTCCCTCTGCAAAAAATCATGTCTTGCTGTATATAAAACTAACAGATGCACATTGTGCTTAAACTGCAAAGTCTATACAGCTTTACAAAGGACTACCCTTTAGAAGGGCATCCTGTAAACAATTTATTGCATATTTAACACATGGTGTGCACCCCCCATGTAAAATGTAGAAAAGAATAAAGTACAATTACAAAGTGAGTGAAAATAGCAGCTTTCAGTGAATGTCTCACACAATGGCCAAGAAAAACAGCACTGCCACACTTCTATAGTTGTGCTTGTGTCACTGGTTTGCATATACCCACGTGCACTGTGTTTCTGATGAAATATATGTACAATAATCCTAGCAAATGGGTTAAATAGACCTTAGCATCTAAGATCTTTTGTCAATTTAAAAACAGAGGTACAAAAGGGATTATTATACAGTGAAATCAAATAAATGAAATTACCGGCACTGGTGTCTATTAATGCTCTCTCACAGCCCAATTCTTTTTTAAAACGAAGAGGAATCCATGCTTTAGGTTCCATAAGCACTCCTGGTTGATTGCTTGATGCATATGAACTCAACCAACAACAATGCAATGGAGATTGCATTAAAAATAGAATGGTACGTTATCAGTTTCTCAGCTGAAATGACTAACCTATGTTTCTTAAATCTATTTGTCTGCTGCCGGATGGACTCCAATGTGAGGTATGAAACATGGAAAGATCAATGCCACTATTTGTTTTTAACACTCTTTTCCTAATTCAGTAGGAAAAGGTGTTCACATTGTTAAGGCACTGATATTTGTCACAGACGCAGTACTCAAACCTTCTCATTTGATTCTCCAAATCTAAAATGGGTATAATGTTGAGGAAACACACCAGAAAGATGTCTCTTTCACTCTCAGATAGTGATCAGCCATCGCAGAAGTAGTTTTTTTGTCTTTTTTGTAATTTGAGGAAAATCTCCTCTCTGAACACTTTGGTATTGATAAAGATTTTTAGGGTTCAAAATAGTTCTGCTGTGACATCTACTTTTTGTAGGAATCAATACGATCATGTTATGTGTTTGCAAAGATCAAAAGAACTACAAACCTGTTTCGTACGTTGGTGAGCAAAATAGAAAAGGCTTTAAAGTCTTACTGTGATCTGCCACATCTCTCCTTTCAGTGGTTTGAATTTATTTTGTCCCCAATACAAACATCTCTCCCCACTCAAACTCTCCTTGGTATTTTTTTTTTTTTTTTTTTAAAACTACACATACGAAATAAGTAACGTACAACAGGACCAACAGAAAAAAAAAATCTGTTAACTAGCGTGTGTACTTTACTATACTGGAATGTGTCTACAACTTAAAGGTCTGTGATTTATAATCTGTACTGACCAAAATATTAGCAGATATTAGTGATGCAGACTACCAAAAAAACCCAGGATTGGTCCAATGACAAGAGTTGGTTCATTTACTCTCTCCGAACTACAAGGAGACAAAACACACACTTAGAGGCCTACCAAATTCATGGATCATTTTAGTCAATTTCACGGTCATAGGATTTTAAAAATAGTCAATTTCACACTTCCATATGATTACATCTGAAATGTTACAGTGTTGTAACTGTGGGGGTCCTGACCCAAAAGGGGGCAGCGGGATTGTCACCCTCACTTCTGCACTGCTGCTGGCAGAGCTGGGCAGCTGGAGAGCAGCGGCTGCTGGCTGGATGCCAAGCTCTATAGCCAGCAGCGCAGAAGCAAATGTTGCAAGGTATGGGGAGGTGGGTTACCATATGTCCGGATTTTCCCCACAGCCTCTCCACCAGGATTGGGGGCTGACAGCTGGGGCCGCAGCCTCTCTGCCCGGGTTGGGGGGCTGTCGCAGCCAGCGGCTGCAGCGCTTCCTGCACCCAGGAGAGGTTCCGACCCAGATCTAGGAGCAGCCTCTGCAGGGGAAGAGGAAGTCCCGCCCCTCCCCAGCCTGGACTGGGACTAGCAGCTGGACTAGCCATGGTAGGCGGCCCTGGCTGGGGCGCCCTCAGCCCTGCCCCTCCCTACAATAGCCAGATTTCATGGGGGAGATCAGATTTCATGGTCCATGATGCGTTTTTCGCGGCCATGAATGTGATAGGGCCCTACACATGTTGAAATGAAAGACTAATGGCCAGTGAAAAGACTTTATAAATATAAAAAGGACATTTCAGGTTCATTCTGAACAATGTAGGTCACTGAATACATGGGTTCGACACATTCAGTTATTGCACAAGTACTCTTCCTCACTTGTCAGAGCAACTGAGAATATAAAAAATTAAGCCAATATTGTGGGTATAACTAAGTGTGGAAACCTAGATTGTAATTTTAACATTTAAAATGCTTGATCCACTTTTTAAAAAACAGTTTAAAAATTAAATCACTAGGAAAAAAAATCATATTGATACAGAAACCTCTCAAGTGTGGGTGAAAATACAGTACAAAACATCAGATTCCACAACAAGAGATTTCAACTACACGGGGGGGAATGTTGATTAGCAAGCCTCAAATATGATTGTAAATTCAAATTTAGATGGTATGCTTGCAGTTTTTGTGCAGTCAACTAATCCCACTTTGAGTTGTGCTTACATAACTTAAGAAGCCTGAATGCTGGCTGTGTGTGTTTTCCATTTCCGCATGTTTAAAGAAACCATATGTTCAACATATTTCTTGATATATAGAATTTAAAACAAATTGTGTATTCCCCCCCGCCCTCCAAGAAAAGAATTTGTATTAAAGAAACACTTTTAAAAAGATACACTGTCGACTACCCAGGTTACAAGTAAATACACATTTACTGCGTTACATCACATGATCTGTAATTCTGTTTCCAACATATATACAGATAATTCCATTTTAAAAGAGGCCACATACTAACTTTTCAGGCAAGTGCTGGACTTTCGAGACCTGTATGGCTTCTGTAAATTATCTTTTTCCTACAAAAAGGAAAAATAAAAAACTTCCCCGACAAACTCAGGAGTACAAATGGATTTTGTTCAGTGCGAATAAATTCGCTATGGAACACTATGGGCAGGTAAACATGTTAAAGTACCAGCTTTTATTAAGTCCTCGGACAGGGCCCCTGCTTCAAATTCCACCTCCCAGATAGACGTATTCTCATGCTGGAATGCAATTACTTTCTGAAGATCAGTTTTGAGGACCACTTTGAAATAGTCCACAAAAAACTTAGTATGCAACCTTTTAAAATGTACCTTTGTTTAGCTTTAAGGAGTCCAATAATTCCTGTCAACGGCAGATAGCTGAAACGGGGTTTTGGTTGTGAGCTCTAGTTGTGCTTTGCCCTGCCACCTTTAAGGTAGCTCTTCCATCTCTTGACAAATTCTTTGAAAATTGGGGACTCGTCGATGGTGCTTAATAGCTGGAGTTGGTTTATGTGGGTGGTGTGATAGTCCCAACGGGCCAAGTTGGGAGCAGAGCCGAGCATGAAGTGACGGAGGTCATAGATCGTTCCTGAGCCAGTATCATAGAGTGGAAGCAAGGCTTTGAGGGACTCCAGGCCACGATCATACAGAGACTTTGCCTCTTTCCCTAGCTTCTCACCTGCAGTTTCTTTTAAGTCATACAGTCCAATCAGAGAGTACATGAAACCGTTTAAAACAAATGAGCTAGGTGAGGTGGGGTACTCTTCATACCAGTCATGTTTGCTCATAAAGACAGCTTTCACTCCGTGCTGCTCTGACGGGAGCTTGTAAGGTGCTGTTGCCTGTAAAGCTGAGCTGAGGAATGTGTGGTCTTTTGTTAACAGATAAGCCCGGACTAGCGTTGAAATGGCCTGCCCTTGTGCCATGGCAGAGTACCAGCCAGGGTCTAAAGATTTAAACCCTTCCCCTAACTTCCGTGTCACCATAATTGGCCAGCCACCTTTTTCATCCTGGTTCCTCACTAGCCAATCGCTCGCAGCAAAAAAGGCCGCCATGTGGGCAGTTGTCGATATAGTGATGTTATCAATGAAACCTTTTCCCTTCGTGATCAACCGAATCACTTTTTTAGGCATTATTTTTGTCTGCTTCACAGCTTTTGTGTTGGAGAGACCAACTCCTTTCCTTAAGTCAGTTACCAGATCTCTTGTGACTGTGCTCCAACCGGTCCTAGGTCCAATGCCATAGTAAATCTCTCGGTCTTTAAAAGCGATCAGCTGAGTGTTCGAGACATAGTGTATGGTGAAGAGCTGGTTTTTCTCAGTTGTTTCTAGAACCACAGATATGCTCCCATTTGTGATGAATTTGAGGTCAAAAGAAATAATAAAATCTCTTGAGTTCCCAAGCTGCAGAGATGCCCCTTCGGTATTTTCTGGAAAAAAAAAAACACAAAATACAAACAAAAGAAAGTGGTTAGGAGTAAAAAATGATCTGCCAGGATGTATATTAATAAAACATTTAGAAGGAAGTTACACCATGCAATTAGGTTTGCCAGATAAAATCTGAAATAATTCAAGGGCACTTACAATGGAAATACAGATTTTAGGTTGTGTGTCAGTTCATTATTGCTTATTACTAAATTAAGAACAGCATCAATTAATGGGTCAAGGATGACTTCTTTCCTACATTTCACTCCTCTATCCTACATTAACGCATTGCTGCATTCTGTCTAGGAGAAGTGCCAAGGTAGTGGCCAAATTGCTTCTTCGGGATCCTATGCTAGTTGATCAATACCCCGGATGTAACGCAGATGCCAAAATGGACTCTTCAGGCAAAGGACAGCTGGCATAAGAGGAGACAGGGAGAGGGTGAAATGAAAAGAGGTAGATGGGCTGCATCACTGAGAATCTGAAATATGTTTGGTAGTATTAAGCTATCCATAGTAGACAGCAATACGAGCTAACCAAGCAACACAATTCAAAAAATATAAACCCCTCTAGCTACAATAAATCTTATCCTAATCAGGTCTGGCATTCTAGTAACACAGTATGGGCAATTTGTTCCAGACGGTTATGATTCAAAGAAAGAAAAGCAGAACAAAAAGTCACTTTACATTGTATGTCATCTTTCCATAAAAATCCGATTGTGTGCGCGCAAATTGGATGTCTGACACTCATTTGGCATTACATATTCTGGAACTTGTCACAAAGCAGTTGACATATGTGCCAACAGATTATTAACTGCCCACTTCTCTTCAGTTCCCCAGTCAGAAAATTGTATACATAGTTGCTGGAACTAGGGGTGCTGCTGCACCCCTGGCATGAAGTGGTTTCCATCATATACAGGGTTTACAGTTTGGTTCAATGGCTCTCAGCGCCCCCACTATACAAACTGTTCCAGCACCCCCGCTGTATAGCTAAAATAAAAGGCAAAATACCCCATGGCAGATTCTACTGTCATCAGCTTAGATGTTTACCAAGTTCCACCACAGAGCCCACCAGCTAACTGCAAATCTACTGAAGGCAATGGGTGTTGCACAAGCATGACCGAGGACCTAACTGGCCTGCAGTCCACCTGTTACTGGTGATGCACCAGAAGGAAAGAACCCAGCTTGATTTATAGAGATTCTACTGAGCTTATGAGAAAAGAACTCTTTCTAGCTGTAAACTGAAAATATTTGAAACGGAAATTGAGAGGAAAAAACATGGCGCCCCAGCTATGCCATTTTTGATCACACTTCAGTCTAGAGCCACATTAAGCAAAACAGCTTGGAGAACTGAGAAAAACAGGTAGGCAGAGATCCCTTGGGACCAAAATTAAAATCTATTAGCTGAGGTTTTGCCTGCTTGACAGTTGCAAGAGCAGGGAACTGATCTATTTAGTGGAAAAATGAACACAGAAATTTAACATTTTAATTTATTAACCTCTACAAAGGCAAAACTCAGTGCTGTCTGGTTTGATTGGTTTTTTTAACCAATTAAATAAGGTTCCAAAGCAATACACCATAAGGAAACCCTGTTTCCTCACACATTAGCTCTTAAGTATAAAACCAAATCCCCCCAAAACTGTAGTAGCTGATCAAACAGCTAATTAGTTTGTAAGACTGTACAGATCTTGTAGTTTGGAAAGCACAGAGGCATGAAACATTTGAAGACAATCATTTTAAATTAATAGTTTTAATGGAATAAAATTCTCATGTGTGAAAAGGTGATTGTTTCTTTGCTTGTTCTCCTTGGTGTGTCAAATACCCCATAAATATTTCTAGGAGGAACAACTGAGTTATAACCCACATTCCCTCAAGAATACAAGGCTTTCCCCATCTACCAAACTAATCCATTATGCTTTGCATCAAGACTATAGTTTCACATGCTGCACTGTACCACCTCAGTTCTACCATATCTCCTTTATGATTGAATGTTATGGGTTTTTTTTTTTTAAATAAAAGCTTTCTTTCCTTTAAGCTCTGAAGTTCAGCATCTGCCTTTGGAGTAGAGAAACAGCATTGCTTTGTTACACTAGTGTTCTTTCTGTGAATGATTAACTCAAACACCACCAACAAAATTATGTAAAATAAATTAGTTCTTTAAAAAAAAAGATGTTAAAAAGTTGACTGTCCCCATCTATTATTTCTACTTATTCCCTTTGCTTTCTACCATACAAAACACTATGGGAAGAGGGGCAAAAAGTTAAGAACCAAATAAAAAAACCAAAAACCTAAAGGCTGCCCATTACTTGTACTGCATTAAGCACCTATAAATCCATTACTTAAGGCCATCTAAGATGAGTGGATTTGTACTGTGGCCTTCAAGGTCTGAAGATTACTCTGCCATCAATAAAGGATGAGGGGAGAATACATAAGAGATCTTATAACCTTTTCTCTCCTTATATTTATCTACTACAAAGACACAAGAGTGTTCTGACAACTTTTTCCTTAGAGACCCAGGCCTAAGGTGCTGACTAAAATTACTTCATTGTCTTTTTAAGTAATGGACTCATTAATTCTAATGGGTATTGATTAGGGAGAAAAATACGTTCAGTCCTTACTAATGAGGCTGTCTTAGTACAAGGGGGAAATGTTGCATAAAATGATGCATTTTGTTGTATCGATGATTTGTTTTCTTAAGGAGGAAACAGAATATGACAACTCAAGAGGAAGTAAAAGTATATTTTAGAACCCTGAGTGGAGAAAGGAGCCGTAGGCACATGGCGGTTTAACAGCTAGATACATACTGACTGGGAAAACTCAGAGGGGCTGGGTAAGAACAAAGGCTCAGAACATTGGCTATAGCCGCCAAGCAAACAGTGCAGCTGGGAAGGTAATCTTTTGCTCCCCACCTAGGCTGGTTGTAGCTGGGTGTCACTTAGAGCAGCCTGAAGGCTATTTGACATTACATCAGCCACCCATGAGCCCCAAGGGACTGACATGGTAGCTGGGGCTCAGCAGGGCACAGGGAAGCCCTCGTTCTAGCTTTTTCCCAGCCATACTCCCCTTACACTGGCAGCAGAAAGTCACTATCCCACTGGAGGATCCTCCTATGCTGCGATGATCCTCCAATTATCAGCTACTTTGGAGTTTTAGGGTCAGATTCTACCAGCAATAGAGCATAAAGCAACTGTGCTAGATCCCTTAGGATCTGGGCCAAGGTAAGAATACCTGAACACCTTGGGCCCGATTCCAAAGCCATCCTGTGCATGGAAGCTCATGCCCAACGAAACAGATGGTAGGTTACAGAATGAGACATTCTTGGTTTCCTCCATTAAACAGTAGTACATCTTTCAGTTCAGCAGGGTTTTGAACAAGTTGGTTATTTTAATGTACAAGATATGCTAAACCCACCCTATGGATTAACCCTTGCTGCATGAATCTGCAGTACTGTTACAGAGCAATAGAATATTTTAAAAAACCTGAAGCCACAGGTAGTCCAACTTCCCCTCTTTCCTTAGGCAGGCCTGAATTGACAAACTAAATATAGTAAAACTTGTATGCCAAGTTTCAGCAAAACAAACATTTACATTCTAATGAAAAATCTTTGACTACAGGGATTGATAATGGAAACACTGATGGAGTCCATGCAGTTAAGCCTGTAAAGAGGATATTGCAGGTGTACCCTATCTGTAATTCGTTAGCATTAAGATTGCAGAATTTATTTTACTCCTATTTCCTATTCTACAGACTGGTTCCAAGGTTATTTGCTTCCCCCTATTCCTGTGATAGGCATTGCAGCTAAAGGCTGTAGAATTTCATTTGGAGCTTTTCTGTTCTTTATCTGTGTGGTAAAAATCTCTTCTATAATACGGCTTCTGTTCACTTTAGAGTTAGTTACAAAGTCGAGAGATAAGATAGAAGGAAAATAAAAGAGACAAAGGAGAAGACAGGTTTTCACGAGATTTCAAAGATGAAAAGTCAACAAGGTTATATACATATGTATTTAATAAAGGACTCCCGTGGTAACATCTGCACAAAAACACACACAAATGGCTTATCTGTGATGTAGTTACAACAACACACCTGGAGCGACAAACTGTTTAACATTAGTGAACCTGGATTTATCAGGTACTGTCGAAACAGAACAGCCTTTTGGTACAGTCCAATCAACAGGTCTGCTGTTTTTGTCCTTGTCTTCAGCTGTTTCATACACCTCTATGTGAGGTGGTTTCTCAGTCAGATTTTTACTATAATGACTTAGCCCATATTGTGCAATCTGGATTGGGTAGAAATAGCCTTGAGGTCCCCACTGTGTGGATAATGGCACACCTGTAATATAGGAAACACAAATAATTGTTAGAACATTTAAAATACAGTTTAGAATTATGTCTCCCCTTCTCTCCCCCACAGTTTTACGTAAATAAATACCATTTCCAGAAGTAACTTTCACCATTAGTTCTCAGGCACGGACAAGGAAACCCTGTTCAGAAATACGAAAATAAGAAAGAAAAACTTGTAGCACCTTAGAGACTAACAAATTTATTTCAGCATAAGCTTTCGTGGGTTAGTACCCACTTCATCGGATGCAGTGGGTACTAACCCACGAAAGCTTATGCTGAAATAAATTTGTTAGTCTCTAAGGTGCTACAAGTTTTTCTTTCTTATTTTCGTTTTGCTGACACAGACTAACACGGCTACTACACTGAAACCTGTTCAGAAATGGTGAATTACTCTCCTTTTCACCAAGGACTGCAAATACTAAAAATGGATATCAAAACAGACCAGATGCAGAAGGCAAAGTGAAGTGCTCATCATGTTCTACCATACCTGGGCATTTACTTGCTTATTGCAATATCATACTTTAATACATAAACATTTTTATGGATTTTTCCTTCCACTCTGGAGACCATTAAATCCCTCTAATACCACATACATCTTTGCAAATTAAATGTAAAATAACATTAGTAGAATTTTACTAGCATTATTTCATGGTGAACCTGCAATTTTACTCAGTATTTGCAAATCTGAATGGTTAGAGCTCCCGAACTACAAGGCTATTACAAATACATCTTGAAATAATGTCTGTGTAATCAGAGATTTCCCCCACCCTGCTCTTCACAGAATTTACACATACTCTCTGGTCTGAACTTCTCTCCTTCAGGTTTAGCTCAGCATATAAATAAAAAACAGGGCAACCTAAACCTCTGTCCCCTAAGTTAAGGTTTCTCTGCAAGGGCATCCTTGTCCCAGACCCTAGTTGCCTCTGAGGAGAAAGCCACTTCCCCGCTTATATTCAAAGTGGAATTAAAAAGTCACATCTACCAAAATCAGTCAAGAATTAACTGGCACATCTGTGCAGAGCTCCAACATCTGCTAACAGCTGGGGCCCCAGAGACCTGCTACAACCTGGTAATTTGTATAACTGAAGCTCACTGCGTAATGTAATGCTCTTGAAACCTCATTCATCAACACACATTTTCTAACATTCTCGGTCATGACCAACCTCCATGATGTGCTTAAAAAGAGCTCCCTCCTTGTAGTCAGCTTCCTTCTGCCCCACGTACTCATGAATGTCCATTCAGTGAGGACACCCTCGTTATCATAGCCATAACTGATGGCAGACAACACATCACATCACTGACTGAACAGGGAAGGCAAGAGGAGCCTTAGCATATGAAAAGAGGCTCTAATTTATATGCCAATATCTGGATAAATGGTAATATGAAAGGAAATGCGCACTCAGCATGAAGCACGGATACCATTTTTCCAAAACTCGCTGGAGTTTAACAACCATGATTTACTGGTCTCCCAACTTAGTCTCAAAGCTGAATCTTAAAATGGAAAGTGTCTTGAACCCCCTGCAGGAAACAGAGGATCCCAGCCCTTCAAACCTTTGAATGGCACAAAGTGAAGAAAATTAAAAGTGAAAATAAATACGGTGGCATTTGCACCATTTTTGTCCCTTGGAAGTGTCCAGCTTGGAAGCTAGCTATCCCTGGAACCTGGTGTAATGAAAAGATTAAACTAAATTAAAGAAGATACATTTTAGAGATTACCAGTACTTCATGTTACTAATAATAAGTGTTCCTGAAAGTAACTTGATGAACTACTTCTGCCTGAAGAGTAAAAGCATCAAGGGAAATATTTAAGTACTATGTATTATCTCAACGGCTGGAAGCTAGCTCACTTATTAATACTAAGTGTTCTCAGTTAAGGGTGCATGTATTGGGATCATAAAATGAAATCTGCTGTAAAAGCTTTACTTGTAGCTGTTAATTTAAGAAGATGACATGATTAAATTTTCCAGGTCACAGGACACAAGGCAACATATTATCTTGTACACGAGAGACAAGGTAAAATAGAACACGAGCTCTTCTTCATCCCATCTAGGTGACAATACAAGAACTACTCTATATAGACTGTCATCTTGCATCATTCTATTAGTTTGCATTTGAAACCTAAAACCTTTTCAAACAGTTTTACTTTGAGATTCATCCCCTCCCCCACAAAGTTATTTCTCCCCTGAAACCTGTCTGCCAGATGCTAGCAAGTCGATTTCCCCAGCCACGTTAGGGCTCTTGGCACCGCATTGCACGACGACAGCTCTAAATGGCATAATGCAGAAAGCCAAATGTATAGGTAAATGACACTTGACACTTTGATTAAATTCATTCACAGAAATGTGGCTGAAATATACAGCAGCTACACATATTCCAGATCGGCGTGGAGCCTACGTATTCTGCAAGTGGAGATGCTGCAGAATTTGTCCTGCGTGGTTTTGTATTGTGGTTTCACTTCACTTTTCAGCCTAAAGTCAGCAATCCTGCAAAGTGACCAACTGACAGCACAGTGAGCACCATGTATGCGCAAAGAGGGGAATTTTTAATGAAACAGACTATCGATTTGAAAGTCTGATGTAGATAACCACACTTTCTAAATGATATTCTTCTACATCAGACTTTCGAATCGATAGTCTGTTTCATTAAAAATTCCCCTCTTTGCACGTATGTGCTGCTCACTGGGTCTCTACTTTATTTGTAATTTTGGGAGAGTCACAAGACTCAGCATGCACCTGTGTTCCCTCTAATTTTTCCAAGGTATGTGCAGAATGAATTTTGTTATGTGCGTCTCTCCCCACCACAGCCCTGAGTGCTTGTACGGCTGGGCAGCTTAGAGGAAACTTAGGCGTGCACTCTCCCTTCTCCCTCCAATCAGAGACGAATTATAGTCGGCATCTTAGGGCTGGTCTTTGCTCAGAACTTACCCCGACACATGGCGCTATGCCAACCTAACCCCAATGTAGACAGTGTGTGGTGGACGGAAGAATTCTTCCATTGACCTCGTCACCACCTCTTGAGGAGGTGGATTACTTATGCCAATGGGAGAACCTCTCCTGTCAGCATAGGTGGTGTCTACACTGAAGCGCCGCAGCAGTGCAGCCGCAACTGTGTCGCGGTAGCGTCTGAAATATAGACAAGCCCTTAAGGGGGGGAAGTGTACATTCAGAGCTAGGCCACCTTGCAACCCAACTGAATCGGAACGTGTAGAATTAGTAAACACCTTTCCTGTAGGGCACAAGAACAGCTCCAGATGTCCAGTCTCATTCCAAAGCAAGGTGGCAGTTCAAAGACAGGAGGAGGATAGCTCCAATATGTAAGACGTCACCTGGCAAATGCCCAACATTAAGATAAGGTGAATTTTTTAAAAGCAGCTACAATGAATCCAGAATGGCAGTTATGGAACACAGGAAAAGAACACGAATTTAAATAGTCTTGAATGGATATTTTAACACCATGGCCATTAAAAATAAGAGTTTTTAGAAATGTGTTTTGATAGGGCATCTTATTTTTTTCAAAATATATTCCAGAGACTAAAATAATTTAATATATTGACTGAAAAGATAATAGCATTTGCTTGGTTGATACCTAAATTAGTGGGAATGTGACAATATAACCTGGAAGGATCATAGCACATGGTATCATGATTAATTCAGACATGGTTCATTCACTCCTGTGCATCTTTTCAAACAAACTAATCTTCTGATGTGCAGGGGTTTAGAAGTGACCCTACGTTGGAAGTTAGAGCTGATACTAGCATACAGTGAAACATCACAAATGACATTACAAATTAGTGAATTTTTCAAACTAGTAAGTTAATTAATGTTAGGAAAAACTCGGGAATACATCATCACATTAATGCACTTTGTTCATTTATTTCACAAGAGCAGTTTAGTTTTAGTTATTTATAGTATGTGACAGTATGTCAGTAAGTTTTCTGTAAAAGTAATTAATTCTTAGTTATGAGATCTCGCTGGAGTTTTCTGCTATTAAATCTTTCCTATGAAGTGGAATGAGAGCTGTTTGTGTACGAATTATCGATTGAGTGGCTCAGCAAATTAGAAAAGTTCTACTGTACTGTAATTTTATTCAGAGTCTTGCGAGATAAAGCTTTAATGGCTTAAATGCCTTCTCATTCAACTCTCACCATTCTTCTAAATCTCTCCTGTAATTACACAGGAAAGCATGAACTCTCATAGTACAATTTGAAGAAATACTCTTCTCCTCCTCTTCAGAAATCGCAGTGATTCTGTTGCCTTGTTGCATACAACCTGTGCTGGGCTAACCTAGATCTGGAAGAATCTAATCCTGCACTGTTTTCTGCTTGTACACATGAATTGTTTTGGTCTAAAAATGTTCCAAAGCAGAAGTTTACATTGTTGTGCTAACTCAGACATTTATAAACCCAAACAAATAAAATTAGTAATCTTGCTATATACAACATACAAAAGACAAAATACAATAGACAGTTCGGCCATATGCTATTGCCTGGCAGAGCTCTCCTGTATGGTTTCTCATCTCTCTCCCCATGGGTACTAGAAAAGCATAAGAGCACCTTCTAGCACTGCGGGTGTCCTCTGTAAACCAAAATTAGAGATGTCAGGATGACACTGGAGGAATAGTAAGGGACAGACTAGAATAAACTTGGAGGTCACTCAATACTCACATCCCTATTCTTTCTTAGGGAGGTTGAGAAAATGAAAACCACCTTTAATATCAAATTAGGAGAGCCAATTCTCAGATGCATTTCATTCAGTTGTAAAATACATACACCACCTACCTTCAACACCACTTATGCACTTCACTCTATCTCGAACTTCTACATTGTAGCCCTCAAAGGACATGAATACTCCGTCGGGGTGGTAAGGTGCTCTTTGTGCATATACTTTGGAGTAGCTATGAGAGAACTCAAATCGGTCATAGCCATCATACTGAGCAACTTTCCCATAAACCTCAAAGTATTTCTCCACCCAACTGAAGGGCAGAAAGACCTCGCTGCCCTCTCTCCTCCCTTTAATTGTATGCTCGTCATTGATCAGACAGTCAATTTCTTCATATTTAAGTCCCAAAACTTTGTTTCCATTGCTATTGAACCCTCCAACAACAGGGGGTGCTTTCTGTTGCTCTTGGGGTGATGCCTCCTCGCTCTGCTGCTTGGCTAGGTTGTTTACATAGTTGTTACTTTCAGATGCAGCTGCTCGTTTTTCCAATCCGTCTACTCGGAAGCCATTGTTCAGGTTTCGGGGAAACTGAGCAGTTTTATCACTGGAGCATCTATTCCACAGCAGGACTGTGACCAGAGTGAAGAGAGCGCAGATGATGATCAAAGTCTTATAGTTGACCCGAGCTGCCAAGCAACGCATATTCACACCATACCTACAAAATAAAAGGAGATGTTCTCAAGTATAAATGTGGAGCAGGTTAAAACAGGGGAACGGATGGCTTTTGCGTCAGTCGACAGCGATAGAGCTGGTGACAGGGCAGTGCACCGACACATGGGGGAGGGGGGGGAGAAAGGTTGTCAGTTTGGATTCAACCTCACCCCAGCTCCGGTGGGAGGGGTGCAGAGAGGTGGGCAGTAACACCTTCTGTGATTCGCTAGCAAGCTCTCTGATCGACACATGGACTCTAACAATAGTATCCAGAGGGAGATGCGTGAAGCTCTCAGACAGAGGTAAGCATGACCGAGGCCTTTCATGCAGCGGGGTTGTGCGCAGGCATGACTGAATTAGGAGCACCATACAGTGGGGTATCCCCCAGGATCCCTCTAGGTCGCCTCCGTCCCAACAAAGTGAACTTACTGATTAGTAGCTCGCATCACCAACTTTGGACTATACCAACGGAAAGGCATTTATTAGCACAATTTTGTTGTGCAGCATGAGCAGGACATACCAGAAGTGGCAGCAAGCTTTAGAACCACAGTATATTTTCAAGTAAAAAGTCATAAATCTACCAACGAAATGCTCAGCAGCAGGCGATCAGAGCTGCAAAAGCGCACTAATCACAGTAATCCACTCTGCAGCACACACAGAGAAGTCAAATAAAGAACCGCTACAGCCAAGTGTGACATGAGGAATCATTTCTATTCCAACTCCAGAAAGAAGAGGGAGTAGGGGAGGAAAGCTCAGACAGGTAATAGAGACAGTAATTGGTTAAACTCTAACAATACACATAAAATGATCTAAAAACCAAACATTTCTGACAAATGAAAAGACTGAGCTCTAAACTTGGATTTCCTTTGCTGCTGTTGAACTGAGATGCCACCAAAAGATTTTTTTTTTTAAATTGATGTTTTTAAAAAACTCTGTGGTTTGGAGTTCTGTGACAGGCTGGGCCACCTGTTGGCTTATGTCTATTTGGAGACGAGTGAGTAAAATATTTATTTAAAGTTATTGCTTATTTTCAACTGCCTCATTTCAAAGATTAAATCTCAATCATTGCTTTCTTCAAACAAACGCTTTCAAGATGTTAGCGGCTAATGCTTAAAAAAAAAGTATTTTAAGCGTTTTTGACACCGATAAAAAAAAGTGAGCTGATTTAAAACAGCTGGAAATATACAAATGTGTGTTCCACTGTGGACCCTGACATTCAAACCTAGATCAATTCTTTAAGTTTCAACTCTTCAAAAACACTTTTTAAAATTACAGTTTATTACTGGAACACGGAGGCAACTGGACTATGCAGTGCTAACTACTGCCCTGCTCAAAGCAGACCTCAGGCTGTGGAGGCGGCCAGGGAGTTAGAGGCCTCTATAAAGTAGGAACAGAACTGGGAAAATGGGAGAACATCCCAGGGGACTACAGACTCTCAACGGAAGTGTTTTGGGGCCAGATTTCTTGCACGTTTCCACAGGGTTAACCACATAAAAAATGAGTTGGAAAGGTCTCTCTCATACCAAAAGGTCCCACTCCCCCTTACCAGTTTTCTTGCCAAAAATTCCCCCTGCCTCCCCTCCCTACATTATAGTAGGTGAAAGATCATCCTGAAAGAACACATCAAAAGACCTAAGACTGGGAAATATAGGAATAATGATAATACATTTAAATGATAAAAGCATACTGGCATAAAAAGCTAGTTTTACTCAAGGATGAAGCAAAAAACCTGACACCACAAGGAAAACACAGGAGCATTTAAAAAAAACAACACCCCCACCCCCCACTGAATTACACAAGGTGTTGCAGACTACTATGTTTTTAATTTTTGATACTTGGATTTCTCTTCACCAAGGAACATTATCAACAGCTTAATTCACATATATCCTTCACGCCAACATCTTTTCCCTTTGAAACTTCTCCTCAGTTGATGGCAAAGAATGCCCAAAGGTTAAAAATGTAACTACCTGATCTGATTTGTGAAGCACAGAGCTGAGCTTTTGTTTAGCACACTGCTTCAGGAGCTGCTCTTATCTTGCCAAGACGCTTGGAAGAAATGCTTTTATAAAAATCTTAGGGCTACTCTCACACACAGAATTCAATATGGAGGTGAGACATCACTACATAACTGAGAAGCAATCAGAAGTGATGGGGCAGAGGTGGGGACTGAGAAAGAAACACAGCAGATCTGATCTGTGCCATTACACAAACCACCCACGGTAATGAATAATTAACATTATACAGGCTGAAGTAGTACAGATTAAGATCAGCAAGTCAGGCCAGGAACAGTTACCACTGCAAGCATCTCATTGTATGCAACCATCCATAACAGACTTTTCCCCTTAGCTGACTGGTGTTCTAAAGAAGCATCCATTCCCAGCCAGAGAGCAGCATTAAGAAGGTATCAGGATGACAACATGATAAGATTTCTTGTATCGAGTGGCACAAACAAATTAATGGTTTAATTGCAATTGAGGACTATGAAAAATGGCTTGCAGGTTCTTAAGTTTATTTCTGAATTCAGAAAATGTTTGGCCCACAACATTTTAATAAATGCCGTAACTGTACAAAGTTGTAGCACTATGTACTGCCTTTGGGCAACTACCGTAAGAACCTAAAGGAATACCCAGCGCAACACGTATGTTAGCTCTTCATATTCTTTGAAGCACAAATAAATAGGCAGAGCTGGTGGTTAAATTTCACATTTAAAATAATGGTCACACACATACCCTGCTAGGGACTATTCACACAACTTTCTGAATCGACCTCAGACGACTAAATGAAATGTTGCAGCAATGGCTGTAGTTTCTGCTGACAGACCAATGTGCACGAATGATACTGAACAAGAAAGGTTCTTACCTCAGGTTGCCTTTTTTTAAAAAAAATAGAAACAATGAATCACCTCACTAATTTTATGCTTCCATATTGTAAGCACCATCTGGCCATTTGAAACTGGACTTTAAAAGATAAAAGTGTCCTATTTTCCTGAAAGCCTAGTTTACTACAAGCTTTTAGAGAATATAAATTTGTATATAATTGTATTTTTATGGAAATGCTAACATAAGAATAAATCTAATTTTCTGCATCAGCAGATAATTTTTAGTGAAGATGCTTTCAGGATGACCTCAACAAGTACGCGTTGCTTCTTTTATACAGAGAGATAATTCACTTTTAAATGGAGAACAGTATTTCCTACACTTCACCCCTAGCCATAAAGCACACTTTACATTTAGTTAAGCCATTTGTATTGGGGGGCAAGGGAGGGGACAGCTCAATACATTTTTACGTGCTTATTACTGCTTATTTTAAACAGACTATTAGACGTCATTTTATGGCAGTGAATAGGGCCCAGCTATCCCCCAGTTACAGAATAGATTTGTTTTAATCTGTGTGTGTCCAGTGCATTGGGAGGCAGCATGTCTGCTGGTTAAAGCAGAGGACTTGGACTAAGCACAGCAAATTTCTGCTCAACTTTTTCCACCAACTTGAGATGCGATGCTGGGCAAGCTCGGAGATCCTCAGATCCCCACTCTGCTTAATGGAGAGGATTCTTACTATTGTGACAGCACTGAGATCCTCAGATGAAAAACAGAAGCGTGAAGTATTAAATTAAACTCAACATTTTTGTATAGATGACCAACTGCAAGCCACAAGTAAACTCTGGGATGGGAGCAGACAAAAGCCAACCACCAAACTTCAAAATGCCTATCATTAAGAAGGAAATAGTCGTCAGCCTGCTTTCTGACTCAAATTCTCTGTGTATGCCGGAGTTAGTGTCATGAGCAAGACCTGTCATCCTATACCACCAATACTCTGCGTTGTGGCCTATGAAATATGGCCTCCCTGGTGTGTTTCCTTGACTCGGGTCACACAGATTGATGCATACCATTCTTCTAAAATGACAGCTCAGACTGGCGGCAACGGCATGGCTAACCATCTTCTAGTTACCACTTAGGGATGAGACCCAAGTTGCATTTGGATCACAAGTGGAAGAGAATGGTGTTTGCAGTCCAGGATTGTGAGCACATTTGATCATAGCGACAACTGTTCACCTCCATTCAGAAGCCTGTAACTGGAGGATTAGGCACTGCTGCAGTTTGGGGTTAAAGAGCATGTGAAGCTTTGTGGGAAAGGTTGCCTGGTGCCAGTATGTGTTACTTTCACAATAAGCAATGTATTTTAACTAGAACGATTCAGAAAGAAAAACGTGAAACATTTTGGAAGAACCGTCATATTAGATTTCATTGTGCAATGAAGAAGGCCTGATCCAAAGCCCATTGAAACAAATGGAAGTCTTTCCATTGATATCAGTGGGCTTTGCATCACATTCTAAGGAGAAAAGTATTCCTGATGCACTCAAGACAGACAAGAAAATGTTGGAACATTAATGTTGGAATTAAGCATTTTCTGTTTTGCTGTAGCCCAAGTTTAATACTACAAAACTATTTGTAATTCGCCACCCAAACACCATGTTAAATAGGACCCAAAAATAGTATTTAAAAACACATGCAATCTTTATGAACATTAGCTGAAGGCACCACAAAACCAGAGGCATCCAGCACTCATGTTAAGAAACAGATCAAATATCTGCAACCAACAAGTCCCTTTCCTTCCTTTTCGCATTTCTGAATGCTCAATCCTGACACATATTTCTAGCTCTCACTTGGTGCAATCTATCCAGCAGCCTGTGCAGCAGAGTAAGGTCTGCTCACTGAGCAAAATTTAAAATGGCAAGGTTTTTAAAAGAGCTACCAGCAAATCCTTATGGATATGTCTATACATTTTTCTAGCAGTCAGTATATTTTCTGTATGTCACTCTTTTTCTCTGTTATGAAAAATACTTAACATGTAAAGATGTAACTACTCATCAGCTCCTCCCCTAAAGTCACAATTCAGGTTTATGACAATTTCACAGCAACCAACTGTGAAACCAGAGAGATAGGATTTTGGGTACAGAACAAGCAAAAGGTGGAGAAATTTAGTTGTCAGACAAATGCCCATAGTTACCAAGAAAAAGAACACAAACATTCTCTGAACTTGCATAGACATCTACACTTTGAGACATTCCTTAATCTTTAAAGCAAGTGTACACACTAGATGTAAATGGGTGCACCAATAACTGTACAAGTCTCAATAATGTAAAGACGAACTACAAAGGATTGCTTTAAACTGACATTGTGCCTTTTGTTTTTCATTATGATATATAAAGGAATACATTTTATTTCAGGATTTTAAAAAAAAATAAGGTAGTATTATTGGGAAGGTCTGCTCTCTCTGTATATCAGGGATATTGTGTCTGGTCTTCCCAGAATTTGCTGGAGTATTCTAGCAGAATCTCTGGATGTGTGCTGAAAGTTCTCACACCATAACTGAAGGTATAGATTAGATAGTCTTCCATAAAGATTCAGCATCTCTTTCTCCGAAGTTTCCATTAGTATTGGAGTTATAGGTATTAGCAAAATGCAAGTATTTCTAAACAGCCTGACACTCAACTGCTCAGCTTTTAAAAGCCGTTACTACCTGTGACTATTGAGACCTACAACTAATCTATGCACACAACTGTTTGATGTTATTGAGACCAATTCCCCCTCTCATTTGTCTTTGTATTAACCAGTACAATGGGGACTCTGATCCCCAACTTGAGGCCCTTGGGTGTTATCACAACAGAAACAAAGTTACCTTTAAAGAATACTTTTCTAAAAATATAGTGAATCCAAAATACCTCTGAAAGTTCAATATATTCTTGTTGAAGCAAAAATTACTTCACAGAATCATAATTAATATGCAAGGAAATACACAATTTTTACAGAGAAAATAACTAGTCAATTTCAAACACATGTTAATGGATATAACTTAGAACTTATTTTGACCGCAAAGAATAAAAAACTAGGCTAAAGAAAAACTAAAACTTCAACTATTCCTGCTACTACTGTTATATTAATTGAGTCTGCAAGCAAAGAAGTCTTGGTACTCTGTGCTATGAATTATAAATGAGGAGTCACTTTATACCTTGGGCTGAGAATGCCAGAATTTAATGCAGTGTTATTGTAACCGTGTTGGTCCCTGGAACTAGAGAGACAAGGTGGGTGAGGTAATATCTTTTATTCTTTAAGAGCTCTGTGTAAGCTTGAAAGCTTCTTTCACCAACAGGAGTTGGTCCAATAAGAGACATTACTTCACCCACCTTGTCTTTAATATCCTGGGATGAGCATGGCTACAACACTGCAAACAACTAATATGCAAAGACACCTTGCACTGGAATTCCCTAAAGGTAAGCAGCTCATGGTTCCAGGCTGCTGTCAGGTCTCCCTGCACACAAAAGACCTATTTATGAAGAGATCATGGCAAAGGAGGATGTAAACTGTTTCACAGCCTCTAACCATCAACTCCTCCGACTTTATCTACAGCAGTAACCAAATCCAAAGCAAGCTTGGTGGATGAGAAGGGCTCCAGCAGGAATCCTATACATATTTATAACAGCTTGTTTTGCAGATGGCTCATTTGTTCAAGCCTCTTCATCTCATTACCTACAGATTAACATACAGGAACTAACAGACATGTTTACTGTCTAAATCTTTTCTTGACTAGGTAACCCCAGGCCAGATTGGTGCACACCCCAGAAGGGAAAACAGGCAACAATCAGAAGCAGCTAAGCGTGAGCCTCCAATAAGTCTAGCTATCTGCTCTTCAAATGAGTTGAGAAACTGCAGGACTAAACATATTTCTAGATCAACCTTCACAGAGCAATTTATTGACTAGAGATCAATCAAACGGAAGGATAGCATCTCAACTAGGGAACAGTAGCAGAAGAAAGCAGGTAAGAAGATCTTTTCTGAACTGGTGGACACTAGCACAGATGGATGGGATTGAAGTAGCAATAACTAAACATTAACTAAACATTACCCAAAGGAAGGGAAAGCAAACAACAGAACAGAGTAAGCAGGAATAGATGTTTCCTAGAAAAAGGATCCACACAAAGAAAAGGAAAGCTCAAAACCAACTCCGCAAGCTATGGACAATGGTCTTCTGGGTTAGCAAGGCACCTGGGACAGGGCCCCAAAAGAGAACATTTTGCTGCAGAATGTGTGTAGGGAAGGGCAGGTGCCTTCCTTATACAGCTCCACTTGTGAAGGTGTGTGCAGCCATGACTCAGCCAAACAAGGGAGATTTGTATTCCAACTGTATTGATCCTAGCAAGCTAAAAAGCACAGGATATTTTGCTGACTAGCCATGGAAATATGTCCAGCAATAAGTGGACATCTGTGAGGAAGTCCTTTTGCATGTAGCTACAAGCATAGAATAGAAAGTTATCTATCCCCCAGGGTTTTTTGGTACTTGGCAAAAAATTTTCTGAACAATTTAAAGACCTGCCCTACCTGGTCTCCCTGGGGAATGACATTAGGGAAGAACAAAAGCCAATAGTTCTAGTTTACAGTGACAATGGTCAGTCTGTGCAGCATGGCTTCTCAGGTGACCCATATTTGAATACTGGAGTGAAATCCTGGCTCTCCTGAAGTCAGCATCAAAATGCACATCAATTTCAACAGGGCTAGGATTTCACCCCAGTCTCTTGCTCTGAAGGTCAGCAGAGGCTGGGAGTGAGGGAATGTACCTTGTATAGCTAAATGGTAAGACCTCCAGGAGCAGCAGATAGGCTCAGAAAGGAGTCCTCAACTTGGATGGACATATACTGTATCCAAGCAAAGGCCTTGAAGACCGGTGGAAAATAATTGAGGATCTGTAATGCATTTCTCAGAAATCCTATGCTCTGGGAGCAGGCAAGAGATCTTTTACAAAAACAGACTACTGGTGAAAGAATTAGAGACAGGATTCTGGGAAGAAACACTGGCACTCAGAAGAGAGTGACCCAAGTGAATCAATACTGGGGATTTAGTATGGATCACCAAGATAGAAGTAATGAGAAAAAATAAGCAGACTTCAAGTGGTTACTGCAGCTTGTACATTTCAGAAGTCTGGTAGGTAGTGTCACAGCTTTGGCAAATGGAGTTCTGATCTGGCACACAACTCACAATCCCATGAGAGAACAAGCAGTGCACAAAAACACTGACCCAGCTTTTGAACAGGCTGACCCAAATTTGTTAGCATTTAAAAATTGAGAATATGGATGGACTTTTTAGGGGACTACTGTTGCTCTGAATTAAAACAAAGAATCTTTTAAGCTCCAGTTTACAAAGGCAATTTCAAACACTAACGAAGCATTAGGATGGGGAAAAAAGGTGTCAGGATAACTAATTAAGGTGTAAACTTCGTCAGAATGATGGATTTAGTTGAAAACTGCAAACTAACCTTTGGTTCCATTCTCAGGCAAGCAGGCCCAAGCCAATTATGGGCAAGGATTTTTCCCATGTCCTGGAAAGGATTTTTAAACACGTCATGTAAACCCCTCACCTCCTATTAGACTGTCTACTCATCATTCTGTCTCCCAGACTAAAGACTAGCTCCTGACAGCGCGAGTCCAAGGCCTGACAGGATGTAACTGGGGAAAAGCTTGATATGGAGGAATTAGGCCATGTCTACATGACAGACTTCGGATAGCACACCTACTTTGGTCAGGATGTGAGCAGGAGTGAGCCGTAACCCACATGATGTGCTGGCAAAGTCCAATACAGACACAGCTATACCTGAAAAACTACTTTTATGGGTAGAACTTTTTTCAGTTGTGGGGGCAGGGGGATAGAGGAGAGAGAGAGAAAAAATAAGCTCCATCAGTAAAAGCATTACCAGGGCCAGGTGTACACTACAAAATTGTACTGGCATATCTGTCAAGCATGTGAAAAAATAAAGTCTCACCCTCTTAAGCAACATAGCTATCCCTGCAAAAAAAAAACAAAAAAACACCAAGGTAGAAGCAGCTTATACTGGCAAGAGTTCATTTGTATAGTATAAGCTGTATACTATACAAATGAGTATAGGTGGCTTAAGTATACAGGCCAAAGACCTCCTTTTGCTAGAATAAGCGGTATCTCCACAAGGGGGGTTTGCCATCAGAGCTATACTGGCAAAGCTTTCATAGTGTAGGCTAGCCCAAGGAGCTCTGTGGTATACTATACCAGTAAAGTTCCCCCTAGTGTGGACAGGGCCTTCAACTGGAGCCTTCAGATGGAGGAGAGATGCTAGTACCAAGGAATTCCATAGAAGTGCCTAACCAAGCTCACCTTACGCAGCAAATAGCTCGGCTGATTCCAGATCAGGCTACCTGCATGAGTAGTATCAACAGGATGTGCCTGAGGATCAGTAAGTCACAACAGACTAACCCAAAGTGCAGAATGGTGAAGAAAAGAACTATTCAGGTAAGAAATTAATCTATTTATGATAAAGGTTCAGGGCTAAAGGTTCAAGGTTATTGTCCGTTCACTAAAGACAAATCATAATGCATCCATAACAAACTCTCTTGTAAAGCAATATTAGATGGCAAGAAAAATGTTCCAGGAAAAGGCTTTGTTACCATGTTAGACCTAGACTATTTACTGCCATGACTTTTTTCCAGAAGGGGTTTTAAACGCATGATATCAACAGCTAGATGTTGAGGTGCTTTTTACTGTTGGATAGAACAAAAAGGCTGCTTGGTCCCTTTTCAGCAGTTCGGGGGGGGGGGGGGGGGGGGGAAGGGGGAAGTAAGATGAACCCAGGTCCTCAGCACTAAAACAAAAAAACAAAAAAACCAAAAAAACCCGAAGCTGTCCGTTATCAACCTTCACTATGCTACATGCAAACTATGAAACACATGTAGGCAGGGCAGCACACTCTTTTTATTAGTTTACAAAAACCTGATAATTAGTCATAGAAAAAGACAAATAGAAGAATAAAACTTACAAATTGATTTGGTAAACAGACAGGACCAAACACAGTTCAGGTCTACAGAAAAATCTTCCAATGCTACTCAAAGACAATTTTGTTCTACCTTCCTTACAAAATTTCGGTTTCAGGTAAATGCAGCAAAATAGGTCCTGCAATTTGCTGGCCAAAACCCTTAGTTTGCAGCTCTGGCATGCCTTCAACACACAGAACCTGGTTATCATTTTGTAAATTCAGTGTGCCTTGATATATGCTAAGAAGGGCAAGTTGGTTTTTTCCTCCCTCAAGCTACTGTACTCGCTAGTTCGAAGTGCTAATGTAATTCTGACAACTTCACCTTACAAGCTGTTCCCAGTCATATTTGCCATTAAAGATACAGGATTCCTCTTTATTCAATCTGAAGAATTCTCACTTGTGAGGAAGATGTAGAGATATAGAATTGAGGGGGAAGGTTTCACTGGTGGATAAAAGCAGTGTTAGAACTCGCACTACTCTCCTTCACAGATTGTAGCTATAGTGAACAGTCTGCAGTTAAGAAAGTAAGGTATACTGTACAAGAAAAGGGAAATTGGAGAGATTTATTAAGCTTATTAAACCCTACATGAAAATGAATCAGCTAAAGGAGCTATATCTATTTTTTATTTAGCAAATATCCTTTTCACATTCTAGAGAGCTGCTTTGCAAGAGATTCTCTCTTCATCCAAACATGTGCCATTTCTACACTGAGCTGCTGAAGCAGGTCTGTGCATAGTTACGCTGAGGAAGCCATCATCATAATGTTTACGTAGCTACATAACTGGTCATTGACCTTCTGTAGGTCATTCCTTGGCAAGCATAGTCTAAATTAGGCAGCAACAGGGGGGGGGGGGAGGGGGGGGGGAGAAGATGAGGGGGCTGGATTTCACAGCATTCCAGTGTGGCATACTGGAGATTCCAGGACAGCTTTCAGATAAAATACCTCCATTAAAAAAAACCTAATATGAAAATGAATACAGTCAGTACGTAGTTCCTTGTGCTACTGATCACAATAATTAATTGTATACAGGCCTTACATTTTTAATTGGATGCAGACCCGTCTGCTGAAAACACACAATGGCACTATAGAAAACCGGTAAGATGGAGGCTTTGGGAGCTGGGGAGAAGACAGCTGTGGCTTTGGATGCCTGGGAAAGGGTGGGAGGCAGTGTGCGATCGTGGGGTAAAGCACATTAACTGAATGTTTCTCCTAAAACACTCAGCAATGAAATGGTCAACAACGTTAATCCTTAAATCATCACTGGTGATTTCCCAGTCAGCACCCCACTGATATGAACACGGCAGTTCACACCTCCCTTATAGCTATCATTACTATAGACAATATGCCATTCCTTGGCATGTAGTGAGTGTTTTTAAAGGTTTTCTTCAATGATAGAGGCTAGATTTTTTTTTTTTAAATGAAAACTTAGGCTCTAGAGCACCCAACTCCCCAGCCACCGAAAAGCAAAGCACACAGGATCCCAGCTATAAATCACCTATTTTCCAAGAGCCATATGCCACAAGCATCCAAATACAGGCTCATTCTTGCTTGCTCAATCACAGCCAGAAGGCTCAGAGTTTGTGGAAGAAGAAGAAATTCATCATAGCAACTTGAGTAGGAGATCGGATTTCAGTAATTCCTTCATTTGGCTTTTTGATCCCAATTCCCCACCATCTCATTTCAGAAGCTAGGATTTTCTCCTAATGTTCTAAATGGAAATATTAGTACTGTTGCCCCTTCTTAGAATCATAGACTATCAGGGTTGGAAGGGACCTTAGGAGGTCATCTAGTCCAACCCCCTGCTCAAAGCAGGACCAATCCCCAATTTTTTTTCCCCCAGATCCCTAAATGGCCCCCTCAAGGATTGAACTCACAACCCTGGGTTTAGCAGGCCAATGCTCAAACCAAGCAAGGCAGGTGAGAGGTAGCAGAGTCCACCCGTTTCCCTGACTGGGAATCGAACCCAGGCCGTGGCGGTGAGAACACCAAATCCTGACCACTAGACCATCAGGGTTTCTTCCAATACTAGTGTCCCATTCTGAACCCAATGTGTCTCATCCTCTTCCAAGAGGCAACAGATGTCTGGGGCTATGGAGGTCAGCTTTCCAATGGAGGAAAAACCAGTGACAGGGAGTCTGGGTACACTGTAAATAAAGTACGCATACTCTTACAAGTACACAGTAGTCCGGGAACGGAGGCGGTCACAACAGTGTGCAGGCAAACCCTTCTTCCAGAAATCTCTGCCCACATACCAAAGCCTGGTCTCTCAACTCTGCACCAAGGATTAATTCTAGTGAGACTGAGGCAGGAGCAAGCTCCCTTGCTCACCATATCTTCTCTCAAAGGATCCTTGCATAATCAAACGAATTATTACACAAGCATTTCTACCAAAAGTAAAAACTTGTTTGTATGCCAAGAAATAGCTCTTAGAAGACGTGTAGCATTATGTCATGTCAGATGTCACCAAGAGGCACAACTTTGTACCACTATAGTCTGAACACTTTGCAAACAGATATGAAACCTTCTCCCATCACGTCTGTAAGGATTGCAGTGCCCACTTGATCTAAAAATCACCTCCTGCCTCACCCCAAAAGGTTTTTTTGGCTGTATCCAGGCTAGCAAGTTTATGGGAAAAAATCCCACCAGTGCTGCCACAAATTCACCTCGAAGAGCGGGAGCCAGAGTGTAGCTACGGTGATGGCAACTTCCAGCATTTTACAATCACTTCAGTTGCCCCGGCTTAGGGTGGACATGTATTACACTCCCAGGCAATCGGCTAACCACGGTCAATGGACTATTTTAGCACTACAGTTCTTTTTCCTAACATTGTGTGGATCAGTCTTGAATGGACTAAATTCAATGATTACATAAATCTTCTTCAAAAATTATTAAATTCTAGCTGTCTCTCTGTATAGAAAGCAGAGAACCATTAGCAAGCATGAAGCACAAACTACATTTTCCAAACAGGCTACATCAGTTGGTAATACATTAGAGTATTCAGTTTAAAAAGTAATGTGTTTAAACAACAGTCAAAAATAAGATGCCCGCCGAGATTTTAAACTTCTCAGAACTGACCTTCTGTTTACTAAGTATGAAGAAAAACTGTATTTTAACTTAAGACCGGGGATTTCTGCTGAGTAGTGATAAGCTACCTATTTACTTTGAAGCTTCTATACCAGGCTAAACTATTTATTCAACGGGGGAAAAAAACCTGAATAGTGACTGCCAATCTTAGATATGTTAAATATGATGTAAAGAAAAACAAAAACCACATTCCAATAACAATTTAGCAACACGGAAACAATAAATATTGCTATAGGAAACATAAGAGTGAAGAAAAAAGTTAGAAGCAGAAAGTGCATATTTAAGCTGTCATGCTCAATACTATAGAAACAGTTCAGTTTGTCTCAATTGTGGTCATTTTCCTTCATAGAAAAATAATTAAATAAAAACTGCATTGTACTTCTGTACCACTGATGTTTACTTAAGCCTTGAAAGCCAGATTTTTTCCAGCATTTATAAAGCCTCGCTGACAGAAATTCTACAATGCTCTCAAACACGAAGTCTGCCCTTCGAAAGCTAATTAAAGATAATTTGTTACTAGAATTGGCTTCATGAACGTTTGCCAAATTCTGCTTCACAACATATTTATTCCCCCAGCAGAAGATGATGCAACAAAACTAGAACTGCAATTCTGAAATAGGCAGAACTGAGAAGTAGATGAGAATATGGTTGCATTTATTTTAATAAATATACACATTGGCAGAGGCATTAAAATATCTTAGTAGTAAGTAGGTTTTAGTTGACTGTTAATCTGTGAAAACTGGTTTGAGTATAAGCACCTAATTTAATGCATTAATTATAATTAATCTGCATTTAATCTATATGCAGTTAGCATTTTAATGTTTTGACTAAATAAAATCAGAAGAGAATTTGAACAATACATATGGTTTCCTTTTGTGCTGAGAAATTATAATACTGTACAAATACAAATGAATAGACCTAACATAATTGAATCTAGATCACTACTCTACATTGGCTGACTCCAAGATAGATTTACTATTTAATTATGGCAGTTAGCAATATTCCATCTGGATATCATGTGAAAGGAAGATTTAAATTGGAAAGTAAAATGACAAAGTGTCCAGTAATATACCCTACAATTCTCTAATGTGACTACAGGCTAATGTAATTTCCTTTATTGTTCAACAAATTCCATCTACTGCTTAGATTTAGAACAGAAGTCTATTTACATTACATTGCTGTGACGAGGTAAGAGTTGTTTTAAAAAGCATAGTATAATTTTATATCAGTGTATTTGTAATCATTTCCCTAATTAAAACAGAGCAGATTCCTTATTTAGTTTCAATGCCAGCCACACACAGTATATTCATATTTTTACAAGATTTTGAGCACCATTCCTTTGGTGTAAAATTGCACAACTGATACCATTTTCATGTACACTTACTTAGCTTCTGGCTAGACACAGATTTGGTGAGAACTGAAGGTTAGATCACCTCAGAAAAAAAGCATATTCACTCATTCCCTTGTGACCCTGTCCCCCTTCAGAGCCAAGCTCCCTCCTGTTTTTCAGTTCTGACAAAAAAGCACATGTGTGCACATAAGCACAGACAGCTAACACAGGATGGGCTATCAAAAAGGCAATATATGCAAACTACCTTCCAAGCCAAATTGCAACATTTTTGCACTATGCATATCCATATATACTAAAAATAAACAGCAGCTCACAGTACAGATATATGTCTATCCTTAGTCCGTAAAGATAATCAGGAATGGTTTATCAATAATAAAGTTGATTCTGCCTTGATGCAGGGGAATGGACAAAGAAACAATTTTGTCAAATGGGGTTTTCATTTTGTTTGGGTTTTTTTGATTTTTCCTTTCACATCAGATTATTCAAATCACTGAAGTTACATGGTAGATAACCTGTCTTTATAATTGCAAGAAAGCATTAGTTTTACATTACAGAATTTCATAAAACCTATCCAGAGGTAATATATCACAAGTAATTCTGTATATTATTTTAAACTCTTTTGTAACAGAATTTTAGACATCTAAACTATAGTCTTTGCCAGGCTGTTTTTATCTTTCTACACTTGACAAGTGATAATATTACTGGGTTTCTCATGCAGCAGGAGCCAACTTATCTGTGCCGCAGTACTGTCTGTCAAACAATAAAGAGCTAACCCAGCAAACATAAGACCTTTTTAAGTGTTAGTTGTAGGGGCGTTTGTCTCCCTCCCTCCTTTCTCAACCCCACGCATGCTGTACCGACTCTTGAAAGCATTTCCCACCAGATTATATTCATGTTAAAAAAAACTGCTCTAGGTCAAAGTTCAGCCGTGTCCTCCTAAAGCTACATTGCCACTGAAACATTTTAGGTTAGATGACAGAGCCTGAGACAGGTACAGGAGTTACACGGCCAACAGCCAAAATTCAGCTTATGTGCACAATTACCCAACTTTGGGGTGCATTTGTGCTAAATGGATGTACAAATCAGACATCCAGTTACATGCCTATTTTTAAAAGCCAGGCCTTCAGTTATCAAAGTACGAATGCAGAAGATGTCTGTTGTATGCAGTGATGTAGCTGTGATGGTCCCAGGATATTAGACAAACAAGGCGGGCGAGGTAATATCTTTTATTGGACCAACTTCTGTTGGTGACACACAAGCTTTTGAGCTACAAAGAGCTCTTTTTCATGTCTAGGAAGCTCACCCACCTTGTTATTAACTACTCATGCTAAACAATCAGTTCCAACCTGTATATAGCAGCAACACTGTTAGTTTCCCAGAACTGAAAAAGACCTCTGCAAAAGCTCGAAAGCTTGTCTCTCTCACCAACAGTATTTGGTCCAATAAAAGATACTGCCTCACCCACCTTGTCTCTACGATGCCTTTGTCATTTTACTGAATTAGAATTTCACAAAGCTTTGTTACAATTCATTTATTTTTTTTCAAATTTTGTACCATATTTTTGCGCCATACTGGGAAAAACAGAGTTAGTGGAAATTGCTGTTGTGATTATGAGCTCATTTAGCATACAGTAATAAATCTACTTGCTCTCCAGATGGATTAGGCTATTCAAACACTTGTTAACGGCACAAACTCCAAAATCTAGCAACTTCTTACAAAAGTATTACTATGCTTTTTAAGCCACTAGGTATTAATTACATTGTTACTACACAAATAGATGAAGCAGAAGCCTAAGCAAAGATGAAACAGTTTCATCACCCTCTCATTTTTATGCATTAAAACTGTAATACACTAAATGCCACAAGTCTCAAGATAGCAATGTCTAATCACTGTAACTAGCCTCTCCGGGAAACAAAATCTTCCACCAGATCTTGTAATATACTATTTCAGGAGTCAGGGTCCTTTCGTTAGACAGGTAAAATTGCAAACATTCCCATTCTTGTTTTTAAGAAGTGTCTTAATTTCTCTTGGTGTTGGTTGGCACATCATCTTTGTCAGTGTACAGTAGTTACCTACTCTGGACTGCACTGGCTACTACAGCGCTCTACTACACTCACCTGTTTGTGCATTCAGCTCAGAAGCTGCTTTTTTAAATAGCTCAACCAGATACTTCTACCTTCTTAGCAGCACCCCTCTGGACACTTATCCTAGCCCCATGAGGAAATGCCAGTCCATGGGGACCCAGAAGCCAGTTCTCAAAACACAAACTGATCAGATGTATAGTGCCAAAACTTCCAGATGCAAACTTGGAAAAAGCAGGTTTTACAGTACTATGTTCAGCCATCCCTACAATATGTTACGGAAATCAAATGGTACGTTCAGACATTTTCTCTTTGCTAGCAACTGAATTACTGACTTTGGTTTTCAGGATCTAGGAAGGAATTAAAATTATTTTCTAGTTTACTACTTCATCAATTACTTGTTAATTTAAAACTCTCTTTGTAGCAGAACTGGTGCAGTGCCATTGAACAAGAAGGCAGTGTTTGGTGTGGGGGTCCATGCAGAGTATGGAACCCAACACGGCACAGAGACCCGCTTCGCATGAGCCTCTTGCAGGCCAGCACAGAGAAGAGGGAAGTATGGGTGGCCAAGGGATCCATCACACTGTGGATCATCCTGTCCTGTTCCAGGAGAATGAGAACAGCCCTGAGTCTACAGGAGGCATGACAATGGAGTAACCTCTCCAGAGCAAATTCTTCTAACATATACCATTCCCTAGCACCCAGCTCACTTACTCAAAGGAGAGGAGTGGGTTTGCCGCTTTCTGCATTCAACAGTATAGCCTATTAGATTTTTATGGCAAGTTCAAGATTTATATTTTCCATTCCAACAAAAGTTAAGACAGGAGCCCTATATATACACCGTTTCCTCTGTGCTACTGGCTACTGTTTCGTAAGAACATATGGCTTCCTAGCTTCCCCAGAGTGAGACAAGCATAGATGGGAACAAATTAAAACAAAAAATTTTTAATTTAAAAATCAGATTTATTTTAAGTTAAATGTTAAATTTGTTGTTGTGACCCAGGGATCACCCACTGAAATCAATAGGCGGCAGGTTTCAAACAAAGTACTTCGTACAACACACAGCCAACCTGTGGGAACTCAATGCCAGGGGATGCCATGAAAGCCAAAATTATAACTGGGATCGGAAGGAATTAGATAAGTTCCAGGAGGATAGGTCCATCAATGGCTATTAGCCAAGATGGTCCTGGACGCAACCCCAAGTTCTGGGGGTCCCTGAACCTCTGTTGGCCAGAAGCAGGGACTAGATGACTGGGGATGGATCATTGAGTTAGTTTGCCTGTTCTATTCATTCCCTTTGAAGCATCTAGCACCAGCCACTGTCAGAGACAGGATACTGGGCTAGATGGACCATTAGGTCTGATCCAGTATGGCCGTTCTTATTTTTCTTTCTAAAAATAAATCTGTTTAAAATGAAATCTGAACATAAACACAAAATGTTTTGAGGCTTAGTTTTTTAAAACATTCAAATAAAAGATATAACGAACCCTCAAACTGGACCTCTATCAATTTTTTTTTTTTTGAGTTAAAGGCTGCTTTTTTGTAGAAAGAATCAGAGGAGAAAGAATCAGAGGAAAAACATCTAACTTTGGAGGTCAAGCTTTATAAATATGGGACAATAGGTCATAGAATCATAGAATCTCAGGGTTGGAAGGGACTTCAGGAGGTCATCTAGTCCAACCCCCTGCTCAAAGCAGGACCAACCCCAACTAAATCATCCCAGCCAGGGCTTTGTCAAGCCTGACCTTAAAAACCTCTAAGGAAGGAGATTCCACCACCTCCCTAGGTAACCCATTCCAGTGCTTCACCACCCTACTAGTGAAAAAGTTTTTCCTAATATCCAACCTAAACCTCCCCCTCTGCAACTTGAAACCATTACTCCTTGTTCTGTCATCTTCTACCACTGAGAACAGTCTAGATCCATCCTCTTTGGAACCCCCTTTCAGGTAGTTGAAAGCAGCTATCAAATCCCCCCTCATTCTTCTCTTCTGCAGGTCATGTGCTGTGTTAAGGACTTGATCCTTAACCAAGAGATTGTACTACTCGGCACAAGAGACTGGCAGAGTCATCACAGGCACTGGGACTCAGCCTCTGACTTCAGGAGACACCATCACATCTCTCATTTGAGGATCATCCACTGAGCTTCTCATACTCTTATTTTATAGCTTCTCCCTACCTGAGCTCTGACTGGGACAGTTCTCAAGTTATGAATATTTATGACTCCATCCACCATGGAGACTTATCTCCGGCTCATGGAAAAAACACTCATCTGCCCAGTAACTACCAGCCCTCGCTTCTGCATGGTTCTGGTCACCAAATAAATGACCTTGCTCCATCTCCTGGCATGTCTACACAGACACAAATAAAACAAAAATCCATTAGTTTCCCAACTGCCTCCCACGGTCTCTAAACAAATAAAATCATGCAGTGCCAAAGGCACGTGGGGTTACATGAGCAGAAATCTTGGACTGTTAGTTCTTGTTTTTCTGAGAGTAGGGGTGGGATGGGGGTTGCATAACCAGGGAGAAGGAGCAGAGTATTTAACTAAAAAGGAGAAACACTGGTGTCAAAGCAAGACACTACTGGCAGAAACCACAACACTCTTCAGAGTGCAGCCTTTAGGGTTGATTTCAACAGTAGGGAACTGGAGGGAAAAACTCTCAGTTGCAGGTCATAAAAAAGGAAGAGTTTTAAGGACAGCCTTAGTAACTGAGGAGACTCATTTTCAAGAGACTTATGCAAGTAGGAACTTAAACTCCAGTCACTTTCACTAAGGCATATTTGAAAATTTTTCCAGGCTGACCTGAAATCAGTTTAATTCACTGACTACAGTTAATCCCTTTGTTCCTTTAATAAATCATTTATTTGTAAATGTGAAACATGTTTTGATAATTCTCTCTCTAAAACATTTAAGGTTTTGTTTAATAAAAATAAATTGTATATGCTGCTTTGTCCAAATTCCAGCTACCATCCTAACATAGCTTGACACAAATTATGAGCAAAAAGTTTAGCTAGTAAATAAGCACTACATCATTCACCACTTGCTAACATACTAAACATGGACAATTAATAAGAACTTGAAAATATTAAGCTATATAATTGCTTAAATAAACATATATAGTTATAACACACCCTCTTAGGTAGCAAAGAGATCACTAAATTTGGTGTAAAGGCTCTATCTAGTTGTAAATCAACATGCTTTAATGGTGATACCAACCAATGAGAAGGCATTTTACTAAAAAAAAAAAAAAAAAAAAAAAAAGGAAGTACAAATGGAAAAGATTAAAATAGTTTATTTAAAATTGCCTTGATTTAAATCAATCCGCCCTGAGCAAAACAAATTGCACCATCTCCTTTGGTAGCTAAGAAAAGAAAAGATACACAACTATATAAGACTACTGGAAGTTTCAGAGATGCAAGAAAGGAGAAATAGCTTATTTGTAGATCTATAGGTAGCAGCCACTCTGCATTCTTCAAAACAACACGGGGAGCTGACTGGAAACAATGAGCAGTTTCACAATCTTCTCTCGTCATGTAAGGAAGTTACTAAAGATAGATAAGCACCTGATCCATGGACTCATAAGGAAGTGCAGGAGAGTTAGGAGTCTTGCCTTAGGTCAAATCCAGCAAGCATATCCTCCTCCAGTGACACGTACCCTGGCCCAAGCCCTGTATTTATTCATTCTTGCTCCTTTCAGCTGAAAATCCATGGAAATCAGATGAACTGGCACATGCATTCTTTACACTAAGATAATACAACAGCTGCGTATAGGTGGTCAAATTGGTTGTCAATTCACACCCCAAGTAATTCTACAGGAAATTAACAGCAGCACCTGAAGAAAAGCACTGAATAAGCTTGAAAGCTTGTCTCTTAACATCAGCAGAAGTTGGTTCAATAGCAGGTATTACCTCACCCTTCTTGTCTCGCTAATATCCTGGAACAAACATGATTACAACCACATTGAAAACAGCAAAGTCTTTCAAGGCTAGTTACTAGGAGACTTCTGAAAATGAATCATTAGATACGAAGGTCAAGTGTCTAAATAACCACCTTCAGCCATTCCAAAGGATTTTAATTGTCCACTGCAGATTACTGCTGATTTCTTTCTGAAATTAAATTTCAGAAAGAATCAGATCACATGCTGCTATAAATGGTTAGTTACTTTAGGAAGCAAAAAGCTTTTGTGTCAGTGAAAATGGCTTGCAATACTTGTTAGTATGAGTGGTCTCACCTTTTATCCTTGCAAATGTTGGGTCTTCATTGTGTATATGCTGTGCCCTATGATTCTGCCACTTATTATACCTATGCAGTCTTTGCACAGGTCACATTTAATCATGCACGCTGACAATGGTCACAGATTATTATGTCAAGCCCTATTTACGAACTCCCTTTAACAGCGTGGGTAGAGGCTAGAGAAATTTGAACTTGGCATAACTCCCCATCTTCCCACTCATGGAGGAAGGATGGAGTCATTCCTGAATTAATTCCTGTACGCATACTATGGTAGGAGTGCTAGCAACTGACAGTTCAGCAGGGCACTATGGGATCCATTCTACCTCCATTTCTGCTTGCCCATACTGTCCCCTAATTTTAGCTGTTTGAGCTCAATTTTTCAAGAGTCATCTACTTCACAGATTTATTTATTTTTAAGTTTGTGCAATCATCCATTTGGGAGCATTATGATACAGTAATAACCAAGTCACCTGCCATTTCTCACGCAATACAATTTATTCTACAACCAGAGAGACGTAGGCTGTGCTGGTGGCTGAAAAACAAGTGTATCGTATGTGGCTGCTGCTTAATTAAAATACACACACCTTAGAGAGAAGATACTGGTTAAGCCGAAGTCAAAGATACACTGGACCATTAGGACAAGGAAAATAGTGCAGGTATATACAAATGGAAAAATATTGTAAGATATTATGCTATCAGATTATGGGCAAGATTGTACATATTCTATTATATTGGAGAAACAGTGTGTGGTCATTTAGTTAACCAACATAAAGCATTCAACTTTGTCTCAGCAACCTCCATGTTCTCTTAGCAAAATTATTGATAGAATGGAAACTCTTTACCTTAGCCTGAACTTTTTGCTGGAGATCAAAAGTTTTGCAATGTGGGTACCCTCCAAGCACTGATCCAACAAGTCCTGCTGCCACTTCACAAGCATCAGGGGGCTAAATTCATCTGATTCAAGAAGTGTGTCCAATAAACCAGGGATAAATTTAAATTTTGATTGGAGAAGGCATAAATGGGACAATGCTGGTATAAAATGGAAATTGCTTTCACCAATTCCCATTAGACATAAGGGCCTCACACTGTAAAAATATGAGCGACATGATACTTTTGAAACACAGACGGAGTTTTTATACACATGCTTCAATATATTGTCAGTTTAGTATATTTGTTGGAGGTAATCCCCCTCGGTTTTACATTCATCATTTCTGGATTATTAATTTACCTTGCTATTTCTTGCAGTAAATCCAGGATACAGAGATAAAAATCTCTTTTTTGTGATATTGTGTATCAATCAATATTCATGGTGGGAAGGGACCGTTTCCATTTTCCTTATTCTGTATCCATCTATCTCTGGGCTCGGGCTTCTCATTTGCCCAAGATAATAAAGAGCGCCCACCTGAGTGCTAAGATATGTGTTGATGAATACAGATCTTGTAGTATACACAGAGTGCAACATTGCACATGGCTGTGTTACACTTCCACTGAAAGTTACCTTATTTGCAGCCTAAGTCATTTGAGACCATATACTTGTATACTTTGAAAATATAGTTTTCCTTATTTTATGTATTGTGTATGAGAATAAAACAAGTCAAAGAAATAAGACTGCCTATTGGAAAGTTTGTCTTAAGTCAACTTAAAATATCTAAAATAACTGCAGACGTGACAAAGGGTCCTGTGGCACCTTACAGACCAACGGAGGTACTGGAGCATACGCTTTCGTGGGTGAATACCCACTTCGTCGGATGCAAGGACTCTTTGTCGCTTCTACAGATCCAGACTAACACAGCTACCCCTGACACTAAAATAACTGGTTGGCTATGCCTTTTTTCATTGCTTAGCAAATTCTGGAGTTCTGTACAGATAGTGCTGCAAGAGCAAAGGCTGACACTTAATCATCAGCAGAATTATTAAACATTTGAGTGAATTTTTGCTGCTTCCAATTACATATCTTCAAAGAGAATGGTCCGCAGAACACTGAAGAATGTAAAATAGGAAAAGTTTTCAAAAACTATTTTCCACTGAAGGTTTTGCTGCTTTGATTGCTGCCACTTACCCTGACGCATGTATTTTTCCCCATAGCTCTCAATTATGAGAAATCAACAACTGTAAATATTGCCTCTCTTCTCAGAGTACATAATACAAGCTATTGGCAGTGACTGTGAACCTTATCACTGATAAATGTGAATTAAGCATGAACCTATGATTTCCCAGATGGACTGTTTTCAAAAGCAAACAGTAAGGTTACAAAACCAAATTAACTTGAGCTCAGCAGCAGACTTCATTCACCTCCCACTTATGACCTCATGGCATGCTCAGCAAAGGGTAAAGATTCCTTTCTGTTGGTTTTAAAATTCACACTGAACACATGCAACTGCAATATGCCAGCGTGCTACAGGAACACCACAAGTATTTTACTGAATTAACAGTCAGCTCAAACAAAAGTGAAAAGTGTGTGTCACTTTGTGAAATCTTGCTTGCTAAGGCCTGGACTGGTATGTAAAAAAGTGTACACACCAGTAAACAGTGGCCAAGTTCTAGATAGTTGAACAAAGTCCAAGAGCTAGAACGATAAGCATTTAACAATGGAATCTCCCACCTATATCATATCAGTCTATTTTTGGGAGGGATGCTGCATTTTCTCCTTTTAATTCCTGAAAACAAACCCTGTCTGGTACTTCATACTCTATTTAGACTCCAGCATTAACTTCACTGACAGATGTGTTTAGGACACATTCTCTTTCTACAGTTTTTCATATCCTGTAAGCCAGAGGTGCACCAAGCATTGGGTAGGAAACAGACTAAGATAACATGCAAATCCTCTTTTCTATTGAAAAACTCACGACAAAGGCAAGTCTATCTTTTATACAAAAACAGAATAGAAACAGTTTATATACCATATTTCACAATATGCCCCATGAAAGTGCATATGTAATAAGGTATAAGATTGCACAGTAGCCTCTTAGAGTTACTGCTTTTGTTCTTCAGAAAAACTAATGAAAAGCTAGAAGACAGATCAAAGTATAGGTTATATAAAAATCTGCTGAAAGTCAGTTGACAGCAAAACAGTTTCAGACGCAGAGGGACGAAACTAGCTTCCTTACAATGAATTGGTTATAATGGCAGCAGCTACTTAATGTCCAATAGACAGAGAACAGAGTTATGACTTTAAGAAGAGATCCAAAGAAAAGTCAAAAGATTTCAACCTCTGTTCTTTATGAGAACAGGAGCCGTGGAATAAAGACAATTCCCCCACTATATGTGCTTTGAGCTCATTGTATCCTAAGTCTTAAGACTTTTGCAGTAAAGCTTTTTGACTTCAGGAGGAGAAGCAAAATTCACAATGAAAGGAATTTTGTGGGGGAAATATTCTGACCACTGTTAATGCTACGATTTTGTTATTTGCAAGATTACTTTCAGCTTTCAACCAGTTGATCTAAGTTTAGAATTGCTGGGTTGGGATGTAACAGGTATTAAAAAAAGAATCACACACATGCCTTTTGAATGTGGAACATATTACAGGGATGCTAGTTTTTAAATTCATTTTGGCTGCTAGGAATTTGAGTTGGTTCGCTAACATAAAACTTTTATATTATGCCAAACCATTCTGAGAAGCTGTCTGCTTGAGGGTCAAGGATGTTAGCTCAAAATAAGAAGCAGGTCCTATGTAGGATATACATTGGGGTACACATCTCCCATGAGCTCTCTGTCTGGAAGGCCATTTTCTTTAGTGTCCAGATTCAGGCTTTAATAATTTGCTAGTTAGATCAACCAGTCGTCTTCCCTGAGCTTCGAGACTTTCCGCTCTGCTGGTTTTGCTATTAAACTCTTTGTACAGTAGTTTTACATTTTTCTAATTTGAGTCTTTGCCATATCCATTTGCAGCTCTGTCAGGCACAGTCAAATGTTTCATATTTTACAAACCTTATATCATGACCATATGAGAGGACTAAAATTGTCTTAGTTATGCAAATATTTGTGGACTGCATTGTTTTCACCTATGCTTTACTGCAGTGGTTCTCAACCTTTCCAGACTACTGTACCGCTTTCAGGAGTCAGATTTGTCTTGTGTTCCCCAAGTTCCACCTCACTTAAAAACTACTTGCTTACAAAATCAGACAAAAATACAAGTGTCACAGCACACTATTACTGAAAAATTGACTACATTCTCATTTTGTCTGTATGACATTTTAGTTTGTACTGACTTCACTAGTGCTTTTTTATGTAGCCTGTCGTAAAACTAGGCAAATATCTAGAGGAGTTGATGTACCCCTGGAAGACCTCTGTGTACCCCCAGGGGTGGGTACATGTATCCCTGGTTGAGAACCACTGCTTTACTGTATACACTTTCTACAGAACACAACCCATAATTTATGGAAAAAGGGACAATCTGTCACCAAATCCAGATCTAAGTACTTGCACTAGTTGTATACAAGTCATTTATTCAGGAAGCGTGGTCTTGAATTGTACCAGCAATGAACATGCCAAGGAATTTGGAATATGAAAGCACAGGCGAGTGGAAGAACAAACAAAAAAAATTGTACAGCCTCATGTCCATCCAGTCCTTCCCCACAAAACACTGGGCTTTGACTATTAGCGGTAAATATGCCCAATGGCCTGTGATGGGATGTTAGATGGGGTGGGATTTGAGTTACTACAGAGAATTCTTTCCTGGGTGTCTGGCTGCTGAGTCTTGCCCACATGCTCAGGGTTTAGCTGATCGCCATATTTGGGGTCGGGAAGGAATTTTCCTCCAGGGCAGACTGGCTGAGGTCCTGGGGTTTTTCCCCTTCTTCTGAAGCATGGGGCATGGGTCACTTGCTGGAGGATTCTCTGCACCATGAAGTCTTTAAACCATGATTTGAGGACTTCAATAGCTTAGACATAGGTTAGGGGTTTATTACAGGAATGGGTGGGTGAGATTCTGTGGCCTGCGTTGTGCAGGAGGTCAGACTAGACGATCATAATGGTCCCTTCTGACCTTAAAGTCTATGAATAAACACCAGCTATGTTGATTCTCGAGTACACATATTCAAAGGTAATATTCTAAAGGGAACTACAGACAAGTGCCTATTCTATTTTGTCAGGTTGCTCATTATAAATATCTGCATTGTGGTAATGCCCAGCGGCCCCAGACAGGATTAGGGTCCCTTCCAGCAAGGGTCTGTATGGACAGACAGGCAGGCAGGCAATCCCAGCCATAGAGAGCTTAATATCCAAGATTAACTGCTATCCCCAAATACTCCCTCAGACAAAGTTTTATTAGTCTCATATCCCTGCAGCAATTACCTTAGCAATTACTTAATGCCCAATGTCACTCCTTGGTCAACTATTAGGAGATTAGCAAGTTTAAGTGGTTTGTCCTTAGGAAACCTAAAATAATGGCATTACAGACTGCACGGTCAGGCACATCCTACTACAGGACTGACATTCTAGTCTAATATGTCATCCATCAGAAAGACAGAAGGATCTTTTATTGGATACTACTCCATTATCTCTGCCTTATGGGTCCTTCTACAGATGGAATTATGGAGTGTGTGGGAGGAGAGACCTATAGCTATTAGTCCAACACCTTATAATGCAGTAGCCTGGAAAGCTCTGCTCTTACTACTTACAAGCAGAAGGTAGTTTGCACACAGACATATAACCATGTCTTTTAGTAGCCTGTACTGTAAAGGTTTAGGATAGCCTATTTCTTGACTCAGGAAAAAGGTATGAGTGATGGGTTATATCCATATGCTTCATAATGATGCAGTAAAGAAAAGAATAGACTTAAAAGTGAGCTGCCTCACTGACGGAGCTAAAAGATTATCTGCTTTAGACTTTTCAAATTACTACAAAAGTGTTCCTATAACTAGGAAATAGTGATTACAGCATAGTTAAAGGGGAGATATTTTCTAGGTGGAATCCAATGTGATTCTACTACTACTCAGTAGTGGAGATGGTTTAAGGAAATTGTCTATTAGACTGAGTGAGATTTTCACAGTCAGCACTGTTCCACAGCTGAATTATTTGCATCCTTTACAAAAGGGAAGTGCACAAGAGGGATCTGACACAGCTGTAATGTCATATGAGAAAACCTAGCTGCAATCACTGGTTATTTAGGACTGGCAGTGCAGTAAAAAGCCATCCTGTACCCTGCATTACCCTCTATTAAATTATAACCAATAGCCAGACTCTCTTTAGTAATGGCTGGAATTGCTCCCATCCACGAATGGCCCAGTTCAAAGTATAAACACTGTAGAGACTGTTATAACCAGAAAGGTAAGGAGGACAGATCAGGGAGTGAATTCCTAAAGCTATTATGTTGCACTGAATTCTTAATGCAACTGTTTCTCTGTACAGTACACAGACCTCATCGTACTGCAGTCAGCTCCAGATTGTGAAACTTTACAGGGGCAAGTGTTAATTACTCAACCGTCTCAAACGTTGTTGCCACACAGAGCAGCCAATAAAATAAAGCATGGCTGTAAAGTAGTCACTTCCATGAAAATGCAAAGTTATCTTCTCCAGATCACCTTTAACAGAGTAGTTCTGTCTTTAAAACAGTGATGGGGGTCTTGATCCCTTATTCATGTGACACCACAACTCACTCAAAAGAGACGGAGGGAGAGGAACTGACTTTCCTTCTCAGTATACTCAGACTAAACAGCTTCCTTTGCAAAAAACAACACACACTCAAGAGAAGGATAGCCTTAGTTTGTTTCTCAAATCCTTTTGAGGTCCATCTCTCATTTCTCCCACCACCTTTTGTTTTTGCTCATTTCTTCCCCCGATTTTTCCTGCAGGTTTCTGTATTCCCTCCTTTGTTTCAATTCCACATTAGATACAAAGTCCTTATTTTCCACTTCAGTGGGGCCATATTAGTGAAGTGCTTTAGAATAGCAGACATGATCTTCTGCTAACATGGAAGAAAATAAGTAAAATGGGGCTTTTGCTGACCCTGCACATAACCGCCTTGATCAGGATCACATCCATTTTACTCGGTTGATAGGGAAGCACTAAAGGGAGAAGCAGCAGCACCAACACGATCCTCCTACAGGGGAATTTCCTAAGTGCAGAGAATAGGAACCACATCCTCCATGCCCACACCAGATTTAGATCCCTCCGTGGTGAGTGTGGCGGACAGCTGTACTAACTGGACTCTCTCACAATCAAACTAAAATGCAAGGTGAAACTGCCTCAACCTCTTTGGATCCTCAAGGAAAAGACACAAAGCCTAAACCATGGCTCTGTTCAAAACACTCTTTGCTCCTCTCCCAATGCAAAACAGGTCCTAAAATCTAGTTTACTCAGTCCTTGGAGTATCATCCCTGTGTAGGGGAATCCTTGGGCAGTGTAGCCTCTCCACTCTTGGTCAGCAGTATAGGGGGCATTGCTTGTGCTTCAGCATTGGCCCGAATGACATAATAGCATCTTGGGGCCGTTAGCCCGCTCCAGTTTAACCTCAGGAGATCTGACTGGCTCACACCCAGCCTCAGACTAGGGGTGCACAAAGCTGGCTCAATGCACTGTTAGTACATGTGTGCACACCTCTAATCCTCACGTGAAGCTCAGGGTCTGGACCATAGAGTTGCCTACAACTCCAGGATCCTGAAGCCATTTGGTGTTTTGAGAAAACCATGACAATATTTATAAATCTGGAGACCAAAAATAGATAGCACACAGCAGAATGGAGAGAAATCTGTTGTGATCATGTATCTTTTTCACAGGGGATGACAAAATAGTCATTCTAAGCATGTTACAAATTATTTTACACTATGCTCCAAGAAAAAGGAATGAGCTAAAGTTATAGAACAGCAGAAGTAACGGAAGGAACAAAGTGTGAAGGAAGGAAATACGTCACTTTATTAGTCCAGTACTCATGATTAGCAAAAATATTTTTATTTTCTGGGATTAAAGGAGTTACATGGACAGCTGCTGGCATCTCTCTCATATATCTATCTAAATATATACATAAAAGGTCTTTAGGATGCTCTTGTTATTTTTTCTTTCTATCCAGTAGCCTCTATGATTAAAGGCTCCAAATACTTAGGGGAGTCAGGAAGATACAGATCTCTTGTATACAAGACAGGGATAAGAATTAGCAGACAAGGTTCACAATCTACCTTAATTCAGAGGCTCCCTCTAAAAATCTTTGGCTCAGCTTCTTAAAATAGATTTTAAGTGTTCTTATTGCTGAATTATACAAGGAAATATTTTAAAGCCCACTATGAAGAATTATATGCAGCATCCCCCCCAAAAAGTGATACTAATTAAGCTTCAACCCCTATATGTCATATAGCCCACAAAGACAACCTGGGTCAGAGTTTTCTTTTTACTATCATTCAGGGAATATCTCCCCCTCTGCTTTTCTGCATGGCATCAATCTTTGGTAAAAAGTCAGACAGAGAAACCTTGTTTGTCCATCAACATAAATTAACTAGAGTAAAGGAATAGCAGCAACCTTTTACTCAGTTTCATGAGAAAGAAATTGCAAGAGAGCAATCTTTGTACTGGCATGAGCAGTCTGATTTGTCTGGGTTTGCCACGCTGTTTTTATTTCCTGCACGAGGGCTCTTTGACTGGATTAGCTCCAGCCCTACAGTCTTTAAGGTGCAACGTCCAATGAGACTCACGATGGGATTTTTGTCTGAGGGACTGCAGGACCGGGCTTTGTGAGTTAGTGCTCAGTTGGGATCTGGGGTTTTGGTGGCTTTCTTCAGTCCTAGTAACAGTCTAGATCAGGCATCAGCAACCTTTGGCACACAGCTCGCCAGGGTAAGCCCCCTGGTGGGCCGGGCCAGTTTGTTTACTTGTCGCGTCCGCCGGTTTGGCCGATCGCGGCTCCCACTGGCCGTGGTTTGCTGTCCCCGGCCAACGCGGGAAGCGGTGTACTGGCCGACGCTTCCCGCAGCCCCCATTGGCCTGGGACGGCGAACCGCAGCCAGTGGGAACCGCGATCTGCCGAACCGGCAGACGCGACAAGTAAACAAACCGGCCTGCCCCACCAGGGGGCTTACCCTGGCGAGCTGCATGCCAAAGGTTGCCGATGCCTGCTCTAGATAAACATTCCTCAGCTACACAGTCAACAAATACAGGTCTGCACAGCTCAGAGGATGCTGTAGTCTGAGTACAACAATGGAATCTTTAGACGATTTTGCTACTCAAGCAGCTTCTGTCAATAAAGTCTGTTAATTTACTCCCCTACCAAAAGGTTTCGGAATAGATAAGATCAGCTAAACCCATGAATTTTTTGACAGAAACTTGCACCTAAAGCCCACCAGGATTTTGCTTAGGCTCATTACAACCGTAACATCTGGTGCTCAAAGAACTGCAGTACTCAGCTTTACCCGAATTTGAAGCTTCCAGTGCTTTTTAATGCGCTATATCATTCCACGACATCATACTAAAAAAATAAGGAAAGAGAAATAATTACTGTTTCTCTCTTTGTGCCTTTCCAAACAGATGAAAACCCTGTAAACTTGAGACTGAAGAACAGGAGTGAAGCCCAGCAGGCTTCAGACAGACACTAAGCCTGATCCCATTCTCACTGAAGTTAAAGGGAGTTCTGACTTCACTGGAAACAGGATTAGGCCCCTTCCCAGGAGCTTCATCCCCTTCCCCATCAGACATATTGGTTGCCTCCTTCACACAGCTACATATGACATAACTATCATCAAGTTTCCAAATGATTCCAGGTCCTCAACATTGGCACTAATCCCTGAATGGGACCTGTAGGTACTGCTGCAATAAAATTCTTAAATCATTATCAATATTGTGAGGGGGGAAAAAAGGAGCATTTTTTTTCCCACAAAAAGGTATTGGCATCAAAACTGAAAACAAAATAACCAGACATGTAGCTCTCTATAAATGGAGTGTTTATGAAAAGCCCATTCATTAGTCACAAGAAACCGTGCAAAGGTATTTTCTCATCTTCAGTAATCTTCCAACAAAAAAGACTATAATTTCAATCTTGCTTATCATTTCCCTCTGGTAACAGGGAATGATCTGGCATATACAAATGTTCTTCAATCACACATTTTAAGATAGATTCTAAACTGATGAGTTCCCCTAGTTAATACTACGGTAATTCAATATTTAGAAGAACATTTAAGGGCCTATTCCTTCAGCATATGCACTCGTTACAATATCCTAAGACACCTTGCCAGGCAATGTTTTCTACGAATCCCAGGTTATTTCTCCCCCAAAGTTAGTTTTACCATCACTGTTTTATGCATTAGTTCTTGCAGCTATTCTGAATATACCGATGGTACCAATTATTTGTTTTTATGGATTACTTATTTCCCCAGTATGTGTGCAGTCAGGATAATTTCTTCTTCCACAAAATGGAGCCTAACGAACAGTATAATCTTTACTTGCTTTCTGTTTTTGTGAACTGCTATGAAAGGTCAATAGCAGCCTAGATCTTTTCATCAAATGCTCACAAGCTCATTAAAAAGTAGCTTCCTCCAGCTCTCATAATTACAAGGAAATTTTTACAGAGGTACAATCTTATCCTTATGGCACACAAAACGGTGAGAAAAAACTGCTTCTTTCCTATTTTTCCCCTCCACTTTTAAAAGAAATTAATCTAGCTTTGGGATACAGGAAAAAATAGCTTTAGTAAACTTTATATAATTTTTTTAGCCGTATGAATTTGTCCAACTGTGATATGAAAGTTACTTTATATTAAACATTTCTCCTGACCTACAAATGAAATTTTCAGTTTTGTCAGAGAAAAGGCAAGCTTTCACAAACATGGAAAACGTGAGTCTAAATATAAACCCTATATGCTTATGAAATTTAACACATTTGATTTGCAATGTGTAACTATCATATCAATGTGAACATTTTCTAAAAAAAAGACTGTTTTTCACCAGAATGGACAACACTCATCCTCCAAAAATAGAAGCAGTCTTTTGCGGCTTCAGATACCACTACAAAAACTAACCCAAAGCTCAAAATATTCTGTGTAACCTCTTAGGGATCCAAGCATACCTTCCCCAATAGCACAAAACCCCATAAATATTTAACTGAACTGAAATAATTACTGAAGATCACTAACCAAATTGACTTTACAGTAAAAATTCAATTAAAAAAAAAGTTTAAGAGGCATTATTTACAACTCTTTCAGTATCCTTTCTCCGCTACACAATTTGCATTCTAAGTAGAGTCATCCTGGCGATAGTCTCTTGGGAAAAATGAATCAATTAAAATTACATTTTTTAGTCTGAAGTCTTTGATTTGGATTTCTTAGAAAACCTGTTGCTGCTAAATCAAGAAAGAACACTTTTTGCATTAACAATTCCTAAAGCACTTGACTAGATTCAAATTGCATTATTTTTATTGATTTTACATTAGGATAAAGATTTGCTTTTGCAGTAATTGTGTAGGTTTGGGGAATAATTAAAAGCATTCCCAATTTTAAACTGACAACAGAATGCTTACTTTTTCATGACTGGAAGCTTTGTTTTAATAAAAGGGTTACAATATTCACAGTACAGTGATTAAACACGCCTAGACTAGCAAGGTAGAGATTCCAGATCTCTCTACCAGGAGATATTCTGCAGAACTTTAAAAATAGTACATTAGTTTAAATGCCCTAGAGTTTGATTGTTTTTCTTCATCCAAAGAGAGACTTACCACAACAGATGAGTTTTTAAACGAAGAAACTATTGCAAGAGAAAATGCATTATCCTCAGCTAATACATTCAGCATCAAGATTTTCACTAAGCTGCGGTAAAGACAAACCTTGCACTATACCATGTCAAAAAATTGAAAGAATAGTCCATTTTTAAGGCAGCAAACATACTCTGAAGATCAGATAGAGTTGCAGATGTTGTACATCTGTAAACTGTACTTACTCTGTCTCCCATTGAGATTGTTTAAATTCTGAAGACATACAAAACACATTCCAACCACAGTTCAGTATTGGATACATAAGTTGTGGTGCGGTTTTGTTTTTATTAAGTTATTTGCCATGAAAAACAACTTTGCCTGGACCAGTTAAGTTAGGGTTGAATACACATATTTGTCAACAGCTTTATTTGCGCCCCATAGTCAAGTTCAAAAGTTAGGAAGTTTAGAATTTAAGTTTCTTGAACTGAGATCAACTCTGACACACAGACTCCCCTCCCCAAATGTATGAAAGGGCATATAAGACATCACTGACAACATGAAAATAATTGCATTCTAGCTACCTGCCTAAGGTGTATATCAGCAACTGTGGTCACTGCTATCTGTGATATATTTTAATGGCCTGGGAAATGGACAGCCCAAAAGATACTTATGATACCTGTTTCTGAAGGAGTCTTTTAGTCACAGGGGAAGATGGATTACATAGCTACAACGTGTGCCTTCTAATGGTAGAATATCCTCAGTCCTGTGCAATTTCTGTACTGCCTATAGATCATATATTAGACGTTCACTGTGAACCGGAGGATGGCGTATACAGGATGGTTCTCGTATCTGTAAGCACAATACAGGGAGGTATATTGGGTTATCACTACAGGTAAATTAGATGAGGTACAGTCATTATGGTTGTTGATAGAGTTGCTTTAAATAAAGTGCTTCAGAAGAATCTAGAACTCTGGAGAGGTGTCCTTATTGTAGTAGAAATCCAAATTTCAACCCCAAAACAAAAAACAGGTAGGTGGGCAACAACAAGTGGGTCAGAGTTAACATTATTTGCAAAAACTTAACTACAAAAGGTCAAGAGTTTTGTTTTTAGTATTATGAATATCATGACTGCCTCGTTTGAGAAATCGTATGAAATCACAGCCCAAGAGCTGCAGGCATAGGTGCCGGGGGGGGGGGGGGGGGGGGGGGGGGGCGGGGGAGGAGAAGGTGGGTGCTCAGCACCCACCGGCAGCCCCCCTATCAGAGCCTCTCCCTCCCCTCAGCGCTTACTGTCCACTGGCAACCCCACCAGTCAGCGCCTCCCCCTCCCTCCCAGTGCCTCCCGCCTGCCACAGATTAGCTTCCCTGTGGCATGCTGGAGGCGCTGGGAGGAGGAGGGAGGGGCACGCTCAGGGGAGGGGGTGAAATGGGGCAGGAAGAGGCAGGATGGGGGCTGGGCCTTGGGGGAAGGTGTGGAGTGGGGGTGGGGCCCGGGGGAGAGCAACCCTCGGCACATTAGAAAGTTAGCACCTATGGCTGCAAGCCATCAAAATGACTGTCTCTATGTCTATGGATAAAACTTACTTCCAAACATACATGGTAGAGAGTAGGCCCTCTGTCAGGTTAATGAGATTTCATTCAGGCAAAGGCTGAAATTTGGGTATCTTTTACAGTTTAATTGAATAAAAATAAATAAATCACTTGAATCTCAGTTTCTGTTGCAAGTGAAATGTACTTTTTGTATCAATATTTACTGATTTGCAAGCTTCTAACAGATCATAAATACATTGGAAACAAATTCATAATGATTGCTCTATAGACAAATTTACATCCATCCTACAATAACATCATTAATCTAATGAGAGTATATAAAGAAAAATGTGTTGAAACTGACAAGGATACTATACTTACACATTAATCTTGACCATATAACATTACTTCAGGCAAAAGAGCTATTAAGCTAAAGACTGTTAAACCACTCTACAAATGGAACCTATTGATCTACTATAAAATTAGTTTATTGGCAAAACAGTTTACAGCATTCTGTGAAATTTTATAACAGTTTATTTAGCATGTACTATGCCCACTACCATTTTCAGAAACTTCAGATTCAACAACAAGAGAGTTACTTTGCTGGGTTGTGAGAAGCACTACAGAAACTAGAGAATAGATGTCTCTGCCACCCAACTTTATATGGTAAAAACTCATCTTATTCTGAAGTTTGACTTTATTGACAAAGAACAGGATAACAGCAGGATAACAGAAGTTCAATATAAACCTTCTCCTCAGGTTTGGTTGCTCTTAAGGGTCCTCGTTCAATAATGCTAGCCCACCCTCCTATTCTATATAGGTTCTCTCACACACACACATCCACCCCACTGTATCTGAGCACCTTCCATTAGCGCATTAAGTAATTTGATTAACATTGTCACATGTTCATGTTCTCATCCCCTCACCAGCGGGAGAACTGTGTGAAGAGGAGTGGTTTTTCTGGATTTTGTGTATTGAAACATTGGTTCAAATGAAATTCAGACACCTTGGCGATGAACTTCATGTGCAGCCTCAGAACCACCCTATCTTGAAGGAAGGAGATATACTGGGGGGAATGGGGGCTGCCATGAGAACTTGTAGCTTACTTACTCTCCTTTTGTCTTAACGAGAAAATGGTAAATTGAGCACTCCCTGAATAGTGACTCCATCAGTTTCAGGACAATGATGTTCAGATCCCAGGCCAGGGTTGGTTGTGCGATTGGTGACTAGACATGTATCAGAACTTGATACTGTTGGATGAGAAAAAGATAGCGAGTCACTGCATCAAAGGGCAGTCTGCTGAATTCACTGTGAGATGGCTTTTGATCAAAAAGTCCAGATTGCTTTGACTGCACTAGGTATTCCTGGTCCTTCAGTACAGTGGTTTAAAAAGCACCTATCCCACCACTCCACTACCTCCTCAACAACATCTAGGTATTTACTGAAACCTCTGAAGAGACACTGGCTTCTCCGTGTGTCAACAAGAGTATAAGAGCAGCGATCACTTGAATGAGCAATATCATATTGGTCATGAGGTGAGGGGCTTAATTTCTGGTAACAGCCTCTATTTCTGTGGGCATGATTATTGCAAGCATAGTAGTGCCCACAAATCTAGGTGCTAGGTAAAGGCCCAGCTGATAATCAGGACCATTAACCACAACTATCAGGATGGGTAGGGCCAAGTGTCTTTGTTAGCATAGAAGTTGATATATAAAAACCAAGCAGCAGAGCTGCAGACAGATTAATTTGATCTGAAAGAATTTCAATTTTAGCAGAAGTTAGCAAATAATAAGAAATGTGTTTGAAAGGTTCAGCATCCATTTAACATTGTTAGACAAGTCAAGTATTTGTCTATACCAAAAAAAAAAAAAATGCAATTAGCAAATCTGCCAGACATGTTGCGGATACCATATTCATCTTCTAAGGAAGATGTCAGGGGCTGCATCTTCCTATTTACACTAACATTTAACTTTACAGATTTTCATTTATAGAAGGGGAAAACCAATTATAAAGAACCGCAACATCTTCAGACACCTCTCAGCAATTAAGTATCCTCTACATGTGACATATTGTACTAGTCCTGGTACATTTTATCAGTCAAAATAATTGCATTCCAAACCAAAAGCTATCCATATGATTAGGCAGTGCAAAGATATTTAATGTGGAACAAATAAATTGCATCAAATACTTTCTCGCAATACTTGTGTACGGTTTATTCTCTTGACTAATTTAAGGACGCACTTGGCCAAAAAGAATATGGATCAACTTTGTTTTCCTAACGTGAACATAAAGTTTCAAATATGTGTATGACTTAATTTAGGTATTTTTCATCTCTAAGTAACCAGACTAGCCTTCCTGCGCAAGAAATACATACAATGGTGTGTGAGACTTTATGGGGCTCTTTAGCAAAGAAAAACCAAATAAAAAGATCTTAAAATAAATAAATAAAGGAAATTCAAGCAACAAGACCTAAGCAGTTATATTACTGACTCCACTTTAGTTACTAAGCTTATCCAAAAATTCAGTTTAGTCTAAATTAGGTTTTTCAGCACTAGCTTGCTCTTCAAGAGCAAGTGATAAGGATTTTTTTACATTTTAATTAAAGCAACTCATTGAAGAAATATATTCAACAAGAAAAATACACCAGAATCTAAATGCTTGTTTAATAAGAAATGCTAGATTTTGTTTTGAATTGAGTCAATTTTTAAGAAATCCCTAGCCTTCCATCTCATGAAGACTACTCCTCCCTGATAACAGATCAGGGAAGGAAATACATTCTGGATGTATTCACAGACTGCTTTCAAGATTACGTTCTCAAGATGATTGTTACGTATCTTCAGACAAGACTAAGACAAACTCACTGTGCTCCAAAGACCTAGATGTAGATGTAAACAAAATCCACTCAGACATTAGATCGTTAAAACTAAGCACTAATTTTATATGAAAGACTGAAAGGATTAGACATACTGCAGATTACAAAAAAATCTCTTAAAATATTTGTGTACTGCTGGGCACAACACTAGTTTAAAAATCTCAGACAAACCTCTAGAAGCAGTGAAAGGACATATCTAATACGTCACTCTGAACTTAACAAATAGGCAAAAAAAGGAGGAAAAATTATTGCTCTAGGGTTGAGCTGCAGCTTGAAAGGAATCTTCCTCCACAGGCTGCTTCAGAGGCAGACCCTGATCCCATAACGTCACATGAAAGCATACTGTGGGAACCAGAATGCTCCATTATAAATTTGCACTGAATCTTGCCTCCTTCCTCAGCTGGAGTATATTTAGAAACTGTACACCCTTCCAGACAATAGTTTTCTTACAAGGTGTAACAGAATATTAACTCATGGGATAAATGGTGACAGAATCAGTAGCAATAAAACATAGCTGCTGCAGCAATGTTAATTCTGACTTTGCGCTATATCTCAAGTTGACCATTGCAACAGTATTGACCTAATGCTTTCAAAGCAGCAGGAAAAATTTTTGCATTTTTGTTTGGTTCTTTATTAAAAAAAACTAGAGGATTTTTCCCATGCCTGTTTTTATATTAAAAATATCAGGTCTTGTCAACAGTGTCTTCCAGAAACAACTGGGTACACAACTACAGCGGGTTACTAGCACCACAGGAAATTTTTGGATGCTATTAAAAACCAACATGCTAGGCACTTCATGTATGATACAGAAGAGACTGCCCTTGCCTGAAAGGATCGAAGCTATAAGATAAGTGCACAAGAGGAGAGACTTTTAGTCAGTGTTTAAAATTGTCCACTTTTGTTGATACCTGAGTCACAATCTCCTGATGAACTCTTAGCCCTGGTCTACACTACGAGTTTAGGTCGAATTTATTAGCGTTATTTCGATTGATCCGTGCACCCGTCCACACGACGAAGCCCTTAACATCGACTTCTAGGGCTCTTAAAATCGATCTCGCCACTCCACCCCCAACGAGGGGATTAGCGCTTAAATCGATATTGCCGAATCGATGTAGGCTAGTGAGGACGCAATTCGACAGTATTGGCCTCCTGGATCTATCCCACAGTGCAACATTTGACCACTCTGGACAGCAGTCTGAGCTCCAATGCTCCGCCCAGGTAGACAGGAAAAGCCCCGCGAACTTTTGAATTTCATTTCCTGTTTGGCCAGCGTGGTGAGCTGCAGGTGAGCGCAGATCTCATCAGCAGAGGTGACCATGATGGAGTCCCATCAAAAGGATTTTTTGCTCCCCCCTCAGTTGCTTTCACGGAGGGAGGGGGGAGCAAGGGTTAGGCTCATTTCCTTCTAGCTGCAGATGGTACAATATGCGGTGAGCAAGGAGGCGCCTTCCCTTCTAGCAGCAGATGGTACAATATGCTTGATATCCATCATCAGCTCCTGGCCTCCTCAAGGATTGAACTCGCAACCCCGGGTTTAGCGGGCCAACGCTCAGACCGCTGAGCTATCCCTCCGCCCGTGTTCCAGGCAGTACTGAATCTCCCTTAAACAAAACGTAAAAAAGAGAATGACCAGAGTCACTCTGGTCACTCCCATTTATGTCCAAGCGCCCCCGGCCAGCCACACCATAGGCCGCCGGCCAGGAGCACACGAATACCAATCATATTGTACAATCTGCTGCGAGAAGGAAAGGAGCTTCTGCTGTGTGGTCCCGCGACCACGACCATTTATGGCATATTGCACCATCTGCAGCTAGAAGGCAAGGCGCTCCTGCTGTGTAGTCCCGCGACTACCAGCCTCAGGCGGAATGGCCCCCTCAAGGATTGAACTCGCAACCCCGGGTTTAGCGGGCCAACGCTCAGAACGCTGAGCTATCCCTCTGCCCGTATTATAGTGTGACTGAATCCCCACTAGACCTAATGTCCAGGCGTACGCTGGAGATATACGGTAATTGTGAGCTGAGCAGGCTTCCGTAGCAAACACGGAAACCCCGGAAAAAAGGCGCGAAAAATATTGCTTTCACGGAGGGAGGGATGACATGTACCCAGAACCACCAGCGACAATGTTTTCTGCCCCATCAGGCTTTGGGATCGCAACCCAGAATCCCAATGGGCGGCGGAGACTGCGGGAACTGTGGGATAGCTACCCGCAATGCAATGCTCCGAAAGTCGATGCTAGCCCCGCTACTGTGGACACAGTCAATCGACCTCATGGTCTTAACGCTCTTTAGTGGGGACACACACAATCGATTCCATAAATTCGGGTTTTAAAATATCGACTTCTATAAATTCGACCTAATTCTGTAGTATAGACGTACCCTCAGGAGAAAAACCTCTTTGTTAAAGATTCATACATGCCATTCCATCAACTGATATCAGAGAAAGCTCCCATTCCAGTTCCTGAGTTAAAACTGAGAAAATAAGACTTGATACAGCCAAGAAAAAAATAGCCTTCTACACCTTTACATATACACATCATTAACCAAAAATAGGAAGTAATTTTTCCTTCTTTAGGTCTCCACTACACTATTTTATCTCAGGTGTTCTTTTGTTTCATAAGATATTCATAAGACTTGCCATTGAAAAAGCTGTTATTAGAGCCTACAGCTGAAGGCAAGAGAGGACAGAAACTGCTTTGTTATTCTGCCTTCATTTGACTTGTGTTTTTACTCATTGATTTGGACAGCTCTGATACTTCCCCAGAAACTCCGCAGAACTGAGGATAGTTGAAAGATTTATTGAAAGATTTGCAATTGGTAGCAACTATTGTCTTATTGTAACTCCAGCTTTAACAATGCATATAACATGCCTCCGTTTGCTCTTAACATTAGAGGAGCAAAAGAGCTTGAAATAAACAAGGCAATGTTTGTGCTTTAGCCATTTTCAGAAACTTGAGCTGCTGTGCAGACTGACCTTTATTTGGTATATATTTCCATATAAATTATCAGCTAGGAAGCTGAAATAGCAGTTACTGCTTTTACCCCCTTCTCGGGCTACGTTCTACACTTATGGAGGCATGTACAGTACATACCTGTGCTGGGTGATGTGCAGTGTATAAATAGTATAGACAGCGAGGCACGACTCAGGTGAGTAAAGACATGATAGAACCTTAGGGTAAGTACCCTACATGCCCAAGCAAGGTCTCCCACATTTACTCCCACATGGTATTTTTAGCACTGTCGAGCCGTGTCAGAACCTTGCCCCACTGCCTCCACCTGGCATAGGCTTTCACTGCCACACTGCAGTGTGGATGCAGCCTGCTTTTCAATGTGGCATGTACATACATGTATCCTACACGCTGCTGCCAGGGTACACAAGGCCAAATAGACAGGTGCACTTCTTTACACAAGAGCTGAAAGAATGTGAAGACCACTGTGACGGTGTACCCCATAAGGCTTTATGGGGAGAGGCTTATAAATGTATACATGATGTAACTGGAATATGTTTTATGCTACATGTGCCATGTAACATATCTCTGTGAAAGTTATGACCTACTGAATCTATTCCTTCTGTTTGTATGCATGTATCATTGTTGTAGTTGGAGTTATGAATATTGGTTTTATATTTGCTGGTTTTGTACATAGCTTTTGTAAGAGCCTGGGATCATGTCTTGAGAAAGGTATGTGCATGTAAAGAGACCAATCAAGGAACCCTTACACAGACAATAGGAGGTGCAGACCCCAATCCACATCTGGGCCTGGCCAGGAATGCAACTGGCTGGACTGGTTAGGGTGCATGGACATGTGACTTGCCCATGTGATCCCAAAACTCCAGGGTAAGTGGATGCTACACAGGGAGTGGGGGGGAAAGGCTATAAAAACCCTTGGAAGACCCCTCCATGTTGTCTTCAGCTGGCTAAAGAGAGAGGCTCTCCACCCCGCAAGGACATACCTGAGAGAGACTGAACAAAGGACAAAGACAATAGGGGTTGTGAGCGATCGCTGGACCCAGGCTAGAGGTTCTACAGCCTGTAAAAGGAAAAAACTGGAACTGGTGAGGCTTTTATCTGTGTTGAGTTGAATTAGACCTAGATGTGTGTGTTTTATTTTATTTTACTTAGTAATTCGCTTTGTTCTGTCTGCAACTACTTGGAATCACTTGAATCCTACTTTCTGTACTTAATAAGTAAAAAGAGATTTTAATAAGTTACCTGGAGTACGTGTTAGTACCTAGGGGAGGAGCAAACAGCTGTGCATATCTTTCTATCTTTGAAATAGAAGGCAAACTATTTAGGAGTTTACCCTGTATAAGCTTTATACAGGGTAAAATGGATTTATTAAGGGTTTGAACCTCATTGGGAGTTGGGCACCTGGGTGTCAAAGGCAAGCGCATTTCCTGAGCTGCTTCCAGGCAGGCCTGCAGCTGTTAGGGGACGTGGTTCAGACCTGGGTCTGTGTTTGCAGCAGATCAGCGGAATCTGGCTCAAAACAGACAGGATTCGGGAGTCCCAAGCTGGAAAAGGCAGGAAAGCAGGGGCAGAAGTAGCCTTGACACACCAGGTGGCAGCACCAAGGTGGTTTCTGTGATCCCAACCCGTCACAACCACATTTTCTAACTTGTGCATACAAAAGTGGGTGGAGGGTGCAGATAACCCCACACATCCGACAGCAGGCATACAAATTCTGTAAGGCACACATCAGGGCACGTGCATGCACACCTGCAATGTGTTCAAACACCCCAACCTGAGCATGCACCTTAGGTAACACACCAGAAAGACAAAATTCATGCACCTTTTGCACGTGTGGCCCCTACTGTCTTATCAGGGGGTTTTAAAGAAGAAATGTTAATGTTTCCTAGATAAAGCTACTGCCTCACAAACCAACTTTATTACAAAACAAGTAGTGATCTCTTTCTTGGATCTAAATGTTTATTTTATTTTTTACCTTCTATCTTTAACATTCGAAAACCTGCAAATATCCTTTGACTGCTGTCAAAGCCCAAGGAAAGTTTACACCTTACTCCTTTTCGTTTGAATTCCAAATATCCTACTAGTGCCTGTGCTGTCGTAGGTTTAAATCCTAACAATACTGTTCTTCTGTCACAAATATTTGAGTTTTAGGGCCAGATATTTTTTATATACGTGTGAGAATAAAACATTTAGTTACTTGAAGTAGGTACACATTAGTCATACCACAACCTTTAAAATTGCTTTTGTGCTGCCTACTTTGAGAAGGACCAACCCACAGAACCTGAGATGTGATCTGGTCCAACTAAGAATCTCTGCTCCAGCCTGCTGAAAGCGACACAGTTGAATGAGGGTTCACACTGCAGTCAGCTTTCCCAAGCGGTGTGCTACGCTGTAGGTATTACTGCCATACTCCAATTTCTAGCCAAGTTAGCAATATAAAGAGAATAAGGTCATCAGAATCAGGCTCCAATATAATTCAGAAAAAAATAAAGGTACTTTAAAGCACTTGCTTATACACACATAAATTACATTTTAAGACTGACATCTCTATGCTGCATACACCGATCTGTTAGAGCACACCGTATAGATGTGCTTTAAAACTATTACATAGGACCATCCAGAATGGCATGGGTCCACCATGTCATGGAAGTGGAGCCCTTCCACTCCATCATGTATATTTGTAAACTTTTTTAAAAAATGCTGTACAAGACAAGAGCAGACTTACTCCACTGCAAAGGACAGCACCCCCTTTTTAACCGCTTTGACTGACCCTTCTGGGCAGCAGGTCGGTTATTGAAATAATTTTAACACCACTTTAATGCCAGATAGCAATCTCATTTCTTATTAATGGTACTGGGCTCCTCAACTGGAAGTCCATTACACCCATTCCCTATTTATGTCCAGTCTCCTTAGAGTCAGATATATATTGTAATGAACCCAAAATCTCCTATCCGGGTTAGGGTCCCATTGTGCTGGGCACTGTACTAAAAGCATAGTGGTCCCTTGTCCCTAGGAGTTTAACTTTGGTCTGCCAGTTCTGATCTGCCCAATGGTCTTAAATATGGGATAACACCAAGTGCAAAGGTATATTGGTATGTTTGGTCATAAAATATACTTTTCAGTTCAAGTCAGCAAGCCATTCTTCACTGTTGCTGCACAACTGACAGAGAATTTATCAATAAACCTAGATCTTTTCCCTTTACCATATTAACTGATTCAGTGTCATTTAAAAGTATATTAAATACTGCAATATAGCAGACTCAAAAAACTGAATAATTCATGGAGAAAAAAGGTCTCTACACAAAACTAAGACATTTTACAAACACCACTCGTTCCCCTTCCGCTCCCACCCCCCATTTTATTTTTTTACTGAACTTAGGGGAATTAACGTCTCTGACATAGTTATAGCAACAGCAAAATAATCATTAGGAGCTCCTTCATACTATTGTTCTACACCATCCATCACTTCAGAAACATGCTTAAGACAGGAGTCTGAATTTTCTCCAGGATTCAATCTAAAATGCTTCTAAATATGGATAATGCCTGGACTACATTAACACATTAAAGCTTTGTAGATTGCTACCAGTGCTTCCACAGCTTATTTTCATCTATTCCTCACAATTCAGATCTGCAAGCACTTTCATCCTAAAAAAATCATTCCAATTTAAATATAAAACTCATGATGCCTGATAAGCAGATTGCAAAGCATGTTTAAGAGGATATATATTTAAAACCCGACAGCAAAATTTTATTTCCTCCCCAAATAGTCAAATTCTATTGCCTGCAAGTTAATAAAAAAAAAAAAAAAGCATATTCTATAATCAGTTAAGTATGGTAAGGTTTGGGGAGTATGATTACTTTGACAAATCAAACTAATTTTTCTGAAAGTCAGAGGCTGACTTAGTAGAGAATACACTAAAGTGATGGGATGTTGTACACTTGAAGTGATTGATACAAAACTTAAATGGATCTGCTGCATTCTTTTATATTTAGGAACTGCACAGAAGGAACAAATTCACAATACTCATAACACAAAATGGATGCTTTGTATACATAGCACTAGTGTAACTCTGGAAGAAATGTGTCTCTCTGGTTATGTAACATTCTGCTACCACCTGAACGGAGGATCCATTTTGGCAGTTCTACTCTTATTTCCCGCTACCATTTACAAATTTAAAAAAATAAGACATTTTAAACTCCCTCTTATCTGACAGTCCTGCAGCTCATAATGACAGATCGTGTACACCAATATAGGTTACGAACATGGGAAATTATGGTCAGATTAGTTTGAGATTCACAAGAAGTACCTTACATAAGCCGAATAAACTCATCACACGGAGTTAAATTTTAAAGAAAAAACACTAACAAATAATTTTCTATTTTCTTAGCCATAAAAAGGGTTGTGTATATTAGTTTTTAGACAGACTATTAAAGTATTCCTTTAATATAAAACACTTTGGAAAATGTTTTTGGTATAGCAGTTCAAACTCTGCTTTTATCTGTAAGCCAGAGCATGTCAGAGGAACACCAGAAGTTCAAGACAAGGCTTGCTGGTCTCTAATTTTGGTTTTCCTCCTTTGCAATTAGGTTTTCTAAAATTATGTGCGGCTAACTATACCACACACGAGTAAGGAAACCGTTTAAATACTCCTCTACCAAAAGGAATATCAGGCGGGTTCTTGTATATATTAAAAAAAAAAAAAGAAAGTCAGGCTTAGTTTGTTGAATATGTATTTATGCTAAAAAGAGCATTTTTTCCAAAAACTAAGTTATGTTAGTACCAATATGCAATGTTCTATTCTTATTCTTAAGAAAAAAAAGCAGTATATCACTACTCATTTATCTAACATGACAATAGTAATTAACATATACCTTTATAAAGGAAAAAAAGGCTGGCAAAAAAAAATGGTTAGAGATAAATACGCACTTAGCACTTGAGTAATTTTATGTTGCCACGATAACCATAACAACTGCTTACCTGATCTCCTGCTTCATTGGTTTATTGTATAGAACGACGACATCTCTAAGATAACAATTTTTAAACACTTCCTCTGCCCGGTAACCCCCTCGTAGTTACTGAGCTTGCTTACAAGCCAAATGAAAAAAATTCCATGAAACCTAATTTACTATAAAATAAAACCAACCAACCAGCTCCTCCTCTGAGTAAATGCACTATTATCACACTGTTTATTCCTCCTGATACGTAGCCTGCTTTAATTCCTCTGGTCAAACAGAACCCAGTTATCAACACACCACCTTCTGTAGACATAGACCCCCATATGCCCTTTGCAGCTGAAAGTTATTAAATTGAATGAACATTAACCATTTAAATGCCAGGGGTGCAATGTACATTTTAAATGCATTACGCTACAGAATCTCAGATTAGACAGAAGAGTTTAAAAAAAATAAAATAAACACAAACAGAAAGATGAAAGGGGAAGGAACACGTTTCTTAAGATATTCTTACCTTAATCAAACGAAGGTCTCTAAACTCTAGTGCATCTCAGATTTCAAATTTCTAAAATACATTAGTTTCAAATCACCTACAATTTTCCTTTCCAATCTCCTAGGAAAAAAAAGAAAAAATAATGTATTTAAGCACCTGCTGTTTTGCCATTTGTACTTAAATTTTCTGTCTGTAAAAATCCTCTCACTCAGCTCTGTCTGCTCTTAAGACAGCACTGCTGACGAATTTCAAGGCTCAGTTCTTGACATGCAGAATCACTGAAGGATCAAGAGCATAAATGTCACTTCCTCTAGACAGCGCATCAGCTGCAAAGGAGTCTAATCTGCTATTCCCACCACAATCCTACCTAATTGAAGAGTAAATCCTGACATCTGCCTCGTGGTGTCATAAAATGCATGCCTTTCATTAAACATTTTTGAAGAATTCAGATTTAAATCCCATATTTAAAGGATTCCATTTTTAAATAAATAAACCATCATGGTGTTCCACTTGAGAAACTGCATAAAAGGAATAGATAAAAAATGAAAAAAGCTAACAAAAAATTGGAGCCCAGTTTGCAACCTCGAACAAATTATGCTGTCTGCACTTGGACTGCAGAGGTAACCAAAACCCTGAAATTACAAAAGAAGTTTTAGAAAAAAAAATCCTAAATTAAACATTCATATGAAGTGCTTTGTTTACAATGTCTGTGTTGGTCCCACAATATTTGTGAAGATTTTCCATCTACTTTGTTAGTTTTTCATATTTCTTACACAGTCCAACTGAGAACAGGAATAAGAAAAAGTATTTCACAATGCAATGGTCCCACTTTCCTGAAAACAGAAGATAAATTGCTATGTGCATAAAGTTGCAGCTATATGCTATACTTGAATCAAATAGGTGTAAAAATATTTTTTCCCACAACTAAAGTGTTTAAAATGATCTAATTTAATTTTTTAATTCACTTTAAACTCCATGTAGTTAATTTTTCCAAAAAGTAGTATTTTAATCATCCTGTCCCCACACACACCTTGGCTCTCATCTCTTTCCCTTGCATTCCTGATTTAAAATTAACAAAGACTCCTCTGTTGAACTGCTTTGCCTTCAAGTCTCTTGGTTTTAAAAGGATTATCCTTCACTAACAAACTGGTCTCCTTAAACAGAGGTGTGTTTATCTGCTGCAGAAACAGACTTAAAATACACAATCTACTGTACACCTGAAACTAGAATTTTCATTTTCTAAAGCACTTGAATGTACTCACTGTTCTAGTCCAACAAGATAAATTTACTTTTAATACCCATTACAAATTATGCCCAATTCAACTCAAGTCTGCATGACATTTCTTCATACAATCTTCTCACTGGAGGCCCAATTTAATAAACAAAGACAGCTTTAATAATTCAAATCTTACTTTCAAAGATGCGATGCGCCTGTCAGAAGCTTTCTGCAATATAGTCAGTAAATTTCTTCAGTCTCTCCAAGGCTTTGCATATATTTAAGCCTGTGTCGTGCCTTTTGAATGCTGATAACTACAGTGTTTCTTTTCTCTCCTTTAAAGGATTAAACATAACCACACATGCATTTTTATTACTGCATCATGCACTATTAAATTGTCAGTTTTTCTTCTAGGAGTCTTTTTTTTTTAAATGTGGCCTTCAAAACATCTTTACAACAAAATGTTCATTTTCCAGCATTTCTTATTTATAAATTGAAGCAACAAAACCAAAAGCCAGCTTACAAAGCACTTCATGTTTTCTTACAACCATCAAAAGTTAAAGGCTGGGAAGAACAGTTTAAAAAAAATAATCAAACTCTAGTTACTGTATATAGTGGAATGTGGACTTTTAAAGATTATATAGCACACTAGGGTAACATCTCCTCAAAAGCCCCACAGATTCTAAAAAGCATCCGTATTTAGTTTTTAATAACAGCCTTGCTTTACTTTCCAGGAATAATTTTTACTGGCTTCCTCTATCACCTTCAAGTTTCAATGGCCAAAGTTCCCAGGTTCTGCAAAGCCTTTGAGTGACCACCCAGGAGACTGACCACCAAAACTTCATGACATGGTTCTGCCCTCAGCCAGCAGTGTGTGGCATTAAAATACTAATGGAAGGACTTAGCAAGTTACATAACAGTCACGTGCCATCTACAAAGTGATATGAAGAAAAAAAATCAAATACAAAGGGAACTGTTCTTATATTTCACTTAGAAAATAGCTGAGTTAAAAAAACAACACAGCTTAAACAAGTTACCATTCCACCACACACACAAAAAACCAGCCTACTTTTACTTACATTTTCCTATAGTATACCATAAAAGCAATCTCAACATGTAACTCATTTCAGTTCTTTAGTACAGAACTCCAATACTATCAATTTGTTTGAGAATTTGGTAATAATTTTTACCTAGAACACGTAAGACCCATTAACAAAAGTACTTTTTATTTAAAATGCTCACTGCTTTTTCCCCTGCCCCAATAAGACCACGGAAAGTAATGAAGTGAAGCTGACTAATGATTCAGTAAGTCGAATGGCTTTAGAATAATATTGATTTAAAAACCTGTCACAAGCTCTACGTTAAAACAGGACCATTGATAAGAAAGGATATTTCCCATGTGCCATCCTGACTCCACTTAGGCAGAGTTGTCTCTTTTAATGAATAGACAAGTGGAGACTAGACAGGAGGACCCACGTAGCAATCTGGGGTCCATATGTGAGAGAAAGATTTATGTGGAGAGATCTAGCGATAAGAATGACCAACATTTGTTTCTATCTTGTCCTGGCTTGTAGAAAACAGCTACGGGACCTGAAACTAAGCCCAGGGGACTGCCTCAAGGCTGGATACAAGAAAGCCATGAATAGGCATTCCCTGACTTTTCTCATTATCCTTACTGCAGGCAGGGAAGTCTTCATGCTGAAATGTATCCCCAGGAGGAGGCCATGGAGCTTTTGCATCGAGACTCAGATGACAAAAGAGGACCAGAAATTCAGCACACTGACAACTGCATCTCCTGGAAGGAATTTACTGTACCTCCCTGCTTCCTGAGGTGAGCAGCTATTACCACCACCATGTGGCTGGGAGTGAAGGAGAGACCAAAGGTGGGGAACTGTCCTGGGAAGCGCATTTGACAATGCAGAATCACAGGTATTGTTGGTGCAGACATCTGTGGCAGTCACAGAAATAAAACTGACCAGACGAGCTAAGGAGATTAAATGTTTAAACAGGTGTGTGGACAACTGATCTCCAGAATACTGTGTTTAATTTTTAGAGCAAATACACTAAGGATGGCTCACGTAGGGGTACTTCACCCACTGCTTTTACATCAGTGAGATGGATGAACTCTAGCTCTCTTCTCCGGGCGACAGAAGAGGATAATCTGCATGGTGGGGTTGGAGGGTGGGACTCCACCATAACAGTGGAGCAGACCCAGCATCCTAAGGCAATGAGGCTCCAGTCTAGAAGGCAGCCCCCTGTTGCTAAGAAATAAGAGTGATGGAAGATTAAGGAAGAATAAGTCTCTGTGGAGTCTGCACTCCATGGCTCCTGCAGGCTGAACCTTCACCTTGTAAGTGCTAGAAATGCCCTTGCTACCTCATTAGTAGCAGGAAGATAATATTGGAAGTTAGGCAAGAGATAGAAATAGCTATGCCAATGGCTCTGACCAGGAGCTAGATAGAGGTATTATGAGTAACTTAAGGGGAGAGATCGGGCATTTATGCAACAATAAACCAAATTCAGACAATTCCACAAGGGCTCTGGTAACAAAGCTGGTGGACAAAGGGGCGGCAGATACAAGTAAAATGTATAGGCACTCTTCAGAAATCCAGTCATCTGGTACCTGAGAATGGTTTTATCTATTTCTGAATGTGGGGAAATAAGGGGATTTCCTGGCCCACACAATTCCTGAATCTACTATGGGAGCAGCAGCCCAACATCTCTGCCTTCTCAGTAAGAAGACTGTTAGGTTTAACAAGTAGGTTGGGAGGACGAATGTAAAGACAGCTGTAGCCCAACTCCATTTTCATTCTTAACCCATTTGTAAAGCATCTCAATACCTACAAGTGAGCAAGCTCTTACTGTCAAGAATTTTAAAAAACCAAACAAAACACAAAAACGTATGATTCTTCTGCTATCTAGTATGAACTATTTTATTTGTGTTGGTCCTTGCCTCCTTTCCCCTACCCCTTCATTTTTCTAATTTAGATTGTGAACTCTTCAGACCATGAACCATGGCTAATCTCTAAACAATATGCAGAGGTATGGCACTAGATAAAATGTTTTATAATTGGGACTGACCTTGCTACTCAGAAATAACTGACATAAGTGCATATACAAGGATTTCTAATGTTCTTGATCAGATAATCCTGTTCACTGACTGCCTTTTGTGTCACTAACAGCTGTGAGGGGGAGAAAAGTGCATTTAATGATAGCATTACTTCATTCAACAAAACTATAGTTGAAATGATACTACAGCCAACTGAACTCATGTGTCAAGATAGACAAGAGCGCCACTAGTATTGAAAGACAAATTTAGACAAGGTATGGGAGCTAAAATTGGAGACAGCCGTCTGCATTTCTCATTTCAAAGCATTCTACAGAAAAATGTAATGCACAGCTATGAAGTTAAATTTTGTATTTGTTTACATTTCTGAAGCTAGCATATACAGTTATTGCAATATATTATGATGACACTACAGGGCGTGTATTAGTAAGCCATTACTACATGCCTTGCGCGGTTAGAGGCCTTGCAGCCTTAAATTTCAGTATTTCCAACACAGTATTAACAGATTACCAAGTTATACCCTATTGTATCTTATATAGTTATTGCAACAGAACATTATGCTAGTTTCCAAATTATAACTGAATATCCAAATATAAAAAGACATTGAGGCTGAGAGCCAAAATATCTTTTTATTGAAATCTGTCTTAAACACAAAAAAACCCAGAATTTTAGCACAGAATAAGCCTTGGTAGAATACTATGGAAATAGAATACCTGATATGATTGTTAACCCTCAACACTACCAGCATTTATGCTCACTGCAACTAAATGCCCAATTCTGGCACATCCCTAATTCCAGACAGTCTGCCCCATGACATGCAGTTTTACCCAGAGTAAGACTCTGTATCTCATCCAATAAGCTTCACATTCTTACAGAAAGAAGTTAAGATGCTCACTCAAAAGAATTTTTTTCCTCATAAAGACTCATACCAGGATAAAGAAAGAATTTTGGACACTAGGCAGAGTTTAGTAGGGGAAAGACAAGCTGTTTGATTACTCATGAAGCTTCTCTTTTTAATAAGAACACAACACTGAAGGACAGTATACAGATTCACAGATTCCAAGGCCAGAAGGGACCATTGTGATAATCTAGTCTGACCTCCTACGTAACACAAGACATAAAACTTCCCCAAAATAATTCCTAGAGCAAATATTTTAGAAAAACATCAAATCTTGATTTAAAAGTTGTCGGTGATGGAGAATCCATCATGATCCTTGGTAAATTGTTCCAATGGTGAATTACTCACTTAAAAATGTATACCTTATGTTCAGTCTGAATTTGTCTAGCTTCAACTTCCAGCCACTGGATCATGTTCTACCACTCTCTCCTAGACTGAAGAACTATACAAGAGTCAGAGCAGGTCAGTGTGGCCAGTAAGGTGTCAGCAATTTGCCCAGCTCTAATACCTTATGCCAAAGGGTTAACTAGGTCAATGAAGAATTTTTATGCTGCTCCCTAGATCCAACATGACCTACAGATACCTAATTTTTACATAAAAAAATCTGGAATGGTCCTTCATAAACTCAATTTAAAAAAAAAAGGCAGAAAGGTTCAGTTTAAAGGGACACCACCACATTTAAAAAACAAAAAACAAAACCAACCCTGCAATAGTTTGCGGCATGCTCATGCAAGTCTGTAAACCAAGCTTTTCCTAGGGTGTTTTCATCCTCGTATTGGGAACTTTATCACCTGGTTTTAAATGGAGCAGAAGTCAATGTGGCTTCCTGTTGCACCTTCTTGTTGATTTTAGTGATATTCAAACAGTATTTCCCTCCCAGCAGCTCTACAGTGTTAACATAAACAAGATTCAGTGTTCTCATTGCTCCATCATATGGATTTTATGGTCTATCCATTTTCAGTGCTAAGGAAGGGGCAGCGTCTAGTGTCGTACTGAAATAGTGACTATATATTTTAAGTTAGATATTTGATATATAACTATCAAAACCAACACTTGAGTTTATTCCTCTCAAATTTCTCCTTCCTATCCCCCAATTTCTGCAGTATTGTCTCCTCCTCCAGCTCCATTTTTGCCCAACCACTGAAATAGCGCACACAGATTACTTTTCAATAACTTCAAAACTCTACTGGTTCCCAGATGAACAGGATGGTATTTTGGTCCCCTGTGTTATCAACGTGAAGGCAGCAATGTTGTAATGGAAAACATTTGATCTAAAAGGCTATCCAAATAGCACAAGACTTAAAGGTTAAAGAGTACTTATCAGGTAATGAATGGTGGGGGAGATGAAGCCGGAAGGCTGATGCCTTTAGAGTTACATTGAGAACACATGGTATTTTATATTGACATTTGTCATTTATTAAAAGCACTTTTCAGTTTAAATATGGTATTTAAAAGTAGAGATGACACCCAATTAACTGCTCAGTATCAAGATTATATTAACATTAACGAAAAATATCAAAGGAGAAAGGGAGTTCTTAATTGTCTGAAGTCACATGTAGCTAAGCTGAAGTAATGGCATCCCATTCAAAAAGAAATTAAGCATTAGTTTTAGCAGACTTCGTTTCCATTCTGATTTTCAGTCATTTTAAATGCTCAGTGATTTGAGTTGAGTCCAACTCTCCCCTTCTGGAGGGGGGCGCACAGAACCCAGCTGCAAAGATGCTTTCAGAACTGCAAATCCCACTGCTGTATCTGCAGCAGAGGCCTGAGCTAGCAGGTCATGTCTAGCGAACATGTGAATGGAGCTCCAGGAGGCAGTCCTGTATGTTTCTTGTATCAGGACTTCCTGCAGGGATGCTGTGGAGGTGGCCTGTAGTCTCATGGAGTGAGCTGTGACACTGTCAGGATGGGAGATGTTTGCTAACCTGTAGCACTCAACGATGCACCCAGAAGCCCACTTAGATTCTCTGAAAGGCTACAGCTTCACCTCACGATCTTTCCGTGATGGCTAGGCTGGTTCTTTACAGGTAGAAGAATGTCAGGGCATATCAGATGATGATGGAGTGAAGTCTCTTCTCTTCAGCGTAAGTGTGGGGTTTGGGAAAAAAAGACAGGTAAGTGGATACTCTGGTTGATGTTGAATTCAGAAGAAACCTTGGGGGGAAATTTAAGATGGAGGCAAAGGGATTCCTTTTCCTTGTGAAAAGCCATAAGGAGAGTCTGCCATCATGACTCCCAACTTGCTGACCATCCCGGCCAAAATGATAGCCACTAAAAAAAAAAAAGCAATTTTCAGGTGGGGGCATGGCACATATCTTGTTGACACAAGATCATCATCTGAACCCTTGGTGACAAGATTGAGAGATCACTGAGATCTGACCACTGGCTGGAAGGTCGTGATCAGGCCCCCCATGAATAATACTGTAGTTGAGTTGGTGAAAACAATGTCCATCTACTGGTGTGAAGAAGGCACTAATCACTGTGAGGTGGACTCATAAACGAGCTAGTAGAAAGTCCTGAGTTTTTTAGAGACAGGAAATAATCTAAAATGACTGGAGTATCTGCAGTGACTGGAGAAGGTTGACAGAGCTGCACCCAGGCAGAGAAATGCTTCCATTTAGCTAGGTAGCAGGTCCTAGGTGAACCTTTCCTACTTTGAGTAAGGATAGCCATTAACGGATGCTGAGCAGGAGCATTCTAGTTCAGACACCCATCTCAACACCAGACAGTGAGGTGGAGTGAACTTGGATTGGGGTGTCTGATTCTGACCCCCCCCCCCCCCCCCCCAAGTTCAGAGGCCTGGGAAGGGGTGAATCTTGATTAGAGGCAGGCTGGCATTGTCAGGAGCTCTGGGAATCAAAACTGCCTGGGTCAATTGGATGAGAAGAATGATATTGGCCCTGTTGGATGTATGTTTCGTAGAACATGTGAAAGCTGGGGAATGGGAGAAAAGACATATTTGAGATAGTTTTCCATGACAACAGGAGTGCGTCGCCCTGGGAGTGAAGTCTTCTTGAACCCCTGGACTCTGGGCATAGTCCCAGACCATGGGGACAGCATAGGTTCTGGAACTAGGGGTGCTACCAGGGCTCCTCTGGAGTACTACAAAGGAATTTCTGTTTGTGTTGGATGCAAAGAGGTCCCACTGAGGCGTTCCCCACTGTGTGACTATTTCGCTCAGGACAGAGTGGTGGATCTCCCACTCATGGTCTGCAGAGAAGTGCACGCTCCGGAGTTCTGAATACCTGGGAGGTATGATGCAGTTTCTGATGCACCAGTTCCAAAGCCTGACTGCTTCCAGGCAAAGGGGAAAGAGATCTTGCTCCACCCTGTTTATGTAAAAGACCATAGTGACACTGTCTGACATCACTTGGATATGAAATGACTGTATTAGCGGGAGGAAAGTCCTGCAAGTGAGGTGAAGTCAGTACTGATGACAAATCTGGACTCACGCTCGTAGATTAAACCAGTGGATGACTGTCCTTATACTTCAGTGCTGGAGTCACCAACAGATGTTTCTTCCTGCACACTTTACCCTCCAGTCTGGGGGGTTTCAATGGTGTCGGTTTGCTAGGGGCCATGTGCAAAGGCTCATCCACCTTGACAGGCTTGGGGACGGTTTACATCTCTTGTGGACAGTCCTTGACAGGGATCTGTCCTTGCAGCCATGAGAGTACCCTCTATTCTCATGGGAAGCCCTGGAGGAAAAGTCCTTAGGTTTAGGTATTGAAGACTTCTCTTCTAAGTACATGCTTGGAGGGGCGCTGCTTGTCTGTTGAGGCCAATGCACTGAGAGGGTGGAGAGGGAGAGTCTCCCTGTCCTGGATCAGAGAAATGCTGTCAGGAGATGCTATTTGAAGTGTGTTTTTAATTTGCATGCAAATAAAGATGTTAAAAATATTAGAACTGGAATGCACCATTTTAAGATAAAGTTGAGAATACATGATTAAGAGTAGAGACACAGATCAAACTGCACTCACACATGCTTGGATGTTCCCTCATGATACATGAAGATAATGTAAAAGCAATGTCAATTGTTTTGCTGCATAGTTTATGTTACTACTGGCTGCAGTCACTAGAAAGGGAAATGATCACACTTGAGCAGCTTTGACATTCATTCCAGTAGAGGGCACTAGTACACAATGAGAGGACAGAGTGGATTATATAAATGTTGCTTTCACTGGAGGGGGGGGGAGCAGCAACCTTGTGTTGGAGAAAGACAAAAAAATACACTAAGGTGTGTTAAGAGCCAACTTGATTAGTAAATGTCTAAAAGTCAGTTGTAAGAAGCTAAATGCATGCTACTGAGGAAAATACTTATTTAAATGCATACTTTTAATCTAGATTTTAGTGTTTAGCAATAAGTCACCATCTTTACATGGTCTCCACACAGCAAAAAGAGCTTTGTATATTATCGGGACAACACTTACAGCACTTCATGCAACATGAATGAGTAGTGTAGAGAATGTTTCAATATGTTTAAACACTATGCCATGGAAGTCTGATATCCAACTTCACAGTTCCTCAACCAGGTGTTGCATTTGAACTGGACAGGAGAGTTATCTAAGAAATTACTGACCTCAAAGCAGTGTTTCTTAAACTGTTGAAAGTGAAGCCCCTTTTAGGAAAATGAAACCAACTGCACATACATATTGGAAGATAGGTTACAGTGTAGTAGCCGTGTTAGTCTGTGTCAGCAAAAAGAAAAGAAAAGAAAGAAAGAAAGAAAAGAAAGAAAAGAAAGAAAAGAAAGAAAAGAAAGAAAGACTCATGGCACCTTAGAGACTAACAAATTTATTTCAGCATAAGCTTTCGTGGGTTAGAACCCACTTCATCGGATGCATGGAATGAAACATACAGTAGACAGATATTTATACAGTCAGAGAAACATGATAAGGTGGAAGTGCGTAAACCAACCTTAAGAGGCTAATTAATTGAGAGGAACCATAACAGCAGGGGAAGAAAAACCTTTGAAGTGATAAACAAGATGACCAATGTGGACAGTTGACACACAGGTGTGAATGAGGATTGTTAACTTAAGGGAAATAGATTCAATTAACGTAATGGCCAAGCCATTCCAAGTCTCTATTTAATCCTGAGTTGATGGTATCTACTTTGCATATCAATTCAAATTCAACAGCTTCTCGTTGAAGTCTGTTTTTGGAGTTTATTTGTTACAAAATTACTACCCTCAAGTCTGTCACTGAGTGATTAGGGAGGTTGAAATGTTCTCCTACTGGTTTTTGAATGTTATGATTCCTGATGTCAGATTTATGTCCGTTTATTCTTTTGCGTAGAGACTGTCCAGTTTGGCCAATGTACATGGCAGAGGGGCATTGCTGGCACATGATGGCATATATCACATTGGTAGATGTGCAGGTGAATGAAGATGTATTCATTAATAGGTGTAGGCCTCTACCATGCTTCCTTTCCTCACGCAAATCCTTTATACCCTCACAAAACACCCCAAGCCCAACCTTCCCTCTGTCCCCCAACCACACTCGCTTCATATTTTGAAGTTCAACCCAGGCTTTTCCTGTTCTTACATACTTTGTCAAATCTATTGCTGCTCATCAACTTTGACATTTAAAGCATTACTGGCATTCACGCTATCACCCACTGAAATGAATAGGGTATTGACACCTTCAGGTGCTCTCCGAAGAGGACTGCCTTCGACACAGCTGGCTTCATTCAGGGAGTTGGTGTTCCTACACTAACAGAAGATACCCTTCTGTCAGCGTAGGCCACATCTACAGGGCTATGTCAGCATAGCTACCCCAACATAGCTACACCAGTATAGTCCCTGTAGCGCAGACATGCCCTTATAAAGATCAATTTAAGGCCCATGCTGGAGGCACTCTACACGACAAGGTTTTGTGAGAGCAGCATTGACAGCCTAAGCCTTAAAGACCAGACTGAAATTTGAAGCTTGGTTTAACAGACAATTTTAAATGTCAGATAAAGCTTCTATTAGCAAGTCAAGCATGTGGGAAACTAGTTCACAGTTGTTTAGTGGCCTGTGTTCCCACTGAGAGTCAAATGACCTCACATCTGAGCAAGATGGCACTTATTAAATTAGCATTTCAGCACCTAGAAATGCCTTTTGCAGTTTTTTGTGGTGAAAAAATGCATCTTACCTTATGAACTCTGTCTATTGGCCCACACAATAAAAATCCAGTTGTCTTTTAAGGAAAGGATGAGCTACTGCTGAATTTTTATTGATCATGTAGACTAACATGCATTTAAAATGTTGTTAGTTTGTAGCTGAGTCAACTGAAGTGACTGTACTAAAATAAGTTATGCGTAGTTTCCACAGTAATGCAAATCACTGCATTTATCATCATGTGGGGAATTCAGCTGAGAAATATAGTTAGTACATATTACTATTAAACAGCCACACACTTCTTAAGAGCTCAAGTCAACACCCATTCAATTTCAGACTTTAACTGAAGTTAGCTTGGGCCTTGAACATTTAAACTTTTCCAGAAAAGTGTATGTCCTTTAGAAAGCATGTGAAGAGACAGCAAGCAAATGCTAAGTTAGCCTGTTATTACAATTGCCTTCCACTGCCTTCTATTGGAGAAATGAAGGATAGTCTAATGGTGCAGTATATTCATACTGGATACATACCGCAGCTATGTATGAAAATCCACATGGCTAGAATGTAGGACATCAGTTTCACCCTCCTGCTTTTAAAAACACTGTAACTGATGCTTAAGACTACAGCTACCTGAAGTTTAAGAATTATTGATCTACAATTGTTCATGTAGCTCCATGCTCTGCAACAGACAACAGTATGGACCACTTGTACAGCAGACTGTTTCAAAACATATTTGAAGGTTGAAGATAAAACTAGGGAAGGAGGCTGCTCACTACTGTAAAGAGTCTCCCATGACTCATGAACAAGCACAATTCACTCAGAGTTCACAGGGTACCTGCCTCACTTTCAGTTAATAGACAGACAACCCAATAAAAAGAAACACCCAAAAGTGTCAGCTGAACTTCAGGAACTACTGCAATTCCCAACTATGCTGCAAGAGATTCCTGAAGTGGATTATTTCATGAATTGAAGCACAGGATTCTCAGAGAACCATCTCAAAAGCCATACCAGAAAAGTCTGTTTTCTTACCTAAATAACCTCCTCAGACAATAAGACCTAAGCCCCTCACCTGCCAGAAACAGGGGAACTTCAGTGTAAGCTACTGTAATGAAGCTCTTCACATTTTTTCTTCTCTCAGCCTGCTAATGGGAGGACCTAAAACCACTTGTGAGTGCTGATACAACACATTCCAGCCTAGGTAGAAACAATATGCCCTCGTTCTTAGCTATATTTCACTCCTCTGTTGGATGAAATATGAATAGCTCATCTGTGTCAGATGCCCTATAATGCTCATAGCACTCATGTAAGGGATGGGGTTTTGGAAAGGAAAATCTTATTCTGTTCCTGCAGCCATGAAGTTTCACATTAACACCTGTTAAATCCTATGTTGTCAGATTTGTTAAGTATAGCACTTAAATGTCAAATGTTCCAGAACTAAAAGTAACCTTAAAAAAAAAAAAAAAAAGTGTACCAGTTACTGCAATTTGGATTTAAGAAGTTGGAGAGTACAATAAGAGGCAAATGATTGATTACAAAAAGCTGAAAGGTTTGTAAACACAAAAGTGTTTAAAAGTGATTTACAAATCCAAACTTAATCCTACACTGAGACTATCAAATTTGTTCATCTCCTGAGGAGGGCCATGCTAAAATAGCCTGATTTCAACAACAAGGGGGAACAATAACTGAACTACTTCGGGAGTATTACAGTATAAATTCCCTTTAGTTATTGATCTGTGGAAATTGTTTTTTTTTTTAAATCTAGTTCTGGAGCAGACATGCTATGAACACACTGAAAATGCTGTAAATACTTGAAAAATTCTATGCCATGAAACAGCTAAAGCGTTCCATGTTCAGATATAAAATTCAGCAGCTGCCAAAGATTTTGGAAGCATTACACAGCAGGAAAGATGTTCTGCTCTAAAAACACATTAAAGAAAAACATTTAGGTACTTAAATCTCTAAGCTTTTGGATAGTAAGTCCTTTCTACTTCTTCTAGATTTCCCTCACAAAAGTGCAATGTAGTTAGCACATCTACTTTTTTTCATTTTGATGCACCAATTTTCTGTTTTAAGAGGTTTTTAGAACATTGCTATCCCCATAAAATGGCATTGATAAAATAATGATTTAAAAATGTGACCTACTTTACATGACCACGTAGGATTCAGGTACGCAGCGGCATTAGATTGTGTATTAATTGTTATGCCAACAGGAAATGCTCCATGTCAAGTTGGAATTTCACTGCTAGTTACAAAAGCAGCACCAAAAATCCAATGAAAGCCAGGAGCCATCCTGGCAATTCACTATGGACACGTATACTACTAAATCCATTAAACATAGTGTTCAGTTATGCAGTAACTGGAGCTCCACACTTCAAAAACCAGATGTTCAAATTCTCAAGAACAAGCACTACATTTAAATCAACCGAGAAACAAGAACAAAGTATTTACACAATATATAAGTTCTCACACCTTTACATACAGAGTACTGAAATACAAATTAACTTCCCAGACCTGTGAAGAGTTTTCTAAAATTTAAACCTTAATAGGTTTTAAAGCTTTCCCACAAGTTAGAAGAGAGACACTAAACATGACCACCTGAGATACGGCTCCATCTAACACAAAATCCGTGACACCTACTAACCAGTAACCTACATCTATCACAGGCCAATCAAGAGGTGGGTTTGCCCAGGAAGGTGAAGAGGTAATGAAAATAGTCCAGCCTCTCTCTGAGACCTCCAGCTGCTGTAAAAGATGACTGAATTCTTACCAGCTGCTGTTTCCAGACCTAATCCTGAGATTCCTTCTGGAATCAGCTTGTGGCTAATAAACATTTGATAAGCTGGAAACCCCTCCAGCAAGTTGCTGAAAGAGACCCCCTCTTGACTGGTGGGCTGACCTCTGCTCCTGTAGTCTTCCCCAAACCTCCTAGAAATCTGAGATTTTCCAAATAGAGTAAAACTGGCATGATTTGCCAGTTTTGCAGCTGCCCTCAAAGTTCTGAACTGCAGCAATGAAACTCAGAGCCTTGACAGTTTTCACTTTGATGCTTAATAAGGCTGTGAGCAGCAGCACTGGAGGGGGCTATGGAGTCAAAAGGAGCACTGAATTAGTTTAACTTTCTGCTCACATTCAGAGAGCCAGCAATTTTTTTTTAAATTAAGGCTTCAATCCACAAAACCTTATATTGAGACTTGCACTCACCAGGGGTGAGTGGATTTTTCAATCCTTTCATGCTCACAATAAGATTCACATAAAAAAAATGTTAAATTGCATAAAGAGACTTACTATTTCCATAAACAGAAGCGTGATCTAAGTTGTTACAGTGGAAGATTGAAGTTTACGACTCCTACAGTCTAGGTTTGGTCTATACTGGGAGCTTACCCCAAAGCCATCTATCCATGAAGTAGCAACACCAGCACAAACAGGCAAAGCCACTAAGCTCCACAGTTGCAAGTAAGTAGTACTCACTGTCATTAGCTGTTTGGGTGAGTGCAGCTACATCAGAGGTTGGAATCTGGCTAAATACCCTCCGTGTAGACAAGGCTTATTCCCTGCTCTTTCACTGACTTTTTGGTTCTCCATTTCCACCATTGTTAGAACAAATGTTATACTATTAACCTACTTCAAAAGGTTTAGAGGTTTGTAAGTCTCCAAGACCCATGAAAGAAAGGAACAACAGAACTAGACTTGCAAGGAACAGAAAAGTGCCAGACTTTATACCATGCAACTTTGAGTACCTGCTAGCAGCCACTGGCACCATGGCAAATCCCAGTAGAAAAGTACATGGGGAGACTGAAGATCATACTTCCAAAATTACGGTCAGCACTGTACGCAGAGAAATACACACACTATTTTTTTTTAAACTGCAACCTTATTCTGCCCCTTACAGCAGACTAAGGGATCTCACAGAAACCATTACCTTCATTGCTGTAAAAGTTGTGCAACCCAGTTTACTTTGTTGCTATACTGTAAAGCAGAACATACCGAAGACTGAAAACTACACTTTTCCCTTGCTGTTGTCAAAGATACCCGGATGTAATTTGTTGACATTTATCATTAAGGAGAGAGACTTCTGAAAGCCTTACAAAAGAATAAAGCTTCTTAGGATTTAAAAAAGCCTACATTAAACAGCAGGGATGGCAAGAATGGATTAGTCCTGCAGATTGAGACATTACAGTGAAACACAAAGTTCTGAAATAACTAAGCTAAGATGATGTACTGAGTGACCTTCAGCACTGCTAACAAACTTTGTCCTCAAATATTTATTTACCAAGTACAGAATATGAAAGTTAGGTTGACTGCAATAGTCACTCAAATGTTAGCTGCATTTTTCTTTTGACTAGGTTAGACTTTTTTTTTGTTTTAAACAAAAAATATATTCATTTGCTACACACACAATACAAGAACAGAAGCACCATGAAAATCTTTAGCTTTCTGGGAAGCTCTTTTCCACATCTATTAATAACATCTTTTCCATCTCTGCAGACAGTTACACAACTGTCTATATTTTCTAATAAATCTCATGATACTTAAAAGTAGAGGATAGAATCTTATTTGCAGAAATAGCAAGATGATGTGACAGAAGTTCCATTTAAATGTATAAACTCGGATCAAAATTCTCCAATTTAGTTTTTTTCCTGGGTTTGCTGTTTTGCAATTTATTCCTCAGCTGTTGCAGTAACTACTCAGAAAACTACTCAGCACTGGAATGGGTTACCTAGGGAGGTGGTGGAATCTCCTTCCTTAGAGGGTTTTTAAAGTCAGGCTTGACAAAAACCCTGGCTGGGATGATTTAGTTGGGGGTTGGTCCTGCTTTGAGCAGGGGGTTGGACTAGATGGCCTCCTGAGGTCCCTTCCAAGCCTGATATTCTATGATTCTATGAATTTCAATGCATCTAGTGTACCCGAACCTCCACCTCAAAATGAATGCACCACTTGTGGCAAAAGCGAGAACACACAATGAAAACAAGGTATCAACACTAACGTTTTGGAACAGGAGCATTTGGCGTTTGTGAGAAAAGTCTGAAAGCTACATTTAAATTATCTGCAGAATGGTTGCTTCAAGGCCATGTTGAATTGGCTTCATAATATATATTTGTAACAGGAATTTATACAAGCAATCAGAACACCTGTAAAACCATGACCAATGGTCTAATTCAAGATCCACTGAAGTCAAAGGAAATATTTCCACTAATGGTAGGTCAGTGCCTTAAAGCCCAATTTTTCAAGCGAGCTCAGCTGCCATTTTGGCACTCAAAAGAAGTGACCAGCATTCAGCTGCTTCTCAATGGGAACTGCTTTGTGCTGAGTATCAGAGAGGTAGCCGTAGAATCTGTAGAAGCGACAAACTTTGTGTGAGCACTTGACAATCTGACAAAAACACACTTCTATCCACCCTTGCATCAGAGGCTTTCAAGCCTTGTCCTCCGCACAAAGAAATGTTTACTATAGAAAGAACAGGAGTATTTGTGACACCTTAGAGACTAACAAATTTATTACAGTTAGTCTCTAAGGTGCAACAAGTACTCCTGTTCTTTTTACAGATACAGACTAACACGGCTGCTACTCTGAAACCTGTCATTTACTATATAGATCCCCTTAATTTGCTTTTGCTATATCCCATCCCTTGTATCCACAGACTATCTTGCCTAGTCTACACTTAAACACTTTGTCTGTATAGCTATAGTAGTGAATTTTTTGCTGGAACAGCTTATACTGGTTCCCAAGCAAAATAAGCTATACAGACAAAAGTACTTTTAAGCCAGTATACTGCATCTACACTAGTACTTTTGCCAGCATAGAAAATCCAAAACCACACACCTCTAACCAACATTGTTAGGCCAGCAAAAGTTTTACTATGGATCTGACTGAAGTCTTTTAGCATAAGGGGCATGACTTCATGCCAGTGTATACAGTACCTATGCTGCATACGAATTCTAAAGCAGTCCATTATCCTATCCTTGTACTTTTCACAATTTCAGAAGTGAAATAAAGAGAAAGATTAAAGCTGTCCCAAATTCTGCCTGGAATTTAATTTAGCTTGTGTGTGCTTATACCAATTCTACAATTCCAATTCCCAAGCTTTCTGAGCACAACTATTAGTTACATTTTAGAAGTATATCACTTAAGTGACCTGCAAGAATTAGTGTTATAACTTATCTAATTTTTAAAATCATCACTTTGTCCCAATTATCTTTTAAAGCAGCCACAATGTTACAGAAATTGGTTCTCACCATTTTGAGGGTGTGTAAAGTTCAGTTTACATGGGTCTATGTTTAGATTGATACATTTTCCTTCACTTTATTCTCTTCACTTTTGCAAAGCTCAATCTAAAATCCATTGTCCTGGCAAAACCCTTCGCTGTACTCAACAACTGAACTTTTAATCTGCCTACAGATTCTTAATGTGAAATTCAATTTTCAAATATAACTGTTACATTATAGTGTCTTACAAAGATTCTTTTAGACTGACAAAAGAAAGCTGGAACCTGAACAGCAAGTGATTCCGCTGTTGCACTTTATTTCCACCCACACATCCCCTTTTGGATATTCTAGCACAGAAATTGTACCAATTGATGTTATACTGGCACTGCCATTCGGTCGAGGAACATTATGATAGAACTTGCAAATAAAGCCAAACAACCACACCAAAAAAAAAAAAAAAAAAAGCAACCCTCACTTGGTTAATAGCTTTTTTTAAGCTGTGCTTCTGGCCATGAGTTGAGATCTCTAATACTCAGAGGAGCTATCTGAGAAAGTAGCCAGGATCCCTGAATTGGCTCTGCTCAACTGCTGAAGCACTGGGGTAGGCTGAGGATCTCCTGTTAAGCCAAGCACAGCTGGGGACTCCTTTGAAATGTTCTCATAAAGACCCCATCCTTGCCAGAAGGAGAGAGAGAGAGGGGAGGAAACAGACTTCCAGAGAGCTGCTGAAGCACCTGGCTTTAAGCCTAGAGACAGAAGCCTGGGAAGTGGGGTCTCTGCATGTTCACCAGGTGTGCCTGTAGAGGATACCACAAGAAAGATGGGAAAGTACCTTTTGCTTGCCTCCAAGCCTTTAAAAAGGTGGGTAAAACAGCAGCTCCATGCCTGATGCAGCAGTGGATTCTCATGACAGGGACCTTGATATTTTCTGACAAGATGGTTCTGCATTTCAGCGTACGCAGACTTTTAAGACATGCAGAGAAACCTCTAACCCAGTAAAAAGCACATTCTCTAAATCAGCATATTTTTAACAGAAAATTAGATAATAAGACTAATAGCTTTCCAACAAAATTCACTGAAAGAACACTGTCCAAACTCAAATACCCAACACATTCTACTATTTAAACCCAATAGCGGCTTATGGGAATATAAAATGGTGTCTCAGGAAAAGATTAAATTGCCTGTTCTGTATGTTAATTTTATGAGCAAAAAGTAGGATAAACATGACACCCGAGTTTTAAAGTCATATAGATATAAAATTATGTTTTTAAAGCCAGCTTAGAAATTAAACAGACCTTCAGACCGACTCTCCCCCCAGTTTTCTAACATGTAAATTAAGATGCTTACACCCGCCCTAGTACAATACTTACTGTTCTTATACATGAGCAAATCAAGTTTATTTGAGCTCCAGGGATCTGCACAGAGGCAGTGCGCCCAATTCATCAGCACTATATTTTGATTAATACCGTTCTCCACATCTTTGCACTCACTTCACCTTGGGCAGTGCAGGGCAATGGGGACATTAGGTTTTACATATTCAGAAATGTCAAAGTATATAAATGTACTACAGTTTAGTAAATGCCAGTGTGCATGTCTCAGGTTTGTAGCTTTCCATTCCCTACAAAAAATGCACCTTTATAATCCACAGTCAATTCCAGTACTATCACAAGCCCTCCCATTTCACCAGTTTTCAAACCATACTATACTAACGAGATACAAGAAGGTGAAGCGGTGAATGAAATCTTTTAGGAGAGGCCACTGGTATTAGACGAAAGTTTGCCAAAGCCCTCAGGGTATCTCTACACTGCACTCAGGAGGTCTGACTGCAGCACATGTAGCTTGCTTGAGCTAGCTTGCTAAAAATAGCAGTGATGTGCCATGGCATCAAGGGCTAGGCAGGGTCCCACCTCCTGACTGCAGTGGATATACTCTTTCCCTGCTGTGGAGACAGGACCCAAACTACCTACCTGCCTTTTGCAGTTTCCCCACTGCAAGCCAATTTGCACTTCCACTGAACTTAATGAGAGTTTCGGCATTGACTTCAATGGAATGAGGATTTAGTCTAGAAAGTCTTGAATTGAATCAACTCAAAATAAGTGATATGTTAACTTTTCTATTGTGACAATAAGGGTGGGATTGCTGGTATATATTGTGGGATTGCTGGTATATATTGCTAGTTTATTTTAAAGTATTTTCCCATAAATAAAGTAGTAGTCCACCCCCGCTGGAAATAGTCTTTAGCCTTTGGGCAATCATACATTAACCTAAACACTTCCAGCTCAAACAAAAGAACTCTAATTTTATGAAACTAGGGGGGAAGGTAACATTTGATTCAGAAAAGCCAGAAGAAACACCTGATTGGCAGTACAGCAGAACCTCAAAGATACGAACACCAGAGTTATGGACTAACCGGTCAACCAGACACCTAGTAAATCCAGAAGTAACCAATCGGGCAGCAGCAGAGACCCAAAAAAAGCAAATACTGTATTGCGCCTGTATTGCATCTTAAAGGTAGGCACATCTGGGCTGCTTGTCCCCACCCCTCACCCTCATCCATGGGGCAGCCACTTACAGCAAGACGCTGGGGCTGCCAGCCCAAGGCAGCCAAAGCCAGTCAGCAGAGCAGGAGCAGCGCTGGGGTCTGCACCGCTTTTGCCCCCACCCCCGTCAGGAGGGGGACGTGCTGTTTTCACACACACACACACACACACACACACACACACACACACACCCCTCTCTGCCTGGAGGGGGGCAAGCTTGCAAACCCACGATGGGGCTGACTAGGGAGCTCAGCTGCTGCTGAAGCCCAGCCTGGAGCGTCAGCTGCTGCATCTGGAGTCCAAACTGCGCTATGTTCAGAGTTAGGAACATTTCAGAGTTACCGACAACCTCCATTCCTGAGGTATCCATAACTCTGAGGCTCTATTATAAACACTTTTCTTGGGACTTCAAAAGAAAAATCCATTGCACAGAAATAAACTACATTTCCCTGCGATTTCATTGTCAACTTGGGTTCAAAGAGCATCCGTTGCAGTCAGCCTTACATAATGCCTAGTTATGGAATGCATGTTAGTAATACAAGAGAGAGATTCTCTTCGGGGTATGTGACTTGACATTTTAACAATTGTTGGGCTAATATTTTACTTCTAAGCCAAATTTCAAGATGTCACAGAAATTGCCAGTTTTCATAATGCCGTGAAAATGACCTGACAAATTCTCTCCTCAGTAGGTTCTTACAGAAAAGTAAGTTATTTCCTTCTGAGGTTGGGGGTTTATTATATTATGAAAAAAAAAACTATCTTCAGACAAACCTTTCAGGTACAGACAAGTTTTAAACATTAAGCAACTAAGTCTGCAGGATTCTGTGTTACTTTTCTCTGTTTCTAATACTGGAAGTCATGTGTGTACGTCTGCACCAAGGTCTAATTAAACCAAACCTGCATACAATTTCAGATTGCGTGCCTTCCTCAAAAATTAAGTTTGAGAATTTTATGTAGTAGGAAATGGTTACGGAAGCTTCATTTGAATGGCAGCTAACAAGAAGTGTCCTACCTTAATCCTTTTGAGGTATAGAACCAAGGTATTCCATTTATTTTATTAAGTGTGTTGAGACAGAAGTTAGCTATCTACTATAGCACCCAACCTATTGGTATTTACGTTCAATTTTTATTTTAATACAGTAGTTTATGGGCTGAAGCTTTATTTAATACAGTGAATATAATGCTCTTAAAAAGTGCCAGATTTAGAGCCCTGAAGGCTTCATCCACGGAACAGGTACACAGGAGTGTAGTGACAATTCAAGTACTCCCCATATGGCCTCCACTATCAATCTTAATTATGACTAGACTGCCTGATTTTAGATTACACTAAATTCTAACCCCCCAAAAAATATAGCTGAGTAAATTAAATTTGTAACCAAATCATATTTAATCAGGCAGCCTATAAGTCAGATTTTAATCACCAGTGACACCAGCTAAGTTGTCAACTCTCAAATCAAGAAATACCAGCTCATTTTTAACTCTAATGGTGCTAGCAGTGCCGGGACAATTCAGAAAATCTGTGCATAAGGTGGCGTACTCAAGATAAAGACAGTAATTAAAACCTCATTTTCTCATTTCCTCTGAAATTAACAATGAAATTAACATTTCCAATGAAATTAACAATGAGCATTCTTTTAGAGAATCTAGTTACCATGGTTTTTGTCTCCATGACACTTCCAATATTTCAACTGGCATTCAACAGTTATTAAAGATCAAGCCTAAAAATTATGCAAAGTTTATTCTGAAGATAGATCTTTTATAGTGAATGAATGATTACAAAAGGTATATTATGCCATAGCTTTGCACAGCATTTTACACAGATTAACATATACCCTACCCCCGCCTCCACCCAAAAATCACATTTAAATATAGGACGTGAAGATAGAGAAGTCAAGGTGATGGGAAAAGGAAGGACAAGGCTTCAAATAAAGAGCAAGACATTATGTAAAGTGCCAGTTACATATTTTAGTATTTTTTACACAAAGACAGAGTGCAAGATGAGAAAAGTAAACAGCACAGGAGGGGAAGTCGGAGTGAAAATAAAGACTAAAGAAAGGAGGACACTTGGTGGAGGGGAAAACAGACATCACTCCAGGTATAGAAAGCAGTTTGCAAATAGGCAAAGACAAGAGGAGAAAAGTAATGGAGCCACAAGGTGAGAGTGAGTAGCATGCAAGAGAGAGATGGAGCAGGGAATGAGATTCGAAGTAAGCAGAAGTTATGCAAAATCTAAAATGAGCGTAAGAAGTTTGAACTGTTGGTGGAAAGAGAACAGGAGCCAGTCAAGTGAGCTGAGAAAGGGGATGACATTAAGATGAAGCCAAATTCTGCCCTTGATACAAGAGATGTAATTTCTGAGTGACTTCACAGAAATAAATGGAGTTACTCTAGACTTACAGCTGTGTAAACAGCAGTATCTATCAAATGCTGTCAATTTCCCAGGAAAACCAGTTTAGGACAGGGCACTGGTAAATATTAGCTTAAACTAGAGGTCCACAAAGTGTGGGGCGTGGAGGAACATTCTGGGGCAGGGATGGCAGGGCCCAGGCCAGCCCTCCCCAACCCCAGCTCTGCTCAGGTCCCATATGTAACTAAAACTAAGTAATGTGATGCGAGCTAGTATTAATGGGGGATTTTAACTTCCCTGATATCTGTTGAAAGACTAATACAGCAAAACATAATATGTCCTGCAAGTTCTTAGCATGTGTAGGGGACAACTTTCTGATTCAGAAAACTGAGGAAACAACTAGGGGATCCATCCATTTTGATTCTGGTATTGACCAACAGGAATGGAATCAGTTGCGAATGCAAAGGTGGTCAGGAACTTGGGAGGAAGTGATCATGAGATGGATGAATTCAAAATCCTAGGAAAGGAAGACATGAGAATAGCAAAACAAGGACACTGGACTTCAGAAAGGCAGATTTCAACCAATCCAGAAATAGAAGGCAAGGTCCCATGGAAAGACCAATTAGGAAGAAAAGGAGTGGAAGGGGGCTGGCAGTTCCTAAAATTATGTAATACTTGATGCTCAATATCAAGTTATTCCGATACAGAGGAAAGATAAGAGTCATAGGATGCCAATGTGGCCATACAAGGAGCTTTTTAGCTATCTAAAAACCAAAAAGAATATATATAGGAAATGGAAGGGGGGCATGTCACCAAGGATGTATACATGGGAATAGCACGAGTGTACAGGGACAAAAAAAATCAGGAAAGTCAAGGTTTGAGTTACAGCTTCCAAGAAACATTAGAGACAACAAGAAGGGGTTCTACAAATACATCAGACAAAAAAGAAAGATCAAGGATGGTGGGTCCACTGCTCAGTGGAGAAGGTGAGCTAGAGAACAGAAGATGCTAGGAAGGCAGAGCTACTCAATGTCAACTTTGCTTCAGTCTTCACACAAAAAGCATGTGACCAGATGACTAGCAAAGTTATCATAGACAATAAAGGGGAAGGGATGCAGATCAGGATAAGTAAAAGATCTTCAGACTAATTTGAATGAATTCAAGTCAGCAGGGCCTGATGCTATTCACCCAGGTGCTGAAGGAATTAGCTGAAGAAATCTCAGAGCCCCTGGCAATAATATTTACAAATTCAGGGATGACAGGAGAAGGGCTAATGTAGTGCCCATCTTTAAAAAGGGGGAAAAGAAGGAACTGGGGAACTATAGACTAGTCAGCCTGACCTCGATACCTGGGAAGCTACTAGAGCAATGTATAAAACATTCAATTTGTGATTACCTGGAGGACGAAGAGGTTATTGCTTTACTAAGAACAAATCATGCCAAACCAACTTGATTTCCTTCTTTGACAAGAACGAGGAGTCCAGTGGCACCTTAAAGACTAACAGATTTATTTGGGCATAAGCTTTTGTGGGTAAAAAACCCACTTCTTCAGATTTGCCCAAATAAATCTATTAGTCTCTAAGGTGCCACCGGACTCCTCGTTGTTTTTGTGGATACAGACCAACACGGCTACCCCTCTGATTCTTTGACAAGGTAACTGGTTTGGTGGATAGGGGGGAATGCAGTGGACATAACATACCTGAACTTTAACAAGGCTCTTGACACAGTCCCACATGACATTCTCATAAGTAAGGTGGAGAAATTAGGCTTAGTGGAACTACCGTTAAGTGGCTACATAATTGGTTAAACACCCATAAACAACGAGTGACTATTAATGGAATGATGTCAGGTTGGAAGAAGGTCTCAAGTGAGGTTCCACAGGAATCTATTCTGAGTCCTGTGTTATTTAACATCTTTATTAATTACCTGGATGTAGGAATAGAGAGCATTCTGATCAAATGTGGAGATGACAAAGCTAGGGGGAGTTGTTAACACTTCGGAGGATAGAGCTAAAATTCAGAGGGATCTTGATAAATTGGAGAACCTGGCTATAGACAACAAAATGAAATTCAGCAAAGATGTAAGGTGCTACACTTAGGGAAGAAAAAACAAATTTACAAATACAGAATGGGAGATAACTGGCTTGACAATATCACTGCTGAGAAGTGTCTGGGAATTGTGGTGGATCACAACCTCAACATGAGTCAACAACATGATGCCGTTGCAAAAAGCAAAGGCAATTTTGGGTTGCATTAACAGAGGCACAGCATGCAGGTCATGGGAGGTGATACTACTGCTTTACTCTATGCTGGTTAGTCATCAGCTGGAGTACTGTGTCCAATTTTGGTCACCAGTTTATAGAAAGGATGTAGAGAAACTGGAAAGGATCCAGAGGCAAGCAACAAAGACTATCAAAGGGATGGAATGCAAGCCTCATGAGCAAAGACTGAAAGAATGCGTACGCTTAGTTTGAAAAATAGGAGAATGGGGTGGGGGACATGACAGCGATCTTCAAATACTTGAAAGGCTGCCATAAAAAGATGGAAAAAAGTTGTCAGTTTCTTGCGACACTGGACAGGACAAAAGGCCAAGTGTTCAAACTACACACAGCAGATTTAGATTAAATCTCAGGAAAAACTTCCTAACTGTAAGAACAGTAGGACAGTGGAACAAACTGCCTAAGGAAGACATGGAAGCTCCTTCACTGGAGGTTTTCAAAAAGAGGCTGGATAGCCATCTAGCTTGGGTGGTTTAAACACAACAAATCCTGCATTTTGGTGGGGGTTAGACTAGATGACCCTTGCTGATCCTTCTAGCCCTATGGTTCTATGAAATAGTTTTTGAAATAGAAAATGCCTTAAACTGGGTCTAGCTAGCTTTTCCCGTAGCAGTAAAAGCCCTTATTTTACCTGGTAAAAACCACATCCGGTTAACATCCTGCCATCTCTGTATCTATCCTCTGAACTTTGTTTAGGCGCATAAAATCTTTAGTGTAATAATTTTGCTAATTTGTGATATAGTGAAAGAGAAGTCAAAACAGTACACAACATCTCTGGACACATTCACTCTGCAGCGCAAGCAAAATATCAGATTTCCCTCACTTGAGAGTCTGCTGAAATGGTCAATCTGTTCTGAAGGCCTTTGGAAGTAAAAATATTAAATGCTTTAGAATGCCAGTAAGACTTAAATACCACATTATTTCATGTAGTTCATCAAGCTTAAAAAATAAATAAATAGCTGACCCAAATGGTAAAGTAACCATTTTGAGAAATCACACAGTAGTTGTATAAGAAATCTACCTTTTAATCTTATGGCTCAATCAATTGTTTGGAAAAAGACCCACTTAAATTAACTTTATTGAAGCTCAGCTTCTCATTTCACTGTTACCAGTGAGGGAACAGAAAGCATCTTGCTGTTTTGGTAGACTATTAGGCAAAGAAAGCCACAAAATAATGATACGTATATAGGATAAAGACAGTTTTGTGATTATTACCACCACCTATTTATATTACAGCAGTACCCTGGGCATATCTGTCAAGATAAGTGCCCCATTGTGTTGAGGGCTGTACAAATATAGAACAATGTCCCTTATTTTATTTTTCAAGTCTAAAATCAGTACCCCAAACTAGTTAGTGTAATTCTATAATAAAGACAGGAAACGTCTCAACTAACTAGTGACTAGATCATCTTCAAAAGAATTCCTTTTCCTGTTGAGGTAGCACTGGGAAAAAAAACAACAATATAATGCTGTCAAAGAATCTGTTGGACAGTAAAAAGAGCTCAGGACACTTGCTTTGCAGAAAATTACTACCAAATGCTGCCAGACCCAGCTTTTCTTCTGTCTGGACCACTGGCCAGACACTAATGTTTTACGCACCTACTAATTTTTAGCAGTGTAATAATATATTGCATACCACCACCAAGGCAGCCTTCCCCCAACTACTTGAGGATGCTTTACTGAACGTTATCTCATGCTTTAACATTTTGCTATTGTTTCTCCTAGTAGTAGTATTACCTTCAGTATGGAAAGGAGCTATGGCGGTTCTCAAGACCATCACTTCAAAAGCGAATACCCATATTTCCTTTCCCAATACGAATGCTTTCACTTTAAAGTTGCTTCTCATATTTGAGAACATGATGGCAGAAACCATCACATACTAGGTACAAAAAACTGCATTTAAAAAATGCTAGTAAGTGTCACTTTGGTTAAACTCACTGAACTAGTTTGGCATATCATTAGAATCATTGTCTTGAGCAACAAGTTATAACAGCCGATACATGTCTTCAGAAGCATCTTCAGAACCATATTACTGTGTGCAAGTTTTGACAATATGCATATTTGAAATCTGTAAAACAGTTTAAGTTGCAACTTGTCAAGTTGCTCCTATCCCCACAACTAAACAGGACTCAGTTACCTACATAAGGAGGATTTGTTGTAGAATTACACCTCAACTTAATACGGACATTTATATATTACCATCACTGTGGCATCTGATAATTTACAAATTCACTGAAGTGAAAACAAGGACGCCAGACAGACATCAACTGAAATATTTGATCCAGAAAAAGTTTGTTAATAGTGCCAAAGAATGTATTTGCAGGGCAAGATACTATCAAAGCACATTCTGTAAAAGTATCATTTCACTTGTTAGAACTTGCCAAATTCAGAAGTGCATACCGTCCTTACAGTCTTTCCTGTTTAGCTAGTGCTGACTGAAGATTTATTAATAAAACTGGCAATCCCTACGTCTACAGGCTGTATTGTTCAAGTTCATACTATCTTTAAAAAGGCTACTCCCAAATCTGATTCTGCTGGCCTTGGTTTACAAAACTCCAATCAAAGTCAGCAAGTGTTGTTTAGGAGGACTGCAGGATTGGGTTCACGTATACATCATTCTTCTAGCTATTTGCAGGGCATGGAGTGTTTGCTTGAGCCAACATTAAGATTTTGCAATAAAATTACTTATATTCATGCATGATGCTACCAAGGAAAAAACAAACTCTCTTATTTGTGTATATATATATACACAACTGTGCAACTGTTATTAACAGACCTTCCATTGCTAGATTCTTACTGGTAATTGTATACACAAATGCATTTTTCCATAAACAAATTTCATGCAAAATCCTCATGCAAAGGGTTATTTTCATATTGTATTTTTGAAGGGGTACATGGTATGCAGAAAAAAAATGCAGGTGTAACCGCCATGTCTGCTTGGTGTGGTGCTGTCCCCCTCTAGTGGCACCTAGACCATGAGTCTACTACAACCTTGGCTAAGAGCCAAACAGCTTTTAGCTCATGCAGTAGAGACTCATACATTTAGTTTCAGAAGGTCCCAAGTTCAGTCCCACTCGCTGATGAAAGGAGTCTGTTCATATTACACAGGAAGACATTGTAGTTCGAATTATCTAACCTTAACTTTGACAAGACCTCCCAATTGCTGAACCAATGGCTTGAATTGTATTAATTTGTTCTCCCACAGAAAACTATGTTTTGATCATGTATTCATTACTTTTTTTGCTAGATCTTTTCCACATTGTTCAATGGCCACTATCTGGATGCACAATAAGGTGCCAATGCAGACTTTGCCCAATTGAATGAAATTCAAAATTAAGGAGGCTAGATATTCTAGCACTAACATCTCTAGCATAAAAATGCTTAGCTACTGATTATTAATGTAACCATAATATACCAAAGCCTCACTTTATGAAATCTACTACATGCTAATAGGGTACTGACAATACTTTACATAAACATCAGATAGAAGTAGACCTATTCAATAGGTTAATGTACTTTCACATATGTAGGCTATGCAGTCTTTTTTTACATACGGCCTTAGGGGCTGATTCAGCAAGGTGCTGAGCACTCAATTCCCAATGAGTTCTTATATAATAAAGTACAGAGTAAATAAGTATCTACAATACTGAAGTTATATTACTGACATTAACGGGCCGGGGGGGGGGGGGGGGAGGGGGATCAGTGATAACTGATGAAGAAATACTTTCAAGAAACTGATCGTGGAATTAACACCTAGGTCAGACAACTTTAATTACACCACTTTGTATTATGTGACATATTTCAGAGACTGTTTTCAGATGAATTGCTAACAATCAGAGTAGAAAACCAACCTTAGCTGCAGCTCTTTGCATGTGAAAATCAGATACAAAGTTGGTAATATCAGGCAGAAAATATTGAGGGAGATTATCAAATAAACTATAGGATGATCTAAATACTGTATTGCTGAACAATAGTATCAAAAGGAAGACACACAACTCAAAGATTGAGGCTTCCATTCTCAATCCTTGTTTCCAGACACTCTAGGAGCCTATTGTCCCCATTGACAAATAGGGAATATCCAGAAATGAGCAATGCGAGAAGACATGAGAATTCTAAATGCGACTTAAATACTCCACAGCCCTCGCTATTGTCTGAACCCTCAAAAGTGGGTGTAGATTAAAGACAAGGACAGTGTTACAGCTCCAGCATCTGTTAGATGACACGTTTACATTCTTAAGATATAGCAGCACAACAAAAAGGGATGTGCCTTAATAGGTTGCTGATGCACATCTTGGGTACATTGCTTTGGTCTTCAGCTGCACAAGACATATACCAACAGAAACTCAGGCCTGGCTTATTGCTAGCAGAATACAAATTTAAAAAATAAATGTAAACTAAATTAAGTGACCTTTGAAAATAGTTTGATTTAAAAAAAAAAAAAAAAACACCTTCTCGTAACTACTGTTCTTCGAGATGTGATGTCCATTCCAATCAGGTGCGTGTGCATGCACGGCAGCCAGAAGATTTTTTCCCCTAGCACCAACCGTTGAGTTGGCCTGGTCACCCCTTCATGGCGCTCAATATAGAACCCTGCCGACCCTCCACCACTTCAGTTCCTTCTTGCCGGCTACTCCAACAGAGGGGTAGGTGGGTGGGTATTGGAATGGACATGAATACCACATCTCGAAGAACAATAGTTATGAGAAGGTGAGTAACTGTTTTTTATTCGAGTGCTTGTTCATGTCGATCCCAATCAGGTGACTCCCAAGCCTAAGTTTTGGAGGCGGGGTTGGAGTTCAGATGTCCACTGACTGAAGCACTGCTCTGCCAAAGGCTGCATCATCTCTAGCCTGCTGGGTAATTGCATAATGCACAGTGAAAGTATGTATGGCAGACCAGGTCGCCACTCAGCATATTTCCTGGGTCAGAACTTGTGCCAGGAATGCTGCTGAAGAAGCAGGTGCCCTGGTGGAGTGCACCGTGAGCAGAGGGATAGGCACTTCTGCCAAGCTGTAGCACTCACGGATGCAGCACGTGATCCATGACGAAATTCATTGGGAGGAGACTGGAAGACCCGTCATCCTGTCTGCCACAGCCAAACAGTTGAATGGACTTCCTAAAGGGTTTCGTTTTTTTCAGTGTAAAAGGCTAGCGCTCTGCAGACATCCAAGGAGTGAAGCCTCTGCTCCCTGCCACTCGAGTGCGGCATAGGATAGAACACCGGGAGGAAGATGTCCTGGTTGATGTGAAACTGGGAGACAACCTTCAGGAGGAAAGCTGGATGAGGCCTGAGCTGAACCTTTTCCTTATAGAACACAGTGTAAGGAGGCTCTGATGTTAAGGCCTTGAGCTCGGACACCCTCCTGGCTGAGGTTATCACTACCAGAAACACCACCTTGTACAACAGGAAGAGCAGAGAACAAGTTGCCAGCAGTTCGAAGGGAGGATCCATCAATTTGGAAAGGACCAGATTGAGGTCCCAGATCAGGGTCGGTTGCCGGACATGTGGATATAGCCTGTAGAGACCTTTCAGGAAACTGATGACCATAGGATTGGCAAAGACCAACCTGCCCTCTGTGCCTGGATGGAAGGCAGAAATGGCTGCCAAGCGAACCCTTATTGACAACATGGACAGTCCCTGATGCTTAAGATGGAGAAGATAGTCCAGTATTAGTAGTATGGGGTGAGCGTTGGGGACGAGCGATGCTGCGCCGATCAAATTGAAAACCTCTTCCACTTGGCAAGGTAGGTAGCCCTGGTGGACCGTTTCCTACTGCCAAGGAGGACTTGTCTAACCGGGTCTAAGCAGGAGACCTCCATCAGGCTTAGCCATGGAGCTTCTACACCGTGAGGTGCAGCGACTTGAGGTTCGGGTGCTGGAGACAGCCGTGATCCTGAGTTATTAATCTGGGAGGAGCAGCAAGGTGACTGGGGCTTCCACGGACATTTCCAGGATCGATGTGTACCAGAATTGGTGGGGCCAGGCTGGAGCAATCAATATCACTGAAGCTTGATCCCTCCGTATCTTGAGGAGCATCTTGTGAACGAGAGGGATACATGGAAACGCATATAGGAGATGGCCTCCCCATGGGAGGAGGAACGTGTCCGCAATGGAGCCTGGGCAGTGATTCAGGAAGGAGCAAAACTGCTGGTACTTCCTGTTCTGTCACACCTTTGCCCTTCAGCTCCTGAGGAACCTCTTCCACTGCCCCCAGCAATAGGAACGAGTGCACCTCCTGTTTGGAGTCGCTCATGAGAAGGGTCCCTGAAGAGGGATGGGGAATGGGGGTGGAAGGGCGGGAGGGCCGACAATTGCTAATACTAACTACACTAAGAGGTAAAAAACTATGTACAATGGACACTGCTAACGGTGCTTGCCAAGGCAAGAACTAGGGGAGGTTCCAGCTAACCGTCACAGACGGTAAGAAGGAACTGAAGGGGTGGCGGGTCGGCAGGGCTCTATATTGAGCGCCATGAAGGTGCGACTCCTGAGGGGTCCCAGGCCAACCTGACGGATGCTGCTAGGGGAAAAATCTTCTGGCTGCCATGCACGTGCGCATGCACACACCTGGTTGGAATCGACATGAACAAGCACTCAAAGAAGAACTTAATCTATCCTTTCAAAATGAGAAGCAGTTCCAGGATTAAAGAAAATAGTGGAAAGAGGACACCAGGCTTTTCTTTACTATGTAGTATATACACAATATTAATTTTAACCTTGAAATAATTTACAAGTCCCACAAACTAACACATACTTATTCTTCTACAGCACTTCTCAACCATAGATCTGAAACAACTCAAAGGTGAGTAAGTAGAATTATCCTCATTTTTTAAGATAGAGAGTTGAGATGATTTGCCCAAAGGAGCTGACACTAGAACACTTTTTCCTAACTATCTGGATCCTTTTCCTCATCCTTCAGAAGCCCAGCTACCCTTTCAGCAGTTTGTGGCCCATCAGTCACTTTGAACTAACAATCTATACTAAAAACCTACATTAGTAATATTGAACCTATATAGTTTTTATGATAGAAAGTGCCTAGAGATCCACAAACTACTGTTAGCAACAGCAACGTTTTCAAGGGAGAGAAAAGGAAAGGGAAGTGCATTGAATGGGGAGAAAGAAGCAGAGGGAACAGTTTAAAACCACTGCATTCTTCTCTATCCCCATTTCTGGTCACCACATGCCCAGCTGCCTTTACTCTATGGTCTTCTCTCAGCGATGAAGGTCCCACCTACACAAATATGTACCAAAAGTTCAGCCAGCCATTTAGAATATGGCTTTAGACAAGCTGTATGCCCAGCTACTAAGCATTAAAGTGCTGTCTTTGGACAAAAAGTTTTAATATGCTTACCATAACCTCTTAAAAAAGATATGGAGATGTTTAACTATTAATAGATGCCCTAGTAACATTTGTCATGTCATGACATACTAGATACATATAAACACAAACATACATCTCTTGGATGTTCCACAGTATCAAAAAGATGTAGAAATCCATCCATCTCCCTCTCCCCCACCCCGGTCATATTTCAAAGAACAGTCAGGCTGTGTGTGTGTGAGTGTGTGAGTGTGTGAGTGTGAGTGAGAAAGGTGCAAGAAATAGTCATTTGTTTAAAGAACATTCCTGAGCAATGCATGCAGTTTCATAGATGATCGTGACATCTACATTTCTCCTGCTGTATATACTTAAAAATAAAAATTCAACCTCCTGAATACTTGTAGGTTTTCCTTATATAGCTGCAAATTTAAGCCAGACTGCACCAATTTAGTAACTGAGACTCCTTAAATACCCTTAACACCTTTGTGTCAACTGTCTGTAATGGGCCATGTTGATTATCACTTCAAAAGTTTTTCCTGCTGATAACAGTGCCTTTCAATTAATTAGCCTTTTACAGTTGATATGGTTACTTCCACCTTTTCATGTTTCTCTGAATGTATAAATATCGACCCACTGTATGTTCCATTCTATTCATCCGATGAAGTAGGCTGTAGCCCACGAAAGCTTATGCTGAAATAAATTTTAGTCTCTAAGGTGCCACAAGTATTTCTTTCTTATTTTCTTTTTGAGACTCCTTACTGACTCAGACTAATTTTACCTGTTTATCTAGACTCACTATAGCTTGGGCCCTTAATCAGCATCATGCCATGGTTCAGCATATTTAGAACTAAAAAAGTTACCTAAATTCATCTGCCTATTTAATAAATTGAGCATCGGGGGGGGGGGGGAAGAGGGGGGTAATGGGGAAAACAGACATCTTCATGGTTTCAGATCATCTGACAAAAAAAGCTAATCAACCACACAACTATCTTTGAAGATCATTAGCATTTTTATGAAATTTCTACATCAAAACCGTGAGATCAAATTGGAGTGGTTCCATGGATGTAGCCAGAGGACATAGGTATATTTAAGAAAAAGGCACTCCCCACTGAAACGGTTGTTAGAATCACAGAACTGTTGCAACTAATTGTAACAGCTATAGTGTCAAAGATTAAGTACTCCTAAATTTTTGTATTTCCTAACAGAAGTCTAACAAAACAAAATTCTTTCTGTCCCACATAAGCAGCTAATATTCTGTCCCACTTCTATGGAACAAACACCACCGTCAAGAGGGAAATCCATGCCTGTTGAGAGGCCAGAATAATGAGTCAAGGATCCACTGCTAGGGATCAGAGGAAAATATGCCCCTTAACAAAAGGGTTAGAATATTCAACATTGTGTCCCTATGTTTAATTCATGTTGTCTTTTGACAGCACAAGTAGCTGGCAACAGCCAGGTAATAGGGACTAAATTAGGGTCAGAAGCACAGCCTGAGCTTTAAATATTTCTGCTTTAGTCAGTCCACATCACCCCTTTAAGGAGGTAGTAAAACTACCTCAGTTCCACATGAACAGGTGCTGGCAGAATACAAAGAGCTATTCACAAGCTCTCTTCTAGGCCAGACTGCACCTGCAGTAATGAAGCACACAAAGAAAAGGCTGCTCTTGACCAAGTATGTGGAAAACAGCTAGCATAAAAATTCCCAAATAATGTCTCCAGCGACCATGGAACATTTCAGATCCGGCTATGTTAGTCTTGTAAAATTCTACACACCCACTCAATTGAGATGAGTAAGTTTACTCACCCATCAAAATGATCTGTTTCTTTACAGGATCATCCTAAGGGTGGCAAATTTTTATGGGAGTTTGTTCAAGATTGGGTTACTCATACAATGCTGTGGCAGCAAAACCCAGTACTTTACTCACTCTGATGAATGAAACAAGTATCAACTTGCAATCAGCGCCTTTATCCCTTCCTCCAGAAAGAGCTGCTATTGCTCTCCCTTCTCCTCCTGGACCTGGACTTTCAAAATCTCCATCCTGAAATGTAAAGTCCTTTCTACTAAGCAACTTGAGGAAGAGAATGGAAGGAAGCAGTTTTATTTGCTGTGCACAGAAGCCAAAGTGAACATGAAAGCAAGAGTGTGAAAAACTGATGCTGACACAGAAGAAGTGGTGGCAGGGTTTGACTGAAAACAGCTACAACCAAGGCTGTCAAGGTAAAGCAAATACCTCTCCTTTCCGCAACAGTCTCCCAGTGTCTGACTTCCCAGCCGGCTGTTTCTTAGGCTGTCTCTCAAGGGACAGACTTGCCTATAACCCTTGCCCACCGCTCCCAGGTACCATCATCCTCAGCTTCAACTCCCTGCACCAGGGCAGGCGCTTGCTGCTGCCAGACCCGAACCCATCGGTCTCTGTACCTGTGGGGCAGCCTGACAACTGCTCGCCGGAGTCAGAGGCACAGGGTGGAGGAAAGAGACTAGGAGACGGCACAGACCTGGCGCTACCCCCCCAGCAGAGATCTCCCAGGAACCCACTTGGCCCCGAGGCGAGGCAGGGGTCAAGCCGGAGCCCCCCGCCACGGAAGGGTGATCCCGAGCCAGCAGCGCCCCCCGAGGGGGGGGGGGTGCTGGGGCAATTTGTACAGTGGCGGGGGGGGGGCTGCGAGCCATGGACCCGGACTGTCACCCCCGTGTGCGAGGGAACCGCTTCCAGCCAGGGGGTGCGGCCGCTCCCCCGCACCTAGGAACGCCGCCGGCGCCCCCTCCCCACCTGCCGGGAGGAGCCGGGCCCGCCGCCGGCCCAGGCCCCCCAGCCCAGCCCAGCCCACCCGCCGGGGAGAGGAGCCCGCGGCGCCTCACGCCCCGGAGGCGGGGGGGCAGCAGCAGCAGCAGCGCAGCCGGGAGGTGGCCCCGGAGCCGGCACAGCCCCCGGCCGTCAGGCTGCCCCGCGCGGCAGGCCCCAGCGGCGCGGACCCCGGCAGCTCCCACCTGTGCAGGGCGGGCGGGCGCGCGCGGGGCCTCCCTCAGCGCAGCAGCTCCTGCCTGTCCCCGGCCCGGGCGGAACCACAGTGCGCGGGGCTCCGGGAGGCGGCGACGTGGGGCCGCGCCGAGCCCCGCCCCGCTGTCCGGGGAGGGGGGCGGGGACACGCGCGGCCCAATCCCGGCGCTCCGCCCCCGACCGCCGTCCAATCACAGCGCGGCTCCGGGGCGCGGGGCTAGAAAGCGGCGCTCCCAGGCAGCAGCGCTCCGGAGAGCGGCCGCTGTCCCCGGCAACCCCGGCACGGGCGCCTCGGGTTACCTGGGCGAGGTAACCCCGGAGCCGCCCCTCCGCCGGAAGCTCCTACCTATGCGGGGTGGGCGGGCCCACAACGCCAGGGGCAGACGGTGACCGGGAGGGCTCCGCCCTCACTTCCCGCGAGAACCCGGCGGGGGGCGGGGACACATCGCCCAATCACAGCGCTCGGCCCGCAATGGGGGCGGGCCAGGAGGGGACCCCCCCCCCCCCCCGGGCCAATCCCAGCGCGGCGGAGGGGGGTGGGGCGGGGCTGCGCTAGGCTGGGGAACGCGCCCCTCACGCCTGGCGGGAAGCGCTCCCTGCGCTGCGCCCCGGGAGCCCCCGCGGCTCCTCAGGGCAGCCTGGCCGGCGCCTCGCTGGAGCCCCACAGTCCCGAGCTCGTGGCACCCCTGCAGATCCCCCCCTCCCCCCCCCCGCCTGCCCTGCCCCTCGCGCCCCCGGGGCCGGCACTTTGCCCCGCCGCGTGGGGGGGGGGGGGGGGGGGGGGGTTCACAAGTCACGTGGTGATCCCCTGTTTTGTTCCTTCCCTCTGGGGCACCCGGCACTGGCCCCTGTGGGAAGACAGGACCTGGGGCTGGATGGACCGTGGCTCTGAGCCAGGGTGACCAGCCCGCAACTGTGAAAAAACTGGGGGGGTTATAGGCGCCTAGATAAGAGGAAGTCCCCAAAACCGGGACTGTCCCTTTAAAAACAGGACATCTGGTCACCCGACGCTGACCCAGTCTGGCTGTGCTGAGGGTGCCCCTTGACCCTGTGGCAGCCTCCGTTCATCAGCCTCCCTCCACAGGGCTTACGGCTGGCACCCAAGGGCTCAGCTGGGCTGTGTCCACACCAGCCCTTTTGTCGGTCAGGGATGTGAAAAAACTCCCCTCCGACCGACATACGTTTCACAGACAAAAGTGCTGGGATTGGGGTGACCAGACAGCAAGTGTGAAAAATCAGGACGGGGGTGGGGGGGGCAATAGGAACCTATATAAGAAAAAGACCCAAAAATCAGGACTGTCCCTATAAAATCGGGACATCTGGTCACCCGAGCTGGTATGCACAGAGCTAAGTCGGCGAGAGAGACTCTCCCACTGACCTAGCTACCGCCACTCTATGGGGGTGGTTTAATTATACATAGAGTGGCTACACGGGAGACATTATAGTGGCACAGCTGCAGTGTAGACATAGCTTTGAGATACCACAGGGAGTGAGAAGGGGAAAAATAAGCTTCAGAGGAGAGAGCTCTAGCCTGCTGTCTTTAAGGAAGTCCCCTATGAGCTGCTATAGACCTGTTGTTCTCCATGGCCTTTGTGCTCTCTGTTTCTCACCAGCAACCCTGAACACCTGCTCTACCCACAAGTCTCTTAGCTGAGGGCTCAGATACTGGTATCCACCTCCTATTTCCAAGAGCCTGGGTTGTTGCTCCCACCCCAGCTCTGCACCCACATCACAAGAAGTGGGGAACATCCAGCCATGTTACAGAGTCCCCAGCCAGGCCTGGGCTTCAGCCTCTTTGTTCTCTTTTCATCAGTGAGGACATTGAAGTGGTTACAGAACCCCCCAGCCTCAGTCGCAGCCTCACCATACACTCATCTAACTGCCCCATAGAACCTAGTCATGATGTGATGACCACATCCTGGTGCAGCTTCATGAAAATTGTTAAGGTAAGGGCCCTTAGGGTGGCTAATACATGAGGTATGAAAACTATCCTAAGAGCATCTACTGCATTCATAAGGGAGTCACTGATCTCCTTTCTAAACCACAGTATATGGGCACTTTCTCTTAGATTGTTCAGAATGTGTCTTTTCAATTTCAGCTATCTTAGGTTCAGATTTTCCCTTCCATGTCCCATTAACACAAACAGGAAGAGTGTGATCTCCATTGAACACTTGCCTCTTCTGTTTTTAAATCAGCATAAAGACTAATATTGTGGATGCGCAGCAGCACGAGGCGTGGGAGTTGGAAACATGTAGCCCGACATTTCTCCCCACTGCATCCACAGAGCAAGTTGGGACCCTGGTAGCCAGTCGTTGGTGAGTAACCACTACAGCCAACAACAAATTAATGTAGTTTCCTGTCTTTGTGTCTTGAGTCGTGCATCTTGCCTACATACTCCTGCCAACAGGACTCAACAGAGAGGTATCATTTCAGTTCATTAGAGCTGCAGCAGGGCTTCTCACAGCCATAGGAACCTTCAGAGTCTACTCAAACATCAGCGCTCTATGCTTCCAGTCACTTTGTACATGTGCTAATTATTTTGTCAAGAGGAATTATAGGAAAAATAAAGAGATTCATAACTACATATGCTGGGATTTAACAGCCACATTTTTCTTCCCTCGCTTAATAGCCTTAAAAAAAAGAGAAGAAAAATAAATTGAAACAAAATCTGAGATACTTTCAATATGTTTAATTCATGTTCATCTCAATTTGATTAGTATAGAGATATTCTTGGCTAGTGCTGTGTGAAAATTGCAAAAATAATCTTTGCAAAATTTCTCAGCACAAATCTCAATTTAATTCTGGGCTGCTTCATGGCTCAGAACTTCGGGTTTTCACATGATTATTGCATTGAAACATGCACAATTCCACCACACTTCTACAGCTCCCCTTCCGCAAACCTTTACTACCTGGCTAATGGTGCTCACTACTGAGAAAAGTCCTACATAAAGTAATAGGGTTATTTGTAGCAGCAAGCACTTCATCAACTAGATAGTAAGGCATTTGCAGGATTGGTTTCTTTGTCCCAATCCATGGATAAATTCTTAGGGTCAGATCACTAGGTCTGGCCAAGGACAATGTCCTAATAGGGGCCAGTCCACTACCCAAGATAGAGTGCAGCAGGCTCCAGCCATGCCCTGGTATGTTCCTCCGTGCTACTGGGTGCTGGGAGAAGGTGAAGGAGAGCCAGCTTTATACACTATCTGGAGATTTCCCTATGCAAGGGGAATACCAACCTGCCCAATTAGGACAGCTTTCTGACCAGTGCAAAGTAGTCAGAAGGGGGAATGTGGGGGAAGCTGACCACATGGCCTTTACATTCTCACTGGCTTATTGTTTGGTCAGGCCTCCTCTGCCAGTCAGTTCCAAAACCAGACCCTGGGCTTGATTTTCTTCTCATACCATTTTTCTGCTGGTGTTACACCAGTGGTAACTCAGGATTTACCTGATGGGGTAAGGAGAAAATTGTGCTCCCGACCTTTAATCCAGCCTTACTTAGATATTTCAGGTCCAGGATTCTTTCAGTTTTAGTATGAACTTCCATTGCTAAATTACAAGTGTTGCCTGAGTCACTTAGGGCTAGATCTACAACGGGGACTTAGACTCAGCATTGCGAGGTCTAATTTTACACACCCTGCCACCTACTGGGATCCATAGCACCAAGGTACATGCCCCGGTTCCCTGCACCAAGGGAAGAGTTCGGCACCTAAAGAGCGGAATTGCAAAAGCCAGCAAGCTGAGGCCTGGTCAACACTACATAGTTAGGTCGACGTAAGGCAGCTTACATTGACTTAATTATGTCAGTACCTACATTAAATCCTTGTCCTGCCGATGTAAATGCCCTACTACACCGACATCAGAACTCCACAAGAGGTGTAGGGCTTATGTCAGTGTAGTTAGGGTGATGGAGTGTCTCTGTAGACGCTGCGTTACTTACATTGGCTGTTGGCTGCCTTGTCATACTGCTCCATATTGGAGATGTGAAATTGACAAGAAAGTTGGGTAGCTAGAGCCCAGCTGCCCCTGGCTCTCCACTTCCAGCTGGGCTGCTGCCCGAAGGCTCCCCATTCCCCACTTAGGGAGCCACGAAGCCTGAGCGGCTGCTCCCCGCTCCTGCCCTGGCTCTCAGTCCCGCACTTTGCCCCTCTGCACTCCTGGTGAGGATCGTTACTCAGCGCCCCTAGCCCATCCTGCTGTCTGTTCAGCAAACAACTGTGCTGCTATTTTTAACAGTCTAGCACAATCAAAGCCAGTGCAGTATGTCTACCCGAGCTGGAAGTTACTCCTTTCAGTTGTGTTGCAGACATACCCTTAGGTGGCTGTGTGCACACCCAGCAGAAGAAATGAAAGCATCTAGGAGACTTTAGCAGCAGAAATGAAGGTGCCCTCAGGGTTAGGCAGCAGCTAAGGAACAGGATTTGAGGATCTAAATTTTTCATTGAGGCACCTAAATCCCTGTGTGTGTCTGGTGCTTCATGAACTCGGGAGGATAATGGTAGATTGACCTTTCACTGATTTTAAATTAACCAAGTGAAAAAGCACTCAGTAAGGGCCTTAATTAGAGCATTATCTTAATTAATCACTAGTGGACAAATTGTAGAAGAGGGGAAATGGTGCTTCATTGTTATGTTACTTAAAATGATGCCAAAGGTCACATGCAACTGAAGGGTCTTAAAATTAAATTGTGATTCGGATGACTTTTCAAAATGTGAACAGAATTATTTTTTAAGTTTCTCCCAAAGATTACTTCCATGGTCGCATACACACAACACTCCCTCTTCTAAAGTATTCGTTTTTTTACATTACATAGGGAAGACAGAATCATAAAGTAAAATGCAAAGAGATGCGAGGATTCTGAAAGGTTATTGCTTTTTCTTTCCTTTTTTTAAAAAAAAGAACACAATGGGTACTTATAACCTTAGTCATCACAGCAAGTCACTTTCAGAAATTCACAATTGCAAATGAATTCAAAACCATAATGATGCTTTTACATTCCTATGCCAGATATAATAGGTCATATACAATACATTTCTTAAATTTAGCACCTTTTGTATTAGAACTTCTCAAAGTGCTGTACAGGGAATATAGTTCATTGTAAATTGTCAGTTTCCCCACATTAAAATACAACAATAAAAAAGAAAACTTTAGATTTAAAGGCCCAGTTCTTTTATCTTTGGGCACATTGGTGTACTTAATGCCACAATTACTTCTTAAAGTAAGGGAAGCAGAATAGGCCAAATGGGGCTACTGGAATATTACTCCCAAGCAGTGTGTTTCAGACATTCAGCACATAGAAGGCAAATGTCCTTGCTTTAAAGAACTTTACCCTATTTGGTTAGACAATCAAAAGCCCAGTATCAGTTCAATACAACATGCAGAAGGGGAATGAAGCATAGAACTGTGCAAAATGCAACATTTAGCTTGACAAACTATTGGTAAATTAAATAGATCATAAAGGTTTGAAAAGTTTACCAAAACCAAGGCAATTTCACAACCTGTTTCAACCGTTTCCATAAGTAGAAAAACCACTAGGTTTACACCCAAATACGAAGTAGAAATAAATTGCTTGGAGATGTCTCGGGTCCTCTTAAGTTGGCATTCTTCCGCTATAGTCCAGCCATGGCTGTTCAGCACACAATCCACAGCCCAGCCATGATCCATACCCCGTGGTATCCTCCCAACAGAGGGTCTGCCTGGCCACATTTCACAGTAGCTACCAATGTTAAATGTTCTTTATCCAGTTTTCTCTTTTGTGGGCAGTGGTTAGCACTTCAGCATCTACTGAGACGAAATGTTGAGGTTATCCTTGGCGCTAGCTACGGAAGTCCTCAAGGAAATAGATACTGTAGAGCCTTGATTTTACAAACATTTTAATCTTATAAATGACCAGTTATACAAACCAGTTTTCCCAACTAAAAAAACCCCACATAACAAAAGTGATGTTGTCGAAAAACAAGTCAACAGCTCTTCACATCCCAATGCCTTCAGTGGTTTGGAAATCACTTTGCAGTGGGGTTTGAAGGACAAGAAGGAGGCAATTCAGTGCATCAAACTGCAACCTATGCACTGTACCTACTCTAGTTTTGAGATGTTCAATTTTATGACCCTCTCAATCCTCAATTAGATTAATTAAATAAGGGTCCTACTGTTAAAACCTAGTTTAAATGACCGCACGACTTTTGAAGGTCCTCTACTGTCATTGTTGGATCCTTCCATGCTCATATCTTTGGAAACAGCACCCCAAATCCAAAGAACTCTGATGTTGAGGCAGGTTCAAAAACCTGCATCCAGGTTGTGGCTTGGGCCACCCTCAAGTTTAAAGGCATATCACCAAGGCTGTAAGCAACACCAAGGACTGCTGTTCATTGCAGTGCTTCGTCACCAACTTCATCACTGGAAAACTATTGGATTCCTCAGCAGGAACAGGATAAATGAATCCCCAGTCTCACACCCTGCTATGTAAATTGGGGCTTTGGTATTCAGTCACAATTGTGCCTTTGGGGATATACCTTTTTATTCTGGCAGTATCAAAAATACCATGAAGAATAAGCAGAACAGGAGGAAAGTCAGATTTTTTTCCTTCCATAAATAGAAGAGTCTTAATTTAGAATGGAAATATTTTATTTGGCTTTGTTAGCTTCTTTTAGGAGACTATCCTCCATTTTGGCTATTTCACTTTAAAATAATGAGAATTCTATGTCAGAAGGTGATTAGGTACGCTTAAAAGTGAGAGTTTTAACAGATTTTCTCTGCTCAGGTTCCGCAAAGCACAGAGGGTTTTCTAGTAGAGCCCTAAGTATTATAATGCATTTAAGCAGCATTTAAAGGATGTGTGTGATCCCAAAGCTGAAGTGAAAATTTACACTGCAATTATTATCTTGTTTTTACAGATTTTCTGCTGTGCATTATTTGTAAAATCCTTTACTTCAGACAGCCAAAATATCAAGTGCAGTTATTTTCCTTTCAGTCTTTTACTGAGTTGGGTTCTAAGGTGATGATTCATGTATTAATATGTGGTTATTAGATGACTCCTCTACCTCTACTGCTGCTATCTGTCTTTGGCAATGGAAAAAAGGAAACTCATTCTTAAAATCTCATCAACAAATGGAACATGCATAGAAATCAATCCTGCTCTCATTGACGTCAAAGGAAAAAATTCCATTGACTTCAATAGAAATAGAATTAGGCCCATATATCACTTATTAGTTTGATTTATAGTGCTGAGAAAATCCATACATCTGAAAGGGAAAAAAATGTATCTGTTAAAAGTAAGTCATAGGAATTAGGTGACTGTCGGTGATATTGATCTCAAATCAGGAAAAACAAATATTACAGCTGTCAATTATAAATATTGGGTAGGTTACCTATTACCTAGAGCAGGGGTTCTCGACCTTTTTCTTTCTGAGGCCCCCCCAGCATGCTATAAAACCTCCATGGCCCACCTCTGTCACAACTGTTTTTCTGCATTAAAGCCAGGACCAGCGTTAGGGGTCGCAAGCAGGGCAATTGCCCGGTGCCTCACGCCACAGGGAGCCTTGCAAAGTTAAGTTGCTCAGGCTTCAGCCCCAGGTGGTGGGGCTTTGGCTTTCTGCCTTGGGCCCCTGCAGATCTAATGCGGACCCTGCTTGGAGCTCCCCCTCCCCCGAAACCTGCTCACGGCCCCCCAGTTAGGGTGACCAGTCAGCAAGTGTGAAAAATCGGGACAGAGGATGGGGGGGTAATAGGAGCCTATATTAAAAAAAGACCCAAAAATCGGGACTGTCCCTATAAAATCGGGACATCTGGTCACCCTACCCCCAGTTGGCCCTGGCCCCCTGGTTGAGAACCACTGACCTAGAGGTCCAACCAAAATTAGGGCCCATGCTACTATGAATTGTGCATATATGTACACATACTAAGAGACAGTCCACGGTCCAGAGAGATTACAATCAAAGGCCCCAATTCAGGATAACACTTAAGCACATGCTTAAGGTTAGGCACATACTTAAGTGCTCTCCTGAAAAGGTGAATAGACAAGACAGACAAAGGAGGTACTATTATCACCACTCTATAAAGGGGGAATTGAGGCAGAGAGTGAGATAAAGAGCCTGATTGTCCAGCACCCACAGGGCTCGTTGACTTCATTGGAGTTGTGGGCATTTCTCACCTGTAAATAACCAGCCCACGAGTGACTTGGCCCAGGTCACACAGGAAGTCTGGGAAGGGAACCCAGAGTCCTAGTCTAGTGCCTTTAGCGCATATCTGTCCTTCCTCTTACTCACTGGAAGCTTAGTATTTGCATGTCTCGATCTTGTAAACTTCCTTAAACACAAAAGGATAAACCACAAGAAGGCACAAAACTCTCCTTTGCCATGATACCGCCAACAACTTGACAACGGATAGGCTGCTGGTGTGTGGTGATCACTGCCTGTCATGCCAACCAAGGTTGTCTCATTGTTTCCTCGTACTCCCCTTTCCATGTGTCTGTAGCCATCTGTTGTCTCTTGTCTCATACTTAGATTGTAACCTCTTGGGGGTCAGGAACAGTCTTTTTGTTCCGTGTTTGTACAGCACCTAGGACAATGAGCCCTGGTCCATTACTAGGGACCCTACGTCCTATGGTAATAAATAATAATATATAATAATAATACACTTTGCTTTGCAAAGTAGGTTCCCATATTACACCTGAAAGGTTACAGGGCACTTAGTGAGGTTACATGTTGACATTGACTTACACGTTCAGTCAAGGGTTTTGTTAACATTACGGCCCACAAAGTCAAAGCTCAAGTCGTCCAACAAGTAGGAGACTGAATCATACTGGTAGTTTTAAGCCTTTGACAATCTATTGTTATGGGTACACTCATAAAGGAGTTTTTACAGGCAGTGAGATTTACATCCTGCTGCAGATATGGGGGCGGGCTGCAATAATATGATGGAAGCTGCTGACTGGGGTGCATCATACGCTGTATGGAGACAGAAGGAGAGGGGCATCACAACACAAGGAATAATTAAGAACACAGATAGCTAGAAACATCAAATTACTAAGAATAATAACTCTTTATAGTCATCCTAATTAAATAAATGTTGAGTACCTAATGGCTTGCCATTCATTTGTTTCGGAAGTAGCTAGTGCTCAAAATGAGACTTAAAGAGTTATTACTCTTTAATTAACTTATCTGCCACATACATTTCATGGTGAGTTTCCATCTGTTTTCCACTCCCATTGCTTTCTGTGCAGCCTACAGCGTGGAACTGTGGACACACACACACCATGGTCGGCAGGATCTAGAGTCCAGTACATCCTGCCAAGAAAGCGAGGGGCCCTGGAAGCCAAGTGCAGCATTATGATTTCTGTTGGCAGAGAGAGAAAAGTGAAAGTCAATGTCCGTCCATGCTGCTCACAGAAGACAGTCATCTTATGTAGTTCAGTGAGGTTACGGATACCAATTAAAAAACCCTCAAGCATAATACCAGTTCCTTCTAAACACGTTTCAAGTTGGGCGGGGGGGACTCCCAAGTCCCCACCAGACCACGATTCAAGTTATTTACAATGCCCTGCCTTGTTTGTAGCACTTGAGGATTTCTCCAAACAAACCAAACCACCATCAAAAGGTCTTTTTCTCTCTCTTTCCTTTGAGGCAGAGGGAAAGGAAAGCAAAGGTGGTCTGTCTCTTAGGGTCACCCCGATATCTTTAATTAGGGTCTGTCTCCAGCCCCTCCTCTTAGATCACCATGCTTTATACCAGCACCATGCAGTCTGAGACAGGCACCTTCATGGCTGATCTGTTTCTGTGCTCAGCTGTCTTCTTTATATTCGCCACCCGTTCCTGTGGCAGGCTCTCTCTTTTTAAGCTCCCCTTCCCCACCCCTCCAGACAGAGCAAGCCTCACAGGTGTGCCTGGTTAGTGCTGGCTGAGGCCAGAAGAACTCAGTCGCCTCCTCTCTGCTAGAGCGAGTGGGGGTCGCAAAGTTGTTGACAAAGCTCACTGAAGTAAAACCGATTTCATTCTCCCTCCCACCCCACCTTGCCCTCGTCTTATATGGTAGATCATTTGTGTGGTAAAACAGAAAGAGCGACCCTAACGCTCAATATAAGCTTTGTACCCTGTCAAATACATGATGAATGAAGAACAGGGATAATGTAATATCTACTGGTTTTGCTGAAGTCTGTTTGATCACCAGCCATTGGTATTCCGCAGGAGTTTCTAATTGTCACTTTGTGATGTGTAGCAGTACTGTGGTTAAATGCGCTGGGTCCTGTATCTGTTATTAACCTTTATGTTGTGCCTCAAGCAACTAGGGCAAAGTAAGATAGGAATTCTGATCAAGTTATATTTAATGCATTGTTTCTCTTGCTTGACTAACAACCTAGTATTTTAGTTTAAAAATTGAAAAACAAGTTTACAGGGGAAAATATAGATATTGATGACTTGGCTATGGTAATGTCTTCTATTTACATACCTTGTGCTCGTTTTACATAGGATGGTCCCCAGGTCATTAAATAAACACTGTGATCTTGCAGGTAACATATCAGTAAATCACTGTCTTTCAAAGCATTTTTACTACATCATTGCTTGAAAATAAGGATTTTATTTCATTCTGAATTTATTACTATGACTATGCTACTATTTATCTCAGTGGCTCCGGTGTACATTATTAATGGGTTATTTTATTGTTCTTCTATCCAATGGGAATCACATAGCCAAGCAATTTTTGTATTAATCACAGACTCTCTTCTAAATTAGGGTCTAAAAGTTCCACTATCAGAAGCTTTGGGGATGTTTTTGTTAATATGGAACCTAGAAAACAGCTACTGTTGAAAGAGTAGCAGAAATATAGATTGTCTTGTTCAAAGACAACCAGTGTTGTTTATCCCAGTACTCAGGTGAGTTTTCCAGCAATGGGTCAGCTCCTGAGCCGATGTAAATCTGCATCACTCCATGTGAATCACAGATTCACACAAGCGGAGGATCTGGCCCGGCCCAATGTTTTCACTTATTAGGGTCATTTAATGCCTAGGCGTAGGCAGGCAGATGCATTTTCTGATGCTGTTCTCCTCCATTGAGCCTTTCATTAAACACGTTAGCATCTGAAGCTGCAGTGATGGATTAGTGATCGTACAGATGCAGCGGCAGCTCTGCCATAGGAGATTAAGGGTTTACTGCGGGCAAGGGAGCAATAGATTGACCAGCGTGTGCATGTTACAAACTGCTAGACATTTTTCAGGCGCCGGTATCTACTGCTGCATCCCACGATGCCAGTCTTGCCCCGCGTAAGAACCGGTGGGTTAAATTCCCCTTGTGCCGGCCTTCTGACCGGGGAGGATTTCACCTGTGGGCGAGAAAGCGCTTCTGTCTAGAGTGGCAGCCATGTGACTGGGGCCTTCCTTTGGGTTGAGCACCTCGCTCGGGCGCTGCACGCCGAAGCCACAAGCAGGGCCGGCTCGAACTTTTTTGCCGCCCCAAGCAAAAAAAAACCTAGCGTCGCTCCACCGAAACAAACAAAAAAACCAACAACCCCGAGCGCCGCCCCGCCCTGCCGAAACAACTCCCCCGAACACCGCCCCCCTGAAGCAACCCCCCCGAGCACCGCCCCACCCTGCCGAAACAACTCCCCCGAGCACCGCCCCCGTGAAGCAACGCCCCCCGAGCACCGCCCCGCCCTGCCGAAACAACTCCCCCGAACACCACCCCCCTGAAGCAACCCCCCCGAGCACCGCCCCGCCCTGCCGAAACAACTCCCCCGAGCACCGCCCCCGTGAAGCAACGCCCCCTGAGCACCGCCCCGCCCTGCCGAAACAACTCCCCCGAACACCACCCCCCTGAAGCAACTCCCCCAAGCACCGCCCCACCCTGCCGAAACAACTCCCCCGAGCACCGCCCCCGTGAAGCAACGCCCCCCGAGCACCGCCCCGCCCTGCCGAAACAACTCCCCCGAACACCACCCCCCTGAAGCAACCCCCCCGAGCACCGCCCCGCCCTGCCGAAACAACTCCCCCAAGCACCGCCCCCCCGAAGCAAACCCCCCCGAGCACCGCCCCGCCCTGCCGAAACAACTCCCCCGAACACCACCCCCCTGAAGCAACCCCCCCGAGCACCGCCCCACCCTGCCGAAACAACTCCCCCGAGCACCGCCCCCATGAAGCAACCCCCCCGAGCACCGCCCCGCCCTGCCGAAACAACTCCCCCGAGCACCGCCCCCATGAAGCAACCCCCCCGAGCACCGCCCCACCCTGCCGAAACAACTCCCCCGAGCACCGCCCCCATGAAGCAACCCCCCGAGCACCGCCCCGCCCTGCCGAAACAACTCCCCCGAACACCACCCCCCTGAAGCAACCCCCCCGAGCACCGCCCCACCCTGCCGAAACAACTCCCCCGAACACCGCCCCGCCCTGCCGAAACAACTCCCCCGAGCACCGCCCCCATGAAGCAACCCCCCCGAGCACCACCCCGCCCTGCCGAAACAACTCCCCCGAGCACCGCCCCCATGAAGCAACCCCCCCAAGCACCGCCCCGCCCTGCCGAAACAACTCCCCCGAGCACCGCCCCCCTGAAGCAACCCCCCCGAGCGCCGCCCCGCCCTGCCGAAACAACTCCCCCGAGCACCGCCCCCGTGAAGCAACGCCCCCCGAGCAGCACCCCGCCCTGCCGAAACAACTCCCCCGAACACTGCCCCCCCGAAGCAAACCCCCCCGAGCACCGCCCCGCCCTGCCGAAACAACTCCCCCGAGCGTCGCCCCCCGAAACAAACCCCTCTCCTCCGAGCACCGCGCCCCCCGAAGAAAACCCTCCCCGAGTGCCACCCCGCCAAAAAAAAAAAAGAAAACCCTGAGCGTTGCCCCGTTCTGCCGAAACAACACCCCGCCCAGCACCACCCCCCCGAAACAACTCCCCCGAGCACCACCCCCACCCCCCCAGAAACAAAACACCCCCGAGCACCGCCCCACCAAAGTAAAAAAACCAAACAAACCCAAGTGCCAACCCAAGATTGGCCGCCCCTTAGGAGGTGCCGCCCCAAGCACGTGCTTGGTCGGCTGGTGCCCGGAGCCGGCCCTGGCCACAAGCAAGTTATTTTTGCATCAAACCATAAAAAAGCCCACATCCTCTGTTTTGTAATTACCGTAGCACTTAAGGACACCCCCTGCCTCCCACTCCATGGATTCTCTGCTCTACCTTTTTCTGCTGATAGTAGTTGCTGGAAATAGCAGCGAGGAAAAGCACGGAGGGCGACATATGACGTCACGGGCCTTTTAAGCCCCACCGTAAGAGAAATACCAGTGCTAGATTGTAATGAGCAATTTGTATCCTATATAAATCATTCAGATTTATTATTACTTAGCACTCTGTGGTTATTCCTGGCCGCCGGCCAGGGAAAGACTGAGTCAATGTGGCACGAGAGATTGTTCTGTTCATCAGCTAATCCAGACGTCTTTGGTTTCCATTACTTCAGGGGGATGTTGAAAGTAGAGGTTCAGTAGAAGTTCCTGATTGTTCTGCACCAGGACTCAGAGCGAAGGAGGAGGATGTTACATTAATTATTATTAACTAATTAATAACGGCAATTGGCTATATTTATATTAATTTACTCTGGGATTTTTTTTAAATCTATATTTTACGGTTTAAAAATGATCCCCCAGCATGTTCTCCCCTTGTGTGTTTGAATCAGATTCAACGGAGGGCCCAATCTGATTGCTCTTACCAAGGTGAAATTCCCACTGAAGTCAGAAGACATTTCCCCAAGCAAGGAGTGCAGAATCCAGGCCTGTAAGGCTAGACTGGGTCCACTCCTCGGTAGGGACGCAGGAATGGGAGGGGATGCAAGGTGCCTACTCCCCATCCTGGGCACAGGCCCAGTCTTTGCACTTAGGGCTAACTGGGGCACTTGCCTCTCACTATGGGAAAAGAAGAGCCTTGCTCAGCAGGGGCCAGCGGGACACAGCGCATGCTGGATCTGTTCAGGGGGATGCTACAGAAGCCAGATGCCTCATGCAGTCACAGGGTGTTGCACCTAGTCTCAGGAGCTCTTGCCGGGGAAGAGCCACAAGGCAACCGTTCGTTTGGAGAAAAAGTCCCTGTGGAGCAGCCCTGCAGAGTTCGGGGCTGCGGGGGTAGAAGCAGATACTGCGACGTATCTGGTTAGCATAAGTGGGTGAAGGTCACTAAGCTGAGTCGTGAAGAACACCACACAGCGGGTGTGGTGTGGGGGAGGTTTTCACTATATTTTAGGATGGGTTTTCATTTACCATTGACGTTAGCCTTCTAGTGCAAAGGCTTGGGTGTTCGATGTAACAGAACCCATCCTTTCAACTCCCGGGCACACCTCTGTTACAGGACTCGGCTGCTCTACCCTCCCGGCACACCGGAGAGAGCTGCACATTCATGCAGCGGGAACCATCCTGGCTCACCTAATCTACCGTGTTGTCCAACAGCTGCAGTTTGGCCAACACGCCAGAGATTGACCTGGAGACCTCCAGAGTCGAAAGAATGAGTCTCCACAGCTTGCGCTAAAGCCCCAGGGTGTGTAGTTGGGGCTGTCACAGACTCCCAGCCTCTATGAATCGGACACGACACACGCTGGCCAGTGGGTGACAGTGGCACGTCGGCGTTTGCGCATTAGGGCTAGCCTGGTAAACTGCCCATGCGCTGTATAAGGGCTCCCAATCCCACATGCATCGGGCAGGTTGCGAGGAAGAACATGAAGCACAGTATCCGGAACGCAAGACGGGACTGCAAGGCATATCTGTCACATGGACGTGTTCACTCCGAGCAGGCAGGGGCAGGGCGGATACCTGAGCTTTGCTGAGCTGTACAAAAAAATGTTTTAAAAGTCAAAACATCTAAATAAGTCATGAGCCTGGGGAGGAGGCGCTGGAGCTAGGTGACAGCCGAGGAGCAGGGTTGGAATGAGACAGGTGGCGAGTGGGCATTTGTTTCTGCCAACTTTGGCTGCAAATACGACAGTCGGAAGACAGAGTGGAGGGCTTGGCGGAGGAAGGGGGGGTGTCTTTCCACCCCTCCGTGCACGTGAGAGTCCTGGCAATGTTATGCACACCCAGCAAGGGGAGAATAGACAGACTCTGTAGGAACCAGACTTCTCCCCTGGAAGCCATAGGCTGTGTTGCCTTGATGGAGGCTGCGTGGGGTGGAAGTCACCAAGGGACTAGGCCAGTAGGGAGGCGTCTCATCTGCAAGGGGTCTGCTCTCTGCTCAGGGTGTAACTGAAGCCTGGCTTTGGCCTGGGATAACTAGAGCGGAGTTCTACCCAACTGGGGCACCAGGGGTAGAAATCCTTCCCCCACCAGAATGCTCGTGGGATTGTTCAGCAGCGAACCCTGGAGTCCTGGAGCAGCCCCTCCCTGGATGAAATTCCCTGCTCCCTGCATGGACACCAGCTGAGGGGCAGATCCACCAGGCTTGTCAGCAAATCCAGCTGCGCAGGAGCCGTGCCGGGCTGCTGATCTCCAGGGCCAGAAGCTGCCTGCCTGGGCTCCCCAAATCCGGCCCCCGCCACTCCACCCAGCGAAGCCAGCCCAGTGCCGGTGAGCCCCAGGCTCCAGCCACTCAGAGGAGTGGGGCAGGACTCACCCCTCTCAGGGTTGGATCCTCACTTACGGCTCTCACCGCCGGGGAAGCAGCAAAACAAGACTCTGGAATGGCAACCCATCGTCACAGCCGAGTCACTCCAGCACATCACAGCTGCCGTCTGGGCCGGAAGTCGTCTCCTCCTTCCTGCTTTAATTCCTCATATCATGCTTAGCGTGGTCACATCCAGGGTCACGGCCCCTGCCCTCTACCTTCTTCATGCCCACGCATCTCGCTCCACAGCACTGCTGTTTAATATTAGACGGTGCATTGATCAGGCAAAAGCCACCGCCGCAGACCCACGTTCTAGCCAGAGCAGGGTCAGCGCCGGCAGGCCGATCCCCCGGCTAAAGTAGCTGCAGCTACATGTTTAGAGAGCAATGCCTCAGCCACTAATCTGTACCACCAAACCCAAGAAATACGGGACCAAGGCCTGGACTCCTCACTCAAATTACCTCTCCCTGAACCCAGTGGTGGAACTTTGCCAGAATAACAGATTGTCTGAGCAACAAGGGTTTGGCCTGTAGTTTGTACGGCCACATGGGGGCCCAGTCCTGGCCCCACTCATGTCAGTAGTCAAGCTCCTGTTTATTTCAGTGGATGCAGGATTGGGCCCCAGCCCTGCGATGCGGGGCCGGGGGAAGAAGGTTGCTCTCTGAACAGGCCACGGTGACTTTTGGCTGTGCTGGACGCTCTGGCTTAACTGGCCAAGGGGTCGTTCATCGACGCAGAGAAGGATCTCGTTAACATGGTGACGTTGCTGGAGGGCCAGAGGGCTCCTTCCACAGCCAGCGATCCCAGCACCTCGGGCGACGTGTCAGACCACTCCTGCTCCAGCAGCCAGGCCTCCTTCCCGCCCCGGCCCAAACCTGGGCGTGCAAAACAAAGGGCGAGCAGCTGCTACACTGGTATTTGAGCCTAGCCAGTGCTATGGAGATCGGCATCCTGTAGCTAAAACCAAGAATTAGAAACAGGAAGCCCAGATTTGCTGGATGATAACTCTAGACAATCAGCCACGGAAAGATTGATAAACCTATTACAACCCGCTTACGGCATCCAGTCATGAATCACATTCAGCTGGAATGGCACACTGGATCCCCAGCTATAATTCTGCGAGAGAACACAAATGAGTGCCAGGATAAAATTCACCCAGAGCCTCATTATTCAGCACAGTTACAATGCCTGCATTTGCACAAATGCAGGTAGCAAGACTTATTTGGCTTCTGCAGCACCAGGGATGAAGTTTTAACACAGAAAACTAGGACTCGGACTGGTAACACTCGGTACAACTGAAATGGAACATATTATTATGTATTGCAAGTTTCTGCAAAGCTGGGTGCCAGCATCTTGCTCAGAGTGACTCTGTCAAGTAGTTTAAAGCCTGCCCTGGCTGTTCTCTGTGGGGGCGTGGTATGGAGCTGGGAGGAGGAAGAGTCTCTTGCTTCTGAATAGTCAAGGCCCAAACCTTGAAGTTCTTGGGGGAGATTTTTAAAGGCACAAAGGGAGGTTGGCTCCCAACTCCCATTGACTTTCAATGGGTGATTAACTGCCTTTTGTGTTCTGAGAGTTCCCTCCCTTCGGGCAGTTCTGTGCCACTGTAGCGCTTCAGCGAAGATGCTCCTACGCGGACGGGAGAGCTGCCGTTGGCACGGTGAATCCACCTCCGCGAGAGGCAGCAGCTGTGTCCGCGGGAGAAGCCCTCCCGTCCCCGGAGTGCTGTCTACACCAGGGGTGAGGTCAGTATAACTGTCGCTCAGGGGTGTGGATTTTTCCGGTAAAAACCATCATTGGAGCCAGTGGGACTTTGCCTGAGTGCGGACAGATGTTACCAGGATCCGGCCTGAGGTGGAACATTTTCCATCCTCTACCCTGCAACAGAGAAAGGAGCGGTGGCAGCCTCAAGAGACATGCTTCATAAATGACCCAAAGAAGCGACTTTACTCAGCGGCTGCAGGACCAGGCTTTAGGAGCACAAGTTAATGAACTACGATCTAGATTAATCCCAACCTCTGAAACGCCTCGCTCAGCATAGACCCCGCTGCAGACCTCCACCGGGTCTAGGAGTGGAGGTTGAAAGGCCCCTCGACCAGATGCCTAAAAAGTGGATAGGGAGCTGATTGGGCACATCCCCCTGGCTGCCTCCACCATACGGGGTTGTAAAGAGCCCTAATCACAACCCTGATGGGAGGCGACTTCACCTGGCTTCTCATGCCATGAATCCTCCTTGGGCACCTGGAGATGCCAGTCACAAGGCGTCTGGCCCAAATCTATCTCTGGAGCTATTCTGGGGTATGAAGGAATCAATGTGAAACTAGCGAACATGTTTGCCTGAGGTCGTTAGGCTCCTTTAGTGGGTCCCTATGAAATCTAGATGTTTTTTTCCCCCAGAGCCCCCTGGCATTTCTGTTACTGGCAATGATAACAAAGTCTGTATAGACTGAAAAAAAGATGGAGGTGAATTTCACAAGAGAAAATGAAGGAATCTGGGTCCCCTCTAGGGTGACCAGATGTCCCGATTTTATAGGGACAGTCCCGATTTTTGGGTCTTTTTCTTATATAGACTCCTATTACCCCCCACCCCCATCCTGATTTTTCACATTTGCTGTCTGGTCACCCTAGTCCCCTCGCTTCAGTCAGAGAGGCTCAGGGTGCTGGGCCAAAACTCGGTGTTGCTATTAGGCAGTGGCTGTGGGTGGACTTAGAAGTCTTCCCAGCATTCAACGCGTTGGCAAAAACAACTGTGAATCCTCTCTTTGCGAAGTTGCAGAGGTAGAGCAGCAAAAGGAGATCATGGCAGAAAATGCAAGAAGAGGAGTAAACACCCGGATAAAGTGCAGAGGCAAGTTGGTTGAGTGGCAGGCGCTCAGGCCACTACGCTGCCAATGGAGAAAGCCGGCCCCGCAAGTCAAGGCTGAGAGCAGAATCAGCTTTCCAGGCAATGCAATGGCAGAAGCAGGACATGCCATCTGGACCACAGCTTTGCTTCCTGACCACTGAGCCATGAAGAGGCATTTTGTGTCAAGTCTCAGAGGGAGCCAGTTCCCTCTTCTCCCAGCCAAAGGTGAGCTGCCGCGACAACAGCTGCTAAATGAGGAGTGGGAGATTGTTTCCAAATTTGTGAATAACCTAGAGACTTGTTCTTGCTTCGGGGCCCTGACGTGAGCCGAGGCTGTCCATTTGCCAGCCTGCACTCCAATACACAATGGCAGACATAATGGCTCCTTGGAGAAAAATCACACACATGTACTGCAAACAGAGGCATGTTTTCCTGCCCCTAACACTATGCTATAAAGCTATTGCAGGGAGAGGATCACAAAACACATTCTCCCCCACCTGTCAAACATCACACTGATAAGCTACAAAGCAGCAGTTTGGCAGGCACAAAAATTGACTATGGCTGCGTGGCTGGGCTGATCTTTCGCGGTGGAAAGTCACTAATTGATTATGTTGCCATAAAGAACTCCTGCCTTCCACCTGATTGTATTGACAGGAACTCCTGCCATCAGCGCCAGACAATAAAGAAATAACATGGCTCTTAATATTATATTCCTGCAATGAATATCAAAACAGGCCACGACAATCTTCCTGTTCACATGCCCATCCCCTTGCCCTGAGCAATTCCCCTGTCCTCTCTGACTCTAATGAGAATGCATTAGACAGATCTAATGCTGCTTCCAGATCTCTAGGTGTTTATTATATTTCTAGGGGAAGGACAGCATCCTGAATGCGGGGCATTTTCCCAATATGCCAGCATAAAACTGTACGTGAATGTAACCAGGTCGTGCCCCGAGGCGCTACCCAGAGCTCCCTAGCCATCCCAAAAGGGCATAGAAATGTTAATCGCTCACTACTACCTTTAGATGCTGGACACAGCACAGGAACCTCTGCATAATACAACGCCGGGCTTTCTTTTCCTGTTTTGTCTGGAGGCAAAACTTCCCGGTCACTACCTAAATGGTTGCTAACTATCGCCAAGAGGATAGAGATGTCTGTCTGTAATGAGACCATATCTGAACAGGTCATTTTAAATGGGTTAGACCCTCCTGCCCCCATTCAGACATCATCAGCTTGTTACTGCCTTTGCCTGATGAGATTTTGGTGGAAAAACACCTGATTCCCCAAGTCTTCCAACAGAAGAGACAGACACTTGGAATAAAAGCTCCAGGGCTCGGAAGCTCATGGCAACAGGGGCAGTAGGTTGAAAGGAGACCTTGAACCACATGGTTAATTTCCCCGGAGAGGAATGATATTGCAGACAGCAGTGGCTGCTTTCGGGAATGCCCCACTAGCAGGTGGGATCTGGTCGGAATACCCTGAATATCCCGGAAGCCTGATCCCTGGCAGCTCAGGCTTCCTTCACTCCTGCCAGGAAAATCTGCCCTCAGCTGAAATGGACTCAGGATTTTGTCCTTCATTAAAATGAACCCGAGACACCCAGCTGTGGATGCCACGTCGCGTGTTTCCACCCATTTGCCTTTGCCTGCCTGGCAGTCGCGGCAGTTTTGTCATTTGTGGAAAAAATAGTATGTGCTCATGTCATTCCCGTCTGACGGTATCCTAACGCGCACGGTCTAGGGGGCTGTGTTCAGGTGGCCCAGGAAACCTTAATTCCGGCATTTCCTAACTTTTGAGTGTTTGACTTTGCAACTTTAATAATATTCTTTGAATGTAGGGTTTTTTGGGGGGGATGGGAGGGGTTGGTGTGTGTGATTTCCTAGGTTATTTTTTAAAAAAAACTTTAAGCAGAAATTCCATCCTGTGGCCTCATATGGACACCCCCTGAGCCACCAGCTAACAGAGTAACGGATAGCAGTAGTTGGTTGTTATCTTCTATGTGGACCAAGGGATGGGACTCTTAGCCACTGTCTGTGAAACCCACCAGCAAACAACACGGGAGACTCGGGAATCTTGGGTTCTGCTCCGGGCTCAGGAGGGCAGCGCGCTCCGGTGGGCACAGACTCCACTGCTCATTTCTCCCAAGCTCAACCCCTTCTGCCCCTTCCCCTCCAAGCTGCCCTTTTCCTCGGCCTGTCTCTTCCCCAGCCCTGGCTCCTCTACCCAGTCCCATTCCCCTCCCCTAGCCAGTGCCACTCTCCACTCCTCAGGCTTCTCACCCCACTCTCCGTGTCCAGCCAATCCCAGTTCCCCCTTCCCAGCTCCTTGTCCAATCTGTCTCTCCCCTCTCCCCTCCAGCAACCCCCCTTTCCCCATTCCCACTGGCTCACAGTCCCACTCTCCCACTGTGGGCTCCCTGTGTAATCTCATTTTCCACCCCCCCGCTCCTTGTCCCAGTGTCTCATTTCCCACCCACGCCCGTATTCCAGCTCCCTGTCAGATCTGTCACCCCTACCCACACCTCCCTCCCCATGCCCCACAAATTCCTAATCCCAAACTTCTTATCCAGCCAATCCCAATCCCTCCCCCGCCCCCAAACCTGGCTTCCTGTTTGGTCTCAGCCCCTGGGTCCCGATCTCTGCCTCCTCACCCCCTTCCTTCTCTGGATCTCAGTCCCAGCCCAACCAGTTGCAATCTGCCACCATACCCTCAGTTTCCCTCTCACCCAGACTCCAGTTCCAGCCTCCCCCCAGGTTCCTTGTCCCAGTCTACGCCCCCGCACCCTGGTCTGCCTCTGACTTGTCCCCTTGGCATGTGATTCAGGCAGCTTCCTCCTCCACTCTGCCTGGTTGTCAGCAGGATGGGCACGGAGAGCACAGAAGAGCCAGGCTTTCCGCTTTCAATTCTGCCAGGGAACTGCAACTGCAGGGAAAGTCCTGTTCTGCCCCAGGCCAGAGCATGCCCAGTGTCGATGGAATCTTTGGGGAATTAAGTTGTGAATTTCTAGCAAGTTTCTGCTGAAGATGTGGGAGCAGCAGTTTTTCAAAGGTTTATAACTTGGCCAAATTTGGGCTGATTTTCCCCAGGATGGCAATAGGCACATCCCTGACACAAAGCCCCCCCGCCAAACCTCAAATTCCTGCTCCCAAGCATGGGGCTACGAGAGCATCGCACAGAAAAGGTCACCAGCATTTTTTTACATGGGCAAAACAACCTATTTTTTGCCACGCTCTTCTCAGAGACAGCGGAACCATTTCAGCTGGAATTTACCAAACAATTCAACCCGAGACAGATTCCTGGCATGGAAAATTTCAGCCCAAATGGTTAGAGTTTGGCAAAGTTATGCACAACTGAAAACAGGATCTTATAATCGGAAGTTAAGGGCAAACTTAATAGGCAGAGCTACCAGCCCTGCCTATAAAAAGGAATAAGATACCCACAGCCATAGTATTTTGCAGTGCAACTTTATGATCAAGCAACTAAGATTACACACATTTAATATGTCAAAATTTGAGCTTTGAGCGCCCAGTTTGGAATACGTTTAACTCTCCCAGTGCCTCAATTTACCCATCTGTGAAATGCATATAATAATACTTAGCTGCATCACAGGAGTTTGATGCTGCTTAATTCATATTTGCAGAGTGCTTTGAGATCTTCAGATGAAAGACACTATAGAGCTTCTGAGAAATCTTATCCTGCTCTCTTGAAACAGCACACCTAAGAACTAGAGACAGTATTTACTCCCAGCGCATTGAATTCCGGCAGACTTGGAGCCTTTAAATGGCCTGCGTTATGTTTGATGCTCTCTGTCACAATCTGATAGAGATCTTTGGCAGACAAGTGACATATAAGCAAAGCAGACAGGCTCTGAATTATTGATATTCCAGGAAGCAGTAGCCGGGCTGCCATGTATTATCAGGACAGGAGAGTTAATGACTATTTTAATTTAAAAAACTTGAAGAGAATGTAATTACTACGCTCAAATCTGTTCAAAATACTTCAGCGTTGCTGTTGGTAACCACATTCAAAAGAGCCGGTAGGAAAGTTTGTTTCGAAATAACATAGTAATGTACCATGTAAGACAATTTATCTCTCGGACACACTTCCAAAGAGGTTTAAAACTCCAGGAAATGATTGTAAGAGACATTGTGCCATAACAACACCAACCGCTCTTTCTGCAAAGTCAAATACACCTTAACGAATTCATTGTTCATTCTTAAAGACTTCTTAGCCAGCCAGCCCAAACGATCTGGGCATAAAAAATTAAGTTACTTCCTTGCAAATAATTCCTATGAATAAACGTTTCAAGTGAACCATTGGATACAGCATTAGGCACACACTGTGCTAGTTCTTGCTGACAGGAGTGGAGGTTTACTGTGGAAAATGACTGCCCCATGCCGGGAAGCACTGAGCGACAGCGCAGTAACACATCTGAAGCCAAGCTGGAGAAACACAGCAGAAAAGTTTACCTCATTATTCCCGCCGGCGGGTTCGGCTCGTGTGCTCAGCCGCTGATACTCGCTCCTTTGAGCAAGCCCGGTTTGGTCTGCAAGAAGGCTGAAAGGTCACAAATACTCGTGCAAACAACTCTCAGGGAGGTTATGCACTCTGGAAGCAGCCCTGCAGGCAACCCAAAAGCTGCTTGTGACGGGGGAACGTGGGAGCAGGAGGGAAACACAGCAATCAAATAAGCAGCAGCAGCAAGGAGGTGATACTAGCATGGGTTCTCTCATCAGCACCACCATGCCAGATGAAAGAGAGGTCCTCAGCCTGGTGTGTCTTCAGGGGCATGGATACGCAGAGCCCTGCGTGGATACAAAATGTGTATCTGTCACCGATCCGCCAACATGGCCCGCAGATATCCGCAGCTGTGCAGGGCTCCCTGGATAGGCCTCAGCACCCAGCCGTGTCGCCGGAGTCTGGCCGAGTTGTGAGGAGGGGTTTCTGCTGGGCCTGGGACCACCAGGCTGCATGGAGAGGTTTAAGCTGGTCACCCCCATTCAAGCCACCCAGTTTCACTCGAGTCCCCGAGCAACAGAGCGCAGGAGATGGGCTGGAGAGCAGCGGCAGCGGCACCAATGGAGGGGGCAAGCAGGCAGCAGCAGGCATAGCGTGAGTGGTGGAGGAGACCTGCAAGCTGCTTGCAACATGGACACGGACCATGCCACGGCACCGGCCTGTCAGGGGCAGAGGATCTGATGGGGAAGGAATGAACCCTGCAGTCCCGAGACCAGGCGCCCCATGACAGCCTGTTGCTGCTCCCTGCCTGCAAGCAGAAACCACGGAGGGCACTGGCTGGGGGGAGGCTGGGGTGGGTTTTGCCCTATATCTCTGGCCGACAGCCTGCTCTTGCAGTGGACACGAGGCAGGATTCTGCTGCTCCAGGGGCCAGCTCCTGCTAGCGTTGCATGAATTAAGGCACAGAGGTTTGAGGGGTAGTCGGCCTCCTGGCCCTGCCCTTATGGAAGTGGGAGAGGCGACGACTTGGTTAACTCTACAGCAACAACCTGGAACGGTTCGAACCGTCCGCCTGCTAGGCCAGTGTCCTCCGCGGCCCTTTAATGCTTGCAGGTGGCTGTGATTTATGTTGGCCCAGCAAGAGGCAGGCGCTCCTGGCTGAAAAAGGGCCAGTGTCGGCCCGTCAAACCCTCGTTTGCTTCTGCGGCAGGTTCCCAAATGAAAGTTGAGGGAGAAGTCGCTCTCCAGCCTAAGCACTTGAGGCCGGACCCTCCACCGGTGCAAACTGTCAGTCTCACGATGCCAGCGGGGCGCCGTTGATTTTCATCAGCTCCGTTTCAAAGGGAGGCGTCACAGTCTGCGTGTGGAGAGGTGTCTCTCGTTCGGGGCTTTAGCCGGCACTTAAGCACGAGTAACTTTCCTTACGTGAGCCGTCCCGTTCTTTTCTTTTGCAGAGTCCACGAGCCACACCCTCAGCTAGTGCCAATGAGCTCCGATGGACTGAGCATGTCCCCACCCAGGGCCGGTGCTATCACTGGGTGACCCTAGGCGGTCGCCTAGGATGCCAGGATTCGGGGGGCGGCATTTCTTACCTTCTTCAGCCGCCGGGGTCCTCAAAATGCTGCCGAGGACCCCAGCGGCCGAAGAAGCTCCCACCGAAATGCTGCTGGGGTCCTCAGCGGCATTTCGGCAGCAGCTTCTTCGGGGGGTCCTCGGTGACATTTCGGCAGCAGCTTCTCCCGGAAGCGCCGCCTAGGACGGCAAAGAAGTTGGCGCCACTACTGTCCCCACCAGCCAAGGTTCTGGCCTGATGTACTGACGGGTTAGAACATCCCTCTCGTCTTATTTTTTAACCTGCTGCTGAGACACAAACCCCTGAAGGGGATTTAATCGATCGATGCAGCCAATTTTTCACCTGGGAAAGCCTGAATCTTGCTGGGGTGACAGAAATCCGTCATCGGCAATGAGCAAAGTTACTCACGTGCTTAAGTCTTTGGAGGGTCAGGGCCTTCGTACCAATGGCAGAAGCAAGAAATATGCCGAAAGACACCGCGGCGGGCAATGGGAAGCAAGTGCTGAATGGCCAAAAGCGCCACGGTCTAGCCGCACGGCACCGGACCTTCCTCCGCTTGCCTCATCTGGAGCTGTCTTGTGCCCTAGTATTCTCCCAGCGCTGCAATATGTATCTGGTATATAATGCCACCCACTCGCTCGCCACTCGCTGTTGTTGTGTTTTATTCCCATCCTCCTACCACGTCGTGAGACAGATGGCATTGGCCTCAATATTTCAGAAACACGTTAAGGATTGTTATTTCCTCCCTCCCCTCCTTCAGCCTCCTGCCTGCCAGAAAAGAGAGAGAGAGAGAGAGAGAGAGAGAGAGAGAAGCCTGTTTCCTGAAAGGGTCTAATCGTTATTGGCCCCGCAGTGCCCAGAAACAAGGAACAGGAGGTGGAGGAGAAAGCAGAGGGCAGCGGAGATGACATTTCTCTCTGGCTGCTAAGTGAGCCTGTCTCCAGCGAGCAGCAGAAAAATGTCTGTTTTCTTTTAAAAACTGATCAAACCGTGCTGCCTCCCGCTAATGTTCAGCGGGCAGCACCTGAGCGTCTGCATCTGCTCAGCGTCTCCACTCTCGACACCTCACTAATTTATACAGCATGCGGCTCAGCCCACGCGCCGACAGCCCGCTGCTGTCTAGGGCTGCGCTGTTGGCCAGGTTGGCACGCCGAGATTTCTGCAGGAAAGCAACGTTTGTTTTCATTGGCTGCTGCGGAGAAAGGACCGCCTTGTGTCTGATTTACCGGGGTAGGACCTGGATTCAAATTCCTGGCTCTGCCCTTGGGCAAGTCACTCTGGGCCTCTGTCCCACACAAGGAAACTGGGGCGAAAACTGTGAGGACAAATTCCTTTGTTTGGGAGGTGCTCAGATCCCACGGGGATGGGGAAACAGACACAGTGGAGAATTCAACCCGCCTTTCTTCTTGCCTGGCGTGATGCAGTCGTGGGGAAAGCGGTCTGAATGGCTGAGCTCGGCCACTGCTTTGCCCTGCAATTTCTGGTGAAATGGAGCAACTACAAGAGTTTTAATGTACCCTCCTTCTGTGGAAAAAGAGAGGCGATAAGATGAAAATAACACTCCAGTGCTGGCTGAGAGTAGAAATCGGTGCTTCAGAGCCATTCTCGCCCCTCTGCCAGTGGGCCCAGCGGGCGCTATCGATGGCCCAGGGAAGAGACCCACCATGGAGCACCGCTCTGCATCCCACAGGGGATTGTGCAGTTCCCCGCCGTTTGACCACTCCCTGGTCCTACATAACAAAGACCCTGCGTTGCCCCAGCGCTCCTGGTCTTCGCCTGCTGCCTCCCCTTCTGATGGGTGGTGGTTTTGAAACCCTTCCTGCTCCCACTAGCATCAGGCAGGCTGAAGAGTCTCAGCATGGCCCGCACACATTGCAACAGGGTTAATTTATCACTCGCTGGGCTCACAACCTGCCTCCATCCTCTGCCTGTTTGCCCGTCTCACCCAGTGACGTCACACTCTGCATTAGGGTGACCAGACAGCAAGTGTGAAAAATCGGGACAGGGGATGGGGGGTAATAGGAGCCTACATAAGAAAAAGACCCAAAAATCGGGACTGTCCCTATAAAATCAGGACATCTGGTCACCCTACTCTGCATAGATAGGAAGAAGTGAGCGGACACGGAGCTCCGCAGCTCCAACACCCCGGCAGGTTGACTGGAAAGGAAAGGATGCTCGTCTCCAAGGAGAAAACACACCGCGGCAACGCTAGGTGAGCCCATTAAGGACGAGAGCAACGCAGAGTCGGGAAGATTTGTCGACTCTCCTGATGTAGCACTTCGCCTCACCACTTTTCAGCACATCGTTTTTCTCAGTGGCTCTCTCTGAAGGCAAATCCCTCCCCCCTCTGCTGCAGCACGACTGCAAATTCGGGCATCTGCACATTGGACGCGGTCTGTAGCAAACACAAAAGAGAATCCCATTACCCCAAACCCTCCCTTAGCCCCCAATGAATCCTGTCCCCATTGGCAGGGGCGGGTGGCCTTGTGGCTAAAGCAAGATAGCAGCTCTGGATTCTCACCGACTCTGTGTTTAACCCTGAGCAAGGCACTTCGGCCCCGGTTCACAAAGGCATTTAGGTGCCTGACACCCACTGATTTTAGTGGGAGGCAGGTACCCAGGTGCCTTTGTAATCTGGGCTTTGCATTTATGGGGGCTCAGTTGTCCCATCTGCAGGATGGGTTGAATGATTCTGAACTGCCATTCTGCAGACGCCCCTGATCCCAACCACAAAGCAACAGGCTGTCGGGTTCATTGCAAAGTGCCACAGAGAGAGCCTCCGCTCTGTCATTATTTAGCTTGGGACCGAAGAGAATCGACCAAATGCACATTCCTTCTAGTATCTGTTTCAGGTGTCTGACGCTGGCTCAAATACAGATCCCACACACACACTAGGCAGAATAAAACACCGTTACTCAGCAGCAACGTGATTTAGTGTTACCCCAACATTTTATCTATTAAAACTAATCTCCCCCCCCCCCCCACAAGGCCGTGCTGGAGACCCCATTCGCCCCACGCCCTCGGTGCTCTTTCTTCTCTTTGGGTGACATTTACCAGAGTCAAGGGAGAGCACCCGCTGGCACACGCAACAGCATCTGGCCCTTTGGCTGGCTCCCCGAGCGGTCGTGCTGCCAGGATAAAACCGGCTGTGGCTTCTTTGTGTAGTCAGGCTGTTGACGCTGCTTTAGCTTCCTGGGTGGCATCTGCCTCTTCTGCCATCCCCGATGAGTAAGTTCCTGCATGCTGGGAGGAGGGGGATGATTAATTCTAGGCCCAGGCTTTGAAGCCTAGTCTGCAGCATCTTTCTCTCCTCTCAGTGAATGTGAATGTAGTGCTGGTGAAATTGAAGTTCCTTGTTTATCTGGAGACTAGCTCAGGTGGACTGACCAGTAAGGCTGCCGAGGATGGTGGGATAGTAGCTTCAGGATACATGTTCGGTGGGAACTAGACTGACCCATTGAACCATTGTCAGACAGGATGCTGAGCAGCTGTCATATGGGAATGGTTTTCCAGACACAGCTGGGAATGGTTTTCCAGACACAGCGGTGTCAGCTGTGAGCCACTGATGTAGAGGGTACAGAATCTGCAGCCCAATATCAATTGCTGAGATAGCAAGGGGCTGATCCAAGGCCCGCTGAAGTCAGTAGAGAGGCTCCCATTAACTTCAGGCTTTGGAGATGGGTTCAGGTCACCAATGTTCTATTACCAAGAAACAACAACAAAATCCTTGGCTCGGTTGCCCTAAAACCGTTTCACCGCATGGGCACGTACAAAAAGGCCTTTGCAGATTGGGCTCTGGTAGCTGAGACCTGGGAACATTAATGATGGTTTTCCCAAAACAACCATCCTTCAAAGGCAGCTTCTACAAATTCATTAGACTTTCCACCACGACTTAGCGTGATTATTATGCACTTAAGATCAGCTATCACCCAGTGTGCCAAATTTCAACCTTTCCAACCTGTGTTCCACATACCTGGGGCATATAACTGAAAATCTTACAGTACAGCATCCTGCACTTTTACTAGCAGCCAAGTGGTCCTTAGCCCATTTCTACAGCAACGCTTTCCCGGCAGAGCCATTCCTACTGATCACGTTTGTGCGTAGCAGTATACTCACCCCTAGGATGTGTCTTGGGTGCCCTTTAGCCCCACAGAGGATGGGTCTTTAAGATGTGTGATGACAAGGTCTTGAAACAAACAATCCCACCGGTGCACATCCAGTTCCTAATGGACCAGACTCAGGCACGCTGTCACAACATCCCATCTTCCACTAAGACCTCCCAGTTGAAAGTGAATTTATACTGTTGCAGGGGGTGAAATCAGCTCACAGGTTACAAATTAATTCAAGGCAACATCTGGTGCATCCCAGACACAAGGCAGCTTTTAGAGATTAAAAGTGTCTGGTACGTGACTTTAGACTGCGAACTTCTTGGGGCAAAGATGAGTCTCTTCTGTTTGGGAACCACCTGTCTCGTGGGCACAACCAGAAATGAACCATAATAAGAGCAACTACCACCATGAATAAAACAGATTGACAGTCATGAGTTAGTGATAGTCACAGGCACCTGAGTATGTCCATGCCCCAAAGGGAAGATTACCCAGAACACCCTTGGGCTTCTGCAGAAAAAGGTACAGGGCCCCAAGGGGATACTCACAGAGAGTAGGCCTTTGTTGCAAAAAAGGCATGTTCTCAACTCAGGTAAGCTTCTTTAACTCAGGCTAAACTATCAGTGAAGACACAGCAACTCAACTTTTAACGCAGGTTAGCAACTTGAGCTCAACCCAATGCTCTCCTATAGGCCTTAGTCAGAGCTGCTAACCCAAGTTAAAAGCAGAGTTGCCTGGTCTTCACTACGAGGTTAACCTGAGTTAACGAACTAACCCACAGTAAGAACACACTACTTTTGCAGTGAAGACAGACCCACATTTAGTGACAATAACAGTCTAGTCTTTTTCCTGGTCTAAAGAAAAGCACATTGTGGGTCAAGAAGATCAAATATGGTCTCTATATTCAAGCCAAAGCCCATGATGCCTTCTTGGGCAGGAGGACAGCCTAGCAAGTGTTGTTATATACTTTATATTAACATGTCTTAGCTCAAGTTCCTTTTGGTTTACACTGGAGGAAGGGAAGTGGGGGTGGGAAGGGAATACTATATCAATGAAGCACATGCCGAGCTGTTGGGCACTGGTCCTTACTCTGTAATATTATGCAGGTAGACCTCTACTCTTGGTAAACGGACTAAGTTTCATCACGATTATGAAATGACTGAAGCCTGAAAGACATTCTTCTCAAAGTACAGTCACTTGATGGCAACTGTTAGGAGACTTCCAAAGTTACCTACGAATACTTAGCAGATGGCGTCTGGCTTCACGTAACTGAGGTAACAGTCCAGCTTGATTACTTCATTTGTAGCAAAGAGGTCCATCGAGAGAGTGAGAGAGACGTTCATCCTTCTTGGCGATCTTGAAATCCCAGGGATGCATCTTTTCACTCGGCACACCCTCCTTGGGCCAGCATTGTTGTGGGTTTTCTTGAAATGCCCGTGGGGTCATGCACCTGCTTGTATCTAACTTAGTTAAAGGCAGGGCATCCACAAACATGTCTGATTAGCATACGTTCTGAATTAGAGTCCTGAACTATGGGGCAGGCACTGTGCTTAGCTTTGTGTCTGTACAGCATCTAACACAGCAGGGCCCAGATCCTGATTGGTGCATCTGGGCACTACCGTAATATAAATAGTAAGTATGAGAAGAGAAACTAGCAGTGGCAGGATGGACGGTTGATATAATCTATACCATCATCTTGTCAAGCTAAGGCTGTGATTCAAACCAAAAGCCCATCAGATCAGTTCGCAGAGTGGCCAGACAGAAGTAAAAGCTCCCCCAAGCATGGTGACTACCATGGGCAATATGTCTTGAATTATCTAGCTAGAGGCCACATACTTGTCTTCTGTCAGTTGTAAGAAAACCAACTAACCTGACCCATGAAGTGCTCTCCATGGCGGAGTGACACCTCGCAAGTCCACGTAACCCAGTGGTTGGTAAGCAGAGCCAACTCACACCTTTAAACTCTAGTCAGGACAAGACAAGCTGTAGTTTAGCACATGTTCAGCTGACCAAGTGAAAGCCTGGGGCCAGCCTAGGAAGCATCCATTGGATCAAACTAGCCAACACAATCTAATATCGCACCTTTACATCCCAGTCTAGACAAAGCCCAAGGTCGTGTCCAGAATGTGGTGCTGTAGTAGGTCAAGGTTGTAAAGGAGAGCGGGTGAAATAGATATCGTGGGTTTTCATACAGGTGTGAGGCAACACCGTCTGACGGGGACACCTTCAATTCGTTCAGCCGCTGAGTTTAGTGGACTTGCCAGGTATCACTTTCCCACGTATGGAGTGCACAGAGCCTTCATGTGTCAAAGTCGCTGGCTCACCTACAACGGTCAGAGGAAACGTTTAGCAGCACAAGAAACTGGACCACACAACTATGCCTTCCACAAGCAGATGGACGCAGAAGGAGAGGTCTGCGTGCGATGCTGGCGCCTGTGCTCTTTGCATCAGAGTGTGTGTTGGTAATCAAGGTGGGCTCTGATGTCATTCAAGGTTACTCACACTGAGCCGGTTCCATTTCCTGGACATTTCTGCCACCTCCAACAAGTCGGGAGAAGTAGCCTCCCGCGTACAGCAGACAAGTGCCTGATGGATTCATTAATTCTTTACTTGCTCCGGAACAATTTAATCTTGCAGATGCTGAATCAAGTGCCCAAATGTAACCCTCAACTAGTTCACGCAGCTCCGGTCCCAGAGCATTAAAGTCTTGGATGCAACCCTTCCAGAGCAGCCCATTTCCACAGCACTCTCTCTGCGAAGATTTGTTCCCCTTGTCATCGTGTTGGCTGACCTGGACAGATAGTATTTAAAATCTCTTCTTGCCTTGCAACAGCTCCAGGGAATATCTGGGACCTGCGAGAACACGATGGCCACAAACATTTAAGTAAACGTGTCATGTCACCGCTAGCAGGAAAAACCTAGAGTGAAAATGAAGAGTAAAAATATCAGTGGCAAATATATCTTTATTTCAATGTAAGTAACATGAGCAGGGAATGAGGGCTTTTAAAAATGCTTAGGGGCATATCCTCAGATGGGGCAGATCATCAAGACGCCATTGTCTTCCATGGAGATTCGCTGGCTTACGCCAGCTGAGGATCTGAGCAATGGGAGTCCGAGTTTGACCTCACTTATCCCAGGGATAATCAGGAGTAACTTCACTTCTGAAGTCAGTAGCTGGTTTGCCATCAGCGGAAAAGAGCTAAACCTCAGCACTGCAAATTTTTAGCTTGACCGTGACCCTCCAAGTGTGACATGATGCGGGACTAGATCAGAGAGAATAAATACAGTTGTTCAAAGTGAGGAAAGCCCCCCTCCGAACTCAACCCGATCACAGACAGAAACGTAGTCAATGCGGTGCACAGAGCAGCACTGGTGGGAGACAAAGGGAGAAAGACATAACGTCACAATGCCCTCTTTGCTGGCGCGAGAACTGAGGATGCAGGGTGAGGCCTTCAGGGCAGGAATGAAGGACGCTGCAGCCCCTCACAGCAGATGTGCTGGTTAGAGCTGAGGAGAGTGCAAGCACCTTGTCTGTGCTGGGAACTCCTGGTGGAGATGAACAGATCTTAGCGACAGCGGGAAAGCTTTGCAGAACGTCCCTAATGCAGGTGAGGTGCTAGAGCAGTGGTGGGCAAACACACTGCTTCTAGGTGGGGGGCTATATACCTGCACCCCTGTGGAACCCCATTGATTTCAATGGCTATTGATTCCAATGGGGCTTCGCACCGGTGCAGGGATACAACCCGGTGGAGTAACGTGCAGACTCAGGGGCCAAAGTCTGGAAACATTTATTCTTCATCATCCTGATTTAGATGATCTAACTCTCGAGGCCTGTAAAAGTCAACACAGGGCCTGGATCTGATCAGATCAATCCGGCAAGCCTGGAGGAGAATGAACGAGGGTGGGGAAGGGTAGGAACAAGAGCTGGGTGACACGTTTCACCTGAAACTTTTTGTGGCGAAAAATGCAGATTTGACAACACCAAATCGTTCAATAAAGTTGTGAAGGTTTCACCAAGTAGTTCTTTTTGGGGGAAAAAATTCCGAAAAACTCAAAATATTTTATTTCAATATCTTCTAAACAAACTGTTTTAGTTTTGTAGGTCAAAACCACTTTTCACTTAAAAATTTCTTTCAGTTTTTATTTTTTTTAAATGCAAAAATAACTCAAATGCTCAAAATCTAAACTAAACAAACTGTTTTGTTTGTCCTGAAGTTAATTTTTTCATTATTACTTTTTGGCACTGTCAGCAAACTGAAAAATCTCTAGCAGGAGCTCTAGTAGGAGTTACTGTATTACCTTGTTTCCAGAGGAAGGCTTGGAAGCAAAATCGTACATTAATTTCTAGCTTCACATTTTCATCTGCACTAAATCTGCGTTAGCGTTAGATTTTCCACTTTCCATCCCCCTCCCACTCAGACTGAGCAGGAGAATATGGTAGAGGTCACCAGCAGTCTTTGTTTCCCTAATTTGAAGCCACCATCTAATTAGATGTCAGCCAAGCAAAATATTAGGAGTCACATAATAATTATATCAACAAAATCAACAATTTAACAGCAAAGGTTAATTACATTTCTATAAAAATCCAATAGAAAAAATGATGTTCAAACAGTTGGGCAGACTAATTGAAAGCTAATGTTGCTTCTAAATTGAATTTCAAATGAATTTTACATCCATAGTTCATTTTGCTAATTCCATTCTCTGTATCCTGTAATTTGTTGACAGTGACTGATTACTTAAGTGAATAATATCTATGTACCAGTACCACTTAGTAATAGAATATGCCTTGTGTGATCACCGTACTAATGAATACAGTTTATTTAAAAAATCATTCTGGATTTGGATTTCTGAAGAACAATGACATGGCTTTGGCAATACCAATGGTTCATAACAGCAGCAAATTCCTATTTTATTTCTTTTTTAATAATAGGTTGGAAAGACATTTTTGCCTGGATGGCAGCTACATACTCCAGCATCCAGAGCAGCCGTTTGATAGATCACATAATTTCAGCAGCTTTCACATCCTCATTTCCATTTGTCAAGGGACAAGAAGGGCTATTGACAGTTTGCCATGAAATATTCTGCACAAATTCACCTAATTACTGCATGTGACTTCAAACCTGACCCAAAGCCCTTTAAAGTCAACGGGCATCTTTCCATTGACTTCAATGGGCTTTGGATTGGGCCCTTATAGAGCCGTGCAATCAATACTGGTAGAGGCTGAGGCAGAATTAAACAACCGCAGATCTTTGCCTCCCCTTAACAGAGCAGCTGGTGAAATCCAGATCTGCAGCTCAGTTTTGAGGTTTCCAACCGTTGCAATAAGGAAATTATAGATAAGGCTGCATGTCTGTCACAGAGGTCACGGATTCCGTGACTTTCCGTGACTTCAGCAGTGGCTGGTGCGGCTGGCTCCGGGGCTGCCCGAGTAGCTCAGGCAGCCCCTGGGCCAGCCACACCAGCCACGGCTGGGGCAGTCTTGGGCCACCGCGCTCCCCCCGACCTCAGCAGCAGCAGGAGTTTGGGTGTGGGAAGCGGCTCAGAGCTGGGGCGAGGGGTTGGGCTGCGGGGCGGCGCTTACCTTGGGCGGGCTCCCCAGAAGTGGCTGGCGTATCCCTGCAGTTCGCAGGTGGAGGGGCCAGGGGGCTCTGCACACTACCCCTGCCTGAAGGCACCGCCTCCACAGCTCCCATTGGCTGCGGTTCCCAGACAATGGGAGCTGCAGAGCCAGCGCTTGTGGTGTGGGGACAGCACCTGGAGCCCCCTTGGCCTTCCTTCCCCCTAGGAACTGCAGGGACACGCCGGCCGCTTCCGGGGAGCCACGCGAAGCTGGATAGGGAGCCTGGCATTATGCTGAGCTATTGCCCCGATGGAGCACTCATGGTGCACCAATAGCTAGAGGGGCTTCGTTACACTCTGCAGCCTAGGCAAGATGGATTCCTTCCCTCCCTCCCCCAGGCCGAGCCCATCTACTCCTGGGAATTAGCTCCGAGCATTTCCACATGGTCTTCGTTAATGGGCATTCCGGGCAGCGGCCGGGCAGCGTGCCAGACAACTGGCACTGCATTTGCATTTACAGCATTTGCTTTGGCCAGGTTTGCACCCCCGGTGCATTTGCTCTCTGCAGACATTAGTGCAATTGAGGCTTCGTTGCATGAAAGCTCAGAGCCTGAGTTAGGAGCTTGCATGCCCAAGAGCTTGCAGAGAGCGTACCTGGCATTCGCAACAGGAAACCAATTCCAGGAGCTACAGCCATTTACTCAGGGGACAGAAACAATGCCACGTGACTGGTGCCCTACCCGCTCTCTAGTGCCGCAGCAATTTTGGATTTTGCATACAGAGCCAGAGACAGTAAATGGAATTCCCAAAGCAGTTGGGTCAGACAGTTGTGAAGAATATATCTGAGAAAATTACAGTCTGTTTCTGGATGTTCCACACGAGAAGAGGAGATTAAATCCAGGGGCTAATTTATCAGTTATGACTTGATTGTTTCACTCTATTTGCATTACGGAGAAACCCGGCACGAATAAACTGGCTGGAATATCAGGGGGGAAACAGGATTTGCATTAGAAAGTCTGTATGTCAGTCTGTATGAGAATGCTACATTTCCCATCATCCACTTGCACTAACGCTGACGCTTCCTGAAGCAGCTCACCCAAGATGGGGGTTTCTAAGGTTAGCAATTTTTTTTAAAAAAAAATCATATTTTTCCAAAAGTGGCCAATGTTACAAACATCACAAAAGCTAAACTAACCACAGCCATTATCCTCCGTCTCTCTGAAGCACCCACTGCTGCAAGAGGAACACAATTACATCTCAATAAAATTTTAATACAGGGAATTATGCACTTTGCAACCATCAAGAAATTAGCTGTTGCTATGCTACAGTCAGAATGTAATCACAGTAATGAAGCAAACAAAGGGAAGACATTGCTCAGGGGTTACATTATCACATATAACCTTGGGTTGTTTTCCAACGAAATCCTGATTCAGAGACTCTTGTTGCTTTAACATTGAAAAATTAAAACAAAAAACGGGCTGGTGGAAATCAGCGTAGATGCATTGACTTCAAAGGCGCGTACACCAGCTGAGAATCTGTCCCCTTGTGTTTATTTGACAAAATGAGCAGAAGCAAAGTCAGCATATGCCACGGAACGTGCCTCACGCATCATCATGGAGAGCCAGATTCCGGTCCTTTTGGGGATGGTTGGGGCGGGGGACAATTGAAAAGAAGGGTGGAAAAAGCCTCCCCCTCCCAGGCGTGCCCCAGGTAAGGGGCAGGCAGAACTGCAGCCCCTGTGGGCAGGAGAGTGACACTGTGTTCCAGGGGTGCCCGAAGGTGGGGCCCTCTCCCTGCGCCACACCCACACATGGCCAGCAGGGGGCAGCAGGCTGGCTCCACACAGCACTGTGCTCCAGGGACACTCACTTAGGGCTGCATCTGGAAGGACCGACGTCACCCAAATAAAGGCTCCATTGGGACTCTCCCATTGCTAGGCTCCATTTGGGCCTCTTGTCACAGGCAGAGGCAGCTGAACGTGGGGAGAGAGATCGCAGAGTGGGACGATCCCATCTCTTTAATGCAGGGCTGCCTTCTGGCTGCAAGCTGCCGTGGCCTGGGGCCAGAAGCAGGGACTAGAGGTTTTTCACCCCAGTTCTGGCACCCCTAAAGCCCTCTGAGAGCCCACACGTCATCACTCTGAAGGTGGCCTGCAGCAGACCTAGGGGACAGGGAGCCTGACTTTCAGGACACCTGGATTTTCAGTGTGTAAATGGATGGGTTCGGCCCCAAGTGCAGGTCTGCCGGCTCTCAGTGCATGGGGCACTGGGCTTTGGAGGGCAGGCCCTATGGATCGGGCTGCGAAGCCCAGAGCAGAGCTAGCTGGGAATCCAAATGTCCCTTCTGGGAAATTCCGACATTTGAAATTTTGTTTTTGTCCCAAACGGGAGGGAAGAGTCGAACTTTACCGAGAAACAAAACTTCTGAAATACTTCGTTTTGGAACCATCCAAGAGACCGTCTGGAAACGTTTGGCTTCGTCCTTCCAACTTTCCTGTTCGTTAGATTATAATTTATAGTACAGACGTCAAAATATGGATGGAAACTACGTGAAACCTTGTGACCTTATCAAAATCATTCTTTCTGATAGCTCTCCATCAAAAGTTTAGACAAAATCGATACTTCCCACAAAACCTTTCAATTGTGTCGAATCAGCGTTTTCCAGTGGAAAACTGTTTCATTAGGAAATTTTCAACGCGCTCTCATCCATCTGTTTTAGGCTGGAGGTGTCTTGCCAGACCATGTGCCTTTTAGCTCCTTGGCCGGCCCCATTCTTCCCTTCCCCAACCATGCCATCCCATGCCAGGTGCACGAGTTACCTGCATACCTGCATAGGACGACTGTTCTTAGGACCAGTGCAGTTGGCTGGGGATTCAGCACACCCACTTTCTGGTCAAGCATGTACAAAGTCACCAGCCAAATACAACAAGCATGACAGAATCGGGTCCCAAGAGACGTTTTGCCCATTTTTAAAAAGCCAGACCTCCGTCACACCTTTGAAAAACCTGCCCCCAATTGTTTAAACACTGTCCCACAATTGGAATAGCTTTGCTCATTAAATCTCCCACCTTGGCATTTAGTTCTAGTGAGCATGAGAACCCGGGATGATTTCCCAAGCTTGATTATTAATAAAACAGCTTCACTGCTGTGTTAGAAAGACATACGGCAGGTCCAGAGAGGAGTAATCTTAACCCTCCTGGGGTCACGACAGCTCGGAGCTTTATTAAACCAAATGGTCTGGCAGTTAGAATCCTTTGCCTCTGCTCCATCGTTGTTCTCGCTCCTGGTACCCTGTTTGTTTGTTTAAATAAAAGCAAACACCACCACCCCCGAGCCAACAGTCCAATGATATTCTAGTATTTAGAGTGGCGCTGATTCCATTCAACAACTTTAATCTCTTGTAATCATTTATTCCCTAATCCAACGGGAACGGCCGATGAGCTGGAGAGGTGAAGAAAATGGCAGCTGATTGAGCATGTGGAGATGGAAAGGATGAAATTCATTAATTTTTCATTGCCGGGGCTGAGATGTGCGCTGCTTAGTATTCATCATGGCAGCAGTGACCTTGAGGCTGCTTGTGTTCCCCCTCGCAGAGCTCTCTCCAACCATCTGGTTCGTATTCGTCTCTTTGTGACGCTCACCTTCTTGTCAGGATGCAAGAGGAGAGTGCCGTATTGGAAAGGCAAAAGGCAGTCCGAGCCACGCGCCCTTTGAATTCAAGTGCAGGGAAAACGAAGTGAAACGCACGTCATTTGCCACCAGGCATATTTACAGAACAACTGCCCAGAATGGTACCAATCAAAATATCACCAAGCCCAGCACTATCCTTTTTAGGAGAGGGAGGTTATCAGAGCTTGCAGGGCCAATGCTCGTCCAGGTCTGCAACCACCACGAGTCTCTCAGCACTAAGCCCAGTTTAGACATGGACTGCAGCTGCCCCGACCCCTAGCCTGCCATCTAACGGGAGCATGCCGGATTGAATGCTGAAGCTTTCACTCCCAGCTCCGACAACTCCCAGCCAAAGAGGAGTGTGTTTGTACAGCCATCAGGTTCGTTCTGACAAGACATATGTAACGCTGCAAAAGGCATGCGGGTTTGTTTGCAGGAACCCTGCCAGTTCCATAGCGTGTGCACTATAGTGCTTTGTGTCCGCAAACACTGTCAACATTCAAACTAATACAAATCTCAGAAGAGCTAAAAAAGCCGTTTGGTTGGTACACGGCAGATTTGAAGCAGTGCATCAGCCCACAGTGAGAGACATGAGTAAGCACTTGGCATTTCCACAGGGCTGTGAGTCCCACAATGCTTTGTGCAACACACAAATGTACAGCTCCACCCAAATGCAGCCACCTCTGGGTGGGAGCCAGCCAGGCAACCCGCCCAAAGTGGGGAAGGGAGAATTTTGGCCAAGAACACTTGGATGAACCCTGCTCAGATACAAATGGCCATGAGTTCCACCAGAGTCTAAGGTGTCCTCTAGAGGTCTTCACCCAGGGAATGTCTGGAGCTCAGCAAGGTGAAGTCCCGAGATGCGTTGGAACCTGTGGTTCTAGGCAGGGAGCGCACAGAGCGCTGTACTGATGCGTGGAAGCCCTGGGTTCAGCTCCTGGCTCAGCTACAGCTTCCCTGTGTGACTTTGAGCCAGTCACTTCGTCTGCCCGGTGCCCCAACTGCCCACCTGGAACGCCAGGCCAACTCGGCGTCGCTCACAAAGACGTTCATTAGTGATTGTGGGGTGCTCGGTTGCTATGGTATTAAACCATCCAAGTACCCAGAGAGTAATTTGCGGCGTGACATAGACTGTGCGCCTGGGCTCCATCCAAGAGCGGGCCACAATGACTTCACAAAGATTCAAACATGCTGGCATGGCGATACTGTGAGCGGACAGCATGCAGATCGAGCCCTGCACGTCTGTGGAGAGCCGCTTTATGGCCACGGACCATGTTCGTGGTTCGGATGCGGAGACCGATTTTGTATCCGCGCAGGGCTCTCCATACAGACCCTTCCACCAAAGCACTTTACCCACACCCAGCTGAATGGCACCAGACACCCATGCAGGAGGTAACCGAGCTATTATAGATAATTCGCTTGGTCCTACATAGTTACCCAAATCGATGTTGTTAGCCAGCTTACCCCTGAAACGCAATTTCCAACCCACTCACTGCAGGGTAAAAGTTGCTAGTCAATTTGGCCCTGTGAACTCATAGCAAATCTTTACGCGTTTTAAAGTGTTTTGTTTGGGAATCTGATGAGGTGTCTGGTTTGCCTCTCCCCGTACACTGCTGTTAATCAGGAATGTAATGGGAGTGGAGAGGCTATGCCAGTGACAGGAGAATGAGGCTCCATATTATGTATTCGCAGCTCTTTCTAATTGTGCTTACTGCCCAGGACCTTCCAACTCTAATCTCCAACTCCGACTCCTTCTGGGACCTCAGCTGAGTTCTTTTAACCTGGCAGCTTCTTTTCCCCGGCCATCAAGGAATACAGGAGCTGCCGGGAGTTAGGGGAGCTAGGCCTCTGAGAAAAACAAACAGACTTGTATCTATGTCTACGAAAAACAGAAACTAATATCTGAATCATGTTAACAACACAATTATTTCTGTGTATTTCAATGTATCTCATAAGACAATAAAGGCCGATCCCTGGTTCTGGTCAATGAGGTGGGTTATTTATAGCTCAGAGGCTCTCTCCCTCTCACTGGTATGTCCATGCATAGCACTTGAAAAGAAAAGGTCTTGTTATTACTCAGGACTGATTTCATTAGCCAGCTGAAATTCCACACAGCATATAGCTCCTGTACAGTCATTTACCCCTCCAGTGCTGTCCTACCCGGCGCCACGAACCCATCTTCATTGTCTTCCTGCTGGCTCACGCTTCTCAGCCATCGTGTGTAAATCAGAGCCAGCTTGCGACATCCTGGGAAGTGCCCGGCTTCTGTTTCTCCTGCCCTCCCCCTAGAGCATCGGAGAGCCTTGCAGTGACCAGGTGTCATCACGAAGACCTCTCTTTCGCTGCGTGACTTCGGCAGTGCTGTCTCAGCTCGTGAGCTTTCTGCATGCAAACGAGCCACAAACAATCGCGGGATGAGTCACTTTCTGGCGTGCGTGTACGCACGTCTGGCTTAGCATGGTGGTTAAGAGATCCCAGGTTTCAACAGATATTTGCAAACAAGGTTAAACATTTAAGCACTTAGGAATTGCCAGACAGGATCAGATCAGTGGTCCACCTAGTCCATTATCCAGTCTCAGACAGTGGCTAGTGCCAGATGCTTAGGCGGAAGGTGCCATTAACCCCAGAGTAGCCAATTATGAAATAACCTGGCAGTAGCGGTGTGAAAGGAAAGGAGTTTTCTGCAGATCGACCCGGTTAGCAGACCCCTGCTGAAGTTCTGCCGACTCACTGTAGAGCTGTGGTCCGTTCGCTCGCTCCTGGATATTAGAGAGGAGGAAGAAGGAACGAGAAGTGAGAACATAGGAGCTCCTGCAACGAAACCCTAGGGGCAGGTCTGCAGGTGTGGTGTTACTACTGATTTATCAGTAAACTCAAATCCCCAGACGAGGGTGAGTTTGGCCCCCTAATTCAGGGCCAGGGCTCCCTGTCCTTAACAGAACTGGGGCTTTGGCTGCTCTCACTGCCCATAAGGACAGTTCTTTCTAATCCCAGTCACTGTGGTAGTTGGCTTATGCCCCAAGGCATGAGGATGTATATCCATTTCACATTGTATCAGTTAGTTTAGCTGTGCATATATCATTATTGCTGATATTCCTATGCTCTAAAAAAATAAGCCAGTTTTGAATCGTCCTGCAGTCTTAGCCTCAGATCTTGTAGCAGTGAGTTCCAGAGGTTACGTTTGCATTATATGAGAAACGACTTCCTTTAATTTCATTGGGTGTCCCCTTGTTCCAATATTGTGAGAAAGGGTGAACAGGCGCACCAGACGGACCTCCCCCATAACATGCACTATTGTACCTCTAGCATGTCCCTTCTCTGAGCGATACACCTCTGTAGCTAGGCCTGAGGGACGGAGTTTTGGTTCACAGGGATTTGTGCCAATGTCTGGCTTCAGTTCCCGTGAATTCTCACCCCGGAAGTTTGCTTTGAATGTTGAGTTCCCGTGACCCCCCACAACAAAGTGAAGCTCGACGGAAATGGCTGAGTTTTGCCTCCTTTCGGTTGGAAATTATAACTGGCCCCAAGCTGGGCTCAGCTTCACTCGCTTCTCAAAACTTCAGAAACTGGAGCATGTTCTCAGGGAACCTGAGCTGAGCTTTGGGTTGTTAATGAAGCCACAAAGCAGGTGACCCCTGTCAGGTTTATTACACCTCTGAACTGTGCAGGCAGCTACAGTATGCTAAGGCATTTGTTATTGTCACCCCTGGTTCCATCGCATGCTGTCTCCTCCATCTGTCATATCATGTCTTGTAGACTTGGACACCGCTGCTGTCTAATACTAATATAATCAACTGCGCCAGACAGCTGCAGGTGTAGCCCTAGACAACTCTTTGTCAGACAATCAAGTGAGCCACAAGTGGCCACATTCGGTGTCCTTTACTGAGGTGAATGTGGCCACTGATTTTGATGAGAATTAAGTCGGGCCTGCTGGGTTCGGCCCAGGAGCAAAATCCTGAGCAAAACTCCCAAAGGACAGAGAGAAAATCCATAAAAACAAGGGTCTAATTACAACCGTCTGGCACCAGTGTTGTTCCCTGGGGTTTCTGACCCCAAAGTTCTTGGTAACTTTTACTCTTGGCGAGACGGTGGCGGGAAATAAATCAATGGGGACCTGGCCATCTGACCGACAGATGCTTGGCACAAGCCGTACAATACAAGAGCGCTTTTACTTAAAGCTTTACTTTATGTAGTCTCCAGCACTTGTGCACATCCGCAACAGGTTAGTAAAACGCCCCCCAAAATCCCAGATTCATATTTACCCAGGGTCTTGGGGAGATCTTGAGCGGGTAACTGCAGACGTCCAGTGGCCGGCTTTCCATCTTCAGGGGAACTTGAGAGGTGTCCGAGCGTTCAAGTGTCCAAGTGTCCATCGAGCCGAGATTTCTGCCTATTTTAATCCCCAATTTAGTATTACAGAGCTTGACCATCAAAAAAACTGCCGAGCAAAGAAGCTAAGTTAAGGGTGGAGGTTTCCAGACTGTAGTTTTCCATCAGTTAACCAGCTGTATTTCACATAGCAATAGTTAACTATTGCCAGGGGCGGCTCTATGAATTTTGCCGCCCCAAGCACGGTACTCAGGCAACTTTCGGCGGCACGCCTGCGGGCGGTCCCAGCGCCCATGGATTCGGCGGCGTTCCTGTGGGTGCTCCGCCAGTCCCGCGGCGGCGGCAGCCCCGCCGCCGAATTGCCGCAGAAACCACGAGACCGGCAGACCTCCCGCAGAAATGTTGCCAAAGGCTGCCTGAGTACCGCCCTCCCGTGGCTTGCCGCCCCCCGCGGCTTGCCGCCCCAGGCACACGCTTCCTGCACTGATGCCTGGAGCCGGCCCGGTCTATTGCCAGACTTCCCAGCCCGTCAAAACCGCATCAAGTCAGGAGGGCAGAGGGTCATGTTTACCCCTCGAGATCACTCACTGCCTCCTCCGCTCCTAGCTGTTAGTCATGCAGAGGGTTCAGAAAGGCCCCCTTTTAGCTGCTTCGCCGCTAAGCATAACAATGGGCATTCCCGCGCTGGCAGTGGGTTAAGCATGTCACTGGGCTCTGGGCTGTCAAAAATCTGCTCCTACAGTGTGACTCCACCGATCTTGGTAGGGTAGGGTGACCAGATGTCCTGATTTTATAGGGACAGTCCTGATTTTTGGGTCTTTTTCTTATATAGGCTCCTATTACCCCCCACCCCCTGTCCCGATTTTTCACACTTGCTGTCTGGTCACCCTATGGTAGGGTTAGTGCTGTTTTACCCAGGAGAATCAGGGTCAAGGGCTCCAAGCAGAGTTAATCCAGGGCATGACAATCTCAGACATCCACAAGTCCAGACTCCACCCCTCCGCTCCGCTCAGACACCTTGGTTCCCTGCTTTTCAAAGAAAGCTAAAATCTCTCTTTAGATGCTTAAAGCAGCAGAGTGTTTGAATGATGCACTCCAGTACCCTGCAATTCAGCAGGGGGGATACTGAATGAAAATGATTATCAGCATACGCATAATGATTCATTCTGGTTATAATTGCTTCGACACAGAACGAGAATAGGGAGATGGAATTAACTTTTTTTTTTGTGAATGATTGAGATGAGTATGTTTTTCTTAAGCCACATGATACACCAGCCTGCCATGAACAGTAACATCTTTCTGGTGTCTTTTCAAATGTTTGTGCAAATTCTCTCTCTCTCTCACACACACACACACACACATACACACACACACACAAACAGAGTAAAATCAGTCAGCTGAACAGAATGTGACGGGGCGCCATTCACCACACTAGCACCTCCTGCTGGCCATCTTGAGGATTAGCGCTTCAGGTCGATACGCCCGCTCCCAATGGCGTCTCACCCGCCGCCACTTCTACTCCTGGACCCATGTCACTCCAAGGACCGCAGTGTCCTCCGGCCATGTCACGATCTGTGCTCCTCCCTTCCAGGGCCCCTGCAGTGAACTGTACAGCCGCTTCCCCTAGCGCTGACTGCAGCCAGTTCTCCGGCCACTTCCCCAGTGGCAAGTGGGGGGGATGGACGGGGGAGGGGGGACCTGAGCCCGCCCACTACTCCGGGTCCCGGCCAGGGACCCTGTAGATGGAGGGGATGCAGCATGTGGCTGCCAACTCCTGGGCCACTTCCCCGTGGCCCCAGCACCCTTTTTGCCCTTGCCTCAGGGCCTCCGCCTGCTCGTCCTAGCAGCCAGCCAGGAACAACCTCTCACTCCCCTGTTCCTGCCCAGCACTGTTCTGTCCAGAGTTCTGCCTGCCAGGCACCCAGTCCTCCCTCCTTGAGCTCCCAGGAGTACCTGACCCGGCTCTGCCCTGCAACTCATCTTATATGGGCCTTCCAGCCCCTGATTGGCCGCTCCTCACTGCCCCTCTCCTATTGGCTGTTTCTTGTGCAGCCTCCCTAGGGTTCTATTAACCCAGTGTGGGGCCAATGCCCCATCACACAGAAACACATCCCTCTTAAACCATAACTCCAAGTGTAGGATTTTTTTCACACTTCTCTAAGCCCAGGAGGCAGCCGCAGTCCTAATCTGCACTAGGACGTGGTGAGCCAATGCCCCTGTTTAATCAGCCCCCTCTAATTGTGGAACATGGACAGCAACCATAGAGATGGATCTGCAAAACATCCGGTTTGGATCCAGCTCCGAACTTCACAGCTGAGGCTGGTCTCTAGGAGATGTAACCAGAACTCAGACACTGTCTCTGAATCAATTTGATATTTGCAGAAGTTTGGGTTGAAAGCTTGATCTGAATTTCAAGTCTTGGACCCGTCTTTAAGACACCAGTTCAGGAAGAGCATTTACGTATAACTTTAAGTATGTGCTTAAAATTAAGTACACGCTTTCCCAGATCAGGTCCTAAGTGAATTAGAATGTTCTATTTCCCCAAATATTGTCAATAGCTGTAGAAACACATGTCTGAGAAAACACAGGGACTGATTCGCTACAGCTACTGCATTGAATGTTAAACATGCATAACTCTGTTTAAACTAGTGGAATCACACTGCCATAAACTGGAACAATGGAATGGTGAACCAGGCCCATAGATTTGCAGTGGATCTAAAGACGCTCACTGCCATTCGCTCACTGGTAAATGATCCAAATGATCTGCCAGCTAGAAATCCAACCTTGATTAGATTTTCCAAACAGATTTATAACCAGGCTGGCAAATGCAGAACGATAGGAAAGATCCAGCTAATCTCATCACAAAGATGCTTGTGGCAACACATTCTGAACACATCACAGGAACCATCAAACCAGCCTCATAAATCAAAGTGTTCTTTCACTGATGGAGTCGCTGACATCTTTGACTTGCTCACATCCATACTTTGGAGGGGGGGTGGGAACTCAAGCAATGGCAAATAAAGATTATTTGTAAAGCAAATGGAGCTCAATAATATATAGTCTCAGGAATGTGGTGGAACGAAGGGAAAATGAGAATGACTTCAACATGCTAACAGTATTGGAAGGGCTCAGTTGAATGGACTGTATTCGATTTCTGTTAATTGAGCAGACCAGAAAACTACATTAGCCAAGGTTACGAAAAATTGACCCTTGACACTGGGATCTTCACCATATACTGTGTGTTCACGCAGCACTCAGAGCTCCCCTCCATCAATCGCATATCACTCACAGCCATAACCCTGGCCAGATCACAAGCGGATCCATTTATTAATCAGATTCAGACCTAGAATTTATGTCACAGTCCCACGTCCGGTGATTTTGCTCACTGAGGTCACCAACAGAGTGCCCAATTCTCATTTACACTAAGGTCCCTTTACCCCAGTGAAAAGGAACCTTAGTGTAAACAAGAATCAGGCCCAGGGAGTTCATTGTTATTTCTGAAAACCATTCACCATAATGCAAGTGTGAGCTAGTGCGGGTGGCCCTAGGCCAGTTGACACCAGCCTGGGATCTAGCCCCATGTCATTAATTAATGCCAAATAATAAACATTAATGAAAAAGCTGTCTTTTAAAATGATATGTCAGCAAAATCTCGAGGTATAATTTGCATGTCCACATTGCTAGTGGTTCCAGCACAAAGACTGGGATGACACAGACAAGAATAATTTTCTGAACTTGCATCATTATTTTTTCCTGCTGGAGAAAGCCTGTTTTGTTTTGTTTTAGATGCCACAGGACAGAGTCAGATGTAGGGAGAGCTGAAGAAAATCCGCTTTTCCGGGTCTATCACAAAATGGCCCCTACACATAGAAAGACCATGGCAGGCTGGGCATTTTGGCTTGATTGTACTTTGAGCAGCTCCAGTGAAGGACACTTAGGGAATGTCTACACAGCAGTGTAAGCCCAGGGTTCGAACTCAGGCTGAAGCCTAACCCCCCTTTCATCTACACACAAACTGCATTAACTCAGGGCTCGGACTCCAGGTCCCTGGACCACCCGGGAGTGGAGGATCCGAGCCTGAGCCAAGCTGGGACCCTGGGTTCAAATTCTGTTGCTTTGCAATAGGGACAACGCCCCATCGGACTCGTGCTCTTGGAGTCCACCAGAAGTATCCCACAATCCCACAGGCTGACTTTCTTTGTCCTCTGGACAGTCCAGTTGAGTGGCCAGCCAAGTTTTCCCACATACCACGAACAAAGGGCTAGAGCGGCCATATTTCGGGATGGCGCTAGGAAGTCTGGGATATGGGTGGTTGAACTCGGGCCCGCATAATGCAACGTAGAACTCGGAGCTCCAGGTCAGGACCCAGGGTTCAACAGTTCCGAACCCAGGGCTATAAACAAGTGTAGACGCTCAAGCCCGAGGTTAACAAACCCTGGGTCTGCTAACTTGAGGTCTACTACCCTGGGCTTACATTGCATGTAGACATACCCTGAGAGTTGCAGTGGGAAGTCCCAAAGCCTGGGCTCCAGCCCGAGTCTGGCCATCTACACGGCAATTTTCTAGCCCCCACAGCTCAAACCCGGTGGTTCCAAGTCAGCTGACACAGGCCCACGGCACATGTTTTATTGCAGTGTTAGTGTAGACATGCCCTTAGGGTCCTGGCTTCTGTGCTGCTACACGTATTTTGGTTAAAAAAATACCGATGCTGAATTCAAGTCCCCCACTGAAATGCTTTGGGGGAGATTTGCAAAGGTACGAGCAGTAGTTCGGCTCCTCCTGACTTTCAATAGGTATCAGGTGCCTACCTGCCATCTGTGCTTTTGATAGTCTCCCCTTTGTCTCTGTCAATTAAGTGACAGGCCAGGCTGCCAGAACAGGATGAAGCTGCCCGGCCGTTCTATTATTAGCCTGATTCTTTGGAGTTATCAATAAAATATGACATGGCAAGTGGCAATGCATTTGTAGAGGGTATCTAGTGCACCACATGCATTACTTATGGGGCCATGGTTGCAAACCTTGGCTAATTGAAGGTACTCCGGGTTTGGCGGTGTGCCACACAACACACCCTAATCATGCAGAAGTGGCAGGCTAATGCGTGTCCTGCTCTTGCTTAAAGGTGAACTGAAAAGCTTTTTGCAGCACTCCAAGGCCTGAATGCAGAGTTCTCTGTTTCTCCCGCAAGAGCTGCCAACACATTCATTGCTGCAGCAGAGACGGGGGACCCGGAATTGGGTTCTCGACAAGGAACGAGAACCCCTGACCCTGCAGCTGCAAACGTATCGGCTTCGTGGCCTAGAGTGGTGCCTTTTTCTTTGGAGAGGTTGAACTAGTTTGGTTTCCTTGTTCTTGTAGTTTGGAGAGAAAGGGGAACATGGGCAGCTACCGGCCCATCATGTCCTGAGGGTCCGAGCTAAGGAGCCCCCTTTGCCAAGGGAACAACTTTCTTATTGTTCTCAAATGGGCACTTGACTCTTTTGCCAGCTGGATTAAAAAACCGAATTGTTTTTTAATCACTGCTGAGGGATACAAATTGCTCAATATGCCATAAACGGGGCAGGCCACACGGCTCCTCCAAGGTGCTGCAGTGCTCAGCGGTAACGAATGAAACATGCCCACGTGTAGCATGTTTCATACGTTACCTTTCATACGACAGGAATGGAAAACGTGTTGTATGAAAGGAGACTCAAGGAGCTTGGTTTGTTTACCTTAACCAAAAGAAGGCTGAGGGGAGATATGATTGCTCTCTTTAAATATATCAGAGGGATAAATACCAGGGAGGGAGAGGAATTATTTAAGTTCAGTACCAATGTGGACACAAGAACAAATGGATATAAACTGGCCATCAGGAAGTTTAGACTTGAAATTAGACGAAGGTTTCTAACCATCAGAGGAGTGAAGTTCTGGAACAGCCTTCCAAGGGAAGCAGTGGGGGCAAAAGACCTATCTGGCTTCAAGATTAAGCTAGATACATTTATGGAGGGGATGGTTTGATGGGATAACATGATCTTAGTCAAAGGTCAATTAATTGCCATCAGTGGTAAATAGGCCCAATGGTCAATGATGGGATGTTAGAAGTTACTACAGAGAACTTTTTCCTGGGTGTCTGGCTGGTGAGTCTTGCCCACATGCTCGGGGTTCAGCTGATCGCCATATTTGGGGTCGGGAAGGAATTTTCCTCCAGGGTAGATTGGCAGACGCCCTGGAGGTTTTTTGCCTTCCTCTGCAGCATGGGGCATGGGTCACTTACCGGAGGATTCTCTGCATCTTGAAGTCTTTAAACCATGATTTGAGGACTTCAATAGCTGAGACATAGGTGAGAGGATTATTCCAGGAGTGGGTGGGTGAGATTCTGTGGCCTGCATTGTGCAGGAGGTCAGACTAGATGATCATAATGGTCCCTTCTGACCTTAAAGTCTATGAGTAGCAGTGAGACTGCACAAAGATTACAAGGGATAAGGCGGTGCAAGTGAAGTGGTACAAGTCAGCCAAGATGAAGGCATTAGAGGAAGACTCTTCAGTTCACTTTATAGCCTACAATTCTGGTTTGTGCAAGGTCTCAGCCAACTCTTTTCAGACTGTGCAGTGAACTCAGAGTTGGTAATTTCCTTGAGCACTTGGAAGTTGGACAGCAACAGCTGTGACTATATAGTAGAGCTCGAGGGACCAAACATACCTTGGGAAACCCCCAAACCATACCTAGTTTACTCAGACGCAATCAACACAATACAGGTGAAGGCCAACACTTTGGGCACCTTTCCCCACAGTTATCACCCAGGGAAAGTCACCCCCTCAGGACAGACATCCCAGCGTTAGCCGATCAGCAATGCCGATCAGACATCCCAGCGTTAGCCGATCCTGACCTTGCAATGTTAGTCCAGATGCAGCATTTTCAGGGGCAGTTCTGGTACTTACACAAAGTGCGGTAGAACCGCCTGGTAGCAGCGGTCCTGGAGCTCAGAAGCTGTGGAAACTCCAAAACATCTAAACGAAAATAAGAAAGAAAAACTTGTAGCACCTTAGAGACTAACAAATTTATTTCAGCATAAGCTTTCGTGGGTTAGTACCCACTTCATCGGATGCATGGAATGAAACATACAGTAGACAGATATTAAATATTAAATAACCCACGAAAGCTTATGCTGAAATAAATTTGTTAGTCTCTAAGGTGCTACAAGTTTTGCTTTCTTATTTTCGTTTTGCTGACACAGACTAACACGGCTACTACACTGGATCCAAAACAGCTGAATCACCTGGGCTGCATAAAGTCTTTGAAGGGATACTTACCGTGTGTAGCCTGAAGACAAGCGGACATAGGGGGGAATTTGGAATTGATTTGTTTAGCAGTTTACCACCAGCTAAGAGGAACACGCTGGAAGTCGGCCAGAGGCTCACCCGCCAGGGCAAGGCTGTGGCAGGGCAAGCCAGGAGACAGTCTTCACGGCATTGACAGATTATGAGACTTTGGTCAGATTTGAAGTGTCCCCCCTCAAGGCCTCCTTCCATGGGGCTTCCATGACAAATCCTTCAGCTTTACTCTGCTCACAATTCTCTCCCTCCGCCGCGGGCCTGTACCTCGCGAAGGGGTAGTTTTGGCAAGCGCCGGGCGTGAGAGACGACGGAGCTGTCCTGAGCAAAGTCAGGAGCTATTGCGTGGGCACAATCACCGCTGCAGTAAGGAACCCAGATGGAGAATGAAACAGAAACACATGGGGTTTGGAGGTTTTAAAAATCCTTTGAGACCCATTACTTGTCACACCTCGTTAGGGTGACCAGATGTCCCGATTTTATAGGGACAGTCCCGATTTTGGGGTCTTTTTCTTATATAGGCTCCTATTACCCCCCACTCCCTGTCCCGATTTTTCACATTTGCCATCTGGTCACCCTACCCCTAAATCCAGCTGGCTTTATCTGTAGTGCAAATAAGGCACACACAGACATATCCAGCCTTCTGACATCTAAAGAGCGGACTGACAGCTCAGTGAATGGCGCGTTCTGGGAAATACAGTTTAAAATGACCCCAGTTAAAACACCTACTTAGAGTAACCAAAACTTCATTGATTCTCAGGGCCGGGTCTTGGGCAGGGAAAGCTCCCGGTGAACCTTTAAGCCTTTGGCTGTGTTGACAAGATGATCAGAAGACTGTTACTATTCCAGGGCGATTAAAAACCCCACGTATTTTCACGAAGTCTTCCCTGATGGTGATTTCTTCTTAATAATAGTTGCAAGTGCGTCGTGATGGTAATTTAATGTACAGTATAATGTGTCTGAATGCGTGTCTCCCAGTAAACCTGGGAAAAGGCTGTACAATAAAACCATGTGGAAATGACTAGAAATTAAGCTCATTAAAAGTCAAGGTAAGGTTCACAGCTGGCAGTGTGTCCACTTGTAATGTTACATCAAATAGCTTAGCTTTAAAGTGTCTGGCTCCTTCGCGTCTCAATTTCTCTCTCTGCGTTTACTGAGGCTTTGATGTCCTCTGATTAGGGGGTTTCTTCTCAGCTGCCGTCACACACACACACAAGCAGGGAGCCCTATGGGGAGAGGGAAACGCCATGGGCAAGTCCTCCTTTCCCCCATCCCATCTGACTTGCAGCTTAGCACATCTTTGCCTGAGCGGAAACGCCCTGCGATCACCAGCGCTTGCTCTTTGCCCAGTGAAGGCTCCACCCGCCGAGCCTCACAGCTTTTCACGCAGGTTAGAACACTAGACAACTAGACTCAGGGTCCCAGCGCTGGTGCAGCGGCTCTCAAATCCGACGGCAGCGAGATACCTGGCGTTTCTTGCCCGCATAACCCAACAGGAGCAGAGATACCCTGCGGCATACACACATACTGTAGCCACTGAACATGACTGACAGTAACAATCTCTTCCCTGCTCCCATATCAACGCTGACACGGTAATGGGGATTCCCATCAGCCTCCTGTTTCTCGTGAGACGGTGGGAGTGGAGGAGGGCAGGGGGTGCCTGCATTTGAAAATGTTATTGTGCTGCTAAGGAAGAAAACAAGCACTGCAAGTGTTTGCTGGACATGCTAAAGATCTAAAAATGCTGAAGCCCCAAATTACTGGATAATCCAGGGGGCGCGTCCCCCCAGAGTCCCTCTCTGTTAGGCACGGATATTTCCCGGGGGGTCATTCCACTCCTTCCAGGTGAGATGACACATTCAACACGTCCCCTCCCTCTCTAAGGCGGATGACGTTTTTTGCAAGCCAGCCCTTTTGCCCTGTGAGATTCACCGCTGAGCCCCGCGTGACGGATTCCCGTGGGCCCCAGCACTTCATGCTGGGCATGGCTCTGCGGAGAACAGCCATTGTGTTCGAGACGCTTTGGCTGGGAAAGTGAGACAGCTGAGCGGGAAACCCCCCCTCCGCACTGGGATAGGAGCACGGAACCAAGAGGGGAGTCACCGGCCGCCATTCAAAGTACAATAGCAGAGAGAATCACATGTGCCAAATGCTCGTCGTGTGACTGAATGCATTTCTGGAAGGGGCTCTGCTCGGACCCGAGGGTGGTCCCAGAACCAGAGCAGGACAGAATACTCTAGTGGTTGAAGGATTTTTTGGGGTCATCCTCTCACAAAAGCCGAGACCATCAAACCACTCGCCACGGCCATTAGTAGAGAACAGTTGGAAAACCCTTAGAGCCCTCAGCCGCATTTGGTGTCTCCCCCGTCCGTCCATGGAGTCAGCAATCCAGGAAGTTGCCTTGTGGCCGAGGCACTTAAATGATTTTCTGCTGCATGGGTTTCCCCCGGTTACATTATTTATTAGACGATTGGCAGGTCCTGATGTTGTTAAGCTGTCGCTCTATTGAGTTACTTCCTTTTCTTGCTCAGAACTATGAAGACAATTAGTTAAGACTAAATAGACACTTGTGCAATAGATGAGATGCAACGGCAGTGACGAGCGAGGCACGGCCGAGCGCTGCTGCAGATACCTTCCTACCGGTGCGTCTTCGATTCGTTTTTTCACTGGGCGGGGCACTACATTGGCCACACGTGCTGGGTGGATGCAGAAACTTTTACTCCCCAATATATCTGGGTGACTCCTCGTGGAAATGGTGACGGGTCTAGGACTATGGCAAACCATAGGTAGCAAGAAAGAAAGGGCACCCCACAAGGTAAGACTAATGTCAGGGCACAGATCTGGTAAGGGCTTAGAGCCAGCTATTCTCACTGTTCCACGGGGAGATCAAGGTGCTTAGCCCCTTGCAGGATTGGAGGGCTGGAGCTAAAATATTGCCATAAGGAATTGAGCTGAAAGATGGGAGTTGATGGTCTATCTACATGGGTCCAAAACCAAAATGTGTATGGGGAACATATCAAAATGCCCATTCTGCTGGCTGGGCACCCTGTTAGCAGGGAGAGTCTCATCTGTTGACTTCAGAACACACCAACCATTTCCTACAGCGAATAACATTTTAAACTACATTTAAAAAGACAGCATCTTCTATTTTCTCTGGGACATGAAGAGGAAGGCTCTTTAAAAATTCAGTTAAAGTCGCTAGAAATCAGATTCCCGCTCTGTCTCTGGAGTGGGTCAACTTCACACCAGCCATTAGCTTGCTCCTGGGTGTGAGAAATGCCGTCAGAGATTTCCTCGGTGTAAGAAGAACAAGCAGCTGCTTGGAGAGCTCGGTGGATGAACAGAGCTGAGAGAAGGCCGAGAATGTCAGTGGGAAATTGTCTGTTTCTGTTTGGGTGATTTTCTGACCCTGACATTTCACTGGTCCATGAAGTTTCAAGGCAATGGTTCTCTCGTCTCCTGACACACATGAAAACACAGAAACCCTCCCACCTTTCACTGGGAATTTGGTGGGCATGAAACGTTGCCCATCGTAAGCCAAGAGTCAGGGTGGGGAGCAATGTTCCCTCTAATTTTTGACAGGCTGAGTGCGCAAAAAAATGTCTTCTGTGCAAATTTTTGACAGGCCATGTGCACAAAAAATTTCTTCTATACAAATTGTTGTGCTTCTGTGCAAATTTTTGTGCGCGCGGTGTTTCGCCGTGTGCGTGGGGTTTAGGATCTGTGTGCGTGCGCACACAGCTTAGAGGGAACAGTGGTGGGGAGGTGTTTGGGAGCTGGTGTGCTGCGAGAGCTGCCTGCCACGCTGTTCATAGTCATCTCATTGTTACCTTGGGCAACCCCCTCACCCCCCAGCTGCTGCATGCACCTGTTGTGGTTTGTGCGACACTCACATTGTCAGCTCTTTGGGAAAGGGACTGTCTTTTGTGCGTGCGCACGGTGTCCCTGGCCTCTGATCCCAAACCGGGCTGCTCAGCGCTACTGTCACACAGGACAATCATTCTGCTGCTGCTGTTCCTTCGCCAAGTCTCCTCCCTCCTACTTGACCCAGCCCTGGCTCTCGCCCACGTCGTCTGTCACCTTGCCACAGCCGCACTGCTTGCACCGCACGTCAACAAGCGAGAGCTGCAGTCAATTAATGCCAGCACTTTGCCAGCTTTGCATTCTACAAGAGAGAGATGCGGGATGGGGCTGATGGAATTGAGGTCAGGAGGCAGGCCAGAGAGCTACGCCTCACTCAGCAGCAAATGCAGCAGCAGTGAGACAGAACGGAGAGGCTGAGCTGAGAAAGTGTCTATGGAGAGTGCACAGTATCTCCCTGCCTCAAAACACAAGAATGGCAGGGGGGGGGGGGAGGCGATGTTCAATGAAATTAAAAAGATGGGAAATTCAAAACCAATACAAGGAAATGCTGTGGTTAATCTGTGGAACTCACTGCCACAGGAAGTTGTTGAGACCAAGAATTCAAAAAGGGATTGGGTATTTACATGGAGATCAAGAAAATCCAGCGTTCTAATAGTTATTGGCAACATATTTTGGAAGGGATTTAAACCTCCTGCTGCAGGGCTTAAGTCAACCTCTAAATAATAGAAACCAGGACGAGATGTACAGAGGGGTTAGATTATCCCACCTCTGTTACGGCAGGGTCTTTACATCTCCGCCGATGCACCCGACAGGATAATGGACTCGATGGACCTGGGAGCTGATGCAGCCTAGCAATTCCCATGTTCAGAGCAGCAGCAGACAGCAAACCAACCTCCCCGGTACGAGCCCAGCGCGCCCACAGCTTTCCTGATTCACGCAGGACGTACAGACAGCCACAGGCGTGACAGCGGCTCCTAATGCAGTGATCCTACAGTCAGCCAGGAGCAGCCGCAGCTGAGTTAGATGGACCCTTGGGCCCGTCCCCAAGCTGGGATCCTCTCGCTGCTGTCAAGGCGTAGCCAAGGGATCAGCGACGCTGACCTGTGTGCTTCCAGCTGGCGCTGCCCTGGGCGGGGGCTTGGAGGCCAGATGGTGGGGCAGGAGGTTTAGGTGCTCCAATGGCCTCTGGCATGAGTGCTGGCCACCGTTCTCCCCTGCGGTAGCCCTGCTAGTAAACCAAGCTCCCCTGCACAGAACACCCCGTGGCAGCACTCAGCAAAGCAGCCTCAGTGCAGCAAATGAGAATGATCCTAGGACCCAGAAGTGCTGCCTCTTATGCTGCACTTTTCATTGCTAGAGCTCCGAGTGCTTTACCGAAGGATCGCAGCACCATTACCCCCATTCTACAGAGGGGGCAACTGAGGCGCGGGGTGACTTGCCCAAGGCCATCCAGCGGGCCAGTGGCAGAGCCCAGAATAGAAGTCAGCTCTCCTGAGTGCCAGTGCAGCGCCCTCGCCACTGGGCCACACATGGGGGGGCCACAAAGGTGTCCAGTTTAGATCAGCAAAGCGATGACTGGACACACATCCATATTGTCTGCCCCTGTAGAGACCTCCGCCGGGCCCCGAGCCCTCCGCCAACAATCCCCTCTCTTACCTACTGTCCTCTTCAGAGACCATCCCAGTGAGCTGCTACCCCGCCAACATCGCTGGAGGCAGGGCCTCTGCTCCCTCCTCTCCCAGCTCCAACACCTTGCTCCTCTCACCAGCTCGCTGGGGAAACACAGGCCTCGAAGCTCTTTGGAGGGGGTGCTAAAGAGACCTCCCTTCTGAGGCCCCTAGAAACAACAGAGCGAGAAGTTCTGTTCGTGGCTGCCTTGGGCAAAGCCCAGAAAGCACAACCACTTCTCTGGGAAAGTCAGGACAGCGTCTCCCGACTCTCCTGAGCACACGGGGCAGGCTAAGCCAGCCGGCCACCCACGTCAAACATCGTGTGACCAATGGTACGAAATTCAGTGCTGCAGAGTCCCAGACCCAGGGATGAGAAGGTCCCTCTGGCCTTTGAGTGAGAGGCGAGCTCCCACCGGAGAGAGGCGCTGAAGGCCCCTTATTTGCTCAGTGGGCCAATCATTCAAGCCCAGCAGCATCCTGTGCTCACAGGCATACAAAGCCTCCGCACTACACTGAAATGCACCAGCACTTGGCCTCAGATACAGACTGAGGGTGACCAGACAGTCTGCTATTAGGGGCTTTGTCTTCTCTAGACTCTATTAGAGCCGACCGCCCGTCCTGATTTTTCACACTTGCTATCTGGTCACCCTAGCTGGGCAATACGTTTCAAACACATTTTGGGGGTGGGGGTGGGGTGGGGAGGGGGTATGGCCTGCTTTAGATCAATGAAGATTTTTGCAAATGTTCCATTTCTTTATTGTCAAAACCCAAAACCAAGAATTTTTTTGGGGTGAGGGAGATGCTTTGTTCCCCCCCGCCCCCCCCGTTTGGCCGCTTTCTTTAATTTTTACCCCTTTACAGTGGAAAATAACGAGAAAGCAGAGAAGGGCAAAAATCAAAGAGAAAAAGGGGGAAAACACCCCAAATTTCCAAAAGGGAATATTTTTTATAAAAATGTTCAAGGAAACTTTCAGATAAACCAACCCCACTGTTCCATTCTGAGCCCAGACCGAAGAATGAAAACGATTTCACCCCACATCATTGCCACTTGCAAGCAGCTGCAGCCTGGGAATTCTCAGACGCCGGAAAGGGGGCACAGAGGCTTTCACGCGTTGACAAAACTTCCATTCCTGCAAAAACGAAAGAGCTATTCAATCTACCGCTTCCCAGAAACCTCCAGCTGCAAACCAGGGAAACGCTGAGTGTCCCAAGCTCTGCAGTGTGAATTTTACACAACTTTCTCCCCTAGAGTATAGGGGTGAGTATAGGGAAGATGGGAGGAAGAATCTACGTAACCAAGTCTAAAAGCCTATTTCACTCTAATTTTAAATCTCTGCAGGGATGTTTTAGCTTTTCCTTGCTGAGATGTCTAGCAGAATAAAGTAGGACTATGCAGTGCTGAGAGGTATGATAAACATCCAGGAGATAAAAGCATCTAGAAAAGGGGGAAAGAACACACATTTCCTGTATTCATGGTGCTGTGGCTAATGAGACAGCGGAGCTAAGATCTGAACTCCTACTGCAGCTTACATCAAAGGATTAGTGATGTATTTAAAAAGGAGAATGAGGCCTGAAAGCTTTCCTGCTGCTCTTGCAACTAAATGGAGGCGTCTGTGAGTAAACAAAGTATTCAACGAATGTAAATAGCACTGGCAAAATGAGGCGCTAATGAACCTAGAGTCAGATTTGCAGGATGAGGTGCCGTAGACGATCTAGGATTAGGCTGGGCTAGAACTGATGTGGCCTTTCACCCGAGATCAGGACCTCCTTGCGCTCCGTGCTGCGCTATACAGGCAGCCCCTACCCCAGCCTGCCATCTAAATAGACAAGAAAGGGGGCAGAGGCAGACGCTCAAAGAGGCAAAATGACCTGCCCCATGGCTGCAGCAGAGCAAGGACGGGACCCCAGGTCTCGGGAGTCCCACGCCAGCCTCTCTTCCACCGATCCATGTGCAGCGAAGTCTCTACTCGGTAAGGTCCATTGTTAGAGTAACCTGTGTAGCCCCCCATTGGTTTCATCCCTGCTGTGTTCCACAGGAGATTCCCCAACCCGGTGTGCGCAGAGCGACGACCTGGTGCCGAGCCCTGGCTCACCGCTCCGGCTTCCTCCTTTGGTGAGCTATTTTCCACACCGTTTCCTGGCAATCAAAAAAAAAAAAAAAAGTTCCTGTGACGTGGCACCTGCTCAGGGTGAGATTTATCGTTCCCTCCCCCAGGACGGGCATCTGAAAACAGCTATCGAGCACCGGTGACGCGGTCAATTATTCACTGCGTTAATCCAGTGGCCAGGAAGTGCACGCGGGGTCTGAGTTCAGGATTTCTAGGCTATGAAGGCTGGTCTCCAGGATGCATGTGTTGACGAGTGTCTGACTTGTAGTTACCCGTTACACAGGAGGGCCTATGCACCTAGTAAGTAACACGTTTGTTACTATGCAGCTCCGATTGGGTCTCCGCCTATAGGGATGGAACGAATAGAGTTCTCTAGCGGCAATGCTGAAAGCATAAAGCACCAAATAGAGAGACTTTCTAGAGAATATGTTAACCATCCCGCAGCATTTAATAGGGAATTAAGGCCCTGATCCTGCAAACACACCTGTGGGTGACTGTAAGGCCCATGAGCAAGGTTACTTGCCTGTATAAGCAATGGCAAGGCTGGGGGCCAAAGGGACAGATTTTCGATGGTATTTAGGTGCCCAGAGAAGCAGGTAGGTGCCTAGTGGGATTTTCAATGCCTAGTGCTTTTGAAATCTCCACCTATTTGCTTCTTGAGGCACCTTCACCCCATTAACACTCTGGCCCTAAATCCCGACTAGAGAACATAAGAGCGGCCAGACTGTGCCAGACCAATGGTCCATCTAGCCCAGTGTCCTGTCTTCCAACAGTGGCCGGCATGGGCAGTGCGTGAACTGCCCATTCAGGGAACCTAGCCCCTGGTCCTGCCCCTTCTGCCCGAAGCCCCATCCCTCTCCTCCCCTCCTCTGCCAAAGCCCCGAGCTCCCCACTGCGGCCGTTGGGCCACCCAAGGGCCTCCTGCCCCGGAGCGCCAGGCAGCGTGAACACCGGCCCCAGCCACCCGAGTCCCAGCTACAGGCCAGTCCACCCTAGCCCTGCCCCGGCCCGGTCTGGGGGAAGAGCGGGAAGCAGGAGGGGGCCTCGGGGCAGAGCATGGGCAGGGCCACGCTCAGCTGTTTGGGGAGGCTCAGCCTCCCTTGGCCTGTGATACCTGCCACCCGTGGTGGCCAGGGCCAGATGCTTCAGAGGGAATGAACAGAACCGGGCAATTATCGAGTGATCCATCCCCTGTCGTCCAGTCCCAGCCTCTGGCAGTCAGAGGCTTAGGGACACCCAGAGCATGGGGTTGCACCCTGACCATCTTGGACGAGAATTCAATAGGTGGCCTCAAGAATTCTCTAGGAACGGTGTCGTTCTCGATCCAGGATTTTCCATGAGGGCTCCATTGTGCACACCTGGGTTGTTAGGTTCCTACCAGCTGATATAATGTGCTGGCCTTTACTGAACCAAGGAAAGATCCCATTTCCCGATACATTTTCTTCAGCCAGCACCCTCCCCATTTCTTGGGGTCAGCCCGCATGCCCCTCAGAGAGCACAGACTGTTTCTTGTTTCACGGGTTTATGAACAAGGAGATAAAAAAGCCCGTTTCCCGGGACTCCAGCGGCGCTCCTGAGAACGAGGCCTGGGGTATACGCTAACATACGCACTGCCTTTACAAGCCAACCACAGTGGCTTTCGTTGCCCCTTCCAGCATTCGAGTGCAAGCGCGACACACAGCAGACTCAAACGGACGCGTTTTCTCTGGTCCCTGATTCCTGCTCTGGAGCCGCCGGGTCAGTCAGTGTATTATACGTGTGTACCCTTTCGGCAGGCAGGTCAATTCTCATCAATTATGCATTACCCCTTAGCTCATTGCAGAACCACTGCCTCCATCTGTGTCTGTTGGAGCAACAGCTCTATTCCCTCGGAACAGCCTTTCAGGACGCCCCTCCCCGTCCTTAGGAGGAAGTAACGGTCCGGCGCTGGCTGATTGATGGCTCTGAGTTAGGCCCTCGCGGGGTCTCATTAAAACAGGCCCCGTTTACAAACGAGAGGTGAGAATGGCCTCGGTCCCCTCCTCTTTCCCGTTCTTCCTGCCGGGAACTGGCCGCCTTCCTGGCCCCTGGCTGTGCCTGAGATTGTAACTAATCAGCTGCTGTCACAACTCACAGCCGCCCTGGAAATCTTTGGCCACTTACAGGAACGTGCTCCTGGGTGGCCCATGAGCCCTCTCCCCTGTCCACATCCCCTCCAGCCACCGGGTCAGACCTGACCCCAGCTAGAATAAAGCCACGGTCACTCCCACCAGGTATGTCTGTCTCCCGCCTGCCTCTCCGTTCCGGCTTCCTCCCAAACATCCCCCGGCAGGTCCACCCCTGCAATCTGCCTCCTTGGACCACACCCCAGAGGGATGGGAAGTGTGTTGAGTGGAGAGTGCAGGCTCCAGACTACAGACAATCAGGGCTGCTCAGGGTTACACCTCTACTAGGGAGCAAAACCACCATCAGCAGCATTTGAGGACTCTGTGTTTTTTCTGCACCCATCTCTAGGAGGGGAGCGGGACTTTGCACTGGCTCTATTAGGACCTTCCATCAGCCTCCTGCCTGGATGCTACCGTGCCAGCCAGAGCTACAGCATCACAAGCGAAGCAGCCCGGTAAAACCATGTCACTGCTTCAGCTTCATCTCTCTGGGTGGAGATCAAAGACTCCACAGGCTGCCTGCCGCCTCTGCTCGAGTCTTCGGAAGCGTTTCCTCTCATACAGGGCTGCGTATTTAGTCCAATCCTACAGGTAATGAAGCATGGTTCACAAAGGTTGCCATCTACAGAGCTCGGGACATTACTGCAATTCTGATTTTTATCCCCCTTGAGTAACTGACTGTGACATTTTTGCATTTTACTCCAGAGCGCTGCTTTGAATAATAACTTGGGGAGAAAGGCTTAATTTTCTGTTTCATAGTCACTTACCCCTTTAATTCTGCTCACTCCAGTCTCCTCTCCTCTGCTTCTTCTAGACACAAAAAGCGAATGCGGGTTTTTTGTTCTTTGTAGATGAAAGGAAGGGAATTCGTTCAATTTCATACTTACAGAATCAGTAAGAAATTACCTTGCAAATTGTGCTCTCGGGGCAGAGTTGAAGTCCCTGGTGAGATGTGTGGGAAGGATATGCACTAGCTGAATGCGTCATACGGTACCTGCCATACACAGAGTCTTATTCCCAATCCCTTTAAATGATCAGCTTTCTCCACATCCACCCACACCAAGCCCAAGTGAAGTAAGAAGGCTGGCTCAGACACATCCTCCTTTTTTTGAAATGTATTTCAGAACAATACTATGGGCAATGTGAATTCTGATCCACGGGCCAATAAAACAGACCGGGGAAATGTGGGGCTGAAGATACAGGGGCCGATTCCCAGGTGGTGTAAATCAGCAATGGAGTTGTGCCAATTTTCACCAACTGAAGATCTCTCAGCTTCCAAACTGATGTGAGAACAATGTTAAAAGGGACTCGGAACTAAAGGCCCGGGACGGCAGGAAATCACATGTTGTGTTTCATGGATGATGCACAACAAATATTGGCCACTTAGCTTGAGGTGATTTTGATCCACCCAAATTCCACTTTGTTGACAAAATAGCTGAGTTCAGGCCCCAAATCTGCAGAAACATGAATTTTGTCCTGTTTCCATGGAAAGCCAATCTTTTAGAGGGGAAAAAAAACCCTAATTTTTGCTCCATTTGGGTCAAAACTAGGCCCGTTCATGTTTTTTGTTCTAAATATTTAGAAACCAACACAACATTTTCTGCAAAAAATGGGCCCCGTTTTCGGTTTATAATGAAGGCCCCGATCCTGCAGTTGAATCCAGGGGACCAGCCCGTTGCAGCTCCTCTGAGGCTCACGATGCTGGAGACAAGGCAGCACCCATTCTTGACCTCTCTTTCATTCAGCCCAGGAGATGGCAAAATGCACGTACACAAGATAATACCTGCAATCAACGCAAGGGGTGGTGCATTTCTGGGGGTGCTCAGCACCCTCCGTTCCCATTGGCGTTAATTGGGATTTGAGGGGGCTCTGCCACACTTCCCAGACGTGCTCAGCACTTAGCAGTCGAAGGCTGTAAGTGGACACAGCAGCCTGGTTCCGCTCTCCCATGTATAAAGTCCCGGTGAGGGCAGTATGACTCAGTGCAGGGACAAAGGTCTGTGCTGGCCCTTTGCAGGATTGGGGCCACCGGAGCACCGGCGCGCTCTCCCTTATAAGAGCACAGGACCAATATTAACCAACCAGTCCTCCTACAACCCCAAGATGGAGACACAAGCCCATTCTGGAGTTGGGGTACTGGAGAGTTTCGATGCTGCTTGGGATCAGAGCCCCTGAGTTGATGTGTCTTCAGCAGAATCTGCACAGATCTCAGCAGATTGGGGGCCACCAGGGCCCCTGCTTTTTCCTCGGAGAGGCCCAAACTTCCTCGGAGAGGAATTCTCAATGGGTCCCTCGGGGGAGTTCCCATAGGGCAGGGAGAGATCCCCTCTCCTTGGGAAAGTGACTTTCCCTGATCCCAGCCAGAGCCTTCCAGGCCAGGGGCTTGGCGCACACAGGTCCAGGAAGGTGGCTACTCGGCGCTGTCAAGCTGACTCAGCGTAAAACACACGGCGCAAGCTGTCCTTCGCTGGGCATTCGTCTAGCCCATTCTCCAGCCAACGGGCCGTGACGGCTGCCTTTCCGCTCAAGGAGAGAGCCCCACCTTCCCGCTACAGTTTACGTTTTGTTTTCCCCATGGATGGTTTTGCCATCAAATAAATGTCTCAGCTGAATTCATCTTCTTTTTTAAAATGAAAGCGTCAGCGTATTGGCCAGGCCTATCATAAAACGACTGATAAATCTGCCAGGAAATGCAGTTTAATATGAGTATTTGTTTAGAATAGCAATTGTTCCCTCGTGGGCCGTTGATTATAAGGAGAACATCTACCGGACGGTTGCAGTCCCATATCTTCCTTTAGCTCAAGGTTTGGCCTATTTGGGTTTCTACGCTAAACATTTCGGGCAGATGCATTTATTAGAAAATGAGATTGGCTAGCATTAGTAAAAACAAACCACCCCCTTGGGATATGGGGCTGTTTTATGCACTCTAACAGCAGCTATGACATGCTTATTATTATTCTAGGGGAGGGGAACACAAAGGTCTGTTCCCATAGACACAGAGGAGGAGAAGATAAGAATGGGGTATGGGGAACTGAGGGCACCAAGATGACCAATCGTGATCTGTTGCTGTCTGACCGAGGTAGAGTGACCAGATGTCCCGATTTTATAGGGACAGTCCTGATTTTTGGGTCTTTTTCTTATATAGGCTCCTATTATCCCCTGTCCTGATTTTTCACATTTGCTGTCTGGTCACCCTAGACCGAGGTGCCGAATCTCGGATCTATCGGAGCAATCCCACATCTCCCGTCTACTTGTCACGACCAGGCGATCAGGTCAGAGGCCAGGGACGGCACCGAAGGTCCGCGCTGGAGTCGGGAACCAGGAGTCTGAGCCAAGGGGCAGAGCCGGCGAGAGTCGGGAACCAAGCACCGAAGCCAGGGGCAAAGCCGGTGTCAGAGTCCCAGTACAAAGCCCGGGGTTGGGATCAGAGTCACAGTTCCAGGGCGGAGGCTGAGGGTCAGAGTCAGGGCCGGGGGTGTCCGGAAGTGAGCTAAGAGAAGCGGGTCCATCGCTACAGCTGGCAGGGGAGTCTGCCTCCTTACAGACACCTCCTGGAATTAAATAGGGCACCTGGCCCCAGGGGGCCGTGAGAGACGCTGTCCGTCCGGCCAGCTGAGGTGGCACTTCCTGTCTGGGTCCCGGTGATCATGCTTCCGGCCCTATACGGCTGCCGGGGAGTGGTGTGGAGGTATTGACCGTCTCGCAGAACTTCACCCCGCTGGAGCCCTGCCTGGGGTGATGGCAGGTGTATTCCTTGTCCCGGGGGGCGCTGGAAGGCGAGGGGCGTTCATCCAGAAGGTGTTTACAACCCTCTGAAAAACCGGCTCTGGACGATCCCACCCTGGGCTCCCACAGCTACCCTCTGGCTGCACTGGCTTGGGTGCAGATAGCTCTAGGGCCATCTGCTTCCCACGTGGCCAGCCCAGCCAGACGGGCTACCCACTGACTGCCGAGAGGGTGTGGACTGCTCGCCAGAAACACATCAGAGCCACCCCTGTCAACAGGCAGGAGGAGTTAAACAGGAAGCTCCCCCCCGCCCCCCCCCCCCCGCCCCGTGTCCTCCCAGGGAAACACCTGCCAGCAAGGGGAGCAAATTCTAAGCTAGGGGCTATTCACTGAGAACACCTTTCCACGTGGCACTAGTAACAGCAGCACCTAAAGGCATCAGCTCAGATCAGGGGCACAGTGTGCTAGGCGCCGTATAAATACATGGTAAGGGAGGCCTTGCTCCAAAGAGCTTCTGGTCTAAATAGACAACCTAGGCAGAGTGGGAGGGGAAACTGAGGCACAAGGCGGGGAAGTGACTGCCCACGGTCCGACAGCAGATCGGTAAATAGAACCTAGATCTCCTGAGTCTCATCCTGTGTCCCTCCCATGATGCCTCCAGAGAACTAAGCCTAGGGGCAGCTGAAGTGGTGGCATACCCTTAGCAAGTTTGCAGATGACACTAAACTGGGAGGAGTGGTTGATACGCTGGAGGGTAGGGACAGGATACAGAGGGACCTAGACAAATTAGAGGATTGGGCCAAAAGAAATCTGATGAGGTTCAACAAGGACAAGTGCAGAGTCCTGCACTTAGGACGGAAGAATCCCATGCACTGCTACAGACTAGGGACCGAATGGCTGGGCAGCAGTTCTGCAGAAAAGGACCTAGGGGTTACGGTGGACGAAAAGCTGAATATGAGTCAACAGTGTGCCCTTGTTGCCAAGAAGGCTAACGGCATTTTGGGCTGTATAAGTAGGGGCATTTCCAGCAGATCGAGGGACGTGATTATTCCCCTCTATTCGGCACTGGTGAGGCCTCATTTGGAGTACTGTGTCCAGTTTTGGGCCCCACGCTACAAGAAGGATGTGGATAAATTGGAAAGAGTCCAACGGAGGGCAACAAAAATGATTAGGGGGCTGGAGCACATGACTTATGAGGAGAGGCTGAGGGAACTGGGATTGTTTAGCCTGCAGAAGAGAAGAATGAGGGGGATTTGATAGCTGCTTTCAACTACCTAAAAGGGGGTTCCAAAGAGGATGGATCTAGAGTGTTCTCAGTGGTAGAAGATGACAGAACAAGGAGTAATGGTCTCAAGTTGCAGAGGGGGAGGTTTAGGTTGGATATTAGGAAAAACTTTTTCACTAGTAGGGTGGTGAAGCACTGTAATGGGTTACCTAGGGAGGTGGTGGAATCTCCTTCCTTAGAGGTTTTTAAGGTCAGGCTTGACAAAGCCCTGGCTGGGATGATCTAATTGGGTTTGGTCCTGCTTTGAGCAGGGGGTTGGACTAGATGACCTCCTGAGGTCCCTTCCAACCCTGAGATTCTATGATTCTATGATTCTATGATACCTGACAAGGAGCATAGGGGGTCCTCCCTCAGCAGTTCCCAGGGCTGCTCAGCACCTCGCAGGGTGGGGCTCTTTGTATCTCTCAGATAAAGATGTTGACAACACTGTGCATTCAGAAAAAGGTTGGGTGCTCCTCCCCCTGCCCACGCCCCAGTCTTCCAGGCCAGTATGAGAGCTTTTCACTGACCCACCAGGTTCCTCTGCACAGCATGGAAGAAGAGAGCTGAGAGTTTAAACCAGCAAAAGTGACAAGCCCAGCTGAAGGGGAGAATGCTAGTGATTCGTCTTTGGAATCCTGCTTATTTAAACGGTACTGGAAAGGGCTGGGCCTGCCCTCTTCCCACAGGCAAATCTCCCATGGGATTGGTCACTATTGTTATTTAAAATGCACAAGAAACCTGGTCATAGTCCCCCGGGGCAAGGAGCTCACTGGGATCCAGGGACTTTTAACAGCACACCGCTCCCAGGAATTGTTTCCCCTTTTCTTTTTACAGAGCTGTGCCAGCGCTGTGTTTGGCAGGTCTGCAGCACCCTCGTGTGGCTGAAGAATTCACTTCATTCAACGTAATCCCATTTCTATAGAAACACGCATGTTGGTCAAGGCGACAGAATCAAGAGGTTAAGAATAAATTAGAACTGAATCCTTAGAGCCAGACTTTGGCCCGGAGCCTGCAAGGTACTGAATCATATGCTTCACTTTAAGCGTGTGAGTAATCACATTGACATCTCTGGGACTACACGTGTGCTTAAAATTTGGCGTGTGCTCACACACTTTCCTGGTTCAGGATATAGATAAGATTTGGTCCTTTCCTCTATAATGGGCTTTACTGGCTACACCAAGTCTATCAGAAACACCCAGGAAGTTATCATTTGACCCTGATTCTGGGTCTAAATGCCATGAATCGGGCTCATCTTTTAACATGTGCTTTCATTCACAGAAGACCTATTACAACACTATTTTTATAGCGATGGCAGAGAGCCATGGCCAACATGTAAGAACACCAAGAACAATACTGTCTCCAGTGCTCCCTATCAGAAATCTGAGCACAGAGTCTGCATCTGAGATGAGGCTGAGCTGAGAGACCCAAAGTTAAGTGTTCCTAACGTTCACGGGGGCCTACATCCAAAATGCAAGAGAGGGTTGAAAATGGTCCATCAAAATAATGTTTTTGTCCGAAAACGGCTGTTTGATGGAACAGAACAGTTTGTGGGGAAATATCCATCGTTCTAGAAAATGTGTAGGTTTTCGTTGACACTCCCAAACTCTAAACAATGAAAACAGTTTGGTTTGTGGTAACCGAAAGCTGGAATTTCTCAGATTCTGGGTTGTCAGTTTTTCACCGAAAGCCAAAAAAAAAAAGTAAAAGAAAATTTTCAACAGAAATGGGGAAAAAAAAGGTTTGGTCTAAATTTTTCTTAGGGGAAAACAATAATAATTTCCCAACCAGCTCCTCCAAACACAGAGATGGGCTCTGGCTGCCATGTTCACAGCTGAACCTTGGGCTGGACTTTCCTCAAGTTCCCAGGATTTCAAGGTCCTGGCTGCAGTCAGAACTTCACCATTGGTAAAACACCTCTGAAGACGTTATGGGACGAGACCTGAGATTGGGAGAGGGGCATTACATAAAACGAGCGTTCAGAGTGGAAACCCGAAGTGGCAGCTTTCTGACACTTTCACAACCACGTGGGGAAATCCACTTTTTGATGTTGCTTAAGCGCCAAGCTTTTCAGCCACCAAACCGTTAGCAAAGTGAAACTGACCAACGATGATCCAGCACTTTGTGCTCAAAGAGTTTTGAGCATTTAAATTTATGCTGAAAATGTTACAAGCCCCACCCAGAATCCTGAACGAAAGAGACTCATTCAGCTTTTGCGAGGTTTGTTCGCCAAGGGCTCCCTCCGTCTCCTTATGGTTCTGTGTCTCCCTTTTCTCTTGCATTTCTCCTGGCTTTGGTTGTACCCCCGTGTTCCCTGGGAAAGACCAAAATCTCCCCAAATTCGAGCTGTCTCCCCGAGGCGTAGCCAAGATGCAGCGTAAAGCAGTGACATGGTACTGTTGGAAAAGGCTAACAAGCTGAGTGATGACAAACCTGTAACCAACTGCCCTGAGAGCAAACAAGCTGCTTGTCGGTTCATGCCTGTCTGGGCTCTAAGAACAGGCATTTCCAGGCTTTGTGCTATGATATTCTAAACTAGCCGAGTGGAAGAAACTCTAATTCATGCTTTGATGTCGGTTTGGACACAGACAAACACGCTTATTTACTCCATCGGGCACTTCACCTATTCCTAAACTGCCGACAGTGAGCCCTCGAGATCAGCGCTGCATCTCTGTGCTCCCCGCTCCTCGGACACTTGTCTGTCTGCTAAGGCCACTCTGGGCACACTGGCCTCAGCACGGCCTGAGATGCTCTGCAGAGATTTCTCCTGCCCCGGGGAACTCTCTGCTGCACGAAATCTGGCAGGGGTGGCTCTGTTGTGGGGTGTGTGTGGTGGGCTACGGACAGTCTAGGGCTGGGATGGAGTTCTGCTATGACTGATCCTCCACTAGCAGCTCTGTCTTGTGCCCGGGCCAGCTGACCATAAGCCAGGCTTCCTGTGGCCAACCCTCTTCACTACAGAGAATCTAGCCAGTGGGTTTATTTTCTTGCAATGTTTCTTATCAGCCAACTGATAGTATTTAGAGATAGGCCAGAGCCCTGGACCCAAGCTCCCCTGACCTTTGGATGTCAGAAGCCAACCCCTGATAAGGATCTGAATTTTGTTCCCAGGCTGAATCAAAACCCGGGCGCTGAAAACCCCCAAACTGGGGCACGTGGACTCTGGATGTGTATTTTATGGTTTGACCGTCTCCGCTGTAAGCCGACAATCTCACTAAGTTGTCTCACAGAACTTCAGGGACTCAGCTGGAGGTGCTAGACACCAGGGTCAGCTGAACACAAGCATGCTTTATTTATGGAGCATGTTTAGACCATGCTTTGGGCAAACACGGTACATTTCCCCACATACAATCAGAGAGGAAGGTAAAGAAAGTTCTCTTGTAAGTATGATGCATGCGGCAGCAATTACAGAAGCAAACATGTACACTTTAAATCACCTGCAGGAAGAGGATTCTAAACACAGCTCTCCAGGCTATACAGAAAGGCAGCGATGGACAGAGATTGTTAAAAATTTTCTTTGAAAAATCTGAAGTTGAAGTGTTCGCAGTGAGCCTTGACTACCTTGGCAAGAGCCGGAGACCCGCAGAAGAAGACTTGGACTTTCCCTTTATTTTCCTCTGCCATCTTGTGGAACACCTGACACGAAACGAAAGCAAAGAGGAGAAGAAAAGAACAAGGTGAGGTCTGTGTTAACATCTCGTGTGAACACCATTAACATGCCCTGGGTTCACTAGCTCTCTTCCACCACAAAGCTAAGCAGGTGGCACAAAGCACCACCTAGGGAGGTTCTTTTCATGGGGGGCCGTTAACGATGGCTAGGGAGGGTGGCTTGTTTCCTGGGCGTGGATAAGGTGACGATGTAACGTCGTCTTAAACAGTAGACATGAAACTTGAAGCTGCCGTCAAAGAACTCCCATAGAGTTCCCACTTCAAGGGTCACCAGAAACCCTCACTCCTCAGGCATCATTTTGAGCTCCATACTCAAGCAAAGCTCCCGTTGACTCTAACAGGAACCTGCCGGGTTGAGGAGGCAGAGACTAGGCCTGGAGTGCCAGACTGACCCCATTGACACCGCTGTAAATACACACACCGCACTGACTACTCTGGAGTTACTCCAGCATTACCCCGCTCAGGGTGCTTGTGGTGGGTGTCCACAGAAGCAGTTTGTTATTTGGGTTTCAGAGATCGTTACCTTGCTCCAGTCAGGGCGGCCTGGTTGGGTTCTGGTCCTGAGTCCTGTGATAGAGTCTTTCTTTTCCTTCTTAGCCAGCAGATCTAAAGCCATCTGCAGACCAATAGCCTTCATATCGTTCTTACTAAGAGCTGAAGTCATGTACATGTGCATCTCTAGAAAACGGCCTGTACATTTAAGGGAAAAGCAAAGGGACAGCTGAGCAGCTGGAGTTCAGTTTGTTAGTGCAGAATTACTGACCGAGGCAGGCTCAAAACACATTGCCACCGAAACCTCAGCTAGGAGAACGCCTGTCCCTGGGAAAAGAGGTGGAACAACACATCACTTCAACCAGACAGACTCTCTTTTAGTCTATACACCAGCCCGATGGTCTAGGCCCCATCATCTAGGTAGGAGAGTCTCCCACCAATCCACAGATTCCGACTGTATCTTCCTCGTGTCGCTCGTGGAGAGAAGGTGCTGCCTCGTCTGGAAGTGTGGCCTGTATGTGGTCGGGACACGTTATCGGAAGAGCAGCAGCAGCTGGTAGTACAAAGTAGTGAAGCAGGGTTATTTGGTGCCAGTGCCCAAGGCAGCTCAGGCTTCCCACCCAACCCTGCGGACAGAGTTCTCCTGCCAGGAGCGGGGCAGTCCAAGCAGGGGAAGGAGTGTGGTGGCGGCAGTCAGACCAAGGGTGCCTGGGCCACACTTAAGTCTGGGGGGCATGTGTCACGGAGGCTGAGGTCACTAGTATTCATACATGCCCACTGGAATGGGAAGAGGGAGGGAGGGATTCACTAGCAGACCCGCCTGGCTTCCACTTACCTTCCGGTTCCTCATCAGCCTGGTCCATTTCCAGCTTAGTGAGCAGGCTGACAAACCACTCAAAGGACTTCTGGTCTCGGTTGATCCAGATGAAGTCAACCTGAAAGCACGATCTTTGCTTTGGTGCTAGTGAGCCCCACGGTTTCACACCAAACTACGAATCAGTCGACTTGTTGGTGTTTGTGCCTTTTAGAGCCCCCAGCGCTGCTCTTTGCAGACTGGCAAAGCGACAAGACCCGAGTCCCCAGCGGCTCTCGGTCCCAAGAGACAAGGGACAGACAGGCGTGGGACGGAGCCAGGTTCTAATTCTGTCTCTGCCTGGGCCTTTATACCATGTTCATCACCATGGGATCTGGTGAAGGAGCAGGATGGTTAGCAGGCAGCTCTGGAGTCCCACAGACTGGGTCAGTTCAGCCAGAGCAAATCAATGTAGCTTCACTTACTCTAATGGGGCTATGCCAACGTATGTCAGCTGAGGTCGGACCCATTGCCTTGGGGAGTGGGGTATTCAAACCTGTATTAAAATTATAAACGATCACTTTTCATTTTCAGGGGTTTCCCTGGTACTGCTTGCAGGCAAGGGGGTTCTATAGGGAGGCATGCAATCTGGGAGCAGCAGTCAGTCTGCAAACAACAGGCCTAGAGCAAGGTGGGTTAAATTGTTCTCTCTGCCTTAGGGAGCAGCCTGCTTTGTCTCTCGCTGCTCTGGATTCTAAGAAATAAAGTTGTGTTACATTGTAACCTTCCAGAAAGAGTATTTTAGGTTTCTATCTAATGCCTCTGTCTGTATGCCGTGAACATAGCTCTAGGGGAGTGGTGTTTGTGCATTTATTATTTATTAAGGAAGTCTTCAAGTGCAGGACAAGGGTCTGGAGACCTCTTGGCAGAGGTGCACTGAAGAACCCAAAGCCCTATAAACAATTGGATGATTTATACCTCTTACATTATTGTTACAGTTGCGACATAGATGCCAATGGTTTCGTTATGAGTCTGTTGGCATCCCTATTATAATCAACTGCAGCGCTTCCAAAGGTACATTAGCCCCTCTTGACTTAAATGGGGCATTATAAGTTTCAGCCTGAGGCCAGGCCTACACTATCATTAACTTTGGTATAAACTTACATCACTCAGGGGTGTGAATAAGCCACTCCTCCCTCCCCCCCTCCCAAGCAACGTAAGTTGCACCGACCTAAGCGCCAACATGGACAGTGCTATGACAAAGCTACCATCTCTCGCGGAGGTGGAGATATTATGCTGATGGGAGAGCTCTTGCCCATCAGCCTAGAGCGTCTTCACCAGACCTGCCACAGCAGCACAGCGACATCAGCGTAGACAAGCCCGGAGATACAGTTTCTGCACCAAAATGTAGCTATTATTGCCTTTGACAAGTTGGTGCAGTGGTTAGAAGTCGGTAAGCCAGCACACCCTCGGCCAACACAACGTTGGGCCCTGATCCGCTAAGTTGCTCTGCCCAGGAGCCCAGTGCACAGAGCAGCTCACAGGATTTCCTGCAAATATTTACTCCCAGCAGTCAGGTCGTGGATGGGAAGCTTTGACTTATCCTTATAAGTAGGTGCTCACCTTCCTCAGCTTCATTTCATCATCCTTGAGGCTCTCACCCCATGAATAGCCACAGCGGGGATCGTTTTGTTTTCTCATGCGATACCTAGAAGAATGCAACACAACCCACATGTGGTAACAAGCACTGTCATGTCAGCTCTTCAGCACCCCCACTGTCCCCTCCTGCTCTCAGTAGTGAAAACTCTCAGTAGAAAGTCATTCGAGCTGGGCCACGTTTTTCCAAAATTTCAACAATTTTTTTCTAGTGTTCACCCTTTTTGACCAGCTCTAGAAAAGACCCTTATCCAGCTTCTTTGCAAACGTTCTGTTTGGGGGTCAATCTTCAGTGTCATGTCTGTCCGTTTGGAAGGATGAATTTGGTTTTAGGAACATCTTTTCACCCAGCTGTAAGGACGAAGTCCTCAATGTCAGGGAGAAAGGATGATCTAGTGGAGAGACCACTGGACTGGCTCAGCCACCAACTTTGTGTCTGACCTCAGGCGAGTCACTTAATTTATGCTGGGTCTCAGTTCCCATCTGTAAAATGGAGATAATAGCAGTTCCCTACCTCAGCAGGGCCCTTGTGAGGTTAAAATCCATTCAGTGATAGTAAACCCCTCAGCTAACAATACCTAGCTCTTACATAGCATTGTTCACCCACAGATCTCAAAGCGCTTTCCAAAGGACATCAGATCATTATCCTCATTTTACAGATGGGGAAACTGAGGCGCAGAGGCAGAGGTGACTTGTAAAAGGTCCCCCAGCAGTCCAGTGGGAGAACCAGGAATAGCTCCTGAGCCCCACTCCAGTGTCTAGCTGATATGGCGACGAGATCTAGAACAGATAGAAAAGAACTGACCCTGAACGTAACACGTAGCATGAATCTTGAAACCACCCCGTGTGGCTTTTATTTGGCAATGGAAGAAGAATTCCGCCTCCGTGGGTTAGTATTTATTCTACTTACAAAGCCTTAAAAAGGTACAATGCCAACCTGTACATGATGCTTTGCAAGATAGAGGCAAAGGGAGTAATGCCGATTCCAGCGCCTACCAGCACAGCATGTTCCGAGGTGAAGATCCTTCGCGTCGGTGTCCCATAGGGGCCGTCAATATAGCACTAAGAGAGAAGAAAGGCTGCAGTCTGGAGCCACACAGGATACATTTGCTTCCGTTCCACAGAGACGGTTCTCATTATTTTTTATCTAAAATAACCCTGCACTGGCAGGGGGGCGGATAACAGCCTCGGGCCTCACCCTGCATTCTTTGCACAGCCAAAACACCCCCTGAGCTCAAGAGGGGATTCAGGATTGAAGACCAGCACCTTCATGGAGCTTCTCCGCCTTTAATGGAAGTAGATGACTCCATGACCCACAAGGCAAGTGCTCAGCACCCAACATGGCCTCAAAAATCTGGTCATTTATTTGGGGCCCTAGCTGATTTACACCCACTAGGGATCTGGCCAGGATTTTTTTTGGAAAATGGTTCAGTCGTTTTAATTATTTCTCTTATTCCCCGCAGGGCGGGTTAGGCAGCGTCCAGGCTGGCTGCATGACGTGAGCTGGCAGAGCAGTAACAGTGAGATTTAATATCACTTCAGCTCAGCAGCGCAGGCAGAAAAGATGGACACAAGAAGCTTCCTCATGGGTTCTCCACCCGCCCAATAATTCAGGGAGAAAACAGTCAACTCCAACACTGCAAAGCAATTGTTAGGTTGGCTTTTCAGCCAGAAACGGCTGCGCTTTCTCTGTCTGGCGTAGACGCAGGGCCAGGAGAGTGCTCCAGCACCAGCCCAGTCACCCCCCACACTCCCATTGCCTTTAGTGGGAATGGTGGGGCCCACAGTCAGGTGAACAAGAGGGAATGAGATTTACATTAGCCCCGGAGTGGCACTGCTTGCGCACGTAAGGACTACGTACAACAGAAAGGATTTACAGGCCGGAGTCCTACTGCCCTGTCTGGCTGGTGAGTCTTGCCCACGTGCTCAGGGTCTAAATCAGGGGTCTTAAACACACAGCCACACGCGGCCCGCGGAGTTATTTCCTGCGGCCCGCCATAGGCGCCGACTCCACTGGCAGCCAAGCTCCAAACATTACAGAGTGTTTATATTTTATTAAAACCCCTCTTTGCATTACAGTTTTTAAAAAGTCAATACATGGACTTAATAGAATACTATGTTACTCTTCATTTTTTTCATTTTTGACTACACTTTTGTATCATTGTATGAAAAGGTTTCAGTGATGCGGCTCTCGGGCCAATTTACTAGTTCTCATGTGGCCCTCGTGGTGATTTGAGTTTGAGATCCCTGGTCTAACTGATCACCATACTGGGGGTCGGGAAGGAATTTTCTCCTGGGTCAGATTGGCAGAGCCCTGGGGGGGGGGTTTAACCTTCCTCTGTAGCATGGGTCACTTGCAGGTTTAAACTAGTGTAAATGGTGGATTCTCTGTAACTTGCAGTGTTTAAATAATGATTTGAGGACTTCAGTAACTCAGCCAGAGGTTAGGGGTCTATAACAAGAGTGGGCGGGTGAGGATCTGTGGCCTGAAACGTGCAGGAGGCCAGACTAGGTGATCATGATAGCCCCTTCTGACCTACAAATCTATGAGTCTGTGATCCTGCAACTGGCTCTGGGGCCTGCTTGCCCAGAGCCATCGGCAGGCGAGGCGCTTTAACCAGCCACGCAAAGGAGAATCTTACCTTGATATTACAAACTCTGTGATTCTCACTCAGCTTGGCAGAAACCTGTCACGTAAAGAAAACCACATTACCAAGAGTCAGGCAGATGACATTGTTCTCAGAACGTATTCCATCTTGAGTATTAAAGGTCACCCTTACTCTGGTGCACCGATAGATCTCCTTGTAATACTTATCTACTTCTTTCCAGGTTCCCAGATTGGCGGAGACATTCATTTGGGTTCTATCATTCCTGACCTACTCATTGCACCAGGAATAAGTCAAACACAGTATTATTTTAGTGCTGCAAGAGTTACTTTCAAGGTAGGTGGCCATATACCCATTGTTCAGAGCAGGGCAGCATAAAGTAAAGGTTTTCCATTTACCGTCCACGTTAATAAAAGTTATCATTATCCAAGATGGGAAGGCCCAATAGTTTAGGGGGAAGATTTTCAAAGGCATTCAATCTCACCCAAGATGTCTGTATAAATTATCCAGATTGTAATTGAATCAAAGGTTGATTCAAACATGCAATTATTCAAATTCCCACAAATCATGCGTTAGGAGGGCATGGGAGGGAATAAAAGATTTACAAGAATTTTGATCAGATTGACAATGGTAGGAGGATCTCTGCTAACTGAGAGAAAAGATAATAGTTCAACAGCAACAGGGAGAGAAACTCATTAAAAACGGTGCATATAAATTCTTTGTCTGTAATGACTACTCCTTCAGCTGTGACAGAATCAATATCCTGAGAGCTTTTCATATCAGATGATAAAAACCAGTAAACGTGGTTCTCCAACTTCCTAACATTAGTATGATTTATATCTAATTTGCTTTTTTTTCCCCTTAAAAAGAGAGAGTGTGAATCTTTGGTGATTTTAAAAAGACTTCATTTCTATTCCTTGGCTGTCTAAACTGGTTCACTACTGGCTACTGTATTATTAGGGGATCGCCGTGTTACTCTGTATCCACAAAAACAACAAGGAGTCCAGTGGCACCTTAAAGACTTGAAGTGGGTTTTTTACCCACGAAAGCTTATGCCCAAATAAATCTGTTAGTCTCTAAGGTGCCACCGAACTCCTTGTTGTTACTGTATTATTACACATTTCAGCTTTGTAGAGGAATCTTTTCTAAAATTCACAACAAGAAATTCATTATTAAGCCATAAACGTATCATTTTCCTTACATGCCGCTTTCCAAATGATGCAAATCAGTAGCAACCACTGATAAAAAACACAAACATCATCCAGTGTCTGCCTGTGTATTTTCTCTACAAAGGACAAAAGGTGAATGTCAATGGGAACTGTATGTGTCCACCTATCAGGGATTATCATGATTTAGGCCTTAATCCAGATCACACTTATGTATGTGCTTTACCAGTAAACACATAAATAGTCACACTGAAGTCAATGGGGATAGTCAGATGCTTAAAATTAAACACGTGGGGTTGCAGGATTGGAGCCTTACCTACCACTCAGTACAACTTGGACTACATCACCCAGGATGCACCATGGTTTTCCCTCTTGCTGAGTCATCACATGCATGACAGTGCATGGTAGATGTAGTCTGGCTAGGGTGACCAGAGGGCAAGTGTGAAAAATCGGGACAGGGGGTGGGGGGCAATAGGTGCCTATATAAGAAAAAGCCCCCAAAATCGGGACATCTGGTCACCCTAAGTCTGGCTATGGAACTCAGCCCAGAGTGGAGAATGGGGATATGAGACACCCAAATTATAACCCCCACATGAGGCAATCCCGCATCAACATTTTTACTTTTTTGTGGCCAAAAGCTAAAGACACTTTGGATTTTTTGGATATCCAGTTTTTCAATGAAAAATAAACATTTTCAACCAAAACAGACACTTTTAGCAAAAAAAAACAAAACTGTAAGCCAAAACCCCGATTTTCTATTAAAAAAAAAAATTTTGGTGGAAAGGTTTTGACCAGTCCTATTGATTCCTGAATGCGGGCCCCAAATGGCCAGTGTTTACAAGATCCTCTCCTCTTACCCACCTACCCCTATCATAAACGGGCTCATTCAGGCCATCCCGACCCAGCCCAGCTGGGGCTGATGCAGAGCTGCCTGAACCCTGGAAGCATATAATCAATGGTAAGTCGTCTAGCCAACAAATGAAGGGCCTTTACTTCTCTGGCGTGCAAGCTCTCGTCTTCATCCCTTCTGGTGACGCTGATGTCAGCAGGTTCACAGTCAGGGTACCTGGTGGCTTTGTAAGACGTCAGTTCAATTGTTTCATCTTTACTGGTGGCTACTGACGCATCCGAACCAGATGAGCGGAAATGATGTTCCTAAAGCCAAATTCAAAGAAAACGCTGTGAGCCGTGTCACTGAGCTAGATGAAACTTTCTTCTCTTTATCGACAGGAGCTATTTGATACATCCAGGGCTTCTTTGCTTAGGCCCCACGGCAGAAAACAACTCTAATGAGGGTTAAAAAAAATTGTTGGGTCATGTGGTTGAACTAGACATGAAATTGTTTGGCATTCTTACTTCCTTTCTCACTACCCATATTACAGGGGACAACGTCCAGGACACAGATCTTCCTGCTTTTCTCACATGCACAAATCTGATACCAGGTAGGCAGCAGAATGTCGTGAGTCTCGGACCGCAGTGAGATATGGAACCACATCCTTAGTTTGTGTAAACTGGTGTAGCTCCATTCAAGCCAATGCGGCTCTGCAGATTTGCACCAGCCGAGAGTCTGTCTTATTTTTTCTAGAGGGAGTGTTGCCTAAGGGCTAGAACACTGGACTGGGATGCTGGAGACCTGGGCTCTGTGCCCAGCTCTGCCACTGGCCTGGTGGGTGACCTTGGGCAAGTGACTTCATCCCACTGTGCCTCTGTTTCCCCTTCTGTAAAATGGGGAGAATGGCACTGCCCTCCTTTGTAATGCACTGTGATATCTGCTGATGAAAAAGCACTGCGTAAGAGCAAGGGATTATTATTAGGCCTTTCCGATAATGGCCTGGTCTGTTTGTTTCGGGTTTCAGTACCACTATGCTGTTTTCCAGTCACCACAAGCATGTAATTCACTTTCCATCTTGATGGTTTTTATTTTAGATTAGGGAAAATCAGCAAACCCATAAAGAATAGATAGAAAATCCCCATGAGAGAGCAGTGTGGGGGACTCCAACCTCAGCCCGGAAATGCTTTACAGCCCTGTCCCTCTGCTGCACACTTCTTAGATGTACCCAGAAGCCCAGATCGTACCTACAGCACACATGCTGTTTGAGAAATAGGAAGTAGCAATAACTCTACAGGAAGACACACAATTCCAATCTGAAACTTAGCGGTGACGGTCCAAGGTGAAGCATCAGATGCTGAACTCTGTGGCGTGTTTTAATGAGCTAGCAGAGCCCTCTGTATGTCTGATACTAGGACATCAGCCGGAGAAACCCAGACATTTCTGATTCCACGAGCCACAGGCTTTTAGGTTCCTTGTAGCAACAGAACAGTCTTACTTTTCTGGGTGTCCTCAGCATGAAGAAATGAACAGCCTCCGCACAGAGCAATGTGCCCGATAAACACAGGCGGGGTCCCTCTCCCATGCCAATGTCACCACCACCTAGTGGCGGCAGCAGGCACTATGCTACAGCAAACTAAAGGCACTCCTGTTTTAAACTATAAAAAATGATTCATAAAAATAATCCCCGTCCATTACAAACCTGAGTCCATTTGTGGTACCTCTGCTTTCTTAGATTTCTCATTAGCCGTTTAGGCTCCTGGCTGAGCGGTTCAGGCCACCTGAAATATTCATAGAGTCTGTTGGTCCATTGTCCTCGTGATCTTATATGCAGCCAGATGGTATCTGTGAAATGAAGGCAGACTACGGTGAAATAAGGAGCCTTGTATAAATATCCTGATGAGGGAATCATACAGCTGGACTGAAACTTTCTCCAGGCAAGAAGCAGAGTGATATATTTTAAAATCCACAGGCCAAGGTCTTGTCTCGGTTACACCAGTGAAAATCTAGAGGAATTTCTATGGAGTCCAGTGCAGTTACCCTGAACTTCATGGAGAACAGATTTCGGCCCAGCATTTAAATTAAAGCTGAATTCCAAGCTTTCAGAAGCACTAGAGGGAGTAACAAGGCTGCTAAGGAAAGCTAACCATTTCAATTAGGTTTCAGAGTGGTAGTTGTGTTAGTCTGTATCTGCAAAAAGAACGAGGAGTCCTTATGGGCCAGCCTGATTATCACTACAAAAGTTTTTTTTCTCCTGCTGATAATAGCTCACCTTAATTGATCAGTCTTTTAGAGTTGGTATGGCAACCCCCATCTTTTCATGTCCTCTGTGTGTGTGTATATGTATACATATATATATCTACATATACATATATATATATAGATCTCTTCCTACTGTATGTTCCACTCTATGCATCTGATGAAGTGGGTTCTAGCCCACAAAAGCTTATGCCCAAATAAATGTGTTAGTCTCTAAGGTGCCACAAGTACTCCTTGTTCTTTTCAATTAGGTCAATCATCCAGTATATCAGCTGCATTCGCAGGATGCGTACCTCAGATGATACATGTTATCCCTAAGATAGTCGGCCCCTTTCTGAGCACGGAATACACTGCAGTGTTTCTCTAATTGCAGGGAAACCGACAGTTTTTTGGTCTTTGTTTTTGCTCAGAGAAGCCACGTTTCCCAGGATTCCACACAAGGGGAAGGGCAGACCTGCAGGGCAGGTGGAAATGTTCCTTTCAGCAGGGACAGAGAAGCAGAGGTCGGAGGCAGCTGCTGTGAGTTACGCCCATGTGCTTCTCCTCCCAGAAGTGTGGAGCTCGCGTCTGCTGGGCGAAGAAGGTGAGGTGGAATACGACGAGTCCCAGACCAGCACAGGGAAACCAGACACCAGACGGGCAAAGAGCTTCCTTTCGCATGTGATTTTTAAAAAAAAACACACACCTGCTTCTCGGCATGCCACAGCTAGAGTGCCTCATTAAATGATTCTTGGATTGTATTGAATCAGTTGCTTCAAACGTAGCCTGTTTGCTGCAAAATCTCGCTGCACCATACCAAAGGGTCTCTGCTATTTTATCATTCTAGCCTTTTTGTAAGTAACCATTCCAATGAAATAACAAAATGGCGCCGTTCCGGTGTCCAGTATGACCACATACCTTGTTGTTCAGGAGCGCTGCTAATGGTGAAAGGATGCCACTCGTACTTGGCAATCGCCGGGATATTCAGGTAAACGTAGTCTCCAGGCTTGTAGTGGAAAAACTGTGGTCTCTTAATCACAAGATGAGTCACCTTGATTGAAAGGAAAAGCCGAGAGGTAGAGAACATCTCTGCACACAAGAAAACCCGGCCGACTGTATGTTACTCTAAGCCTCTTCCACTGGCACAGCTTCTCCCGAGCACAACAGCCTCCAATTTTGTGCCTGCCGTTTTGAGCATGCAAATAATTGTGGGCCTATTTTACGGCATGCGGATGTCTAGCTACCTCTCTGTTGGCACAGCCAGGCCCCCTCAACTGCAGAGGTGTGACCGATAGCTGCTCCAAGCCTGCTTCCATAGAATGGGGGCCCAGACATCAGTGTTCGCTGAAAAGGTTCTATTATTGCTGGCAGAGGATTGCACGTAACACACTTTCTGCAGATTGTTTCATTATCAGACAAGTCAAGATGCAGCTCAAGAGAAAGTCTTGATTGGCCAGATACTAAACCATGATTCTGGGCCATTTGTTGTGCTTTTCACATGGGCTTGTGCCGCAGTGACCCAAAAGGGGGTTGGGGGGGACAACCTTTAGACACTTAAAATAGATTAATTAATGCCTGGGCTATATAACATAAGGACCACTCTTGCACCAGATGAAAGGATAATAACCCCTAGCTTTTAGCAGCAGATCTCAAATCACTTTACAAAGAGGATCAGTATCCCCATTTTACAGAGGAGAAACTGAGGCACGGCAACTTGCCCAATGTCTGGCGAATAGAGACAGAACTTGAACCCAGATCTCCTGAGTCCCATGCCGGTGCTTTAACTACTAGGCCACACTGCCTCCCTACTTGAGCACTGCTATTTCTAATTGCCATGAGTCTATGGAATGCTGCCCTTCCAGCATGCTGCCGTAATACACAGTAGACAATCCTCTGAGTTTTGTCTTTTTAATACCTCTTTTGTCTCACTTTTCCTTCCTTTTCCCCCGTCTCACATACGAACAGTTGTTATTGTTCAGTGCTTTTCACCAGAATCACTAAGCATCTTACAAACGCCAAAAGCGCTCCTGTGAAGTAGGGCGAGGATTCTGATCCCCATTTTAGGGAACAGGAAAGTGAGGCAAAGAGGGGTGAAGTGACTTCCCCAAGGCCATGCAGCAAGTCAGTGGCAGAGCTAGGAATAGACCCCAGGAAGCTCAATTTCCAATTCTTTGTTTCACATCTCACCCCAGCCCCAGCGGTATTTTTAAAACGCGTTCCCGTCAGTGGGCATCCTTGGATCACTCTGGGAACAAACCTTCGATGGCAGGAGGTTGATTTCCACAATGGACAGCCCTCCCATGCGTGACACCGCGAGGCCAATGCTCTTCTCCACCACGAACAGAAATCCAGGAACCACAAACCACTTCCAAAAATGTGGCCCATGAAGGACTAACAAAGCCCAGATGGGGATGTAGGACAGATGAGTCCAGTAGAAGACCTGCAGGTCACAACAATAACGGATCACCAGGGACACTGGCCTGTCGTCAGTGATGAACAGTAAGAGAGACTAATGAGTGCAGCGGTGGCAAACACAAGAGTAACTGAGGTCAGAACCTGCCCCAAAAGCCCCCTGAAATCAGTGGAGTCACTCTGGATTTATACAGGTGTACGGAATTGGCCCTATTGCAAGTCTCAACAGTCCTCCATTACACTTGAACAGGGACCACGTTATTACACAGGCCTGGGGGTGACTGCATGAAAATGACCCTGGCAGAAAATATGCACGTCTCAATGGGACGCAGAAGGGGAGACACTGGAGCATCTATGACTGTGCTGTAACGAGGGGGGGAACAAGCAAAACCAAACCCCAATTGCAGGGTGCAGCGGGGGAGTACCTCAAAATGGCCGCTCTTCCGGACAAAGGCGCTGGAACACACTAGCATCACGCAGACGAGGAGCTGCAGCGCAATCCCAGTGATCGAGGCGCTCCCGTGAACCCAGCCAATCCCAGGCCGAGTGGTGAACAGATATTCCCAAAGCGCGGGGCGATCCTGGCTCTGAGTCAGCCTGACTAAACACAGAGAAACATGGGGCTGCAGAGCAGCAGCAGCCAAAGAGATTAGCGCTTTCCACGAGGAGTATGGGATCAACAAGGGAACACTGGGCCTTTAGTGTGGCCATGAACTCCTAGGAGCTGCGGTCCCTGATCTGCTCATTTGTTTGTACAATGCCACACACACCTCAGATGCAGTGTAACTCAGAGATACACAATGCCACACACACCTCGGATGCAGTGTAACTCAGAGATACACAATGCCACACACACCTCGGATGCAGTGTAACTCAGAGATACACAATGCCACACACACCTCGGATGCAGTGTAACTCAGAGATACACAATGCCACACACACCTCGGATGCAGTGTAACTCAGAGATACACAATGCCACACACACCTCGGATGCAGTGTAACTCAGAGATACACAATGCCACACACACCTCGGATGCAGTGTAACTCAGAGATACACAATGCCACACACACCTCGGATGCAGTGTAACTCAGAGATACACAATGCCACACACACCTCGGATGCAGTGTAACTCAGAGATACACAATGCCACACACACCTCGGATGCAGTGTAACTCAGAGATACACAATGCCACACACACCTCGGATGCAGTGTAACTCGGAGATACACAATGCCACACACACCTCAGATGCAGTGTAACTCGGAGATACACAATGCCACACACACCTCGGATGCAGTGTAACTCAGAGATACACAATGCCACACACACCTCAGATGCAGTGTAACTCGGAGATACACAATGCCACACACACCTCGGATGCAGTGTAACTTAGAGATACACAATGATGACAACAAGGGGCCATGTACCAAGGTCTCCCATGGAGTAATATTAACCCTTCTTTGACTAAAAAAGCTTTCAAGGCAATGGAATACAAAGCAATCCTCTCCCTTACTGGGTTGTGGTCCTGGGACCCCATGGCACTAAACCTGTTTTCTTTGTCTTGGAGCCAGCGTTCCAGTTGCAATCATGTCTCCTTTCTTTGCATTTATTAATAAAATATATTATTTATGAAAAAAAATACACCGCACCCTCCCACAGAACACCTCAGGGGTGCCCTTATAAATCAGAGGAAGTTGAAGTCAGGATTGCTGAACAATTTGTCCAAAAGCAGGATCACATTCCACAACTCACTGCAAACATGGGTTGTCAGCAGGGACTGAACCAAAGACCTTGAGCACTTGAGCTAAAGAGAAACTCCATTAACTGGTAACGGTAGAAAGCTCTTAACCTCATATCAGGGGAAGCCACTAGAGGGGGACAATGTGCAATGAACCAGTGGATTACATACAGCTCCAATCCCTTCCTGTCTAACATACACTTCTACCTTAGTTGAAACCTTACACAATTATTAGCAATGGGAAGAGTGAAAGTAAAATGCTGAGCTGATCTTACAAGCGACACCTGCCTTAAATCCATTGCTCCCCAAACTTTTGAAAGCCGAACCTCCCCTTTAGGAATATGGAATCAATTTTGCCCCTTCAGTCTCACCGTATCTCATTAAAAGCCTTCTCTTGTTAAATGTATACATCTTCCATGCCCCCATGCCCTCCCTCGAATAGTCCTTAGAACCCCCGCTCTACTTTAGGACATGCTGGAGCAAGTTTTACAATTCTTCCTCTCTTTTCTTACATCCTTTGACGTGCAGTTAAATAGTTAAAAAGGCTGACATTTAAAAGAGCTTTATTATTGGTATCCAAAATGACTGGGGCAAATCACACCTCAGAGCTATTGTTTTAGGCTCTCTGCAGACTCAGGCAGACGTTGTTATGTCAGTTACACTCAGGGCAGTCCCCCCGATCAGAGCTATTGTCTCAGGCTCTCTTTAATTCAGGTAGAACAAGGCTACATTGGTTATCCGTGAGTCATGTTTTTTGAAGGGTTTCTTTGCAACCATAACACCTAGAGACCAACTTTTTTGTTAAATAAAAGCTCAGACCCTGGAGAACAATGAAGAGGTTTGTCTGCACTCTGCTGGCTGGTCCTTCGTGCCCTCATTCCCCTCTGCCCTAGGGGGTGCACCCCATACTTTAGGAAATGCTGCTTTATCAAGTCTGTATTTAATGTAGATTTAAATCCTTGGGTTTTTAGTAGCTGATGTTCTTTATAGTTAAAGAGGGGTTGGCATTTTCCATTTTAATACCTGATGGTTTTTCCTCTTTCGATCACTCCAGATTTACAGAGTACGTTCGAAGAATGGTTGCATGAGCAAAGCATATTGCCAATAAAAGACTCAGAGCAATTATTGCACGGGGGTACGGGCAAGCAGAGGATTTACTACTCACCAAAGTTCACCACATGTGCGCCGGTGTGAACCGCTGTGAGAGCCCCCACCACATACCCCACGAGTTGGTGGAAGATGACGTTTTGGTCTAGCGGGAACACTTTCGCAACCCAGGTAGCTCGCAACCACGTCAGGCAACGGCGCAGCATGAGCACCTTTGAGAACCGGACAACAGTAATAGTCACGCCTCGCTGTTACAGCCCTTTCCACCAGGAGACAGGGCCACAGAGTTTAAGGCCAGAAGGGACCATCAGATCATCTGGTCTGACCTCCGTGTATCACAGCCCCTAACTCCACCCAACACACTTCCTTCAAAGCCCTTTGCCAAGGTGAGTGAGTAACATCATCCTGACAGGACAGAGGGGCAAACCAAGGCCCAGAGAGGTAAAAAGACTGGCCCAGGGTCACAGTCAGGACTTGAACCCAACTCTCCTGAGTCCCAACCCAGTGCTCTTCCCATGGGGCCATCCTACCCCTCTTTACCTTTGAGTAAAAGCTAAAGAAGACGAGAGGGATGTCTGTGTGCTGGCTGCTCTGGGGCGAGGACAGTCCTGGTTTTACTTGCTCTCACAGAGCTCATATCCTTCTTCCTGTTTGTTATTCTTTAACTTATTATTTGTAACTTCAATGGTCTGATTCTTGGAAATACTCCCCAGCGAGTGACACGGCCATGCGTTCCATTTCCTGCCATTGCAAAGAGCAGTGTGGCCCAGTGAGTGCCACGGTAACCTGGGGCGTGTCTAGCTGGAGGAGTCATTCCCAGCTTGGGTAGACATACCATGCTAGCTTTGATTGAACAAGTGTGCTTAAAATAGTACCGCAGCCACAGCTGCAGAGGTGGCAGGACAACCCTAGGTACGTACTCGGGCCAGCTACCTACCCTGACACGCATGCAGCTGCCCTGAGGATGTACCTAGGGTTCTATTTTTAGCATGCTAGCTCCATTAGAGCTAACACGGCTCTACCTAAACTGGAAATGATGCCTACAGCTCCAGTGTGGACATGCTTTATGATTCTTCCAGCTGAAGTGCAGAACGCAGTGAGTCCTGAGTCTGGTACTATTTAATATTTTCATTAATAACTTGGATAATGGAGTGGAGAGCAGGCTTATACAATTTGTGGATGACACCACGCTGGGGGAGGGGTTTCAAGCTCTTTGGAAGGCAGGATTCAAATTCAAAACAATCTTGACAAATTGGAGGATTGGTCTGAAATCAACAAGATGAAATTCAATAAAGACAAAGGCAAAGTACTTGTCTTAATGATTGCCGACATAAGCAATCCCTTTCGAACATAAGCAAAGCAAAACTGCTGCATGCCCCGATAGGAAAAGGCAAGCATTACAGCAAGAATCCTCTCTCCCTTAGACATCCTATTTCCTGAGTGCAGGCGGGGTGAAAGGAAATAACTGGCCAGGTGGTAGCACTGCTGGAAAGGGTCTGGGGGTTGGAGTGGATCACAGATTGACTGAGAGTCAATAATGTGATGCAGTTGTGAAAAAGACTAATATCGTTCTGCGATGTATTTACAAGAGTGTTGTATGTAAGACACGGGAGGTAATTGTCCCTTCTCTACTCAGCCCTTCTGAGGCCTCAGCTGGAGAACTGCATCCACCTCTGGGCACCACATACAAGGAAGAATGTGAACAAATTGGAGAGAGTCCAGAGGAAAGCAACCAAAATAATCAACGGTTTAGAAGACGTGACTTGTGAGGAAAAGTTAACAAAATGGGGCACGTTTAGGCTTGGGAAAAGATATCTGAAGGGAGACCTGAGAATAGTCTGCAAATATGTTAAGGGCTGTTATAAAGAGGACAGCGATCAATTGTTCTCCATGGCCACTGAAGGTAGGACAAGAAGTAATGGGCTTAATCTGCAGCACGGGAGAGTTCGGTTACTTTCGAACCATAAGGGTAGCTAAGCTCTGGAACAGGCTTCCCAGGGAGGTGGTGGAATCCCCGTCACTGGAGGTTTCTAAGAACAAGTTGGAGAAACCCGTCAGAGATGGTCTAGGTTTGCTTGGTCCTGCCTCGGCACAGAGGGCTGGACCCGATGACCTCTCCGGGTCCCTTCCAGCCCCACATGTCTCTGATCCCATAATTCACTCTTCTAGAGCGCCTGCCACGCAAGCCCTGCCCTCAGCCCCTGGAGACCCCTGATTCACGAACCCTCCAACAGCGCTGGGAGGGAGGCGTGATCGTCCCCCTCTGCCGGGCGATGCAGGACTCACCCCAAGGAAGGTGCAGTTGAAGTTCAGACACTGCCCGCAGCCTTTCGCCACCATGACCCAGCCCCCGAGGGGTGCGTGCCGCAGAGCAGCCCAGGTGAAGAGGAGGGTGTTCAGGCACAGGTAGGCGCCCATGAAGAGCAGCTTGCTCCAGTTGTTGTGCCAGTAGGCTGGGGTTAAGTAGCGCGGCGTGTGGCTCTTCTGCTCCGCGGTCGGGGGCTTTAGCCAGTTCGCGGCACTGTTGGAAAGGGAGGGAAGAGGCTTGTTACAAAGCAACCGGCTCCAACGCTCTGCAGCTGTGGGAAGAGCACTGGGCAAGGCCCTGCACCCACTCTCCAAGGGGAATTCCCAGGGGTGCCAGTGGCAGCCACTGCAGGATGCTCTCCTTTGGGTTTCGAGTGCAGATAGTGTTCCTGCTGGCGCGGGCCCCGAATCAGTGCATAGCTTTGCCCAGGGCAAGCCCCTTTCCCAACCAGCACTCCCTGCCCCCAGACTTTACACCTCCATATAAAACGAAGTCCCTGGCCAGACCATCACACAGCCTCCAGCTCCAGCTCACAACCAGCTCGATATTAACCCATCCGGATGGGTCATCAAGCAGGTGGGAGCTGACACATACGTGGGCAGTGTCCCAGACGGGGCTGCAGGAGGCTTGTAAGATGTGGACGCTTGTATAGCAGCAGCGGCTGCCATTTTGGGGCCCTTCCTCAGCCTTTGTGGGGAAGTGGTGACATCACGTTTGCTGCAATGCTGCCATCTACAGACGCACAGTTACACCAACTCTGCTGCCTGGATACGAAACATGGGCGCAGAGGAGGGCTGAAGGTCACCGGATTGACGCGTTCAGTTCTCGTTGTCTCCTGCTCCGTGTCAATTGGCAGGACAAGCTCAGCCACAAGGATATTCAAAGCCAAACCCAGTAACTGCCTCCTTCAGCCCTGGTTCGGTTTCAGCGGCTTGGTTGGTATGGACGTATTATCAGAACGGAAGACCAACGAATTCCAGCGTGTATGTACCAAGGAATGCTGCTACACGGCCGGTGACCATGAAGGCGCCAAAAGCTTCAGTGGCGCAACAAGATTGCCAGTGCTGGAGAGAAACCGAATATACAATCAGACCACCTTAAACATCTTCCCAGAGCTCGATCCGGTGGCACTAGATTTGCAAGAAGGCCATGTCCCTTTGGGATTTGCCAAGATGATGATGGTGACTGCATGCCCCCACATGTTGGTGCTGGTCTGCCTCCGGGCTTCAGGGAAGAGACTGCAGGCACTTTGCATCACCTTGAGCATATCACCCCTCTGGATGGATTGAGAGCAGTAAAAGCAGTATAAACTCTGAGTGCATTTGGCCTGAGCTCTTGGTTTACCGAATGAAATGTCCGCTGGGCTGCTCTGCTCATGCAGTGCACTACTGGCATGAATCAGGATTGGTGAAGGAGGATTTGGATAAAGTTACTGGAACACAAACCCTCCTTCCCGTGGGCTGTAACGGCCACAAAGGTGGGAATTGGGAGCCTACGATAAATGGACAGCTGGCGGCACCCTGAAGTCCCAACTTCGTGAAGCACAGAAAGTGGAAAGGCAGCTGGAAGCCACTAATAGGAGGAAACCGAATAGGTGGAGATGATGTGCCTAAGTCATTCCACAATGCCGAAGAAGGGTCAGCATCCCTCAGTTAATGCTGATTGGGTAGAATCAGGAGATTCGCCTTATGGAAATAAGGGGGAGAGGTATCCCATTGGGCTCCTCACATTCTGAAGGCATCTCCACTGAAGAATCCATTGACGGAGGGGAATCATCCTGAATGATACCGCTACTCTTGGCTCTAGATGGGCCTTTAATTGTACAGATTAGGAGGAGAGTCAGTTGTGACGTGTAACGTCTAGAACACTACAGCATTTTGCTGCCTTTCCCATTCTGGTGGTTCACATGGCAAGACTCACTCCCGGCCTCTTCTCCTCCGGGAAGAGCATGTCACAGCACACGACAAGCAGCATTTCTGAGGTGCGATCGCGCTCTTCATTTCAGCAGGGGATGCTCACAGCACCTCACAGGAGATGCTCAGGATCTTAGGCCCTTCATCTTTAAACCTCACTGCCCTGTTCTGATGGTTAGTCCTGCACTGAAGCAGCATGGAAATTGGTGTCCGGTTTCTCACACTGGGCATCTGTAAGCGAGTGTCGCAAACCATGCCAGCTCCCAGCGAGATGACAGCTGCCAGCAGTAGACTCAAGCATCCCAAGTCTGTGTAGCTGGAGCATAGCACGGAGGGCGTCTTGCCCTGAGAATGTTCAAGCAGCCCCGCTGTGGACAGAAGGGATGCAGCTTCCTTTAAGTGTGCTTTTTCTCAAAAATCACCCCACTGCCTTGGACGGGATCCCAGGCCTCGTGCTCTCCTGGCGGGGAAGGGTTTGGTAGAGGGACACTTAATCGCAAAGGGAAAAAATAAAATAAAATAAAAAGAACTTATCTGCGGCTAAGCCGCTGGGAGCATAAATAATGATATTGAAGGAGCCTGTGAAATCAGGGAAGAGCAAGGTGCTAACAAGGAAAATGCAGTTCTAATATACAGCGCTGATTAGGGACCCAGAGGGGCCTGTCAAAGCCATTATACTAGGGATAAAATACTACCTTATGGTTAAGTTCTCCATGACCTCTGGAAAGCGCTCGAGTTCCTCCCTGAGTTCCTCAAAAGTGATGGAGCCACTGTTGTCTTTGTCGGCCGACTCAAAAAGAGCCAGCGTGAGGTCATCCAGTTTCTCCTCTGGCAAGGATATTGCGCTCTCCTTCAAACATGATTTCAGGACCGTGCGCAGTTCATCTGGGTCGATGGAACCACTGCCTACGGTGAGCAAGAATTTGCATCTGACACAGATGACACAGATAATACATTTGCTCCTGTGTTACCGAGACAACAAAATGGATACACAACAGCAAGTGAACCGGTTTATGAAAACCCTGGGTGCTTTAAGTTTTATCTTCCCCTTGGATACAGAAACAGGCTTCCTTCCTTGAACTCAGGATTTTAATTGGGAAATTGTGCCCCGAGGGTAAAGTTGGCTAATTGTTGATAGATTAGAAAAAAATCGGTTTAATTTAGATTAAGTAGTGAGTGATCTATGTGAAACAACTATTTTGAGAGTGTGAATTGCAATCTTGATTGACAATGTTCACCATTATGAAATCCACACAGACGTGCTTAACTGGCTGCAAAATGTAAAGACAAATTAGCTTGGAAAGTGATTTGGTTCTTAGTTTTGTAGCCAATCCTTTAAGCTCAATTAGGTCAGAGAAGAAAATACTACCAGGTCAGAACTGGGACGTTTATTTTGCTGATGTTTTCACTTTTCCTAGCCTGTAGATAAACCAACATTTCACACGTACCAGAATTTCAATACTAGACCAAACAAAAAAGCATGACCCTCAAAACTAAACCTCTTTGCAAATTTCAAGTTGAGGCAGGTATGTTTTGGAGTCAGATCCCTAGCGTCAAACCTGCCCCTGTGGTTTTGATCAAACCATTCACTATAAATAATATTTGTGAACAAATATGTTTTGTTAACAAAATACTTTTTAGTGTCTTTGATGGTACTTGTTCTTCACTTGGAGTGTGTTGAAATTCCGTGCATAAATAATTAAAATAGTCATTGGTGCAATCCGTGCGTTAATGAATCTCTTTGTGTGTACCGAAATCAGAAGTGTGACTGCAGCGTGTGTAGACATCCCCAAGCTAGCTCTCATGTAGCTTGCTCGAACAACAACAATAATGCTGCTGTGGCAGCATGGGCTAGCCACCTGAATACATATCCAGAATCCTGCATGGACTTGTACAGCCCGTGCGGCCGCAGCTTCACTGCTATTGATGGGGATGGCTACGCATGCCACAGTCACACCTCTGATTGCGGCGTAGGCGTATCCTCTCTCTCTGGCCCCATTCGTATTTAATTACGTATACAGCGTGGAACTGCTCCAACAAGAGAGATTGGGAGGGAGTCACCCCATAATCCAGTGGTGAGTGAATTCAGCTGGGAGGTGGCAGATCTGGGTTCAAATCCCTGGTCTACCTCTAGCAGAGTGAGGATTCGAATCTGGGTCTCCCACATCCCGGTGAGTGCTGCAGCCACTGGGCTATTGGGTAAAAGGGGAGGGGGACCCACCTGCCCTGGCTGTATTCTGTGTGGGCTCTGATCCACTAGATGTGCTCCAAGGGGGTCTCTGAGCACAGGCCCCACGTTTGAGAATCCCCGGGGGCTGAGTTGTGAGTTAGGTGGTGAGCTGCTTGGCGGTGTCAGGACTGAGGTGGCTGTGCATGTGCCCCATGACAGAGACAGCGGTACCTAGGGGACTTTACGAATGGAAACATAGGGACTTAGGCAGCAGCAGCTCTGATGATCTAAAGTTTGGACTTAGGTGTGTAAAACCCCCTGGTGAATCTAGCCCTAGCAGTCTGGCTCCTGTCTAGGGTAAGAACATACCGAGGCAGAACTTACAATTGGAGCTAGTTTAATTGCTGCCTTTTAAGGGTATTTTTGAGACCTTCATCACAGATGGGGAAAGACTGAAAACTCGTGGATTGCAAAGTTAAGCTTGATAGATGGTGTAGAAGTGTCCATTACCGATACTTCTCAGCCAGATTGATTTAATTCAGGAGAGAAGTCTATGTTGTGCTGGAAGAGGACAAGGCTGGCGCTATAGAATATTAGACAATGGCTTCAGCTGAGCGATCCGATTGGTATAAATATATGCTAATGGCATGTTCCCTCCACCCATCTTTAAGAAGGTGGAAGCACTCTCATGCTCAGGAGGACAGCAGCATTGATATCCAAATGACAACTGGGGGTAAGAACATTCTTCAGAATCTTACCATCTACGTCGTAAACTTGGAAGAGGAATCTTAGCTTGTCTGTTTCGTCTCCATGTATGAGAAGGTTCAAGGCTTTGAGTAACTCATCTAAACTAATGGTTCCACTCCCGTCAGAATCAAACAATGCAAAGAACCTCTCCGCGAAGAAGGACTATAGAAAGGAGAACAAATATTTTCAACAACACTTGAGGGGTACTCTTTATAAACCCAAGCCAGAAGTCTTCCATTAACATCAATGGAAATTTTGGCTTCGTAAGGGCTGAATATCGTGGTGATGAGCAACTTTACAAAAAACTAGTCAAACAGACTAAGACTTAACGATTTAGCCCTAGTCTTTCACCTGTGGTTTCCATCACTGCTAACAATATACAATGAGTACTGTGGTAATCAAAGCTTTTTTTATAACCCTTCTTCTTTAGCCCCGCCATTCTATTTTTAAGCTTCACTTTTCTAATTAAGATAGGATAACAACAGACCACAGACCCATTTAAATCTGCCAGTATTATTTTGCACTAACTACTGACAAAGGGGTGAAGTTTAACAATACCTCTGAGCTCACATCTGGCTATCTGATCAGAAACACAGCAGATCATCAGCCAAACTCCCCCCAAACTCCAAAGAACTCGCCTCTTTCACTTTCAGAGCAGTTTTGAATTCTTCCAAGTCAATTTCTTTATCTTCCCCAGCGATGCTTTCAAACTGCTTCGTTACCCACTCAAGCCATTGGGTGTCATCGTCTATACTCATTGTGCTAGGAAATCAAAAAGAGGCACCATTAAACACTGTCATTTCAACTTCATGTTAATTGCTCAGATTTAGAAATGCCTTATTAGGCACATTAGAGAGACAAGGTGGCTGAGGTAATATCTTGTATCGGGCCAACTTCTGTTGGTGAATCAGAGGAGCTTTCAAGTTACACAGAGCTCTTCTTCGGCTCTGTGAAATGTACTCAGTGTCACAACTAAATACAAGGTGGAACAGATTCTTTAGCATAAGTATTTAACACTTATTATAAGAGACCATGCAAGGTGAAGTGGTCTGTTAACAACTCTCCAGTCATAGGACAAAGAAGTGGGGTTAGTAGGTTACAGATTGTTGTATTAAGCCATAAATCCAGAGTCTCTGTTCAGTCCATGGTTTTTAGTGTCTAGCAAAGTTATAAATTCAAGTTCCCAGGCACATCTTTTGAAGTATTGTGCAGCTTTCCTTTGAGGACGAGGCCTGAGAGGTCAGATATGGAGTGACTGTTTTGTGAAAGGTGTTTGCCCATGCGTGTTTTTTGCTTGTATCATTTCTCTGTGTGAGGATGATTGTCTGGTTTCACCCACATAGTTGTTGTTAGGGCATTTAGTGCACTGGATCAGACATATAGCAGTGTGGAACTGTTTTGGTTTGCTAATGCTTTGGGAATTATATTTCAATATCTTGCTATCATTGGTATTTCCCCCAGGCCTCTGTTAAAACAGCAGGGGCAGCTGTCCAGCCTGTGCCAGTCTCCTCTGTGTCCAGACCCAGTTTCTTCTCCTTCTATGCCAGGTCCCAGTTCCAGTCTCTCCCCACCGCCCCATGGTCCGTGTCCACTACTCCCTCTGCTATGCCCTGCACTCCATTTGCCTCTTTTACCTTCTGCATTTGAATCAAGCTGTGTTCGCCTCCACACTGCTTGAGTGCCAGCACAGGGAGCATTGGGAGTACAATAGAGACCATCCCCCTGCCCAGTACCAGAGCAGTCAGGAGGAGCAATTGCAGGCAAAACCCTGCTCCACGGGCTGGAGCATGCTCAATATAGATGGAATCTTCGCAGAATTTAGCTGCCAAACTCTAACATGTCTCTACTGTGCATGTGCAAACTGAAACTTTTCAAAAGCTAATAACTTAGCAAGATCTGGCATTTTTTCAAGGGAACAGCAAAAATGCACATCCCCAGACCAGGCCAAATTTCAGGCCCCTACCACAAAACCCAGGGGTGCTAAAGGTTCTCAATGAAACTGTTATAGGATTTTTTTTAACCTGGGCAAAATAATGTATTTTCCCCTAGTCTTGTTCCCAGAAATGGCACCACCATTTTTGCTGAAACTTTAAAAAAAAAAAAAAAAAAAAAAAAATCAGACCAGGGCAGTCACCTGGCATGCAAAATTTCAACCCAAATAGTTAACGTTTGGTAAAGTTACAAGTAACTGAAAACAGGGTTTTATAATGGGAAGTATCAAGCAACCTTAACTACCAGGCAGCATTACCAGCTTTACTTATCATAAGAACATAAGACTTGCCATACTGGGTTAGACCAATGGTCCATAAAAACCGGAAAGAGAGAGCAGTCAACAGGTCGTTTCAATATTGTAAATCAGCCTATTGTCATGTTCTATTAAACTAAAACCCTTCCAGATCCCGGATCCCATTCTTACATGACAACTGCAGGAGTCAGCCAAATGGAGATCATCGTAAGAATTTTACACTCCTCCTGAGAGGATCTTCCAATAATATATCAGGTATTTTTATACCTAGTTTATATGTGTGTGAGAGAGACACACACAAACGAGGTATAAAATACTTGACACAGCCATACAGTTTTTATTATCAAACTATCTCTAAAGGTCAATCATTATCAAGGTCTGTACCACTTCACGCTGTCTTTTATGATTTCACACGTTTCCTGACTCATGTATGTTAAATTGCAGCCTAGTTATTCTGTTGCCTCATTGTACTTAAAATGCAGCTGGCCACATTTTATGTTATTCTTTTAATTTCCTTTATTTTACATCACTGGCTCCATTAAACTATTGAACCTTGAACACTGCGCCCTGCCAAACTCAGTAAAGAGCTCCTACTCACACTGTGTCTCAGTCCTTATTTACTAGCCATCAGGAACACATGGGGAAGTGTCTTTTTCATGCTGCAGCCTTTATTCGTTTTTGAACAAATCCTACTTGTGAGGCAGTAAACTGTGACTAAATTGGGGGGAGGTTGCCATGGGAATGTCAGAACCAGAAACCAGATAGTAAACCACTTGCTCTTTACTATGAACTGATGTAATAGGCACTTCAGGTCCATGTGTGATAAGCCAGTTAGTTTAGAAAGTAAAGTGCAGCTCACGCAGCAAGGGGTATAGTTTCACTTCATCACTGGCGTGGAGGCAGCAAATCTCATTTGGAAGGCTCCCTCTGTTTACTTAGTTATTTAAAAAGTAGGTTGGCAAGCTGACACACTACAGTTTGAGCAGTAAAGGAAAACTCCAGGCCGAATGCAAACATGGCAACACTGAAACAACTTCATTGAGGCTTTAGCAGTTCCACAGGTCGAGTCCCAGAAACCTTGTAGTACACAAAGTTAGCAGTGCACAGTTCATTTTTAGATGAAATTCTGGGCATAATTTATCTCGTTATTTAAATATCATGGTAGTACTCATCTTACAAGTGTTACAGAAAGATACAGGGAGATTCTGAGGGAAAGGATCCATGAGACCTTAGCTTGCCCTACAGTGCCAATCAACAACAGCACAAGAAGGTCTCAGAACTCTTCAATCAGAGATCTCAGAGCACTTTGAAAACCTTTATTAGCATACAACTACCTGGCCACAAGCTGACTCAGATTCATTTTATACCCGTTAATTCCATTAAGTGCAATGGAGCTACTTCTAATTCACACTTCTGGGAGATCAGAATCAGGTCCTGGACTGTCTAAAATAACATTTTGATTTGCCGGTTGGGTTATTTGTAGATGATATACCTGAACTGTCAGCATTTTCCCCAGAGTGAAGGCAGTACTTTTCTGAGATTCTTCTGCTTACTTTTAACAGTCTATAAAGAAAGCTGAGACCATGCAAGCATTTTCAGAGCTCTCTGGGCTGGAAGTGTACTTTGCACTTGGAACCTCTGTGCTCTCTTTATTCTAGTAAAATGTTTGAAATGCTGAACTTCCCTTTAAAACAACAAAAAGCATGACTGAATGTGTTTCAGACTACAACACTCCTGCCACAGAGAACACACATTACCTGAAACGTCTGTCATGTCTGTGTCCAGAGTCTCTTCCTTTTCCCAATGTCACTGTCCTGAGTTCCAGTCTTCCTAACTCAATATCACAAATGAGAGTGCTATGAGACACAAAGTGCTAATTTGCCTAATCTTGATCCAGTGTTTAATATCTTTACTTTAAGATAAAATGACCCTGATGAAGCACATTTGTACTGTATATTTTAAAAAAGCAAACATAATGATAACTATACCTGTTCTAATTCATGCAAGAGCTGAAAAACAGGTATTGCAGGCACACCATATAACTGAGTTCAGTGCAAAATAGTACAACATAAAGGGATTACTTTTATTAATTCCCAATATATTAGTATTTCTTTTCAGTTGCAGGTGTTTTACATTAACTCATGGTGTTCCATAGTGGGATTCCAACAGAAACCCTAACACAAGTTTAAAAAACAGATCTAAAAACATCAACTCAGAATCAAGACACATTTATTAAAACATTATTTTAAAAGTCATCTTGCCGGATCACGTCATATAAGTATTTACTTCGATAAGCGAGTGAGATATAAATCTTGTGCTCAAATATGCCCTGGGCCTCATGCAAACAAAACCCCCATGATCCCTCACAGTATTTCTATTACATATATATGCCTTAAACTTTGCTAATTTGCCTCATGAAATTTTGGCAGTCTGCTACAAAAAGGGCATGCTCTAATGTTCAGTACTATGAGCCTGCCTGAAGTGGGATACTGTGTTATTTAGTCACTTGGGGGCTGGCAGATGGACTGTTCGCAAGCAGGGCCGGTGCCACCACTAGGCAACCCTAGGCAGTCGCCTAGGGCGCCAGGATTCGGAGGGCGGCATTTGACGTCTCTTGGCAGCGACGGTTTTTCTTCCTCTGGGAGAAGCTGCCGCCAAAATGCCACCGAGGTCCCTGGCGGACGAAAAATCTGCCGCCGAAATGCTGCCGGGGACCTCGGTGGCAGCTTCTTCTGCCGCCGGGGACTTCGGCGGCATTTCAGCGGCAGCTTCTCCCAGAGGCGCTGCCTAGGGCAGCAAAGAAGTTGGCGCCGCTACTGTTCGCAGGTCTGGTTTATTTCAGCATTTGTCTGTTAAGCTGCTCGTCCAAATTTGTTTAATCAATCAAATATTTCCAAAAAGCCCCTACTGTTTCTCTGCACGCAGAGATTCTCCTTTTCAGCTTACAAACATAGCCACAAAACTCGGCAGTTTTGCTTTCAAGCTTGAATTTGTACATGCAAATCAAGTTGGCTAGGCAGCTTATAAATAAAAGGCCCAATTCTAAAGACTTGCTCAGGTGTGCAGCTTTACTCAGATGAGCTGTTCCATTTAAATCAGTCCCCATTGGGACCATTCACCTGAGTCAAGTTACACCTGTGTATGTTTGCAGGATGGGGCCTCCAACTTGCCATTGAGCATTTGACTCCATAACCACAAGCAGCTGCTACTGTCACTGTAGTGCACTCCCCCACTGAGTGTGCAGACGCGGCCCAGTCTTCTCGTGCTTCTTGCACATGCATCCCACACCCCCCAGAGAGGCCTTTGTGGAATCCAGACTGTAAGGGAGCTGTGCAGTGGAGGTGGCTCGGTACTCTGCCATACACAGAAGAGGAGCTCTTCCCCTCCATGGGATGACTTGGACTTATTCAAGCAAAGCTCCCATTGACGTCGGTAGTTTTTCTTGAACAAGGAATGCATAAAAGCGGAGTACAGGCCTCAGGATTTGGCCCAGGATTTTACAATCAACCCCCATTCCACCAAAGAATTTCAGTACGGATTTATTTCAACCCAACCATAACAAACCAACCACCCCAGACAGCTTACTCGGAAATGAAACATGCACAGCTGATGCTACTCCAAAGAGTCATAGGTCTGGACTGTCATGTTCAGGGAGCACTAACTCCAGAGACGTGGTTTTGAATTTTACTGAACTGTTTGTTGTCCCAAGTTTAAAAATGGATTCCAAGCCCAATTAACGTCTTTTGAGTATCAAAACGGAGATACAGCTCAAATGTGGTGACATGAGAGAGAATGGATCATAATGACTCAATCAATACGAGGCTGTCATTAATGTAAAAGAGGGGAAGCTCAATAATACTACTGAGCAACAATAAAGGCAACTTCTGAGCAGTCTTCCTGGGTCTCAGCAGTGGAGAAGCAAGCAGCAACTTTGAAATGTTCACCAGCCTTTCTGAGTCACTTGTTCAAAGGAAAACTTCCCATCTAAAGGAGCAACAGCTTGAAAATGTAGAGGATTATGGACGTAGGAGGAGTGTCAGAATCCTGGTTCAATGGAGAAATGTAAAGACAGGAGCATAGCGCTGGAGAGAGCAAGGAAAGGATTGGGGTTATTTCTGACCACCATAGAAAGAGGGCCCATTATATTTTGGCTTTTAAGTATTCTGATAACCCAACCACCACCCACAGCTGAGAGTCAGGAATGACTGCTTCTGACAGCTTGCCACAACTATCAAGGAATTCATTAAAAAATCAACAAAACTCTCTGACCTGTTACATTTTGATCTGGATAAGCCTGCTCCTGCAAGCCCAGAAGAACTCCCATTGACTGGATGGGCTGACTGTACTAGCATGCTTTACTAGCAGTGTTGGCAACTCCAGCAATTTTATCACAAGTCTCATGATATTTGGTAGAAGCAACAAAGAGTTCTGTGGCATCTTAGGCTTGGTCCACACTAAGCCCCCAGTTCAAACTAACATACGCAACTTCAGCTACGTTATTCACGTAGCTGAAGTCGAAGTATCTTAGTTCGAACTAAAAGGTACTTACCGCGGGTCCAGACGCGGCAGGCAGGCTCCCCCGTCGACTATGCCTACTCCTCTCGCAGAGCAGGATTACCGGCGTCGATGGCGAGCACTTCCGGGATTGATTTATCGCGTCTAAATCTATCCCAGAAGATCGATTGCTTGCCGTCAAACCAGCCGGTAAGTATGGACGTACCCTTAGAGACTAACAGACGTATTGGAGCATAAGCTTTTGTGGGTGAATAGACTGGCTTGCATCTGACGAAGTGGGTATTCACCCACGAAAGCTTATGCTCCAATACGTCTGTTAGTCTATAAGGTGCCACAGGACTCTTTGTCGCTTCTACAGATCCAGACTAACACGGCTACCCCTCTGATACATGATATTTGGTGTTTTTCTTAAAGCTTCAACTCCTGGAGTCATGTGATTACACAAGAATCTCAGCTTTCTTTTTAAAAATTAGAACTGCAGAGGAAAGCTATGAAGTGACCCCTAATGGCTCAAAAACAAGAAGGCAAATAAAAAGACCCACAATTTATTATTTTTAAAAAATATCGTGATTTTTAAGTGAATCCCATGGTTTTGGGGGACCTAACTCATGGTTTTTGAAGGACTGCGGTTGGTAATACTGAATAAGTTCCCCTTTCACATTGTGACTTCTTGCTTCAAATGTCCCTAAGACTGATTTAAAGGCACCTAATTTGGGAAGTACTGGGTGTTTTGCACAGATGAAAAATACCTTCTCTCTTTGAAGGCACTTGAAACTTCAAAGGTGACTTTTAAGGGTTATACACCGTCAGTTGACTGTACAAGAATGTATTTGGCTTCATTTTTAATTAAAGTGGACTATAGTGGTAGTTACCAAATGGAGATGCAATGTTATGAATCAGTGTATTTACTCAGTAATGGGTCTCCAGGCAAAGTCAGTCAGAACAAGAAAAACAGCAAAGAGAAAAAGACGACCTGCTACTACTACTTGTGAAGCTGATGAAAGAAAGACAGAGACAAAGAGAGAGAAGAAATAAAGTGTGCATAAATCCAATTTTTTTTAATTAATACCCTTTGACACAGTGTTTTCTAAAAACTCCCTTAAAAAGAACTACCGTGACTGACCAAAGACAGGTATTGTTTTTAAAGAACTGCAAATAAATAAAATTTAAAGAATAAATTCTGCATGAGCATGATATAACTTTGCCTCTTTCTCAGATGCTAAAAATAGGTATAAAAGCTAATAAATTCTGTAATGATTTTCTTTTTGAGAATTAAATTAAGCATACTTTTACTATTTTATAATTTCACAAGTTATAAACTACCATACAAACATTAATCACTCAAACTGGATACAGTTGGTGTAAAAAAAAAAGACAGCGAACAGCTTCTGCATATCAATTTCCTTTCTGATTTTTTCAATAAATACCTATTGAGTTGATTTGCTATTTACCAACAGAGTATTTACAGTAAAAATGAAGTACATACATGGATCAACATTATATATCATTTATAGTTAGTCATAAAATATGATTTTTTAAATGAGTTTTTCTACTCCAACTTGTAACCATGTTCCTAGAAAACAAATATAACAATTAAAGGTTTTTAAAATCTATAAAATGGTAACAAATATTTATGACTGTTTTTTTCCTTTTAAGATTTTTGTATCATTGGTGATTTTAATATTGGTTAATTCACTCATTTTAGATCGAATAATAAAAAATTGCCACATTCTGCAGAATAAAAGCCCTCACCTTAAATGATACATTTGAAATGCCTTTCATTCTTCAGAATTCTTGCTTTTCCCAGTAGAAGTATAGGACAATGCTGGTGTATCCTACTTTTCAGGTCTTATCTAATAATTCAGCTGTAAATGCTTTTATAATAAAGTGTAGAGATGTCTCTCTTTTAGAGGTTTAAGTTAACTCTGTCATGCTAAAAGGTTTCTGTCTGTCAAATAAAAGGATTTCAACTGAATCATTACAGAACATATGGTGGTGACATTTTAATAATTACCCTATTTCATAATTACTTATAGAGTGGCTTATGATTACACATCTAAATAGCTTGATAAACAACAGAGAAGATTGTGTTCCCCAAATGCACTCAGTCAAATAATTCTGCTATGCCAGGACACTATAAACTGCACTACCAATTGTATGACTCTTTAGTGGCATCAAATGCCACATCTGACTGTTACTGCACAAAATTCCACACAACAGAAACTTAATTTTATTTTGGAAGACACTTTTTATGGGACAATGCACATGACAGCTAAGGAGATAGCTATGTGTTCTTATTCACATTGATTTTATATTTTCATCTGTTTTTTGAAGTTTTTATAAATTAAATGTATTTATAGGTGGTAACTTTAGACAGAAAAAATGGTTAGCCCTATTAAACTCACATTAATAAATATTAAAAGGGGCCCTCCTAGAAAATTCCACATACAATATCTCTATACAAGAGATCACAGACATCGGGAGCTCAATCCTGGAAGGTGCTGAATACTCAATCCTTGATCCAGCAGGGCATTTAAGCACATGCTTAATTTTAGGGAATAAAGTGCTTAAAGTTAAACCTGTGCTTAAGTGCTTTGCAGGATCAGGGCCAGATTGCTAAGCATTTTGTAGGCTCAAGCCATGAATAGTAAAGAATATTTTAAAACCTCAAAAGCCAGCCCCATGAAATTACTGTCCTACCTTTCTACAAACTTGTAGTCAATAAATCAAACTTTCATCTTTGATCTTGGATTGCACAAAACCTGGCAGGAAATATAGATGTATGATTTCCCCAAATGTGACCTTTAAAAAAAAAAAGGTCAGCAAAGCCCAATCTCTGCCTCTAATGAATATAAAGGTTAAGATAATAAGAGTACGTCATTAAAGGTATTTAGAGTATTAGAGTGGCACCCCGGCTCTCTTGCATATATGAATATAATTTACCAAGCCACTACAAACACCCCTTCCAAGGCTCATGCTCACCCCTGCCTCATGCTTCCCACACAAACATAACACATCACACTTAACTGCTGCACATATTTCAACACTGATATTTGCTAATGAAGCTGAGGTGGTTAACAACATTTTGTGCAATGCCGTGAGGGAGATTTATGTATTCTTGTGTTGTAATAAGTTTGCTTATCTATTACAGGCAAAAGAAAGTTCCTTATGAAGATGAAGAGTCTGTTGCTTTCAATGAACACGAGTTCGAGTACAGTGACAGAGTGTCCAATAACCTGGCATAGATTTGAGTTGGCGGGATGTCACAGTCAACAAACCTTAATTCCTTCTATGAAAAGTTTTTGTTTAATAAATATATATCAAAGCATAAATGTACTAGCCTATACAGTTATACAAAGAAGAGGCAAGGAGGCTGTTCTTGTGGGAATCATCGTTTTTGACTTTCCAAACTTTTGATTTAAAATTGGGTTGGAAGGAATCTTTTATTTTTCTTAATATTCCTTACCCCCTATAAAAGGTTATATCATTTTGATTAAATAAAATAGGCAAAAATCTCATTAAATTTAATGGGAGCAAGATCAAGTCCACATTAGGGCTGGTTGAACAGTTAAACTAATTCATTCATATTTTCATGAATAACAGGAATAAGTTCAGTTTGCTATGAAGTCATTTTCCTTCAATCACACATATTCAGTAACTGCCACATAGTGGTGAAAATGTTTACAAACCCAAAAGCATTCATACAATTTATCACAAGTGATTATTTGTTCAAAATCTGTAGTAGAAAGTGCAGTATTTGTTATCCTCTATTCATTATTTTCCTGCCTAAAAAGTTTCAATAATTCAATCAAGAAGCACCATTAACACCATAAGACACACAATCAAGCCTATGAATACCAAACAGCAAACACTCAACATGAACAGGCTGTAAATAGGCCATATGCTGACAATTATTTATCCCGTCTACAAATTAATACTTATGAACAACAAATACTGTACATTCAAAAAAAAAACCCAAACAAAAAACAAAACAAAAACCACCAGGCTTGGTTTGTGAATAATTCACTAACTGAAAAAGGAGCTAAATTCTTAACAATTATAACAAAACAGTTCAACAAGCTCTTATGTCCATGCTAGACAACAAACTTCTGATCTGTCAGGTAATCTCTATTTCTGAACTTTCCCATGGCAATTCAACTTTTGACCCTACTGGCTTTATTTTTCTCTCCTTTACGAAGATTGTCAACATTTACAAAGCCCTGTGATATGACAGTCGGGATCTAAACACTGTTGTATTCTGTGGTGCCTTTTGCTTTTCCATTCCATTTCCACTTTTCTATTTCTTTGTAACATTTACTTAGGAAGACGCTACCTGCCCAGCCAATGAGTCAAGCCAACAGCTGTTTTGGCCAAACCTCTTGTTTCTGGTTTCTTAGAGGGAAAAAACAAACAATCAAATAGCAGAGCTTTGACATTTGAAATGAATATCCCAAATCAATAACAGAATAAATGGATATGTTTAAAAGCCAGAAATATATTTTCAAATTAAGTTTATTTAAAATTTTGCATCATCTCAGTGGACACTACTAAAAGACCAATAATGAGCATGTTGCAGTAGTCCGACTGTTAGATTAGTATTATCATGGTATGATCCGAGATTTATTAGAAAAAAATGTAAGAAACTCCACGTCAGAGATACTGAACCAACAAATCTATAAGATCAAGTGGATTTAATATGAAGTTCTGGACAATATGCCAAAAAACTCTGAAGCTTCAATTTTCAAACAGTTTTTAACACGCACAGATGAAAAATATACAGAAAAGTAGGAACAACAGTATTTGACAAAAGTCTTTAAGAACTCACGTTATTTTAAAAGAAATCTTAAGAAAACAGAAATATAAACAGCAAGTGCCTATGCACAAGCAGCAGAAAGTATACATTATTTTGAATTAATTAAGAACTTGCACATATATCAGAAAAGAGCAAGCTCCCCTTAGTAATGTGAAGAAAGAGTTGGAGCCTTTGATTTGTTAACACTTCACAAGGCTTGGCTTTTCATCCTCTAGATCTCAAAGTTCATTGACCTTTTGGGACCTAGTGAGCAAAAATATGGCTCTGTAAGCAGCATCTATACAGCATAATTCAGGAGATAAATCTCTCTGATCATTGATTCATGTTGCAGGTCCGGACATCTGCCCTGTCCCAACCTGGAAACATGGTTGATCTGGATTATCTCCTCTTCAAAGGCCACATGAGGTATACGGGGAAGTCAGGAAGAAGCCACCAAGAATGTTCAAGGAAACCTCTTGTTTCATTATGGCTTACTTTCCAAAATAAGTCTCAAAAGCCTTAAAAAAAAGATGAAGTCGTAGGAAAAACATGGGCTCCAGCAAACAAAGGCAAGAGATATCAGCCTTGTCATAAAAAAAATTCATTTGGGGTCATATGTTGGACATAAAACTTGAATAAACAAGCTTTGAATTGGGAATATCCTCAGAAGTTGGGGTTTCCCCTCAGACGGGGAAAAATCATCCCTTTTCCAGCCCGGAGTACTAGCACAGCTCCTACAGTCTAGGAAATTCCCCTATATAATGGGTCTGTGTCTGCATTTTGTCCAGAGCTCCACGTGGTAGCAGATTCACTGACCACGCTTGCGCTTCTCCTGTGCTTCCTTCCTTTGAGCTATGGAGAAAGAGGTCCCATAAAGGAGAGCTCCCATGACTAGGGTTCAATGTTGATAAATGCAAAGTAATGCACATTGGAAAACATAATCCCAAATATACATATCAAATGATGGGGTCTAAATTAGCTGTTACCACTCAAGAAAGAGATCTTGGAGTCATTGTGGATAGTTCTCTGAGAACATCCACTCAATGTACAGCGGCAGTCAGAAAAGCTAAAGGAATGTTGTGAATCGTTAGGAAAGGGCTAGATAATAAGTCAGAAAATATCGTATTACCTCTATATAAATCCATGGTACGCCCCACATCTTGAATACTGCGTGTAGATGTGGTCGCCCCCTCTCAAAAAAAGATATATTGAAATTGGAAAGGTACACAAAAGGGCAACAAAAATTATTAGGGGTATGGAACAGCTTCCATATAAGGAAAAATTAATAGGACTGGGACTTTTCAGCTTGGAAAAGAGACAACTAATGGGGATATGATAGAGGTCTGTCATGACAAGTGTGGAGAAATTAAATAAGGAAGTATTATTTACTCCTTCTCATAACACAAGAACTAGGGGTCACTAAATTAAAGTAATAGGCAGCAGGTTTAAAACAAACAAAGGAAATATTTCTTCACACAACAGACAGTCAACCTGTGTAACGCCTTGCCAGAGGATGCTGTGAAAACCAAGACACTAACAGGGTTCAAAAAAGAATTAGATAAGTTCATGTAGGATACGTCCATCAATGGCTATTAGTCAGGAAGGGCAGAGATGGTGTCCCTAGCTTCTGTTTGCCAGAAGCTGGGAATGGGTAACCGGGCATGGATCACTTGATGATTACTTGTTTTGTTCATTCCCTCAGAAGCACTTGGCATTGTCCACTGTCAGACAACAGGACACTGGGCCAGATGGACCTTTGGTCTGACCTAGTATGGCCGTTCTTAAGTTCTTATGGAGTGCTCCAAGAGGCCCCCTTTGCAGCCCACTTCCTTCCCCATGTATCAGAACCATGGTAGTTTGACTGCAATTAGGGCCTTCTCTACGTGTGGACAAGAATAGGGAGCCAGGGGTTGCTCCTTGACATTTATTTGGTAGCTACAGGAACCACTATCCTGTACCAGAGTAACCCTCTTTGCATTCCTATCGTTGAGAGTCACTAGCCCAAAAGTGTAGATCTATTTGGTGTTATTTAATTTTAACAAATAAACATTAAAAGACTAAAAGCTTTACTTCAGCCCTCTACACTAACTGGTATGTATTACAGCAGCATTGCAGAACAACCCTTACAAAAGGAAATTGTAAGATTTTAAACTAACAATATATCGAAGCATAATTCATTCAGATGCCAGCACAAATTTAACAACAGAATAAGCTTATCCAAGGTCAACAATCCTTTATGGTAAACACTGAAAATGAACGTTTTTTAAAAATGGTGTTTAATTACTGAGATGAATATTGTTACAGCAAAGATCAGGTCTAGATGACAATGACAAACTAGAAAATTGATCTTTAAAATTTAAGTAAATGCAATGAAGGATACCAATAAATAACTATTTTTAAGAGTCTATTCGTGGTTCTTAACAACTATGTTTAAAAGCTTTATATCATTCTCTAGCAACTTCTTCAACACTTTTTTGTTTTGCTCTGCCTGACTTCCACAGAAAACACGTTTCATAGCATCAAGAATAGCAATAGCTTTTACACTAATATTTTCTGGGACATATTCCTTGTCAGAACTATCAATATATGTAGTTAGCTGAGGACTAAAATCATACAGCAGGTTAATAAATGCTCTTAACTTTCTGATTTCTGCTGTGTCCTGTTCTACTTCTTCTGTGTTCTGTTCTACCTTTTCTTTCGGAGGTGAAGGTGTAGGTTGGTGATACTGCTGACCGAGTGAAGCCTCTGCTTCTTTTTCCAGCATAAGAGATTTCGTTATATAGTTTTCAGATGATTCAACATACTCTTTGAGATGTGGATTGTGTTTAACATAATCTGGTAGCTTCTGTAACAATTTTTTTAGCTTTTCAATCTTTTCCAAGATTGCTTCACCTGCAGGTCGATGTTTCACTTTGTCATATACATGTAGCTTTTTCACCTTTGCAACATGTTTCAGTTTTTCTGCTTTTTTGGTGATGTTTTCTGTTTCTGTTTGAGTTTTCTGTTTGAGTTTTTTTACATTCTTTAAAGATTGAACTAGGTTTTCCAGGGATCCATTTGTTAACTGATCAAAAGTCTTACTTTTTCTTTTTGGAACAGCATTTTCAAATGTAATAAATATTTTTTTCAGTGGTGTTGTTGAGCTAGAAGACTCATTAGTGTGTAAAACAACAGAAACTTCTGTGCCAGTTCGCAGTCTCCAAAACGGGGTTGTTGTAGATGTAGTAAACTTTCTTGTAACAGCAGCCTTTTTCTTTGACTTCTGTAGCTTTTGTTTTGGGCCCACATTTAACCAAAGAGAGGCAACACCTTCATTAACATACGATTTCACTATTTTGGGTGTAATGATTGTTTGTTCAGTTGGTGTGCGCTGTGTAGGAACATCTTGTATCATATCCTGCAGAATCTCCACGAGGTTCCTCAGGGTTTTCTCTTCGTTCTTTTCTTCTGACCCAAAAGGTGTTGTATGAGATTCTATGAAAGATTATCAAATAATTATAAAGTGCACTCATACAAATTGCAGGTGCACTTTTGCCTAATATACTTTCACCTATATCATGAGTAAAACAAATTCCAGCTATATCTGGACTTTTGCCAGAACTTTAATGATTTTCATATTTATACAAAATCTATGATTTTTGACATTTTTAATGTAACCCTGCCTTCCTAAAGGAATTATGTACATTTGCATGGAGTTTCTCTTTTGCAAGCCTGCAAGTTAGGGACTTTTCTCCTCTTAGCTGAAATATGGGCACGGGCACAGCTCCCCAAGAGCTAGCTGCTTTGAAACAGATCTTGTCACCACAAGTCTAAATGATGCAATTTTACAGTTAGGATCTGCAAAGACATTGTTGTGAATGAGAGCGAGGAGTTCTTACCATAGATTGTTAAATTGTCTGTTCCTGAGCTTGAAACCTGGATAGATGAGGTTGGATGCCCACTGATCTGTTAAGCACAAAAATAACTGTAATTGCAATGTGACTTTCATGTCATTATAACAACATTTTTCTTCATATTAGTCCACATTATTTTGGGGCAATAATTAAGGCAGATTTCCAGACAAAATAATTTGACCTAATCAGAACATTATAGCTATAACAAAACAAACAAAGCCAACAAATTCAAACAAATCAACAAATTCAAATTCAACAAGATCTCTATCAAGCATTCTTACAACTACAATACCCACCTGCTGAAGTGAAAAAACAGATTGACAGGGCCAAAAGAGTACCCAGGAGTCACCTACTACAAGACAGGCCCAAAAAAGAAAATAACAGAACACCACTAGCCGTCACCTTTAGCCCCCAACTAAAACCTCTCCAGCGCATCATCAAAGATCTACAACCTATCCTAAAAGATGATCCCTCACTCTCACAGATCTTGGAGGACAGACCAATCCTCGCTTACAGACAGCCCCACAACCTGAAGCAAATACTCACCAGCAACCACACACCATACAACAAAAACACTAACCCAGGAACCTATCCTTGCAACAAAGCCCGATGCCAACTCTGTCCACATATCGATTCAAGTGATACCATCACAGGGCCTAATCACATCCACCACGCCATCAGGGGCTCATTCACCTGCACATCTACCAATGTGATATATGCCATCATGTGCCAGCAATGCCCCTCTGCCGTGTACATTGGCCAAACCGGACAGTCTCTATGCAAAAGAATAAATGGACATAAATCTGACATCAGGAATCATAACATTCAAAAACCAGTAGGAGAACACTTCAACCTCCCTAATCACTCACTGACAGACTTGAGGGTAGCAGTGTTGCGACAGATTAACTCCAAAAACAGACTTCAAAGAGAAACTGTTGAACTCGAATTGATATGCAAACTAGATTGCATTACCTCAGGATTAAATAAGGACCTCGAATGGCTCGGCCATTACGTTAATTGAATCTATTTCCCTTAAGTTAACGATCCTCATTCACACCTGTGTGACCATCTTGTTTATCACTTCAAAGGTTTTTCTTCCCCTGCTGTTATGGTTCCTCTCAATTAATTAGCCTCTTAAGGTTGGTCTATGCACCTCCACCTTATCATGTTTCTCTGACTGTATAAATATCTGTCTACTGTATGTTTCATTCCATGCATCCGATGAAGTGGGTACTAACCCACGAAAGCTTATGCTGAAATAAATTTGTTAGTCTCTAAGGTGCTACAAGTTTTTCTTTCTTATTTTCCTTTTTTTAAACAAATTCAAAGTTAAGGTTACCAAAAAAGAGAGAAGAAGAGATTCAAAACAATAGAGAACATAGATCTCAGATATTTGTTGTACCGCACACAATGATAACTTTGCCTCCCTTCTACTCCTGCTATATAAGGTAAACATATGTCTTTGGCAAGGTCACAGCTAGCTAAAATGTAAAAAATGCAAATACTGTGGTGGTTCTGCCTGGGAACCTGACATCCTCAAACTGAATACTTAGCATTTTGCCATCTTAAACCACATATTCCATTATTTGCATAGTAGTGCGTGTGTATACTTAATATACAAAAAAGTAATCCCAAGGTTGGAAATTAAGCACGCAAAAGTTAGGAAATGCCAGAATTAAGATTGCCTATGCAACTTTAATTTGCCCTCTTCTGTGGTCTTTAATTGTATGACCACGTACTATTTTTTTCATAGGGCCTCTGCCTTACTGAGTACACAGGGTGGATGGTGCTTTCTCATAGCTTGATTCTGCTACTACTGAAATGAGAGTTCAGATTCCTATTGACTTTTGTGGTGCAGGATCAAGTACTGAATAGGTAGCTATTCAATATTTTTTTTTATCCTCATCATTCAATGTGACACCCCATTCTTTGTTTACTGCACACCATTCAAGCCCTGTACTAAATACAGAACTGTTCATTTTCTTACATGGGCTTTTCTATGGCATTCATCACCGAAGCATCTTAGTGCTTCAAAAACATTAATGAATTTATCTTCACAATGCCCTCTGAAGTGAAGTGAGTGATATTATTATTCCCATTTCACAGATGGGAAACTGAGGCTCAGAGCTATCATCAAAAGTGTCCACTAATTTTGGGTGTCCTACTCAATGTACCTACAGCCTAATTTTTCAGAGCACATAGCATTTTTATAGCACATTATATGTTCAAAGCACAGCACCCATTGACGTCAGTTGCAGATATGAGTGCTCAGCACTTTCGCAAATCCAACCCCTGCGTCTCATGTTGTATACCCAGAAAATGGGGAACACCTAAGGGCCATCTGCAAAAATTTTGGTTTAAGTGACTTGCCTCGTCTCACATAGAAATTCTGTGATGGAGGCAGAGATAGAATCCAGAATGGTATTCACCCGCCTTAACCATGAGACAATCCTTTATCTTCATGCAGTCCCCTTGCCTGATTCACTGCATACCTTCCAATTTATACAACCAATGACTTTAAATACATGAGGCAAATATCCTCCAGAAAAGCCCCCATATGGTTGCAGAGAAAAGCTTGAAATGTGAACCCCAATGGCATAAAAGCCAAATAAAAAGAAATCCAAATTTTTTATTTTTAAAAAACTCATAATTTTTAAGCCAGACTCGTGATTTTTGAATGCTTGAGGTTGGTAATATTGCTTATAATTCAGCCAAATTTGAGTGAATTTTCACAGGGGCAGCAAAAGGCACCTCTCTGATCCCAGGAGGACCCCCTTGCAAATTTCAAGTCTGTGATCCAAATACCATGTGATGCTAAAACTTTTCAACAAAATAATTGTAAGAATTTGTTAACATTGGAAAACAACTTTAATTTCCCCTGACCACTCTCTTGAAAACAGACGAACTGTTTTTGCTGACACTTTCAAAGACACTGAGCCTGGGGCAAACACCTAGCATGGAAAATTTCAGCCTAAACTGTTCAAATTTGTCAGAATGATGAGTACCAGATAACAGGAGTTTATAATAGATAGTGTGAGGCAATCTTAACCACAGGCATCTTTCAGCTCTGCCTAGAATAATCTAAACACAAGGGTAAATGTGTTGAAACTGCCAACGGATACAGGCAGTCCAATTACTGTGAACAGAAAGGGGTTAAAATTATTATAAATTTTCCAGTATGTGCAGCATGAGAGAAATACATTAGGAAGGGAGAGTGGGAGTTGGATATGTCTTTGAAAAGTGCATGAAATTTTGGAAGAAAGATGTTGTGTTCCTGTCTTGTCAAGGAAGGATGAATAAGAACTGTGCTTTGTAATTCTGTAACTGTCTTTATTATCTATTTCACTCTGTAGTTATATTAATTCTACAGTGCCTTTTCAGACACATTTGTGTGAAATCCCATACCAAATAAAGTTTTTTATTATTCCATTCTTGTGTTTTTAGGATGTTTTAGCATCTATAATCCCTGTTGGATGACTTTCCCTCGCCTGTATTTCAACATTGTCTTTATGTACCACAGTAAATTTGGTACAAGTGACAAAGATTCAATCAATGACACTACATTTGATCCATAATAACTCTATAAGCTTCTTCCTGAGCTTTTTTTGCCTTAGGAACTGAAGAACCATATCAGTTCTCCCTACTAGACTATTTCACTGCCCCTAACACTTCAGACACACAGGGACAAAGTTATGTATTTATTTCTTCTGCCTAATCAAAATGATTAATTTCTACTCACTTTTCCTTTTGAACCCCAACCATATTTGGAATAGTCTGCTGATGTCCAAACATGACAAGTACATTTTGCTGAGTAACTCATAGCAGTTTTCTTTGCTTTCAGTAAAAATGGTAGGTGCATAACTTAGTCTCTGTGATGGTGCTCCAAAACATTCACAACTGTATTTTCAATGTCCGATTAAATCTTTCCACCTTGCTGTCTGACAGATGTCAGAGGCCTGATATGGGTTTAATTGATGACCAAACTTTTCTGAACTCAAATATTCAGAACTCAAAATCCATTTCTTGGTGCTAGTTTACTCCCAGGGAAACACCAAATCTAGCGATAAAAGAATTTACTGCAGAGATATGTAGGGCCTTGTTTTTATATGTGGCCTCTATTTTTAATTTATTATATTATTATTATTTATTTGTATTACTATAGCACCTAGGAACTCTATTCAAGGGCCAAGACCCTTTTATCCTAGACACCGTACAAACATCAAACAAAAAGATGGTCTCTGCCCCAAAGAGCTTACAATCAAAGTATAAGACAAGAGACAACAGATAGATACGGACAGCCAGATTACAATGAAAAATGAGATAATATTAGTCGGTATGATAGGCATTGGTCTCAATACACCAGCAGACTAACATCTATCTAAACTTGCTTATGCATTTGTTTACATTCAGGTTTTTTCATGTGAAAAAATTCAAAAGTATGCAACTGCATTTCCACATGCAAGCTAGGTAGCTTTGCACTAACAATGTTATTTTAGTGACAAATGCAATTTGCACACATAAATTTGAATTTTTTCCATGCAAAAATGTAGGTTTTAACCAATGTATGCAGAAGTTCAACTGAAGACATACATTTAACGATCGGGGTGAGACCTCTTTGAAAATTTGTTCTCCGTATTCTAAAACTGTTTAATATTTATTTCAGCAGCAAACTTCTCTGTCTCAAACTTACTCTAATATGCTGAAATAGTCAATGTTGTTTACAACTTATGCCTACAGCAAAAAGGCATGAAGTTAAGGCACATCAGAAATTTATTTGAAGAGCTGTGGGGACACATGAAAAAGTTTGAAAATATTCTACTTGGAAGCAATTCTGCATCGATATCATCTGCGACTTGCAGATGAACCACTCTAATCTGCAGTATCCATAGAGCTCACAATCTAAGCAAAATCAAGTGTGCTAAGGATTGGGATTAGCGAAAGAAAATACTGGTGCTGTTTTTTTAATAAAGAGAAAACCAGAAAATTATATATGAACAGAACTGTTCCTAAATACAATATTTTTCAGTTTTTCCAACAAGGCACCAATGTTTCTTTTAAAATAGAAATGAAAGCACTAACAACAAAGAAACAAAAATCAGCACACATTCTAGAATAACCTAAAAGAAGCGTCACTCATTAGTGAAAACACTTACCCTGCTAAGTAGAAAGAATAAGCATCTTTAGTAAGGCCCTGATCCTGCAAAGATTAAAGTTAAACACGTGTGTAAATCTTTGCAGGACCAGGACCTAATTAATTAATTGGCTAATTCTGTCATAGAACATGTCAAATTTTCCTTTCTTCTCCATCTCTCCCAATGCAGGACTTGATCCTGCTACCATAGAAATCAATGGAAAAATCTCTTAGCAGCAGAATTCGACATATTGTATACATTGTAATAGTGAAAAGTAGTAATTAACAAGTAAAGCATTTTCCTTTGTTTTGATGTTAGAGAAATAACAAATGAGAAGACTGATAAACCCAAATTATACTGAAAGGTTGTTAGGCATATCTCCTTGGGGCAGGGACAATTACTTCTTTTCTGCTTGGAAGGACCCTAGCACATTGTGGGCAAAACCAGAAATATATAAATACATTTATTTTCAAAATCCCAAAATTAGAGTTACCTTTATGTGTTTAACATTCTTGAAAGTATGTTGCAATGCTAAAAGAAAAAAACACTTTTAAAATTGAAAATAGTTATTGAGCATAACATTTAAATTACACAATGTCAATGCTGAGGCACAGACTGGCGTTCTTTTATTTTATAAATGTGCCCTGTGCATTGTATTTAAAAGTGTTCACCTCACATTACACCAAACAGGGAAAGAAAGCCCACTGCAAAGTTAAAATATGAAATTATAACAACAAATAAAATAACTTCTCTTTATTTCAAGTAATTTTGTGTGGGAAGTTTAGGGCCAGTTTTTCAAAAATCTCAGTACCAGCTTCTCTGATTTAGGGACCCAAATGAAGTGTCCAGATTTTCAAAACTTCTCAGCTTTCATGTCACCTAATTAACATGAACAGTGGGAGCTGCTGGGTGCTGATCTCTTGCGAAAAACTGGCCATTTCAATGTAAGTGCCTAAATTGGAAGCTGAGCTGAGCACTTTTGAAAAGCTAGTCCCTTAACTTCTGCATGAAAAATAGAGAAGAAATTTACAACTGTTTTTCAGACCCCTAATAATGGAGCAAAGAAATGTGACGTTTAGAATTACATGCCATGCCAGGTAATCAGGAATTTTTCCTACTTCCAAATATTATTTCTTTAAATTATACTGCATTCTTCTGGGGATGTTGGATTGAGTGTTTCTGCCAGCAGGTGAAGAAAGAAAACCAAAAAGATTGCTCAAGATCACAGTAAGCGTCATCTCTCTCAGTATAAGATACTCCTCTACAGTAATCATTCACTTGTGAAACCACATAACTGTAAAATTAAACACAAGGGGAAAAAAAAAAGACAACAGAATCAAGAGAAAAGGTAGGATTCTGAACTGATAAAATCCAATTTACAAATGTCATCAAAACATTTTAAGTAACAAAAAATTGCTCATTTTATAAAGTTGGCTGTTATCAATCTAGGACTGCCTTGACTAAGCAGCAATGCAACAAAGGTAAAGTGAAAATCTCTGAAGCAGTGCCTGGAGAACTCATCCGGGGGAAGTTACTTCTGCAGAAGACCAGACTTCTAGACACAAAGAGTCAGTGGAGGAATGAACAGAACTCTATGTAGTGTTTTAATAAATGTATTGCATTGAAGCATCCTATCAAAGACTCAAGACATTCCAAATGCCTTTATAGAACAATTCTAATGAAACCTGGTCAAGCCTTGTTGACTTTATAGATATTGTAATATACTTTTCTTTCCCGCTCTATGCTGCCTAAATAGTCCTCCAGGTACATTTTGAAAGCCCCTTAGACATCTACAAAATATTAAATAATGTTGTTAGGATCAAAGATTTGACATAAAGACCCACAAAATAATCTTGTGACCCTAGACAAATTCAAAATTGATTAAAAAAAAAAAGGATACGTCGGGAATGGCAGCACTGAGACTGGCGGATCGCTCAGGGGTTCTGGGCTGCGCTACATGAGGCCAATCGGGTGTCTGGTGCCACTGACAGTTTGGCCAGCGGGTGGCTGAAGGACTGGCTAGAACAACACAAATGACGTGAGGGCTGATGGACCGATCAATCAAAGTGAAAATTAAGGATAATTCTACATTATTTTGTCTATGTGAAACTAGAAAAATGGCTTCACCAAAGAAATTCTCACTTGTCCTTTCTGCCTAACACATAGCCACTAAAAGGAAGCTGGGGGGGGGGGGGGGGAAATGAAAAAAGACAACCTAAGAATTTTAAACTGATCTTCTATTGATGCACAAAGGATCTATGCAAGTTTCCAGCTCAACCAGCAGAAAACCCTAGCACTTAGAATTTTGTCTGCCACTTATCAGCATGAGTTTCCAAAATTATTCCTCTGATGTATCAACTACAGCTTCTTGGTTCTTGTCTAGGCCATTGGGGAAAAAATTGTGCAAGTCTCTGTATTTGCTAAAGGTAGCTTGTGATTCTTGCTAAAAGAGAACAGATTTACTTCTGGACTTCTCCTGCCTTTCATAATGTTTCATGAACATCTCAACATGCAAGTCATATTTTCCAAGACTTGGCTACATCAAATCAGCCTTAATATTGGGGTGAGCTGCTATGTGGTCTATTAAGAAACCATTGAAATAAAACGGAACAACTATCAGCATCTGCTGGCTCATAATTTTGATGGGTGAAACTTGGTGCTTCCAAGTCTTATGTTTTGGATACTTCACATCACCACTACAATGTCAAATATGATGTGTACCTGCTTTCTATTTCCTGCTTCTTACTGAAATGAGAGCCTTCATCCTGATCCCCTATCTCCGAAGAGAGATTATAGCCTTCCATGACTCAAGACTCCTTGTATTGTTAGGATACTGAGCAAGGCACTTCATCACACAAAACTGTTCACTTTGACCCTTTCTTTGTTTCTGCCGCTCACAGGAATACACAATCTTGTGACTCTACCATCACTGACTGAAGCTATCTTGACAATGAAGATACTGGTCCTGTGTACTTTGAGTCCACTGGCTCAAACTGAGGCTTTATAAGTCTCCCAGATAAAAACCTGAGCTAGGGGACAGTGTCCATACAAGAAACCATCAGGCTCCAAGCTCTGGTCTAGTCCACAACACAATAGAGATCTGGCCCTTGAAGCTGAAGAACGTTTCTTGCATGATCAATTCTCCAACAAAGTTGTTTTACGGAGAGTTTTAAGCGTCTCAAAGGATTGACCTAGAGAGAAAAATAAATTTCACAGTTCAGCCGAACAATCATAAGGAACCCAAAACAGGGCCAAGGCTGATAAGAAAAAAAAAGTTAATCTTACCCCTGCTCAAGTACAGAGCGGATTTGCAAGTCCAAAGTCAAACAAAGAGTATTTAGTATTTATATTGATTACTTAAGAATTCCGTTAACACTCTGAGGTTTGATAGGTTCTTGTCCCAAGATCAGGCCCAGTATTATTAAAATTGTTCAGTTGGGAACCTCGATGTGCAAGGTTGAAACACTCACAATTCATAGATCAAGCAACAGGTTTGGCGACCAAACAGGGAAGTGTCCACAGTGGCAACCCCCTGGCCTGTAGCTTAAACTCAGGCAACAGGTAACTCACCTGCAATAAAAATATAAGTTGAAATCCAAATTAATCTCTCAATTAGAATGCCGTGCCTGTCACAAACACTATACGTTTCCAGACTACAGGACTTCCTCTTTTCCTCTGCTGTTATTCTTCTTTTCTGTTTCTCTGCCTCTAGTATACTACTTCTACTTGTACTTAGCTGACCAACTCTGCAAGAGAGGGAGTATCGTCCTCCTGGAAGGAACAGTAACTAGCACACACACACATGCATGTGCATGCACACACCTCTCAAGCAGAGGTATTTAAGACCTTGACCATCAGATTCACATGGCATGCCAGAGGCAGGGTAGGACCCTCATAGATAGCAACCTGTCTGCCACCACTAGGTCTCCATGATCATTGTAACTGTGTGAGGATGCGCGTGGGGTGATGTGGGACATCAGCCTCACTGCACTCTGACTGCATCCTCATTTGGTGTTATTGACTAGTCATGTGTTCAGAAACTCACAAGAAGGGGATTCTGTGTGGTTTAAAATGTAACAAGTGTTAAGGGGGCTTTGTAAGTTGAACTGTTTGTACTATTAAAGGTACCTAAAGTTTAATAAGTAGCAGCATCGGGCCCAATGACCCACACCTTGAGGTGGCAGGGGAGCTGATTTCATATTCCAGTTTTAGCTGCCAATAGGCCACAGTAGTTCAGAACCTGTCCAAATCTGTCTATTCACTTATTTCGGTCCCATGCCAAAGTTTACAGGCATCAAAGCCTTATGCTAACTGCTTAAGCCAATGTCTTACAGCAGTGGATTTCAACCTGTGGTCCGCAGACCCTTGGGGTCCACAGACTATGTCTAAGATTTCCAAAAGGGTCCGCACATCCATTTGATATTTTGTAGGGGTGCGCAAATTTTACAAGATTGAAAACTACTATCAGACAGGATACAGGCCTGTAGGCTCATGCTTTACTGCCTTAACTTATGCCTATGCCTTACCTAGCAAACACCTATAGGCAACAGGTAAAGACTGATTAAATCAATTTTTGTCTGTGAAATTAGAAAAAAGATACTGTAATTTAGAAGATGGAAAGCCTCTGGTGACTATACTGTGATTTGTCATCTCTGGAGGACAGATGTAAATTGGAAAGGGAGGAAAAGGACTTGCGCTGTCAAGAAAATATTGATTTGTACTCAGCTGTCTTCTTTTAAATTTCTTCCAAACCTTCATAGAATAGCAAATCATACCGGAGCAGAAGACCTATCAGATGTGACTTGACACTGTATCCTCTTGTCCATAATATTACCAGATAGTCTTTCTATCCTTTGAAATGGGAGTTATGACACTAAAAATGCTGACAGACTATAAATGCCAGCCAGGAACTTAAAAGTCACAGATATTACATGCACCAATTTCTTAAATGTATAAAGAAAAAAGGAATTCCCCATCTCCTGTACCTGTGGACTATAGCTCTAAATATTAGAATCAAGTATACTGGAACAATTACAAGCTTCGGTGGCATTTGCAAGCTGCCATCAGCTCTCCTCTCTGAAAGCTCCTTAAGATTCATTGTTCTATCAAATGGCACAGGATTACCTTTTACATGGTTGCATTAACCCTGCCACTTTTGACATGTTGATTATGTTTTGGGCATAGTCAATATAAACCAAAAAAGATTGCAGGGAAGGGATGCCCTTGCAACAGGTTCATCCTGACCCTCCAACCCAAGACTGGAACACCCACTTTAAGAACTCCATTTAGGCAGGAATTTGTGAGGACAAATAAAAATTGTAAAGTACAAATCTTTAGTAAAAAAACAGAAGTAGACAACATATTATTATTTTTTTCATTTCTGTTGAACTGATTTGGATTGCCTAAATATTGAAGAAAAATGGTTTTCAGTAAAAAGATATAGAAAAATTATCTGAATAGAGAAAGTCATAGATCCACATAGTTCATTCCATCTCCAAGCAGGAAAATCCACTTTTTGCTCTTAATCTTGCAAGTTCTTGCACAGAAAACAGACAGGAAAATAATGTTGTGGTGCTCCAATGCTAGTGTTGGCAGAAGCTACATGTAGGCAACAAATATTTACCAGCGTAGGTAAAAACTTTTAAGCCTCCATTAATTTTGAAAGCCTTTGGTTTTGGTAGCCTGATTTAAGACTACTATCACCTGCTTCCCAAAGGTGCTGAGCAACCTATTAAGCACTTACTTAAATTTCTGTCAATAATGTGAATCAAGATAAAAGGTAATCTGAATAAATATGTAGAGAATGAAATGAAGAAACTGAATGCAGAAAAAACCCCCACACAAATTATTAACTGCCAGAGACAAATAGAGTGGGGAGAGAGTTGGTCAGATTCATTCATCAATTTGCACCCGCCCCCACTTGCTGGTAGAGAGGCTCAATCCATTAGAGTTTCAAAACCACTATTTTGCCTTGCCACTTCCCCAAATATGTGAACATTATATGCCATGTGTTCTGCGTGACGTGATAGGTTAGTAGTTTTAACACCTGACCTCTAAGGACAGAACATGCTTGTTATTTTTACTACCATCGAGAAATGGTGTGACTTAGGCCTTTACATATATTTTCAAGAGGAATGTAAGACATTAATTGGACTAAATCTCCATCCTCTGTTTTAAAAATGTATATCTAATGTTCTCACACCAGATCCCTATTGATTGTTTCAGTCATGTATATAAATACCCATTCCCTTTTCATTCATAGTCAATAATATCATTTCTTTGGGAAATACGTATGCAATTAAACACATCAGGCATCTTATTAGTAGGTCATGCCAATTTTCTATAGCTCTATGAGTAACCATTATTTGACATCACTAGCTCCTTTTACAAGCCTACACTAAACTTCAAAACCAGTTACATAAAAATAACCCCAATATATATAAGACTCCAAGCCTGCAATTGAGTCCATGCACATGGACCTATTGAAGTCAGTGGGGCTACATGTTGGTAGACCTCTGAGACAACACATAACTCCAGTGAATTCAATAAGTTCACCCAAGCAGATCTGATTGCAGGATAGGGTTTATATTGCCATAAGTACAACAAATGCCTTTTAGTTCATTATTGTAATTCACAGCTGAGTGCCCTCTTAGGTCTGAAGTAGTCAGGTTTCTCTTCCTGCGGATTAAGGGACTGCCCATATTTTTGTTTCTTCAGCCCCATATCCATACAATGCTCCATCCCAATATTACATGTGCTATACAATTAACCATCTTGAAACAAGGCATTAAGCATCTGATCCATCCAGCTCCAATTGAAACCAAAGCAGAAGGAGCAGGTCCTGATTGGAAGAGCCTTTAGTGATGCATATGTTTTCGTGTTTTTATTTAGAGGGTGACTGCATTTTATCACTGCCAGGCGCATGGGCACCATGGGCCTAATACCTTCCATGACAAGACCCCCCAGGACTTTGGGGGTTTCTTCATAGGGTGACCAGACAGCAAGTGTGAAAAATCAGGACAGGGGGTGGGGGGTAATAGGAGCCTAGATAAGAAAAGGACCCCAAAATCGGGACTGTCCCTATAAAATCGGGACATCTGGTCACCCGAGTTCTTCATGAAAAGTCAGCTGCGCTAATGACAAGGCCCATGCGGTTTGACAAATGTGGCTCAACCTGCCCAAGGAGGAGCCCAGCCTGTAGCCCGAGGCAGACTCTGAACTGGCACCGCGTGGCTGCAAACATAGAATCTCCGGGTCGGAAGGGACCTCAGGAGGCCATCTAGTCCAGCCCCCCCCCCGCTCAAAGCAGGACCAAACCCCAATTTTTGCCCCCGATCCCCAAGTGGCCCCCTCAAGGATTGAACTCACCACCCTGGGTTCAGCGGGCCAAACGCTCAAACCACTGAGCTACCCCTCCCCCCAGCCTGGGGCTGAAGGCGGGATTCTTTGCTGGGTTCCCCAGCGGTCCCCGACACTCAGCTCATAGCGCACCGTGATGTGGCCTTAATTAATGACGGTGCCCTTATGGGGGGGGGGGGGGGCACGCCGTGCCCCTCCCCCCCCCGGCTCTATTGTTAGGATCTGGTCTTTGAAGGCGGCCGGGAGAGGGCTGGAGCCGCCCTTTGCCCGGGCACTGAGCGAGGCGGGGCTGGAGGCCGTCACGGGCGGCGGCGGCGTGCCCGACAGGCCCCAGCGGAGCTCAGCCTGCCCGCGGGGGCTGGGCGGGGTCCGTCCCGTGCCCGCACCGGGCCGTACCCTGCATGGCGGGGGCTGGCTCCTCCGCTGAGGCGCCGCTCTGGGCCGGGGCTGCCGGCAGGAGGGCGAGCGCCGCGGCGAGCAGGAGCAGCCGCTCCCCGGCCATCCTCCGCGCTACCCGCGGGCCCGGCGCTCGTGGCGGGCGGGCGGGCAACCGTCACCGGCCCCGCCGCGCGCGCCGCTTCGAACCCGGCCCCCCGCCCCCCGCGCGGCGGGCGCCAGCTCGGCCCCGCCCCCACCCTGGGCATGGGCCCCGCTGTCCCCATGGGGCGCCCCCCCCACACACACACTAGCTGCCCCTACAGGGCCCCCCCCCCCCGCCCACATGCCGGGCACCAGCCCTGCCCCTCACACACGCCAGGTGTCCACACAGACCAGGCTGCCTCCACACACACACCCCCAGGGCCCCAACCCCCGCGCCCCCACACACCCCCAGGGCCCCCCCAACTGGTCACCAGCTCACCCCTACATGCACACAGGGCACCAGCCCGCCTCCTCCCTGGCCGTACTCACCCACACACCCGGAGCACCAGCCCCCTCCAAGCAGTGCACCCCCCAGGCATCAGCCCCCGCCCCCCCACCCACACACCATCAGCCCCCTGCCCCCCCACCCACACACCATCAGCCTCCGCCCCTGCCCTCCCAGCCACACACACCGAGTTCCTTCTCTGTCCCTTCTCTCACACCGGGGGCCATCAGCCACCTCTCAGCCACCCCTCCCCAGGCACTGTTCCCCTTTGCCCCACTCAGGTACCAGTGCCCCCTCCTGCTCTCTCACCCCCACACAGGGCAGCAGCCCCGCCACCCCATTTCACAGGCAGCACATACCCCTTTGTACACACACAAACACACACCAGGCATCTGGCTCCACGGGTCAGGTCCCTGTACACACACACACACACACAGGCATAAAGCCCCCTCCCTCGGCCACTCCACCAACCACACTGCTCTCTGCACACACCATCCTCCAGGATTTTCACGTCTAGTTCTTAGTTCCTTAGCACTCCCACAACTCAAAGCATGTTCATCCGTGAAAATAACAGCAGTGCCCTCCATACAGCTTGATGCACGTTAGTCACAACCAACATTTCAGGGCCTGTCTTTCAAAACCAGCAATTCATTCATGCATTTTAACATGCAGTTTGCTATAGGAACAGTATAGTGAGCATAATTTATTGCACATGCAAAACTCACACCTGCAAAAAGAAAGGCCCTGATTGAAAAACAACTCTTAGATGGAGATCTATAGTATGGCACAATGCTTTCATCAGATGTGTTCCAGGAGGCTTAGGTGTAGCTATTGCATATTTCAGCCTTACCTTAGAATTTACTCAAAACAAAACAGCATTTTAATGATACCTCAATATTTTTACTTTTGTTTTGTTTTTTTTATATCAGAAGGGTACAGATCTCTGTAAGAAAGTAAGGGTATGTCTACACAGCAACTAGCCACCCCCGTCTGGCCCGTGCCAGCTGACTCAGGCTCTCGCTGCTGGGGTGTTTCATTGCTGTGTAGATTTGCTGGCTCAGGCTGGATCCCAGGCTCCCAGAGCCTCCCACCCCACAGGCTGCCGGAGCTTCCACTCCAGCCTGAGCCTGGAAGTCTGCACAGTAATGAAACAGGCCTGCGAGCCTGAGTAGGCTGGCACGAGCTAGGTGTCTAGTTGGTGTGTAGACATACTCCAAGACTGAGGCATTTTAGGGATCACCTGTGGAACGTAGAGGAATGCATATATGAAGTATGTTTAACCCAGAATCTGTTGCAGTTAGGATTGAGAAATACAGCCATATTAAATCAGAATGTAAGACTAAAAATACCTATTTCAGTTGTAACATTGTGGCCTGCTGTTATTGATTAGGCATGTGTCCTTGAGAAAGAGTTCAGGCAAACCACATATTGATTCTCCTAATTCTCCATGTGCTATTTCATCTGTATGTTTTTGTGGGGGTTTTGCCAAGTGATCCAAAAAAACCCACAACCTACACATAAACAGTGCATTTTAATAAAATTTAATTTAATCCAATAAAATCTGTAAAACTCAGTTCTGTGCATTGGCACTGCAGACTATAATCATTGGCAAAGATTTGTTTAAATGAGGTAAAAGCCATGATACAAAACAAACAAAGTTAAATCTGCTGCTGTCTATGGCCCATGTTGTTGTGGAAGAAGAGGGAGAAAAATACAACACAACATACATTTAAGAATGTTAACTGTGGCTTTAAAATTACTGGCTTTTATATTAATATTAGGTGCTTAACATTTTTTAAATAGGGAGGTTCTTCATCTCTGAATTTCCTTTCTGAGGGCCAAGTAAATCTATTTATGTATGTATGAATCTCAGTGACATCCTAGAATTTTCAGAAGCCTTCATCACCTTCCAGTGATCTGCCACACATCATCCATCCATCTCCTTGCTAGTTGTCCTCTACTGCAATGACTCTCCACCATTCCTTCCATAATAATTTTTTCAAGGTTATTTCCTTCTCTATCCCTAATGTGATCAAAGTACTTAAGCACCTGGAAAAAAGGGATGCAGATCTTTCATGGATGGCAGCTGCTAAACAAACTAAAATGGCTGTTCCAGACTTTCAGTAGAACTTAGATATGAGCTTTTAAGGCAAGCAAGACTGTCTCCCACCATGTCTCAAATTTGTACAGGAATTCAAGTGTTGTATTCAGCGTTGCAACACCTGAATCAGAGCCTAAATCTCATTTTCAAAAGGAATTTAGACACTTGTGATCTTTAAAAATCTGAGCCTCCACACTGGGGCCTCTACATACTATTGTAATGTTGCTACTCATAATAAGACATTTTCCTTTAGGAAAGAGGGAGTGGTCTAGGGATGGGTGCCACCAACCTCAACTGGAGAAAATGGACTAGGACAGTCATTTGTCCCACTTTCTTTCAGCCTTGATTCACCCACCTTATCACACCGTGGTTTGCTGAGCAGACTTTGGGTGCATTTTGTACTTAAAGGAGGTAGTAAAAAAAGACAGATATTTTTTGTTTATATTAAGTTAACAATGTTCCTCTAACAGATCCTTCTTATGGCAAATGAGTGGTATTGTATTGTTAAGCAGGGCTGACCAGACAGCAAATGTGAAAAATCGGGAGTGGGGGGTAATAGGAGCCTATATAAGAAAAAGACCCAAAAATCAGGACTGTCCCTATAAAATCATGACATCTGGTCACCCTAAGCAGGGCCACAAATCATGCACGTAAATGATATGTAAAAAGAACAGATCCTCTGAGATTCCCTCTGGACATGGAGATTATGTTAGACCCTTTTTAACAAGAACCACATTTATGGTTTGCTAGAAAGGGTATAACACTTTTCGTGACTTTTCTAGTAGATACTTTTGTATTGGCCAAAGCATTATATGGTGTATAGTAAAAGATACTGATTCATCTCCAACAAATACAGTTTGTGGTCCTTGATAAGAGGGAAAATGTATCACACCCTTAAGAAGATGAGAGATTATTTACAACAGTCAAATGTTCATGCATATTATAAGTGGAGATGAGGCATCAGAAAGGTATTAGGATTTCTAGCCTAATCTGCAGGGATCAATGGAATTGTAAGAATGGGAAACCTTTGGGCAGTGATGGAGTATTTGGATTGGCAAAGAATGCTGGACCCTTATGGTGTCTGAGGAAAAATGGACAAAAAGCTTTTATATTTAAAGAGGGAATAGAACTGGGGAGTCATTACTGGGAGCTGACAGAAATAAGCATTCTCTGGATACTGAAAAAGATATAATCTGCACTGAGACCAAGCTGTGCAGAAAAAGTGACTGAATGCGCCGTTTCTCTCACACTGTAGCGTTATTTCCAGGCTGTGAAAGAAATCCTCTAGGGGGAGTCAGAAAATGGTTTTAAAGACTTCCCTTTCAGTTAGATAATATCAAAAGATCAAGGGATTGTGAGCCATTCTACAAAGAATGATCAATTTAAAAAAAATAAGAATAATTGTAAAAGTCCTCTTTGTTAATGAGGAATATTTTAAGGGAAAACAGGGGCAATAGGCTTATAAACCAAACAGAACCATTAACACAATAAAGGCAGAGTCTCATATGGCAAGCTGCAGACCAAAAGGGAATCTGCCTCTCAAGACGACTTCAAAGATGACATTTTCACCTGTCGAGAGATTTTTGGAAATGAAATCCATACAAGCCAAGAGAGCTTCAGGGTTCAAAGACTTACAGTGACACTGCCGGGGTGAGAGTAGCCAGAACAAAGTGAAGGTGGAGGGTCAGCCAGCCAAGGTCAGGATTGTCAGTTTGCAGAAATACAAGATATGCCATTTTAGAGACGCCTGCATCAGCACTTCCAGCTTCCTGGCTAAGTCACCAGATACATAAGTACAGTAAATATTTAATTAGATAGAAGTTTGGCTAAGATAACACTGCTGTTTGTTTACTGAATTAAAACTAATTGTAAGTTACAACCATTGTAAATCTTTAGAGGGAATTTAGGCTCTGTTTTTACAAAGAATTTTGGGCAGTTTAATTATATCCAGAAGTTATCATTCCAAGGATAGGTTAAAACTGTGTTCTCATTAATTGGTTTAAGGCCCTGATCCTGCAAACACCTACGTAGCTGTTTTATGCATGTTAGTAGTTCCATTGACGTCCAGGTCTAGTAAAGACATGATAAGTTGATGGGAAAGCGATCTCTCATCTATCTCCCGAGAGGTGGAGTCGACGTAGCAGAGTGACCACACCGCTGTAAGTCGACCTAACTTACGTCAACTTCAGTTACGTTACTTAACTAGCATAACTTAGATCGACTTACAGTGTTAGTGTAGACCTGCCCTAAGTGCCATACCATAGGGAAGCGGTGCGGGCCGAGGGATGTGCTGGCTGCCACTTCCCGCAGCCCACATTGGGCTGGAACGGCGAACCGTGGCCAGTGGGAGCTGTGATCGGCCAAACCTGCGGACGAGGCCGGTAAACAAACCATCCCACTCCCAGCCCGCCAGTGGATTTCCCTGACAGGCCGCGTGCCAAAGGTTGCCAATTCCTGTTCTAAGCTCACTCTTTAGGCCTCTTTTATACATCATATGGAAGAGAAACATTGCAAACCTATTTCCTCCCTTTTCAAGTCACAACCAGAAAAAGCAGATTTTCAAGAAATAGCCAAGAAAATAATGATACCTTGCAGGTTTCTAGTAATAAAACATTTGAAAATAGACAAATTAAGAAGTTCTGATGAGGAACAACTCATCTGCCACAAATGATTTGCTAAAATGAAGAAATGAGTTCCAAAAAACTGTGAAAGTGCTATAAAGATTGTTTTTTTAAATATTCTGATCGTTCAAAAATAGGTGAAGTACTCTTTCATCAACCAAGATTTGGTGAAAAAAATAATCCCTCCCACTCTGAGACATTACACCAAGGAATTTTTATTATTCTTACTTCTTTCAATTTATAATAAAATGTAGCAAAAGGCACCCATCCTGTGCTCTGGGCATCTATGCTATAGGTTAAGGCACAAAGTAATACAAAAGGTCTGCTTAATATAATCACCCAAAGCTCAGCCCAATGGCCTGAGAGAGGATTTGTTTTGAAGCCTGCCTGGAAAAATAACAAATCTGGGCTCTAGCAAATCAGAGGTAGGGAGTTCCAAAATCAAAGACATGGAATTATAAAACCATGAAAACAGGGGTCTATAATGTTAGAAAAATCATCTTAAGGCTAATAGTAATGATGTCATATACAAGCAATGATTTCCCTTGTCACATTGGGCACAAGTTAATGTCATTTTAATAATACAAGCTACAGTCAATACACAGTCACATTCCTCTACACAAAGAAAAGGTGATTTTTATTGTTTTGTGGAAGGTCTGACTATATATAAAATATTAGGCACTGATTTTATTTCATTGCTAAGTTACAGCTGCACCGACAGCCAAGTCACATATGCTTTACCTTGAAACAAAGTAAAGTAAATAAGAGAGAAAAGAAAACAAGCCGTATGGTTTTGTGGTTGTTATTTGAAAGTTCGGCACTGTCTAGATACACATTTAATTTTCAATCTGCTGCCTTGATAGAAAGGTCATATCAAAAAGCAAACAAGTACATATTTAATCCTTTAGAAAAAAAACCTAGTGAGAGAGTCTGTTGCCATATTATCACAGAACCATAGAAACCAGATTTTTTTCCATCTCCAATATCAACAGCCAAATGTCACCATAGAGCTAACAAGCATGAAATAACTTCCATCAGGTGGTAGTATCACCCACATCAATCTGATTCCAACCCAAATAAACTGCTACTTAATTGTGAAGATATGTGGAGAGTCCTATAGTGACTTGCAGATCCCCCACATCCAATAATACATGCAGAAGTCCCTGAACACAGTGGAACCATCTCTATTTATTCGTCAAGGGCCTGATCCAATCTCCACCGAAGTCAATGGGAACTTTGCTGTTGACTTCAGTGGGAGTTGGATTGGCCCCTATTCCATCCCTCTGCCAATACAGGATGTTCCCTACAATGTTGATGTTTTTAGTTTTAAATATATCAAGCATTAAATGGACTATTAGATCTCTGTAACTCATAGATGGTTGAAGAGGCCTCACTTCTATGACAATTTTCCTGATATTCAGACTACATTTTCCTTTGCTGAAATTCATCCCATTAATCTTAGTTTTATAAATCTCTAAACCTGCTCCCAGGCTTTGGCTCAGAGATGCAAAAGCTGGGTAAAGATTTATTGTGGGCATTCCTAAAAGGAAGATGAAGAGTTAAAACAACTGAAGCCGAGAGTAAGCCAAAAAGGATGGGTTGCTGGTTCTTGTGGAAACCCAATACTTATTGGTGACCAGAGTCTCCACTTGGTAGGACCAACCAGCTAGCTTCTGTACCTCACAACTAAGTAGTGACTACCATTCCAATATGTCAAAATGACTATCTTTCTAACTTATAATATACATACCCAAAGATAAGATATTATCTTTACACTCAAATGACAATCTTTAGGAACTCTGAAATCCACATGTGCAGGTACTATATAGATGCAGAACATCCTCTGAAATATAGTTAAGTTTGGAAGGATTCGGTTTTTAAAATCGGTAAGTGTTGATTTCACTGTACACACCCAAATGGACAGGAAATATTTCCGAGGTGGTAATAATTGAATCATAGAACTGGAAGGGACCTCGAGAGGTCATCTAGTCCAGTCCCCTGCACTCACGGCAGGACTAAGTATTATCTAGACCATCCCTGACAGTTGTTTGTCTAACCTGCTCTTAAAAATCCCCAATGATGGAGATGCCACAACCTCCCTGGGCAATTTATTCCAGTGCTTAACCACCATGACTGTTAGGAAGTTTTTCCTAATGTCCAGCCTAAACCTCCCTTACTGCAATTTAAGCTCATTACTTCTTGTCCTATCCTCAGAGGTTAAGAAAAACAAATTTTCTCCCTCCTCCTTGCAACAACCTTTTACATACTTGAAAACTGTCATGTCCCCTCTCAGTCTTCTGTTTTCCAGACTGAACAAACCCAATTTTTAAAGTCTTCCCTCATATGGCATGTTTTCTAGATCTTTCATCATTTTTGTTGCTCTTCTCTGGACTCTCTCCAATTTGTCCACCTCCTTCCTGAAATGTGGCGCCCAGAACTGGACACAATACTCCAGCTGAGGCCTAATCAACACGGAGTAGAGTGGAAGAATTACTTCTCGTGTCTTGTTTACAATGCTCCTGCTAATACATCCCAGAATGATGTTTGCTTTTTTTGCAACAGAGTTACACTGTTGATTCATATTTAGCTTGTGATCCACTATGACCCCCAGATCCCTTTCCGCAGTACTCCTTCCTAGGCAGTCATTTCCCATTGTGTATGTGTGCAACTGATTGTTCCTTCCTAAGTGGAGTACTTTGCATTTGTCCTTATTGAATTTCATCCTATTTACTTCAGACCATTTCTCCAGTTTGTCCAGATCATTTTGAATTTTAATCCTGTCCTCCAAAGAACTTGCAACCCCTCCCAGCTTGGTATCGTCTGCAAACTTTATAAGTGTACTCTATGCCATTATCTAAATCACTGATGAAGATATTGAACATAACCGGACCCAGAACTGATCCCTGCAGGACCCCACTCGTTATGTCCTTCCAGCATGACTGTGAACCACTGATAACTACTTTCTTGATAACTAATCAAAATGTACAGACAGGCAAAGTAAGAAAAATGTTTTTTGAGAAGTCTTTGGAATTTAATGTAAGGATATTTACTTTGTATATTTTGACCTGTGATATGTTTTAATAGTTATAAAGCTTCAGCTTTTTGAACCTCAAAGTCTACTGTCATTATTGTCTACTCCCCTTCCCCGCCCAATTTCCCATAACTGTAACATTTAAAATAGAAAATGCTTAAAACCCAAACTTTTGCACAACTGTGAACATTTAAAATAGATAAAAATAAAAAAAATGCTTAAAAATAAACATCAATATTAACAACTGACATTAAAAAATATAGCCAACCCTAAATATAGTTAATAACTGTAGAAATCCAGCAATAATTGCAGGGACAATATCAAAAGCCAAATGTTGCTATGGAGCTAACAAGCATGAAATAACTTAAATCAGGTGGTAGTACAACCAGCATCAATCAGAGTCCAACCCAAATAAACTGCTACTTAGTTATGAAGAAATCTGGAGTCCTACAGTGCCTCGGGGGCAAATGATGTCATTTCCCACATGCAACCATAGGTGCAGAAGGCCCTGAATACAATGGAACCAGAACTGTGTAGGTTTCAGCGTGGTAGCCGTTTTAGTCTGTATCAGCAAAAACAACAAGGAGTCCTTGTGGCACTTTAGAGACTAGCAAATTTATTTGGGCATAAGCTTTCGTGGGCTAAAACCCACTTCATCAGATGCATGGAGTGGAACATACATCTTTTCATATACTGTGTATTTATACCTCTCTACTGTATGTTCCACTCCATGCATCTGATGAAGTGGGTTTTAGCCCACGAAAGCTTATGCCCAAATAAATTTGCTAGTCTCTATAGAACTATGTAGATCCACCAGTAAGACCCTCCTCATGGAGCATCAGCCATGAAAACCACCGTAGCCTAGAAGCAGTAGCAGATGGCACGCCATCGCCTGTAAGAGCACCCCTATACACAGTCTGTTTATTCTGCCAGGATTATTATACGTTTAGAAGGCGGGGAGGAAAAAATGAATGGTTCTGTTTTAAACACAGAGGGCCAGATTTTCAAAGGTATTTAGGTGTTTAAAGATGCAGATAGGTGCCTAGTGGGACTATCAAAAAATTAAGAGCCTGACTCGCATTAATTTAAATGAGATTTAGGCGTCTAACCTGTTTAAGTGTTTTCAAAATCCCCTTAGGTGCCTATCTGCATCTTCAGGCACCTACATACCGTTGAAAAGCTGGCCTTCGGGCTACACGGAGGAGGATCGTTGATACAGACATGGACATGCAGCAACTGGAGAGGATTCCCTTCCACCACAAAAACCTTGCTGCTGACTATAATTTACATTTGTATTGGTTTACAAAGCACCTCAATTCGTTGAGTATGACTTCCAGACAATTAAGAGCTGAGAGAATATGACTGTAAGATTGCCAGTATCATGACATTACCCTCAATTCTGAGTAAAATACAATATTCAAAGTATGTAACATTGTCTGGACACAAAATTGTCATTATCACCAGGTTATCTGGAAACCTTTGCAAAACAACTTTGCCCCCAACCCCTACCCCCAACAATAGGAATATAGACTGTGGCTGTCAGGCCGCACAACTGTTCCATTTCTCATGCTCAGATAGGCTGCTTGTCTTCAGCACTCATTTTCTGCCTCTAAGTTCCTTTGTCACCATGTTGCATGGCTGAAACACATATGTCAGGCAAAATAACTTGCTAGTGATGTTTGGAATATCACAGCCATAATACTGGCATTTCCCATTCTAAATAATATTTTGCAAGGAAATTGTTAAAAACGTGATATTGGTTGATGACGCTTCACATATGTTTTGAATCTTCATAGTCATCACTTCCCAAATTTGGCAGATACAGGGGAGTCGCATCTTACGCGGGGGTTACGTTCTAAAGTCAATGCGTAAGGCGACAATCGCGTATAGTCAAATTCTCATTGAGTGGAATGGCGGGCAGAATCGCCCGCACTACAGGTACAGTATTTAAATTGGTATTTTTCTCTTCTTCTTTTTTTGCCGAGCGCATATAGTTGAATTTGCGTAAGTTAAATGCGCGTATGATGCGACTCCACTGTATGTCTCTGACAGCGAAATTCAGCAGCACCAGCCATATCTTTAAAAATCTACCAGTGTTGGTTCATTTTCTGCAGTGCGAACAGTTGATATGTTTCAAAGCTGTTCATATATCAGGGCCTTCATTTTCAGTAGGTTTCCACTGAAGTGCTTTGAAAATTTGCAGGTGCATCTGTTTCCCCATTGAGCAACTTGCATTTATACATCTCAGGTGGCCTTTTTACATACAAAACAGCCAATATGAGGTTGATTTTTGAAAGTTCAAAAGCCCAGGGCGACTAATAAAAATGCAGATATAGTTTGACATATAATTTTTACATTCGGTTACCATGACCATGTGCACAAATCAGGTATGTGCACATGCAAATACATAATAACACAATTAAAGATCATTTACACACACAAATACCCTATTTGCAGGCATAACCATGGTAACTGTGTATATACATTTGGCATGCAATTTTGCACATTTTTGCATGCTGCCCTAGGCGTCTTATATTTTAGATCATATAAACCTATTTATTTTCTCACATGAACATCCATTTCCCTACGTAAACACAGTATTTTTGGTGAGGTTTGAGCAGCCCATTTAGACTGGCCTCCCAAAAATGCCCACAGAAATTTTTCACATCTATTTTCATACAAATTAACTAGTTAGACATGCATTTACCTGATTTACAAGTGCAACTACCTCATAGTAAATACAAATGAGTATGCATGCAACATTTCTGTGGGCAATTTCAGAAGCAGTCTTTGAAACTGCAGATTTAGTTATTTCCCCTAACTTTGCATGATTTCTAGAACTAAAGAAACTACCAGAAGAACTTTTAAGACTGTATTTTAATAAATTATGAACATCCATTGTTTATATATTTCAGTCCCGTAATTAAGGTGTAAAGAAGCCAAATATGTATAACAAGAACTGGGAGAGAAGATATTGTAAATATTTCAGTAAGAACAGGAAAATTGTCTGTAATGAAGACATCAGATCAAAATATTATTACAGCTTATTTCCAGAATGTCTAATGTGATATTCATAGACTACAGAGGAAAGGATTCGGAATGTGTTTCATTCAATTCCTTTTTTACTGTTTGGCTTTTAAATATACACAGGATGTTGTAACCTCTAAGAATTTTCAAAGTCAGAGCAATGCAGCATAAAAGAAGCAAGAATACTTTTGAGCCTCTGAACATTTCCCTAACTTATATCCAAGCAGACACTGCAGTGTAAAAGTTTGCGTATTAAGTTGCACTCAGAATGCATACTGAATGCTGAGTAAATGCAGATATTCTGAATAGCTATTATCTAAAAAGTCAGATCCGGAAACTGACACTAAAAACACAAAGGGCTAACTTATCAAAACTTTGTGTCATTATTATGTGTGCAGCAATGTGTTCTGCATGCCTAATTAAGCCCAATGTGTAGCTAGGTAAGCAATGAATTTGAAATTGTGATTGTGCAATGCTGGGGTCTCATTTGCATGCTGCATAGGTGAAGACATGCTGTGGATGGTCTGTAAAAGTATCTGACTTGGTCAGTTTCCTAAATTTTGTCATAGCATTTTTTTGAAGAAAAAGTAGTCAGACCTTCACGAATATAAATTTAAATTGAAACGGGTGCAAAGGATCTTTATTGGGGGAAAATCCCAAGTAAAGTACTACATTTATGTTAGGAAATACATATGACGAGTCAGACCAACTTGTTGATATGTCTTTCTTTTTTGGTTATATTTTCTTTAGGCTTAGCAAGTGTCAAATCCTTTTTGAATATTTAAAGTTCTGTATTTAACATCCAAAATTCAATTCTGGGTTCTGGTTTTGTCAGGTCTAAAGAGAGAAGATATAATTATGTTCCTCCTTTTCATTTTCCAGGGATTGGACCCAAGCAGAACAACTGTACTTGCCATGGATAATGATTTAATAAATAGAGTGAAGGTCTCTGTCTGTTTGGACCTTTCTACAACCATGTGGCAATGTCCACCCTGGAACTCTTTTAATTTGATAACAAGCCATTGTGAGGCTCTGCTGGGCACAGCCTTGCCACTCTTTGACTCTGACCTGTCATAACAATCTGTGATGGTGCTGATGGGAGAGTTTGGATCTCAGCCATTTGGCCTGTGTACTGACATGCCTCAATGAGCCATTCTGAGACACTTACTCTTCAGTGTCTTTATGTTCCCTTTGAGGTTCATCATCCAGCAGTAGAACCTGGATCTCCACTGTTGTGAGGGACTCCCAGTTTGACATCGATCTACCACAGTGCTGTCCCAGTCCTGACCAACCTCCTTCACGATGATCAGTCTTGCACATCACAAAACTAGGATACCAAATGAAGGCAAAACAAACTGTCAGCCACTCCTAGGTATTTGCTCCTTCTCTGGCAACAGTTTCAATAATTCCCTTTTACCACGTCCTTTGTAGAAAGCCTGGGTGCTACACGGACCTCGTGTAATTTTGGTAAGTGTCTTACCTCTGTCACGAGAGCTTCATACTGACAACTTTGAAACTGCCAGATAGATACCCCCGTTCAGCAGGTTCAACTGCTGGTTAATACTATTATTGTTTCAAGGCTTGATTATTTCATATCTTTATTCACAGGCTACGCTACTAACAGGATAGAACTGTCCGCAGCTCTTACTAAGTTGTTTCAGCATATTGCCCCTGTCTTAAAGGTCTTTCATTGGCTTCCAATAAAATTTTTTATAGATTCTTTTGCAAGGTTTCTTATTCAGTTACAAAGCCCTCTGTATTAGCAATATATAGCTTCTTTCATCACGTCCCTACTTCTTCACTGAGATCTGAATCTGCTGATTATGTGGGATGCACTAATCACACTATCGAAATAATGGCAGCAAGAGCTTTCAATAATTTGCTGCATGATGGTTGAATTGGCTTCCAGTTGAATTCTGGAGCCAAGTCCATCCGAATTTTTAAAACTAAAGACAGTTTTTCTTTTTAGCTGCAAGACACCCTCTTGGGACATCTCTTAAGGCCATTACATAACTACATTTTAGTTGTGAAAATTTTATTTTGGCTTTGTAACCCACATATATGTCAGAGACTGTCTTTTCTTAAAACCACCAATACAAATCATACACGACTTTGGTCCAGATGAAGGGCCCAATCACACTAATTGAAGATGACCACAGTTTTACCTTTCACTTGGACAGTACAATTGAGTGCTGCATTAAATGCCTTTGTCTGAAATTACTTACCAAGAGAATCTTTTGGGTATGGATGTTGCAAGACCAACCACTCCAGAATAAAGACTGGCTCTGTATCCAATTTAGTAGCGTACGTGCTGTTACCACTTTGCTAACCCAGCGGACTTGTCCTAAGGAAACAGAAGAATAAGAAAATTGAGCTCACAATGGTCTTATGAAATTCACCCCTGTGCTGAAGTCTAGCAAAAGACTTATTACATACCACTTACCTCCCACTTAAAGCCATGGGAGGGTGGGGGGTGGAATGTGACATTTACGAGACAACTTTAAAATGCAATACATTTACCTAGAAAAAAACCAAGCAGGTAAATCACCTCCTCTTCAATATATTCCTACACATTAAAAATACATCCTGGATTTTTTCCAGTTTGTATCACTCAAAGTTACTTCAGTGGTTTTTAAACATATCTGTACAACACCCAGTGCACTGGATACATGCTTTATAAATGTGACCAAATAAAAGAATTGCCCAACTCCGACCTTGCAAACAAAACATTTCTGTGGTGCTTTTCCCTAGAGCAATGTATATAGAGCAGATGTTACAAATCAAGGTCTTCACACACACAGCCTGAGTAAATGGGGAGTTCCAGACATCAGCATCCTTTCCCCAGTGGTCAGTGCTGCAGTCTTAAACTACCGTAACACCTGTGACTGCTCAGAATTAAGTCCTTCCCTCCTGCCTAAAGCTGTCTCTGCGCTGGTACACATGGAACACTTGTGAAACACAGCTTCATGGTATGCAGGGTGTGGGCACCTTGTAAGACTCCCCATCTTGCTGCCCATTAGATCTTCCCTACCCACAGTGGAGGGGGAAGTGCACCTAAGAACCCAGCTCTGTTAGGGTCCTCAAGCACTTTTATTGTAACACAGCTTAATCAAAGACGTGACTTAGATCTGTCTGCTACAGATCTGGCCTGTGCCAACCAGGAAACACGTCTAACCAAGCATTCTTTACCTTTACTGTGGAATCTGAATTATAGTTACATGATTTCTAAAGAGTTGGGATCTATGTCTACTCCTGATGAAGCCAGTAGAAAAACTCTCATTAACTTCAGTGAGAGCAGGATCGGGGGCTGGTATACGCTCATTCCTCTTTGGCATCAGCCCACTATATTTATTCCTAGACAATATTCTGCTTCCACCACTATGACATTAATGTTGCAGACACACTGGGATCCTGCCTTGTCAGATTCTAACTAGAATGAATTGCTTCCCCTGTATTTCTCTCTCAATACTTACTATCTTTTCACCTTTTTTTCAGCTCTTCATTATGTTTTTCATTCTTCAGTCTGCTTTTAGCAGCAACCTCTCGGCTACAGCTTGCACTTTTTTCATGGATTCGCTTGCTTCAACTAGAAACTATCTTCATATTTTAGCACTAGTTAGTCAGGATTTCAGTTTGTCTATGCATGTAGCTCCTCTCTTTAGTTGTTTTCTTCCCAATCATCTGAAAAAGTGGCTGCATTTACTTAACAAACGAGCATACAAATGGGAGATGACATGTAATATAGTCAATGGACATAAAACCACATGTTCACAAAATAAGTAAAATAAGCTAGTATGCAAATTTATTTTTAAGATTCAATAATATCGAGGGAAACATTCTACCTAGCAGAGCAGGAAGTTAAGATTCTTGGGCTCCATTTCCCTCTCCGTCCCTGGCTTCTGTATGATGTTGGTCAAGTCATTCCACCTCTCGTCCCTCAATATCTTATCCATAAAATGGATGAAATATTACTTCCCTACTCACAGGTCTTGTGAAAACTGTTTACAATGCGATTGCTACAGGAGATGGAGCTTCAAGCCGTTGTCCCTGGCTCAATTGGGGCCTATTGGGAAAGGATCAGCAAACATCTCTAGGGACATGAAATCACAGAGGCAAGATTTAAGCCCCAAAGTCTTTGCATCAACCAAAAGATTGGGCGACAAGAGAGAAAAAATGGCCAACGGGGTAGAAACTATTTAGACAACTACACTAACCCTACTAACAACTCCTAGAACTAAAATCTAACCCTTGTGTTTTTTTGAGAAAACTATTTCCGAGGAACCACCATTGCATCCTGACACACTGCTAGAAAGCAGAGAGAGGTGTTTGGGTCTGCACGTTAGAGATAGCTGGAAAATGAAGAGTTGGGAATTATTTTTGCTCTGCAGGCTTCAAGATGGGATTATTTTTCACTTATTGGATTTTTATTTTTGAAAATCTTTTTATTGAAAATATTCAGTTAAAAGACTTCCCTCTCATCCATGTCTCTTCCTTGAAAAGGGGAAGGGAAGAGGATAAAAAGAAAAATGAAAAAGATTATTTTTCTCATTTGGAATTTTATTTTTTAATAAATATAAATTTTGGAAAATATGCATTTTGTGGAAACGGCATTTTTCAAAATCTTTTAAATTAAAAAAATATATGAAAATGTTGAGCAGCCCTACTCTTCTCATTTTCACGCCCTCAGACAGAGGGATGGGGACACACAAGGTGCATGTGGGGCCCCAACAGACACTAAAGTTTCCTGACCTAGTCACACATGCACCATGAATGGGCTCCACATGGATAGTACTTGAAGAATTGATGTTTCAGTTGATCCTCGCTGGGCACTCTGTGCAAAAAATGTAATTCCAACTGTACCAGTGACAAAGAAGAGACACAGGATACACAACTTGGTGCAATTAAGGCAGAATCCAAATGTACGTACAAACAATACTCAGGTCGTAGTTTCAGATTAGCGTAAGAGCTCATCACCATCCTTCTTATAATGAAGCACGAAGAGTTTGAGAGATTTTCTTATGCAGAATCATGACACGCTACATTGGAGCTGCATTTCTAGGACCTTTGCTCTAGGATCCACACTCCTGCTATGACTGAAGTCAATGAGAGTTTTGCCGTGGACTTTAATGGGTGCAGAATCAGTATATGTCTAAGGTTCAGTTAGCTCGTGATGTATTCTATAAAAGACATACGTTTCTAACTGATCCTCCATTTAGAACTCCTCTTTCTCAAAGCAACCCCCCAAAGCCTTTGCTGAGTGTACTAAGCAAGAACAGATATATAAAAACCCACATTTCCCCATTTTTATCCATATGAGAGAAGAGTGAATAGCTGTAATGTAATATCTTCCCTTCTATTGAAACAAAGACATGAAAAAACCCAAAGTTGGGAAGAGTAAAAATGTAATTAATAGTAAAACTGAAACATGAGATCCTTGGAAGGGAATGAATGAAATGAGAGGGGCAGGGTCCTTCTTTACTGGTCTGTTCACAAGACTGGCAGTCAGGGAAGAATAATTCCCCGTACTGCATGGGTGAATTTATTGTCTGTGTTATGCAGGTGTTCAGGCTAGCTAATAGAAATCCCTTCTGGCCTTAACATCTAAGAATTCCTGAATTCAACCCCAGCCCCTGACACTAACCCACCCACAAATGATTAAAAGAATGGAATTTGACTTACAGGTGTGTTGGAAGAGTTTTGAAGACAGAGTGCTATATATTATTAATGAGAGACAGACTAATGCCTTGGTGATACTGCATTTCAGAAGATTTGATTTTAATCACATAGTCCTATTCCAGTATAAACATCTGAGTCCTGTAAGGTTTTTGGTGACAAATTCACATCTGGGGCAAAGGGAACTGTACCTGCTTAAGCCATGTCTGAAGTTGGCAATTAGAACAAAATGTTACCCTACCTCTGCTCCCATCTTTTTGGCTTATACTATAAGCGAAAGAGTATTGAACCCAGCACAGATTTTATTTAGTACTGGCTGGAGTTACTTCAGCAGCTGCACTAGTAATTATAATACTAGCTGTATCCTGTGAATCACATTCCTCCTGTAGTCCCCTGCCCAAGAACTGTCCTCACTTTTATTTTCACTACTTACAGTGCAGCAAGTTGAGTACAGTAAATGCCTCTCTACAGAAGGGGGTGTTTCTTGTTATTTTGGGGGAAGGTGATGATTATACTCTGCTCCTTTAAAGAACCTGCTTTACTAGATCAAGAACTAATCAGTGTGAACATTAAGTTGTGGTTCTTTTCCAAAATTAATGGAGCTGGGCAAATATTCCTAAACATTGTCCAGATTTTAAATGTTAGTAAACTATTAAAGCTCCTTTTGCTTCAGCTAATCTCATGCCCCTTATGTTTTGACCTTCTGCAAGAATCTGAGTGACCAAGCTTTAGTAAGACAAATGGTCACAGAAAATGAGTTTTGTCCATTGACCTCAAGACGACTGGGATTGGGCTTTAAAGAGGATCTGTGAATTTCATCCAGTTTGTTACTCATATGCCTAGCTTTTAAGTCTCTCTGAAGTTCCTCAGTCTTCTTTAGTAAGAGTTAAATAATTCACAAAAAGCAGTCTTCCTCTAGAAACTTACTTTTACATAATCGTCAAATTACATTTCCCAGATTAATGACAAATATGTTATCAGTTCTTGGTTTGGAATCTTGGTATAGCCCCTTCTTAACCTTTGGTCACATTGAAAATTGTCTATTTTTTGTGTCTCTCAGCCATTATTTTATTCTACCATCTCATGACTTGGTTTATGCAATAACTTTTGAGGAACTTTAAGGCTTTTTGAGATTCCAGAGAAATCAGTTTTCCTTTTTCCACTAGGTGGAGGACACACTCATAGACTTCTGGTAGATTAGAGAGGCACAATTTGATATATGTTTAATCTCAAATCTTTTACCTATGTCAGATACACAGTTCATTATTGCCTTCTGGTTCTGAGGAAATGCAGTTCTTCAAGCAGGTTTTTAGCAATTTTACCTGCTGAGCTGTAAGGATTTTACTCAATGTGAGGGAAGAGTTTTATTTACACAGATACTAGACCAAATTCTTCCCTCCGTTACACTGGCAGCAGTGAGTTACGCAAGATTTACACTGGTTTAGCCGAACCCAGTTTGGTTTTGTGTCTAATTGTTGCACATTTTACACAGAATAAACATTTTCTTTCTAAAAGGGCTCAGCACAAGAGGAATACAAATGGATTCATAATTCTTTTAAACTGTGAATATCCCCCTGCCCTTCCAGTGGTGCTGGAACATTTTTAATAGTGGGAGTGCTGAAATCCAGCCCCCTTACTTCTGTCCACTCCCCCTCCCGCATGCGCCACACAGTCCCCCTGCCCAACACCCCCCAATTGCCCAACAGTCCCAAACAAGCACTGCTGCTGAAAAATCTCTGATTGAAGGTACACGAGGTGCATGCACACCTCAAATGGAGAGTCCCTAGGGACGCTGCTTGAAGAAGAAAGTTATGGACTTGATGCAGAAACTGCGGGAGAGGTTGCGTGGCCTGGGTTGCACAGGTCAGACTGGATGATTGCAGTAGTCCTTAAAAATCTATTACGATTAAGTTTTTCTCATCTACTCTTACCAGTAAAAAAGGAATGATGTAAGGTTAAAATATTTACAAATACCCATTTAATAACTAAATATAATATATATGAATCTGAGACACACACAAGGTGGGTGAGGTAATATCTTTTTTTTGGAGTAACTTCTGTTGCGGACAGGGACAAGCTAGCAAGCTTCACAAAGCTTTTCCTCAAGTCTGGAGACGGTAACCCCAGTGTCACAGCTAAATACAAGATGGGACAGATTGTTAAGCCGGGGTTCACACATGGTAGACCACTTACAATGAAATGGGCACTTAACACTTTTGCAGTAGGACAAAGGAAGGTTGGTAGACAGCAGAATGTGTTATAAATGGTAACGAAAAGCGGGGGCTCCATGATTTTTAGTGTCCAGCAGAGTTATGAATTTAAGTTCCCAGCTCGCCTTTTGAAGCTGTTGTGTAGGCTTGAGGACAAGGACTGAAGTCAGATATGGAGTTAGTTTTGTGAAAAGTGTTCATCCATGGGGGGGATAGGGTGTTTTTATATTTCATCATTTTTCTGTAGGAGTTCATTCAAGGGCAGTTTTTGTTGGGGCATTTGATGCACTGACTGAGGTACACCACATGTCGTCATAGGAATGCACAAGACCCATGGCTCTTTGAAAGATATGTTATAGGGGGTATTAATCATCATAGCGGTGGAGATAGGTCTCCAGGTTTGATATCTGTTGTTCTGGCAGGGTCTGGTGCTGCTCTGAATTTAAATATAGCAGTTAACCTACTTCCTACCCTTTCACCATGGCAATCTTTAACGTTTTATACAGAAACAGGTGGATCCCGGGCAATGACAACTTAGTAAGAGGGGGACTACCGGTAAAGCAATGATATGAATAATCAGAGGCTAGCTACAAAAATATATGCTTTTTGTGGTAAAAGCTAGGACTCTTGCTATTGGCTAGCCAAGAAGCTATTTAAATATTTGTTAATCTTTGTACGGAAATGTGTTTATAGTCATTACATGAATTAGCCGTGATCACTGCTACAGAAAAAACACTCTTCTGTGATCACTTCAGAACAAAGTCGCTTGGATATTTGCCATCTGATGGTTAAGATGGGCTAGACTGCCAAAGGGACTTCAAAGTATAAACCTAATGAATACTCAAAGAGTTTTGCACAAAAAAGCACACTATATCTTGCATTCTCTAAGTAAAATCTGGAATACACATACTAGAATGCATTTAGAATAATCAGCTTCTGCAGGAAAGACTGCCATATAATTAAATATATAGAAATGAAATCTCAGGCTTAGTTTAAAAACTGACACACAGGTTATGAGAATTTATAAGATATTGGTCAATTGCTTTGGCAGATGGGAAAAAAATTGGTGGTACTTCATTCCTTTCCTTGTTCTCCTGAGGTTATGTATTTCCTAAGCACCATTAGTGTGTTTGATATTGTACAAATGAAACGACAAAGTCCAGTCTACACTAAAAACTTAAGTCTCTTGCCACAGAAATCAATTCACTCACACCGTGTACTGTGGCCAGAAGTAGCACAAGTTGTGCACTTGACAAGTAATGAGAGCAGTATGAAATTCTGAGAAGTTAGTACGTATAATTACAGCATAGTTTTATGCCTTCTGTGTACTGTGTGTCCAGCCCAGCATGAATGAGAAATAGTTAACAGAAAAAAGGGCTTTTCTCTTGGCCAGAGGCTGAGATACTATTATGTAAGGCATGCCAAACAGCGTTCAAACACTGGAGTCAGGGTATATTCCTTACTCCTGCTTTGACATGGTATAAAGAAAGCCCTCACACTCCACACAGAGCCCAGCACGGTGCTCATGTCCCAAAGAAAAATGAATGTTAACCCCCACAGCTGAACATCCATTAGGTGGAGGCATAGGTACCCAAACACCATCATAATACATTGCACTTATAAACCACATGCTCACAAGTGTTACCAGCTTTGGCCATTACTTTGGGGTATGCCCATTTATTAGGGTTACTCTTCTGGGGGGGGGGAAGGGGAGGTCTGTAATTCTATCAATGTACTACTTGCGTCCTCATATGGAGCTCTACTTCTCCCTTCTGCAAGTCCCCTCCCCCTGGAGCTATCCTGCAGGACCTGGGTTTCCCAGGGTGGGTTCTTCCAGCTCCAGAATCAGGTGAACACACACAATAACAGAGAGCATCTGAGAGGACCGGGTTAATCAGCACTCCCAACCTGACCGCTTATATGTCCCTGGGCCAGTAGGCTGGGTTGAACAGCACCTCCAAGCTGTCACCCTCATATGCCCCAGGTTCAGCACGTCCCTATCCCCACTTTCACGTTACAATTAGTCTGGTAGTAACCCACTTGATGAGTAACCCCACAGGATTTTTGGGCACTGCAGGGATCTTTAGCTTAGGTATGAGAAGCGTTGCTGGAGTGAGAGAGAGAGAGGCGCAACCAACTTAACCATGAAAGTTGTTCATCGCCAGGTAACAACCATACATGGGGGAGCCAAACAAACGTTATATTAAATCTAACTTAAATTTGATAATAGAAGTCAGGTTTAGAAAACTATAACTGATCACACAAGTCAGGGTCAGAAGGCTACACCTAGAGAGAGCGAGATAGTTAGGTTCTCACCACTCCGTGAAGCTTGAATCGATTGGGGTTCCCAGGTGGTGGTGGTAGCTGAGGGTCCGGAGTGCTGGAGACAGGCAGAGCCCCCAGCACGATCAGTCAGGAGAAGGTAAGTCCCAGTGAAACTGATGCAGATTTTGGATCCAGGCATCAGAGCACTTACTTGAGCGTGGGTAGGGGTTTTTGTAGGGAGAGAACAATGGTTCAAGGGAGAACACTAGATTTGTTTATGGGTAAACTGATGGCTCAAGGGAGGATACCAAAGTTGTTTTGTTCAGGCTTAGGGTGACCAGACAGCAAGTGTGAAAAATTGGGACAGGGGATGGGGGGGTAATAGGAGCCTATATAAGAAAAAGACCCAAAAATTGGGACTGTCCCTATAAAATAAGGACATATGGTCACCCTATTCGGGCTAGACAATAGGACCTGATCATTCCTGGCTATGGGCGGTGTTCCTTCGAGGGCGCTCACAATGCAATTAGGCAGCTTCAGTATTTTGGATACCAATAAGGGATTTATTACTAGAATTGTTCTGATAACTACTAAGTTGGGGTGTGCAGGTGTGGGTTAATTAACATCTGGAGCAGAGATTCCCCATCATGCAGTGCTTTCCTGCTTTTCTGGTCCCAGAGTTCAGTGCAGTTCTTGCCCTGGAATCTCTGTTCTCCATTCTGCATGCTAATGGAGATGACCCCCTGTCCCATCTTTGATGCAAATGAGGCTAGGGGAGTTTCCTTAATCTTGTCACCCTTGGCCAGAGGGGTTTAGGTATGTCACTGCCTTTTCATTGCTTTTTGTAAGTCTTTCTTCTGATTGGCTTTGCTTCAAGCGGGGGAGGGGAGGGGGAGGGGAGGAAGGAGGAGGAAGTCTTTCGTGAGTCAGACAGGCTGAATGCTGGGCCCTGGTTCCCCAAGAACACAGAGCTGATAGGTAACATAAGGGCCAACACTATAAGATACTACACTGCATATAGGCATGTACACATTCAGCTGCACACATATTACCAAAAACAATGCCAAAGATGAAAATGATGATCTGGTCTACATCTATGCTATGAGCTAAGACAGTGATACTCAGACCTCAGTGGTTCAGGAGCCAAATTAGTGATCAACATTATCCAAGAGCCACAATAGTGTGAATTCATTGTTTCATTTACTATATATATACATACACTTCTCACAGCAAAATAATTGACCAAGTATTATCATCAACTACAATTGGTTAATAACTGTCACGGAGTTTGGGGGAGTCAGGCCCTGCACCCCTCTTCCCGGGATTCAATGTGACTCTCAGCCAGCCAGTAGAACAGAAGGTTTATTAGGGTTGCCAGGAAAGAGTCCAAACAGAGCTTGTAAGTATGACCAGGACCCCTCAGCTGGGCCCTTCTGGGGGGCAGGGAGCTTAGACCCCAGCTCTGGGGCTCCCTGCGTTTCACCACCCAGCTCCAAACTGAAAAACAACCAGCCAAACCTCCAGCAGGCTCTTCCCCTCCCCCGGGGCCCCTCCTCTCGCCTTTTACCATTCTCCCAGCCAAAGGTGTCACCTCCCAACCCCTGTCCTGGCTCATGTTACAGCCCCAGGTAAAGTCTCACACTCCCAATGCAGCCTGTCCCAGGGAACCTCCCCCGCAAGCCTCTCAAGTCAAATCCATCTCGCTCCCTACTCCGTCACATCTCTCCCCCCTTCGAGACTGAACTGAGCGGGGTCACTCTGACCAGTGGCCTGGGGAAGTTCAGGGCCCCCTCTCCGGGACAACGCATCCGCTATCAGGTTGGCACTTCCCTTCACATGGACCATGTCCATGTCGTAATCCTGCAGGAGCAGGCTCCACCTCAGGAGCTTGGCGTTGGCCCCTTTCATCTGGTGTAGCCAGGTCAGGGGAGAGTGGTCGGTGTACACGGTGAAGTGTCGCCCAAATAGATACGGCTCTAGTTTCTTGAAGGCCCACACCATGGCCAGGCATTCCTTCTCGATGGCCGCATAATTCTGCTCTTGGGGTAGCAGCTTCTTGCTTAAATACACGATGGGGTGTGTCTGCCCCGTTTCATCCTCCTGCATTAACACCGCCCCCAGTCCCATGTCTGAGGCGTCGGTGAACACCAGAAAGGGCTTGTCAAAGTCTGGGTTTGCCAGAACCGGGTCCCTGATCAAAGCCTCCTTCAGTGCACAGAGAGCCCTCTGGCACTCCTCGGTCCAGACCACCTTGTCTGGTTTCCCCTTCTTACATAGCTCAGTGATGGGGGTGGCTATGGCGCTAAAGTGGGGCATAAATCTTCGATAGTACCCCGCCATCCCAATAAAGGCCTGGACCTGCTTTTTAGTTTGGGGAGCGGGCCAGTCCCGGATCACCTCCACCTTGGCTGGTTCTGGCTTTAGGCGGCCGCTCCCCACCCGGTGGCCCAGGTAGGACACTTCAGCCATCCCCACCTTGCACTTCTCCGCTTTTATGGTCAGCCCAGCCTCCCGGAGTCGGTGCAGCACTTGTTTAACTTGGGACACATGGTCCTCCCAGGTCTGGCTAAAGACACAGATATCATCGATATACGCCACAGCGAAGCTCTCCATCCCCTTCAGTAGCTGATCCACCAGGCGCTGGAAGGTGGCTGGCGCTCCCTTGAGGCCGAAAGGCAGGGTCAGGAACTCGTAGAGCCCCAGAGGGGTAATGAAGGCAGATTTCAGCCGGGCATCTGCATCCAGTGGCACTTGCCAGTAGCCCTTTGTAAGATCCATGGTGGTAAGGTACCGAGCCCCTCCCAGCTTGTCTAGGAGCTCGTCTGGCCGGGGCATGGGGTAGGCATCAGATACAGTGATGGCATTGAGCTTCCGATAGTCCACGCAGAACCGGATCGACCCATCCTTTTTGGGGACCAGCACCACCGGCGAGGCCCAAGAGCTGGACGACGGCTGGATCACCCCCAAAGCCAGCATGTCCTTGACCTCTCTTTCCAGGTCCTGAGCTGTCTTCCCTGTGACTCGGAAGGGGGAGCATCTTATGGGTTGGTGCGATCCTGTCTGCACCCAGTGGACCGTCAGATTAGTGCGACCAGGCTGGTTGGAAAACAGCTGTTGGTACAGATGCAGCATCCCTCTGATCTCAGCTTGCTGGGCAGGGGTTAGCTGATCGGAGAGAGGGATTGGTTCTTGGGAGGAGCCAGCTCTTGTCTCAGGGAATAGATCCACTAAAGGGTCACTTCCCTGCTCCTCCCAATGTCCACACACGGCCAGCACCACATTCCCCCTGTCATAATATGGCTTCATCATATTGACATGGTACACCCGGCAGTGGTGTGCCCGGTTAGACAGCTCCACCACATAATTTACCTCATTTAGCTGCTTGACAACCTTGAAAGGGCCTTCCCAAGCAGCCTGCAGCTTGTTTTTCCTCATGGGGATGAGAACCATCACCTGATCCCCAGTGGCGTAGGCGCGGGCCCGCGCCGTGCAGTCGTACCAGACCTTCTGCTTCCTCTGGGCTCTGGCCAGATTTCCCTTGGCCAGGCCCATGAGCTCAGTAAGTCTCTCTCAGAAGGTCAGGACATACTCCACCACTGACTCTCCCTCAGGGGCGGCCTCCCCCTCCCATTCGTCTCCCATCAGGTCCAGGGGCCCCCTTACCCGCCTGCCATATAACAGTTTGAAGGGCGAGAATCCGGTAGATTCCTGGGGCACTTCCCTGTACACGAACAGCAGGTGCGGTAGGTACTTGTCCCAGTCCTGCGGGTGCTGGTTCATAAAGGTTCTCAGCATCATCTTTAGCGTCCCATTGAACCTCTCCACCAGCCCATTGGACTGGGGATGATATGCTGAGGCCCAGCTGTGCCAGATCCCACATTTCTCCCACAAGCACCGGAGAAGGGCCGACATGAAGTTGGACCCTTGGTCTGTCAGGACTTCCTTGGGGAACCCCACTTGGCTGAAAATGGTCAGCAGTGCATCCGCTACGGTGTCTGCTTCAATGGAGGATAAGGGCACCGCCTCGGGGTAGCGGGTGGCGAAATCTACCACCACCAGGATGTATTTCTTCCCCGACCGGGTTGTCTTGCTGAGAGGCCCCACTATGTCCATGGCCACCTTCTGGAAAGGTTCCTCTATGATGGGCAAAGGCCTCAAAGCCACTTTCCGCTTGTCCCGAGCCTTCCCCACCCGCTGACAGGGGTCACAGGACCGGCAGTACTGATGGACAGTTGTAAAGACCCCAGGCCAGTAAAAGTTCTGTAGCAGCCTCTGCCTGGTGCACCGGATCCCCTGGTGCCCTGAGAGAGGGATGTCATGGGCCAGGTACAGTAGCTTGCGGCGATACTTCTGGGGGACCACCAGCTGCCTCCTGATCCCCCACGTCTCCACCTCACCGGGCGGAGCCCATTCCCGGTACAGGAACCCGTTCTCCCACAGGAACCTCTCCTGGCAACCTCTCCACATGGTCTGTACCTCCCTGCGGTCAGCCAGGGTGCACCCCTACGTCCTTGGGGCCCTCCTTGGCCCCCCACTTCAGGTGTACCCTCACCACAGGTACCTTGAACGGGGTCCCGCCCACCCCTGTTAGGGTCAGGTAGGTGTTGGGTACCACCCGATCTGGGGCCACCACCTCGGGCCGGGCCAGCGTCACCTCCACGCCCGTATCCCAGTATCCAGTGACCCGCCTCCCATCTATCTCCAGGGGAACAAGGCACTCTCTCTGGAGGGACAGCCCCGTGCCCACCCTATAAACCGAGAACCCTGAGTCCGGAGCATCCAGCCCCCCTGAGGAGCTGGTCTGGGGTCTTCCTCCCTCCGGAGCAGTTGATAAGCTGCCAGCCCCCCTCTTCTGGGCTGTCGGCCCCTCATCCGGCTGGGTCCCTACCCAGTTAACCCGGTGTGGGTTTGGTCTGCTCAGTCTGTCTCTGATCTTGGGGCACTGGGACCGTATGTGGCCCCTCTGGCCGCAGTGATAGCAGCTCATGTCCCGTTGGTCCCCTCGAGCGGGTCGGTTGGTCCTGATGTCGGAGGTTCCCCTCGGGAGGCGGTTCTCCCTATTTCCCCTTTGGGAGGTCCCATGGTGGCTCTCTTGCTGCCTCAGGGTGGGCCTGCTCCTTTGGGATTCCTCCCTGCCACCCCTTGACCAACTGTTCACGAACTCGTCAGCCAGCCGCCCTGCGTGCTGCGGGCTCTCTGGATTTTTGTCCATCAACCATAGCTTCAGGTCTGATGGGCACTGTTCATACAGTTGTTCCAGTATGAATAGTTCGAGCAGACCCTCCATAGTTTGGGCCCCAGCGGTCCACTTGCGGGCGTATCCATGTATCCGGTTGGCCAGCTGTAGGTACGTGACCTTAGGGGTTTTACGCTGATCCCGGAACCTTTGACGGTACATCTCGGGAGTCAGCCCAAGCTCGTGGAGCAGGGCCCTTTTGAACAGTTCATAGTCCCCTGTCTCCTCCTCTTTCATTCGGCTGTACACGTCCAGGCCTGCAGGGTCTAGTAAGGGGGTGAGAAACTGGAGCTTGTCTGCCGGGTCAACCTTGTGCAACCTGCAGGCATTCTCAAAGGCCGCCAGGAAGCTGTCTATGTCTTCCCCTTCCTTACGCCGGGCCAGGAAGTTACGATCAAACTTCCCTGCAGTCTTGGGTGCCCCCTCACTCACCACAGCCGGGGCCTCACTGCTCCTCAGCCTGGCCAGCCTCAGCTCATGCTGGCGTTGTTTCTCCTCATGCTGGCGTTGTTTCTCCTTCTCCTCCAGCTCATGCTGGCGTTGTTTCTCCTCATGCTGATGCTGCTTTTCCCATTCTTCCCGCTCCTCCTTCAGTTCCTGCTGCCTCAACTTGAGCTCTTTCAGTTTTATCTCCCTCTCCCAATCCAGCCGCCTCCACTGCTGGGATGGGGAGCTCCGCCGGGAGGATCCCCTGCTGGCCACCGGGGTCAAGGTGCCCTCGGTATTTGCTGGGCTTTCCCCAACCTCTCCCCTGGGCAGAGGCAAGAGGGGTCTTGGGAAGTCCTTGGCAGCAGTCTGACCCCTCCCAACCAGGTCAGGCCCTGGGGCCCATGCTGTGTCTGTCGGGCGGCTTCCCTCAGGGACAGGGATCAGGTCATCCAAGCGATCCTTCTCCTCCAGCTGCGCAATCAGCTGTTCTTTGGTGGACTTCCCAATGCGCAGCCCCCTCTGCCTGCACAGCTCCACCAGGTCGTTCTTACGGCGCTTAGCATACATCTTCCTGTTGGCCACTCGCAGGCCTGTGCGGTCTTGGCCCCCACGGCTTCGAGGAGGAACCCCTAGTGTGCCAGCCCTTCTCACTGGTCACACCCCTCAGGGTTAAGCGTAGCTCCTCCGCCCCCCGAAACCGCTTCTCTCTGCCTCTTCAGCAACCTGCTCCCCATCAATCCCCCTTCGTTTTACTGCTCTCCAGTCACTTACTGCAGGAAGTGCTGTTCATGGGGTGCAGTAGATCCCACCTCTGCCACCAGTTGTCACGGAGTGTGGGGGAGTCAGGTCCTGTACCCCTCTTCCCGGGATTCAATGTGACTCTCAGCCAGCCAGTAGAACAGAAGGTTTATTAGGGTTGCCAGGAAAGAGTCCAAACAGAGCTTGTAAGTATGACCAGGACCCCTCAACTGGGCCCTTCTGGGGGGCAGGGAGCTTAGACCCCAGCTCTGGGGCTCCCTGCGTTTCACCACCCAGCTCCAAACTGAAAAACAACCAGCCAAACCTCCAGCAGGCTCTTCCCCTCCCCCGGGGCCCCTCCTCTCACCCGTTACCATTCTCCCAGCCAAAGGTGTCACCTCCCAACCCCCGTCCTGGCTCATGTTACAGCCCCAGGTAAAGTCTCACACTCCCAATGCAGCCTGTCCCAGGGAACCTCCCCCGCAAGCCTCTCAGGTCAAATCCATCTCGCTCCCTACTCCGTCACAACAACATAGCAAAATCATCCTGATTGGTTAATAATTAAATCAGTGTTTTAATATCATGTGCTGCAAAGAGCCACAGGAGACACATTAAGGAGTTACTTGCGGCTCATGAGTCTTGGGGTACGTCTATACTACCTGCCTGATTCGGCGGGTAGCAATCGATCTTCTGGGATCGATTTATCACGTCTCGTGTAGACACAATAAATCGAGCCCAGAAGCGCTCCCCGTCGACACCGGAACTGCAGCTCCACGTGAGGAGTAAGCGGAGTAGATGGGGGAGCCTGCCCGCTGCGTCTGGACCCGCAGTATGTGCTTTTAAGTTCGAACTAAGATACTTCAACTTCAGCTACGTTATTCACGTAGCTGAAGTTGCGTATCTTAGTTCGACTCCCCCCCCGGTAGTGTGGACCAGCCCTCAGTCTGAGTACCACTGAGTGAGCGCAAGCATAAATAGCATTGTAGCAACGGTAGCACAGCTTAGCCATGCCAAGTTTGTACCTAGCTTGTAGTGCATCGTTTTCACAGGAAACATTCTTGATCGCCATCAGTGAGTGACACTCCAAATAGCACTTACTGAGCTACCTCCTCTCTTTAAAGAGAAATACCACTTATGATGCTACATTTAATAATAATATTTGGCATTTATAAGCAGCCTTCCATCCAAGGATCTCAAAGCGCTTTGCATACATTACTGAATTCAGCCTTCCAACTCTCCTCTCATGTAGATTTCCCCCATTTCACAAAGGGGGAAAACTGAGGCACACAGAAGTTGACTCTCCCAAAAGCGCACAGAGAGCCTGTGGCAGAATCAAGAATAGAAGTGACATAGGGCCATACTTCCTGTCATTCCAGTATATATACTTACACTCAAACTTTAAATCAGAGATTGCTCATTTTTGAACTGTGATGGATTTGGATTTCATTTTTTCCCTTTACTGCCAGAACCTCTTTTCATGGACTGCTCAGGAAGTTGTTTCCTGACCTGACAATATCCCCTGCTCAGACTTAATATGCTGTCCCCCTATGGCATGCACATTAATCTTTCTTGATTCAATCTATGATTCTGCACATGTACTGAACATTGCCATAAACAGCTCACTAATTCATTACCAATCATCATGGTGTCATTTTGGAAACAGGAATATTCATATACGTTTCCCTAAAAAAACATATAAAGCAAGCTTCCTGTTATCTTGGTTTCGCTGCTTTGAACAAGCTGCTCCATAATTTGAGTTTCCCTGTTATACACTAGCCATTCTTACTTTAAATATAATTAAAGAATAGTCATTTAGAATACTAGGAGTCTAATTATGCAACCAGTGTTTGCAAACAACTTCCATTGAAGTCAGTGGGAAATGGTTATGTGCAATATCTACCATATATTATCAAGTCCTGGAAGTTTCAGCACTAGAAAAACAATAATATTTCATAGTTTTGGAATAATTAACCCTCATAGAACAACTTACAATACATGATTTTAGGTAAATAATGTCAGATCAGAATATTCCTGAACTTTGGATCCAGGTGTAAGCTAACTAATGCCTAGTTATTAGTACAAGTATCCAACAATCCAAAGTTAAAAAAAAAAAAAAAAAAGATTTTAAGCACTGGAACCTTTAAGTCCAAGATGCAGACTTTTACTTATGTCTGTATATTTTCCATATTGATCATATCAAGACTTTTAAAAATATAATTGTAGAGGCTGTCAAAAAAGTTTCACAATTTCACGTAAAATTTTCTCACTTTGTTTATTTTCCCTTAACAATCTCTCTGTACAAATCAGAGGTATAGCATCTGTTTAACTATAAGGGGTTTGGCTCAGAAACAGATTATTTTCATTCCAGTTACCATATCTACATGTACTACCAGTGAATGAAGGAAAGATGTTAGCAGTAAACTGAAGAAGGAAATGCACTGTTCAATTGTAACAGAGACCAGTAAGATACTAGTTGGTCTCCAAAGGAATATTATAAACAAGAAAATCCCCACCAAGAGCTCAATCTAGCAAATGCTCAAGCATCAACATAACTTTATTGACATGAGAAGTCCAACTGAATTGATTAAGACTAATTGTGCACTGAAACATTTGTATAGGGAGTACAAGTAAACCTCCTGTTGACTTTGAAATGCAGTACTCGATTCCCAGTCCTGTACTGCTGACTTTTCCTTTAGAAATAGGCAAACTCCAGATTAAGCTAGCTAATTGGTCAAAGCTACTGAGGTTTTTAGCTAGTAAAATGAGGAGCATAAGCCTGTGTCTACAGAAGCACCACAACGACTTGGGTAAGTTTCTATTTGGTCTGAGCAGTAATTGAAAAACAGATACTTTTTGGAATTATAAAACGTTAACGGAAAGCGCATTCTTGTGTTTGCACATGGGACTAGAGATCAGCCCTCCCAGGATCTGTTCTCAGCTTTGTCATTGACTCATTGTATAATGAGGAATTCACCTGAGTAAATCAAGGCACAGAAAAGTTGTATCTATAAAATGAGATTTACCTACCTCCTATATATGTTGTGATTTAAAACTTCATATTGCAAAGCACACTGGATGCTATGGTTTGTGCGAGGTATGAGTGAATTATTTGGAGATTTTAATCTCATGCTACTGAGTGTTTGGTATTCTCTGCTAGGACTCTACTAGTAGGTTCCTCTAAGATTAATGAAAAAAACAAACCCAGAATAAATGGACAATCACATGGACTCCAGCGGTAGCACACGGTTAATGTTTAATTGCTGTGATTCTTACTCATATCCATAGTATTAACTGCTTGCTGTATTTGGGGCTGGAAAACAAGGACGTATTGGTAGGACCTTTAGAGTATTTTCATCATCCAAAAGATTACCCAGAGATCACAAGATCAATTTCCTGCCATTACAAGATGAAGACTCTAGTCATTTATGCTTCTTAGTTTCTCTAAAAACCCTGCAAGATAGGATCCCATAAACTTAATAGGTATATTCAAAAATGCACAAGGAAATAACTCAATTAGGGTTTTTTTGCTTCAGTTGAAGTGTTTTACTATTAAAAAGGCAACACAATTGAGCCCTTAATTATTTAAGTGAACTAATCAAGGCTATACTATTTTAAATGGTTTTACTTTGGTTTCTTCTTCTGTTTTAAAACTAAAAAAAACTTCAGGGACCATACTGAGGCATGACATCAAAAATCAGCTTGTTTACAAAGCTAGATCTTCCATTACTGTTATCTGAAATGCATTAACAATCGTGAAAGTGTGCTTTCTTTCAGGTTTGGGCCCTTGTTCTGTGCTCAGAGAAACTGTCAAACATTAAACTATGTTCTCTGCTTTTCAAAATGTATGAAATCCTTATAATAAGAGGAAGGGTGAAAAAAACAACAACACCTCAAGGAATTTCATTTGTTTCTCACTGAATTTTTATGTGATCACACTTACATAGCAGTTAATTTTTTGTTGATTTTAAAGATATGAAACAACTGTATTCAAAGGAAGTTTGAACTTTCTTATATGATTTTATCATCTGGAAGTAATAATACCTACCTTTTATGAAGCACTTTTAATCATAGCTCTTGTCAAAGTGCTAGGTAAAGGAAAATATATTTGCACTCCTTCAAAAAATATTTTCAGCTCTTATTCAGGTTCTAAAATATTTTATTTCCATGAGCATCTCTGCTTTACAGAGGCTTAGAACTTAGCGATCAAAATTCATTGCAGGACGAAATTTTGTACAAAGTCCCAGACTAAGAGTTTTGTTCACAATGTGTGATAGGGATATTTGGCCACTTTTAAAATAAAATCCAATTCATGTATCCTTAGGCTTCATCCAAGAAACCTAAAATTCTTTACAAACATTCACTTTAAAATTTTTTTTACATAACTTTAGTCATTGTGAAAACTATGCCATAGAAAGGTAAATACAATGACTTTTCCAAGGTCAGATCAAGTCATAAAACAGAACAAGAAAAAAAAAAATCAGTAGTACAGGCTCTTAGTCTTGTGATATAATCTTTACATAAACTCTAGAAAGAGGGAAAAAATAATTCTGACCACTTCAAGACAATTTTATTAACTATGAATTTGTTTTGCATCTTAAGTTCATGCTTCAAACATGTGGCCTTCCCCCTGATCTTTTTCAGGTCAATCTAGTTAAATACATTATTTCAGAGCCTATGAAGCTCAGGAATAAAAAGACTAGTCCCCTCCTAACTGGGTCTTAATGCAGTTTCCCTCCAGTTGGGAGAGCCAAGCAACTCATTTAAGAAATTATCAATGCTCCTCCAAAAGTCATTATGTGGTGGTTATTACAGACCATCCTTGCCCTGGAGCTCAGCACACTTTTGCTTTGATCAAGACAAAATCATCTGCAAGCTATGAAAATTGAGGCTGAAACAGCCTTCAGCCAGGCAACAGATGGCAACACCACCAGACTGTCATTTTTGTTGGTGCTGAACATTTAAAACTAATCCATGGGCTGTTATAACCCCCTCAATAGGGCTTCTTCCTACATTTTTCTTTTTTGTGGGGGGGGAGGGGGAGATAAAACAAGTCTAGTGAAGCTTGAAGTCTCAATGAATGGTAAAAGGTGCTTAACCAAGGGGCAAATTGCAATCTCATCAGGTGATTGAGGCATGAAGTGCCAGATACAGTCTTGCACACTGATCCCAGTGAAAATGGGCCCTGTCCTTGATAAATCCATTCATACACAGAGGCGAGTGTGGAGTTTCACCATGAGCTAAATACCAGTGGAGCCAATATTTGACGCAGACAGTTAGCCTTGCCAACACATATTTGGCACCTCATTTCAGAAATCTGCCTGGCAAAAGGTAAAGAAATGCCTTATTGGCCCCCTAGGACCTCCTCCACCTCTTCATCTGACAACAGGACATACTACAATCAACAAAGCATTCTGAAATAAGACTGCAAGGTCTTCCTTGTGACAATCCTTCATTTGTAATTCTAGACTACAGAAAGGTCTCCACAGTGACCCAGAGCTGTCTAGAGAGAACACTGCCCCTTTTGGAATTTGATTTCCTTGTGTGTTTTTTTCAGTCTCTGACACCTCAGTCACGAAATGCCGCCTTCAGAACTAGCAGCTTCTGTGGCTTGCACAGACAAGAGCTCCCATCCAGGTAGATGTATGTGGGAGCCACATATCTACTGTAATACCTTCGTGTTTAGCAGGTGCTCCTGCCTTGGTTCACTGTATTGGGTGGTATGGAGAAAGCGGGGGCAGCAGGGATGAGAGAGAAATGAGAGGGTACAATAAGAGGCACCTTGGGTGGCATGAGGATGGGCTGGGGCAGCCTATCTAAAGCTGAGGCAGCAGCTCAGCCCCAGTGCAGACACATGCACCCCGTCCGGCTAGGGGAACCACAGAAAAAGGCCCTTCTGTGACTCTTGCAGCACTAAGGCTGTGCTCCTCTGCACAGCTCCCCACCAAGCTAGGGGGATAGAGAGCTGAGCCTGACCATGCCAGGGCTGCCGCCCATATATCCAGTGAGTAGCCCCCCCCCGCAGCATTCCCTGCAGGCCTCCATACCCAATCCCCCCTCTGATAGGGCTTGGCTTCCAACCTCACCCTTTCTCCCCTCATTCTCCCTCCTGCGCCACACCCCACCCCTCTATCTCCCTCCAGCTCTGGGTATCCTTCCACACACACCCTGGGCCACAACCCCCCATACTCCTACTCCTCTCCCCCCCCAACCCTCAGTCCCTCTCCACACACCCCCCAAACCCCTACAGTCTCCCCCAAATCCCTACAGCCCCAACCCTCAGTCCCTTTCCACACACCCGAGCCACAGCCCTCCCAAACCCCTAAAGCCCCCCATACCCTACAGCTCCCCCCAACCCTCGTCCCTTTCCACACACACCCCCATACCCTTACCGCCCCCCAAATCCCCAGTTCCCCTCCACACACCCCCCCATGCCCTTACAGCCCCCCAACCCCCATCCCTCTCCACACACCCCCCCATGCCCTTACAGCCCCCCAACCCCCATCCCTCTCCACACACCCCCCCAACCCCCGTCCCTCTCCACACACCCCCATACCCTTACAGCCCCCCAACCCCCATCCCTCTCCACACCCCCCCAACCCTTACAGCCCCCCAACCCCCATCCCTCTCCACACACCCCCAAACCCTTACAGTCCCCCAACCCTCTCCACACACCCCCAAACCCTTACAGCCCCCCCAACCCCCGCCCCTCTCCACACACACCCAAACCCTTACAGCCCCCCCCAACCCCGTCCCTCTCCACAGACACCCCCATACCCTTACAGCCCCCCCAACCCCCGTCCCTCTCCACAGACACCCCCATACCCTTACAGCCCCCCCAACCCCCGTCCCTCTCCACACCCCCCCAACCCCCATCCCTCTCCACACACCCCCAAACCCTTACAGCCCCCCCAACCCCCGCCCCTCTCTACACCCCCCCAAACCCTTACAGCCCCCCAACCCCCGCCCCTCTCTACACCCCCCCAAACCCTTACAGCCCCCCAAATCGCCAGTTCCCCTCCACACCCCCAAACCCTTACAGCCCCCCCAACCCCCACCCCTCTCTACACCCCCCCAAGCCCTTACAGCCCCCCCAACCCCCGTCCCTCTCCACAGACACCCCCATACCCTTACAGCCCCCCAACCCCCATCCCTCTCCACACACCCCCAAACCCTTACAGCCCCCCAACCCCCGCCCCTCTCTACACCCCCCAAGCCCTTACAGCCCCCCCAACCCCCGCCCCTCTCTACACCCCCCCAAGCCCTTACAGCCCCCCAAATCATCAGTTCCCCTCCACACACCCCTGACCTCACCCACACGTGCCCCACCCACAGAACCCACCGCCCCCCCCAAGCCCTCTGCCCACGCAGCCCCCCCCTCCCTCCACGCGCCTCCTGCCCCCAGAGCCCTCGGCCCCGCGCGCCGCTGTCCCTCAGCCGCCCGCCCCTTTCAAGCGCCTCCCCACCCCGTCGCTCCCACTTCTCCCCACAGCCCCCTCCCCCCGGCGGCCCGCGCGCCATTTCTCTCGCCGCCGCCGCGCCTCAGGGCCCCGCTCCGCACCCCTCCCCCTCGAGCTCCGCGCCGCCCGCCCCACGGCCCCCACAGCACCTCCCCCAGGCCCGGCGCGGGGGAGCGCTGCGCACCCCGGAGCCACCGCCGCTCCTTCCCCATCAGCCACCAGCTCCGAATGATCCTTCGCTCGAACTCGGGCTGCCCCTGGCCGGCTCCGCCGCTCCCCTATTGGCTCCCGCCGCCCCTTGCCCGCCCCATTGGCTCCGGCTGCCAGCTGCGGCGTCGCGGTTGGCCGATCCAGGTGTCAATCACGGCGGAGCCCCCGGGAGTGCCCGCCTCCGCTGTTATCAGGTTAGTGTTAGCCGCGGTGCTGGGGCTCGGGATTCCAAGCGGAGCTGGTTGAGCCCTCAAAGTCCCTCACCGCGCTGGCTTTGGGGGGGTGTCTACTGGTGTCAATACAAAAGAGGAGCTGAGCAAAGCGAGAGACTCCTGCTAACCAGGGACATGGACATGAAGAAAAGGATCCACTTAGAGCTGCGGAACAGGACGCCCTCAGATGTAAGCAATGCAAAAAAAATCCATCCCACATTTTGGGGGGTGCATAAAAATGATTACAAAATGTAGGGGTGCCGTTGTGATAGGTGACGCCCGTGCCAGCTGCGGCTGAAGCTGCTGTTGCCCTTGAGGTGCCTACCGGTGTGTGTATGTCTCTGTGCACCCAATTTGGGGTGCCCAAAGGCGCACGCGTTATGGTCTAGGGGAAAACTATAAGCTGCTCCTGAGTCTGCTGGTGTGAAATGCATGAAAGGGGCTTGCAATGCATTAAATGAAAATAAGTTGGTGGTTCTCTCTGGCTGGTGTAGTTTGCAAATATTTGCACTGGGTGTTGGGCGGGGAGGGACTGTGAGTGAGTTGAAAATGGTTTAGTTTAAAGTGCGTCTTCATTTCTTTGCAGTGATCAGGCAAGAGAGACTGGGGAGCCATATTTGTAACTTTGTAGTCCTCATGAACGCGCCCTTTCTCTCTCTCTCCCTCTCCAGATGCTGAGAAGACAAAAAAATAGGATTTAAAAACAAATGTTCACGGGGTTTTAAAATCTGATCCAGCTGACAGTATCGCAAGCTTTTAATAAAAAAAAAATCGCCAAAATAAATCCACTCTCCACCCCCTCTCCATCCACACACACAAAAAGACTGGATGTTTTTTTCCCCCTTGGGGCTGGACTTAGGTTGTTGTTCAGCGTCTGACTGAATAAACGAGAACAAGAAAGTTTGGCAGGACAAAAATAGTCCATGGCTGGTTGGGTCCAAATTATGCAGACACGAGAAAACCTAGTTACCTCTCCTCGTTTTTCTGTTTGTCTCCTGCTGATCCTGCAGCGATTGCAACAGAAAGGCGATAGGGGTGGGGGAAACCCAACTTGGGAAGCCCCCCAACCTTTTGCCAGATGCACCCAAGGAGAAATTAAGGTTGCCTCTGTGTTTGTGGGTAGGGCTCCCGTGACGGGAATTGGGTGTTTTGTGCTGCGCAAAGGTGACCGGGCTCGTCTCTCCTGTGTAATCAGCGGTGTATGGGATCGTTGCAAAGCGCCTTTTCCTAGCCTGGGCGCCTTGGGAACTTTAGTGTAACACACAGAGTAAATAGCCAATCTCGGGGGGGAACCCTCCCCCACCCCCCAACAAAAACCTGACCCCCCCCCCTTCCCCCAATCTGGCCAAGGATTTTTAGACGCCAAGGCAGAAGAGGTCATTACATAATGGCTTAAATCGTTTGCTATTTGGGGGGAAGGGGAGGGGTTCTCCCAACGATTCGCCTACAGACAACTAGGCTGCTTTGGTTGGAAGGCGCTGGGCGTAGATAGGACGGAATGAAAACATACCTCTCCCGAAATCCCCAAGTATCCGTCTCCGAGGGAGGGAGGGAGGAAACTGCCCCCGCGGTTTTCCTACCGCTAGTAAAATGTCTGACGGACAAAGCTGGGCACATTTACGTAACCTTCTTTTGAAACTTAACAAAGTATTGGGGATGGAGCGGGAGGAAGGTGTGTTTCCCTTGGATTGAGCTGGCCCGTGGGTCAGACACCTTGCCTTGAATATGAGCAGCAACACCTATTAACAAAAAGTGGGGGGTGTGTGTGTGTGTGTGTGCAGGTTGCTGCATGAGCGGGGCTGCCAGTGCTCCCTTGTGTGTGTATGTGTGTGTGTGTGCGTGCCAGCGAGCTCAGCACACGCGGGCTTGTTGTTTGTGAGAGCTGTGCAAAGGGGACAAAGAGCAAACGGAGGAGCTTCCTAATGAGGGGCCTCCGTCCCTACATCTCTGCCGGGGAGGTGAAATATCCCTCCCTCCCTCCCCCCCATGAAATCATTCCCAACTTTGTATCCTCGCGTTGGCAGCACCACAGTAAACCTGAAGTAGGACAAGACGCCATGTTTTTTTCCGTCGAGCTGCAAAGGAGAAAAAGGCTGGGGTATGAAACCAAGGCGATTTATTCTTTAGGATCCGTGCGAATACAATAAAGGGGGGAATTCTTAAAGCCACCATTGATGCAGTTAGCAAAAAAATCCTTGGCCGTTACATTCTGGAGGGAGTGGGGGGCGGGAGGGAGTTGCTTTTAAATGCTGGTATTTGTAACAAACTCTAAAATGAGAAGCGTAGATAGATCGATCTGCTGTTTCCTAATAATGATGATTTGGTGGGGGAGGAGAAAAGCTTAATGTTTTGGTGTAGGGCAAGTCGTGGATGTAGAATCGTAACGATTAAGCGGCTGAAGCAATGAGGGCGCATTCAGGGCTCGCTCTCTGTGTGTGTGTAACATGACTGCCAGCATTCAGGTCTGCCATTTTGTCACTGTTGTTGTCACTGAGTAAGGGGGGGGGGGGGGAGGACGCTTTTAAAGAAGATACAAATCTTTTAGCACGATTCTCAGCAAAGCACCAACGGTGTATTTTAACCCGAATACTGCTGCCGATGTGGCGGGGGCCTTCAGGGAGGGAGGCCGGGCGAGGGTGTGTGTCCGCAGCGGGGGGGAGTCCCAGTGCTTGTTTGTTTCCCTGCAAAGGCGTCTCTTGGCAGCGTGGAGGAGCCTGTATCTTTAAATGGAGCGTTGGTCGCCCGAAATGGAACGTTGTGTTCGCGAGCGTTCTGCGGCGGGGTGACTAACGTTCGGAGGAGACGGGAAAGTCCGTCGCACTCTCGCCGGTCGCACCTGGCTGCGTCTCCCCTTCGCACCCGGCGCCAGCGCGGGCGTTCGTACCCGTTTGTGGTTGTGCAAAGCCCGGGATTAGTTGCTTCCCTGGAGCTGGGCGAAGCAAGCAGACGTAGAAGGCCGTTTGCATAGTGGGGTTTTTTTTTTTGGATGGCTTTAAAATGCCTGCAGCAGCTTCCAAAGGGAGGGGAGCGCATGATTGATGAGTTGGGAATATGCCTTCTTCCTGGGCAGGGCCCTGCGGGGAGGTAGGGCTCGGTTTTTTCCTGGATTATGTAGCAGTAACAGCTAGCGCCGCTTGAGGCTTATCTGCAGGTTTCTTCACGCTCCCCATTTTTAACGGGGGTGCAGGGTAGGAAGATTTTCTCCAGGCTGCTAAGTGGGACGTTTTAGCAACAAGAGTTTTAAACCAGGTTTGGTTTACTTTTCTCCCTGTGCTGTTGGTTAGTGGAGAGTAACGTTAATAGACCTTCTTCGATTGGGACAATGTTTCTTTGCACGTCTGTAACTCAGAGATTTGGTAGGTAAAGAAACCCTGTCAGTCATAAAACGTTGGTTATCTAACAGGTTACTTTGTCAAGTTTAAAGTCTTTTGATTCAGAGAATGAACTCACCTAGCAAATGCTATAGTTGAAATCTAGAACAATTGTATGATGCATATTTATTTTAAAGACCACTGGGGGGAACAATGCTTGTCGGCATTGCTGTTTTACCAACCAAATCCGAAGGCACCTATTAGAATGTGACCAATTCATGTGCATGTGCATCCTCTCATGTCATGGAGAAATCAAGTGTGCAATTTGGGGCCTGCCACTCTTCAAAATACCCTTTGAAATCAAATGTAGTGAGTCGGTGTCTTTGGGCACTAGATAAAGTGGCAAACTGAATTTTAAAAGTGATTATTGCTTGTGCCCATCTACTACTTCGTGCAGATTGTGTGTGTTTCTGTATAGACAGAACAGTGAAATTAAATTTGATATTTTATTAGTCTGTGACCTCTTCTTTGCATAGGTAAAGATGATGCAGTATCTTCAGTAATTATCTGGCAGGCTAATGGTTTCCAGTGCATATTTGCACTATAATCCATATTTTAGCAAGATCTGGTCATATTGTTCCATTGGGATTATTACTATTTTTAAAACTACCATTAAAAGAAATATACTCTGAAAAATTGGCCTTCACTTTACAAAACCAAAGTTGATTTAGCTGAAGCTTTTGAGCCATTTGTGCCTTGGTATTGCAGCCCTTGTGGTATTTAACATACATCAGCCCCTTGCCAGGGTTGAGGTTTTGCAAATCAAGGGGAGTAGTGAAGCATTATATCAGAATTTCATTACCCTTATGCGTTTATGTTAATATTCTGTAGGCTGTAGAGAGATGTAGTATAATTCTTGTTTGGAATACTGTTTAATACTGTGTAACAGAGCTCGTTACTTTGAGCTGTTAAATCTTATAATCCTGTAGGTTTAGTATACATATTAACAAAAGTATATAATGCAAATGTATTAAATATGGTGGAATGCATAGGAGCCCCATTTTCTCTTCTTCCCTCCCTCCCCCTTTTTTTGGTTTGTTTGTTTAACATGAATTTAGTGCTGATGAAAGGTGCCACATTGATAGTACCTCAAATTATATTTTTCTATGTGTTGTACAGTGGGTGTCTATGCAGTTTTTCCTACTGGAATTTTCTACTTTTCTTCTGTATCCAGTGTTTAATATTGATAAAGTAGTTCATATACTATGCACATAAGCTTAGATGTGTATCTTACTTATGATAGTAGTTTTCTGATGTAAACACATGTCCACTTGGAATTAGGACAGATTATTTCACATAGGTTACTAGAGAGCCATCAGGTGGCAATATAACTACTGAACTACATAGAAGAAGCTTTAGTGGGCAGATTTTTGGGAACTCTTGTTTATTTGTATTGTATATAGCCTAATTCAGTAGCTAAATACAAAGGCTGTAAAGCAAATGATCAGTTTTAACATTCTGTCTGGCTATGCAACACAGATCTTGCATGTGTTTTTGAAATTGTGCTATAATGTCTTTTTTATGCTTTAGAGATATGTTGTTAATTACTTTAGTCCAAAGACTTAATGATTGTTCTAAAAGGGACACTATTAACTTGAAATTTAGTCAATTAAAATAAAAGTTGAAGGTTACTTCAGGTTTTTCACATCTCTGGATTCCCCTGCCAAAAACTTCTGTTTAATTTTATTTGTCTGTTCTCTTCTGTTGTGTGGGAAATCTACACAAACAAAAGGGAAAACAGTGAAAATGACTACTTATAAAGTCCTATGAAATACAGAAGGTAAACTAAAATATAACTTTCCCCTCTAGTCCTTTATGGTTACTATGTTAATTGCAATAATAATAAATGGCTTAAGTTGGTGTCTCTTTAAAAGATTTGAATTCTTGTAAAAGCATTGTAATAATCCCAGTTAGTGTCTTCATTTAAATTTTATCTCTCTCTTGTGCTAAACAAATAAAAAATGAAAGGTACTCAAACTTTTTTTATGCAGCTGTTAGCAGCCTCTCTAAATTTGTGACCTGCTGGTATTCTGCTATTTGTCTCTGCATCTATACTGCAGGATCCCCAGAAGGGGTGTTTTAGTAAAGTAAATAAATTGTGCTGGAACAACTGATATTGGAAACAGGTAGGTATGAAGGAAGCATAGTGAGGCAAATATGTACCTCATTTGATCTAGAATAATGGATGAGAATGAACATGCCCTGGTACAGAATTTGTGTGTGAGATCCATAGTGAGCGGTCTAGAAATCTTTTTTCCCTTTTTAAACTTGACCAAGTTGTAAGCATGTGAAGGGATCTATGTACGTACAAGATAAAAACTTGCTGCCTAGTTTTCTAATCTGTCCATAATTTTGCCGTTATCTGATGGATTTTCTAGTTTTTTTTTTTTTTATTGTGTGGCTTAATCCTGACATTTCCCTCTCTCAACTGTTCGAAATTTCCCTGCGGCTATCAGTATCTCAAATGAAATCATACTAATGCAAGGTGTAGGATGATTCATTTGTGTACAGAACAAGAAAACATCAACTTGAAAAACGGTTCTCTCTTGATAAAGGTATCAGAACAAAAGTAGCTGCGCTTTGGTTAACAAGCCACTATATAACGGTATAAAGAATTGCATTATGTCACATGAAGAAATAACAGGGGAAGCTGAAAGAAGACACACAACAGGAAGAACAGCTCACTAGTATGGACTCTTGAAGGCCTAGGTGATATGATTGACTTAAGCCTGAATCTGATAATTTGTCCTACGGCCAGATCTGCGCACACACAATCTTGAAAATCAATGGGTGGAATCTGTCGTCTGCTACACTGCCCTACTTCTGCACCAAGATGTGCCAATATTTTGAGCTTAACTATATGGACCTTCAAAATGCAACATTAGAGGCAATAGTTCAGGGCCTACAGTACACTATTCTTCCCCTCTTAATTCGTCATGAATTCCTAAGGACTGTATTGTCTACAAATATGTACATCTTTAAAGGTATTGAATTTGTAGTGTAAAGGATGATGGCTGCCTTTTTAAAAACTGATCTACTGTATGTACTGCACTCCAGTTAGGGATAATCATAGACATGGACTATATTTACTCATTCCACCTCTTTGGCTAAGTAAGTACATTTATAATGGAACGGTAGAGGCCGGAGAAAGGTAAGAATTGGACCCATAAAAATTTAACTACTTATGTTTCAAGTGTGAACCACTTTCAAATGATTTAAACAATGTAAAGCTTTAGATCTGAGTGGTGCTATGAACTCAACAGTTCTGGTTTCCCAGCCAGAATCTCTGGCGTGGGAAGAAGCGTGTTTGGAATTCCATGTGAACGGACTGGGAGGTCACAGAGCTGGCATAGCCTGACGCTAACATTGAGACTTTTCTTGCTGTGGCAGCTCTCAGTAGACTGTGAGATAAACACCTTGGCCAGGTAAAATGAAATCACGTTTTGTAGCCAGGTATGGTTACTCCCTAATGAGAACAGTTCGCAGTTACTCTCTGCTGATGGGCCTAGCTGCAGTTGCTGGTTGTTACTTGACTATGAACTTGTTATTGTTGTAAAATACAAACCATTTTCATTTTCTTCCTCTGACATCCTTTCACCCTACCATTCTTCAAACAACATTTGTAAACTCTTATTTTCTGCCTCTTGCCTAACTCACAAACCTTGCTTTTCTCTCTTTCCTGCTAGATTTCCCCTCCCCTATGGGATTCACTTCCTGCATGCTTCTCTTCAAATACATTGTGTTTTTCTTCTTCTTCTTTTTTTAATTAACTCTTTGGGCTCAATCTTGCAGCCCTTACCTACATGAGTAGTCTGAGTGAAATCTAAACAAAGTTCAGGATTTGGGCCGACTATCAATCTTCATGTCTTCACTTCGACCTGTATAATAAGAGTCACAAGGCCGACTCATGACCGGAGCATTAAGTTTTCAGTCAAACTGGCCTGTCGGGCACTTCCACTCAGTTTCTCTTCCAAGTATTAAAAAGGTTGGAAACAGCACGTTCCAGTAAATCTAGTGGGACATAGTACTCAGTACCGACACCTTTTCAGACAAGCTATTGATTTCATATTAGTGATTAATGTGCTAACATTCTTAGGAAACTTTTCTTTGACTTAAGGCAGGAAATACATTTCATGCTAAGCCTATGAGAGGAGCAGATATGATTGCGCCAGTACTGAATGACCACAGAATGTGTACAGCAGACTAGCTAAGTGTTAACTTGGAATTAAACTATTTTAAAATTAGGTATGATGTGCACAAAGTATTTGAATGTGTGTTACTGTGTGACGCTGAGGTCATTTAATATCCTCTAGCTTTTCTGTAGTGTTTTCTATTGCTATATCTCAAAATGCTTTACAAAGGAGGTAAGCATCTTACAGATAGGAGGAGTGACTTGCCCACGGTCAACCAGCAGGCCATCAGCAGAGCCAGGGATAGAGCTGAGGTCTTCTGAGGCCCCATCAGTGCGCTACCCACTAGGACATCCTGCCTCCAGGAAAAGGAGATGGAAGCAAACCTCAAAGTGGCGCCAAAAAACCCACAACATTTGTTTTGAAAGTCAAGCAATTTAATCACTTCATTATCACTGTTTAGGCCAGGCCCCCCCTCAAACGAAGTATGTTCAGACCTCAGTGGTTCCGGAGCCAAATTAGCGATCAGTATTACCCATAAGAGCCACAGTCATGTGAATTCATGGTTTCATTTACATGTATATAATTCTCACAGCAAAATGTCTGACCAAGTATTCTACAATTGGTTAATAACATAGTAAAAGCCTCCTGATTGGTTAATAATTTAGATGAATTAATAGTTAAATCACACAGTCGTAATATAATGTGCTGCAAGGAGCTGCAGGAGAGGGATTAAAAAGCCACTTGTGGCTCATAAGCCTCAGTCTGAGTATCGCGGTTCTAAGGCTTTTGTGCTGGTCTATAGCTAATTTTATAAAAGAAACAAACTAGAAAAACCTTGAATAAAGGGGCTTGCTACATTTTTATAAGTATTCTTTGACTTAGTGACTAGCATGGTGCATCTTGTGTATATACAGGTAGTTACTGAGATGTTTCAATTGGAAGCACGCTTTCATGTGATGTGATTCTTAAAAATATATGCAAGTCTTACTAAAGTCATAGATCCTTCCCCCCCCCCCCCCCGAAGTTTTGGATTGGAGGTGCTATGTAGTTAGTCCCAGCAATTTTGATTATTGGATGTATACCATTAGCTTTCTTCCTCCCTCCCACCACTTTCCTATTTCATTTGAAACTTCAGACTTTCTTGTAACTCCACTACAGCAACAATAGTTCTTAACATCTTGTCTTTGACTATCTATATATTTGTTGGTTTCTGGGCTGCCAGTGACACACTGTACAGAATGTTACAGAGTGGAAATTTACTGATAATGGACCAGATTGATGGCACAACCTTAAACCCAGTTCAACTGGCTAGTGAAGAATTATTTGCCCTATGTATAGGAACAATTTGGTAGAGTTGATCTAGTGGTTCTTACTGCACATCCTTTGCTGGCCTCCATGCATGGGGTGTGGCCAGGGAAGAGTGGGGCTTGCCAGGATGCTCCTGCAGGCTGTTGGCAGCCAACAGAAAATGGTAACCCGTAAATCCTATGCCTGCTAACTAGTCATTCAATCTGAATCATTAACTCCCTTTCCATGGGTGGTCCTTCTATATTCACAATGAATCATTCAAGAACAAAATGCTAGGCTGGCTAATTGTTTAGAGCTAAGGTGTTGGTGTATTGTATTTTTATTTTAGTTGATCTAATAACTGACAAACTGCTTTTTCTTACTCATGAACTTATAGTGCTCAAGTATTTCACTGTGGCTAAACATTATAGTGTTAATATAAAAAAAACTTGTTAAAAGTGCACTAGAAGGTAATGTTGGGGTCTTTGTGCACACACACGTACTAACAACTTGAGTGAAGTAAGCGGAGAACTGTGCCAACATGATACGAAAGTTAGTGAGCTCTTCAAATATGCACATGCTGAAATTGTTGGTTGTAGTTGTTTGGGATTAAGTAAACTGTACAGGGAGCTTTCAAGCAAAAGGATGTATAGGTGTTTAACATATGAAAGTTTGATGGGGCTAGACCGTTTAAAGACCACCCCAGATAGAAGCTTTTTAAAGTCCAGTGTTGTATTTCACAAGACATTTGTGCAAAGATTCAGAATTCCAACTCCGTGAATACAGGTGCCAAATGGATAAAATAGCTTGAGATGTGAATGGGTCATTTTTAGTTACAGTGCTGTCTGTGATTTCATTTGTTCAGCATTCATGAACTCGGCAGCACCAAAAGTGCATATATTACGATCAGTCCTAGTGTGCTGGTGATTTCCATCTTGGCTAGGATTTGAACCCGTCTTTTTAAATGAAATGTACATGCTATATTTAAAAAAGTAAAATTTAAAATCTGCTTTGAAGTAAGTAGGACATTAACCATAGTGAAGATGTCTTTGGGATGCTCTGTCTGTTCATACATAGTTTCCCTAATGTGGTAATCGAATGCCTCCCAAAAGTTCTAAAGTATATACATTAGGCCCATTCAGCGTGTCCCCTCTTACCGAGACCAGGAGTCACTGCCTCCTCTAATTTAATTCTTCAGCACTCTGGCTGCTAGAGGTCCTGGTCATAGCTCAGGATGGGAGGGGTATTTACTGTGTGGTTCCCCAGAAGGGAAGTGTCCCATCCCGATATGTGGAGTTCTCTGCGTTTGAGTCGCATAACAGTGACCAGGCTCCGTGCTCGGTAAGTGACACTCCCACAACCGATTTTCTTAATCGTTTGTTTAAAACGCTTATGATATTTGCTGATAAGTAGGTGAGTGAAATTCATTTGTTTCATCTCGTCAAAGGCCTGGAGTAAGGCCTGGAGGTTGAAATATCTAAATTACTAGGTTTATCCTGACTCAGATAAAAAACAAATCTTTAGTAACACGCTCATGTTTGGAGGGGCAGGCATGTGTGTGGCGTTATATTTTAAAAGTCTGTGTTTTGGGGGAGGGTCCAAGTGTCAGAACCCTTCCTGTATCTGTTGAAATGCGGGTTAGAAAAATCTCAGATTTAGTCCAGCCTAGGCTATGTCTCCTTTGAGAGACAGAGCAGTGCTAAAGGAGTAGTTGAGGATTACCCCATTGTAGGGGAATCCCTAGTGGCATAAAGCCAGCACACTCAGTGCCAGGCCACCTATTCTCCCCCTACTCCCTCCATGTAGGTGGAATGCCAGAGATGGGAGAGGAACATGGCCAGAGTATGCTGAGCTCTGGCACTCCTGGAATGGCAGAACAGTCCCTAGGAGGGGTGGCTTAGTTGGCATATATTATAATAGCCCAGTAGCTACTCTAACTTGACCTGGGGGCCACACAGGGTCCTGGCTGCCCCCAAGGATGTATAAAGGTGGTTCAATGCCCCTCTGCCACCTCTCCTTAGGTGTGTCAAGCAGCGCTAATGCACCTCAGGATCCACCCGTAAATGCCCTGTATTTTCCAAATGGCATGTATACTGCTTACAGTTACTGATTAAAAGAGAAAACAGCCTTTCCAGGCCTCTCTTGGTTTCATTTTGGTTGCTGGTTTAGAGCAGGAAGTGCAGAGGTTTGCATAATTGCACCGAGTCTGCAAAGCTTCACAGCAGCGGCAGCTTTAGTGCAGCCTGTTTAATCAGCTGAGCACTCAAGCATGTCTTGATGCCACATTCCAGATAGTATCTGAAGTGAACATCCATAAGAATTTAATCCTTTCTGCCAGGGTGTGGCAAAAGGAACGTTGAGGGAGAAGATCGTCTTGTAAACACTGATGGCGAAAAGCTTTACCTTCTCACTTTTCTTTCCCCTAATTTTTCTGCGAAGTGCCAATGATGGGCTGTCCGACCTTCATTACACTCGTGGGCAGTTTAACAGGAGTTCGCCCTTCTCCAACAAGCCAAAACTTTCAGTGTGGGGAGTATTGTGTCCTTGTGCATGGAATAGCTCAAAAGATAATTGCTCTTGCTTGCGATGACAGATTGTGCCAGAGAACAGCTTATTGCAGTAACATAAATTGGGGGTGAACAAACTGGTAGGTTTCTGCCGGAGGATCCCTAGCCCACAGGATCATAGATCTGGAATTAAGTGCTGGAGCTAGAAAGAAATCTGATTGGACAGCCTAAAAGGATGGGTGTCCAACATTGCTTATGAGTGATGCAGGGTCAGGACTTCCTCCCAGGCCCAAAAACTCAGAGGGACGTGCTCCCGCATTTGGGGAAGAAATAGAGTTTCTGCAGCTGCGTCTAAAGAACTGAGCGGGCTCCCATTTGTCACAGACCTTTTCCCCTCTCCTTATGGAGGTGGAGAAGGGAGCACCTGGCACTGAGATTAGACAGTGGCGGACAGGAAGGGACATAACACACTTACTAAACCCAGTAGGCCAGACGCTGCCCAAGAGCTTTGTGGTAGTGAATGAATGTGCTTCCCCTTACTCTGTGGGTAGCGTGGCCATGTGGAATGGTGGCCATTTTCTGTCCCAAGGGAGCCAAATATACAGGGTGGGATTTAAGTGTGTGATGCCCTGATAATCTACGAGGCCCCCTACCTCCAGCGTCAGTGGAGTGGTGGCTGGATTTGATCCTTGCCTTTCTACTAGTAATCTTGCTATTTAACCCATTTAAAAACTGAGCCTTAACTGTATGGTTTTTGCAATATCATTTACATCACTCTTCTAGTCTTGATGATTTGCCATGGATTACAGTTCAGGGATTTAATCACTGGCAGTGCCTACTTGCCTTTGAACCATTGCTCTGCCCTTGCAGGAGTGAAATTGTAGGCTCTTTGGAGCAGTAACTTTGTACATATTGCACTATATATACGTGGACTGAGTGTAAAAAACCTACCATGTCATAAGCCAATTGGAAAATACTGATGTACATGTCTGTATTCTATAGCATGTGTGTAAATTAGTATGACCCAGTATATTAGTTTTTCAGAAAAGTAAACTGACCTGTTTTAGGGTCTCTGTCACCTATGCAGAAAAGCGAGCAAGGAGAAAAATCGTGCCAGGTAAACTGCAGAGAATGTGTAGTGAAAGTTGCGTATGAGTGTCCCCGTGGAATACAGTGCCTGTGTGCATACAATGGGCTGTCGTTAACTCAGAAATGAGCATCGTTCCCCAGTGCACATCATGGGTACAATAAGAGTGCCACATAAGCAGTGATGAATACAGCTTAATACAGTATCTGTATGGGAAAACTCTGGATTCTGTCGGTTATCAAACATGGAGTACTGCAAGGAGTGATGTAATCAAAGGCACAGAGAGATACAGGACACACTGTAATCCATAGTTAGGCATGCAAAGTGGACGGACATCAAGGTGATGTCAGCCTGGAAGAGTCTGCCAACACCAGAGATAGAAATTGAAGCGGCCACAGACCTAAGTAAGGAGTCAGGTGAGGAGGGAGCAGTGACCTATTTATGGTTCTAGGAGATGACACCACAGCAAGCCTTGACACTAGCAAGCCACAGAGCAACACACAAGCAGCAGTATGTGAACACCAGGAAGCACCTGACACAGCAGGTGGTAGTTTGTCAGGCCACAGAGTGGCAGAATGGGGAAATGGAACACCCAGAGCTGGCCCCTGGGACGTAGAGACCGAGAAGGAGCCTCAGAACTCGTTAGGGCTCCTCACGCCTTGACCAGATACGCCGGCAGTCCCAACCATGCAGCTGTCATTGCCCCGACCCTCAAATGCACCACTTTGCATTGCAGCCAGAGGCGTTAAAGATCCACACCCTAGATGCCAATGAACCAATCTGTCTGTTAGCTACTCCACTGGGCAGGTTCCTTTGCCGCAGTCCAGGTGTGTGACCCACGTGCTCTGGCAGTTGAATGGCCATATGAGGCTGGCTCGTGGGCAGGAACCCTCTTCGATACAGCCATGCTGAAGGACGGGGTTATCTTTGGTGGTTACAGCTGCCTGTGGCGTGCTGGTCTTGAATTGTTTCCCAGAATGCATCAACTCTTTGGGGGTGGGGGAGCATGTGGCATGCTCACTTTTCTGTGCGGTGCATGGGCCGAGCGCTGCTGGTATGCCGCCTTGCTGTACCGCAGTTATGGGACGCTTAGGAGGGCGCAAACGTGATGTGATTTCTTAGAACAATATTGCACAATTTGTACCTTTCCTTCTGTCTAGATCCTTATGGAGCCTACTACCACCAGTAGTGCAGCATGCAGTGAACAGAACAGTTGGAGCCTAGGTGACGTTGAGCACCGGGAGTCTCCCATCCTTTTACACAGCCATGTACAAATGACCTCTGGAAACTTACTTCCATTGTCTAGCTCACGAGGTCTCACAAGAAATTTTTTGGTGGCCTCAGACTGCGGCCACCAACTCTTGCGGGTGGCTGCTGACCGTTTTTTCCTAAAATACTTTTAGGAAAAGCAAATAAATATGCACATATACATGTCCAAATCATTGTAATTTATTTACGTATGTTTTTTATTGGAGACTCAAAAAATAGTGTACAGGTGTCTCTATTCTTTACTGGACCTAAACAGAATAGAAAGAAATAACGTGCTTTGCATGTTCTTGTCTTTTTATTGTTGCAGCTTTTGTTTGGTTTCTGTGAAAAGTGATATTTATATGTTTAACACTGCTTTGTCCCTCCCCCCACCCACCCCAGCCTGGGAGGGTGTGGCCGCAAAAAAAAGCCCCTGGCAGCCGCATTTGAGAAACGCTGGGTAGCTTGTACCTCTCATCAAAGATAGTGTCTTCCTTAGCTTGACTGAACCACAGGGCTCCAGTAAGGCAGCATTGATTCAAATATGATACGGCAGACTCATGTTCTTAATTCATAATGGTTAGGGCCCATTTATCACCTTCTGAAGTGTATACCAAGCCCTATAAAAGGGGTTAGGGTCCAAGTGGCAAATAGTTCATTCATCCATAAATGCTTATCTGCTATGTTTTATTGGGGTGAAACAAAAGGGGAGAAGTCCTGTGTGTGAAAACGAAGAGTTCAGTGACACTCGGCCTGTTCAGTGGGAAGTGTCATAGGAGCGCTCTGTCTGAGGCCAGTTTCCACCAAACTACCCAGATTCCTTTAGAAAATAATCCAGTGCAAAAGGACTGCAAATCCCTGTCATGCCTTTAGCTAGTTAGTCTAGTCAGATGCTCTTAATGGGAGTGGGGGTCTTATTTGCCCTTATGTGAACCTTCTCAGTAAACCTGCCTTTTGTCACTGTATGTAAATGTCTATACCGGTGGTTCTCAAACTTTTGTGCTGGTGACCCCTTTCACACACAGAGCCTCTGGGTGAAACTCCCCCCGTATCAATTAAAAACACTTTTTTTTATATATTTAACACTGTTGTACATGCTGGAGGCAAAGCAAGGTTTGGAGTGGAGGTTGACAGCTCGCGACCCACATGTAAGAACCTTGTGACCCCCCCCCCCCCCGAGGGGTCCCGACCCCCAATTTGAGAACCCCCAGTCTATACAGTGTCAAATCTTACACCTTGCCCTAGTCCACATGTAACTCCCATTAGCCTGGTGGGGAGGGAGTATGCAGAGCCCAACACCTTGGGGCTCCGATGGTGATTGTCTTCTTTGTTCTAGTTGGGCAATAGGATATGCTAGATACGTGTGTCTCTTCCCAAACAGGGCCCTCTTGTGGATGGAAGATCACTGTCAGACCCCTTCGGCTGTGTGGGACTCTGACAAAAAGGGATAAGCTCTAGAGAAGGGAAAGCTAAAAGGAGAGACAAGTAAGAAAGAAAGGAGTGGAAAGGGGAAGAGAGGAGGCAGTATATTTGTGGGGGAGGAGGGTAAACTAACATGGGGTATATAACACCCGTGGAAAAATGTGCAGGCTCGTTGTATCAGCTGCTGTGTGTAAAAGTGCAGATGAAAACCGAATGCAAAATTAAGTTTGTGCACTGAAAACAAAATGAAGTCAGGAAGTTCGGTGTATGGTTTCATGCAGCCATGTTAGCTTGGTCCCATTGCACACCTGTGGGATTTTCTACTCCTGGATATTTAATGTGGTGGAGCCGGCTCTGCTGTGGGATCGTTCACTTTTGAATTTCGGAATGATCGTTAACTTTGCCACTGTAATGTTGCACGAACAAAATTCGTTGAATGAAATTTCTCTCTCAGAGAAAAGGGCCAAGATCCTCAACTGGCCGGCTCCTCTGCTGCTATTTCTGATGTGTCCTTCTTCCCCTTCCCTCTCCCTTCACTGCTTCTTCAGCTCCTCCTGTTTGAGGCTCTCTCCTCTCTTGGCTGCTCTTTTGCCTGCTCAGCGGCCAAAGGCTGAGGGAAGAGACTCAGGAGTCCTCCTCTCTCTCTCGCTCAGCTTCAGACTTAAACACCATTTCCCCTTTAAGTGGGTTGCAGGCCAGATCTCACCCCTGACCTTGGTGCCAGCACTTGGAGCTGTGGGCGCGCTCTATGTGCCTGGACTCTCCCCTTGGAGTGCAAGGCTGTCATCCCCCCGCAGTTTAATAGCCTTCTGATAACTGGATCCAAACGCGAGCTTCTTTACTCTTGCTGCACTTTGGTGAAGCCTGAGGCTGCAATCTACAAACAGTTCCCGGGGAGATGGGCTAGCTCACCGAGCTGAGTGGGGATGGGAAAAGGGGGGCCCATGCTCAGCATATTAGACCTTTCCTTTGCTCTCACAGTTGGAGGGTAAGAGAGATTCATTTTAAAGGTGGGCAGGCAGGCTGTAAGGGATAAATGGGGCAGGCAGAGGCCCTCTGCCCTGCTCAGCAAGGACATGATCCGATAAAGGGAAAATTGAGGGGTGTGAACGTAAGAGTTTCTTGCGTGGGTTTGAGTAAGTAGAGCCGTTTGAAAAGTACATGCGTTTGTGAACTAAGTGTAGAAACTTCTTTAGTTTAGGACAGGAAGTGAAGATTTGTAAGATGAGGTTGAAACTGCAGGAGGAACTAAGTAGGCTGGAAGGATGTAGCTACTCAGATTGGAATTTGAACCAGTCATTGGGATGAATTCTTTTAAAAAGTGCTAATGTGATTATTTTTAAATGACCACAGTTGACTACAACCTCTGTTTTTTGCTTCTCATGTGCAAGTTGGCACGTCAAACCATTCAGAGTCTGTACTGACCCGGTACTCTAGCCCTGTGTTGGAACAGAGCTTCCATCATGGCTTTATGGGGGAGTCTGGTTGCTTTGGGAGTTTTCTACCCCTGGATTTGTCTCATCCAGGTACTAACCAGACCCCACCTGGTATCTTGAAGTATTGTGGCAAAAGGACATGCCTCTTGAATACTTCTGGGTTGGTTTGTTGCTCCTGCCTTAATTTCAAGTGAAGGTGGTTTGTTTGTTTTTTAAAGTGAGACGTTTATATAGGAAATAATACATAAAACTTCATTAATAGAGTCTTTTGGTCTGTGTGGATTCTTTTGAAAAATTTGTACAAGGACACTTGCTTATCATTCTTCTGGGGGAAAAAATGGGAAAAGAAACCTGGAAATTGCATTTCCTGTTGAAACTCTGATTACATGCATCACTTGTGCACCTGTGCCGTCTCGGCTCTCCCTTCACCTGCACAGAGCCCCCTTGAATTCAGCACACGGATTTCATTGCAAGAATGGAGATGAACTGATTCAACGTAAAGTGGAGTTAGAAATCTAGTAAAGCTATTTGATTGCACCCATGGTATCGCATCACATTGACGTGAATCTCCTGATATGAGGTTACTGCAATAGCCATTTAAAAAAAAAAGAAAGAAACATTTGCATATTAACTGCCTCATGTATGCAAAGGAAGGTTTCCTCATCTTCCTAACTGTGTGGTTCTTGCAAACTCTCTTGGGTCCAATCCCCTTTGCTTTCGAAACAAAAGATTCCGCCAGACTGTCACAGGAGGGGGAGTTTTGGAAAACTGTTCTGCCTCCAGCCCTTCCCCCACCCCACTTTTCAATGGTCTTGATGACCTATATCATGCAGGGGGCTCTGTAATGCAGTCATAAGGGTGTATTCTTCTCTCAGTGTGGGAGAACTTGCTCTCATAACTTGCCTGTTGATAGGGGAGTATTTGCACTCTTCATTCTGGCAAAATGGGGGAGGATTTACTGTAGATTCCTAACACCACTCATGCGGTGTATCCTGCTGGTGTTTCTACTAGTGATGTACGGAGTGTGGCAAGACTGCATGCGGATTTTGGTTAAAAATGAACTGTTTTCTTTAATTACTGTGGTGGGGCTTTTTCATCTTAAAGGGCTGCTTTCTTGCTTGAGCATTGAGCTGTGTCATTTGAAGGTGGCACCTTCCTAAAGGCTGATCCTCAGCAAGGAACTCCCATGTAGTAATTTATCCCATACAGCCGTAGGAGGCTCTAGCTGCAGCTGGAATGCCACGTTTTTGCTCAATGGGGCAGGGTCGACCACATGGGCAAATCCTGCATCCTCCTTCTACGGTATGGGGGAAGGGGAGGGTGAGACAGAAGGGGCAGGATCCATACGTGCTCAGGTGAGCACAGAGGGGGAATCAGGCTATATCCACTACCCCTTCCCGTTCCAGAAGCGTCTGAAGCCTGCCTTATAAACTCTTCAAGAAAAACCCATCTCTGGGGAAAATCTCGCCTTGGAACTCTCAAGCCCACAGAATACGGAGAGGGAGACTTCCAAGAGTACGTAGTGGAGTTAGGATTACAAATGCCATGGAAAGTCAGGGCTCTCCCTAAAATGTAGCTGTGCATCGTATTAGTCAGTCTGTTTCACTTCTCAGAAAATATCTCCGCAGCCAGCGGTCTAAAATTAAAGTTTACTTCTTTGAATAGCTTGTTATAATAAATTGAGAATTTTTTAATGCAGAAAATGGTATTTTAAATGACTGATGTATTGCATTGACAGGCAAGAAGTTATCAGAGCTGTAGGCTCTTCTTAATGAAGTCTTGAATATTCCAAGCTATTGTTAAAATGTCTTTTAGCAGTAACTTTGATGAACAGTTGTTAGGAACTACTAGTAAATCATGTAAACTAGCATTAATGCAATAGAACTGGCTCTAAGCCATTTGCAGAATGCCATCCATGTTCAGGTTTGCTTCATTTGTCTTTCTCTAATAATCATGTTTGTGAAATGTAGCTAAAATCCATCCTGAGATGTTAAGCTAACATTGTAAACAACACTGCATGGCAGAAGCTGGAAATAACCATTATCCGGTGCAGTTGCAAAGTAAACAGCAAACTTTTGTAAGCTATGGAACCGAATACGTTTTTTTATTGTGCTTCGCTTGTGAATTAACTGTTTAAACATTTATATGTATCTGACTGTAGAATAAACATTTTAACACATTTGAATTTTGTCTTTCCAGGTTAAAGAACTCGTTCTTGACAACTGTAGGTCAAATGAAGGCAAAATTGAAGGACTCACAGATGAGTTTGAAGAGCTGGAATTCTTAAGTACAATCAACGTAGGCCTAAGCTCAGTTGCAAACTTACCAAAGTTAAACAAACTTAAGAAGGTAAATAAAGAAGTGCCATGTGTTGTGTTTCTCTCTCTCTCTCTCTCTATTTTTTCTTGCAATATATTAAGTGCGAGAGAGACGTTCACATAAGAACTTCCTCTCACCAGCTCAGTTGTGTTTGTTTTAAAATCTCTAATTTTTATTTTTTTTGTCTGACTTCTAGCTTGAACTAAGCGATAACAGAATCTCAGGAGGACTGGAAGTATTGGCAGAAAAGTGTCCAAACCTCACGCATCTAAACCTAAGCGGCAACAAAATAAAAGATCTCAGTACAATAGAACCTCTGGTGAGTTAATGCGACAGCAAAAAGTGCTTTAAGTGTAGTTAAAACCCCTAGAGCTGAATGTGACCCCAAATAGGATGTGAGGTGGTCCATCTCGGACACTTGAGCCTAACTGAGGCAGGCTGTAATATATTGGCCGTGTGTGTGAGATAATGCCTCCCTCTAGTGGCCAGTCCTCATCAGTTAGAGTCAGTACACATCCATAGAGTGAGGTGAGGCAGAAGAGGCGGAGAATGGGTGTGGCTTAGGGGAATTTATAGTGGGATACGGAGTCCTTATTCCTGAGGCTGATCGTGCAAGTCTAGTACAGACAGTAGCAATTGAAAGTTGCTCTGTGGTGGCGTTTGCTGGGCTATACCCAGAGTTGTGTTGGTAGGCTCAGTCCAGGTTCTGGTGGGCATCTGTTGACATCACAGGCCTCTTCCCTCCCTGTTTGTGTTTGATACTAATTAGCACCCCTGTTGCTTAAAGAAACCCCAATAACTGCAAGGGCCAAGATTACCGTTGCTACATTCTCCGCTCCAAAAATGGTACCGTCAAGCCACGGCTGAGATTGAATGGGGGGGACGTACGCATGGAGGACTCACGGTACTCCACTTATCCTGCAGTCTCCAGGACTGCCAGTCTGGAATTAATCAAGAGCCCTGAGACTTGCAATAAAGGTGTCCTCACATTAACCGTGCACCTATCTGTGTCCCACTTCCGCTCTGGAAGCGTGAAAGGCAGCCGTCAGTCATTTGTTCCCACTTTTAAAGTGTATGGAATCTGACACTTCAAGGTAGCTCGTCAGGAGGGAATAACGAAGACATTAATTTTACAGTATTTGGGGCCATGGATCTTGTCCCTCAGCCCCACTCCTCCCCTGGACAAAGTTCTGCTAACAGGTCCCCGGTTTGGAAACCTGTGGGCCATTCCCAACTCTTCCATCTTCTACCCCTGGTCATGGCTGGCTTCTGCTGACAGATGTACCTACTCCCCCTGATGTGTCCCAGTGGCAGAGCCGGTGCATAACCCTGCCAGCATGATCTCATAACTACCACCTCTTTTCCTGTTGGCCCCCTTTAAATCTCTTGTTTTCATGACACCTCAACCATTGGGTTAAAAGTGAATCAGATTACCGTTTCAGAACACAGCCCGGTGCCCTTCACCTCTTGCCCGATAATACTGTATGATGTTGTGTTTAGGAATCGTGCTGCAAAGTCAAGGGCTATGACAGGCTTTATCACCAAGCCTTCACTCTTTCTACCCCGTTAATATCTTTCCATGAAAATCTCACGCTCTCCTTAACTTAGTCTGAACCAGTGGTTCTCAATCTGTTCCAGACCTGGACCCTCCCGAGGCTTCTCCTATGTCACTGGGATTCATCGCGAGCTATACACAACGGGCAGGGTGGGCATGAGCCTCTGCCACCTGCGTGCAATCTCAGGGGTCTAAACTAATAAACCTTCACAATTTCATAGGAGACCCTTGCTCTACAGCCTTCATACTAAGCTCTTAAGGGTTTGCCTTGGATGTTCTGAAAGGTTTCCCTTTAAGCCACCACACTTGTCTTTTATTGTGTTTAGTTTATAAGTGCCATTGCTTCCTTTTCCCACCTGAAAATTCTGAAACACGCCCACTGCCCCCTCCCGGGTTCCATCTGGCTGTTGGTGGTTATGTAGGCTCAGACCGTTGGGTAGCTTTTAAAATCAGCTGTTGTATATCCTCTTGCAGGGGAAGATTGTCATGGTGTCCTGAGAAGAAACAGGTTCCCTTCCATTTAAAGTAACAGTGAAAGCACCAGAGCGGAAATGTTTAAAATGATCTTATTCTGATTGGTGCGGCAGCGCAGATAATCAACTGCCCTGCTGTTTATCCCCAGCTCTGCCACTGGCCCCTGTGTGATGTTGGGTCAGGCACGTCACCCCGTTCAGTGCCTCAGTTTCCCATTGGTAACATGGCAGTATTGATACCGAGCTTTGTAAAGTGCTTTGAGCTCTGTGAACAAAGAGTACTGTAAGGCCTGACTATTATGTAATCATGCTTGTGCCAGTTAGCAGGCACAGCATGAAACTACATGATGATTTAAAACACTCCATTTTATCGTTAGAAGTTGCCTGCCGAGATATGTACCTTTTGGGTGTTAACTGGCTGTCCTTCGGCTTTTAAAGTGCTCCCAAGACAGGTTTTTGATGGAGCCTCCATTTTTATTTACAGAAAAAATTAGAAAACCTGAAGAGTTTAGATCTTTTCAATTGTGAGGTAACCAACTTGAACGACTACAGAGAAAATGTGTTCAAGCTCCTCCCACAACTCACGTATCTCGATGGGTATGACCGGGATGACAAAGAAGCCCCAGATTCCGATGCAGAGGGCTACGTGGAGGGGCTAGATGATGAAGAGGAGGATGAAGATGGTATGTTACTTGCTCCATTTAGTGTATTTGGATTATAGCCAACTGATGTGCATGCTCCTTTCTTCTCCAAAAGCAACCTATTCACCCGAGTTGCAGGTGAGAGAAGGGTTCTCCCAGCACCCAGTTCCCTGGATTATGTAGATCAGAACGTACCTGTGGGCTCCTCCATAGAGTGAGGAAAAGCTAGACTTGGATAGCCCAGGCAGGGTCTAAAAGTGACACACAGCCTTGTCTTCAGCCAGAGAGTGCTGGGAGGTCTGCCCAGGAGACAAGCACAAGGGCAGCGAATGGGAAGAGGCAAAACTGAGAGGAAAGCGGCAGGAGGGAGAAACTGGAAGGACATGCGTATTGCTCTCCGTCTTCCAAGCCTTTTCCAGTTAGGCGGTAATAAGGCATTTTCCCAGCTGAGAAAGCTGAGGCAGGGAATGGAAAGTGGAGGGTCAGAAGCAAAGCACACATAGCTGTTAAAGATGGAGAGGACAGACCCCCCCCCAAAAGGGGGAGGGGAAGAGACTGAGAATGGAAGAGTGTCCCCTAACCTGGTTGCTGAAGCAGGACACGTGAGTGAGGCCGAAGTGTTGGTTAGTAGCAAAGTGTGACACTGAATTACCAAGAACAAAGTAAACACACCGGCTGAGATAGATCAAAGGTGCAGAGAAGGCACATGCTGAAGTTTGCCTGGGGCCAGCGCTGTCAAAGGCACTGCAGAAGCAGAGAGTAGCTTTATGAATGTCAGGAAAACTAACAGACTAATTCTCTTGGGGTCTATTGTGCCGTTCTGCTTCACCCCGACAGCCTGCAGTCAGAGGCATCCGGCTTACCAGCTGGACCCATGTCAGGCTGGGTTTGGGGAATTTGCTAGACTCTTCAAACCGAGCTGAAAAGCAAAGCACACAGAATAGCTGGACGTGCACTTTGTCCCCGAGTGCGGAATTTGTTGTGTTGTGATACAGTAAACACTGCAGCACTGCCTGGCAGACTGGTGCACTGACAGAGCAACGCAGAGGGTCAGTGGGGACAAAATCTCTCTCCAGCACAGCATAAGTGCAGACCTGAGTGAAAATGCTTTAACTTTCTTCTCAAAAAGCCATGCCAGCCGCTGGATTATGGCCCCTTCACGCTGCTCTTGCAGCCTAGCGAGGATTGAGCAGCCTCTGGGGGAACTTTCCCATCACCAGGGCCAGGACGGGGTTGCTATATGCAGCTCTTTTCCTTCCCTTCCTCCCCGCCACCACCAGGTGTAAGGAGCTAGCTGGGGGGATCGAGGATTCTGGTCATTCCGTGATACTGGGAAGCGGCTGTAAATTAGAGCAACCCCAGATCTTCTCTGACTTATGCCTGGGCCAACCATGCTCCCCCAGCAGCTCAGGGTCTAGGAGGCACACAGGTGGCTTTAAGCCACCATTGCACCATGCTGTGCAGGATTCATTCTGGCCTCATACCTTGCCCCTGGAAAACTTGCAACCAGCTAGATTTTGCCTTCAGGCAGTACTTGTGCATGTACCTTTTACACCAGTGGGCAGGCAGGATTTGGCTGGTAATGTTTGAAAACTAAGCTTACTGTAGACAGTTAACTGAGTTGATAGTCTTGCTTGCTTGTGTAGAAGAGGAATATGATGAAGATGCTCAAGTAGTAGAAGATGAAGAGGAAGATGAGGAGGAGGAGGAAGGAGAAGAGGAGGATGTGAGCGGGGAAGAGGAGGTAAGGATTCGTGGCAGGGGGAACATCTGTGGCAGGTCTGAATATCTGCATAGAAATGTAAACCACATCACCACCTTTGTTTTTAACTGCACACTTTTTTCATCTAAGATGCAATGAAAATAAATGGGGACAGGTTTTGAAGAGCATCTGCCTGTGATCTAGCTGCCATCTAGTGACCAGTGATAAATCATTCAGCTTCCTGGGATAATGTTGGAAACAGATGCAACTTTCAGCAGCTCTAGCATTAATGTCTCCAGAGCTAGCCGTTTTTCACACACACGGCCTACTAAAAGCTGGAGTCTCTGTGAACAATTGAGAGAAAGAACCTGTGTCTCAAAAAGCAGATGCTTAAAGGAAAACCTGAGCCCAGACTTTTGCACAATGACACTGATTTAAATTAGACTTCAGTCAGAATGTTTGAGAATAAGATTGGCCTGAAAGTAGAAAACAAAGTACGGTTGGCTTCAGACTCAAGGTAGGGCTGGGGGGTATTTGTCAGTGGTCTTTATCTAAAAATAAAAAGGTGCCAATTTTTATAGGACAGAGATTCTTCCCTAAGTCTAACCTCAGAGAGGTTGAATGGGGAAAATGGAAAGCAGAATTCAGCGCCGTGTGTGGTTCCCACAACTGACTTCTCTTCCCCCTGCCCCACCTCCTTCTCTCTCTCACACACCGCTTTCCCCTCCTACTGTTAAAGTAGTAAAAGAAGTGGTGAGGTCCTGTGTTTAAGTGTGTAACTTCGGAATGCTTATAACTAAGCTTCGTGTTTTGTTTCCGCAAACAGGCCCTGATCCCATTGAAATTAGTGGAAGTTTTGCCATTGATTTCACTGAACTCAGGACTTAAATGTTTGTGTTTATGTATCAGTGTGGCTTTTAAAACCATGTAGTGGGAAGATCGGTGTCTTCTTTGAGATTGAGAGGAGGCCGAATTTTAGATGAAATTGAGTAATATAGCTACTCTTGAGTCCTGCTGTGAAGAGTGGGCCAGAATCCAGTGTAGGAAGGTATTTTAGGGAATAAACTTGCACACTTATGCAGGGGGAAGACACCTTTCAAGGGATGTGCTCAATTTCAAGATACTGTTGAGAGTTGTCAATTGGGAAAGGTGTTGAACAAAAATCTTTTAATTTTTCTGTAGGAAGACGAAGAAGGTTACAATGATGGTGAAGTAGATGATGATGAAGAAGAAGAAGAAGTTGGTAAGGCCATAATACAGACTTTAGTACAGAATAAAAGTAGTAATGTGCTGTTTTTAAAAGCAGAACTGTATCTGAATATACATTGCTGTGGTACTAAGCCAGTTCCTAATGTAGCCGTTCGTATGAATTATTTGTTTTTATGGTCATGCTATGATAGCACATCAAGGCACACACATAACCCAGCCCGTATTTATTTTGCAGAAGAAGAAAAGGGGCAGAAGAGAAAACGAGAACCCGAAGACGAGGGTGATGAAGATGATTAAACTGAATAACCTATTTTGAAAGTTTCCTATTGTGATTTGACTGTTTTTACCCCGTATTCTCCTCCCCCCCTTATTTTTTTTCTGATTGTAATGTTGCTGTGGGAATGAGAGGGAAAGTGTATTGGGTGGGCGAGGGAAAATACTATTTTTACTGCCACTCCTACTTTTCATTTAAAATTTTTTTTTTGGTCCCTTTTAGTTCCTGACTGTAAATGCAATAGTAAGTATAAACCAAGTGGCAATTTGTTTCTTATTATTGGAGTGGATGGTTTGACATCTTAAACTTAAGATCAGTAGAGGATATCCAAAATAGGCATACAGTCTGTTTTGAGACAGCTAAATATCTCTGGTTGTTGGGATTTACAATCTCTGCCAGTCACTAAGCATATTGTAAGATTTTTTGGGGGGATGCTGCAGATCTAGGCAAAGCATCCACAGCAACAGGTGTGAGAATGGCATATTGATAAAGTGATTTCTTTGTTGCCTGTTTGTGAATGACTGCCATTTTCAGCCAATGCTTTCCCTGCTTTCTGTAGGTAACTCTTATTTTGCTGTCTGTAAATAGTGACCAAATGTGTTCTTTTTGTTTTTCCTTTTGTTGAGTTCCTTTGGATCTGGTTTATGGGGTGACTACTTTGCAATCCCCCTCTGTGTGTTGTGTTTTTGGGTTTTTTTTCCTTTCTATTTTGGTTTTTGTTTTGTTTTTTGCCTGGGATACAGCCAATACACTGAAAATGGCAGGCATTTAAATATATATATATAAATATATATAAAAAAGTGTTCCTAATTCCTGAGTTACTAGTGAAATGAATTTGACAATTGTAATAAAAAATGTTTCAACCCTTTTAAATAAGGTGTGTACTATTTTGGTCTGTAATATAGAACAACACTTAGTCAATTTTAAGTGATGAGAAACGACTTCCACTTGTGCTATATACTTAGAAAATTTTTACAAACCTAACTACAGGAGACCGTACAGCATGTAGTGTAGGAGGTTTCTTTTCATACACGCAAGCACGAAATCCTAATACAAAATTGTATTTTCTTACCTAGTGGAAGTCAGTAAAATGACTGAAAATACCTAGTGAATGTACAGTTTTACTTTCATATCCCTCTTTAAAATAGCTTTAGAAGTGACTTGTATTTCCTAGTCAATATTTCATCTGTATAAATACATTTGCAAGTTTTTTTTCCCAGAAGAGCCAAACTTTTGAGTTTTATGTCTGTTTGTCATTGATGAATTTCAATAAATCTTTTTATACAATTTTTTTTTTTGGTGGCTTATTTGAGTAAAATGGGCCACTGGGAATGAACTGCATACCTTTTTAAAAGGCATTTAATGACAACGTATTCTGTTGAATTCCCTGGTATTTTTAGTAGTCGCTTGATACATTTTCTTCTATAAAATTGCTCTAAGCCATGGTTGGGTGAAAGCAAGGGGATATTTTCGCTTTAATGCAAATGATGGTACAGTATGTTATCTTTATTTCAGAAAGTTTGTTTATTTTTAAGTTGCCAATAAGGTGACACTTACATTTTAGCATGTTAATTTTTCCTATCAGTGGTCTGTCCTAGCCATATTAATCCAAGTCCAACAGAGAGAGCCTTTGACTTTCTTCTGATTGTTTTAATTACCATGGCTCTACATGTGAGTTGCTGGGCTAGTCGGTTTAGCAACGTTGGTGTGGTTTTTGCTTGCAATGGATGAGAGGAAGGTTCCTAGAGGTCGTCTTTTGTTTCTCATTAGCAAATATCCTGGTTTTCCTTTGTTGGGAAGGGGTTCTGTACCATAGATGCATGGCGTACAAGGTTCATAAAAGGGATACACACAGAACAATGCAAGCTACAGGAGAGCACAACGCATCCACTCAATCCCGGACTAGTCACCTTTAAGAATGTGCCATTTGCTTTTACGTATAACTGCACTATTTGCAGCATTTATTTGTAAGGAGTTTCTTAAAGTACGCGAAAATAGAAGTGAATGTGACAGACACTGGGGTAATCTATGTACTTTAAGTAAAACTGGTAAGTTTAAGGGCCAGATTCCTCCAACCAGAGCTGTTGTTAGAAGGTCTAACTAACAAACGCCAGACGCCTCCTCAGCCTTATCTCCACTAGAGCTGCTGTCTCTAAAACCAGATCAAGACAGTGGGGATACTTGTGTCAAGTTCCCTATTGTAGATGTGGCCTTGCACCAGTAAAACAGAATTTGGTCTGTTAACTTTACACCATTCTTCTAAAGCTAATTGCCTTCCTCCAGGCTGTTTTATGATGGAACAGACTTGTGGGAGTTATCCAGAAGCATGGTTTATAAAGGTGAAAGCACATAAGTCACAGTTTGATTTGTTCCACTAGTAGTCTGCGTGCACCTACCAAACTTTATTCCCTTGGAAAGTAAATTAATTTTTAAAGAGAGAGTCATTGCCGAGGTAAGAAATTCCCAGTGATTCGAGATGCCAGAGGATGTGCATTGCATATATACACCCATAAAGTAAAGGTGTACTGAGGTTATTACTTGGCACATGAAGTAACGTTCCTGTGCACCAAGCGTTACATTTCCAGTTACTTGTTAATTGTTGAGGTCTGTTAAAAAACCAAAAGCTTTCCGCCACAATGGGGGAAGGAAGGGGGACCCAACCGCTTTCTTAAAGTCTGGGCCTGCACCCATTAAAATTGAAGTGTAGAAGATTTGTCTGAAAATGTATTGTAACATGTCTAGGAGTTCACTGTATTATATCATGCAGTGTTCTTATCGTATAAAGACAGTAGTTTGGCCAGTGAGTGGAGCATTTGTTAGCCAGATCCTAGTGTATAATCTTGGCAAACTTAGTAAAATGTTTGTGGTGTTTTGTTTTCTGAATATATTGTATAGATGATTGCCGTAAATAGATTTTTACCAGACTTTGCTAGCAGGATCATTCCTCTCCCCCCCACAATATCCTCCCCCTTGTTTACTATAACAGATTTCAACAGGGAACTATCATGTGTACCTGAAGTTCTACTGGTGGAGATGACAGACCTGAAGTTTCATGTCACTCAGATCTGAAGTTTTTCAATTGTTGAATCTTTCCTACTAAACACTTACCATCTTTAATGGGGCTCAATCTTGCAGTGCCTGTGAACAAGACAGAGTTCCTATTGATTTCAGTGACTGTTGCCTAGATAAGGACTGCTAGGTCAGCTCCGTAGTTGGGACATCACTATCTTTTAACTCACCAACACGAACGCTTTCCAGGTCATCAAATGAGTGTCACACGTGCATCTTCTGTCTTCAGAGAGTTTACATGGACTTGCTTTTCTTTATGTACCTCAAACATGCACACCATTTGGAGAATACTTCACACTAATAGGAAAACTTAGGCCTGCTTTTGAGACACACCTCACTAGCCAAATTCTGCCCTCCCTTTGTTCCCAGTTAGTTCTTCCAGGATACAGAGTTTAGTCCGCTGGCCCATATTCATCCCTACCCTCACTCCACGGAAGACTCGGGGTCTAGTTCTCTGCATACTGGTGTAAATCCATTGAAGTCACTCCCAATAGAGTTCGGCTGATGATGAATGTGGCCCAATATCTTTAGTGCTTAGCATAGTCTCTGCTTTAGGTATTTAGGAAGTAAAGGGTAACTGACCACTCCACGTGCTGTAATGGTGTGAATATAGCAAGGGGAGCTGTACTACTATTTAATGAGGCTCCATTCCAGTTTCTCACCCCTCTTGCAGGTAGTTATTTTCTCTCATCCATATTTTGCAGAAGCAGACTTGCTTGGAATACAGAACAGACTCTTCAATCTCTGTGAATTGTGCACGACTGTTTTTCCACATTTCTGGACCTTTATGTACAGCTGAGGGCCTGGGTTACTTACGTAATGTTGGTCTGGTGATTTGGAGCCAGTTCTTAAGCGCAGATTTTCAAATATGGGTGGCCTGATTTTTCCAAGTGCTGATCACCCAGCAGCACCTGTCTAATGGCAGGCAGTGTGGGCTCGGGATTTTTGAAAAATCAGGTCACTTATTTGGGGGCCTAATTTTTGACACCCATTGAGCGGGTTAATAAATGGCAAGTGATTTAAGAACTTACTGTTCTGTTAACCACTTCACTCAGGCAGTCTGGTATTTGGCCAGTAAGTGCTAATATAAGGCCTGGTTCTGCAGTCATGACACAACTCCTATTGAAGTCAACATTAGTGGTAGTTATGTTCCGGTAAGCCTGCATACAGGAGCACACCTTCCAGTTTGCTTAATACTTGGATCTCTCAATTCCAGGTGCCAAAGGATTTAATCACCCCAGGATTCACTTTTACAGGATTATTGGACTCTAAAATGTCATGATGTCCCCTACAGGGGGAAGGATAGCTCAGTGGTTTGAGCATTGGCCTGCTAAACCCAGGGTTGTGAGTTCAATCCTTGAGGGGGCCATTTAGGGATCTGGGGCAAAAATTGGGGATTGGTCCTGCTTTGAGCAGGGGGTTGGACTAGATGACCTCCTAAAGTCCCTTCCAACCCTGATATTCTATGATAATATGACAGGAGAAAGAATGTGGATGTATCGCTCTGTCCTTACACCTTTTGCACTAGGAGTAGATAGGAGCTTGTCTAATACAAAGGATCTTGCATAAAATGAGAGTGGGAATTGCCTCCATCCCATTGGTTTGAACAGTAGTGGGGTGACTCCTAGCACAAGTACTTATTTTGCTAGGTGGGATAACGACTTGATAGTTCTTATTCCTGACTTAACTTTGTCAAGGTTTGGGCTTAAACTTCATTGCCAAAAGTAAACCTGGAAACGATCCATATCCAGGAAGTTCCTTCAGGTGTTTTGAAATACAATATTGTCTCTTACGTATTCGGCCAGGTTCTCGAAAAGCCCAGCCGTCCTTTTCGTGGGCACAATTTCCAATCACGGTGCATTGCATCCTTCTTTTGGAAATTAAGTCTAGTCTTTGTTTATGTGAGTTATTTTATTAATGTTACATAAAATGAAAATCTTAACTGACTTCTTGGCCGGTGGACTGACCCCTTGGAGTACGACAGAATCTCAGAGCTGCAAACACCAGCGTTACGAACTCACCAGTCAGCCACACAATTCATTTGGAACTGGACGTACGCAATCAGGCAGCGGCAGAGAGAGATTTAAAAAAAAAAGGCGCAAATACAGTGCTGTGTTAAACGTAAACTACTAAAAAATAAAGGGAAAGCAGCATTTTTCTTCTGCATAGTAAAGTTTCAAAGCTGTATTAAGTCCAATGTTCAGTTGTAAACTTTTTGAAAGAACAACCATAATATTTTGTTCAGAGTTAAACAACCTCCATTCCTGAGGGGTTTTGTAACTCTGAGGTTCTTCTGTAGATGGTAGCAGAACAGATTTTATCGTAGTTTCTTCTGACTTGACCCAACATCAGTGGAAAAGCTATGGTCTGTACCTTGCATCAGATGAGAATCTCTTCTCTGCAATTGTGCGGTGTCTTAGTAGTATAATGAATGACTTGGTCATTCATGTTTCTGGTATCCTCCAAGAGCATTCCCTTGGTTTTTGATAATGCTTTCTTGTGGCTGAATTACTAATGCCAGAAGGAACCATTCAATGAAGTAACTTCACGGAGTTACCCCTGTATTGAGCCCAATCACTTGTTTTGGCTAAAGCCTATCTTCTATAAAGGTGTCCAGTCTTGATTTGAAGTCATCAACAGAAGGAGAATCCACCACTTTCCCTGATAGTTTGTTCAACCATTAATCACCCTTATTAAAATCTTCTCTTTAGTGATGCCCTAGGGCCTGAACCTGCCTACTCGGACAGCGTAGCATTTTGGTCAAAAAGTAGAAAATCTCTGTCCATTGCTTTGGTTTCTGTGCAGGACAATTGTATAACCTCACATACTTGGCGAAAAAGGCATTTCTACAGATTTGTGTCATCTCTAAAAATAGCTGTTTTTAAATCGTGCACTTCAAGAGAAATGAATCATTCTATGCTGAAACTGAGTTGCTTAAGATTTCTTCTAGGAAGTCAGGATTGATAAGCAATTCAGTACGTGAAGTAAGATGGTGGATGTTCAAGCCCACAAAATTGAGGCACAGCACTGAACATTTTTCTGTAATACCCAAGAATCACTTAGTTATTCAATTGCATGGAGATCTCCATCCTAATGTGCGAATGCCTCACCATTTTTCCCATCTTTATGCTGGCCATAACCTTTTAACTATTAATTTTCATGCTGTACACTAGGCCTATCATTTAAATAATATACTTGAGAGGCGCATCACGGGAGCATTGACCTTGCAGTCAGAAGTTTGATGGGCTGGCTGAGGGGGAAGACTATCCGTGTTTGGCCAGCATTGCGTGGAGGACCGTGGAGTTATTTGTATGAGAGTAGCCTCTGGATGGCACAAACAGTAAAGGACAGCCCAGTCACTGAAGCGCTTACAATCTAAGGTGCAGAATTGTATTGCTGATTGAACACAACCCTTTCTAAAGCAGGTTTATGCCAATCTTTACCAGGGGCCAGTGACTCTTGCCTCTCCCTGAGCCCCTAAACACACCAAGCTGTGGAAGCCAAAGACAATAGCTAGCTATCGGCGTCAGCTGCTGTGGTTCAATACAAGATGTTTAATGGTAAAGCTTGAAGCAGAAATGGTTCTAACAACTGAAGTGGCTGCTGCAAATGGGGAAAGCTGTGATCCCAGCTCTGAGCGTGTAAAGTTCCTGCTATTTCATGGCAGTTCTGAATAGGGTCACTTCTAGCTCTGATATCCTGGCCCCATTCCAGCTCGGGAGCTTACATTCTGCCTGTACAAACGGCCTCTGACATTTCAATGGGAAACAGTACTCTTCCCACGTCCCACCCTGGACAGTGGTGGGGCTTTGCTGCGCCCTGTTGAACATTTCCCTGTTCGTAGTGGGCGGAGCAATCCTGTGTATATAGTTTCATTTGCCCAGGCCCTTGGCTTCGAGATGAAAGTCATTCCAACACAGGAGGACTCTTCTTATTCTGCATAAGAACTGTTTGAAGGAAAGGGGGCTGGATATCTTATTGTAGCAAACACAATGGGTAACATTTCTTTTTTTTTAAATAGCGTGTTTTAGATTAGGGTAGCTGAGACCCAACAACCCTCGCCATCTAATATCACAAGACACTAGTTAGTGGGCATCAAACTGTTAAAAAAAGTACCAGAAACCTTTAGTACAATAATGTTTGTAGTTAACGAGCTACAATTCTGTGCCCTTTTTGCTAGTGAACTTGAAGATTGTTTTCCCTCTCTCTACTCCTCCCAATAAGTCCCTGTTGTTTTTCTAATAGTATTTTGACTACCGTTGTATTTAGTTTGGCATTTATTGCTTTCCCCTAAGAAGTGTTTTGTCTAAACATTTTGTTACAGGACAAGTAACAGCAGTTTTATTGAATCTTTGTTTTATTCCTTATATTGCTGGGCCAATAAAAACGGGTAATGAATTTTTGGCAACATGTACAATTTCTGTTGTTATTTTTATTTTCCATTATACTTAGCCATACTGTAATATATAAATAACAGAGAGAGTCAGTGCCCTTCAGCCTCACTAGCTTACTAAACTGAGCAGTGTCAGTTGATAGAAAATCCCTAACTCCCACAAAATGCACCCAGGAGTCAAACAATTGCATATCCAACTATTCTGCAGCCACTACTTTTACCATAACTTTTAAAGAAAGAAGTATCTGACCTATTTAAACAATAGAAATGTAGTTATTTTCTTAAGAACATAAGAACGGCCATACTTGGTCAGGCCAATGGTCCATCTAACCCAGTAGCCTGTCTCCTGACAGTAGCCGGTGCCAGATACTTCAGAGGAAATGAACCGAGCAGGGCAATTTATTGAGTGATCCATCGCCTGTTGTCCAGTCCCAGCTTCTGGCAGTCAGTCACAGACAGAGCATGGGGTTGCATCCCTGGCCATCTTGGCTAATAGCCATTGGTGGACATACCCTCCAGGAACTTATCCAATTCTTTTTTTGAACCTGGTTATACTTTTGGCCTTCACAATGGCGTGAGTTTCACAGGTTGACTGTGCGTTGTGTGAAGAGGTACTTCCGTATGTTTGTTTTAAACCTGCTGCCTGTTGTTTTCATTAGGTGACCCCTAGTTCTTGTATTATATGAAGAGGTAAGCACCACTTTTTCTCCAGGCCGTTCATGACTTTATGCCCCTTTGCTATGTCCCCTCTCTGTCGTCTCTGTTCTAAGATGACCAGTCCCCGTCATCTAAATCTCTCCTCATACAGAAGCTGTTCCATCCCCCCCAATCACTTTTGTTGCCCTTCTCTGTACTTCCTCCAATTCTAATGTATCTTTTTTGAGATGGGGTGACCAGAACTGCACTTCATATTCAACATTTCATTCTTTATTCCTATTGAATGTCCTCTGGCACGTATGGAATGTCTATGGGGGGAGGGATAGCTCAGTGGTTTGAGCATTGGCCTGCTAAACCCAGGGTTGTGAGTTCAATCCTCGAGGGGGCCATTTAGGGATCTGGGGCAAAAATCTGTCAGGGGACAGTACTTGGTCCTGATACTGAAGGCAGGGGACTGGACTCAATGACCTTGAAAGGTCCTTCCAGTTCTAGGAGATAGGCATATCTCCATTTATAATATAATAGGTTGATACTGGCTAAGTTCACCAGCTGGCTATTTCTGGCAGGACAATCTGTGCCAACGGCAAGGTAAGTGTTGGCACATAGGTGGTCATAATTAAAGCTTTCATGCTAGAACCTTAGAGGGGAGATGCACAAAGACAAAGTTAGGTGCCCAACTCCCATTGACTTTCAGTGGTACTTGGTCACAAAACTCCCCCTTTGAAAGTCTCCCTACTGGATATTTGGGGAAGGTACCACTTCTGGGTGTATTTGCTTTGATCTCACTGTCCACTCAAAAAGCCAACAGTGAATCACCTTAGACTTCTGGCAGCTCATCTTGTAGAAATGAAGGCTTCAAGGGACTATTGTGATCATCTAGTCTGACCTGCATAGCCCAGGCCAGAGAATTTTACTATATTGCTGCATCCGGTCCATAACTCGTGTTTAGCTAGATCATATAATGTGCAGTCTTGCTGATGGAGAACCCACCCTACATTGTCCCCGTGGTTGGTTACCCTCACTGTTCGACAGCAGGGCCGTATTTCCAATTTGAATTTATCTAGCTCCAGCTTCCAGACACTGGATTTTGTTATGTGTTTGTCTGCTGGACTCAGGAGCCCTCTACTAGCGGAAATCTTCTTTCCAAGTAGGTATTTATTGGATGTTGGAAAATACAGGAGGGGAAAAAATTGGGAGGAGTCCTGAGCTCTTCATGTCTGTCCCAGCTCTATGTAATTCCCATAATCACCCTGTGGGCCCACTTCCAACAGTTACTGTTGCATTTTTCTCTGAAACTTGATTTTGTCCAGTCTGAGCAAGAGCTCAAAAATGGGATCTTCCACTTTAAATAGTATGGGGGGGGGACGACGACGACAGAGAAGAGGTTTTACGAAAAGTGAGGAAAATCTGAATTGTTTGAGAGATGGGGCGGGGGTTGGGGAAAAAATGTGGAAAGTTTGTTAAACATTTGGAATCCCAAGAAGGGTTTGGCCTAGACATTTCAAAGGTAGTTTAGCAGGTTTTATATTTTGAAAGTTATCTATTGCCAAATTAGGGGCTACAGAGCATAGTTTGGCCTCTGACAAATCTTTGTTTCTCTACAGGTCTAATCAACACATGCAGTCTAAATAGTTGGACTATGGAAACTCTTCACAAGGTCTGGCAGACTCTCTGTTTAGATATGCACGAGAAGCAGTACAGCTACTAGACATCTTAAATGCTGTGTAGCTTGGTGTTTGGGTACAAAAGCCTCTTACCTGAATCTATCTTCAAGTCCCTTGCAAAACCAAAGCTTGGGATTTGGTCCTGCAGCCATGGATAGCTTTGAGGAATACATGCACTAGCTGCCAGAGGAGGGTCTATGTGTCTGAACAGTATGTATTTACAGGGTTTAGGATGAATACAAGAGCATGGAGACTGAACACAGGAAAAAATGAAGATAACGCTTCCAATGGCACACAGGGCCCAAGCTGTCGGGATGATGGGCTGGGGGGCTGAATGGCTCTTTGCTGTGTAGAGAAAGGGGGAGAGATGGTGTCATTGCTAAACAGACTAACTTAGTCATAGACTCTCATCCCCCAACTCAGATTGTGTCTAGTCCCAGCAGGGTAGGGACTGTCTCATTTCAGCGCAAGGGGGAGTGGGGCCTTCAGGCAGTACCAGAATATAAATATTAAGTATTAATACAGAATTGGACATAGGGAAGGCACGAGGCTTGAGGGAACTGACAGTAGTACAACCCTCTACCCACCTCAACGGCTGTCCCAGCTCCCACACCCTCTCCCTTAGTTCTCATAGATCACTCTTGTGCTCCCACATCCTTGACGCTGTCTTCCGTGTCCAAGCAGAATAGATCCCTTGATGGCTTAGATCTTTATAGTTTATCAGCAGACCATGAAACCTTGCAGATTTATACCGGGAGAGTGCTTGCAAGTCCTAGCCTTTAATTTGGTGCTTGAAACAAAAAACCCATGGAACCAATAGTGCCCTGCTGTTATTTCCTACTGATCCTTTTCTCACTGCCACTGTCCACACCACTTGCCTCCTCCATGTGGAGGTCTTACACAGGAGGGCCTGCCTACCTGCCCAGAGAAAAGAAAAGGAGCTTCCATTCTCTTGTTCTGGAAAACCACTCCTGCCTTTTACTATGAAGAGGGTCTTCAGTGATCTGGGTGTTTTCCTTCTTATTCCACAGCCGATTCTTCTTGGAATCCAACTTTTTCCTGTGGTGACTCACCACTAAAAAAAATCCTTTTCCTCACATAAAATCCAGGATCTTTTCCCTGCTGTTATAATCTCAGGGTAAGATTCATCAGCCCCTCGACTCAAAGTTTCATACAAAACTTAACCGCCCCGGCTTCTTGTTCCGGTATTTTCAGCTGCCTGCTTTACTGCAAGGAAAATCTACTCAGGGATGTTCCATGTGAGCAGATACCCTCGTGCGAAGGGAGGCCACCTAAATGTATGTTAATCCATTTTAACACCCTTAACTGGTGCTTTGGGCTCAAAATTTACCGTTGGTCATGACTAAGTGAAAGTCACTTTGGGGGCCTTTTCTGAATCCATTTAGACATTATGATGCTCATCACACACCTTGCCACGCTAGATGATTTTTGCTAATGAGTCTGAGAATAGGAGTAAAAAGCTAGTTGCAAATTTTGACTGAATGACACTCAGACCTTGCCCAGCATTATACCTTGCTCTATCCCGCCACTATTAATCTCACTTCCTTGAACGCAAATTTGCTCCCAACTGAAACTATTCTATCAGCGCCTTAGATCTCTAGCAGCTCTGGTTACAGCCGTTGGTTATATACAAGAAAAAGGCAGGTAATCCAGTGCACTTGATTTTGGGGTTATCAGGGAAGCTTGCTTTGTTTCAAGCATTTACATTTTTAGCATGTAAAATAGAAATGAAAATCAATTACACAGTATTCCTATGGGATTCATAAGTCAATGCGGAAATATATTAGACTGAATAAAGACTTCCTAAAGCAGAATGGATATATTGTACAGACTGCCACCTACTGGGCAGTTTCTGATTAAAAAAAAAAACCAGGTGTAAGAACTTTCTAGTCCTGCACTTTTACAAAACCTACATCTAGGCCTGCAAGTCATTAAAAACATAAATCCTGCACAGATCCGTAATTGTAAAAGGCCACTGGACTACAACGACCATCTCCAGCTCGTCTCACTAATACCATAATGGTTGCAAAACAAAAGTATTTGTGCTGATGTTGGCAGAAATGCTAATCAACTCATTAATCATCACTGAAACACCAGCCTTAATTGGGCTGAATACATGTTGATGCAAGAGGCGTTGGAGAACAGCTCTCTCATCTTACACATGAGAATTAAAGGGAAAAAAAGGGAAACATTTGCATAAGACTAATATTGAGACACAAATAACTGCTAGAAAGATAAAGGAGAATTTCCATTCTGTAGAAAGTTTTATACGTAGTTAAGAAATCAAGAAAAACCAGAAGTTATTAAAGTGATTTAAGACTTGCTTAAGCAAGACCTTTTCCTTCAAAAGCTTGGTATATGTGCCCTAGTCGGTTGTGAAGTGAAATAAGTATAAACGTGTCTTCGGTCATTCCCAATGGAAGGGACTCAGTTATTTTTAAAGTGCTGCAGGTGGACGTGGCATTGTACTAGAGCGACTCTAAAACCAAGGAAACCAGGAAAAAATTCAAAGCTGGTTTCATTTTAAGAGTTTCAAAATCGATCCATTTCCCATTTTATTTTTTTAACTGAAGTTGTTTTCAAACTTCTGTTTGCCAAAAACTCACTTCTCAGATAAAAATGCTGTGTCCAATCAATACAAAATGGATAACCATTTTTTGGGGGGGGGGAGGAAATGTAAAAACCAGGAAACTTCAATAATTTTTTTAATTTACCAGTAGTTTCCATTTTGGGGAGGGGGAGAGGCTATTTTTCAACAGCAAAAAGAAAAGCTGAAGACAAGGACCAGCTCTACATGTTACCAACAAGATAGCAACTCACAGTCTAAATCACAGCAAAGGGGAACACCTGGTTAGGGAAGGGACTTAATGTCTGCCTGCCTCCATTGATGGATTGAAAGAGCCACGCTCCTGTGGTGGCCGCGCGCGTTCTCCAGAGGCGTGGTTTGCTTTCGGTAAGTTTCTGCACAGCGTGAGGGAGCAGGCAGGTGGGAATGGTGAGCGGGAGGGGGAGACTAGAAGGAATTGAGCGTTGAAGAGGGATTGAAAAGCGTAGGACAGCGACCGCAGAGGCCCCTGGAGCAGGGAGGGCAGCCGAGTTGACTAGGGGCATTGGAGACCAGCCCGACGTGCCAGGGAAGCAGAAGAGGAGGTTTGAGCGCGAGGTCCTACCCAAATCACCACTGTTCTGGAGCAGCCCAAGCGCTGCAGATTCTCACCGGCGCGGTACGTTGCTTTTCTCCTACTGTTTGAGTCAGGTTTGGCCTCCATTTGTCTCAGCACTTCACCCCCTTCATCCTCTGCCTTCACCTTCTGCCCAGCAGTACAGAGGGGCACCCTCCCCATGGGGCCTCCTCACTCCCCCACCCATGGGGCCTCCTCACTCCCCCACTCCATGGGGCCTCCTCTTCCCCCCCCCCCCATGGGGCCTCCTCACCCCACCATTTCTCACTTTCTGCTTCTGTGAAGAGACAAGTGAAGCCCCCCGCCCCATGGCCCATAGACTCCCTCCCACCCCATCCACCTTTACTCGCTCCGCAGCTGGCCATGGGGCCTGGGGTTTTTGGCAGACATTCACCACCCCTGCTTGCCTGCCCCAGCCCAGTCGTGGCGGTGAGGGAGGGGGGGCCAGACCCCAACCACAGGAGAGGCAGCCCTGCTCGCCCCCATGTCCCAAAGAATCCCTTACCAGGCTGGGTTGGAGGCTGGCACAGGCCCACGTGAGCCTGTCTGGAGCAGCCTGCTGGCTGATTGACCGGAAAGGCGGGTCAGCTGAAGGTGGAGGAGCGGGTCCCTTTTCTTTCCCAGGGTGCGGTGCCGGTGCAAGCTGCTTGCAGGAGAGCCCTGGGGCTTTTGATGGCAGGGCTCGCTTCTTCCCTGGGGGAGGGAGGGTGGCGGAGGGGGGGGGCCCCCAGGTGTGTATTAGTGGTGTGGTGGCCTTGGTCTTCCTGTGCCACAATAGCCTCCCCCATAAGCTTCCAAATCCAACCTGCCCGCAGCTCTGCGCGGGGGAGGGGCAAAGCTGAGGCAACTCAGCCAGCGGGAAAGGAGAATGAAGCCACCGCTCCGCCCCCAGAATCATAGGGGTGCATTCAATGTCCCGAATCAAACAGAGCACCTCAAGGGCCTGCATCAACACCAAGCCAGGCGTAACCCTATGCAGAGGGGAATAACATGCAAGAGGCCTGGCCCTAACAGTAGTTCTGCAGCCAGCGTGTTTGCTTCTGTCTCTGCTAGCAGGAGCCTTGGCACCGCTGGCCTGGCTAATGGGTTGGCTGTGGCCCTAGGTAAACCAGCAAACAGCGGCTCAGGCCAGGCCAGGCCCCACGAGTTATTACACAGTCAGCTTGCCTCAGTCTTTTTGGTTTGCGCCCTTCCTGGGGGGCTGCATAACCTGGAGCCCCTTGGAGTGTTATTGGCTCCTGGGAGTATTCTGAATGCTAAAATAAGCCTGTGGTTAAGGATAGGATGCACCAATGGAGTTAATAAAAAAAAAGGGGGGGGGGGATGCGGGTGGGCTGGGAGGGGCTTTGGGAGCTATGTAGCCTTAGGCAGCCATTTCATGAAGGAAGGATGTGCCGTGGCGGTTGCTCTCAGCTGGTAGGCCCAGCTGCCAAATGGTAAGTCCGTTTGCTGGGGGAAGACTCCGGTTCTCTCTCAATGCCTTATAAGGGCCTCGTTTGGCACATGGCCTCAAACTGGTCTCCTGTTAGCTGGACACAGTCTTGCAGGCACTTTATCATCTGCTCATCCAGTTCACAGGGATAAGCAGCTACTTAGACAAGTCACTTGCATAAAGTTAGCAACAGGTGTAAGATATTAACTGTCTCCTCAGTGGCTCTCCAGAGGGCAGGTTCATTGGCGTTGAATATCGTTCTGATAGTCATGGAATCCCTTCTTTGTGGTGTACGGCAGGGGGAAGTGGGTGCTTAGCTGCCTTGTGTGCCTCTGACAATCCTCCAGCTTCATCTTTTAAGAAGGGGTTCCAGAGGCTGGGGAGAAAGTCTTACGTTCTTATTAAGCTTCTCTGGTTAGGATACCTGAGTTAGCAAACCCTCCGCTCCCTGCAGCTTCATGCCCAGGGGTAGTTCTTGAAAGCTTAGTCCATGTCTGTCTCCTGCAGCATGACGTCTGATAGCCTACCTGGATTTTGCTCCTCTAAACCTGACTCATTCTAAATTTTGAACTAACTAGTTCCTCGCGCCAGACATTGTGTGGCTACAAATGAAAACTCAAAGGAGACTTTGCCAGGCGCAAGGTTTGGTATCTTGAAAACATTTTATTTCATCACGTTTGTGGTAACATAAATAATAGCGAATGACAGCACTTTTTAATGTCAGGGGTGGGAAAGCATTGGGTGCAGAGCACAATGTAAAGTAAGGGGGGGGGGGACACCTGTTGCACTGATACTGCTAGGGATAGTCCTACTTGATTTAAATGAAAATATATATAGGTAAACTAGCAGTATTTTAGTGTCTTTCCCTGTATGATGGGCCTAATTCACAAAAATGTCATTGTGTACATATACTGTGTATATATAATAGTGCAGTTTAAACCCTCTGCAGTTCTATCGGTAGGAACAGATATGCAGAACGGACGCACAGCTGACATACCCAGAGTTCCCAGACATCAAATGTCTTTGAATCAGGGTTCCACAGGAGAGGTTACCACTCACTTGGCAACATTTACTACTGAGCAAGAGGGTGCTCTAAGACAGTTTTGGGAAGAGAGCAATGGCAGGTTCCCTTGCTGCTTGCCATTTGCATACCATTATGGCAGTGTTATCACCACTATATTTCCAGGAGGAAGTAGGACTCTAAGGTCCCTAGTAGCAGATCAGGGAAGATAGACCCACTGCATTTAGGAAATCTAGGATAGTTTAAAAAAAACCAAACCGTATATACAACCAGCCCCCATCCCACTAAGGAGAGTGACTGGTTTCCATACAGATAAAGCTAAGAAAGTGACAAATTAAGGTCTTATAGGAGTGTAGCAATTGACCAAGGAACTTAATTTGACCATCAGGCCAATTTCTAAGACACTGACTTCAAATTTTGCCCCCTTTCCCCGGGCAAGGAAACTTTTGCAACAAGTGCCAGGGCAAAGGGCAGGTTTTCCTGAACCTCCTTTAAACAAAGGCCAGGGCAAGAGGATTTGGAGAGAACATTTGTGAATTAAGCCCTATATTTTAGGTGATAGTTAAGTGAATTAAAATTCCAGTTTTGTAGGCTGTGTGCATTCTTTGTCAGGCTTTGCATAGGAAAAAGTTAATAGCAATAAACCACATTGCTTTATTAAGGGCACCCTGTATTCTCTTTTCATTCTCTCTCCATTACAAGTTAAATTGAAGTTGTGCCCTATTGGTTAGTTCCGTAGTCTTTAGATATAGAGAATAAATTGCTCTTCTACTTACTCCACGAAAAATGCTGGGATATAAATACATACCCAGCTTCCTTTCATGCAGTTATTTTCAGTTATAGTGTACGGGTCTTTCTTTTTAGTGCTAGATAAGACTACAAGGACATATTTCCAGTTAGCATGTGGACTCTTGGCAGGTCATTTGACTTCTGGCTCATATTCTGTGTAAGTGGATACAGTAAAATAAAAGAGCAAGTATAAACAAAGAAAGTTTATTTATAAAATGTCCCTTGAGGTTAATTAATTATTCTTCGGGCTGTTACGTAAGTTTTTCAACTCCAGCTGTAGTTGTCGAATTCTTATATCTTTCTGCGAAAGCTCATCTTTCAACCGTCGGATCTCGTCTTGTTGTCGAAAGAACATTCTGAGGAGCTTAAAAGAGAGAAAGAAACAATAGGTGTACAACACTGTGGTAACATTTATAATATTTGCTTTCTCCAATGGCTTCATGCCTTTCCTGCCAACTGTCAGAGAACCTGCCTTTGATTCATGTCATTAGACTGTTCCTTTTGAAATATCAGTTTACCTGCAATACTCCATTGATTTCCCCTGTCCATTTTCATGGTAACTCAGTTAATTCACATCATATGGCTCAACAGCTCAATTTGTGAAAAGAAATTCAAGATTGGATTCAGTGTAAATGTTTCCCCAAAGCCTTTAAGTGTAGCGCAGAGAACAATTGTTTATTAAAAACTGTTAGGAAATTAATCCAGTTCATTTTGTATGCGCTCTCTGCTTAAACCTCAGCAAAGTCCTGTGGGTTGAAGTTTGATCAAGGGAAACACACACACACACACACACAGATTTTCACGGCTTGGGAACAAAAGTAGAGATACACAAATTGGTGTGTTTATATGCTACAATCTTGGATGTGTGCAATTGCTCTCTGTCAGAGAAAGTCATGACCTCATCTATGGTCATGTGCCCTATATTGATAACTAAATACAAATCTCCATCTAGGAGTCTGGTTTCAGAGAAGGAGGGTCAGAATTCAGTCCCCACGGTTGGTGTGAGGTTCCAGGTGGCTATGTTGTGCATCTTAATAACAGCTCTGCAGTTCCTGGATTATCACAAATTTGTTACAATATTGTACAAAGAACTGTTTATAAATTACACCACCTACATGGAAAATACAGTGAAAGCCACTAATGCCAGAAACTAGGATGGCACATTGAAGCCAAGCTGGCAGAAGGGACAGCGGAATAGTTCAGTGCACTCTGTGGTCAAGGGAGGCTAGGAGTGATGATCATTGGAGTAAAACCCAGTCTCTGCTATTTTCTACTCAAATTCATGGGACTACGTAGATTGTAAACTCTGTGGAGCAGGACCATCTTCTTGTTTGGTGCTTGTCCTGGTCCTCGAGTTAGGTGTTACTGCAATACAGAATGACATCTGTGGCATAAAATCAGGCCTCTGTGGTATTCAGTAGGACCAGAAAATGCAGCAGACCTTACCAGCTGTTTTCTTACTATGTATGAGAAAGGTTTGGCACTGGATACGCTTGAAGCACGTGGCTGAGATCTAAGAGGCTGGCCATTCAAAGCCGTAAGTCAACACCCATTGCTTACCTCATTCTCTGTCCTGGGAGGCACGTTTTCTAACAAATCTATTCCATTGACAACGACGCTTTTTCTCTCTCTGATTGGTGCCTTAAAGACAACTTTGGATGCCTTCTTATAGCCCTCCTTCAAAGACATCAATATGGGCTCTACATGAGATGGTAAAATAAAGGAGGATGTTAACACTTGGTCTGCTACAGTGCATGTGTATATATCCCTCCTCTACTGTCCTACCTTAACATTCACTACCCATCAGTTGCTACAACGACGTGTTTTCATGGTGACTGGACTGGCCAGGCCCTGGATTGGCAGTCAGGAGACCTGGGTTCTAATCTAGCTCTTCTACTGACCAGCTGTGCAACCTTGGCAAGTCACTACCCTCCTCCCCGCACCTCTTTCTCGTCCCATCCTTTGTCTTATCTAAATAGACTCTAAACTTTTTGGAACATGAACTGTCTCACTACGGCGTTGTCCAGACTAGAAAAAAAAGACATGGTTGGTTGGTTTTTTTAACCGGGTTAGCTAAAAAGATTTGGAACACGGCTTGGTAATGCAGTGCTAACGAGACCAGCACCAGGGGCTGACACAGCCTACGTGCTGCTTCAGATCATGTTAACTCGCTTCAATCACAATCACACACATACTCTCTCTCTGTCCCCCCGCATGCTTACACAAGGCCTATATTTTCAGTTGGAGCAACTAGGCACTACTTTAATACAAATAAACTTACTTATAGATGGAGCTCAAAAGCATTCAATGGCCTCGTTCACCCCCTCCCCCCAGCTTACTAGCTCAAAAATAGTTCCTGTGGGTTTATGTACACTAAGTACATACACACACAGTACCTATGCACCCACCACCACATCATCTGGTGGCCAGTGCAAAGTATGGAAAGTGCCCAAGGGTGAGTATGGATTTAGACACATTTCACAGTGAGGATCAGAGATCAATTCTATTTACATTTCCAACAGAAGTGCAGTAGATGCTCATGCAGGGTTCATTCTTTTACCTCTGTTCGTTCCACTCAGCCATTCGTCTGGGGTCAGGGCTGGTTCGATACCTGGAGTCATCGGGTAAATATCCTCTTGGTATGTTTCTGACTGGAAGTGAGGAAGAATAAAGAGTGGCTGTCTTCATAAAATTTGTTCCCAATTGTAACTATGCGCTGCAAAGTGCCATAAGCAACAATGTTCTTACAACCCCGGCCAACGGTAATGTAGCTATTCAATAGCATCCCAGGGAAAATACGTAACAGCCTTTTCACCATTCACTTTAAATGGGGAATAAAGAGTCCTAGCCCCTGCCTATTAAATTCATGTTCTGAAAGAAAATTATATCCCAGTAGCGCTGAGCTGTACAATGCTTTCAAGTGCTCATGTGAGTCTCACCCAGGCAGCAGAGTGCACAGGACGCATTTGAGCTGTAGACAGACTAATAAATATTATCCAGCTGAACTGGGATGCTTTGGAATGGCATTGTCTCTGACGTGTTGGAGACATGCTCCCTGCTGCTGCGCAGACCGTTCAGGGAACGCTACGTGCACAAAGCATGCGGTTACATATTGTAGATCCCATTTCAAAGCCCGATCCAGTTAAGTCAAGGAGCACCCACGCTGGCCACATACGGTGTAAAGAAGAACAGCCCAGGGGAAAACACCAAGGAAAGTTGTCCATAAGGGTAATTAGCCTTTCCCCATCTCTCCATATTTCTGCTTGCAGTAGATTAGCAAATTCAGGGCAACGAGGATGAAGCTCTATTGAGTCATCTCTGTTTAGAAAGATACTGACTCAGTCCTAAAGCTGAACATGGCTCATAGCTTTGTTTCAGATTTCATACAGCTGAACGAAGCAGGTAAAGCCAGCACTGAATATTGCTCCCAGCACACAGAGAGATGATCTTTACTTGGGATGGGTCTCTCTAAACCTAGATGTGGGACAGTCCTTTGTCACACACTTCAAAAGACCCAGTTAATTTCACACAAAACAATAGCAGCAGAAGTTAGAAAAAATGCTGGCGTCAGCTCTTTAAAGAACTTTCCATAAGCAGAGTTCAGACTTAGCATTGCTGTACATTGGAAAAGCAGTTTTTAGCAAGATGTGAGCTTGGATCTAAAATGTGTAATTGATATAAATGAGAGGTCACAGAGAGCTCTACCCATCAAAGAAGACAGATGTTATCCACAGCCAAGAAAAAGCAAACCCAGGATGCTTTGAGATGCAAGTCAGGAAAATGTCTAGCATGGTGAGAGTATGTAAGATGTGTGGTGGTTGTGGACAGTTATATAAACCATCAGGGGCTTAATTCACTAGATACAGTTCGCCAAGGTCCTTTTGACATTTACCGTATTTCATCCAAATGATTCTGCTCTGTGCAAGTCAGAGCAGGATTCCTAGTGTGGTCTCAGTGACTGAGTCTCCCAGCTCCTTCCCTGTGCATCATTTTATTAGGGAATACGGCAGTCTTTGACGTACCCGAGTAACAGAGGTAGAATTCCCCTGGCACACCGAGCGGTTCCAACTCCGTGCTTTGAACGTGTTGGGCAGAGATAACGCATCAGAGCATTTGAGTTCGGTACGCGAGTAGGAACAGTGCTGATACGTACTCACCCTCCTTGGCACGATCATAGAGATTGGCTCAATCAGCCCCTTTAAGGTAACCAGTTTATAGAATCTGAACACCTCACACGCAGACACATCCAGCCCGTGCTTCGGCATCACACCTATTAGAGAGTTCACACGTGAGCAAGGGTCTTTCCTTTCATACCAACAATGCATTGAAATAGTCAAAAGCTCTTGCCCTGCAAATTGGTCAGTGAGAAAGGAACCAATCTTACTAGCCCCATCAGGATTGCTGGCTTAGGATATGTTAGCAGGATGCATGTAGAGCATATAGATCCAATTAGACATCATGTCAATGGGAAAGGTTTTGACAGTGAACTACGTTTCAAAGCTGCCGTCAACAGAACCATCGTTTCGTACTGTAAATCGTCAGCGCTTCACAAATCAAGAGAAGCAGTCAGTGTGTTCCGCAAGAATGGGATTCTCTCTTTTGCTTAAGTATCAGAGGGGTAGCCGTGTTAGTCTGGATCTGTAGAAGCGACAAAGGGTCCTGTGGCACCTTATAGACTAACAGAGGTATTGGAGCATAAGCTTTCGTGGGTGAATACCCACTTCGTCAGATGCAAGCAGTGGAAATGTCCAGGGGCAGGTATAAATAAGCAGGAAAGAGTCAGGCTAGGGATAACGAGGTTAGCTCAATCAGGGAGGGTGAGGCCCTCTTCTAGCAGTTGAGGTGTAAACACCAAGGGAGGAGAAACTGCTTTTGTGGTTGGCTAGCCATTCATAGTCTTTGTTTAATCCTGAGCTGATGGTGTCAAATTTGCAAATGAACTGAAGCTCTACAGTTTCTCTTTGGAGTCTGGTCCTGAAGTTTTTTTGCTGCAGGATGGCTACCTTTAAATCTGCTATTGTGTGTCCAGGGAGACTGAAGTGTTCTCCTAAAGGCTTTTGTATATTGCCATTCCTTATATCTGATTTGTGTCCATTTATCCTTTTGCGTAAGGACTGTCCAGTTTGGCCAATGTACATAGCAGAGGGGCATTGCTGGCACATTATTGCGTATATTACATTGGCGGATGTGCAGGTGAATGAACCGGTGATGGTGTGGCTTAAACACAAAGCTAAGTGATAAGGTGCCTGCCTTGTAACTCCCTAATGGATACCAGCCTACCACTGCTACCGGCTAAAGGGAGTTACTTCTTTAGCTGGAGTAGCAGCGGCCCGTGCTTTGGTGCTTTAGGTCCTATCGCTGCAGATGACTCAGAGTGGGGGGCGTTATGTGCGTAAGATAGAGGAAGAAATATAGGACCCAGTTCTGTGAGGTGGTGACATCAGTGCAGGTTGAGGGCATGCTGCATATTTCCCAATCAGGCCTAGGGTATGTATGTACCTTGCAGAGGCTGCGGCTGCAGCTGGCTAGAGACTACTAGCATGTGGAAAGTGTTATCCAGGGGCAGGAAAGCTTTGCCATACAGGTACAGAACCCACCCCGCCAGCATTGCCTACCGGAGCCTGCTGGCAGCACTGGGGCAAGGGCGGAAGTTAAGTACAGGCACACAGCTCTGTTTCGTGAGCGTGTCCAGAGTGCAGGGTATTAACACAGCACTGAACTGAGCTACCAAGCAGAGCGCCACCTCCTTTAATATCGCATCCCTCTGTGCCGTCGGCTTGCCCTGAGATCGCAGGCCTGCGCCATCGCCAAAGGGCTGATCCCCAACCAGAGCTGATCCTGTCCTCACCCGGCCAGCCATCCCCACAGCCAGAATCCACCAGTCACCCCGCCGCTGCTGCGGAGAACTGCTTCCAGGTAGGGAAGCCACACGCAGGGGCCTCCTGGAGGTGCTGGGAAGGGGAGGAGAGCGGAGAGTGGTGCAGATCAGAGCCCTGTGCTGGCAAGGAGGGGCAGGGAATGGACCAGATGGATTTTGCAGTAAGGGTGGGAAGGGAAGAACATTTTACCCTGGGAACGTCCCATGTATCACTGGCTCAGGTCACTGGTTAAAGTTTGGGCAGCCTGTCACTGCACGTCAGGTGAAACTGCACATGCATTTTCTTGCAGCTGGACCTCAGTAAGATACATCAGAGTCACACTGCACCATTACCCAGGAAGAAATACACAAAAATATTAAATGCCACATAAAGATCACTGGAATTCTGAATTAATTTTCCAGCAAGTCATCAGCTACCTAATGACACAGAACATATTTGAACAGCAAGAGTCAGCACAGTGCAGAGAGCACGGGAGGTTATTATGCAAAATACATTTATCAGCAAAATTTAATTATACTATTTCAGTCTGCTGTCTTTTTTTTTTAATATTAATGTTCAAAGAGGCGGCCTATTAACATGCCAAAAGCTCTTACCCAGTCCTTTCTGTGGGGCAGGCGAGCGAAACTCCATGAGATAATTCAGATAGGGCTTTTCTGTGCTGATTTCATAGTATCGGATGTTCCCGTCACCCTGAGGCAGGGGGAATAAAGGCAGATCAGTTTAACATTTCAGTGTAAAAGCTGTAGGTAAATAAAAAGATGTGTTAAAAGAACATCATGTTGTGCATCACTGCCAAGTTCTAGGTTAAATATACAGCTGCGACAATGCTAGTTAGCCATTGTAGAACAGAGTCTAAAACCAAACCTACAGCATTTCATACACTGCGTCTGGGTTCTTGGAGTAGTAGCAGGAGAAGTGGTCTCTTTAATAACATTTGGGGAAGAAGATGACTAGCAATTTTACCCCCCATCACTCCCAATTCTCCCTTATACTTTATGGAATGAGTTTTTCTACCCTTGGATTAAAGAACATAGAACATAAGAACAGCCAGACTGGGTCAGACCAGGTCCATCTAGCCCAGTATCCTGTATTTCAACAGTGGCCAATGCCAGGTGCCCCAAAGGGAATGAACAGAAAATCAAGAGATCACCAAGTGATCCATCCCCTGTCGCCCATTCCCAGCTTCTGGCAAACAGAGGCTAAGGACACCATCCCTGCCCATCCTGGCTAATAGCCATCGATGGACCTATCCTCCAGGAATTTATCTAGTTCTTTTTTAAACCCTGTTATAGTCTTGGCCTTCCCAACACCCTCTGGCAAAGAGTTCCACATCATATACGAGTTGCATATCTAGTTTAGTTCTCTCACAATGGAAGGAGGATGAAGCACTAAAACATGTACCAGGACGTTGTGTTGCCCGGGAATGCTAAAGGAAATATTCCAGTACCGAAATAAACTAATTTTAGAACCAAGCTGAGGTCAGCAGCGCTGTACTGAATGGGCAGGGCTGCGCTGCATGAAATTTACGCTAATAGAGTCGTAGATTCCAAGGCCGGAAGGAATCACTGTGATCATCTAGTCTGAGCTCCTGTAGAACAGACAATAGAATTCTCCCCAAATAATTCCTTTTGAACTACAGCATAGCTTGAAAAAAATCCAACATTGATTTAAAAATGATCAGTGATGGAGAATCCACCAAGACCCTTGGTGCATTGGTCCAACAGTTAACTACCCTCATTGTAAAAAAAACATGTTTTATTTCCAATCTGAATTTATCTAGTTTCAGCTTCCAGCCCTTGGTTCATGTTATACTTTTCTCTGCTAGACTGAAGAGCCCATTATCAAATATTTGGTCCCTCACCAAAGGCTCTTAAGCAAAGTAAGCAGTCATGGGATAAGAGGGAAGGTTCTCTCATGGACTGGTAACTGGTTAAAAGATAGGAAACAAAGGGTAGAAATAAGTGTCAGTTTTCAGAATGGAGAGAGGTAAATAGTGGTGTCCCCCAGGGGTCTGTACTGGGACCAGGCCTACTTAACATATTCATAAAATGATCTGGAAAAAGGAGTAAACAGCGAGGTGGCAAAATTTGCAGATAACTCAAGATAGTTAAGTCCCAGGCAAACTGTGAAGAGCTACAAAAAGATCTCTCAAAACTGGGTGACTGGGCAACAAAATGGCAGATGAAATTCAGTGTTGATAAATACAAAGTAACGCACATTGGAAAACATCATCCCAATGATACATATAAAATGATGGGGTCTAAATTAGTGGTTACCACTCAAGAAAGAGATCTTGGAGTCATTGTGGATAGTTCTCTGAAAACATCCACTCAATGTGCAGCAGCTGTCAAAAAAGCAAACAGAATGTTGGGAATCATTAAGAAAGGGATAGATATTAAGACAGAAAATAGAATGCCTCTATATGAATCCATGGTACACTCACATCTTGAATATTGCGTGCAGATGTGGTCGCCCCCTCTCAAAAAAGATATATTGGAATTGGAAAAGGTTCAGAAAAGGGCAACAAAAATTATTAGGGGTATGGAACTGCTGCCGTATGAGGAGAGATTAATAAGACTGGGACTTTTCATTGGAAAATAGACGACTAAGGGGGGATATGACAGAGGTCTATAAAATCAATACTGGTGTGAAGAAAGCAAATAAGGAAGTTTAATTTTTTTATTATTCAAATCCCGTATCGGCTGCTCCATTCTCTTGCCCAGGATCAATGTCAGACTGACAGGCCTACAGCCACCCAGGTCATCCCATCGACCCTTTTAAAATATTGGCACAACATTAACTTTCTTCCAGTCTTTTGAAACTTCCTCAGTGTTCCAAGACTTACTGAAAAAAAAAAATCAACATTAACAGTCTAGTGAGCTCCTCAGCCAGCTTTAAAAACCCTCTTGGGTGCAAGTTATGTGCTGATTTAAAAAGTGCCTAACTTCAGTAGTTGCTGCTTAACATCCTCCTGAGACACTAGTGGAAGGAAAGTGTCATCATTATGTGATAGGACTGCATCATTTCCCCTCCCTCCACTGATACAGAACAGAGACATTTATTAAACACTTCTGCCTCTCCTGCATTATTGATAAGTCTACCATTTCCACCTAGCTATGGACCATTATTAGGATTCTTTTTGTTCCTAATATACTTAGACTCCTTGTTATTAACCTTAACTCCACTGGCCATAGATTACTTCTTGTATCCCTTTGCTTCCCTTATCACTTCCCCTCTAAACCAGGTCAGTTTTTTTAACCACCACGGCCTTCTTTCTTGATTGTGGCCTTTATGAACACCGATGGCAAAGTACTCCTGGTGCTTCTCTACTCTGGGCCATAAGCTGACTTGAGAGGGAGTCCTTCGTGCAGCCCATAGGAAATAAATGTGTTTACTTTTTTAAGGGCCTCCTAAATGCACTACAGTATCTGCAGGTCCTTTCACGTAAGTGGAGCTTTGTGCACAAGCTAGTGTGATTGCAGAGAAGAGTGTGCATGTGTGCAGCAAGCCACACCCTCCAGGGTGCACAGGTGCTTTTGTGGGGCCATTAGAGAAGTGTGCCCCACCATAGAGGTGTCTGCAGTGGTGGCATTTGGACTTTACAACACGAGCAACACCAGTCAAGGACCTTTAAAAGAAAGTCAATGGTCCAAGGCTGGTTCCTGTTACATTAGTGTAAATCCAACGTCTTCAGTGGAGTTGCTCCAAATTTGCACTGGTGAAAGCAATATCAGCATCTAGCCTCAACTGTTTAACTGTAATAGTTATTTATGAAAAGCCCAAAATAACCCCATGCTCCGCTCGTCTGAGAGATGCCCCTTTGCTTGCCTTCTCAAATGGGTTATTGGGGAGATGATCTATTCTCAAGTGTGCAAGAGACACATCAGTCTTGAGAACAGCAGGATACGCAGTATATTGTCTGTTACCCTCAGTAAAGCCAACGCACCTTTCCAGCCAAATACAACATGTGCGTATCGGCATCGTAGAAAGGAAACAAGAGCCCCGACAGCCCATCGATTTCCTCCTCTATGAGGGGCATAGCCAGGTCTTCCTGAACAAAGAGAAAATCACTTTATGAATCAGCAAGGGTTAAAGGTTGCATGGAACATGAAAGCGAAACCCACGAAGGAGCGACAGGTGCAGCAGGGTGAGGGACGGGTTTTGTCCCAGAAAAGCCGAAGCAAACCTGCTGTCCCTCCCAATGGGTGCCATGGGATTTCCATGTCCCACAAGCCAGAGGCGAGAGGGCTAGCAGACGTGGTCATGTACACACAGAACAAGGAGGATGGCCGCTGAAGGTCACCTCTCTGCAAGGCACTCAGTGGGTCACCCTGTCGGACTGAGTGGGCTCTGGGACTCTCAGGGTAAGGGTTGTAATGGGGTCCAGTCACACCCCTCCCACCCACCTCTGGAGCCAGTGAGGCTGGAGGCGTGTGTATATTTTAAGGACCAATTTGGGGCAGATTGTGCCTGGGCTGAGAGCACGGAGTGAGGGGCTGGGGAAGGAAAACAGAGGAGGGTGCGAGGAGCTCTCTCTCCTGCCCCCACCTCCCAAGGACCAGGGACAGCCACAGTCCAATGCGCTCACCAAGCCACACCCTCCAGGGTGCACACTGCCTACAGGGGGAAGGGCTGGATACAGAGGGGGAAGAATGCTGCATCCTCTCTGGAGCTTTGACTCCATGACTGCTGTGCCCAATGCTGCCGTCTGGGCAAGGATGCTCTATTGAGCCGAGATCCCTTCCGGATAGAAGCCAGAGAACTGCTCAGCACCTTTGTTTGGTTTTTAAACACAAACCCCACCAGACTATAGGAAGATCTTATGAGGGTGAGGCTGCACAGCCTCTTGGATTTAGAGGCGAACCCAGACCTCCTAGTTTTCAGTTTTATATGTCACAAGGCCCCAGATGGATCTGGTTTCTCCCTTTGTCCCTGAGTTTATACTAGATTCCTCCGGAACAGATCAGCCGCCCCACCCACATGCTTCTGTTTCCTCACCCTGCCCCTGTGGCAGTCACAGCCAAGTAGGTATCCATGGTGTTGGCTGGTGAGCTGACAGATAGGACTGGACTAATCGGTCACCTCCCCCCAGCCCAGCCTGAGTTAGGGGACATCAGCTTTCCACTATCTGCAGCTTCTACCACCCAAGTGAACAGGGCCAGGCGTGTCTGCCGTCTGAAACCCGTCGGTCCAGAATACCACGCATGGAGTCACAGGGGGAGGGTACAAATGCTTGCTGGGATCAATCTGATAAATTTGCCTCCGCTTTAATTAATCTTGTGAATTCAGAATTCAGATTCCCCAACGTGTCATGTCTAGTCAGAGCTCCATAGCAACCGGCAGAGTTTTTAAAAGTTACATAAAGACCTTTGCAGAATCTGTTGGGAAATAGGAAGGAATGCAGAACCTGCTGTATGTGTATCTGCTTCTCCCCCGTATTCAAATAGTTCTCTTAATACAAGAGGCTGGGCTATTCAAAGAGACCTGAAGGAGCTGGGTGCCCAGCTTCACTGGAGAGTCCATGAGAGTTGAGTTAGGTGCTGGACTCATATCAAGTGTCTCTGTGGGAGCTGGATCCCTATGCACCTGTTGGCCCCTTTGACAGCCTCGCATGACCGATCCATAGCACGCCCCAGCCGTGCATCTCAGAGCGCATCCCAAACGCCAATGAATGTAGGTGCATAAAACTGTTAAAAGCGAGGCAGGTTTTCTCAACATGCAGATGGATAAATGGTGGCATGGCGAGCAGCTGCCTTGCCTACAATCACCCTACGTTTGCAGCGGAGCAGGGGCTAGACCTTAGGTCTCTGGACTCCTCAGACTTAGGGTCTATCTACACTATAACCACAGGCGGGACTACATCTGAGCTAGCTCTTCTCTAGCTAGAGTGGGTCCTGGAGCCGTGAAGCTGCGACCGGGCGGGCTGTTCCTATAAATTGCAGGTGGCTTGGGCAGCCCGCACAGAAGCGTGCAGTAGCACGGCTTCCCTGCTTTGGGACCCAAGCTAGCTAGATCAAAGCTCGCTTGGGTAGGTATACTTGTACCATACTCACACCGCTAGAGCAGAACCCGGATCGCCTATCTCCTAGACCTCTATTTTAACCAATCAACCATGCTCCCTTCTAGGGACGGAACGGCTTCCAGTGATCTATTTGCTGACCTGATCCCAGAGTGCAATCTGCCTCGTATTCCACCTTGAGACTCCAGTCGTTAGAAGTCGCTTCACGTTACCTAGAAAGACCACCCGGTTCACACGATGGTTCTTACAGCTGGCTTCCTGGAAGAAGACATGGTCTGTGCTACATGCAGTGAACAGCTATACATTTCAGATGTCTTCCTACGCATGGTGCTTAGTCTAGATCAGTGAAAATGCCAGCTCTAGGATTTTGAGGAGAGCGATACTCAAGGGAGGATTCTCCCCCCATGTTAGGATCTCAGTTCCTGGTGTCTCTGCTCCCATATCCCAAAGGCAGATGATCCCTTCCTCCTCGTATAATCTCTACACTGTCTATGGGGAAAGGCTCCATTCTTGTCCCAAGAGAACCACTTCATAGCAAGTTGGGCTAACCCGGCTTTCAACCTCCACCGTTCCTCTTACTCCTCTACTGCAAAATGCAACTTTCATGTTAACCAGCTATGGCTCAGACTGCACCGGTGAAAATGGGGGTTCATGCTATCTGGAATGGAAAGGCAAAATGCTGTTTTGTAAAAATAAAACCTCGCCTTCCCTGAGCTTTCTAGAATAATCCACTATTGACAAAGACAATTAAGCTTTTCTTCCAAAACTGGCTCTGTGGCTTCCCAGAACTTGCTACTATTTCCCATAAACCTTTGATTAATAAAAGATTAAAAGCCCCGTATCTCTGACTAGGAGAGTGCTGAACCCTTCTATTGTCTCAGCTTAATAATGAAAAGAAACAGCAACGTTCTCTGAATGTGGAGAGCTGGATTCAGAGGCTGACATTTGTGACACGTCGCTTCCTGAATATCAGACGTATTTTGTGACAGTTCAATATCTTACAATGAGCGTTTACCTTACCGTACGTTAGGCTTAAAGGGCTACTTCCCCTTGCCCCTAACTCTGCCCCGGTTGCACATTAGGGGAGGAATGCACTCAGATGGGAAATCCCAAATAAAGCCACTCTGTAAAGCCTAGGGTCAAATTTGTATTTGTCAAAAATAATGGATTTACTTCTTGTGACTGGTGCTTAGGACTGACTCTTGAGAAATCAGCTCTTCACCTGAAGGACTTTGCCCGAACGCGGTTCAATGACTCGCAGCTTCTTGTCTTTGCAGGTGGTAGACAGCAGGCTGCCATCGGTATTGAAGGACATACAGAGAATGACATCGGTATGACAATCTATCATCTTCACGGGCTCTCCAATGTCCAGGTTCCATATCAGAACCTGAGGGAAATGGGGCAGAATTAAGTTAACACTGATGCTAGTTGCGGGAGGGATGGAACGGGACGGGACGGGACAGGACATATTCATAACTCCAGGGTACAGACTGCCTGGAAACGCACATGCCCGCAAGACCACATTTTCCAAACTTTTCACTCGAGAAGCAAGCCTCTCTCTTGCACTGCATGCAGTTATTCCCACCAGCAGGACAAGCTGTGATAATTGTACCCACTTCTTATTGCCATCTTTTGAATTACATGGAGGAAGATAAAGCATCTCTCTGAGTCAAGCCTACTTTCAGAAATGACTGAAAACGGCACCATAGGGTTCATGTTCATTATCTCATTGAATTTCATGCCAACCTTGGCTCATCTCATAAATAAAAAAACCCAGTGATTCTTCTAACGGCCAGCCCTGCAAACTCAACCCGGGTTCCATTGTTATGATGTATGACTACCAGGAGTAAGCGTTTTACAGTCTGAATGGTGCCCCTCATTACATCTTATCTATGAAGTGAGCAAAATTGCTATGGAGTCAGGGAGACAATATACATGGAACCCAATGAGGCCATTTTTACAGTTGCTTTTCAGAGTAGAGTCAGAAACAGGAATGATCTGTGATGATTGGACAATGTAGAAGAATCCTTTCAAAAATCCATTAGAGAAAAAAACGGATTTCAGTGCTAGCTATACTGTTGAACTTTTGTTTTACATAACCATTATGAAGCAAGCATGTCCTTAAGACTAGGTAGGACACAACATGAATTGGGGAAGCTATAATCTAACACAGATATGGCATGGAATATTATTTAGACAATAGGGAATTCCCCATTAAGGTTAAAGGCATACACAGAGAGATACTCTAAACCATCAGCATCAGCAAAAGAACCTGATCTCAAATGCATTCCCATTTCATGTACTGACACTTCAAAAGCAGAGACAGAGAGAGATTGGAAGAAAGATCTGAGGATAAACTGTGACTATTAGAGAAACTGCTGCCAAACAAACAGTGAGGCCATCCACGATTTTACCCTAAGCCACACATAGCCTTAATAAATGCTAGTCTCCAACTACAGCTGAGGGGTTTAGTAGAAATCCTCCAGGATAGTTCACCTTATAGTCGTATCCTGCACTGAACAGGATATTGTTGGTGGTCGGGTGCCACTCAACGAGGCCGACCCGTCGGCTGTGCCCATAGAGCTCTAGAACAGCTTCTGTCATGTTCCGCTTCAAGCCGCCCTCTGGGATTTCCCATATCCGAACCTGAAGGACAGGATGAGCAAAGGTTACTGGGAGGAAAAACCTGTGTCCTTATTTTAGAGGCTTATAAGGGTCTTGTTCTCTCCACTTGGCATGCGAGGGAATCTTCATTGACTAAATTCCATCTGTGGTTCCTTAATCAACTTGGTCTCCAAATGCCAGAAGGGAATTAAAAATAGACCGGAATGTGCCGAATGGCAACACTCCTGTGTCATCCCTTCATGCCCATGTGCATGTTTGGTCCCTCCTTCCTTCTCCTTCATCCCCTCTCCACTCCCCAGTAGTTAGCTGGTTCTGGGACACAGCCAATACCTGATTCTCTTCCATGAAGACCAGATACAAGATCTAGTCCTGTAAATAATGGAAGATACCACAGGAATCCCATTGAATCCAATGGGGCTATTCGACAGCTAATAGCACAAAATGTTCAGAGTTCTGCCCATAATTGACAGCAAAAGACAAGCCAGTTCTTGAAAGAGGCAGGAAATAGAATACTCTAAAAACAGCAGTTAAAAAACACACCATCCCCCTATCTGCACAAACATGTAACAGGAAGGAAAAGTCAATCCAATTTGTCTCAGATGACCTTCTTAAGGAATCAGTACTAAGGACTTCAAGACTTGGTCCCCTTAGAAAAGATATGAATTACTCAATAGAAACAACTGAATATACAAGCCACGTTTTATCCTTTGTGTTGCCATAGTAGAGCATACCACCATTGCGGACTATCCTCTGTTAAAGTCATGCTAGCAGTTGCACAATAAAGGAGAGCGTATTAGCAGGCATCAGACCTGATGGTAGCAAACTAGATCAGGTTGTTATGTGAAGTACTTGTTTTGCCACCTGACATTTGTAACTCAGTTTTAACTAAAAGGTTCAGACTCTTTAGGTTCAAATGTATGAGCCACCCCCAATATTGGTCTGATATAATGGAGTGGCATCCTTGACCCGAGGTACTAGAGTTCATTAAATCTGCCTTTCAATCACTAACTTAACAAGATAGAGATGTGCTGAACAGACACCAGAACCAGAGAAGGTCATGGGTTGGTGTCTCTTTTTCTAGCCCTGCAGCAGTTTTGTTGGAGTAAAGGAGTCACCTTCTTCCAAAGCCACTACTCTGACCAACACCAAAGGTTCAGCAGGCCTGCTCTCAGTGAAGTCTGGGTGAGTTTTCCTATTACTTGATTGAGAGGAGCAGCTCAAATACATTCAGCCATTTTAGCTGGCCTCGGACTATAAAACAGGCAACATATCTTTGGGGATTGGGGTGGGGGAGATCTGCCAAGTAGGACAAACACCAACTCAAGAGAGAGATTAGAAATAAATTATTCTAAAGTTTAGCTAGGATGTTAGAGGCTATTTCACTGGTTCCACAGAAGGATTCATTGAGATTGTTTGGAGTGAGACTCTCCTCTGAAAACAGCCGGATGCTTGGAGTCACCTTTATGGAGGGAAAATACTTTATTTTAAAAGCACTAGAAGTATTGCCACTATTTGTCACCTTGAGATAACTAGGGCTGATGGGCGTTTCCCCGCCCCGCAGTTGCATCTTGGCAGATACAACAAGAGATTGTTCTGCCTTTTTTACAGCACACAGCAAACTGCAGCGTCATGTGGCCTGCATTTCTCTCTCAGCCCTGGGGAGATTTTGTTTAATATATCGTTCACAACTTCCTGCATCAGTTCCCTGGAGTTAGGATACATCCTTAGGACAAGGCAGAGAAGAATGAGAAACATTTACTCCTTTGGTAGATAGGCAGCAAAACACAGCTATCATTTACTGTACACACACTGCATGGATGGCAACATTTATTGCGGTGTTATCAACACAAAAGTAAAGAGAGGAACATTTTGTTCTGTGTTCCTGAAGTTCTCTGCAAGTTCAAGCTTTGCTAACAAGGTGCATTCGTTGCAAAATCATGCCGTTTTATTCCTTATATTTAGTCATCAAGAAGGTATTGCAAGAACTCAGAAAAGAAAAAGTGCCCTTTTGCCACCCTGATTCGGGAGGAGGAGCAAGGAAATAAACTGGCTTTTTTTAATTTTAAAGATCTAAATGTGGCAAGAATGAAAGCAAGGAATGCATCTTTCTGAAACAGCCCTGCATTTTGCTTCATTCATGGGAAGACCTCTTCAGATAAGGCTCACAAAAAAACTAAGAGCATCCCCTTTATTTAGCTGTAGAACGGAGATCAGATTTCAGATTTAGAAAGACAAGTTAATATGCTCAGAAAGATCAAGGAATAAGAGTCTCACTCATAACACATGGCTGGATTTAGGCCCAGAGGGAGTGACAGCAGAAAGGAGGACCAGCTGTATGAGCTGGGGGCTGGGTGAACTGGAGAAGGGACAGGATGATAAATAGGGCAGTGATGGTGAAAGAGAGCAGGAGGGAGAACAAGTTGAAGGATTTTTTTATTTTTTTTAAAAAGGAGAGTTGGTTACATTTCGGAGAATTCTAGTATTTGGCATCACTCGAGAGAATTCAGGGTCAGCACTAGTCAATTAGAGGAGTAAGGGGAGAAGGCAGTGGTATTGTGGGGATCCATTTGATAATGACTTTGGTGGAGAGCTATTCTCAAGCTAATGGGACCGTGTTTGAATCTTCAAGAGGAGGCAATTTTTAAGAGTGTTACTGACAAAGCTGATCCTATGCACTCGATAAAATATTTGCAAGAAGCCTGTTTTATCTGTGCCTGATGGAATGCACGACATGCAAGTCAGAGAGATGGTTACAAAAAAGCTCAGGCTACTTGCAGGGAGACAAAAATGAAGCTGTAAAAATCATCATCTCTGATAGGACAGAAATGGTGCATCTCCGGGGTGGGCTAATTTGAGGGTAATGTAAGGAAAGAACGGAGCATGCCACCTGGACGGTCAGTACTACAGCCTATCAAATAGGACTGACTGTCTGCAAGGAGAGAGGACGCTGGAGTACAGTCCCAAACTTGTTAGTTTCGCTGATCTGCAGTGGAAGATCCATACAAAACCAGCTGTAGAACCATATGTTTTAAACCCGGCCTGACCCGGATGTTTTCTACTTTAAGATGCAGGAGGCATTGATCTCTGGATTGCACCAAATTAGATGGTACATAGAGAATGAAAGACTAATTGAAAGATAAGGACAATATATAGGAGACTTGAAAAATCTCATTTGGATCAAATAGATGATCCTAAGAACCGGTGGAGATTTGCAGTGCGGAGAAAGCGTGCAAGGAGAGACATCTGTATACCACAAAATCCAAGCTACTGGGCATTAAAGAAATCAGCTACTAGAATGGACAAACTATGAAGAGGGTCTCCCCCTCCAGGGGGGCTGGTCAGGTCCTGATATAAACAGAAACACATAGGCCTGCCTTGCCCCCTCATTTACACCAGTTGTAGAGCAGAGTAGCTCCACTGTTTTAAATGGAGTTACTCCAGATTTACACCAGCGCAAGGGAGATTGGAATCAGGCCCACGGTGTTTAAGTGAGAGAGGAATTGGCACATTAACTGACGTGCTTCCAGCATTCATCAAAATCCCTAGATACTTTATAAAAAGCAGTAAAACAAACATGTTTGTGCTAAGCATGGGTCAGGTCCAGAGGGAAAGCTTGACTATAGGCCGGTTGAGCCTGCTGGCATTTTAATCTCACGTCCCATGAGTATTCCCGTGATTATGCTAAATTCCAGAGACTGAACCTGCTGGGCCCAATTCTGACATTTACACCATTGAATATCCAGGTGAATGGGGTTACCCCAGGTTTACAACAGTGGATCTGAGAGCAGACTCTGACTCTTGGCAAGCTACAGAACAAATGGTACTTACAGGTACCAAAGTAATGTGGATTAGTGTGTCAGTGGTGCAGTGCTTTAACCTCCTTTAGACTCCCCTTTAAAATGTGGGGGGAGAGGGGGGATTTGCACATTTCAATGAGTGTTTGTGTTAAAGAGAGAGGGAGTGTTTATCTTTCAATAATGGACTTCAAGTGTTCACAAGTGTTCACGAGGCCAAGCTGACTAACTGGAAGGAATACACGTTGTTTATGCTAGTGAAATCAATAAAGGAGCCCACAAACTTCAGTAAATATTGGAAGAATAACTCCACGAGGCTCATTCACAAAACGGGAATGGCCTAAGTGTCCCCCTTTGGCAGTGACGACCTGCACCGCTGATTGGGGGGGAGGGCACCAGAGTGAGGGCAGCGGCTTCAGCAGATGTTACTGAGCATGCTCAGTACAAGCCAAGCAGCAACTCGGGGGGGGGAGGGGGGCACATGACCCCATCTGCTCCCCACCCCCCCACGCGTCACCTCTGTCCTTTGGGGGCTGCCAGCTAATATAGTGGCTCCTGTTTTCTGGGACATCTGAGGCCTGATTTTCATTTACACTAAGGCCTCAGATCTTCAAAGTAAATCCAGATTTCCTAACGTACTGTAGAAGGTGGATTGACCAAAAGCATCCCTGTAGTCACACCACTGTAATCACCTTCGTACAAAATATGCCTTGTGTGGCATCATTTGAAAACTATTAACTCGCTGGTCGGTAATATCATGGTGAAATGTGTGCAGCAACATTATATATACCGTTACGAAATCCTCCTGTATGGTGTTATGAGCACACACTCAAAAATCACACCGCCCTGCCTTGGCAAAAGTTGTTAAGTGGATCTATCCTTAGGGTTGCCAGTTTTGGCTGGACGTATTCCTGGAGGTTTCATCACAGGACATAGCCTTTAATTAAAGATTAATCTTTAATTCCTGGAGACTCCAGGACCATCCTGGAAGGTTGGCAACCCTATCTCTTCTAGATAAAGGAATGTGCGTTTATCTCAAGTTATATATAAATAGTAAATGGGGTACTGGAGATGGCAGGAGACAAAGCAAATTTGCATGTTGGCAAATACTGTCTGAATAAACTTTGCTTTGAGGGGTAACCTTCAGAAGCATCAACCTTCAGAAGCATCAACTTCAAAGGCTCAGTGGAGTAGACAAGAAAGGGGAAGAATATCCCAAGTTCTCTCTCTTTCCCCTATGAAGACAAAAGGACCAGCATCTTTGGGGATCTGGGAGAGATCCTGACCAAGGAGAGGTCAGTCACCATCTTGCTGGATGACCCTAGGTGAGAATGGCCAGTTTGAACCAAACCTCGAACCAAACCTTGCTAGATTAAGTTTTAGACTTTTAGACCCATGTTTTCACTTTGGTTTGCTTGTAACCATTTCTAACATAATCTCTTACACATCAAGTCACTTAAAGCTCTGTCTTCTTTTGTTAATAAACCTGCTTTATTTTTAATCTAAATCCTGGGTCGGCAACCTTTCAGAAGGGGTGTGCCGAGTCTTCATTTATTCACTCTAATTTAAGGTTTCGTGTGCCAGTAATACATTTTAACGTTTTTAGAAGGTCTCTTTCTATAAGTCTATAATATAGAACTAAACTATTGTATGTAAAGTAAATAAGGTTTTTAAAATGTTTAAGAAGCTTCATTTAAACTTAAATTAAAATGCAGAGCCCCCCGGACGGTGGCCAGGACCCGGGCAGTGTGAGTACCACTGAAAATCAGCTTGTGTGCCGCCTTTGGCACGCATGCCATAGGTTGCCTACCCCTGATCTAATATATATAGATGTTATAAGATCTACTGAGGCAGAACTGTAACCGGTAAGAACTGGGTCACCACAAATTCCCATTTCGGCTCTGTAGAAGGAACTAAGCTTTCACACACTACTTTGTACAAAGGCAGCTTTTTAGTGCAATGCACTATTCCAGAGGGAAATGTTAGTATCCAAAAAACAAAGAAGTGGAGGCCAAATAAAGACGGTCTGGCTCAGTCTTCACCACACTGTAAGACTACCTTTTCCCCCTCTTACTTGATACATCTCTAGACACTAGAATAGTTGCAACCCTGTGGTCTTCAATAGTAAGAATTAATAATAGCTGTTGGGTGGAAACAAGACATCCTTGTTCACAGCCCTACTGCTTATCTGCAGCATGGGCTATAAAAAGAACGCGACTACAACGATAAATGACATCACTGTAGAGCAGAGGGAACTGGATTCAGCCAGACAACAGCTACAGCTTTACATAAAACACCAGGTCAGAGCTCACTGTAAGCTGCATAAATGTGTCATTTAAAATTTCACAGTTAAAATCAGAAGCACTTAAACACCCGGGTCTGTTTTCTAGGGGGCACGAAGAAAGACAACAGAAACGCGAACACAAGCCACGTAAAGTGCAGCACACAGCTCCAGAGCCTTCTGGCGTTTACTCCAGCGTTTACCCATAGAACAGACGTGCTTCCCCTAGGTCTGACATCCCCCTCCTTCCTGCACATCCAGTTTCCTTGAGCCGTTTTAACAACGACCAGTCTCTTCTTCCCACCAGCCTGCATGGAACACGGGCCCCGCTCCTCTTTCAGCTGCCTCATGCGGACACCTGGGGGACTTTGCCCGGTGGCCCCAGCTTGTCGGCACCAGCCACGCACTGACGCCACACCTCTCCTTGCGAGGATGCTGGTGACCTTGACAAGGTCGAGTCAGACACAGGAGTTCAGCTAGGGCTTTACGGGAGGGGCAGAGTGGTCTGCCGTTGGCTCAGGACCCTCCCCCTGTGCTGGCAGAATCTGTTAGGCGGGGGAAGGAGGAGCTCTCTTGAGAAGGGGAAAACAGGCAAGAGGTTTGAAACAGGAGAATACCCTTTCCTCTTCCTTCCCCCTTAACGTTTCTCACAGGAGGCGGAGGATACCTCGTAGCATCTATAGACGGATGATGAATGTGGATGCTTCGGCGCAGGGAACCTTATGAGCTAGGGAGAGACAGGAAGGGTGAGGGTGGGGCAAGACATCTGAACAGGAGCTCTTGTGAACAGAAAAGGAGAGTTCAGAAATCGCCGCAGACCATGCGAGCAGGGAACATCCCCTTCTCACACACACAGCCAGCGGCTTGGCCTGAACCCCCCTTCTCAGCAGGCTGAACCAGAAGCCCCTAGAAACCATGCCAAGGTTTGGAAAGAGCTTGTGGTTGATTTGTGTCTCAAGTATTTGTTTCTTCCAAAGCGACCCCCACCCTCCCCTCTTCCCTTCTTGTGGTTACTTAGCTTGCAGCACTACCCGCATTTTATACAGCGGGGGGAAATGCACAAGGCCAGGTGTTTGTGTGCAGGGGAAGGAGGTCACCTTGGTCACTGATGACCCCCGGTGACAGATGAAGAGATGGGGAAGGGGCCGTCACTCTTTTGCTACACCAATTCAAGTTGCTTTGTTGCCTCCTGCCTTTTTGCTCATCTGTCTCTGCTCCCTCCTTTCCCACATCCTCCCTCCACCCAACCTGTATGATTATCTCCCCCCGCCGTCTCCTTTCCGGACCTTCTTCCATAGTGCCCCCTGAGATTACAGCCCGTTCCTGCAAGCTGTCCATCAAATCCCTCCTTTAAATTCCCTTCTTCCTCAAGGATCACGAACCAGGTTCTGCCCCTCAGAGAAAGGCCGAGAAACCAGAGTGACAAAAACCCTTTAGAAAAATCCAAATCAAGATGGCGGAACTAACAACACACCTGCTAAGAGACACGGTTGGGGCATATTGCTAGTCACCTCACCCAGTCACTTCACATTTTTGTATATGTGACTATTTAACCTTTAAAAATAAATCTCTCTCTCACTTTGCAAGATAGCCAGTGTCCCAACTCTAGTATTAGATCCCTGGCAACACAAATTCCTCTGTTGCTTCATTGTTGGTACCTTCCCCCAACCCCACGACAGGAAACAAAAATTACATGCCAATAAAGTGAGCGTGGCATGACTCACTCAGGACAGATGGAGCCCATGATAACCCTATAAGCTTGACAAAGCGCTTGTATCACCCTCTGAGAGGAATGCAGGATGTTCACATTCTGCTCCCGCTGAAGTTTTTACATCAAAGGAGACATCAGCTCAAATAATTTTTACTCACCGAGGTGTCTTCTGAGCAAGAAGCTATGATGTTTTCGATAAAAGGATTCCACTTGATGTCAAGCACGTTGCCCTGGTGACCGCAGACTTTTGGGTAGTTTGGTTCGATCCGACCGGTCTGTAAGGGAGAAATACAGGATCAGCAACAATTCTAGTCATCTTAAGAAGTAAACTCATGTTGAGAGAGAATGCACAGCTCAGTTGCATAACGCAAATGTCAGCAAAGAGGACAGGCTTTTTAGTAACTCAGCTCGCTTTTTGTGGCTTGCTTCAGAGATCAGATTTTGTTTTCTCCTACTTCTCTGTGGTTCGTGCGTGCCTGGTTAAATGTGCAAAACAAATCTAAACGATTAGAGAACTAGCTCGAAACAAAGCGATGGCTTTGAGGAGAAAGAAAGCTTTCTTTGCGTTCATACTCTCCTACAACATGCAGGTGTATTACAGTCACAGTGAAAGCTGTAGGGAAAGAGTTTGACATTTTCTGTTTGATGCATGAGATTGAGATTGATTTAGTTGGGGGGAGGGGGGTGAATCATCAGGGTAAATTGAAAGAGTAAATGCATTACTGGGTAGGGTCAATTCAAACACTATTATCATGAGGACAAATATGCATCTGAGATACAAAAATAGATGCTTGCTGTCATGACCTGGACCACTTATATTTCACGGTAAACCAGATATCAGCCATGCTGAGGTCAGTGCCACAATTTTATACTTCCTCTTCCTTTCCAGAGGAAAAGATTCTTATTCTTTCCATTCTAGGACACTCCCAGCAACTATTGCTGGACTATTCGTAAATAAAGAAACAAATACAACAAATGCCTTTCCTTTTAGCTGCACCACATCCTTTGATCCTGCAGTGTAACACTTTGTACAGGCGTTAGCCAGCCTCTTTCTAATGGAATTGTGTGAAGAGGCTTCGGGGTTTGTTTAACTGATGGATTTGCACTACTTAGGAGAAGTCTGACGGACTAATGCTTTTATTTATATCATTGTAAATGCTCCTAGAGGTAGACTGCTAGTTGCATCATAAGTGGAAAATAATAAATACAAATAAAATCCACTCGTTTAGTGCCTGAGTTCTCAACTACCTGCCGAAGTTACTTAACTCTTTGGGGAAAAGGAAACAATTTACAATAGAAATTTCTGGCGAGGAACATTTATGATAGCATGAGAGTACAATCATGAAATTGCTAATTGGATATTGGGGTCCTTCCTTCTCCCCAAACTTCTGACATCATATGGAGCATGGCATGTTTTTTCTTTTTTAAATATTCTAGACAACCACATCTAGTAGCTTAGAGAATAGGAACACTAAAAGTGTAATAACCACTTTGCACCTTACAGATGTGGTTTCTCTCCTCTGGGAGTAAAAATTCCTATAGGAAAACTTTTACAAGTCTTTTTTTTTTTCTGGAGACAGGCAAAATTTTCTTGTGCAAACCTGTATTTTGGAGGGGTTTTGTTTATTTTTTTTGCTGAAAAATGCAGATTCGGGATGACCAAAACAATTCATGAATTTGGGTCAACTTTTGCAAATTGCTTGTCAAATAAAAAGTTTCATAAATGTCAAAATGGTTCATTTCAGCATTTTGAAAGAAAATCTGACTTTTCATTTTGGAAATTCACTCAATTACATTTAAAAAAACATTCTAAAAAAAGGTTTAAAAACAAAAAGTAAAGGAAACATTTTTTTAAAAAATGATTTTTTTGTTTAGACACAAACAGACACCCCCACCCCCCAACTTCTTGCTCCGTCCACTAAACCAAAAAGTCAGTTATTTGCTCAACCCTATGTTTTCCCTCTATTTGCAGAGAGAAAGCTGAAAGATTTGTAAAATGCACAGTTCACTTGGTGACTACAGCACACAGATCTATTAATGCACATCAGTCTCTTGAGTTAGGTTCTTCTCCTCAGTGGAATTGTAAAAAATTCCCGTCTTCGCTTACTGAGTGTATAAAACTATTCTACATGCTGCTCTGTCTAAAACTGTCTGTGTACAGCAGCCAAGGGGCTGTTTGTTTGGTCTTTTAATTAGGGCATAAGACTTGCAGACATTTCTCTTTCCTTTGTTCTCTCCTTTTTGTAAAGCCACACTGAAATTTCAGATCTTAATGTATGGGCTTCTTGTGTCCACTAGGAGGTGGTGTCAAGCTTTTTTAAGGCTTGAAAACAAGATAGGTCAGAATGCTAAATACACTAAATATTTAATAGCACTTACAGCACTGACCTTCAAGTATTTAGCTCCTGGCTTCATTTGATGTGAACAAAGAAATGCACATGGGTAAGTCCTTGGTTTCGGTAATCTACCAATAAAGCAAACATCTGTGAAGCAGATTCATAGCCTCCTACTGTAATAGTTCAGCAAATACCCGGGCAGCTGGTGAGTATTTTATCATCCATTGTAACACAAGGGGAGGGAAGAATATAGTGTTTCAGCCAGGGCTGCCATGTGGATCGCCTTGTTTTGGTTTGAGGGGTTGCAGTTGGATTCCCTGGGAGTGTGGACAACTGTGAGCGGTCAGATACAGCCATGCCAGACATAGGAGTTTGCTCTTCAGACATTGCCTCCTGGGGAGATTATTTGAATGAATTTGTCCCCACTGAGCTAGTCTGTTAATTGCCAGGGAGTCGTGGTTCTTGCTGTGATGGTCTCACTGCTTCTACTCCATCTGTGGCTACAGAAAGGAGCACAGATACTGGTTATAAACAAGTCTAGCCCGGGGTCCAAGAGACAGACTGGAATGTCTGCTTTATTCTAGGAACAAAACCCCGGTAAAAGCAGCAGCTAATACTGTATATTGATTTCCTACCATCACCAGCCAAGAGAAATTCTGTCATACACAGAACAGTCCCTTCAGCTTGCTTTAGGGTAGAATATGAATGGACATTTCTAGAGGTTTTATCTGTGTGTATTTCAGTAGAACCTAGAGAGCCCCTATCAGGTAACAGGATGCCCACCGCTGTACGAAGAGTCTATACCCAAGGATTTAACACACGCACCAGCAATACATATGATCGCTATTAGTCATTATTCAGAGCACCTAAAGGAAAACATGGGCATTTCTGATCGAACATACCGCCTGGAACTGGAACGCAAAATGCCAGAGCACCGAAATATCTGCAAATTTGGCCAATTTACTACACAAAGCGTCCTCTGGAAAAGAAGCACGAGACATCCAATCATTTACTGGTGATGTTTGAGCACTCAGACACGTCACTTACACACGTGACTGGACAAAAACCTGAACATGTCAACAGAAAACAGAAATGCTTATAAAAGTTTCCATTTAATCAAAAAGCCATTTTGTGTTGGAAAAGCATTTTGAAAAAAAGAGATTTTCAGCCAGCTCCAATAATAACTCTGCAGAAGTAGAAAGACAGACAAGAACATAGGGGAAGGTCGGAAAAAGAAGCTAGTATATAATGTCCATACCTCACAGCAATAATTTCCAACTGGTGTACTGGCCCCTTTACCCAATGCCTGATGTTCAAGGTTATTTCAGATTTGATTTGATTTGATTTTTTTAGAATGCAGTAGGAGATGGTAGCAACCTGCATCATGTGAACAAACCTCTCTTCAAAAACAGAAATTAGGACAGCAGGAATGGTCAAATTAAAAACCAGAGTGATTAGTACATTGCAATCAGCTTAATTTCAGTGTCTGCTTTCTTGTTTTCAAAGGACGTTTTAACACTTTGTGTTCTGTTTTTTTAATTCAATGAAGGTTTTAACTGAATTCAACAATATGGTTTCAATGAACCGATCATTCCAACACAACACATCAGCAGGCTTGGCAGGATTTGATTTTTATCTGTAAGTGTTGGTAAACCTCAATTTCACTGCACACACAAGCCAAAGAAAAAATATTTCCATCGATGAGAATTGAAATGTACAGCGAGGCCAAGTAAGAAAAACACTGCTTGAGAACTTGTTAGAGCTTGATTTAAAGATATTTACTTTGTATATTTTGATATGCGGTATTGACAATTTGTGTTTTAATGGTAACCAAAGCTTTAACTTTTTGAATCTCAACGTCTGTCATTAAATAATTATTGTTTATACTCCCCCCAATCTCCCACAGCTGTCAAAATAAAAAAAAAATACAAAAAATCGATACAAATAGAAAAAATGCTTGAAAAGAAACATTGATATCATCTCTCAAAATTATAAAAATTCAATTCTGCCAAGCCTACATATAAGGCCAGAGTTAAGCTATTCTTGCAACACAGGAGTGTTTATTATCTGTGTCATTTTCAGTTGCCAAGGTAGAGAAAAAAATTCTGTATCTGCTCATTACTTTCAATACACGAACAAATGGACACATTCAGATACATCACTGTCACAATAATAGGGTCATTTTCAGCAGTTTCCCGTTGCCCTTTAATGAAATCCTTTATAAACATTCATTAATTTCCATGAACACAGCCACAGGATTATACCCCTTTTTAGCTTGCTTACAATGAGCACTTAATACTACATTGATTTCTGACTTATGAGCCTCTTATTAATTAGGGCATGTTAGGCAAATTCCCTAACCATATGGCACACGCTTCATTTTTACTCCAGTGACTGAGAGCAGCCAAAGTGAATTTAACCTACATTAGGCCCAATTTCCATTGTGGCAGGTGAGGATTTAAAGAAAGAGAGGAACTGCTGAAAGATACAGGGCTAAACTCCTGGTCCTTTAGGGTAGATTCTAATTAGGTGTTTCTGATTGTGGGTCACTTGGATTACTCCAAAGGTCTTAATTGTATGCTGCTGCCTCTGAACTACCAGAGCAGATCTAATGTGTCAAACTCAGCCATTTCATGGACTCCCACTATCCATTAAGCTAATGTGCTTTCTTAAGCCAATACCTGTACTTACCATTCTGACTGTCTGGTAATTCCACTTTAATTAAGCAATAATGATGAATGTACTGGATTACCAGGGAACTCCAGTCTGAGTTCATTAGTGCTATCAGAAATCTGTTCAGATTTTTAGGACCAAAACCAAGTAAACCTTTGGACATTTTCCCTATGGCATTGTCAGGCCTCCAGACAGGCGCTGGGAGTGTTTGAAAAGTGCTGATTGATGCTGGATAGCAGCCTGTTTGCTTTTCTAAATTACTGCTCTTTCTCTACCTGGGTTATAAAGGCACTAAATACACTGGCAACTGCTGGAGCTTTCTAGGGGTACCAGAAAAAGTGAACTGCTTGATTGCACCCCCTCCCCACCAGCTTTCCCAGTTATAGTAAAAAGTAAGGCCCTGATTCTCTTCCCAGTCTAACCTGAGTCGTGTCAGGAGACTCCACTGATACCATGGTGTGAGAATTCAGCTCAGATTTTGTTGTTGTTGTTGCTATCATAGAGAATATAAAGGCCACAAAGATTTAAGATGAAGAATGCAGATTAAGTCATTGCAGCTGGGTGAATCTTCCCCGCAAATCTTTGCCTTTCTGTTGTCAAAGACAGTGATCTTAAGATAAACATAGAGGATACACGATCCATTTCCTTTCTTTCTGTGCAATGCTCTATGGCCCCAGTAGGCCATTCCAGACAAAGCAGGCTCAGTGCCGGAACAGGGGGATAGACGAGGCTGCAGGAAGGTGACTTTATGCCTCCTATATTCTAGGACCAGCCACCTGTTGCTCCAAGTTGTGCTTGAATGAAACAGCCCCAGGTTCCGTTGCATCAGCTGAGAACAGCCCGAGTTCATTTTGTCGAGAGGCGATGGCATGTGTTTTCGATTGTGTTTGGACCACAGAGGGAGCCACTCGAGCACAATCACGAGCGGAGCCAAGCCCATAGGAACAAGGTATGGGAGCGGGAAGTAGGGAAAAGCATTTCTAGAGACTTTACGGCTACGCCTGGAGTTAGATTTTTACATAAAAATGGTTTTTCAATGGAAAATTGGGGGGGTTTGAGCTTTAGAAACGCTGCCTCATGCCCCCATTTTCCTCTATGGGCCAAGCTCCTCTGGTGGACTACATCTGCCATGATGTACCATGGCTAGAGACTCCCAGGAGGCACCTCCTCCACATTAAAACGGCAGACTGATGCATGATAGGAGATGTAGTCCAACCAGGGATGCCAGCCTACGGAGGAGCATGGCAGCACGAGGCGCCTGAACTATAATTCCCATGAGGCACCACAGCAGCATTTCCAATTTGAAATGGTTTTGGATTTTTTTGAATTTCCACTGGGGGAAAAAAAAATTCGCCATGAAAAAAAAAAAAGATTTCCCCCCTTCTTTGACATTTTCCACAAAAAAAATATTTTATTTGATGAGCTCTCTTGGCAGCAGGGCTGGGGTCTGAGCTCTGAGAACACAGGAAAGGACTCCGTGTGTTTGTGAGTGCAGAGCAGTAGATTTGCAAGATACAGAAAAATCAACATCATTAGTGGGCATGGAGCTGTGTTTTGCATGCAGGTAACATACAGGAGGATCAGTTCAGACCTTCCTTTTTGCCTGCCTATCATCTTGCTGTGAACTAATGGAAGGCAAAGCACAATTTTATGGATTATTTATAAAGTGCTGTAGCAGACATCACTTACCAACCCCACTTTGGATAATCTAACTTTCTTCCTGTTTTCATATTTGCATTAGCATGACATTAACAGCACACTGCCTGAAGATCATTCTTTCAAAGCTTACAAGAAATACAGATTTATGCAGCTGCTGTTAAACTCCAAGAGGAGAGATCTTGTAACTGTGTACGTTAATAAGCAATCACTAATTCTGAGCAACTAGCTGAATAATTTTTTTTGCAAAGTAGACTTGGTGTTCTTTATCAAAATTCATTAGGCTTTCTGGAGGACAAAAACACAGTTTGGTTACTAGACGATTACAGTACAAGAATTTAATTTTTTGATTAAAACAAAAGGTAATTCTGGTATTTCACAAAATCAGAACATAGGATCCGATTGTCATCCCCTGAAACTGGTGCAGCCAATTTGCCTTTTCCATCAAAATACTCCCCCTCCCAGAGACATTTTGACAGCTGTTGTGCATGTGTGAAATATTAACAAAGGCAGAATCTGATCTAGCAACACTTTTGCTCTCAGTCACAGTGCTGGTGAAAGAGGAGAGGCTGACACACTCCGAACCTGTGCTCTGCGATGTTTGAAAATAATGGATACAGGAAGCTGGTCTGGTTAATGCTGATAAATACAAATCAGCAATTTCCTTTGCTGTAATTTCCCACTCGTCATTCTAAGGGAACCTTGTCAGCATCAGTGGTTTAAGCCCTAGTGGAATTCTAATCACACGATGAAGCTGTATCCATAACCCCTGGGCTACTTAAAGCTCAGTGACCCAAATATCATTTCCCTTTAAGTGTGGAAGCACAAGAACACAGGGAGCACTCTACTGAGTAAGATTTTGCCTGTAGGCTCCTGTACGCTTTCACATTTGTCATCACAGGGGCTTGAAGGCGTAATTCTTCAGCAGCTTTAAGCATTCAACACATTTTTTGGGTAAATAAATGCAGCACCTGGGAACCAGAGCAATTAAACAGCGTCATTTTGGAGCGAAGGAATTAATTTTATTATGTCTTTGGGGGAGGGAAGAGGAAGAGGACAATTAATTTTCCAGTTTGCGTAAGTCAGTCATTTTGCCACTTGACGAATGAGACGGAATCTTTGCTTGGAACTGGTTAGTAATTTCAGTGCCTTCGGAACACTGACGAGGGCAAAACAGAGTTTTGTAATTATGCCAGTGCTACAAGTACCGTTTCAATGGACCAGCTCCGTGTAAATATGCCCCGTGAAAGCTGCACATGCAGGCCCATTTCAACAATAAACGTTAATAGGCATCGTCAAATCTCACCCATTTCCAGCCCCTTGACCTATTTTAAAAATGCTGCTCAAATAATCAAATCATTAATAGACCGAGTTTGTACAGTTCACGTATTTCTTTCTACAGTCAGTAGCTTGACTATGCGGCTACTGTACAGACAACTGTCACCCGCAAAGAGCTTTCTGGTATAAATGTACAGCAGAAAAAGGAAGGTGAGCATACTTCTACACAGGCACTAGGCCCATCACAAAGCACCTTTTCTTTGGAGCTTCACTCTTGAGCAGTCTGAGGCTTCAAAGGTTTGCTGGAAGGGTGGGGGGCTTACATGCAATTTTCGGTTGGTAGTCTGCACTGGAAATTCTATTTTGACATGATCACTGTCGGACTCATTTGAAGGGAGTTTGTCAGCGCTTCAGATCCTGTGACTAAAAAGGAAGCTTCAAAGTTTCCCGATGTCTTTTAACAAAGGCTCCTCCCTCCCATGTAAATATGGGAATTTGTTGCTTTGACTGCAGGAAGCAAGCCGTCAGGAAGAGTGCCACGACATGCTTTATTGAAGTCACACTGCAAGTTGACAGCTATGACTTTGCCTTTTCACATTCCTCCCTTTCCTCATGCCCTCTAGTGTTTGCAAAGAGGTGCTGCATTTATCCACCCCGCCTCAGATACATCGGCATGTTGTGTTTTGTGATTAGCCACATGCTGCTTCCAACGATTTTTTAAGGAACTGGGTTTGAATCAGTCATTTCTGGTATAAAAAAGCATGAATATTCAGGAGAATTTTGCTTTCCATCAGCATGCCTGTAAATAAACCAGGGGTCTCAAACTCAAATTACCACGAGGGCCGCATGAGGACTAGTGCGCTTTGGCCTGAAGGCAGCATCACTGATCCCGCCCCCTCGCTGCCCCCGGCCCCGCCCCACTCCACCCCTTCCATTAGGCCCCGCCCCTTCTCCACCCCTTCTCCGCCTCCTCCTCTGTGCGCACAGCTTCCTGCTCCTCCCCCCTCCCGCCCAGAAACTGCGAAGCTTTTCCCATGCGCCCCGCGGAGCTCTTCCCTGTGGCCCGCCGGGCTCCCTGCGCCCCACCCCCCCATTTTTTTTTTACCCCCAGGCAGTTCCCGCCGCCAGAACAACTGTCTGGCGGCGGGCACTGCCTGGGGGTAAAAAAAATTATTTTTTTTTTTAAAAGGGGAGGCGGGGGGGAGCACGGGGAGCCCAGCGGGCTGCAGGGAAGAGCGCGTGTTTGACACCCCTGAAATAAACCAAGTTGCTCATATCCCAATTCCTATTTGATTTCTGTAAAGAGTCAGTGATAGTGATGAACCTCTTTCCCCCCTCTTAAAACTCAGGCAACTCCCACTGCTGTGGCGTTTGTCCAGCCTTAGTTCCAACGCATTGAAAGCTTGTGCACAAACCAAGAAGAGAAGCCAGGCAAAAATAAGAATAGGAATAAAAAAACCACCCTGGAGAGAATGACTCCAAATTCCTTTCTTCCCCAAGTGTACCATTTTCCCGTTAATTGTTGATAATTTCTACTTACCATTTTTATTTGTTAGTAAAGTTACGACTCGGCAAGGGGGGGGATGATGAGTTTTCCTATGAAAATGCTTCAGTACGTACATCCTCCTTAGTGGCTGGATTAAAAGAGTAAATAGATTTGTATACTGCCTTATTGAAGAAGGCTTTGTCTGAACCAGTTTAAAAGGTGCGAGATTAACCCCTCATGGTAACCGGCTGCATCCCCTATTCCGTCAGGTGGACGTCCCCTCCTCTTACAGACTGATTTGCAGCAGATGTTAATGCTCCTGCTACGCGCGGCCCAGGAGTGGTCGGTTTGAGAGAGCGGTTCAGGCCATGGAGGGATCGGTTCATCACTATGCCCGGTGCCATCTGAACAGGCGGCATCAGGCAATGAGAACAGACCAGCTGCATTTGGCAGTTATGCCCAGAATGGTGGTTCTGCTGAGTAATCAGTTTCCTTCCTGCTTCGCAATGGCCGCTGCACCTGCTTGGAGGAAAACAAGCTTCCTTCGAGTGCAGAGTACGGCAAGATGAGCTTTGCTTATACACAAGGGGACTGCTTGGGGCGGGTCCCCTCATCTCTGGAGAGTCCCGATCTAGGTATTTATAAAGGAGCCACCCACTGCAACCATGTGGCTGATAGGCACATACAACTTACATGGCCAAGTGAATCTAATTTGGCCTAATTAAAGTGCCAGACTAGATACCAGAAGGCTGGGTAATAGCAAGAACAGTGGGGCCTCGCAGGCAACAGAATTTTCAACGAATAGTCGGTCCCTGTTCTTTCTGCAGCTCTTGCGAAAGTCTTGTCTCCAGGAGTCCCGGGGTTCTCCTGCTGGTTCGCAGTTAGTCGCCCCCGCGGCTGTGGGACGATTTGGTTGCAGAGATCACGTCTCCATGCAGAGCGCTGACGATCAGGGCAGTAACCTTGACTCTGCACTGCATTGGCTCCCTCCGGAAGGGAGAGCCGTGTATCGTAAAGGTGCATTTCCAAGCACTTGTGTAGCTCGGCCACCAGGCGGCTGCATGCTGAGTAAGCTGGAGCTTCCTCGGGACTTCGAGTGTTGTGCCTAGGCAGAAAACGACAGCAGCCCAGCATAGACGGTGCCGATGCATGGAGCAAAGCAGCCACATCTGCCTCCAGTAGGACTGGACGCACTCTGCGGGCTAGCTGCAAATGGCAGGGAGTGTTTTGCGGCTGAGGTCTGCGGGTGCAGTGCGGAGCCCAAGACTGGGTCCAGGTTTGAAGGCCGGGCGCCTTTGATGGGAGCTGGCAATACAAAGAGTTCTTCACAGCACGTCTCTTCCCAGAAGTGTCCCCCGTCTTGTCCAGCTCCAGCAGGGGCCAGCTGCTCTCCATCTAGGCGTCCATCTCCGACACGAATGCAGGAAATTGGAGCCGGGTGCACGGATTGTGAAGCAGCCGGGTGCTCAGTGCCCTCTGCTGGTGCTTTGGTCCGTGTTCTCTCCCTTGTTCTCGTGTAGACAATCCGTGAGGGTGGGGGAGAGAGGCAAGTCTGGGGGCCCCTCTTTTGGGGATGAGCAGGGACTAGTCAGGGCACAAGCTGCTCAACAAATGGGGTCAGGGAGATATTCCCCCCCACACCCAGTGTTCTGTTGCACCATAAGGTTTTTATGGCGCCTTTCCTCCAAAGCATCAGGGATTAGCCACCGTTCGACACAAGACAAGGTAAACACTCTGCAACCGTCTTGACTTTTTCAGCTCGAGGGTAGCCTCTATCTTAGACCTTTCCCCAAACCTTCTCCACAACCTGGGGTTTGTTGCATAATTTCCGTGATGTAAATAATTGACACGAGAAATGTGGATTTATGTATCTGAGGCTACAGGAAGCATTTGTTTTTTTAAAAAAAACCTAACACCAAAATTATTGCAAGCTTCTCCACCTCTGTTTTTACCCTGAGAAGGGGTGGGGGGGCTGCTTTATTACATATTTGCACGTTCCACATTTAGCTTCTAAGAGCTGAGGAGCACGATTCTGTGTCAATCACATAATCTGAATCATACTTGGATGGAATCAACCAAGGCCAAGGAAATTCAAAGCACCTGCATGCATGTTCCCTGCAGACTCATCCATCTGGGTCAATCTGCCTGACCCAGTTAGAAGGTGACTCAGGCAGAAGTAGCGACTTGCAGGAAGCCAAACAAATGAAAAGATCATTGTACGCTGTGAACATTTCATTGTCCATATGAGAGTTAATTCTAGTCTTGTAAGGATTCCTGCGGCGGGTGATGATTGGGAGATTTGCAGACCAGGCACAATGGAACTGGTGACTATTCAAAAGCAAAGACTAGTTAAAAATGCAAGAGATTGTTCTGTTTTCTTCAAAAGTTTGCCAAATTTTGTGAATTTCTCCTCGAGAATATGATCATTCAGTAAAAAACCCAAAAAAACTAACCCATTCTGCAGCAGAAATTTTTTTCATTTTCAAGCAAAGATGGCTTTGCAGCCAAAAACAAAGAAAATAAAAAAATTAAAGTCGTTCTCACATGGTTTTGAAGTGAAGACAGCTATTCTGCCATGTTAATAGGGACAAACTAGAATTTCAGGGCTAAAATCACCCCAAAATAATGCCACAAAAGTTGGAATTGTCGCTTTGAAAAAACAAAACAAAGCAAAACCATAGCTCTGATTAATATCACTTAGAAAATTTAAATAGAGAAAGACAAATGAGATTAGTAGTGCGCTCTGTTATGCCAAATGCATCTTTAAACTGTCAATGGAAGTAAACATGCATTGAATCAGCTGCATGAATACAGATGGGCATTTGTTTTTAATCGCTGTCTATTGCATTCTGTGGACTTTTTTGGAGTCGCAGGTATGAGACACAGTATCATGATATCACTAACACAACTGAATCTCACGTATTATCTGCTCTCTGGAAAATAAAAAGAAGTGGTCACAAGTCAAGCAGAGCATTCCCTTCACCTGTCTTTGCCAACTGAGCAAAACAGACTTCTCCCAAGGCGAAGTTTGTGTTCACTACAGAACAGTTCCCCCCCGCCAATCTCCAGATAGGCAGAATTCCACGGCTCCAGGAACATTAGAGTCGCAATTGTGAACTTGTATTCTGAATGGCAGCTACCCGATTGCACAGATTGGTCACGGCAGGGGAATGAATAATCTCCACAAGGGTATGCACATCGGGGTCTTTGCTTGTTCTGGGGGAGTACATAGGAAAACCACACCGGCCATTCCTGCTCCTCTTCAGTAGCTTCTCTGCAGTTTTTTTGGCGCCTACGCTCCCCCCACTGGGTCTAGGGTTTCCAGCAGCCACCTACACACCTCTCCCTGTCAGAATTTGCCCTAGCAAAAGTACTCGCAAAATTCCAGTGACGAAAGGGACAGAATGACAAGAGACACAGCTAGCTGAATCCTGTTGACACCCCTCACAGTGCCCTGCCATTCTGCATGTAACAAGCTCATTTCACACACGTCAGATCAGCTAACAGACACTGCTCCACCCCCACCCCCGCCCCCGCCGCCGCCTTTTATGGTATTATAGATGTAATGTCTCCACGCTCAGACACCCTGCTCAAACATCCGGCTACTAAATGCAGAAGAATCCAATCAAATTTTTTACACTATTTTGATCGACTTATTCCAGTTGGATGGGAGCATGGTCTAGTGATGAGAGCAGGGGGCTGACAGTCAAGATTTCATTTCTGGCTCTGCCACCAACTCTCACCTTGAATAAATCACTAGTGTTTCTGTGTCTCAGTTTCCCCGACTGTACAATGAGACTAATACCAGTCTACCTCAGAGGGATATATATCTCATGGCTTAATGTTTCTAAATGTTAATTTAGAATGTTAAATTCATGTTTCTGATGAAAGGTGCTAAGTACAAGTTATTATAACAACTCTGGGCCTCTTTGCCAGATTCCTTAGTTATAACGGGGCAAAGTTGCACATGTCTATTTCTGGGTTTTTGTTCACCTGAACATTTTTAAGGCACACCTCACATCACCCCTATAACTCCCTTATAAAAATACTCCATCAGCACATACAGAACTTAATCCTCTGTAAAAATATGTTAGCACTAAATAGCTGAAAGAAACAGACATTTCATGACACTTCTGAACATGTGTAAGATTTAAGTGCCAGTCATCACACTTGCATGGTTATCAGGAGAGTTAGGTTAGCCACAGATATTACAGCTTCTGCCTAGCCCTCTTCTAACCTTTTAACTACCTGAACTTTCCTGGATAACCAGCAAGAAAGCCTCTCCATGTGGACAATTGTTTTTTCTTACTTACCTTCCACTGCAGGACACTTCTTATTTACTAACCACTGCAGGATGGGTCTACAAAGCATAAGAGCTGTCTGATCTAAAATATAGCAACAAATGCATAAGCTTTAGAGAGATGAAAATGTTGCAAACATTAAAAATACAAATGCATTGCTGAATTGGTATTTACATTTATTCCAGAACAGTAGCCAAGATCAAGCTTGTCATTTAAAAACGACAAAAAGCCAAACAAAATCCCAGGAAAAAAATCCATCTGGACTGGTAACGAAAAGCCATTCTTTCCTAAAGGTTTAACCAGCAGAGGGTGCAAGTATTTGAATGATGAAAACTGCAGCCTGCTGTATGTACTAAACAAATAAACACTGGAACCCACGATCCGCTCCTATGGGACAATGTTACATTTAACAGCATTTTATTTTCACAGTGCTAGAGCGATGTGCAAACCTGCGGATTATGTCCTGCATACTTTTAACTCCTCTTACAATTCGACCCAGACACATTTACCTGTAAATACAACAAAGGAATTGGGCCTAATATTTGATTTTCCGTTTCGAAGCTTCTGTTCACACAAGGAGCTAGGTTTTCAACCTTAGCATCTGCTGGATCCAATGCTAAAATTCAGTATCAACGTTTTTCAACTTGAGTTCCTCAAATCTGGCGCCCACATACGGAATCAGGTACTTAGCATGTTCTGAATCTCATTTCAGAATTGCTGAATACTCTCAGAAAACACTGACTTGTTGCTCAGCACCACCGAGAAAGAGCCAGGCCTCTTTCTGGTCATTGTCTAAATACACGCCTGACTTTATTATTAATGAAGATGCAACATTTATTATAATACCCGATCTTATAGCACTTTTCTTTCATGGATCTCAAAGCACGTCACAAAGGGCGTCAGTATCATTGGCCTCGTCAGATGGGGAAGCCGAAGCAGAGAGAGGTGAAGTAACCCGCCCAGCAGCAGAGCCAGGAACAAACCCCAGGTCTCCCGAATCTCAGTCCAGTGCTCTGTCTTCTAGGCTACGTTTACTCGAGTCTGAATGCTTGTGTCCCTACATGTCTAGCTCCTTGCCCTGGAAGCACAATTGGGTAGGCATCCAAGGTCATTTCCATCCTCAGTTCCGTGTCTACAATTGCTTGTGGATACTGAATTAAAGGAGATTTAAGTGTTGCCCAGAAAGTCAGCTCACGCCACGACTCAATTCTCCTAGTATCACTCAGTAAATACAAGTATCTGAGCCCCCATGCTTAGCATGGACACCCCCATTACTAATCCCAATTGTGAAGAGTGTTAGTATATTTAGGCAAATATTGACTTCAGACTGAAAACCGGCATATGCAGTTGGAACCATGGAATTTCACGTTCCGTTTGAGCAAGAACAAGCCTTTATGCCTTTTCTGAAAGGACGTTGAGGGCTGCGTCAATCACTTTGCTCAATGTCTACAACAGGGGTCGGCACTTTCAGAAGTGGTGTGCCGTGTCTTCATTTATTCACTCTAATTTAAGGTTTCGTGTGCCGGTAATACATTTTAACGTTTTTAGAAGGTCTCTTTCTACAAGTCTATAATATAGAACTAAACTATTGTTGTATGTAAAGTAAATAAGGTTTTTAAAATGTTTAAGAAGCTTAACTTAAAATTAAATTAAAATGCAGAGCCTCCCAGACCAGTGGTCAGGACCCAGGCAGTGTGAGTGCCACTGAAAATCAGGAGGAGCACCTGTGCCATAGGTTGCCTACCCCTGGTCTACAATAAAGTCTTAAATCGGTGGTGTTGACGGCAACACCAGCACTGGGGCACCTGGTTCTGACTTCGAGCCATTCTCTCTGGTCTTCTGATTGAAGAACATGCAACCGTTCCAAGGCTTCCCAGTTCTCCCCGAGAAGACCTACATGAGTGTGGGTTCAAAAGGCCAAAGATACAATGTGTTCCGTCACATTTCTGGCACTCTGTTTGTGTTACTACCACAGACAACCATCAGATCTCTGAACAGGCACCTTATAGCCGGGGCTAAGTTAACCTCTTTTCTGTGGCACCTTGGTAATCAGTGTTCAATCATCTCAAATTTGCAGGCTATTTGAACAACAGATGGCATAAATGCAATAAAATCCTCCTATACATTGGTGCAAGTCTTGAGAAACTTACGAGATTATGGAAGATGATTTGCACAAGTTAAAGGGAAAGGAGAAGCTAGTGGGGCCTGAACAAGCCAGGTCGTCTGTGGAGCTCTGAGGGGGAAAAGCTAAGTGTGCAGTGAGTTAAATAAATTGCAGGCAGATTGCCATGGTTGAGGGCCCAGGACTGTCCGCTGAGTCAGTACCGGGCTACTTGAGCAAGGTTATAGCACTGTGCAGCGTCACCTCATGAAAACAGAGCTTGTTTTCTTTCTGGCAGCTGGGAGGTGCCTTCCATAGAATTATATCAATCCCTGCAGCACAGTAAAGATCCTTGGGGAAACTCATTCCTAGCAACGTGTCCTGCAGAGGTCAGCCAGGCTGAGCTAGATGGAAGAGCACAAACGAAAGTCCTTCAGGCCACGGGTGTGCAACTTGCAAGTCAACCAGCTGCTGCAAAGACATTTCAAGCCAAAAGAATAGGAGTCGCTGCAAGCTTTCCTGAAGGACACAGACCTCTTGGCTGGGTGAGCAGCTGCTGCAGACATGGATGATGGATCTGTGCCTGAGAGTCTCTGCTCTAGCGCTAAGCATCAGCTACACTCAGTTGCCTGTGCGTACAGAAGTGTAGCTATGACACACCCTTTACATTTCAACCTTCCCAGCGGCTGTAGAAAAACGATCACAGTTCCCTCCCCACCACTCTCTCCGGAGGCACCAGTCAGAGCCGCCAGGCTGACCTAAACAGGGATTGAAACAGTTCTTTGCTGCCCATGGCACAAAGCCAACAAGTTTCCCATGCTGCAACCTTTGTTCCACTTCTCGCTTGCCCCTGAAGAAAGAGTTAACAGTTGCGGTCACACAGAGGGCACGCCAGGCAAACGTGGGACCCAGACACGAACTGGATTTTCAAGCAGCTGCCTCTGGGCCTGTTATTGGCTTTCACACCTGCTGAAGGTGGCCAAATTGCCTGCAGAGGTGCCCTGAGGCCCAGTGGGTAAATTGCTGCGTGAGCCATCTGTCCCTGCTGGACACCTGTTTCCTTGAGCTCACTTTGGATTGGGAAGGATTAGCGCCTTCATACATTTCTGGAAGGCAAGCCCCATGCAATCCCTGACATTACAGTTGTTACTCTTAAGGAGCCACACACATCACAGTGCAGGGGATCTTAATTACACCACAGTGTTTGGGGCCCAAATGGTTAATAAAAGGGGTATCCAAGAATGACCAGCAATGCACAGAAAGGTTCATTGAGACTTCAGCGAGTGGAGCAGGATAACAAAAGGTTTTATCTCTCTAATTCACATTTCATGCATGCAGCAAGAGATCATTACACCTTGAGAAGAGTCCAAACAGAGCCAGAACCACGAGAGAGGTGAGTTTTTAGGGGTGTCAGATTCTGACCCCATCCTCAATTCAGCCTGAAAACCAAACTAGCCTAAACTTCATCCAGATTCCAAACAGCCTCCTTGGTCCATCTCACTCCTGCATCACTCACAATGGATTGTTGTGCATCAGACATGCCAAACCCGCAAAAAAATGCAGAAATTGGGCTTGGTTTTTGGTTTAATTGGCTTGTAAATTGCTTGTTGGCTAGTTTTTGGCTTGTAGCTTCTTTTTTTTGGATCGGCTCCCGGCAAGCAGGAGCAAGGGGTGGGGGGGCAAGCAGGGGCAAGCGGGGGAGAGAATCGGTGCACAGCGGGCCCACCACAGTCCCAGACTGCACGCCGGGGGGGGGGGGGGGAGGGAGAGGATCTTGTCACATAGAGTGTTGGGTTCTTAGGGATTGGCTTGTTTTGAAATGGGATTAGCTTGATTTTTGGCTTACTGTGAAAGTCGGGGGGCTTATTTACTGTGTGAAAGTTGGAAACTGTGTTGTGCGTCCTTTGCCAATCCATTTCACCCCTTACCCCCAGCCAAGCAGGGTTGGACAGGTTTCAGCACACAGGTACTCAGACCAGACAGGAGACACACACTGCTGCATAGAAGCAGGGCCGGTGCAAGGAAGTTTCGCGCCCTAGGCGAAACTTCCTTGCACCAGCCCTGCCCCCACCCCGAGCTAACGCCACCCCCGCCCTGCGGCAGCCAGCTCCCCCCCCCCCCCCGCGGCTCCACCCCCCCCCCCCCCCACGGGCCGTGGCAGCTCGGCCCCCCACCCGCAGCGCCCCTCCAGCTCCCATCTCAGCTGCGGAGCCGGGAGGCAGCTGTGACCAGCCGCCCTCCCCTCCCACCCCCGGCTCAGCCGCGAGGCAGGAGGGAGCCGCCCCCCTGGCTCTCGGCTCAGCCAAGGGTCGCCTAGTGAGCGCGCCAGCCCTGCATAGAAGGGACTCCTGTCTGGGAGTGTGACAGCCACTTGCACACTCTAGCGTGACCAGGGACAGCTGCTGGTGAGCCTGGTGCCCATCCCGTGGGCAGGGCTGGGAGTGGTACAGGAGGAGCTGCCTGGGCCAGGCACTGGCTCCTGTGAGCAGTGGCCCGACATGCCGCTGCTTTCGCCGCTGTGGTTCCTGGCCCGGTCCCTGGCCATGGCCCTGCTGGTCTTGCTCATTGTCGCTAGAGTCTTGCAAGTCTGCGGATATCCCTTTTATCTTCGCACCTACGGATCTAATTTTGTACCTGTGCAGGGCTCTAATTGTAAGCGCTTTGGGGCAGGGACCACCTTTCTGTTCTGTGTTTGTACAGCGCCTAGCACTAAGGGGTCCTGGGCAAGGACTAGAGCTCCTAAGCACTACAGTAATACAAATTAATATGAATTAGCTAATTCAATAGGAGCCAATTCCAGAGCAAGGCATTCATCTCATAGACTCATAGACTTTAAGGTCAGAAGGGACCATTATGATCATCTAGTCTGACCTCCTGCACAATGCAGGCCACAGAATCTCACCCACCCACTCCTGGAATAATCCTCTCACCTATGTCTCAGCTATTGAAGTCCTCAAATCATGGTTTAAAGACTTCAAGATGCAGAGAATCCTCCGGTAAGTGACACGTGCCCCATGCCGCAGAGGAAGGCAAAAAACCTCCAGGGCCTCTGCCAATCTACCCTGGAGGAAAATTCCTTCCCGACCCCAAATATGGTATCAGCTGAACCCCGAGCATGTGGGCAAGACTCACCAGCCAGACACCCAGGAAAAAGTTCTCTGTAGTAACTGCTAACATCCCATCATTGACCATTGGTCCTATTTACCACTGATGGCAATTAATTGACCTTTGACTAAGATCATGTTATCCCATCAAACCATCCCCTCCATAAACGTATCTAGCTTAATCTTGAAGCCAGTTAGGTCTTTTGCCCCCACTGCTTCCCTTGGAAGGCTGTTCCAGAACTTCACTCCTCTGATGGTTAGAAACCTTCGTCTAATTTCAAGTCTAAACTTCCTGATGGCCAGTTTATATCCATTTGTTCTTGTGTCCACATTGGTACTGAGCTGAAATAATTCCTCTCCCTCCCTGGTATTTATCCCTCTGATATATTTAAAGAGAGCAATCATATCTCAATGGCTATGCTGTGAAAGAACAACCCAGCTTCCACCCAAAGGAAATACTAGTGCAATGGGGGCTCCCATGGAGGGGGAAGCACATTAACCCTGGGGCTTCCCCTTCTTTGTCTGGGATGACAAGCGGCCAGAAGAGGCTGGAAAACCTGGAGGTTGAATGGGCAGGGGCCAGAAAGAAGACACAGAGTGGCTGGAAGTGAAGTGTTCTCACAGGCCACAGGAATTAGAATTACTGCAGGACTGAAGCCAGTTGCTGATAGTCTTGCAAGAAAGTGTGTTCTTGAGAGGGACCCAGGCAAGTTTTGCTGATTCACGAGGTTTGGTTCAGGGAAGCATTCAAACGGTCAGACAGCCATATGGGCTCAACTCCAAGACTCCTGGGGGTTTGACCATGTCTACGGCTTACCCACTTGGTGCCGTACGTAATCTTGTTTTGGCATCTGTCCCTCCTGGTATGGGATGGCAGGAGAGGGAGGCACTTTCCATTACAGGTCCCATCTCCTTTCACCCATCCCTCCTCCCCAAACCAGAGATACCCCTCTTCCATCCTCCTGGACAACTGCCCCCACTCTCCTGGGATTGCATTACAGACGGTCACAGTCAGCTGCAATCTCTGTCTCAGGGCTGTTTTCTGATCTCCAGCTGGGCTTGCTGCAGGTCTGTGCTCCCTCCTGCATCGCACTGTAGCCAGGCAAGCAAAACCTGAGCCCAGCTGCTTCCTCTCCCCAGCAGCTTGCAGCTGCTACAGCGAATCCCCACTGCCTGGCCCAGCTGAATGCAGAAGCAAGGGCAGTGTCAGCGGGATCTTCGTTACAAGCAGCGTCTTCATCTCTCCTTTGTAAGGAGAAGGCGCAAAGCTTCTTTGCACTCCCCTTTGGGAAGTCTCTGAACTAGAGATGAATCCAGGACTCAAGTCAGGCTTTTGCTACAGCCCTGCTGTGCTTTCAGCTCTCTCCTCTTCTTCCAGCTTGCCTTGTTTTTAAATTGTGTGCCACGAAATACAACCAGGAACTCGTCTGCGTTTCTGCTCGGCCCTTGCCTTTCCCAGAGCATCGGAGGGAGGCCACGCATTAGCCTCCCCATCCTGTCGCCTCAGGGACGAGAGGCTTGCTGACGGCGTGGAGAGTGCTGGGCAAGCGTTTCTGCACCGAGCCAGCATGGATTGTTACTTTTCTGATCCGCAGTGTGGATTTCAGAAGAGAATTTCCCCCACGGTTTCGTACTGCCCGTCTGTAGCGGGGCAGTCACCCTGCTCCGGCCCTGAAAGGGTTAAAAGCCAGCCCTTGGGGAGGGCTGGGGCTGAGAGCCAATAAGCAAAGGCTGATTGGGGGAGCAGCCACAGCTGGGGCCCCGCCCAATTAGGAGACAGCTGGCCCTATAAAAGGGCTGTGAGCCAGGGGCTCAGGGAGTCTCTCTCTACCTCTTGAGAGAGAGGGACCTGGCTGCCTGGGAGAGAAGGGGTCTGGAGACAGAGCAGGGCTGGGGAAAGGGAGGAGGAGCTGGGGAGCTCCGTCCTGGCAACTCCCCAGGCTGTGGGCCTGGTCAAAGGCCAAAGCAGGTATTGGGGCTGCAGAGATGCAGCCCGGGGTGAGGCAGAGGCAGCTGGTCCGACCCCCTTGCCAGTGATGAGTGGTTTACAGACTGCAGTCTGCCCCAGTGATGACTGGCCATAGCCACTGAGGCAAGGTGGGGACAGAGAGTTGGGGGTTCCCCTAGGAGGGGAGACCCAGATTGTGGGTTACTGCTCAGGGCAGAACCCGGAGATAAAGGGGCACTGCCAGGGGGCAGCACCCCAAGGTAAAGGGGCACCGGGGTCAGGGAGGGACACGGGGGACTAAGGCAGGTGGGACACCGTCCTGCAGAGGGCGCTCCGAGGCTGGAATCGAGCTAATTCCCAGGACGACGAGCAGGAGGTGCCCCGCCGGCGAGTCTCGCTTCGCTACACCGTCAACCAGCCTACAGAGCCCATCGTTCTCCTTGGTGCCTAAGTGTAAGACCTCATCGGACGAGTTTGGGTTTCCGTTTGCATCGATCCCCAGCCAGTTTCTGGTGAGTGGCTCCTCCTGCCAGTCTGCCCACTCAGCACTAGTGTACACCGCACAACTCAGACACCCCCCACCCCGAGGTGCTGCAGGAATCCACTGGGCAGAAAACAAGACTCCAGCTTGCTGCTAATTGCTCGCACAGTTGATGCCAGTCAGCTCTAGCTAACAAAGTCCATGTTAGTGTCAGACAATCGCTTGAAGTTTAGCTAGCCCTTTGTAAGAGCCAGATAAAATGATAGGCCGTTGGCACTGCTGACTAAACATCTCTACTGTAATAGTGAATGCCTCAAGCCCACCCCCACATTGGGTTCCGTTGTGCAAACATGACTGACAATCCCTGTCCCAACGAGCTACTTGCAGCATTGTTCAAGGGCTTGTCTACACTAGATTTGCCCCATAACATTTCTTTCCTGTTGCCGACATTTGTAACTCAATTGAGGGGAGTGCTAGAGCAGTCTAGCCACTGGCATTTTAGCCACTGTGGTTAAAACATGGGTGGAGCCTGTCTCTACAAGAGCCCCTACCATTGCTGACGCTGATGAGACTGCATCTGTGACAGCAAGGGTGGAGTTTGTCTAGTGGAAACAGCCTGGCTTGTTTCCCCTGGCACACCCACTGGGCATCTTTGCTTTTGTTGGTTTGAACAAGATTCTTGGATTTTAGTTTTGCCTTTAATAAAGATTTTTTCTTTTCATGCTCTCAATCCTTTGCCTGGAATTACAGAGTTCTATCAGATATAGATTTTCCAATAGCATAAACTAAATGTCTTCTATCCCTTAAAGAGCTCACGAAACAAAAATGCCATCCTATTCCAGAGCTAGCAATATATCAGTCACACGGTTCTTCCACAAATCTCTGCAAGACTCCTACCCTCCCCGGGTCCGAGAGCTGCACCCGCTGAACGACATATCGTCTGAACGGTTTAGTCAGGGCTCATGCCGGCACGCACACTCCTGTGCCTGTCTACTTTTATATAAAGCACAACGGCAAAAGACCTGAGTACTGATGGAGCTTATTCTTTCCCAGCTGTGCTGAAACAAGCACCTATTGTTAGCTGCAGTAAGGCAGCGAAAAGATGAACCATTGAGACGATCATCAGGCCAGTCCCGTGAAATGTCATGCCCACTGCTACACCAAGTTGTTCTGCTTCAGCTTGGCGTAGCCAATTCATCCCCACCCATTGGAAATGCCATTCAGTGCCATGACACCAGCAGATCACTTGTGGTCATGACACCCTGTGACCAACAGCCACAGGACTTTAGGGAAGAGCTGGTTTCTAACTCTTTGGCGTTTCACACAAAAAGCTTTTAGAAACAACCGTTCTCCATGGGGGAGCTACAGAGTGGCCCATTATGCCTGGCTTCCATTCTCCCCATCTGTCCTTTCAAGGACGTTAACACAGGATACAGCCTCCTCTCTGTGTGCATGTGCAGTGCTCATTATTAGTAATAAGAGTTAAGTACGCACAGCCAGAGAAGAATATCAACACCTCCCCATTTCAGTTAATAGCCGCGGGCAAGGTATTTTCCATTCTTCTGCCTCCACACAATGGGCTACTTTTTATAGGGAGCGGAATGGGGCAGGGCAAACTATCGACTGCATTTCACTATTGTCTCCCTTGATTTGACATTTTTTATTCCTGGGTATTTATGTGGGTCACAGCAGAAATACACTGGATGCACTCTGATGTTGTATACAACCATTAATACACCGTAACACTGGATTTTATGGTAGGACAGATGCAAGACTTTACATGTTGTAAACAGCTTGCGTTTTTAATAATTTATTTTGCTTCTTGTTGCTCTCTTTGCCTGGGGGCACAGCAATCTAGTGGATTAGGCATAAGAGTGGGAGACCGGAGACCTAGGGTCTAGCTCCAACATGACTTATTCTGCAACACTTCGGGCTTTTCTACACCGGCAGCACTGAGCCGCTGTAGCGCTTAGCGAAGTTGCTACCTATGCTGACAGGAGAGCTTCTCCCATTGGATTTTCCAGACCCCTGAGTGAAGTAGTTATACCGACATAAGTCTGTAGCGTAGACCAAAGCTTAGTCACCGAGGGCCAGGTTTTGGAAGGTGATTAAACACCTAGCTCCCAAATCAAATGGGATTTAGGTGCCTAAACACTTTTAAAAAAACTGGCCCTTGGACTGTCTCAGCCTCAGTTCTGAGTCAGCAAATGCACATGGTGATACTTATTTCCCTTTGTCGTGTGGCTGTCGTGATGTGTGTGTGAAGGACCATCTGTGTTTGCTCTGATCAGCCAGTTTTAGAGGTCAGAACGCAGGACTGCCTGGCTAGCAGCCCATGCTCTGTCTGTATTAGGTGTCTCTGAGAATTCCCTATCCCCACCTCCTGCTTTTCTGGGTATTAGTGACCTGGGCCTCCTGGGATATATTGTAAGGTTTGGTTGACTCTCACAGTCCTTGCAAGTTGAGATCAAACTAAAGTGCTTCAGAGTTTAAAAATCTAAGTGGAACCCAAACAACTTCCCCAGAAAATCCTCCTGTGTATACATAAACATTCTCGTTCCTAACGTCAGAATATGCACACCAATGTCCTGCCTTCGGGCTGAAGGAAATCTACAAAACCAGACAAGTTTGAGACAGATTAGATCAACTATTGGGGATTAGTGGCTGCACAAAAAATGTTTTTCTCTAACAAATGCAGGAAAGTTAGGTTCTTTCACAATGCACGTGTTACAAGAGTGCGCTGTGTCTTTTGATATGTAAATAGTTGTATGGTGTGTGTTGATGTAGCCGTATCAATCCCAGGATGTTAGAGACACGGTGGGGGAGGTGATATCTTTTACTGGACCAACATTACCTTGCTCACCTTGTCTCTCTAATAAGACAAGGTGACAGAAGATGGTGCTTGTGAAGATGTAACGTAGCTCCCAGGTGTTCAAGGACCAACACATGCACTTGCTGTGCATTGCAAATGGCTTTCTCTGCACAGCTCTTCACACCGGGTCAGAAGTAAGACGGAAAGCGGCACTAGTTCTTCCTTGTGGCTGACCAGTCTACACTTTTACCAATGCAGCAGTTTGAGCTGCTCCGACACCGACAGGAGAGCATCTCCCGTCTGCACAGTTCATCCACCTCCGCGAGAGGCGGTAGCCGTGTCGACGGGAACAGCTCTCCCGCCGACATAGCGCTGTCTACCCTGGGGGTTAGGTCGGTGTAACTGCGCCGCTCAGGGCTGTGGACTCTTCACACTCCTGAGTGATGTAGTTATACCGATATAGGGCTGTAGTGTAGACCTGGCCTGAGTTCCTGCAGCAATGGCTCTGAGCAATATTCTACTCCCTGGTGTGATGTAAATTCACGGGAATGTGAAAACTGGAGCTTCTTCAGGACTTCAAGGACAAACCGAGGTGGCTGCAAGACTGGACAGAGAAAGCAGGGCAATTAACCTGAGTGGCTGCCCTGAGTGCAGCCCTGAATCACAATGTGCTCCAATTCAAACCTATCCACCTCTGACTGGAGACTGAGCGAGCCTCAGATTTGCTAAATTTATGAGATTGTAAAAGGGGGTTAAAATGGAAGTTGCTATAGAATATCAGAGTTGGAAGGGACCTTAGTAGGTCATCTAGTCCAACCCCCTGCTCAAAGCAGGACCAATCCCCAATTTTTTGCCCCAGATCCCTAAATGGCCCCCTCAAGGATTGAACTCACAACCCTGGGTTTAGCAGGCCAATGCTCAAACCACTGAGCTATCCCTCCCCCCAATGTAGCCTTAACTCTAAAATGCCCAGTTTTCCGCCACCCTTTCCTAACAAAAGCAGGAACTGACGAAAACACGTGGGTCCCCATTCAGTAAAACACTACTAATGTTGCCACCACTTTTGATTCTGTCACAAGTCTCGGGACGTTTGGCTTTTCTCTTAGCACCCCAGCTTCTGGGGTCACGGGGTTTGATGAGAATCTCCGCTTTCATTTTAAATACATTTTCCTAACCCTCATGGGTGCTCAGAAAACGTGAAAACTCAAGCCAAGTGCAACTACAGGCTCAAAAAGCCAGAAGGCAAATAACCCCCCAATTTTATTATTTGTAAAATCGCAGGATTTTAAAGCCAATCCTGTGACTTTGGGGGCCCGATTCTTGCTTTGTGAGCAATACTAACTTAAGCACACGCTTAACTGTAAATACTCAAGTCAACGGGAGTTAAGCATATGCTTAAGTGCTTTGCTGAAGTGGGACTTAAGTCATTTCTTTAAATATGGGTAAAACAAACACCACTCATTTAGTCCTAAAAAGCAACCTGCCAGAGACAGCTTGAGACTTCCTGAAAGAGCTCAAGGAGTCGAGCCAAACCAGGTCACAGCCACCCCACTCACTCGGAATCTTTATTAGAAGTTGGCCACTACTGGCTCACCCTAAACCAGAATCCAAACATATCCCTTGACACAGTTATTCCTTAGTGCATTGTGAAGAAGTCGGCTGCATTACTCAGTATAGCAACAGCGCTTAAACCTGTTTAATATCCAACACGTCCATATCTCACTTAAACATGCTACGGCACTGGGGCAAATATTGGTGTTTTAGTTGCAAGAGCGCCAATCACAAAGTCTGACACATAGCACAATTAAGTCGTCCTCCCTTTTCCTCGCCCCCCTCCCCAAACCTCCAGGAGGCACCAACTCCGATGTTTCACTTTTGTGCAGATAGTAAAAATGGAACCCTACCCACAGCTTTCCTATAATGTGAGCAATTTAATTTCCACCCCATTACTTGTCCTACTTATTGGTAAAGTTGCAAATACTTTTTTTTTTTTTTTTTTTTTAAGGAGGAGAGATACAGCATGAAATAAAGAAGAATCTCCTTAAGTTACTAGCAGTATTCAAGGTTAGGTCCTGTGAATGAGCTCCCCTCAAAAACACACAAACAGGTTTGACGTTCCAGCAGAGGGCAGTGGTACACAAATACCAGCTTGTATGTTACACAACAGAGAAATAAGGTGAGCTCAAGAAAACGGGAGGAGGAGGGAGTTGTTTTCGTGTTTTTAAAAAGAAAGATTTCCAGGATTTAAACATGCACTGTAATAAAAGGGGTCATTAACGTGACTTTAATATGATTGCCACGTAATAAGAGAGAATTTATTTGAAAATGTTAAAGATGCATCTAAACGTGTAATATCTTTCCAAATTAAATATATACATACACAAAGAGAGAGCAAGAGAGCAGCCAGTGTCTTGAATACATCTAGGTGCAAATGAAATAACAGTGCATGCATCTTCATGGCACAGAGAAAATAGGTCTAGTATATTAACAAGACTGTGGTCCAAGCTGCAATTTATTGCAAAGATTGTGCCTGGAAGTGAAAATTGACCAAAGTGCATTTCTACCCATTGCTTTTTGATAGCAAACGCCTGGCTCATTTTCCGGAATTGTTTTCATGTGCAGAGATCCCCACCCCAATTCCTTGGGACTGCAGTCATGGCTACAATGACCGTCCAAATAAGCTTTGTCTGCCCGTGTTTATTCTGCTCATGCTAACAGAGACAGAGATAGGGCTACTGCTGAGTCAGGACACACAGACATGTTCTCCGTATCTCTCCTCTTTAACTGAAGTAATCTGTTTGGACTGTATTCTTGTGTCAGTTCCTGGATGATAATGTGGATGATTGGGCAGCCTTTCTGCTTAGTTTTTCTTTTCCTTTTAGCTCCAGCACCAGAAAGCATGGGCGCTCCCACACCCACACAGAAAAAAAAATGATAGCACAAGTTTTATAGTGGCGGGAGAGCCTGGTTCTGTAGGGTCCACAACATTACAGAATTTGCAATCCTAATCGGTTTGATGATGCAGCAATGTGGAGAGGTGTGAAGTGAGAGGATGCAAAACGGGATGTAGGAGCAGGGGGGAGAAGGGGCGGTTGGGTTTAAGAGACAGATGGAAGGACATGGCAGCATGAGGAGAAGATAGATCGCAGGAAGGAGATATCTACTGAAAGAAAATGTAATCCTGTGTTATTGCTTTCCAATGTAAACAGCCCTCTAGAAGCAGCTAAACGGTCACATTCTTATGACCCAAACACTCAAGAGTGCAAATAGATTTGTCTAGTCTACGTGAAAAATGATATAAATTTATTTACTGAGTCCCCCAAGGTCTTAGCCTGACAGTCTACAGTTAAACTATTAGATTACCTCTCCCCCGCTCTTAGTTATGTCCTGTCAGAAGATCTAAGAGTTTTTATTTTAGGCAGCAGCAAATTTTGAACTTGGCCACTACGGCGGTTGCAAACATCTGACAAGGAAGTCTGGGTCTCTTTACAAGCTTAGTTTCTTTTGGTTTCAATTTGTTAGATGAGTTTGATCAGGGCTTTTGAGATGGAAGTTGCAGGAAATGAGTGGAGAGACCGATGGAGGGAGACCCCAAGGATGGATTTCTGAAGAGGAAAGAATAATTCCTTCTGAGGAGGGGCAAAGGGGCCATGGAGCCCCACTGAGGAGAGGATGGAGGGCAACAGAATGGACTGCTGCAGCTACAGAAGGGATCTGGGGCCACGTATTTTGTGCTAAGTAAGAAGTTGAAGTGCAGTTTTTGACTGAATATGTAGGAGTTTAATCCCAATTTGGATGGGCGACGACTAGCGCCATCCTACCCACCAAGACAGAAGAGCAATTCTAGCTAACTGTGTTAGTACTCAGGCAGCCAGGGTAATTTCAGCTGGATAGCAGGGAAACCCTGGATAGGGTGTGAGTAGTGCCTTCCATTTCTGGTTCTGTGTGAGGCTGGGAGAAGTCAAGGTCAACGTTTTCAAAAGTCTCCCTGATTTTTTTTTTTAAGTGGCTGAGATTTTAGCACCTGGGGGCACCCACTGAAGAGCAAAACCAAGGCTCCTGCACTGCTACATAACACAATCTGTAGCAAACACAAGACTGGTCCAAAAACGGTGTTTGATGAACAAAATGTAAATGACAAATTCCTTTTTGGCCACCCCTCCAAAATACCCTCCGAGATTTTTAATTTTTCATCAAAACAAAACATTCAGTTTGAAAATAAGTAATTTTTTGGGTTTGTTTTCGGGGTTTCGGTTTTGATTTGCCTTTGTCTCGACTTCTTTGGTGCATCTGGCCACACTCTCTTCAGGGAGCTGGCAAGTCTTTTGCAGACATTCTACACTGGAACCTTTTACGTGTTGTAAGTTGGTTTGGTGAGTACGAAGCAGGTGGGCTTGTCTCATGCTTAGAACATGAAGGCAGGTTTTATAACAAGTTGCTGTGATTTCTGGTGTGCAACAATGGGAACATATGGCCCAAAGTATGCAAATGTACTGTAGCTTTAAAAAAAATTTCTAATGCAGAACAGTGCGCAAGAACGAGAAAAAAAAGGAAACTTAGGAGCAAATTAAATCCTGGAGTAGATCTGTTGTATCTAGGTTACCTTGATTATGTTTCACTAAATATGGATTAACATTAATTAGCAGGCTGCTTATTTCCAGAAAAAAATGGTTTACTCTTAATGAACTAATCAGATTCTATTTTTAAAAATGATGAAATTATAACATTGCACCAAGGAGTCCGTATTCAGTTTTTAACAGTTCACCAAGCTCTGTTCTGATAAGAATGAATGAAATGATTGTCTTGATATTTAATATTTATGAGGACTTCTAAATCTTTGGTGATGATTTCTCCAGGTATCGACTGCAACTAATTTAGTGTACTATCTGTCCCTAACCCATTGATCCCATGTTGGATTGACCGGAAATAAAAAGTAATGTGTTGGCAACAAAGGGTTAACAGCTACAGGTTTACAACTGCTCAACATTATTGGAGTAGGGTTGGTATATTCATAATTATAGGCTAAAAAGATTCAGTAGCTGAAACACTGAATAGAACAGGAAAAATACATTAGTCTCCATCTCTGGCCTAACACTGTTTAGCTAAAGCTACATGTTTTTAGAATATTAATAAGATTCAAGCCGTGCACTGCAATTAAAATGCTGATTACAGTTCCCTCCATCTGCAATTGATTCTACTGCAAGAAATTAAAGACAAATTCACAAGAGACTTGGAAAGTTTACTGGAGAAAATAATTTTTTTAAAACAGACTGAGGACTTGTCTTCACTACCTGCCGGATCGGCGGGTAGCAATCGATCTATCAGGGATCGATTTTTCGCGTCTCGTTTAGACGCGATTAATCGATCCCCAAACGCGCTCCCCGTCGGCTCCGGAAATCCACCTCATCGAAAGGCGGAAGCGGAGTCGACGTGGGAGCGGCAGCGATCGACTCGCCGGCATCCTCACGGCCAGGTAAGTCGATTACGTTATTCCCGTAGCTGAAGCTGCGTATCGTAGATCGACACCCCCCCCCCCCCAGTGTAGCCCTGGGCTCATAGACTTAGCCCAGGTCTACACTGGGGGGAGGAGGGGAATCGACCTAAGATACGCAACTTCAGCTACGGGAATAGCGTAGCTGAAGTCGACGTATCTTAGGTCGACTTACTTCGGCATCGTCACAGCGGCGAGTTGACCGCTTCCGCCTCTCGTGGCGGTGGAGTTCTGGAGTCGACAGGGAGAGTGCTCGGGGATCGATTTATCATGTCTAGGCACGATAAATCGACCCGCGAGAGATTGATCACTACCCGCCGTCCGGCGGGTAGTGTAGACCTGCCCTTAGGAAAGCAGTGATGCAAGAGTTCAGATGTGATGTGTTCTTACAGCTAGCAGCAATATTCAGGTAACACTACATCCCAATGGCTGGCTGGCCAGGAAGCTTTCTATCCTTGTACAAAAAGCTGAGTGTTATGTTTATTATGCCAAAAGCCAGAAACCTTTACCCAGTTTATTTAATCAAATCGTCCCCAAGTACTTGGGACAAACTGAAAGTTGGGGTAAAATGAGTGCAGCATCATTGATGTCAACTGAGTTACTCCAAGACTGAAAGTGGCTCTTAGCATAAAGCTAAAGAGGTGTTCAGTCAGTGTTCATGATCTTGAGCTGCATTCAGTTACAAGGACAAGTAGATTTTGGAACCTGTCCTGCCTGAAGCTTATTGATCATGCAGCAAGAATCCTGTAGGGTTTCCGTATAATGAATCCTTTGGCGTTGTAGGAACTACAGGCATTATGAAATGGTTATTTTAAAAGCATACATTATATATCGATATCTTCCCCCTCACATACCTCCCTTCTCTTGCATTTCAGTTCAATCTGTCACAAGTCTCTTAACTGAGATTAAAGGCAAAATCCTGCCTCTCCAGTAGAAGTTGCACTCGGTGTTGTGGAGAGGAAAGCAGAACCTGGGACTGGCAGCGTGTTTGTCAGAAGAGCCATCCTAATGATGCAGGATAGGATGCCTCGGAGCACTGCAGGGTAGGCAAGTCACACCGGGCAGCAACACGCCCATCCTCACTCCTTAGAAAAGAGTAACGCATCCCTGGACAGCATCTGCTGGAGCTGAAAGCACGCAAGGTAGCACCTTGCAGGGCACCTACCATTCCTCCAGCTGGAGCACCACGCCCCTGTGAGGCTGAGACACACTGGTAAGAATGTTACCAAGTCTCCTTCCCCCTGGGCACTTGATTTAGCCTGTGTATATTAGGCCAAGGTTGAGCTACCATTCTGATGGAAGCAAAGCAAACAAGATTAAAGTGTAAGATTTATTAAGTCTCTTCACGGTAATTGAAAGTTGGGCTGTTCCTGTCACTAGCAAACTACTACCTGTCAATGTTGCACATACAAAAGTGGAAGAGGGCTAGTGTACACTAAAGTGCTGCCACAGCAAAGCTTTAACATGCCTTGTGCGGTCGCGGTGCAGCGCTGGGAGAGAGCTCTTAAAAAAAACCAAAACCCCACCTCCACGAGCTGCGTAGCTCCCAGCGCTGGGGCACGGTCTACACTGGCGCTTTACAGGGCTGAAACTTGCTGCGCTCTGGGAGGTGTTTTTTCACACCCCTGAGCCAGAAAGTTGCAGTGCTGTTAATTGCCAGTGTAGACAAGCCCTTAAGAAACTGCATTCCAACCAAAGGTAATATTTAGTGAGTTTATCTGCACCGTTGCAGCCATACAATGAATTTTTCCAAGAGGCACAGCAAAGGCTGAGAGCAGCGAGTCAGCCACAGCAATGGGTGTGCAACCAGGAATGGCCACTGGTGACAGAGATTACTTTTTACACAACATAGTATATTCCCATCGGTCCATTTCTGAAGAATCTGCTGAATTGCCAGGGGTTTAAAATTGTATGAACTAGCTTATGTTCAAACTCATGTGAACAGCTGAAGCAAGATAAAGTGCAAGGTTATCTGCAGAAAAAGGTGAAGACTCCAATAGGTTTATTATTTATTAAATGTAGGTGCCATTCTTCACACACATAAAAGTGCTTTAATAGATAACAGCCAGCTATGGACCGCATAGCAATACAATTAAGGGGAAAACAAAAGCATGGATTGGATTTGCTTTTAAGCCAAGCCAGAGCTTGCCAGTCATTAGAAGAGGAGTGCCACCAAACAAAGGATGACGCTTACACCATGTCATAGGTAGATCGGTACCAAAAGAGGCCAGATTGCACATCAGATCACTATACGCTGAACGTTCAAACACTGCACTATAAATACTCCTGCAGGTTGATTGCTCATAAGGGTCTACGGGTAGGTGATAACTTAAAATAAAGCTTCAGTTTAAGTGGGAGCTGTCAGAGCACAAAATAAAGGCTTAACCAGTGTGATGTGAAAGTGACAAGCAGAACGTCGAACAGATTGGAGAAGGCGAATAGAAGCTAGCGGGAGGATGACAAACAGAGTGTTATAAAGGCGCAGTAATCTCTCCACCAGACTATGCCTGAAGATTTGGCAGCAGGAATAATGAAGCCAAGTAGTTAAGTCATCGAGACCTTGGGACAGACTTAGAGACAGTCGAAAGGAATACTCAAAACTGTACCCAAAGGTTTCACTACAGAGACTCTCGGTCAATTTTTCCTCTCCATAACAGCTATATGAAGGATCCAACCCTGTCTGAATAGGACCCGAGTCCATGTGGAGTTGGGATCCTTCAGACTGAGAAAGGGAGCCTCAGTTTTGTCCATGGAAGAGACAGATGAGATTGATGCCCATCCGATTGCCCAGCTGTGACTGATTCATGGCACCAGTTTAAAAGGGCCAATTAAATTTTCAGAAATGTCATTTACAGAATCCCACGGAAAAGGCTTTATTGTCTGAATTTCATAGAGAACAGGAAAAGGAGTAAAGATATAGTGTAGCTCTTACATTTCATATCAGTTTTATTGCCCTCTTTAAACTTGAAGAGCACATCCAAAGAAACCTATTGAGTTTAGAAGAACGGCAGAGGCTACCTAACAAGGTAGTGCCCTGTAGGGCATCTATGCACTTCTTAGCATGCCTGACCCGGCCCACGGAGCCTTGTGAACTGGGCACTGTAGCTGCAAGGCACACGGGGTTAAGGGAACGTCGGTGAGAAAAAGGAGCAGCTTGGATATGTATCCACCCCAAACTAGGGTTGCCGGGTGTCCGGTTTTCCACCAGGATGCCCGGTTGAAAAGGGACCTTGGCGGCTCCGGTCACCACTGCTGACCAGGCTGTTAAAAGTTCAGTTGGCCTGGGGCTGGCAGGCTCCCTACCTGGCTCCGCGCAGCTCCCCGGAAGCAGCGACATGTCCCTTGGGTCCTAGGCGAAGGGACAGCCATGGGGGTGCCATGCGCTGCCCCCACCCCACCCCAAGCTCTATCTCCACAGCGCCCATTGGCCGGGAACCATGGCCAATGGAAGCTGCGGGGGCGGTGTCTGTGTGCGGAGGCAGCGCACAGAGCAGCCTGGCCGTGCCTCTGCCTAAGAGCCGAGGGACGTCGCAACTTCCGGGAAACCTCCTGAGGTAAGCACCGCCCGGAGCCCAAACCCTGAAACACCTCCTGTACCTCAGCCACAGCCCTCAGCCCCCTCCTGTACCCTAACTCCCTCCCGCACCCCAACCCCCAGCCTGGAGCACCTTCTTGCACCCCAAACCCCTCATTCCTGGCCCCACCCCAGAGCTCACATCCCCAGCCGGAGCCCTCACCTCTCCCTGCACCCCAACTCCCTTCCCCACCCCGGATCCCCCTCCTGCATGCTGAACCCCTCTTTTCTGGCCCCACCCCAAAGCCCACACCTCCAGCCCAGAGCCTGTACCCCCTCCCACACCCCAACCCCCTGCCTCACCCCGGAGCCCCCTCCCACACTCTGAACCCCTCAGCCCCAGCCCAGAGGCTCCTCCTGCACCCAAACCCCTCATCCCCAGACCCACCCCAGAGCCCATACCCCTTTCCCCATCCCAACCCCCTGCCTCACCCCAGAGCCTCCTCCCACACTCTGAACCCCTCAGCCCCACCCTCCAGCACGGAGACCCTCCTGCACCCCGAACCCCTCATCCCTGGTCCCACCCCAGAGCCTGCACCCCCAACTGATGCCCTCAACACCTACCGCACCCGAACCTCCTGCCCCAGCCAAGTGAAAATGAGCGAGTGAGTGAGGGTGGGGGAGAGCGAGCGACAGAGGAAGGGGGGATGGTATGAGCATGGGCAGGGCCTTGGAGAAGAGGCGGGGCCTTGGGGCAGGAGGTGGGGAAAGGGTGCTTTGTTTTGTGCAATTAGAAAGATCCGGTCAAAGTGACTAAGGTCAACAGTGTACTTGTGACTTGACAGGGGTCAGTAGCCCACCAACTCCAGTTGGCTAACGTTACATCACCACTCCACGTTACCAGACACAACACAGCTGAGAGACAACTGACATTTGTGATTTTGGAAAGACACGTTTCCTGGTGTGGCTCCTATGTAGCAGCATTAGCACCAGCTCCGTTGGAAGAGTGCTAGGCTTTAGGGCCAAATCCATTGAGTTGTTGCTGAGGCAATCTCCTGTCTACTTCAGTGGATTATTTGCCCATTATTAGTAAGGACTAAGTAATGCTTGATGAAGACCTCAGCATTGCAATCTTACTGCAGGTATGGACTAAAAGATACAAAGGGCCATTATAATGAAGACCTGTTTGCATACAAACATTTTATTTATTCCTAAAAGATCTAGAAGAAAGATACAATTCATTAAACCGGCTTTAAAGTCTCACTTCCCTAAACACGAAAGCCACAATTGAAAAGGAAAAATAACAGAGATTTCAGCCTGTCACAATGGTATTAAAGAGATTCCTGGGATAGAACGTGTGTTTTAACAGCTGTGTTTTAAGATTACCACTGAACTTCAATCAGGTTTGTTAAGGAAAAATTACTTACTTGTTCCAGTGGAATGACAAGAAAGGACCCTCCGCCAGCACTCTCCGTTACTATGGCGAGGAACTTGGCATTAACAGCACAGAAGTGGTTGTCATGAACATTCTTAGTAATTGGAATCCCATCAAAGCAGTGCTCTCGGTTTGCCACTTTCCCATAGACATTTCGAAACTTTGAACTGCGATACTGTGGACGCCATGACATCTGTGGAGCAAATGTACGAAGATTTTTACAACAGTCCATTCTTCATAAGGAAAGAGAAACAAATGTCACAAGTGACTTCTACATTTAGCCTGCATGGTCACAGGAAAAAAAAATTGAGTAGTTTAAGTCCTCCCTCCTTGTCATTAGGAGATAATATGGTTTAAGCCAGACCCTGGTTACAAATAACCAAACACTCTGGACACGTTCAGATCCTCTGGTGAACTTTACAGATCAGATGCTTCTCTACACGAAGGGCAAAAATTTAAATCCAGAGTTGTAGTCAGGAAATTTCTCTCTCTCCTTCTAGAGATCTAGAAAAAGAACTTGCAAGGGTTGTTGGGAAATTGTTCCAAAGATTTATTTTAAAACAAAGGAAGCAAAGCTTGGAACATTTGGATTGTCATCTGAAGATTAAAAGAAAGCTGGGTAGCTAACCAGCAGGCGATCCATACTTTGTGTTAACGAGCTGTCTCATTCGCCTACTCTTCGCAAGTGTACAGAGAATGATTCCCAATCGAATGACATCACGAAAAAAAAGCCGAGAGCTGCAATTAATCAAAGCCTGAACAATATAATTACTATGTATACAATAGTTATACATTTACATAGTATCTCTCCTCAAAGTACTAAGTGAAACGATGAACAGCCATCTTTCTACTTTCAAAATACATATTCCCTGTACAAAAGTGAACACACCTGGAAGTCAGTGGGTATCTGGTATACTGAAGATCTGCAAGATAGGGATCTATGACACAGAATTAAAGATTCCAGGGTCTTGAACCCTACTCTGTCTAGGATAAAAAAGCGTTAAAGGCAGTTTCCAGGCACACACCCACCCGTCCTTGGGTTTTCTTGTTAATTTAATACTGTACATTTTTCCCATTTGTGTGAAAGACCTAAAACTGACGATGCAGGGGAAGCCATTAAACTGACTATATTCAAGGTGCTGTTAAGTGTATAAAGTCAACAAACTGGAAAAAAAGTGAGTTTCTGTCTTGTCCCATGTATTACTTCCAAAAGTAGATTTTTAAAAAGTCACTTCTCATGCTACATGCTCAACTGGAATGTACAGCAATACTGCTTTACAGACATGCAACACAATCCCGTTAGCATTGTTGGAACATTTACCTCGGTCATCCACACAGGTGCTATAACTGTATGCACCAGAGAAGATTCCAGCGACCTATTTGCATACATAGTTTCCAAAAAAAAAAGAGTGCATACAATCATGCTAAACGTGTTCAGATGCAATCCAGTGCAATGGTGCCCTCATTTTTTGCTTGTTCCCACTGTTGTTTAGAGCTTGTGATATGCACAAAAAGAAGAAAAATAAAATATGGTCCAACTTGTGCAAACCTTGTTACATTAGTAGGATTTGTGTGTGTGGTTATTTTCCTAAGTTTGTTAAAGAAAAAGTCCTTATGGTAGCACAAGTGCTGGTACCACAATAAAGCCTTACACTGTACGGAGTTAAGGCATTTTAAACGTTTAGAAAAGCATGAGCACTTACACCCTTGCAAAGTGGCTTAAACACTTAAATCTCTATCATACACTGACAATTTCATACTTAGGGACTCAAAGCAGCTGATGTTCTCCAAGACTGACTAGCATCTACTGACAGATGAATTTAAGTGAGCACTTAAACAGAGAGACGTGCAATTGGAGTCTTTCGTTTGACAAAGCGAGGCTGTTCTTAAGATGGGCCCTTCCACCACTCTTCCTACCTTGGCATAACTCACACGATGGACTGTTCCGTAGCATTAGGTACATATCTATAGCATTCACTGCCAGGCAAACACTATAATTACTAGAAGTGAATAATACCAGCCCATACTACTCCATTCTTAGCCAAAGAAAATCAAGCCAGATTCTGCAGGAGACTTATCCAAACACAGCACCAAAATTATAGGTGCTTTATTCACCTTTTGGCAATTGATAGTGTACAGTTAGGGCAAGATTTTACTTTCCTTCATCCTGGTTTTTCCACAGAAAATAAGAAGTCTCTGCTTTTTTTCTGGTCTACATAAGAACGGCCACACTGGGTCAGCCCAAAGGTCCATCTAGCCCAGTATCCTGTCTTCCAGCAGTAGCCAATGTCAGATGCCCCAGAGGGAATGAACAGAACAGGTAATCATCAAGTGATCCATCCCCTGTCGCCCATTCCCAGCTTCTGGCAAACAGAGGCTATGGACACCATCCCTGCCCATCCTGGCTAATAGCCATTGATGGTCCTATCCTCCACGAATTTATCCAGTTCTTTTTTAAACCCTGTTATAGTCAAGTGTGTATTTTGTATATAAGCTGTTTAGAGGTGTCCTATACAATTGGGACTCAAAACAAAAAGAAGAAGAGTGAGATAACGTTCTTGTTTTCAGGATTTCAGCATCGTTAGATTTCTGGTTTTATGTCCCTGTTATTTTTCCCCCCCACAGAAAGGTAGCCAAGCCTCTGCTCTAATCCAACCATAATGAGAGGAAACCATAAGCCCGAGTGAGTATTTCACTGGAGAGTTCAAGCGTTCCTCTCCCTCAACCTCAGTAAGTATTTCCTGTAAACAATGTCAAGTATCTCAAACGCTTCTGTGCTGCGCAGAAGCGGGAAGTGAAATATCTGGAAATGGCTTCACACTGTTTTGTTGAGAAGAACTGCACTGTGTGGTACAATGATCACTGCTGCTATCAACTCCCTGACACGGGGTTCTCTGGACTGAAACTTTTTTCTGGATGAATGGTTGTTTTGGGGGTAGAGGAGAAACAGTGGTGCCTTAAACAGCTAATCCTTTCACGTGGGAGACTCGAGACGAAGTCTCACACATCAAGCCAACATCACCTGGGAGAATTGTGGGGGTGGGGGGAAGCTTTCTGGAAGGAAGGAAGTGCATCCCAAACAGCCAGTACAAATAGATCCACTAGATTTAAAGGCCACCAGTCCACCCAGCTACATAGCCCATTATGATGTGGCTTGAGTTTCAGAACAGGAAGAGAGATGTTAGAAACGGGTGACAGTCAGAATGCTTGGGGAGGGAGGCTCCCAGATGAGTTAGGACAGACCTCAAGACAAGCGAAAAAACCCACTGAAAGGTGTTTGTGGTCACTAAAAAAATTGCTAGGATCAGGAAGTTTATAAAATTAGAGAGTTTTTTTAATGCTGGGGGAAATAGCAAAAATACACTAAAAGTTACATTTGCATAGCATTTTAGCTCCTGTCGACACGAGCAATGTCCAGAACCGCTGATGACATGATTTCGAGATCTCTCCTCCCTCTCATGTTTTATCCTCCCCTTTCCAGTGGTTAAAACCAAGCACGCTGAGTTGTAAGATCTCTTCCTGGCTCTGCCGCTGCTGGATGACCTTGAGCAAGTCACTTCATCTCCCTGGTCCTCAGGTTTTCTCCCCTCTGTACAAAGCAGCTAGTGATAGGACTGTGTTTGTATAGCACAGTAGGGTCCTGGGGCTACTCGGTGCTACAGGAACGACAAAATAATAGCAGCTAAAAGTGTAATAGAAGCAAGAGAAACTAGCCAATGTGCCCATAACAGCAATACCATTTTGAAACACAGTTCTTCAGCAGTATATGTGGCAGCTGCCTGTGGACTCCTTTCAAACAAGATTTATTTGATGCATCTTAAGTCAGGTATTTACAAGGTTTCTGGGGAAAACTGGATGCATTTTCTTTCACATCAAGCTATCGTTATCATTAGTGTGTGAAAGATGGCAGTGAAACATCTCCTGGGGCTACCCCTGCCATCTTCCTCATGTGAGTAACGCTGACTGTGCGTGTGTAAGCCAGAGGGGCAGGATCAGGGCTGAGGGTTCGACAGTCTCCAAATGGGAAGGGGGGATAGCTCAGTGGTTTGGGTATTGGCCTGCTAAACCCAGGGTTGTGAGTTCAATCCTTGAGGGGGCCACTTAGGGATCTGGAGCAAAAAATCTGTCAGGGGACAGTACTTGGTCCTGCTAGTGAAGGTAGGGGACTGGACTCAATGACTTTTCAAGGTCCTTCCAGCTCTATGAGACAGGCACATCTCCATTATTTATTTAACTTGGGGGAGTTACTCTTTTTATGCACGTTACACTCAATTCTATGAACTTGTTCTGCTTGTTTCTGGTTGGTTTGGTTTGCTATCATGAGCTCCGTGTTCCACATGCTATATGTTCTGGGCAACAAAGTTATTGTGAAGAGGTAACACGTGAGCGATTGCTGTGGACTTTAATTTTAAATCAGGTTATGGGAGCCCAAAAGCCACCCAGTTCCTTGCACAGTGTGCACGTCACAAAATCTTTCATTAGTGAACTCTACGGTCTCGCACTTTATTTCTGCGCATGGACTCCCCTTACCGCGAAGTACAAACATACCTTCTGCAGCTGTTTTGGGATTCAGAGTGCGATTCTCCTCTCACATCAGTGTTGCACCCATGTAAAGCCAATGGTGTTACCTCCAAGTGGCATGAGAGCAGAATCAGACCCAAATCGTTTTGATTGGAGCTGCTATTCTTTCAAACAAACAAATTTAATTGTAAGTCAACTATCCGAAATCCTTTACAGGAGTGTTGTACTGTCGCTGATTTCTGACACAAAGTGTTGAATGCAGCCTTATCTATGGTAACAAAAAATAAAATATTAAAAGCCATTCTTTCCTCCATGAGCAGCATAAGCAGCAGGATGCTTTTGTCATTGTTTTGCTCCACAATTAATGCGAGATGCTAAAGGCTGGCTGGAAAGTCAGTTTTAAATACTTTGCTTCTCCAGTCCTGATCCTTCAATAGATTACTCTGGCAGATTAAGCTTTCCCATCTGGAACTTTTCAGGAAAGTAAGACCTGCATTGCAGCACTGATTACATTTCTGTAATTCATGCACATTGAGGTGTTCTGGTCTCAAACTGTCATTTGTCTTCCTGGCATTAACATTTTACCAAAAAATCTGAGCGTAAATGCTTTCTCTGGTAAGCGAGCTATCATAGAGTAACCACCTCTTCCCACTATCTTTATGCAAGTGTTTTCACCTGGATGGAGGAAATACTCACACAGAAGTGAATTCTAAAATGTAACAGTGCCAGATTTGTTCCATTCCATTTTCAGGCATCAGGGGTGATATACACATAAGGTTTTCAAAATACAAATTATGGGGGTGTATGGAAGGAGTGGGAGTTAAGCTATGCCCAAGTGCAAGACAGACACATGCTTGCAAGATATTGGTAACTTTGGGAATCTTTTTTGGAACATATTGAAATTAAGATGATCAGCTGCTCTATCTTTCTTCTAAAATTACCTCTAAGTGCGATATGTAACCAGTATTTGGCAGGCGTCTGATGTAAGACTTGCAGGGGTGGAGGGACCTCTGGGGATTAATTGTATGGGCTAGCACATGACTTTTCCTCTCTCTTTACCCCGAATGCAAGTCTCAAAGTCCAGATTCTCATCTCTGAGGGAGGAGAGGACCTGGCTATGCTCTGTCTAGGACATGCAGAGCAGTTTGAAAGGCATTACTCTGCTGGGGGGAGGGATAGCTCAGTGGTTTGAGCATTGGCCTGCTAAACCTAGGGTTGTGAGTTCAATCCTTGAGGGGGCCATTTAGGGATCTGGGGCAAAAATTGGGGATTGGTCCTGCTTTGAGCAGGGGGTTGGACTAGATGACCTCCTAAGGTCCCTTCCAACCCTGATATTCTATGAATGTAGTTTCAGGATAAAGCAAAGACATGGAGAACCTTGCAAGTTTTTTTCTAAATCCTGCTAGAGCTCTGACAGGAACTTTATGCCACCCTAAGTGGAAGGGGCCAAGGGCTCTCACTCTGCCAAGAGTCACTTACCAAGCAAGATCCTGAAGGATACAAAACTCCATCTCTATTCCCATTAAGATGAATGAATAAAAATACATGAGTTTGTAGACATTGACTAGTCTGTGGCAATATAAGAAGTGCTCTTGCTTCTTTTCCTGCCTTTTTGTGCCCCAAGAAGCCTTCGCTATAAGAAACAGACGGAACAGTAGGGACATAGGAAACAGTAAGAAGCTCTTGAATTTGCCGATGGTATCGTTAATCTACTATGTTACAGCAGAGCATAAATGGTGCTATTTCCGTAGAGAGCATCCTAACTACAACTGCAAGTGCTGGTGAGCCGAGCCCTGAGATTGCTCAGGGCCTGAATTGCGGCGAACCTTTCTTCGGGTGGCAGAAGGAGAGAGAGCTTTGAGAAGAGACCTCCCAGGTGCATCAATTCCTGTGACAGAATTAGACAGGGCACCCCAGGGGCTTTAGGTGACAGAGAAAAACAAGGAGCTGCCAGGGCCATGTCTGGGAAGCTTGGGGCAAAAGATGGCTGCCGCCAAAGCACCTCGGGGAAGCCATTGCTCAGGTATGACCTTTGCCCTCTGGCTGACCTGATCTTCTTCCTCACGGACATGCTCAACACACAGAAAGCTGGTGAAGGAGTCGTGAAAAACCTAGAAACGACAGCTCCACCCAGCCTTGTCTCAGCACCACAGCGGAGCAAGGAGGGACTGTTGACCCCCAGCCAACAGAATGACCATTCGATACGCAGCATCACACTGGGGCCTACCACACAGGCAGCTTCTAGTTCTGGAGAAATCCTCTGGGCCAATGGAGTCCCCATTTTCCATCTGTCCTTAGCAAATCCCCTCTCTGCTATTACTGCTGGAAAGTTGGAGGGTGGAGGGTACAGCTGGTTGGAAATTTTTGTTGTTGTTGTTGACAACCCCTCCCCCCCAAAAACCAAACCAGATTTGTCAGAACCGAAATGTCATAAAACCGTGTCAGGTTCAATAAGCCACCCAACTCGAAACATTTCTGATAAAAGAGTTCCAAGGTTGTCGAACCAGAGGGTCAGGTTGGTTGGGTTTTTTTTACACAATCGAAGTCAAAAAATTTTTCCCATTGATCCAAACCTAAACATTTTTTGGATTTTCAATTTGTGAAAATCTGAAGTTTTGACTTTTCGTCCCAATTCGAGATGGGAAATTTTTTCACCATGTCAAATTCTCACAAGACAGGAAAACCATTTCCCACCCACGTCCCGTGGGGATCTGCCCTGGAGAAAGTGCTGAGAGGAATCACTAATGCCTGGGTTTCAGATGTGAGGGCTGCATCACATCTGCTGGTGGAGGGAGCAACCAAAGGAAGGCACCACTTGAGGAAGAGGAGGAGGAGCTTGGGCTCTTCCATCTGCACAGCATCGCATGAGGGAACTTTCTGCTTTTTAAAAACATTATTATTATTTAAAGTAACAGTTTTACTTTTTTGAACAAGTTATTTGACTTGATTTACGCCTTGCAAATAAAGGGCGTGGCACAGCGCCCATCACCAATGGAGGAGTTTTGCCATTAACTTCCATTGGAACAGGATCTGGCCCTAAAATAAAAGTACATTACAAAATTGACTTGTTTCAGTCCTGCAACTGTTATAAATTAAGGGCCCACTCCTGAAAGATTCCAATCACCCGCTGCTCCCACTGATTTCAATGGGAGGGGAGGTTGCTCAGTACCCAGCTGGATTGGCCCCTAAGTAGAGGCTGTTGCATTGCAGACCTTCATCCCCCTAGGAATGGCTTCCCTGGAAGCAGGATTCAGCAGTGCAGCTGATGGAAGGGAGAAATCTTCCTAATTATTCGCATTGCAACAGGGTAATGCAGTAGGTCTGGCTGTGAATAATACATTGCAGAGCTGGGCCACGTTTGCTCTTTTCCCTCTAATTATCTCTCTAAGTTGTCCTCCCCTAGTGCAATCACCACATGAAGCAGAAAATTGAAGTCAAGCTGTAACAGCACCGAGCAGCAGGGTGGGCCTCATTCCACCCATTCGCTCGTTTGTTCATCAGTTACATGCTTTCATAAGCAGATTTCAATGCCCGGCGAGAACCTGCAACGTCTTCGTTCAGAGACTCTCAGCTCCTCTCATTGGTAGGTCACCCCCCGATTCCTGCGCTTCTGGGTAGGACACCCCTGCTTTGACTTGTTCCTCTGGGCACAGACAGCGCACTGGAGTAGAGACAGCAAAGGGGACAAGAAGGGTGCAGCAAACCACTGTCCCTTGCCCAGTAGGGATCAGTGACACAATAGCCCCGGGATGGGAAAGTTAGAGATGTCAGGCAGTCGCCGCAACTGGAGGATTGTTAAAGTCATTGGGTGTCTACAAGCCATAAGCCCTTTCTGAGGTTTCTTTGCATTACATGCTGAGTTGCACACAAAGACGGCCAGTGGCCAAGTCTCCTTCCCAAACGCTGTGAGGCCCAAGGAGCCTTGGCTTAGGAGTTTGCCAGGAGTGCAAAGGGCACGGAGTTTGTGAGGCAGCAAGACTTATGTGAGGCCCCAAAGATAGACAGAGGCACAAAACAGCTGCACCTGGGGACAGGACAGCTGTGCTTTACCAGCTGTTCCAGCCAGGGGGAAATTGTCTGTGCGTAGACATAGGGTTGCCAGGTGTCCAGTTTTCGACTGGAACACCCACCAGGCCCTTAGGCATTGGGGCGGCCAGGGAGACTCCACGTGCTGCCCCCACCCCCAGTGCCAGCTCCACAGCTCCCATAGGCTGGGAACCACGACTAATGGGAGCTGCGGGGGGGGGGGGGGGGGTGGCGTCTGCGGGTGCGAAGGCAGCGCGCACCGTGGAGAGCTGCCTGGCCGCCCATGCACTTAGAGGCCACAGGGACTTGGAGGCCACTTCCTCGTATCTGTGGTAAGCGCCTTCGTGACCCCGCCCCTTGCCTGTGCACCCTAATCCGTTGCCCCAGCTTGGAGTCCCCTCCCGCACCTCATACCCCTCATCCCCAGCCCCACCCCAGAGCCTGCACCCCCAGCCAGAGCCCTCACCCCCTCCCGCACCCCAACCCCTTACCCCAGCCCAGTGAAAGTAAGTGAGGGTTGGGAAGAGCGAGCGATGGAGGGAGGGGGGAATGCAGCGAGAAGGGGCGGGGCCTCAGAGAAGGGGTGGCGCAGGGGCTGGGTAGGTTGTTCGGTTTTGTGTGATTAGAAAGTTGGCAACCCTAGTAGACCATCACCACCTGTGCTCCAAGAAACAAACAAAAGTTACACAAAAGAAATTACCTCCACATCACCCATTTCTGCCCCAAACGGAAACTGCTAGAGAAGGCCCTAAAAATCTGATGCTGCTTGGTAAAGAGCCAACAATACCTTGGTGAGCAGCAGGGGAGGTACTTCATCATATCTGGTCTTACTGCCTATGTCCTGCTTGCGGCATTTCAGTGCATGAAATTACGTCCGATGGAGTGAAAGGGGCTTAGCAGCCACTGAATAACCAAACAATCCTCCACACTGAACAAGAACTAAGAGATACACCCCAGTTCAAACAGGAATTCAGGAAAGTTGTAGGGCCTGTTATACAGGAGGTCAGACTAGATAATCACAATGGTTCCTTCATGGCTTTATAATCTGTGAATCTACGAAGAGTGCCCTAAATCAATACAAAAAATAGAAGTATGTGAACAAATTTAGCTTGGCTGCGGACTTCCATAATAATCTAATCTCAAGCAGCTGAACAACTATTTGTAACAGCAATGCCAAGTGACCCTGAAGTAGAGTTTTGCAAAAATTTTCAGACTTAAAAATGTCCAGTATGCAGCTAATTATGTAAACTACTCCACAGGGGTACATAGTAATAACCATGGGTGGCACCAATAGCACTGCAGACATGCTTGGAACCAGTCCCTGGCAACAATGACCAAGCTACAAAGCTTCAAAACATCCCTGACTCTTCCCCCGTCTCCCTCCACTTCCCCTGGGATGAGGAGTGTTGCTTCTGGACTCTCTCATGACTGCCTCAGTGGTCAGAGCCAAGCTATAATCTTGACAGCGCAGCAAGTTCTACTCAGGTTATAGTGTGTGGAGATGAACTGTTTTTATAGCAATTGGGAAAGCATTCAAATGTGAGACGTTGCCAGCAGAAATGTGGTCTTCAGCCACCACCATTTGTCCAATTGCTCAAGAGATAAAGAACTTAATTCTTTTAACTTCACAGAGAGTAAGAAAAAGCACAAAAATCCATGGGTCATAACAAGACTAGTTAATATAAAGGAGACAAATGCCACGAAACAATGCCTGCCCAAATACATCTTCATTGTTATTCTAGCTACAAGAGACAGTGGGCCTTATTTCATCCTCATGTGTATTGCACAACCCCTAATGCAGTTTCCCACTGGGACCTGCACCTTGGTATCTTGAATGAGAATTGGACTCCATAGGATTTAGAACAATAGCATAAACTGCAGAGGCAAATTTGCAATAGATAGATGAAGTTATATGGGAGTCAGCGCTCAGTAAAGATACATAAAATACAAAAAATATATTTTTGACAATCACGAAGAGCTAAGCCATCTTACTGGCTCAGCAGTAGTATTTATACATTGGACATCTGACTTTGCAGTAATTTTGAACGATTCTGTACGTCCTAGTTTCATCTTGCTTACAAGTAATCTAAACAGTAGCTCTGTACATTTCCACTTCCTAACCTGGGCCAAAACCAGGAAGAAGAAATGCAGATGAAAGTTAATGAACACAATAACCAAACAGCCCTCTCTTTCTCCCTTCCCCCACATATTTCAACGCTCAGAAGTTTCCCCACTCAGTCCAATGTTTAGTTGAAAGTTCCCAGCTTGGGTGGTTGATGGAGTCCAGATACGATGGCTGCTGAGCAGAGCTGGTCAAAATGACAAATAGTTTTCCCATCAGAAAATGTGGTTTTGTCAAACAACATGTTCTGTGGGGAAAATGTCCGTTTCAATTATTTGATGAGGAGAATTTAAACAAAAAAATCGTTTTGTGTAAGTCTGACAATTCAAAATGAAAATGTCATTTTGAAATGTCAAACAGGATCATTACAATCTAAAATGCTGAAATTTTCGATACTGGGATGAAGCAGAGGAACTACTCACCAGCATAGAAGGGGTTAAGGAGAGCCTTTGGGCCCAGCTAGCCCCGCCCCATTACAGCTCCAGCCAATGCCAGGCTGGGCAAGGGTAAAAAGGAGAAAGCCTGGCTCCGTTTGGGACTGACAAGCGAAGAGACAGGAGCTAACTGCCACCCTGTCTGAGGGAAGGATCACTAGCCTGGCCAGCCACGGTAGCCTCCAGGGAATAAGTACCATCTTCCTGGCCAAAAGGAGATGGAGAAAGAGGCCTAGGAGCACTCGGCCTGAGAGGAAGCTGGGTGACCAGAGCGCGGAGACCTTGTGGGAGTTACAACCCCACCAAACTTACAGCTGCTTCGCCCAGAAAAACCTGGGACCGCAGCAGGATGCCGCCCAAGGTCCATGCGGGGGCACTATTAAGAGACAAGCCACCACAGGAACTGGACTATAGGGGCCATGCTAATGTCTGGAAAACCCATTCCATGTTTTGCATGGAAGAGGTAAAAGGTATTCATACAATTATGTGACCTGACATCCCTTTCTCTTTTGAATCTATATTCAAGTTGCTTTTGCACTTTTCTTTCAGGGTCTGTTCCTGCATCCTTTGTCTCAGTAAAGACCGTGCAGTCTCGTATTCAGGGTCAGGAATATTAATTAAGGGACGTTTCTGGCCTGACCTCGCTGTTTCCAGTTGCTTTCACAGCAGCTCCTTGTGTCAGACAAGGAAAATGCTGGCGTGGTTCTTATTTTGGGTACAATGCTGGTGCCGCCTCAGGAGCTGGCTGGCTCTCAACAGAACAGAAAGAGATGGGCTGAGTTCAGCACAGTGGTAGCAAAGGGAGTTGCACCAGCATAATGCAGTGATGAATTGGGCACTATACTTCCCAAAACGCTGCCTCAGCATAGCACAGGCCCATGTGGGCTTTGCCAGAGGGAGCCTCTAAGTTACTGCACCTGCAGCAAAGATGCCAACAGGAATTCTGCATCTAAAGAACAACCTTCCATCTATCTGCAAGGGTAACTCGTGATTTTAGCATGATGTCAGAATACATTCCCGAACCACTAACAAATCAATGCCATCCTCCGCCAGCGGAGAAAAAACATCCCAGTTAACCCGAAAAGCTCCTGGAGTCTATCACTTATGGCAGGTTTTCTAATCTTTTAATCATTTTCATGGCTCTTCTCTGAACCCGCTCCAATTTCTCAACATCTTTCTTGGCTTGTGGACATCAGAACTGGACACGTCCCAGCAGTGGTCACACCAGTGCCAAACACAGGGTAAAATAACCTCTCTACTCTTACCAGATATCCCCTATTTATACATCCAAGGATTGCATTAGCCCTTTTAGCCACAGGAGCTCATATTCAGCTGATTATCCACCATAACCCCATATCTTTTTCACAATCACTGCTTCCCAGGATACAGTCCCCCATCCTGTAAGTACAGCCTGCTTTCTTTGTTCCTAGATGTACACACTTACATTGAGCCATATTAAAATGCATATTGTTTTCTTGCACCAGTTTACCAAGCGATCCGGCTCACTCTGTCACATGACCTGTCCTCTTCATTATCTACCCCTCCCCAATTTTTGGGTCATCTGGAAACTTTATCAGGTGATCATTTTATGTTTACTTCCAGGTCATTAATAAAAGTGTTAAATAGCATAGGGCCAAGAACAGATCCCCGAGGAACCCCATTAGAAACGCCTGCTTGATGATGATTCCATGTTTACAATTACCTTTTGACACCTGTCAGTTAGCCAGCTTTTAAGCCATTCCGCGTGTGCCATGTTAATGCCATAGAATTCTGGCTGTTGGTTTTTTTAAATCAAAATGTCCTGCAGTGGATGTTTAAAAGAATTGTCAGCTACCTACATCACAGTGTAACATTCTGAAGGCCTCAGAATGCTTCTGAAGAGTGGTGAGATTCTTTATTTATGGAGAACCTAGGATACTGTGCTAGGACGAGACCCTGCAAGGTGCTGAGCGCGCTCAACTCTCACTGGCTTTGGGAAATGCAAGAGGTGCTCAGCACATCGCAGGACTGATCCATGTGAGAAGGGTCATGAGCTAGAGCTGAAGGTGGGAGGAAGGGTCTCTCTCCACTCACTTCATACGCAAAGAACAGACGGTTCTTCCAATGTTTGTATTGCTGTTCAACCAAATATGAGAAACAGGCATGAACAATGCCTCCGGCTCAGAGTGTGGAAGCGGTTACGGCGCCCGTTAACGGCTCTCCAGTGAAGGCTGCATGGGGAGGCTAGGATGAGTAAGGGAGCAGGGCAGTAAGTGTAGAAAGTAAATTGTTTGAGGCAGGCATCTGTGCTGGAAAAAAACACGGGAGTGGGTATCTGGCCACGTTCTGTGTTGCTCTAGTCCTGTGTTCTCTTGGATCATGTGCTTGAAGGAAAGTTTGATTTCCCTGGCTGGCATTCTCTTCTCACAAGAGAATAAATCACTATTCCTATTTTAAAAGGATGTGCTGGAGCCTAGATCTACTTCTACTTCTGGAGGTCACTAAAGACCAGATCTAAACGCTCTATTTTCTGTCTTCTTGCCTCCAGTCCATTAGTGCAGAAATTCAATTTGGGCTGAGCTGTACTGAGGTAATGAAAGGTCACACAAAACTCAAAGAGAGGCTACAATATTTTAGATCAACAGAAAAAAGGAGGATGGTCGGACAGAGATTAAAGCTGTATGTCACAGTACAGCAGAAGGCAGAATACAGACAATCCCTAGGAGACATCATCTCCTAATAACTGCCGTGCAGTCACATTGAATGGCTTTTAAAAAAAATGCTTGGGCCCTTTTCAGATGTTCCAGTCTATGGCACCTCCAGCTTTTCCCAAACAGGAACAGCAGGGTGCACCACTGTGTCTCAATTTTTATTTATGATAATCGGATCTTTTGAATAGTCGGGAGCCTTGGCAACAGTCGTTAAGGAGAGCACTAGAAAAAATCCACACAGCACTGGAACATGCAATCACCACAGAAGAGTGTACAGTAATCCTTTTAAACAACAATATACCGGCCCTTTTAATCTGCTTCAATCAGACAAGCTCTTAGGTAATGTAGAGTAAAAGCCTCTTCCTCACTCTTCGGTGCCCAGGCTGTATGAAACAGTCATTTTCAGCTCTTGGTAAGAGAGGTTTTTTGGTGGTGATCTTCTAATTCTTCCAGTGCACATAGGGAATTTGTTATTCCTCAAATTTGTCTCAATCAAACCAACACTCTGATAAAACACAGAAGGGTTCACGGCATTTCCAAACAGCCGTTTTAGCTGGTTACCATGTCACAGAGAATGGTTACTTGCTGAAACCGTGTTCTTTTATCCTGACTCTCTCCAGTTTGTTGCTTCAAAATCCGAAATAAGACTTTAGAGATGCTTGGAAAAACCAAACTCTTCCAGTGGATAATTTATGTATGAAAAGTGTCTGATTTTTTTTTTCTAGAACATGTTGAGTTTTCTACAGGGCTTCATTTCTAGAGAAAAAGGTACATTTTTGTTTTGATTCAAATGACATTTTCATTTAATCTTAAAATGTGGTGCCCTTTGGGGGTTTTTTTAAATAAAGATTTCTGGTTGGGCATTTTTTCTCCCCTCTTTTTTTTAATACTTTCCTCTCTCTTTCTTCCCCACAAAAAACGAGAAAGCTAGCTAAACATACATTAAAAGGAACAGTAATACGGGTGAAATGCCTGCAAGCTGCATGGAAACTTTTGTAAAAATTCATTAGAGAGGCTCAAACTATATGTATACTCCAAATAAAATGTAAAAGAAAAACCCACAGCAAAACAACCCCATAAATGTCAGTATGGACAGTACACAACCAAACTGAAAGACGTAGTTAGAGACAAAAAGACATTCTTTAAAAGAAGAAGTCAAATCTGCCTGAGAAAAATAGAAAGGATCATAAACTCTGACAAGTCAAGTATAATTAGGCAGGCCAAAAAACACTTTGAAGGGCAACTAGCAAAGACATAAAAAGGAATAGCAGAAAGCCTGCCCAATAATCAATGGGGCCGTTGGACGATTGAGGTACTAGAGGAACACTCAAGGAAGACAAAGCTGTTGTGGAGATGCTAAATGAATTCTTTGCATCGTATTCACGGCACAGGCTGGGAGGGAGATTCCCTCACCTGAGGCATTCTTTTTAGGTGACAAATCTGAGGCACTGCCCCAGACTGAGGTGTCAGTAGAGGAGGTTTTGGAACCAATTGGCCTGTGCCGCTTCCCGCAGCCCCCATTGGCCTGGGACGGCGAAGCGCAGCCAGTGGGAGCCGCGATTGGTCGAACCTGCAGACGCAGCAAGTAAACAAATCGGCCCGGCCCGCCAGGGGGCTTACCCTAGTGGGCCGCATGCCAAAGGTTGCCGATCCCTGTGATAGAGGTCTATAAAATCACAAATGGTGTGGAAAAAGTGACTAGAGAGGTGTTATTTACCCCTTTACATAATACAAGAACAATAGGTCAGCCAATGAAATTAACAGGCAGCAGGTTTAAAACAAACACAAGGAAGTACTACTTCACACAATGCACAGTCAACCTGTGGAACTCATTGCCAGGAGATACTATGAAGGCCAAAAGTTCAACTAGGTTCAACAAAGAATTAGATAAGTTTCGGGAGGATAGGTCCATCAATGGCTATTAGCCAAGATGGTCAGGGATGCAACCCCATGATCTGGGTGTCCCTAAATCTCTGACTGCCAGAAGCTAGGAGTGGATGACAGGGGATGGATCATTTGATAATTGCCCTGCTCTGTTCATTCCCTCTGAAGCATCTTGCACTGGCCACTGATGGAAGACTATCTACTGATCCAGTATGGGCATTCTTATGTTCCTATTTGCAGAGAAAGGGGGAAGGGAAAAAAGGGAGGAGAGCACAATCCAAAAAATGCCCCAATTGACAGCACTTTTAGTCAAAATAAAAAAATTTGTTTCAGAATTTCTGTTCAAAAATTAAATTTTTACTTTATTTTCCAATGAGAAAAATAAAAGTTCTGTCCTAGAAAGAAAAGAAAAAGTAAATTCAATCAGCTCTAATAATTACTCACCAGGCCTAAAATTCAAGCCGTGCAAAACAGAGTCTTATAACAAGGCCACCTCTCTGTACACAGAAGAGAACCCCCTTCCCCTCAGGAAGAATCTAGCAAAGGGAACCTATATAAAAACACCAGAGTGCGCCCAGTAGATATCCTCCAAGCCCCACTGTGTATAAATACACTAGATATACCGTCCGGTTGCCAATATTTTCTATTTCTCTCACTGCCTATCGATTCAACTTTATTTAAGGGTCATTGGTCAAAGCCACGTGCTACCCACATAAAATCAATTTTTTATTATAATTGTCTGAACAGCCAGAGACTAAAAGTTTTCTTAGTTTCTAGCAACATATTGACAGATACTGCATAGCTTGCCAGAGGAAAGGGCAATATTTACAGTGGCCTTATGTTAATTAGCAGATGCTAAACAGAAAACAGAGTTATACAAAAAACTGCAGAGGGTGTTCTAAACCCTGAGGGTTATGTGGAAGAAAGAGCAAGGGTTGGGGAATGAGACATCTCACCAAACTCAGGGTACGTCTACACTACCCGCCGGATCGGTGGGTAGTGATCGATCTATCGGGGATCGATTTATCACATCTAGTGTAGATGCGATAAATCGATCCCCGATTGCTCTGCTGTCGACTCCTGTAATCCACCACGGTGAGAGGCGGAAGCGGAGTCAACGGGGGAGCGGCGGCAGTCGACCCCGTGCCATAGGGACCCGAGGTACGTCGACCTAAGATATGTCGATTTCAGCTACGCTATTCCCGTAGCTGAAGTTGCATATCTTAGGTCGATTCCCCCACCCCCTAGTGTAGACCAGGGCTCAGTCACCACTGGCCAGTTTTGAAGTTACTCCAAAAACACTTTCTACAGAAAGCCTTCAGGCTCCTGGGATTCAGCCAACCCCACACACAGTTGTACTTCCCCAAAAAGCTCTTTAAGAATCCATATATCATTTAAATTATTAATGCCCCCAACCCAAGAGCTTGCTGACAGGTACCAGACTGATACACAACTCTGCATTTCTGTTGATGCCAGGTATTCCCAAGGACATTGAGGAACTTTTTTACTGGCTTGTTTGAGAGTGTGTTCAGCAGAAAGGTTCACGTGGGGTTATATCCATCTCTCCTCTCCAGTACAGAGTTAAAATGTTGACTGCACAGAGTAGTTTTCCATCAGACAGGTCAGTGTGGTCTGTGTTTGACATTTAGAATATTGATCATCCATTAAGGCAATGAAAAATGTACCATGCAAAAAGAGAAAGGTCTGTACCAGTTTCTGATCAGGCAACAAACAGACCACTTTTTTTTTCTTTTTTTTTTTAAAGTGCCATTTCTAGGAAGTCGAGTACTTCCTTCCATGGTCCCCCATTCCGTGCCTGGAGGAGGGGAAGGAGATGTTCTTCACATCCTTTGCTGAAGTCACCCCCAGTATTCCTTACTTTATTAGCCCTGTATCAGGACCCTGAGGAGAATCAGTCTTCCTAATTAGAGAAAACCCAGACAGGACTCCTCTGGGAGCCAGTCAGTGCAGTTTCTCAGCAGGCCACACTCCCACAGCTGCCAACTTTCACGCGGTAAATAAGCACCCCGACTTTCACAATAAACCAAAAATCAAGATAATCCCATTTCAAAACAAGGCCAAAACAAGCCAATCCCTAAGAACCCCAACACTCTAGGTGACTAGATCCCCCCGGCGTGCAGTCTGGGACTGTGGTGGGCCTGCTGGACACCCCTGACTCTCTCCCACCCTTGCCCCTGCTTGCCCCTTACCCCTACTTGCCGGGAGCCAATAAAAAAAAAGAAGCAACAAGCCAAACAAGCAACAAGCTACAAGCCAAAAACTAGCCAACAAGCACCTCACAAGCCAATTAAGCCAAAACCAAGCCCAATTTCTGCGTTTTTTTCATGGGTTTGGCATGTCTGCACACTCCCCACTCAGTGGGCAAATGCTACGGTCACAGCACTCCCAGCCCCTAGTTTTCTAGGGACACAGGGTATGTCCACACAGCAAAGAAAAACCCATGGCTGGCCCGTGCCGGCCGACTCGAGCTCACAGGGCTGTTTCAGTGCGGTGTAGATTTCCAGGCTTGGGCCTGGGCTCTAGAACTAAGCAAGGTGGTAGGTGCCCAGAGCTCGGGCTCCAGGCTAAGCCCGGATTTCTACACATCAATGAAACAACTCCACAGCCTGAGTCAATCGGCATGGGCCAGCCATGGGTTTTTCTTTGCTGCGTAGATATACCCCAAAAAAGGCCAGGACTGAGAATCAAAACAGGGTTCCAGAGGTCATTGTCAAATTACAGACACTCTTTAGGTCATCCCGCTAGACTAGCTCACGTATTGCTTAACAGGCTATGCTCTCACTGCTTTAAAAACAAAAGTGTGTGTTTTTATATCTTGGTGTAAGTAACATGCATGAGCATGCCTGAGATACAACCACAGAGCAGACCAGGCACTTCAGTTTTCTCCTGAGGTAAATTTGCCAAAGTCAACCCCTGGAGGGGGTATAAGGCTATTTATCTCACAGAAAAACTGAAGTGCCCAGTGTTCGCTGTGTTTTTACCTCAGGATAGTGTCCATGTGTTATTTATCCCAGAGGCAGAAAATGCACCTTAGCGGTGAAGCCAAGGCCTCGGTGAGTTAGGATTCAGATTCCCATTTGGTCCTTAAGCACCTTTGAAAACATGAAGCACAGAGCACATACAGTCCTAGATTTATAACAGCTTTGAAGAGCCCTCACTTGTTGAGCGTACACCACATAACATTTACTCTTAAACATTCCAACCCAGGGAACTGTTAAGTACTTAACACTTATTGTGCTATTACAAATGTATACGGGCGCTGTTCCTAATTAGTCAACGCAAGGAGATAATGAAGGCAACATGTATTTGCAGAAATGTTCCAGTAACGGTCTCTTTTCATTTCAACTTGGAAGGCTTAAGTTCATGTTGCTGTAATAAAAGCTTCCATTTAATGAGCCATACAGGTAGTATTGTCTGCAAACTACAAGCCAAATAAAATGAAGTCTCCCCCCATCATAAACATGGCTAAGGGAACAAGCATGCTTTACAGGAATCTCATCAAGTCACATCTACATTTGCTAGAGCCAGACAACCAAAATTAAGGGCCACATTTGCATATTTAACTGAGGTCATAATGGGGCCTGAATATTAACTCTTTACTATCATTATTTATGCTACGATAATTAACTATCCTCCACTTCTGTTTTCCTCTTGCAGTACAGGATATAATTTAAACTTCAACAAGCTATTGATAGGTATTTCTAGATTCACTATCATTGTGGGGTCCTCCTTTGGAGTCTTCAACCAGAAGGAGGTTGTGATGGATATGCAAGGGCATCAGGGGTGCTCATGAAATTACCTGTGTTAAAGTATCTGAATCCAAGGCAACCCAAATCTTCACATTTCACTGTATAAGCTATTCAAAAGGATTTTCCAAATACCAAAATAATTGAGAACATTTAGTGTTGTGCATTTAATTAAAACATTGTGTGTGAGTAAGGGAAGTTTGGCACATGTAAAAGTCTGAAACTATGTTCAGATGAAGTTTTTGAAAGATCTAGATCAGCTTCATTTCATACAGAACCTTTCACACAAACTATTCAACCTGGGTTTTACCAAGTTAGTAATTGCAGGAGAGAAAGAAATTAAGAGGCAGCAGCAAAAGGAGCTTTTAGATGGGACTTGAAGGGAGATGAAGAGCCAGTGAGAGAGGCAACCTTTAATCGATTTGAAAGAAAGGTTTGAAAAAAATCTGACCTGACAAACTGTATGCTCTGCTCTAGTTCAGGGACATCAGAGCTGAGACAGGAAGCCTCCTTATGGATCACAAAGGGACATCTCATCTGGAAACGATAGCATCACTACTGGCGCCAGATCCTGTTCAAACCAGGCTGGGGCTCCCTATGCCATACCGAATCAATCAAGTTTGCAAAAGCCAAGATTCAGTGTATAACCTTGCCTCACTGCTATGCTATAAATATCCCTCACTGTGAAGGATAACTGATTAACAGAGGAAGAATAGGGATCATGGGCAGAAATAGCAGATAGGGGTTTTCATGAGAGAGAGAGAGAGAGAAATTTGCAGTGTGCCCTGGCCAGTTGTGATAATGGTGGAAACATCCTGATGCACAAGAGGCTCTAGTTATTGCTAAATTGCTCCCAGTTGGCATGAGACACCTCACACTCCATACCATGTGGCTGTGGAGCGTAAGCAGTTGACACTTCACTAGAATGTCAACCTGTCCTGGTCGGCTGTGTCTCCCTGTGGCTGCAGATCTAGCAGCACATACTTATGTGGTCTGGACACAGTATGTTTCATTCCTATTCATTTATAAAGGCAGGTGGCTTCTCTCTTGTGTCTCAGATCTCAGCTCAGACATTCTGCTCTAAGTGCACAGGTCTCATTGACTCAACAAGAAGGCTGTACAGAGAGGGAAAGCAACATATTTAAATTAAAATTCACTATGTGGATCTGAGAGAATTTTGCCCTTTTTCCAGGCTGAGTCTATTCCTTGCACTCACTTATTGTTACCACACCAAAACAGTAGATGAAACCTGTGGCTTTTGGTTTAAGTAACAGGAAATAAGCATATTTGCTTCCCAAGGAGATACACACACAGATGTCGATTGTAAGTTTAACTGGCGTATTGGATGCAGAAGGTTCATGGCCTTGAGTTAACGAATAGCCTAAGAATCACCAGAAAGGGAATGAAAAAAAATCCTCTATAATCCAGTCTGGCCAGTGGCATGTATGTGTCGGCCAAATTATTTCTGAGTAGTGCACTACAAAGCCTTAAGAGTCTGTTCCAGAGAGCGTCTGAGCACCAATAAATGCCACTGGTGCCCAGGGGAGTTCTTGATGCTCTGAACCTCTTAGGATCAGGCCTTAACTGTACCCCTTTATAAATGTTATTCACAGGGAAGTTTTACTTTAGATGAATCACTCCTATCAACAGGGGACTCAAGCAAAAGCTTGCAAGCTATTAAAGAACAGTTGAAGTTGGATCAGCCTACCCAAGAGCTATCAGCAGAGAGCAATCACTCTAATCCCACTGCCTTGTTATAGTCAGACTGACAGCTTTTAAACTACTACTCTTTGGTGTAATTACACGTTACCACCTACCCTCCTTTAAAGAACAAAGTAGTTCTAACAAATAACTTTCATGCTTTAAACCATTAGCAAATGGAACCACTTATATACAGTACATATTATCTGACTCATATGCATCTAATTAAGCTGCATATTGATCTGTCCAGAAAGTAATCGGACTGATAGCAGTAAGTAATGAAACACTTATGCATGTTCTCAACTTTAAAAGTGTACATGCAAGACTTGTGCTCTCATTACAACTGACCTGCTCCTTTAGTATTTTTGCAAAGATTTGTCGCTCTCCTTTATAATTTTAATATAGTCCCCCTGCCAGCAACACTTTGGTCTTGCAAAGCTTCCAACCCCAGGTGGTCAGGTTACATTACATTGGTTTAAAGTGGTAAGTAGGATGGAGTAGGTGGACATACAGATGAGGCACTTATGAAAGGTCAGAGGACTGCTTGTTAAATTCCCCATCCCTGCCCCAAATCAACCCATTAAGTCTAAGAATACCGCAAAGGTGGTGCTCTCCACTGGAGCATTCACCAGAAACAAACAGGGCAGCCTTTAAAAATAGTCATAATCAAGCATCACTTTTTAAAAAATGTGAAGTTGCTGCCCATTCAGTTCTGGATTCAAAACTGGAAGGATCTTAATTATAGGATTCTTTTGCAGGATGAGAATCACTGCGCCAGCGTCTGTGAAGAGCTCTATTGATATAAAACACGTTGTGGCCCTTTGGATAAAGGGCAGTAAGTGGTTAAAAAAAGTTGGTTTGCATAAATTAAACATGTTGATTTTCATGGTTTACTGAGCACATTTCCAGCCATGTGACTGGAGTGCTTTTCTCTTTGTTGAGCAGCTCAAGACAGAATGCAAACTGCAAAGAAAACAAATCCATTATCAGGTCATTGCCCTCCTAAAAAAATTAAAGCTGGGTTTATTACACATACCGCTCTCATCAATACTGACAATAAAGAGTTATATACCGGGTATGGACAGCCCTTGAGAGATTGGGGAGATGGGGAGAGGCACTAATGGCCATTAAGAGATATGTATTGTACTGTAGTTACCTATTTGCCTCTTCAAAAACCCGCTAGGATTTATGATTCAGACAAAACAGCATGCCTGATTACAAAATAATCTGTCTCTAATGGGAAGTCAAGATTTCCATTAAAATTATACACCGCTAGAACAGTCCAGATTAATCAATAGTTTATCATTCCTGGTAACATCTACAGTCACAGAGAAAGTATTGATCGAATGGAAGAACTGAAGAGTTTAAGAACCATTGCTCTTTAGGTACTGGTTCAATGGAGTCTCGCTGTGGGGGGAACATTCCACTTTCAGTCCCCAATTGCTCATGGAAACGCTGAAAGCCAGAACACCCTTTCAGGCCGGATTTAATTGAGTCACTGTCTTCGGGTCTGGGCTGCTTAGATTCCAATCCATCTTTCCATCTGGGGATCTTGGGATTAATTAAAACTGAAACTTGTGTGAACAGATGGGAGAAGAGAGGGCTAGATTACCTCTTCGCACTGAATGACCCACAGCTGGGGGCTCTGGGAGAGGAAGTCTGACGATCCTGACGTCGTCTAGTTAGGGCTTGACCCACCCCATAGAAGAAGACGCAGGGGCTAACACTCCAACTAGTGAAGCAATGGGAGGTCAGGGCCATACAGGCTCTGAATTCCAGCAGAACCCCCTCAGCTTCAGTGCCCCAATGCCAGAGACTCTCCCTGGTGATACCTGTCCCTAGGGTGGGGCCATTCATGGAAGGGGTAACTCTGGAAATTCTGGGAATTCTGGCCTCTGGGAATTCTGCCCAGGACTGGAGGAGGGACAATCTACACCCACATCCCTCCCCAGCGTGGTCCTGCAGCAATGGGGCAGGAGGTGCATGGAAGGATTGTTCCTCCAAGCACAGATCTAGGGAGCAGGATGAGACATAAAGAAGACACTGATTTGCCTAAAGTCCCTTGGGAAATCTATTTAAAAGAGAACCCAAGTCTTTTCACTCCCCTTTCTTTAGTCACAAGATTATCTTTCCTCCCGCTATACAGTTGTTAAGTAGCAACTCGGATCCAAACCTTGAGCACAAAAACAAAACAAAACAAAACCACACCCCTTACAGAGATCGCGGTAGGACCAAGAAGAGGAAAAAAATATTTTGATTCCCAGACCACTCTAGCAAACAGAAGTGGTGACCATTGCTAAAGTCTGTGGTAAGCAAGTACACTGCTGCTTCTGATAACAATATTTAACTGGTTGTAGCATGTGAGTAATGAATTGGCTTTAATGGAGAGATGTTTTGTATTATCCCAAGCATCCTCCACAATGGCAATTCTCTTAAAGGGAACGGAGAGAAGGGAGCAAGTCAGAGGTGCAGGAGGAAGATAGGGCAGCGGGAAGAATTGAAGTTTTAATGCCCTATTTGTCAGAATGCAAGACATGATAATGTAATGGTGTGGCATATTGTGAGACCTTTGCTCTTTACATAAGAAAACAATATGCAGAAACTGCCCAGGCACACTAGGGTCACACATAACCTTGTGTACTAAATATGCACACACATGTCAGGCTTAGCGACAGATACACACACACCCGCTGCTCTGATTGGTTTCTGGTGGCTTCCAAAAAACAGAACACAGTGAGCACCACTAGAAGGCTCACAAACTATTTAAAAGACTACTCCCCTATTCCAATACACTACAATTTAGTCAGAATTGAAGCTTCCATATTTTAAGAGTTGGCTTTACTCTCTCCCACTGAAACCTTGTTTCCATGTCAATGACCAGTTTTCCTTCCTCAAAACTACGGGAAATCTACTCTTCTGCAGGAAGTCATATAGATTCATTAGGTGGGAATGTGCTATTTTATATACAGTCATCATTTGTACATTGCTCACTGTATAAATTTAGAGCGAGACAACTTACCTTTTTCTCCAAGTGGATTTTTTTGCAAGAGGAGACTGTCTGGAGTGCATTTTGGAGGGAATGACTAAGACTCTGGCATGCTCGTTTTCATATCACAAAGTCAGACACATCTGAAAGAAAGTTTTAAGTCTGACCATTTTTTGGATTCCTAGGAGTCGGATGAGAAGAGAGACTTTGTGCTAAATTTTTAGTGTCTTCATAATCGTATATTATATATAAAATCTCAAGAGATTTTTTCATAAAAAAGTTATCCCAAGGAAGACGACCCCAAAAAAAGTCATTGCATCCAGTCAAGCTGAAAATCTTGAGATCAGACAAAATTCCTTGGCTTTTTAACATGGAACCAGCATTTATTGACCTAGTACCACTGGCCTGGTGGCACACCAGGCGCCTCATGATTTTAGTTTAGTTTAGAGAGGTTATGAAATCAAGAGGCAAATCGAAACACCCACAAACTCTGAGGAAGTCAGGGCCTAATCTGTTTTGCAGATGGAACTCTGTAGTCCCTGGCTACTGTCTGTGGAAGATTGTAAATGTTCACTTCTGTTCACAGGAGTAGAAGCTATAAGATTTTGTAGTTACAAACACAGCATTGCCAGTGCTTGGGACTTTATCCCAACTCACAATACTGGATATTTCACTTGGAACCTCAGCCTTTTAAGCCAGTTACATTAAAATCTCAGTGTTCATTTAAAAGAAAAGGTACGTTTCTAGCCTTCATGATTGTGGGGGAAAGCTTGAAAACATGACCCAACTGCACTCTGAAGGCTCAACAACCAGAAGGCAAATGTAAAGAACCTAAATTTGTTATTAAAAAAACCTCCTGGTTTTCAAGCTAACCTCACGACTTTTGGGGAGCCTGACTCATGATGTCGTAACATGGGGAGTTAGCCATATGGTGAAAACATTTTAGGAAACTTGATAGAGAAGAATAAACAGTCAAAATCCAAGAATGTTCTCAGATTTGTGATGGCAGGGGCGATCACAAAGTTGCATGCAGTAGCTCCATTCCCTGCGCTCCTTAAGTCTCGCAGTACACCACACAAGTACATTCAGCATGTTTTGCATTCTGCAATTAACTTCACCAGTGAAGGGGTGAAGACCAACTGGAGTTGCTTAAAAAAGGGCAGTTTGAAAGACCGTGAGACAAAGAACTAGAGTATCCAGCATGGGAATTGACAGAGATTTGAGTGAGTGTATGGAGAAAAATAAATCTCATGGGAAAGAAGCCAAGTATCAGAGGGGTAGCCATGTTTAGTCTGTATCCACAAAAACAATGAGGAGTCCGGTGGCACCTTAAAGACTAACAGATTTATTTGGGCAGAAGCTTTCGCGGGTAAAAAACCCACTTCTTCAGATTTGCCCAAATAAATCTGTTAGTCTTTAAGGTGCCACTGGACTCCTCGTTGTTTTTGTGGGAAAGAAGGATATTTTCCTGTTATTCACAAGGGTTTAATCCCCATTTAAAGCTGGCGTGGGATAAGAAATCAAGTCATGTTTCATATAAAAGCTGATTTTATTAAACTGAATCTAAGCCCTGGCTGAGACAATGGCTTTGTACATCATAGAGAGCACAGAACAGCAGCCTGCCAAAAGCCACTGGAGCGCAATCTTTGTCACGGGCAGACTGAACAAAACCCTTCCCCTCCTGCTTGTATCAGACCAGATTCAAACCTAAAGCAAGTCAGTAGTCTTGTCCACATGCCAAGTGGGCATGGGACCTTGTCAGCTTCACTGCTTGCCATGGAACTGGAACTGCATTCAAAACAAATCATGAAAAGCCACTTCTGGCTGACTTTGTTCTATGTTTATATTATAAGCTGATCAAAAAAGCTTTGGGGAGGCAAAAATTTAACTTGGCTTGACACAACCAGCAGACCATTCCAGGAGGATTATTTCACAACCATCATGTCAGCACCGGAGTAGTATGGAGAGGCTGTCGCTGGAGAAAGCTTGTGCAAACCAAGTTGCTTATCTGCATAAAATTCAGTATTCAGAGCAGCAATTTAATACAGCCAAGAAGCTAAGTAAGTGCTGGAGGAAGGTCAGGCAAGGAACCCAGAAGAAAACGACCGCAGGGGCAGATGAGGCTTTGCCTATATAGGCATAATAAGTAGGCTGCTATTCAAAAGGCTCATGTCAAATAAGCAGCAGAAAGTAACTTGGCATGATTCCATTGCAGTCAATACGACTATGCCCGTTCACATCCATTGCTGATCTGCCCCGGGGAACTAGAGACAGAAGGGAAGGGAAGACCTCTTTAGTAAAGATGACAATTGCCATTTTCACCAGCTGTGGATGTTCCCAGACTTGAGTGAGGCACTGACAACAGGCATAGCCCAGTGCCTGACAGCGACATGGTCTCCCTGAGGAGATGAGCTGGCCTTTGACTAGGACATTTGTGGGACAGCCACTTATATAACAAAACATTCAAGCCCATGTAATTAGCAAGGCTGCCACTTTTCAACCCACTAACTGGAGAGGGCAGGCTCTAAGGGAACAGGGCTCCGGGCTTTCTGGTGGTTCCTCACAATTGCACAATCATTTAAATACAATGTGGGGGTCATTCTCAAGAAATTAAGAGATGCAGGTACTACATTGCATCAGACACTGCTTTATTCCGAAGTCGGACCTGAGACCCGCCTGTAAAGGACGGCAGGGCAGATCTCTTCTTGGCATTTAAAATGTAACAGGTGGCAGGGCTTGAGAAGCTTACCGAACATCTATTATACCCCCTGCCATGTAGAGGAATAAAACAGATGTGCACTGTAATTAACTATAACATCAGCCATCTTTTCATCCAGGTTTCGGCTTGTGTGTCTGGGTGCCATTTGACAAGCCCCAGGGTGCATTTCTTTTATCTGGGGGAGAAGAGGCGGAGCAGAGGGTGGGGTCTTGGGGGGGGGGGAAGAGAGGGTCCAGTTACCAGCCATTAGAAAGGTGGCAACCCTAGTACTAGACCTATAGGTTCCAAGGGAATAATTTGCACACCTGAAGTTATGCCCATGCTCAATACCTTGCTGAAACGATGGCATGTGTCCCTTGTTTAGGGTGACCAGATGTCCCAATTATATAGGGACCGTCCCGATTTTTGGGTCTTTTTCTTATATAGGCTCCTATTACCCTCCACCCCCTGTCCTGATTTTTCACATTTGCTGTCTGGTCACCCTACCCTTGTTATAACTTCCAACCTTCCCTTCTCCTTCTTTCATCAGAGGAGCGCACATCTGCTTCCTCCCCACCTTTCCCTGTTGTACTCGTCTCCCCCCACACTATGTACTCTCTCTGCCCCCCACCCCCTTATCCCAAAGTATCTCTTTTTCCGATTTACATTTTTATAAGCAAGCAGCATGTATAAAGGAGTTGGGGGGGGGGGACAGGTGAGAGAGATGGTGGATCAGACAGGTTTACCCAGAGCACTTAGTCTTAGAGGTTTACGGTTCCTTATTATCCAGGGGATGACATATGTACCATGGCACTGGCGTCGCAATGAATCAGAGCAGAGGCTCTCAGACTCAGAGCAGCCCTCACCATGAGAGAAGTCTAGCAGAGTCATAGGAAGAGGACAGGTCGTTACGCTCTCTCGCGGGACTCTCAGCGGGGCTGAGGAGCACACATTCATGCCCAGATGACCCAGTGTAAACACCAACACATCCAAGGAAGAGCTCAATCCAAGACATCACAAACCAGCTCTTACTCTGCAGCCTCAAAAATTATTCTTCCAGCCATCCCAGGGAGCCAGCCAGACATTCCTGAGCTTCTTGTCCAGGCTCTCCATTGCAGATGGGCGTTTGTGCTTCAACATTACAAACTATAACAGAAGTGTTGGGGAAGAGAATCTGGCAGGACAGTTCTTGAAAAGAGATCCCCACCAATGACACACACTAGACTAATAACATCCTCTAGAGCAGTATGGATGCACCTCTTCAGTAGCATTGTACTTAGGGCCAGTCCTGTCAAAGTGACATTGATTTGCCCGCAGAGCGCTGCAGGTCCAAGGCCTGTCATTTAATAACAGTTTTCTCACTGTGCCTGGAGGCATCACAATTTGCAGCTGCCTCCGGCCGTGTTTAAACCACTCTCCCCACAACCCTTCGTGCAAGCAGCATGCAGTGGAATAAGCTCATTTACAAAGCACATGTAAGATCGGTCACATGACACCAGTCTGCCCTTACCCGACCCTGAATGTGTCACCAGACTCGCTCCCCATTTCGGTCGTCACCAGACTCGGTCCCCATTAGCAAGCAGCTTCTGGCTGCGAGCCCGCAGGTCTTCCTCTCTCAGTCCCGCGCAAGCTACGATCCCTCACTTGCACATACAGACCCTAGGCTCATGCGCTGCACAGGGGTGGTGCAGTGTCAGTCAAGAGGCTGGGAGGAAGGGGAGAACCAATGACATGGTGGGGTTAATGCTTTGCCCCAGTAAGGGGCAATAGGACAGAAAACCTTTTGAGGAACTGCGGGGCCAGGGAGGGAAGAGGACAGGGTGTTCTCCTGGACCCACAGGAGGTGAAGAATCGAACCAGCGCAGTTTGGGCGTCAGCTTTCTGCCACAGTTTAAAGGTTTCCAAGAATGGAATTGGTGGGGGGGCAGGCGAGCCTCCTTTCTTCCCTAGATGATGGAAGAGACGGAGATCGACCCCGGTTTGCAGAATGCAGGGGTCTAGCCCCCCTTCACCTGCATGCCCACGAATAGGCAACTCTTGCTGTAGTACCTACAGGCTTGTGTGCTGTGGTCATGGGAATGTGGGTGCCCCTCGCTCTGGGAGAAGGGGTTTCCTTTTTCCAGAGCTGGCCAGCTACTCACTCTCCCCTCCTTTCACTTTGACCTCTGCCAGGAAGCGGCTCCTGTGACCAGAGGCAGGGTCCTCCCCTTTTGGGAGTAGGGTTATTGGGGTGCGCATGGCTGCGTGGTAGAGGAACGGACAGGGTGCCCGACCCTTAACAGCAAATGGACCTCCGAGGTTGGAGTGTCTACTGCTCCCTTGGCTTCTAATCCCTTGCAAGGGAGAGGAGGAACCAGGGCCATGACAATACATGGCTCCCAACCAGCCATGGCTACCAGTGCCGACAGCAGGCAGCCGCTGACTAGGCCTGTCCCTAGTAGAGAGGGAGCGTCCAGATGCAGGGACTCATGAGGTGAGAGAAGGCCTGGCTGCAGAGAAGAGTTAGTCCGTCCTTCTCAGCAGATGCAGCCCAGCTCCTCAGCCCACCAGGGGCTGCCGACAGCCACCGTTCGGGCACGGGGCTTGTCTTGGAGGCTTCAATTTTGCCGCTAATAAAAAAGGGGCCTTTTTCTTTTAAAATAGTCTTCGTAGACTGCAGAGGTGGGAACAGGCCACTTCACCTTGAATAGCCCCTTGAAATGTGTTCACCATAGATGCCGACTCCACAGGTGCTCCAGGGCTCAAACACCCACTGAAAAAAAGTAGGGGGTGCTCCGCCCCGAGGCCCTGCCCCTGCTCGGCCTCTCCCCCGCACCTCAAGGCCTCAGCCATGCTCCACCCCGAGGCCCCGCCCTGCCTTGTCCCCAAGGCCTCACCTGCTGCTCACACTGAGGGTGGGGTGGGGGGCGAAGAGGAGCACTCACCAGCAAAAAGAAAAGTCAGCGCCCGTGGTTAACCACTTATGCTAAACAATCTGTCCCACCTTGTATTGAGCTGTGGCCCTCGGAGTGCCTTTCCCAGACCTGAGGAAGAACTCTGTGCGGCTCGAAAGCGTGTCTCTCTCCCCAACAGAAGTTGGCCCAATAAAAGATATCACCTCCCCCGCCTTGTCTCTCTCATATCCTGGGACCGACACGGCTACCACAACACCGCATACAGGCAAACCCCACAGCCAGCCAGCCCAGTGCCTGAGGGACTCTCCTCAGTGCCACCCAGGAGACCCTGGCTTGATTTCCAGTTGTAGGCTTGCTTTGTGGCCGTGCTCAGTACTGCGGAGGTGGCGTGCTCAGTCCTTCTGACGGGGCTTCCCCTCACTCCTCAGAAACCCCTGGAGCGACAAAGGCAGGGGGGGACCTCAGCTGATGGAGGTGTCATGGGGCTGCAAGGGGAGGAAGCACCAAAGGATGTGGAGGATGTAAAGGAGAAACGCAGGGAAGGAGCAATCTCTCCCCACCATCTGGCCCCCGAGCTGCTGCTGCACAATGTGTCTGCTTCCTGCGGTTCATCCTGCGTTACTAATGACTGACAGTAAAGGCTTTAAACCCTGCCGACAGCTCGGAAGAAGCTTTTAAATAGACATGTGATCATTACCACCTTTTCTAAAAGCTAAGATGGAGAGACACGTTGCTACCTAAAGATGAGATATTTCCCACATCACAGAATATCAGGGTTGGAAGGGACCTTAGGAAATCATCTAGTCCAACCCCCTGCTCAAAGCAGGACCAATCCCCAATTTTTGCCCTAGATCCCTAAATGGCCCCCTCAAGGATTGAACTCACCACCCTGGGTTTAGCAGGCCAATGCTCAAACCACTGAGCTATCCCTCCCTCCCAGACTGGGGACCTTTCGCGTGTGAGGCGAATGTGATCACCACCACACTACAGAAACTAACCACCACACTACAGAAACACCGTCTTTCCCCCCCTGCTCCATATAATCATATTGTCAAACAGACTGACTGTACCATGTGACGTTCCTGGAGGAGACCAGGACAGCTACAGTGCCATAAACTTTGTACTGGTGTAGGCGAACATATAGACAGACACAGCACCAGCCTAAAGGAAGAGGGAAGGACCCCCTGGGCCCCCAGATCAATAGCCAGCTACTCCCAAGCCAAAAAACCTAGGCCAACCTATTTTCTATGAAGGCAACCAGTTATTGCTGCCAAACTGTGTTTGCCGGCCCCTTTTCCATTGCATTTGTCCATTTGCCCAGGAAATACTATTCAGTAGGGCTGCTGGCATGAAAACATTTCGGTTTTTGTGAAAGATGTTGATGCTTCAGCATTTGTTCTCATTTGGATGTGCAACAACAGAGACCTTGTGGATTTTTTTCCCATGAAAAGGAGAAAGAGACCCACCCCAGGACAGCCAATCGCCTGGCAGTATGGGACGCACCGGGGATGAGACCCCCCCCAGGCTCCAAATCAGGCAGAGCACGGACATACGTGAACCTTGGTCTCCCACAGGCCAAGTAATCACCTCCTTCATGTACATCCTGGGTCTGAGAAAGTTGTGTCAAAACATACCATTTCCACAAAAAGGTTTGGTTTTGATAAATTTCCAAGTCATCTTCAGTGTTTATTTCTACAAAGCTTGTACTCGTTTGATTTAGCTGGGGTTGGTCTTGCTTTGAGCAGGGGGTTGGACTAGATGACCTCCTGGGGCCTCTTCCAACCCTAATCTTCTAGGATTCCATGATTCTTTAGGGGTTGGTGGGGGCGGGTAAATCGCTGTTGCCTGCTGCACTCATTTGTGTCCTGCAATTTTGAAAAGCTCTAGGAGGGCTAGTTGCACAATATTCGTGCTTTGTTTTAACTTCTCTGTACCACACCTTCCATTTGCAGTGTCAATTCTAGGGGAGAAGGACTAAAAGTTTAATAGTAGTACTGCTCCTTTCATGTCATTTGAAGAGAAACACTTCGGACTAAAAACCCACCATGATTCTGTACCATTCATAGGACTTAGTACACTGAAGCCACTGGCAGAGGAGGGCACTCAGCAAGGCAAAGAGGCTCTTGAGAATCTGTCACAGGGTAAGTGTGGAACTAAAATAAGGAAGTGTTGGGCCATGCAGTATAAAATAGTCTCTCTTTTACCTACAGTATCGCCTAGCTTACATTTCCAGTATAGCCAAAATAAATAACCTGCAACCTTTGGTACAAAGCGGGTAGACACCAGCCTACAGGCTTTCCTGGCAAATTCAGCAGTAGGAGACAACTGAAGCTTTCACTGAAAGTGCTGAATGTCCCATCAGCACTTCAGTTTGGGGGGTTAATTTTACTTTGAGAGCGATGTTAACTATTTAATCGTCTCAGTTTGGGCCAACCATGGCATAGACAGCCAGCTTTGTCAGAACCTGAGCCCTGATCTGTCATATCCCTACCAGTTCAGCCCAGGGTGTTCCAGAGCTCAAGTGGCGTCTTTGAGAATTAACCTCCCCCCACCCTCCCCCCCACACACACCCCCCTCCACAGAAACAAGATGCACCCCAACTCATTTTCTCTACTTGCGGGCAAATAATCAGGATTTCATCCAGACTCTCCAGAGGAGGAAGGAAACAAAAATGCAAAACCACGGCACCATCTAGCATCCCACTCCTCACTACATGTACCCCAACATCTAGCCCCTTACAAAAAGCACAAGCCAAGTTAGGGGTAAAATGCCCAAAATAGCTTTCTTATTATTTATAGACAAGGCTGATGGCACAAACAGCTGAAGCCGCACACTGCAGCTCAATGCATGCTTTCAACTCATAATGCACCAACAGGAAACACCTTTTGAACAAAGCCAGAACTCCCTAAAAAAAACCTAATAAGAGCATGTAGTGTTTCATGGGAAGAGAGGATAGCTTGCTACTGGGGTCAACTTTCCAGCTATATTGTCTGAAGGAAAATCAGAGAGATGCACAGGGCCGGCCCACAACATTTTGGCACCTGTGGCGGGGAACTCAAATGATGCCCTCATGCCCCTTCGCTTGGGCCAAAACTTTGAAAGGGCTCTTGTGCCCTCCTTCCTCCAGCACAGCACTCCACCATCTCTGTGCAGCTAGAGCAGAGAGAATACAGATGCACCAGCAGCAGACACAATGTTCTACACTCTGGGTCCTAGTGGCGACCCCCCCACAGTCTGGCATCTGCGGCGGCTGCCTCAGTTCACCTCATGGTAAGGCCAGTCCTGGAGATGCGGGACTCAAAACAAAGACAGCATTGACTTTCCCCACCCCTCTTTGCCCTCAGATCTCAGAGACTTTCCCCTGGAACCACCAAATTTTTTAATCAAAGTAGCTAGTGAGTAGATTTTTAAAAAATTGGCTTAGAGGCCCCATCCACTTCACTGGACTACTTTGGTATCTCCCAGGGCGTCCTATCTCCTACTCTGGAAAAACACTATCCTAACCTTTAACATGGGGGGACAGGTAGCTCAGTGGTTTGAGCATTGGCCTGCTAAACCCAGGGTTGTGAGTTCAATCCTTGAGGGGGCCATTTAGGGATCTAGGGCAAAAATGGGGGATTGGTCCTGCTTTAAGCAGGGGGTTGGACTAGATGGCCTCCTAAAATCCCTTCCAACACTGATGTTCTATGATATTCTATAGGACTCCATTTATTTTGTCTTGTGTAAAACAAAAACAACAAACGTGCATGCTAATATAAAATATCCTTTACTGTTCTGCTTTGAGCCAGTAGCACAGCCAGGTCCAGAGCACAGGGAGAGCGGCGCTATAAAAAGGAGCCTCCCCCTGTACTCACCCGGCAGCGCTCCGGGTCTTCGGCGGCACTTCGGCGGCTCACTCCAGGTCTTTGGTGGTATCCCGCGCCAAAATGCCGCCGAAGACCCGGAGCGCCGCTGGGTGAGTGCAAGAAGCGGCGCTTAAAAAGAAGCCACGCCTTTTTTTAGTGCTGCTAAAAAAAGGCACCGCTTCCTCCGCTTCTGCTCAAGGGGGAGCAGCCGCTCCCCGTGCTCCCCCCCTGGCTACGCTACTGCTTTGAGCCCTTCCAGCATGCTGAGCCTTCTCTAGCATTCCTATTTAAATATTGGCTTTAATATTCCCTTAGCAGATTCCAAAGTGCTTTGTACGAATGCAAGAGGAGAGCAAGTCTGAAACATGTTATGTACATTTAAGAAAAAAGCCAAAAAGCCACACACAGTTCTCTGGCTCACACCCTACCAGGCAACATGGTGCAGTCAAACTCTACTTTGTCTCCAGTTAGTAAGTGGATTTCCTGCACGCTAGTAATAGCTAGTCTCCAGCTTAGATACTTCGGGGGAGGTTTTCAAAAGCCCTCAGTGTTGGCTGAACTTGGAGTCAATGGTAGTTTTAGCATAGAGTTCAGAACATCGGACTGGAAGGGACTTCTTGGATCAGAGAGTCCAGTGCCCTGCTATCCTGGGAACCCCAGTCATACAATCCTGATTCTAAACTTATCGAGTTCCATCTTAACACTAGTTAGCTTGTTTGCCCCCACTACTCCCATTGGGAGGCTGCCCCTGCCCTTCACTCTTCTGATGGTTAGAAACCTAGTTTTCAGCCTAAATTTATTCAGGACCAATTTGTCCAGGTGCCAACATTGTCCTTTTGCTTCAGCAGCTCTTCTCCCGCCTAGTGTTTATCCCCTCTTCCCCCTGATATAGAGATCCCGCTCCAGTGGGATCAGAGTTTGGCCAACACTGAGGGCTTTTGAAAATCCCAATCTTTACTGTGTTGTCACCCGCACTGGCCTCCACTACCCTCAAGTTCTACCAAACTATCACAGTCCAAAGCTAGCCCAATGCAAGTGCTGTGAGTGTGTACCGTGCGATGCCTTGGACGTGTTCTTTTTCAGTGCCAGGAAGAACTGCCCTCTCCGCTCTGCACCATCTCTGGCTTGGACTTAAGCTCTTTATTATATTTGAAACAATAGGTCAGTGGAGCTTTCACACTGTATGAGTACATTCTCATAAATAAATTAGGGAGGTGTGGTCTAGATGAAATTACTATAAGGTGGGTGCATAACTGGTTGAATGACTATACTCAAGACACAGTGATAAATGGTTCCCCACCAAACTCAGAGGCTTTATCTAGTGGGGTCCTGCAGGGGTCTATGTGACAGGGTTCACCAGCCCCCCCTGCTGGAGACCTTGTGGTCCTACCTCACCCCACCCCAGAAAAAGGAGCAGTGAAGGTGGGTCCTCCAGGCCTGCCTAGAAAGGCCGCAGGGAAGCAGCCAATCACAGCCCAGCAGGCTCAGTTAAAAGGAGCTACAGGGCCAGAGCACGTCAGTTGCTGGCTGTGACTAGAAGAGTAAGGAAGGGTGGGGAGACAGAGAAACTCTCCAGACAATGAGGCTGGGTGAGACCTTCCTCAAGCAGGGATAAGACAGAGAACCCAAGGTCTGTAACTCTGTGAGTAAAGGTGATGGGACTGAGTGGGAAGGAGCCCAGGGCATGCAACAGCAGCTATTAAAGGGAAGCAGCATATGGGTGCTGTTTTCAGGATCCCTGGGTTGGGAGCTAGAGTGGGCCTGGGTCCCCACACCGACCAATGATGAAGTGGCCTGAGTCCCGAAAAGGGGAAAAGACTCTTTACTAAAAGCCTGAGACGGTGCCTGAAGACCCTGCTGAGGGCCAACCCTGGCAAGAGCCAACCATTTGTTGAACTTTGGGGGCAGTAAGAACCTGTGAAGATAAAGAGTCTCCAAGGAGAAAGCCCTGGGGGCAGTGCTCTATAGCAGGGAAGGACTTAAAGTTAGCCTAAAAGGAGCCTAAGAAAAGCTGAAGAAAAGGCACCTTTAGGAAGGAGGGGCTGAGTCTAGCTTGAGCCAGGGGTTGGAAGATCTTTTTGTTTGTGTTTTGACCTTGAATACCCCAGAAGGGGTTAGTGCATTTTAGACTGACTTGGCTGGAGGGCTAAGCCACTGAGGCCACCTACCAAGCAAGGTCAACAACCTTTTCTGCACTAGGAGCAGAAAAGAGTGCAGCAACCACCCAGCCAACAGGAGGCACTTGTGAGAGGTGCGTGTCCCCCATCACAGTCTGGTACTAGTCAATATTTTCATTAATGACTTTGATACTGGAGTGTAGAGTATGTTTATACAATTTGCAGATGACACCAAGATGGGAGGGGTGGCAAGCAGGTTAGAAGACAGGATTAGAATTCAAAAGAACCTTGATGAATTGGTCCGAAATCAACAAGCTGAAATTCAGTAAAGACAAGTGCAAAGTACTACATGTAGGAAGGAAAAATACCTAACTACAAAATGGGGAGAAACTAGGTAGACAGTAATACTGCTGAAAAGGATCTCAAGGTTATAGTAGATCACAAACTGAATGAGCCAACTATGTGACGCAGTTGCTAAAATGCTAATATTCTGGGATGTATTAACAGGGGTGTCGTATGTAAGACGGGGAGAAAACTGCCCCACTCTATTCGGTGCCAATGAGGCCTCAGTTACAGTACTGTGTCCAGGTCTGGGCATCACACTTTAAGACATGGACAAATCTGAGTCCAGTGGAGCGCTACAAAAGATTAAAAGGTTTAGAAAACCTGATCGATGAGGAAAAGTTAAATGGGACATTTAGTCTTGAGAAAAGGAGTTTGAGAGGGAACCTAAGAACAGTCTGCAAATATGTTAAGGGCTGTTATAAAAAGGATGGGGATCAATTGTTCTCCATGGCCACTGAAGATAGGACAATAAGTAATCAGCTTAATCTTCAGAAAGGGAGATTTAGATTGGATTTCAGGAAAAACTTTCTAACTATAATTAAGCACTGAAATGTGATATATATAATATAAAAATATGGTCTGCAGATGCCCTGCTTCACTGCAGGGTGAGGGACTAGATGACTTCTTGAGGTTCCTTACAGCCCTACATTTCTACGATCCCAATGTTCTCTCTGGGAAGAGATCTGTTAGAAAATTCCCCAGCATTCTCTTGCCAACAATAGCCCTCCTTAAGGTAGGGATGATCTCATGTCTCTCCAAAATGAATAACTTCCTCTTCTGTGCACTAAGCTCTCCAGTTAGCCTTTCCTCCACAAATTCTCAATGGCCTCGTTGTCATTTGAAAATTGGTGCAAGAGAGAGTTTGGATGATTTATAGTTGCATAAAATATGTGAAGTCTAGTAAATGCAGCTGACTCCTGCCTGCTATTATATCTCTAGCTTTGATTGTAAGGCACTGGTCAGAGTTCGTGACAAAGCTGTAAATTCCATTGAAGAACTAGCAAATACAGACTTGCAGATATAGTTGCATAGTAGTATTTATAATCTCAGCATCGTCTCCCTTGGCATATAAACAGAAGAGGACCTGTTTGGCGTCCGAGAAATATGATAAGTGAAAAATAAACCTGGGTTTCAGAGGTGGAATTCACTGAGCGGTGGTGTTTCAAAGCTATGTTGTTTCTGCCCATTTGCCGCAACGTAGATTAGTTTATAGATTTGAATTGTTTTGTGAAGGAGGAGCATCATTAATCACATAGTCTAGCCCTGTTTTTCTATATTCTACTGCCATCAAAGGACTGGCAGATTCAATTATCACACTACAAGCCATAAACACATCTCATTAGTGCTTTGGCCATCCTCACACTTTCCACATATCCAAATCAGAGACCTTTAACTACTTTATAGCAGGTGAAAAGCAGAGATGCCACGGCAAGCAGCAAACCTTGCCAGGCCTTCTGAATCCCAAGCCTTGATGTAAGATCTCAGGGGGACAAAGCAGGGTTGGAAGAGTCCTTTCCCAGAAGGAAATTCATATGTTTCCACACTGCAAAAGTACTTCTCCCAGAAGAAGCGCTGTTCTGAGTTTCCTAGTTCTCAGCCAAGATCCAAATGAAGAGATGAGCATTAGCCTATTGTAAGGGGTAAGAGAAGTGAGCTTCTCATTATAAGATGCTGAGAGGGTCACCTTAAAGTCTGCAGTCAGTACACTTGGTTTATTTTCTCCCCCTCAGCCAGCTGCTTAGGCAAGTTTCAGCATCAGAGAGCTCTTCAGAGGCTGGCTACTAGATTAACCCTACTGTATTAGGCTAATGGCAGTTAATCAGGATGCTCTGAAGTCTGGTTTCCATGGTTACACTATAAAACAGATGTACATGTAACAGTCAGTGAATTAATTTTGCCATCAGTCTGCCTTAGAGCACAGTTAGGCAGGATGCATTTGCCGCAGAGTGCATAAGGACACCCTCTATACAGCAGCCTCCCCCGCGGGAGAATCCTGACACTTAGATGACACTTATACAATGATTTCCTGAATAGGGGCTTCTGGGGTGAGACCACGTGCAATCATTAGCAGTGTTAGATTGAAAGTATCACTAACCCTGCCCCCATCCAGCCTGATCCAGCAGGAAACAATGCGGACAGTAAGGAAGAATCCTTTACCTGCAAGGAGACTAAATCTTACCATCTACTAAAAGACCCCAACACAATATCCCTGTACCCCCCTCTGAAAAAACCCACTTGGCTTCTGCTGCAGGCAGTGGAGCTATTCATATCAGTGAGGGAAAGAAAATGGATAACTTGCCCTACTGTGAGGAAATAAGAGTATAGTGGTGTATTTTCTAATTCAGCTGAGCACTGTCACTGGCCCAGCACACCAAGCCGGGCTGTGGTGAGATACCGAGTGTGAGGTTTTCCCCAGTATATCATGGTTACAGAAACACTTGTGTTAATTCAGCATGCAGAGCCCCCCAGTGCAATTTCTGCTCACTTATGGCGGGGGGAAATCTAGCGGTTGCAGATTGAACTGCTATATATCAATATTCTGAGTACATTTAAAGCATTGATGTAAGAGTTCTTTTTAAATACAAGAAAAGGAAAATTCATGCTGCGTCTGCCAAACATGCAGGCAATTAGGGTGACCAGATGTCCCGATTTTATAGGCACAGTCCTGATTTTGGGGTCTTTTTCTTATATAGGCTCCTATTACCCCCCCGCCCCCAGTCCCAATTTTCACACTTGCTGTCTGGTCATCCTACAGGCAATAAGGATGGAGGAGGCTCTGTTTATTGAATTAGATTTAGTACATTTAGGAACAGGGGCAAAGTAGGTTTAAGATGCTTCTGGTTTATTACAACAGCACAGCAGAGGCTATGACGATTGGAAGAAAACTAGAATCCCTCACATGCTGGAGCAATATTACTAAGCAGGTGTAACCATATGCACTAACAAGCTACAGGGTAGCAACACACGGGTAGGTGAAAGTGGGGCTCTCAGGGAGAAGAGGTTCCTGCATACTCCCCTTATATCAATGGTTCCTGAACTGTGACCTAGTGTTCTACAAAACTAAACTTTGAGAACCAAGCTGGGGGAGAAGGTGTGGGAGAGGGATTAGGTGCTCTGGGGGGTGGAGAGGCAGAATGGGTCCTTGCGAGAATCTTTTACAAAGTTCAGGACCCCTTGTACTCATGTATTTTAACTGATTCCACTCCTTAATTGTTTACTCAGGGAGTTCCTATATGGGGAGACACAAAACTAGAGATGGGGCCCAAGCGGCAGAGGGTAGACCAACCTTCAAGTCTGAGCATCCCCAAAAGATCATAGGGGGTCCTTATCTGGTTTGGTCTATTATAGGACATGGGCATGAGCCATAAAGATCAAATCCAGATCAACCTGAACCCTTTTATAGATCGGGTGAGTGTGGAGTTCAACACAACTGCAATAATGAAGAAAGGACTATGGGGTGACATGCTCAACCAAGAAGGTATGAAGTGGAAGGTACAGCATAGCCCAGGAGAGAGCACACAAGATGGAGTCAGAAGACCAGATTTCTCCTCCAGGCTTTGCCATTCAAATGTTGTGTGGTCTTGGTCACTTGTCCCCATTTTGCAGATAAGTAAACAGAGGCACAGAAAGCTTAAAACGTAATCAACTTTGTAAAGAGGTTTAATGAAATCCTTTAAATAACCCCTGGATTGATAGTGATCAGTCTTATTAATGTTGCCTAGGGAAAGAAACAAACAGCGTAACAGGTTGGGTTTTTTGGTTTTCTTTTTGTTGTTTTTTAAAGACACTTGCCATGTTGGCTGGATAAGAGCTCTGTTGCGGGAAGGAAATAACGGCAATTTTCGTGGGGTTTAAATTTTTCAGGAAGTTACTATTACTAGAAACGCAGGCCACATGAGAGTGCAGAGCCTTCCCTTCCCAAGCTTCTAGGAAAAACTCACGCTGCCTTATGCCCATCTATTTCGCCTTGAATCCCTGAGCTCACTGCAGAGGCTACAGAGTCAGCAGCTGGAGACAGTTGTTCTGCTCCCATGAATCACAGCTCCCCGGGTGCATTCCTAAGGTTGTACCATACACTCCCCACATTGGCTGTCACTGCGGGGCAGCCAGCGAGCACATACAGAAGGGGCTGGAGTCTACTGTCAAGGGCCTAGCTCAGTTTAATTAAGATGACTGTTTTGGCCAGGTTTAAACCACTGCATGGTCAGCAGTCAGGCTGTCACTACTCACGCATTCTGTTTTAATTCTAAAGCCATCCTACCCCGGTGGGTTTAGTACTCTGGTTTTCTTAGGACAATGGCCTATTTAGATAGACATTGTCATACGAGTCCTCAGCCATCACCGAATCTCTCTCATGCCGACTACAGCAGTTTTCATATCATAGAAATATTGTTAAACAGCAGCACTACGAGCCCTCTGCCCCCTCCCTTGCAGCCTTGTCCTCAAATCCAGCTTTTAGGTGCACTTCAGCTTGGTCATGGTACGGAAGCATCTTCTGATGTGCTTAATTTCCTTGGGGAGGAGTTCCCTGTAGACATCCATTACACCAGCCTCCTTCAGAGCCGTCCTTACAACTCATCTTTGCCAAAACAAACTCCTTGACCGTGGCTAGGCAATTAGTGCTCCATGAATGCTGCTTGCTGCAATCATAACAGTAATGGTACCATTACCTTCTACATGCCCTCCCCCATCTGGTGCCTCATCTTGTACCATAAGCTGACTGGGGCAGAGACTGGCTTTTTGTTAGGTGTTTACACAGTGCCTAGCACAATGAGGCTCTGACCACTGATTGGGGCCTGTCGACACTACGTCAAAACACATTAGTATTAAGTCAGTTTTGTAATTTATCAAAATACTTTCCCCCTTGAGTTCATGTTGCCCTTTCCAGCTGAGCACCATCAAATGCTAGATAGTCTATCCACTACTCTGTGCTTAACCTGCAGAAGCTGCACAGATTACACAGTAACTTTGCCACTGCAGGCTCTAGCAGAAAGGGCTGTCGTAGTTCCTACTTTATGGAATTAACCCAAAGAACTCGATTGGTACAAACTTTGTATTTAGACCAGAACTTAGTGTTTTCTTCAGCAAAGCAAAAAAAGTTAGTGAGTCAATGGTGCTGTAAGTCAAAAGAAAAGGGAGGCGGGGGAAGTATAGTAAAAGTGAGGTCATGACTATCTTCTCGTTTCCTAAGATCACAGCATCTTAAACACATGCTCTCAGTCTTATGCATATTAAGCAGAGTTCCTAGGTAAGTCAGCTAAACCCTGCAGGTCAAGACAGCCAGCTGCAGGAACTGGAACAGATAATTTCAGAGAAGCCCACGTCCGACTTGCATTTGGAGGGAGGATAATCCAGTGGTTAGGGTGCTAGCCGGGGGAGCAGGAGACGTCGTCCCTGCGTGACCCTGGGCGAGTCCCTGGGCTTTCTGCGTGACCCTGGGCAAGTCACTTCAGGTACGTCTGCACTCGGGGCTCAAGTCAAGTTCCAGCCCGAGAGCGTCCCTGCACTAGCTCTGATTGAGAAGAGTCGATGAAGTGGTGTAAGCAGCAGAAGGGGCTAGCGACCCAAGCACCTGCCTAGCGTCGCAGGTGGGCTCGGACGTGGGGTGGCTAGCCCCTCCCCTTCTGCTGCAGCTACACGCTGTTTTTAGTGCCCTAGCGCTGTCCACGCCAGGGCAGGTGTGGCTCCTCGAGCTGGAACGTACTCCTCCAGCTGGAACTGTAACCACACCGCGTCTCTCACTTAGCGCCCAGCGGTAAAAAAGGGGCACCGTGGCCCTTCCCTACTGCACGGGGGGGGTGGGTGCGAATGAGTGCGAGGTGCTCAGTGAACGGCACCCTACAGCGTTAAGACTCCAAACCTACTGAAGGGTCTCCCCGTTAGCTCACAGCGCACCCATCCCCAACCCGTCCCACAGAGCTATACAAACCACACACCACCGCACTGTGGCTGCTGACTGTATCGTACCTGTTTGTGCCTTTTCGTAGCTAGGGCCAGCAAGGCAAGAATGCTGATCTCTGGCTAGCATGATTTCCATACCCCACTGCCCCATGCCCGTCTGTGGCACGCCAAGAGCCTGTCCGTCTTCTTAGCAAAGAAAAGATTCATTTCCTCTCCTTGTTTGTAGGAAGGAGTAACCTTGGGGGGGCGGGGAGAGGTACAAGCACCATCCAGAATCACCATGGACTTCTAGCCCACACCGCTGTAAACACTTCTCTTAGCCAGAAACGTTCAGTTGGCGGCATGCCGCAACACACCCAAGTGACCTGTCTTCCACTAGTCCCTCCGTCACCGAGCTAGAACAATTCCTGGGCTGGCTGGGTGAGCAGGTCTGTCTTGGGCTGCCCAGAGAAAGCGCCGGAAGGTCTCCTGGCTGAGGCAATTCAGGGGAACGTCTGTGCTTCCTGCCTCCAGGAGAAAGGGACGTTGTTTTGTGACAGCAACGCCATCAGTAGGAGAGGAGCTGCCTCTGTAATACAGACGGGTGGGGGGGTGCTGTCTGGGCTGGTGCATGTTAGCGCAAACCGGCAGTAACGACGACACGACATGAGGGGGTCACATACAGTGTCCTGGTCTTTTAACCCTCCCCCACCCCCGGCAACAGTTCTCATAAGCTAGAAAACGAGGCTGTGTCCTCCTCAGCAGCCTTTGGCCAGGAGACTGACTGTCGGGGGCAATTATTCCTGCTCTGTCCCCATCTTAGCACAGCCGTGGTGATGGGAACGGTTTTTTATTAGCACAGTCAGGTAGGTCCAGAACCAGCAGACTGGATGCAGCTCTGGGTGTCCTGATCCAAACCCACGCCCCTCCTTTCAGGGGGGTGGCAAGTCTGAAGTTTGGTGCTTGTCCTGATCTCTAATTTGTATTTTAATCTCTTGGCCCTTGAGGGCCTGAAGGAGGAGTAGCCAGCCACCTTAGCAAGTCCTGTTCCAACACACTGGGCCCCCAGACTTTGAGACTCATCTCCCCATCAATGTTTCTCCCTGGGAAGAGCTTACACCAAGACTTTCACAATTGCAATCAAGGTTCTATAGACAGAATTCTAACCCGCTATTCAACATTTTTGTTCTTGTTGATTGAAAGCTGCATTGAAAAAGCTTTCTACCGGTTTTGTGAGGAACAAAGGAGTAAAAGATTTCTTGGAACCAAGCAGGCTCCTAGTACATTTCCAGTAAGTGAAAGATCCGATTCACAGATTTGTGGGGGAATGCAGCAGCTGGCTCCATCACGTAGATTCTGCCTTCTGCCAGATTTCAGTAATTACACACTGACTAGAAAGACAGGAATCCATAATTCTACTACTTCAGATTCTCTAACTGCATAATGAATTGAACTATTATTCACTTGGAAAGATTTTTCTTTAAAAAAAAACACCCCAAAATCCCACCCTCTGTTGCATTCTCTATTGTACGCATTACAGATAGAGAGCCTGCTGCCTACAAAACTAGAATATTAAAGCATAGGATTAATGCTACTGATTCAGAAACAAAACCCATTAAAAAAAAAAAAGACAAGCAAGATAAGTCACCTTTGACAAACACATCTGGAAACCCAGCACTTCCATTTTTTTTGATTCACGGCAATTTCTCAGGGCTGATCCTGAAAGATTGTGAGCGCTTCACAGAAGCAGAGAGTGGTGGGTGCTCCTACCTGTTAGGAGAAGGGGTCTGATTTTGTATTTTATTCTCTGTTGAAAGAGAAGCTCTGATTTTCATCTTTATAATTCTGTTTAGTAAAGAAATCTGATTCCCTCCTTCCTTTGGGAACAACATGTCCCTTCATATGATCTCAGCAGGTCATCTACTGCAAAACAGCTAGTCAAAAAACTAAAGTGCATAGTATCTGTTGTTTCCAGTACCAATACTAGCAATCTGCTTTGCACAATTTATGAACAAACAGTGAAATCAATTCATTCAAGAGCAGTTATCAACTATTCAGCAATCCCACAGAACAGCCAACGGCAGTGCCAGAATTCAGTTAACAGAACCAGGCAGCACATACAAACTGAAAGGGCCCACTCTTAAAAACAGAGACTTTGGCTCCGTCTATACTATAGTAATCTTTTTACTGGAGAAGAGTCCCCCTGTTGCAGCTCCATTGTGCTAACATACACAAATGCCAGCAGGTGCCTGGAGTCCTAGTGTTGACAACACCTACTCAGAGCAGGATTAGATATCACGTTGGTAAAAATACTAGTCTACCTGGTGCCCTGTGCAGCTGGTGCCCTGTCATAACCCAGAGACGGTCGCACAACAGCTACCAGCATTGCTAAACCTGGTGATACCGACTGACTTCCCCCGCAACCAGGAAAATAAAGGCAAGTATATTATTCCCCATTCCATTTTGCAAATAACCATCATTGTGAGAGAGGGCCTGGCTGTTCACTCAACATATGTTTTGCTTCTATCAGCCAAAACAGGAAGCAGAATCTAAGTTAGTTGACATGTTCACCAGTTCCTTTGATGGTTTGTTCTAATGGATAATTACCCTCATTGTTCAAATTAGTGCCTTGTTTCTAACTCTGAATTCGTCTGGCTTTAACGTTCGGTCTTTGTGTAATCCGTGCTTCGGCGGCTGCTCCTTTTAAACACTAGTAGTCAGTTTGGTTTGAGTTTGGTTCCCCCCCAAAGGGTGGAGCAGCTGTCCACTGACTCCAGTGGGGATAAGCAGGAAAACAAAGAAGGGGGGAAAAGGACACAAACTCTTGGCGCATGCTCAGTAGGACATCTCCAAAGTGCGGCGAGGGCAATTCCACTCCCAAGTATAAAGAAAAAAAGGCGCCAAACTCTTCAGTTAATTCCAGCAGACCCAGAGGGAGGGGGCCATACCGGAGGGAAGGTGGAGAACTTTGGCCAGAGGGCTGGTGCTCACAGGCCTGCTTTTACTAATTGCAGCAAGCAGATAACCACAAGAACTGGGTGCTTGTTGCTTGTTCAGCTCAGGACTGTGTGGTGACACTAATGCCAAATCAGTGGTGCATGTTTTAAATGCATAGGATTTGTGGCCTGTGTACCTTTTGGTACTGAAGAAATCTGTAAGCTTGACAGTTTTTTTGTTTTTGTTTGTGTAGTATTTGCTGTATTGAGGTAACGGTAAGATTGCATGTAGATTTGAGGAGTCTTAGCTAATCCTCAAATTGTTCTCTCATAAAAAAAAAAGTGTTTGGTTTTTAGTCTGAGCAGCTTTACTACATTGTGGGGTCCTTATTCCAAACTGATGCAACTCAGGGTCTGGGCACATCTGACTGTCCAAAATATGCATATTTATCACGTGCTCTCCACAGGTGGGATTTCTGCTGTCAAACCAGACAGAACCTGCTCACTATTCCTGCAGTAAAATGGAATTCATAGGAGCACTTGTGTGGTCAAAGTGCAGTACAGAGGTTCTCAAACTGTGGTCCGCGAGCGCCATTCAGGTGGTCTGAGGATAGTTCCCTCTAAGGGGCGCACCCGGGCAGCTGTACACAAGAGACTGAAGGGCTGCCCACCTAATTAGTGGAGCTGCGCAGGCTTGGCTCCACTAATTGGGTGCCTGGACCCTAGAGAAGACACACATGTAAGGTGAGGTGGTGGCCTTGGGAGGAATAGGGGGTAGGTGGGAGGGGGCAGTGGGGTGAGAAGAGGGGGTGGGGGGAATTTGGGATGTGCAGGGCTGCGGTGGCCAGAGAAAGAGGCGACTTTCCCCAGCTCCAGGACTGCGGCTGCCGGGGAGAGACAGCCTCCTTCCCAGCCTCAGCTCTGTGGCTGCTGTGGCGGGGCAGAGACCCCCCTCCTTCCCAGCCCCAGCTCGGGGGCTGCCGCGGTGGGGGAGAGACCCCCTCCTTCCCAGCCCCAGCTCTGTGGCGGGGCAGAGACCCCCCGCCCTCCTTCCCAGCCCCAGCTCTGTGGCGGGGCAGAAACCCCCCCTCCTTCCCAGCCCCAGTTCTGTGGCGGGGCAGAAACGCCCCCCCCCTTCCCAGCCCCAGCTCTGTGGCGGGGCAGAACCCCTCCCCCCCTCCTTCCCAGCCCCAGCTCTGTGGCGGGGCAGAGACCCCCCCCCCCCCTCCTTCCCAGCCCCAGCTCTGTGGCGGGGCAGAGACCACCCCCCCCCTCCTTCCCAGCCCCAGCTCTGTGGCGGGGCAGAGACCCCCCCCCCTCCTTCCCAGCCCCAGCTTGGGGGCTGCCACGGCAGTGGACACATCCACTGCATTAGAAAGGTCAGACTACTGATATTAAAACAGGAGTTGTGGGCTTTTATTTGTAGAACAAAAAATGTTAATTATTAATTTTTTTATAGTGCTTTAATCCAAAGCGCTTTACAATAGTTCGCTAACGGTACAAATAACGTTTGGAAAGATCATTAAGTGGTCCGTTGAGACCCTCAGCAACTTTCAAGTGGTCCGCAAAAAAAAAAAGTTCGAGACCCACTGGTGTAGTAGGTTACACACATTTAAAAACTGTGGTGCCCAAGCAGGGGCAGCACCATCCTGTGGTTGAAAATTGTACATTGTTGTGACCATGGAACTTGCCGGTTTTATCAGCTTGATCCAGACAGATCAGTTAGATTGAGTGGGATTCACCCTACTGTTACAAATGAGGAATTAACCCAGACTTTGAGGGACCGTAACCAGACTTAAGAGAATACACGGTACCACACGAGGTACTGCAACTTGAGAATGCAGTGAGACGTGTGCAGCTCAAATGGTAAGAAAAGAATATAAACAGGTTAAACTGAATGGTAAATGGAATGCGATTCCCATTATATTGAAGCGACAAAGGGTCCTGTGGCACCTTATAGACTAACAGAGGTATTGGAGCATAAGCTTTCGTGGGTGAATACCCACTTCTTCGGATGCAAACTTCGGATGCCATTATATTGAGAAATTCCCCTAATACTTCTGATGACAGGTATCCAAAAGGTAACAACTCGTTAATAGCAGGAGCGATTCCAGAGGACAGTATAATTAATACTAATCAGACAGGTAATGCTGCACACAGTTTTCAGACCAGTTTGCTTGTGGAGAGAGAAGTTCTGTTCCACATTTTCTATTCTAGAGGGGGTAAAAAAAGTGGAAGTAGAACATCTGGTAAAATCTACAGAGGGTGTAGCCACCTACCATCATATATATCCTGAAAACTGAAGTGTTTCTTAGGCCATTTGCTACAACCCAGTGGTGAGGTAGATTTTGATACCTGGAAGCTAGAAATAAAACAGCTACTAGATGATCCTGAATTGTCTTCCAAGGGAAGGCAAAGGAAGTTAATAGAAAGCTTGCCACCTCCAGCAAATGAAGCTTTCAGTTGAGGGAAATCTTCCCTGCAGAACAATGTTTGTTTGACAGAGCTGGAAAAGAAGAATGGCCCCTGGTTCCAGCAGTGATGAAGCGTATGCGCAATTCATAGAGACCTTTCAGAAATCCATGGAAATGCTCTCCGAGTATTTGGGAAGATTAAACAGCTATTTGAGAAGGGTAATGGAGCAGAAGATATGCCTGCAAGAAAACCTTAATGTACAGCCAACAAAGCAATTTATTCATAGATGTTGGGATGAGTCCCGGATTACAAGGGATACTACTGCTATTTCCAAGATATCTTACTCTCCAACTGATGTACAAATTCCACCATTTTGAAGAAGAGAGAGCAAAGAAGGATTATGCAGCTGGGGGAAAAAACAACAGTCTAGCAGCTCATGCCACACCATAGAAGCTACCCGCGGCTCAAGTTCTGCTGCGGGAGACTCAAAGAAAATGGAAAACCATACAACTCAATTTGAAGGAGCCATAGTTAAGTTAATGGAAGGACCTGCCACTCCAAAGAGGCAGCACTCAGCAAAACAGGCTAGCTCGCCGAAATTTCAGGAAACACCCTCAGCTGCTGAGGAATCTATTGCAAACAATCCAGGGTTCTTCTGTTACAGCTGTGATAAGGAGGATCATTCTAGTACTACATGCACAGAGCCACTTGAGGGTGAGTTACCAGAGTGACTCTCAACCTTTCCCAACTACTGTACCCCTTTCAGGAGTCTGATTTGTCTTGCGTACCCCCAAATGATTGGTAAACATTTTATAGGACTGTCGGGGGAGGTGAAGATCTCTACCCTGAGGGCTGATGCTCACAGGCCTGCTTTTACTAATTTCCGCAAGACTATAACCACAAGAAGAAGGATAGCAGCCTATTCAAAGAACTGGGTGCTTGCGGTGTGTTCAGCTCAGGCCTGTGTGGTGACAAATGCCAAAGCAGTGGTGCATTTTAAATGCGTAGGATTTGTGGCCTGGATACACTTTGGTACTGAAGAAATCTGTATGTTTGATACTGTTTCCCCAGTACTGTATTTGTATAATAAGATTGCGTTTAGATTTGAAGAGTCTTAACCCTCAAATTGTCCTCTTGTAAACAAAGGGGTTTTCTTTGTTTGTTTTTTTTTAAATCTGACCAGCTTTACCACATTGCAGTATCTCTATTCCAAACTGGAGCAACTCAGGGCATGGGCATCCAGAACCGTCCAAATCTGCAGATTTATCTTGTGGTGTTATCCACGGGTGGGAGTTCTGCTGCCAAACCAGACTGAACCTGCTCACTATTCCTGCAGTAAAATGGAGTTATAGTGGGTACTTGTGTAATCCAAGTGTAGTGGGTTACAACTGGTTCTTGCTGCTAGATTAAAGTTCCCCTTAGATCCCAGTATTTTCTCTCCCCATGAAGGTACTTGCCCACTAATCAAATCACCTTTCAGATTTTTTATTTTATTTTTCATAGGCTAAACAGGCATTTCCTGTAGTCCTTGAATCACTGTTGTAGCTCTTTTCTGCACCCTCTCCAATTTTTCAACATCTTTTTTAAAACGTTGACATCAGGAGTGGATGCAATATTGCAGTATCGGTCTCACCAATGCAGTATACCTAGGGAAAAGTCACCTCCCTGCTGCTACTATTCAGATGCATCTGAAGAAGTGGTTGTTTTTTTTACCCACGGAAACTTATGCCCAAATAAATCTGTTAGTCTTTAAGATGCCACCGGACTCCTTGTTGTTTTTGTGGAGACAGACTAACACGGCTACCACTCTGATACTTAACGACTATATAGTCTGTCTACACTATCAAGAGAAATAAAATACTGAGGGCAACAAGGGAGAGATCTGAACCACCACTGATTCTTATCCAGACCATATAGAGGAGACTCTAACTATATTATATACAAATGCAACATATATAGTGTATAATTATAATATATTTAAAAACCAAGCCTTATGAAACATCTTAAACTAACATCATGAAATTATTATAGTCTTTGAATTCATTTATTTTTAATTTTTTCCATCATGACCCTTCTGTAATGACTATCACAAGCATTGTGAAATGTGGAAGTCTAGTTTATATATAAAACTTCCAGCAGGGGTTGTTTATCTCTATCAACTCCCACAGGGACATAAGGAGAGCCCAGTTCCCACAGCGAAAGGGGAGCAGGGGACAGTGAGAGAAAGCATAGGGAGGGATACGGAGATAAGAACGGAACAGATGTTAAATATTGTTACATTCTTTAATAGAAAGGATTATATTAAGTGCTAGGGCTCAATTTAAGAATGTCCAGTAAATCAGACTCAGTATCAGGTACAATATAGGTGTTAAAAGAGGAAAAGCAGATGATGTGGGAGTTCTAAAATGTCTCTGTCCCAAACATCTGATTTAAGGAAGAGGCACAAATGTAATGGCAACCTGGCATCTGGCTGGGGAGGTCTTGCTGCTTTGAGGAAAGGGTGATGTACTGGACGAGAGCAGACATGGGTGAGTTTGCTAATGTCATGACCATTAACATAAAGGGGATGAACAACCCAACAAAAAGGAAAAGGGTATTCAGCTCACAGAGGATTTTCCTCGTAAGATTTATTTACAGGAAACACACTTGAAGAAAAGTGACAAATACCTGATGACTTGGACACAGCTACCATGTGTCTTACTAGAGCAATCTAATGGAAGAGGGCTCATAATACTCTTTGCTAAACACGTGCTGAAACAATAAAGAGACAACTCATAGATCAGGGGGCAGATACATTTTAATTAAGGGGTCCTTGAAGGTAAACTTCTCACCTTCACCAATGTATATGCTCCCAATCAAGGGCAAGTTTTTTTTTTTTTTTTTTTTTTAATGAATTATTTTAGGGATTTAGGAGATGTTAGGGAAGGGGATATTCCAGGGGGGATTTAACGAGGTGCTTAATCCTTCTTTGGATTGATCGAATGTACACAAAAGGCATTTGGGAGGAGCAAGGGTAAATTTGTTGCATCACTTAGAAAATGAGGATCTAGTGGACATCTGGGGGAGATGAATCCAGATGTCAAGGGATGTAGATATTCTGCTACTCATGGATCTTATTCAGAATTTATATTATTTTTTGTTTCTAGGACCTTGGCTAGTTTGCTCAACAACAAAAAAAGGGTGGCGGGCAGCTAGTATTGGTTTGACCATGCCCCTGTATATGTTAGATCAGAAGATCGGGACTCTGGAAAAGAAAAAAAAAAGAGCTTTGTTGAGTGATCCTCTTAGAATTCAAGAGCTGGAAGAAAATTTCCAGAAACATTTAGAAGGACGTGATAAGGAAGTGATCAGTAAAAGTGTTCTCTGGGATTATGGACAGGCAGTAACGAAGGGGAACCTCATAAATAAAGCATCAGATCTTGAAAAAGTGAGAACTCCTTGAAGAAGACAGTTTGGTTAAAGAACTTCTTGCTTTGAAAGGTAGACAAACCTACGGGATCTAAAAGTGTGTGTGAGAAATAATTGAGATAAGAAGGAAGATTAAACGTGTTACAAACAGGTAAAGCTGAGCAAACACTTAGCTATAGTAAACAAAAATATGATAGACATGGCAATGGAGCCAATAGGCTTTTAGCCAGAAAGTTAAAAAAGAAATAGGATAAACCAGGCGTCACTCTGATTAGAAATAAAAAGTGAGATTTAGTAACTGGCATCAGACAGATCTCTGAAACCTTTGGCTAATTTTTTCCATTTTCCATATTTTCCATTTTGTAGGCTCAGAACATCTAAATCCCAAACTTGTAAATAAATATTTGAGAAGTATGAAACTGCCTCAGCTTTCAGAGGATGCCATGGCAGCTCTTGATAGGCAAATTGCTGCAAAGGAAGTTGAAAGGGTATTTAAGAATTTAAAATTCAATTTAACTCCAGATCCTGAGGGGTTTCCTGGGGAATACTGTAGAATTCTCAAGTAGTTGTGGTACCTATTTTAACTAAATTGGTTAAGAGTATACTGCAGGGGAATGAGATTTAAGATTCATGGGGAAATGCAAAAAATTGTGAGGAAATTATTAAAGAGAACCATCTTTGACAAAATGCCAGCTTCCTAGAAATCCCGAGCTGCTCATTAATGCTCCAGTAAAGGATCGGCATTTTAAACAGAAAAACAAATTAGTTTATTTTTCATTGTTAGCACTTAGACTCTGTATTACACATACTGGAAAAATGTGACCCTCTCCTCCAATGGAATTGTGGTACAGTATAGTAAAATATGGACCATTCTTAGAATCATAGAATCATAGCATCATAGAATCTCAGGGTTGGAAGGGACCTCAGGAGGTCATCTAGTCCAACCCCCTGCTCAAAGCAGGACCAAACCCAATTAGATCATCCCAGCCAGGGCTTTGTCAAGCCTGACCTTAAAAACCTCTAAGGAAGGAGATTCCACCACCTCCCTAGGTAACCCATTCCAGTGCTTCACCACCCTACTAGTGAAAAAGTTTTTCCTAATATCCAACCTAAACCTCCCCCTCTGCAACTTGAGACCATTACTCCTTGTTCTGTCATCTTCTACCACTGAGAACAGTCTAGATCCATCCTCTTTGGAACCCCCTTTTAGGTAGTTGAAAGCAGCTATCAAATCCCCCCGCATTCTTCTCTTCTGCAGGCTAAACAATCCCAGTTCCCTCAGCCTCTCCTCATAAGTCATGTGCTCCAGCCCCCTAATCATTTTTGTTGCCCTCCGCTGGACTCTTTCCAATTTATCCACATCCTTCTTGTAGTGTGGGGCCCAAAACTGGACACAGTACTCCAAATGAGGCCTCACCAGTGCCGAATAGAGGGGAATGATCACGTCCCTCGATCTGCTGGAAATGCCCCTACTTATACAGCCCAAAATGCCGCTAGCCTTCTTGGCAACAAGGGCACACTGCTGACTCATATTCAGCTTTTCGTCCACTGTAACCCCTAGGTCCTTTTCTGCAGAACTGCTGCCCAGCCATTCGGTCCCTAGTCTGTAGCAGTGCATGGGATTCTTCCGTCCTAAGTGCAGGACTCTGCACTTGTCCTTGTTGAACCTCATCAGATTTCTTTTGGCCCAATCCTCTAATTTGTCTAGGTCCCTCTGTATCCTGTCCCTACCCTCCAGCGTATCAACCACTCCTCCCAGTTTAGTGTCATCTGCAAACTTGCTAAGGGTGCAGTCCACACCATCCTCCAGATCGTTGATGAAGATATTGAACAAAACCGGCCCCAGCACCGACCCTTGGGGCACTCCACTTGATACCGGCTGCCAACTAGACATGGAGCCATTGATCACTACCCGTTGAGCACGACCATCCAGCCAGTTTTCTATCCACCTTACCGTCCATTCATCCAGCCCATACTTCCTTAACTTGCTGGCAAGAACACTGTGGGAGACTGTATCAAAAGCTTTGCTAAAGTCAAGAAATAGCACATCCACTGCTTTCCCCTCATCCACAGAGCCAGTTATCTCATCATAGAAGGCAATTAGGTTAGTCAGGCATGACTTGCCCTTGGTGAATCCATGCTGACTGTTCCTGATCACTTTCCCCTCCTTTAAGTGGTTCAGAATTGATTCCTTGAGGACCTGTTCCATGAGTTTTCCAGGGACTGAGGTGAGACTGACTGGCCTGTAGTTCCCCGGATCTTCCTTCTTCCCTTTTTTAAAGATGGGCACTACATTAGCTTTTTTCCAGTCATCCAGGACCTCCCCCGATTGCCATGATTTGTCAAAGATAATGGCCAATGGCTCTGCAATCACATCGGCCAACTCCTTTAGCACCCTCGGATGCAGTGCATCCGGCCCCATGGACTTGTGCTCGTCCAGCTTTTCTAAATAGTCCCGAACTACTTCTTTCTCCACAGAGGGCTGGTCACCTCCTCCCCATACCGTGCTGCGGAGTGCAGCCGCCTGGGAGCTGACCTTGTCTGTGAAGACAGAGGCAAAAAAAGCATTGAGTACACTAGCTTTCTCCACATCCTCTGTCACTAGGTTCCCTCCCTCATTCAGCAAGGGGCCCACACTTTCCTTGACTTTCTTCTTGTTGCTCACATACCTGAAGAAACCCTTCTTGTTACTCCTAACTTTTCCATTACTCTTGTAATGGAAAAGTTTTCACACCAAGTATGTACACAAGAGTTGCACCAGAAAGGAAACAGGTATTTACAGATGTGGTTACCCTTTCTAGCATTCTATTTTCTTAAATACAAATGTTAGATAAGAAATATCAAGTTAGCTTGACAGGGTCTATTTTCCATGTTTTTGCATTAATTGTATTACCCTTCTTCAATTCTTTATTAATCAAATCCCATATCAATTATTCCATTATTTTGCCTGGGGTTCAATGTCAGACTGACAAGCCTCTAGTGACAAGGGTCATCCTGTTTACCTTTTTAAAATAGTAGTATACTAGCTTTCTTCCAATCCTCTGGAACTTCCCCAGTGTTCCGAGACTTATTCAAAAAAATCAATATTAATTGTTCAGACAGCACCTTGGCCAGCTCTTGTAGGATCCTTGGATACAGGTTAAATAGACCTGCTGATTTAAAAAATGTCTAACTTAACAGCTACTAAACATCCTGAGTTACTGTCAGAATGGAAAGTATTTCATTATCATCATCTTCTACGAATATATTATCAGCCTTTATCCCCAAATTCAGCAGATATTCACTGAATACTTCTGCTTTTTCTGCATTATTGACAGTTCTACAATTTCCATCTAGTAATGGTCCAATACTATTATTAGGATTCCAATTGTTCTCCGTGTACTTAAACTCCTTCTTACTATACTTAACTCTTCTGGCCATTGATCGCTTCTGTCTTTTTGCTTCCCTTATCAGTTTTCTACAATTCCTAGCTTCTAATTTATTTATAGCTGCTTTTACTCCCCCCGCCCCGCCAAAAAAAAACAACAAAACACCTGGTTCATTTTTAACTGCTGTAATCTTCCTTCTAGAAGATTTCTGTGAATTTTGGAGCATTTAAAAAATGTTCTTAAACAGTTCCCAGTTGTTCACTTCGTGTATTCAAGTTCTTCCTCCCACCTTATTTGTCTCAATTGTTTTCAGCTTTGTGAAACTGGCCCTTTTAAAGCACCAACTATTATATTAGTGGTTTGGACCTGATTCTGCTTGCACACAACCAATATAATCAAGTCCTGATCACCTGCACCTACGCAACCACTAATTTTTAGTTCTGTATTCAATTTCTCTGTATCTGTCAAGATGAAGTCCCGTATAGAGGAGATCTTCTGGATGTACATAAGTTCACAAGGGAAAGATTGCAAGGGGCAGTTCCATTTTTGATGCAAAGCTACTATTTTGTTCCTAGGTAAGTAGCTGAAGACTGAAGATTAAGGATGGCTTGACCTACCCCATATATTTGAAAGGTACTTCCTGAATTAACACAGACAGACCAGCAGTCTGCCACATGCTCACTCTTCCAATGCATTATCTTGGAGAACAGGCCAATTCCACACAAGGGAAGATTTGGCCAGAATAATGGTTATGAGACCAGACAGGTGGCACTTTTGATACATGCATGTATAACTGGACAACATGGCTTGGTGCATATGCCTCTTCGTCTTGAACCAGTGCAAGAGGAATAATTTTTCTGCCTGCTCCTTGGTGCACAGTGGTTTGGCTGTAGAGGATTCATCACAACTCTCCCTCACCAAGCTGAGCCTAACCTCCACCCTGGACGTAACCTCCTTCCTAGGATTAGTGACCCGCATGCTTGTCTGCACAGCTGAATCCAGGTAGGCTCGGCCTGTGTGCAAAGAGTAACTGTATAGACTGAGCAGATGACCCCATTCGTTTTGTCAGTATGTAATTCTGCTTCACAGACCCGTGTGTTGTAAAATGGATAAACGTATTAGAGAGGTGGGGAAGACAGTTTTTACTGTTAAAAAGAAGATATGGGCATTTATGTTAATTACTTGTTTTAATGTTTAATATTCAGACCTTAAACTTCAAAGCAATGGTAATAGACCAGGCCGGATTAAAGTTCTTACTTTAATTGCTTTTTTAAAAGATTACGTTCTTTTACAAGGTGTAACTGTCAAGTTGTGTGAAGCGAGGGAAGCTCCTCCCACTACAAATACAGCTGATGGCACCCTGAAGGTTAAAAATTCAGGGAGGAATCCATTACACAGCAGTCTGTTTAGACTTCTTCAGAAGCTAGTGAAGCATCATTCTGATAGGGTTGACAAGTTAATATTTATAACGGACTTTGGAAAAACACAGAGCAGGCTAAGTGCCAAATCTTAAAGATAACAGTACTCAAACTCAATTTATAAGATTGTGTAGTGTCATCGGCTCACCATAGGGTTACTCCAGGGAAGAATTTGTACAGCATGTTTTAATTTGCACCAAATTTTCCTTTATCTAATCTTATTGCTGTGGCACCAGGCAACATCCCCCAAAGGCAATGATTAAAGGTCAATCTGTGCTTCTATGAAATGCTCATGAAGTTATGAGCCCTTCTGAAACAGGGGTCTAAAATTCACACTTTAGTGATGGGCAAACATCAAAGGTTCAAAGATTTGGGTCCAAAACTTTTACCAACCCATTTAGTTTCCAGAACTGAGCTGAAGAATACCATAAGCAAAGCCTTGCTACTGATATATATTTGCAAGTCACCTTCCTGGTCTGGCTGGAGCCAGGAGGACAGACTCATCCCTAGGTTAAATTGTAGTAGTTTTCATTAGAATCCCTTAGCTGGTCTCCCTTTATTTCTGCTGGTGTCTGATGGCTTCTATTGGAGAAACAGGAACCACTAGGACAATAATTCTGTGTTCCAAAGACTCATTGCCAGTTGGAACCAGCCGAACATTTCAGATGGAATTGTCACTATGGTGGTAAGTGGGCGGAAAGATAATAGAGGTGGGAGAGAGATGGAAGGTTTTCCAAGCCCCAGAAAAGGTTTACTTGGAGTTTGGGGTAGATCGTTGGGTGTGGTTCTTGGGTTCTCTCTACATTTGAGTCAGTTCTTCCCTTCCCTGGTTAGAATTTGACCAAGTTCTCCTTTGAGAGAAGCCACACTCTGCCATCACATTTCTTTCCTACAAGAAGCATGACAGGTATCTAGAGGACATCCTTACAGCACATGGTCATGTGCTATAGTAATAGTTACATACTTCATTTCTTTGTTAGAAGAGTGAAGAGTGTGTGTTTATAGTGGATTTCCTGTATGGTTGCTAGCTTAGTCTTTGTGTGTCGGGTTATTGTTTTTTTAATAAAAAGCAAGTGCTTTTGAAAACAAACAAGTCTCATCATGCATCATGCCACTATGCTAGTTATCTCTGGACTGGCTTGTTAGTGTGCACCACACAGTATTAATACACACCAATATTGCATGCATAGCACACAGCGTGGATAAAATCAAACTCCTTGCTAGAGCTGGGCAAATAATTGATTTTTTTCAATTCAGTGGCAGTTCTGAAAATAAATTGTTGGGGTTGGGATAGGGGGACAGAGAATTAATTTAAAAAAAAATTGGCAAGCTGAGAAGTTGAAAAACTGTCCCAAAATGAATTAAACAATGTTTTGGTTTTGAGCTTTTTTTTAAAAAAAATTCTTTAATTTAAAAAAAATAGAATTGAAGTAAATTGCGAATGGATTTTAATTGGTGGGGGGAAGCAAGATATTTTGTTTTGAAAATGTCAGAACAAAACATGTAGTGTTTTTTAGAAGTTTTTTAAACCAAACCAATATGGGAAAAGTCAATACAAAGACACAAAATGTTTTGGTCAACCCAAGTCTGCATATTTTGGCAGGAAAAAAAATTTCAGCTGAAAAATTTTGCCCAGCTTCTTATCCAAGTACACCTTCTGCAGGATTTCGAAAATGCTGGATGTGCCTTATCATGGAACAAGTGTAGCAGCTTCAAGCAGAGTTCCTGCACTGGGATCTGCATGGAAAGTCCCATGTGTCAATCTGACAGCAAGTTCAGGACTTTAGTTGGGCATTTTCCTTTGAGTTATAACCCTTCATGTTATAGGGACACAAGATATGGAAAGGGAAAATGACAACAAAGAAAACAAATCAAATATGGAACATGCTTTATTTAAAGCACCCCAAGGGCTGCTGTATTATATTACTATTTTACGTTGACTTCTAGTTTCCCTTTTTTTCCCAATAGAAATAAACAAAGGAGTGCTCCATCTATGGGCCTGGAAGTTTTGTTCTCTGTAATTCTGAGGAACATGCACCGTCAAGGCCTTCACTCCACTCAGTTGTGATTGAATCTGTTTTGCCAACTCCAAGCATTCAAAAAACAAAATGCTTGAATAAGCATTATTCAGGCCCCCCAAAAAAACAACTTCTTGGTTCCAAATGAAAGTTAAGTTGCTGACACATTCCTCTGACTCCAGGAGCAGAGACTTTAAGAATCACACTATAGACAGCGAGATTCACAAGAAACTCACACAAGAGTTGGCAACGCTATTCAGAGTTTGGAAGAATAGTTGGTTCTCAGCAGATCACTCTCTTAGGTTAGGAGAAAGTGACGTGGCTTGTCCAACCTAGTGCATCTATTCTAGGTCCATGTCAGTACTGAGAGCTGTGCTTAGTCTCCGGTTTGGGGTGTAAGCTTTTGGGGCCAGGAGCTCTGTATGCCTCCAAATACCTTTATGCTGTAGAAATAAAATCCATCAGCACCGCCATCTCTCTGAACAGAAAGGCCAAGGACATTCTGCATGAAAAAGCAGCAAGCAGTGTTCTGGCAGTATAACAATAAGACCTCACAGAATCCCAGGCAAGACCGTCACCCATATAGGAGTCACCCCATCTTTCATTCCCATTTGCTTCTGCTCCATATGCAGAAAAGCAGCAGCTTTAGGAAGCTTGGTCACTCCCCCTGCCTTTCATTAATTCAAAGCCACGCTCCGCTAACCTGCATCGCACCAACAGAGCAAAGGGCAACTGCTTCGCTTGGCCTCCGACACCTGCCCACACACCATAAAGAAGTCAGTTCATTCCTCCGCTGTTAAACAAATGTTGATCTGAACTGTGCGCCTGTTGCCTCCTTACTCTCCAGAGTCTTTGGCTTATCAAATGTAGTTCGGCAGCTCAAGTGAACACAGCCTGAAGTAGCAGTTATTCCCCACCCCCTTACCAGAAGCCCAGTTGTGCATTTTACTGATTGTAAATCTTTGCATTAACTGTATCCTGATATTCCAGTCATGGGATTGCCCTGAACAATTCTGCTATATTACAGCTTTTTGATTAAGGGAGCACAAACCAATAGCATGGAACAAAACATGTAGCAAAACCCTGTAGTACGATTCCAACTGGCAACCCTCTGTCGAGACAACCACTTTACGGTGCCTCTATGCTCTCCAGTATACTTCCTTCCTCCCCACTATTAAAGGCCATCTCCCTTCTACAACTGATTATTCTGGCTTTGGGGTAGCTGCTAAGACTTTTCACCACACAGGATTTCTATTTCTTTAGACATTCGTGCATCAGCTCAACTAACTCTACAGACCGAAGACAAGGAGTGACCCGGTGCAGTTGGGCCAAGCAGGGCTTTGGTCCGCTGGCCTGTGCGATGCATGGCGGCTCCCTTGTCGAGTCCCGGCCTTAGAGGACACAAACCTGTGCTGACAACGCTGGACACGAAAGCTGACTGGACACAAAGCAAGCGCCCCAACTAGATCTTTTCACTTGAATCCTCCCTACAAAAACTCAATGATATTTCTCTCTTTGTTTCCTCAATCCCAGACCCAAGGTGAACGGGAAATAAAAGTACCTGGATCCCTGGCATAACCACTGCAGGTACTGTCACCATAGACAGGAGACTGAAACGCCGAGAAAGCCACCCTGGTCCCCGTTCGAACAGTCATGTGGGAACCCAGAGACCCCACTTTATGACCCAAGAGAGATCCGAGAGGATCACAGACAAACAGAAGATTTTAAAGCCGAGCCAGCTTTACATGAAAGAAAATGAACTTCCAGCACATGGCACTTCCCTGCTCTTCCCCATCAGAGCAGCGTTGCTTTTTCCTGGGCGCTCGGAGCGAGCCCATTGCACCGCCCAGGGTTTCTTGATTAACCGGCTATTTACAATGTCCCAGTTCAGCCCCCCCCTCCCCGGCACGACTGAGGGTTGCTTCCCTGCAAACCACCCGGTGGCCACCTGTAGCTATGCGTGACGCGCCTGCCTAGGAAGCCCGCTTGGCCGGCGCTGGCTCAGGGGGGCGAGCGCTGCAGGGAGCAGACAGGGGTTGTGCAGCCCTCCCCAGCAGCCCAAGGCAGAAGTGGCCCCGTGCCTGTTCTGCTGCGAGGCAGGGCAGCAGGGGCCAAGCCCGGCGGAGGGGGCTGGAAAGCCAGGGAGGCAACTCCCTGCCGGCTCTCGCGGGGTTAAAAATGCAGCAGGCGCTGGAGCAATGCGGGGGCCGAGAGGCTCCCCCCCCCCCCGGGGCTGGAATAACGACCGGCCCCCGCAGAAACCGCTGCAGCGCCAGGGCGCAGCCGGGTCCCCGCTGCTGCAGCGCGCGGAGCCTCCCCGGGGCAGCGGCGCGCGAGACAAGCCCCAGCTGGCCGCAGGGAAGCGCCTTACCTTGGTGACAGTCATGCGGGAGCGGTGCGGCCGCGGGTGCGCGCTCCCCGCGGGGGCGCAGGCAGAGCCAACCCGGCCGGAGACGCTTCGCCCGAGTGGAGCTGCTGCAGCTGCTGCTGCTGCTGGGGCTGTTTTGGTTTTCTCCTGCTTTCCCCCTGCAGAGGAATCGGCGTCAGTGGTTACAGGAAGAGCTAGGGACCAGCCCCCCTCCTCCTCCTCCTCCTCCTCCCTCCCTCCCAGGCAGGCTGATGGAGCTGTCCTTGCACTGATGGCTGCAGTGATGTCAGCGTGTGCATTTATAATGGACGAGCCTCCTTCTCTGCAGAGACAGGGAGGGGAAAGGATGTGGGGGGGGGATAACCAAGGGAACCGAAGGGAGTGGGGGGAAAGAAGCAGCGATTGATTGGGGTGGTGCAGGGCAGAAGGGAACAAGCAGCCTCAAGGGGGAAAGGCCCTGGCTTTACCGCTGTGAAGAGCACAGAACTGCCCAGTGCCGGGGGACAGGAAACGGGGAGACACCTGCTGAACCTGGAGCCTTTCATTCCCACCACTGGGTCTCTAAGAGACGAGGACAATGGGCCCCTTATGAACAGAGGCATGGCCCTCTGAACATAAGTCGAGCCCATGCCGCAGACACTAAACGGGCTCAAAGAAAGTCAAGTCACATATTTAATTATTAATGCACTGGATGAAATGCCAGCCTTGTATTGTTATGGCCTGTTAGGAGCCTTGGAAGGATTCCATGTTGAATGGGGAAATGTCGGTTTCACCCCAGGCCCACGCAAAGCAGCTAAAGAATATTTCCATCCATTAACAATCAACAGTTAAGGCGAGGCAAAGTAAGAACAGGGCTGTTTGAGTACTTGGAGTTTGGTTTTAAGATATCGACTCGTCACGTTTTGATATGTTTATGTTTTGGCAGTTATAAATCTTCAACTTTTTGAATCTCAATCGACCGTCATTAAGTAATTATTGTCTGGCTGCCCCGGAACTTCCCACAACTCTGAAAATTTAAATCAAAAATTTAAAAAGTATGTCATCCCTCAAAATTATATCTAAAACCCCCTGAATTCTGCCAATCCTTTTAGGCATCCCCCCCTTTTTCTTTTTCTTTTTTTTGCTACTTAGATTTGATTCAGAACACAAATGGATGAAAGCAATAACCAATGTCTGTGACCAGACATCATTAACCGTGACAGTCAATTCTCACATGGCCACCTGAACTGGTGGCTTGTGATTTATGTAAAGCTCATAGTGATCAATAAGAGACAGAGTTATGGTTTGGAGCTAAAGTCACTCCGGCAACAAAAATACTTGTTTATGAACATTGTACAAAGAGCCAGACACCTCCTGTGCAGCATTTCAAGAGGCTGCAAAATAGTTTTGGATAGTCATGCTACAGATCATTAAGTTTTGTTCTCATACAGTCATCAGAAAGGATGGCGAAGTAGATTTTGGCCTAGATCCACAAAGGTATTTAGGTGCCTACCTCCCATGGACCAGGCCTTTGTGCCAGCATTGGGAAGATTTCCATGACAGCCTTACAAGGCTGCTCTTGTGGTATACAAAAGAGACTCTCAAATTAGAATCCATAAGCCCCAAGGGGCAAAGGGCAAGTACCTGGATGATTTCTGCAAAGAACATGCATCTACACAAGTCCATTGGAAGCAGAACTGCATGGTCTGATTTTCAGGAGTACCCAGCTCTCTCGTTTGCCGTAGGGAGCTGCTGGGATTGTTAGACCCCAAGAGGAAGTCATACCACTGCTTTTTCCTCCCAAAAAAGTTAGCAAAGGGGTCCACGCATGCATCCTTTACAGCCCAGTACAACGAGCAGTTGGTATAGAGAAGGGGGAAAGAATAGAGGGTTCCATCAATAAGAAAAGTCACTCCATCTGATGAGTAAGTCTCCTGCATGTACTTAGAGCCGTTTAAGACAACCATTACAGCAAAGCAGAAGGCTTCAGCAGACTGAGAACGTGACAAAGCGAGAGAAAGAGCTGGGGCCAGGGTTTGAACATCTGACCTCCCTCAGCTAAATGGGAACATTTGCCTGGTCTCTGAACCAAATGTGAGTCATCAAAGGAAAGAGCAGCTTGTTTCCCTTTTAAAGGCCCTCCCATCTGTTTAGATGCCTCCTCCAGCACTGATCCGTTCCACTAGACGTGAGCACGCCTCCACCCCCTTGTTATGCCACCTCTCCGTTCCTTGCTCAAAATTCAGGGCCTAGCTCTATCTGTGTGTTTGTTCGGAGCTCAGCACAAAGAGGCCTGATCCTGGCTGGGGGTCTTTATACGCTGGCATAGTAGCAATAGTCATGACTAAGAGGATTAATGACCATTTTGATACTTGGTTTTCTGAATTGGTATTTAGTGCCTGTGGAGGACACTAAAACAGATTTTAAAGGTGACGGCACTGCAAGAGCATCTGTTCTAGGAGCTATACAAAGATTAGGAGAAAACCCACAATTGAAATGGCAACGTAGACAACTGTGTTTGCCCCTAGCACTCTGCCACCTAGTTAACAAGCCACAGGTGTAAACCACACAAGCAGGTGAGAAAGCGATTGCAGGGTGGGGGTGGGAGAAAGAGGGAATAAATAGCTCAGTATAAAACCCACCCAGCTATATGTCCATGTGTGTTTATTACCTTGCTAAATACCTGGGTGTTTTTAAGTGAAGAGATAAGGCAGGGAGCAGAAGTGTACAGCAGACCTATTAGCTGAAGTAACTAGGGTGGTGATCCTCTATAAAGGATAGAACTGGTGGTTGATATCTGTTTGTTTAAAACAATGAGGAGTCCGGTGGCACCTTAAAGACTAACAGATTTATTTGGGCATAAGCTTTCATGGGTAAAAAACCCACTTCTTCAGATGCATGGAGTGAAAATTACAGATACAGGCACCACTGTTTGTTTAAAAGGCATTTGTGTAGTTATTTGCTATGCTACAACAGTGTAGTTTTTTTCTTAATGATGGATATTGCAGTAGTCAGAGCATGCCCTGTTCCCTCTCCTTTCTTCCAAATACACAGTCTCATTCATGCTATTATCTGAAACTAGTGTGTAAAGACTGTGAAAGCAGAACCTAAGAGCCTTTTATGTCATCAGGTCTGTTCCCCTTTCCCCCACCAATGCAGTGGCCTATGTTCTGTAGAGTTTTATCCAAGCTGATCTTAAACGCCTTAGCTGGTGGAAACCCTTACTAAAGAGTTCTGTAAAAATCCATTTTTCCTGATGCCACAGTGACCCCAATGCAAAGGTATAACAAAAGCAAACTTGGTTTGTTTTAAATAGGAATGACTGTGCATTAATACAAGTTTTGGAAGCAGGGCTGTCTTGAACTCAAGCATTGAGGGTCCCCATTTAGATCCCTTTTTTCTAAAAACAACCTTCCTCTTCAGTCCTGCCTCCTAGTCTCTCTTATCCGTTTCCAACAGAACCGGAGACTTTTCTCCAGTAGGGTGTGTGCATGTTTTTGCAAGAAGTGATGGGTGCCTTGCTAAACCCCCTTATTCAAGCAGATACTCCCTTTGGCTCCTGGCTTGCGTAGGGGTTACTGTGTGTGAGCAAGAGCTTGCATGATCAAGTTCTGTATGTGGCTTCATGACTCCTGTGAGGGCTGTTCCCACAAATCCCTGGCCGTGGGAGCAGCTCTTCCCAACGGGAGCAAACAGGACTTGATAAATGACTGATTTCTCTAAGCAAGGGCTGCTCCTGGGAGAGAGCCTTAGTAGGATCAGTGCCCGCATAAGAAGGATTCAATTCCCGCCCCCCCTCCCCGAAAGAAAAGCATGTCTTGTAAGGAAATGCTGAGCAGAGCGACCTAGCTCTTTGCAGGATGGCCCCACTGCCCAGCCCTGCAGTTGGTGATTTACGACAAGTCTTGAGGGTGTGGGGGGGGAAACGCATTCTCTGTTCCACTCTTATCCATTGCCCCCAGAAATCCAGGGCACGCTGCTTCAGGAGGCACTCGCTGGATTTATTCAGCAGAGTCTCGTTGAGGTGAAGCCAATATTTGCAGGGCCCTGCCTCAGCAATGCAGTGATGTAGCCTTACTTCTTGTATCAACCTCTCAGCTTCTGTAAGTTCACCTAACGCGCTGGAGGGGCTCAGACAAACTTCACCTGGATGCAAACATGCACTATGGGATGCAGCTTCCAAGTTCGCTGCTGGAATAAATAGGTGCTGCCCCCGAGTTCCTGGGGGAGAAGAAATGACTTCTCTTTTCCCTCCAAAATAAACCACGTGACTCTATGCAAACCACACAGACTTGGCACGGAGGGGAATGGGGCTGGGTGAGATGTTTGGTTCAGCTCCTATAGCTCACAGGTAGAGCTGGCTGAATTTTTCCAGATTTTGAGTCTCACCATTTTTTTGTCAAAGTCAATTTCTCAGTGAAACTCCCCATCCCTCAAAGAAGCTCACTGTTGTGACCAGCATGAAGTACATGATTGTTTACATCTTAGCAAGTGAGAGGTTTATACTGTGTACTAATTGTTAGGTGTAATTTGGGGTGAACCATAAAGGCTGCTACAGTGAACTTTGAAAACTGATGAAAGTGTGTGTGTATATTTACATAGCAAGTAACACAAACCAAAACAGGCAGGATTTTGCTCTGGGTGTGTTCAAAACTGTGTACAGGATAGTCTTGAATACTCATCCTATCAGGGAACATAAACACCATGCTCTGACTTAGCTAATGTGTCGCAACACATTTTTAATTCTGCACCTCTGCAGTCAAACCAGAGAGTAAAGCATTAGAGAAGACTTTCATACAATAAGGAATAAATCTGAGGAAATCCATAAACTGATCATAGATTGATACTTGTCAGCACGAAGCAATAATTTAGCATTATTAGTCCTATTTTACAGATGAGTAAATTGAGGGTACAGAGGAATAGAATCTATGTAACCTTATACCAGGCCCTGGTTTAACCACTATACATATTACCCTGCTAAGGTGTCTAAATGAATGTAGGGCTTTTTGGTCAAATATTTCAAGTGCGGCTTTGAACTGGAAGAGGTAATAACTGGAAACACTAACTTTCACTGACTGTTTCCTAACTAATAACAAGAATGCAGAGTCTTGTGTGACTCACTCTCAGAATTATCCAGTTACTACACTAGACACTGCATGAAATTATTTTATTGCTACTGAATTAAAAACACTTCAGGCAAAGAATGTGTATTTCCACTTCCCCTTAAAGAAAAGCAGTCTGCCAGGAAACAAAGGATTTCCTTTTTATAAGGAGATCATACAGCCAAGAGTCTGATGAACAGAGCACAGTTATCTTTGCGGTGCTGATGCTTCCCATAAAATATTATTGTCTCTGATAACATGAGTACCAAGGGAATAAAAAAAAATGTTCGTCCTCTGACACTCTTCTAAAAGCAACACTGTTTGCAAAAATCAAACAAGTTCTGTGAGATGGATTTGAAATAGGGTGACCAGACAGCAAGTGTGAAAAATCGGGACGGGGGTGGGGGGTAATTGGCACCTATATAAGAAAAAGCCCCGAATATCGGGACCATCCCTATAAAATCGGGACATCTGGTCACCCTAATTTGAAATCATGAGAAAGGTTAATGATTTAATGTAGAGTTAATTACCACTAGAGCAAGCCACCTTTAATTTCGCATCTAAATGACCTCTATTAAACAAATACCCCCATTTCCCCCCTATAAGCTGGCCAGCTAAATGCAAGGATCATTGCAAACCAAGATTAAGTTTGAAACTAAAAACACGTTTGTTAACGGAACAAGACAGGGGAATTAGACTGCTTAATAAGCCAGGCAGGGATAAAACAGCCTCTCACAATGTCTTATAAGAAGCAGGGAGTTCTTAATTAACCAAACAATAAAACGCTCCTCAGTCTGTGTGTGAATGGAAATGCCTGAGAGGGAAACAGGCCTAGTACCAGAAACAAATAGTGGAAGTGCCACGGCAAATAGAAGTGGGCACGTCTGACATGAGCAAGGGAAATTAACCCACGTCTGGCCTGATTCTGAGGGAGGGACTGGACCTGTGGCTTTCTGACGGGCACGAGCCATGGAAGATCTGGCTGGTGGCAGTTTGATCCAGAGGAAGGAAGGTTGGTTTGGCCTGAGGTGGAAGCCCACTGCCCTTTACACAGAATAAATAAACCCCAGGCTGCTTCCAAACATTGTGGAAAGTTCAATGCCACTGCCTTAGGTCCAGCCCCTGCCAGCTGGTCAGTGGAGGTGGCCCCCTGATTCCCCATAGGTGGGAATGGGACTCTTTGGAAGTAGTCCTTGCAGGGACACAAGAGCCACCTGTGCGGGTTATCTGGCAGGATTAGGACCTGAGCGAGCTCCTTCCATTCCTGCTCTCTTGAAACCACCAGTCTGCACCTATACAGCAAGAGAAAGTGCTAGAGGAAGCCTCCTGTCTCTGCACCCTGCCCGCAGCCGGCCCGGCAGTGCTCTCTGATCTGGGCATCACTCGTCTAGGGTTGCCAATTTGGGTTGGATGCATTGCTGGAGGTCTCATCACACGACATAATCTTTCATTCCTGGAGACGCCCGAACAATCCTGGAGGATTGGCAACCCCTAAACTCGCCTCTGGCTCATCTCTGGCTGTTCCTTCTTTAGACCAGTTGGAAGCTGGTGACTGCACCTGCCCTGGGCCTTCACCTGCCCCAGGATTTAGGGAAGAAGAAGGAGAGAGGGCTATGACTGGCATAAGCAGCTGACTTCTAAAAAGGGCCTGTTGGCTAGGGATGAGCAAAGCCACCGTTTCACACCATCGGAAAAAGCTGTGGCGATGAAGAGGGCTACGCCTAGCTGCTAACTAGCTACCCCAGGGGTGTAAATCAGTGTTCTTAACCCCATTTTGCAGACGTGTTAACTGACTGGCCCAAAGCGACCAGGAGAGCTGGTGTTTGTGCCACGGTCAGAATCCCTATGCTTGGCCTTTCGGAGGCCCTGGGTGGTCCCAGGGACAGAGAACAGCAGGCAGGAGTTGCTCTGCTTCACTCTTTAGGCCCCTGTAGCTGCCAAAAATGCCCCTTCTACCTCCTGCACTACAGCTTGAGAATGGGGCCCTGTATGTGGCCATTTCTGGTAGCCCTACGCAATGCCTGCACAAGGGGGATTCTCCCTCACTGGATGTGGAGTGGGGGGTCTGGCCCCTGTTAGCTGCCGGAATCACATAAAGAAGCTGGAGCAAATACCAGGATCCCACCCAAGGTCTCTTAGAGCTTAGGGTCTAAACTGGATGGCTAAACTATATACACCAGACAGCCGGGAGCATGAGGCATACGGGTGGGAGCTGAGAGTTGCAGCTGATGAGAAGTGGTGAAAGAAATGGGGCTTGAGGGGCAATTTGAAGGAGAGTTGTTAACGTTTAGTTACAGACATTACATTAAATGGTCCGACTGACATGAAAAGCCCCAGCACACAAAGTCCAGCGGCTCTGCAGCTTGTTCAAAGTGGGCCAGCTCCTGTCTAGTTTGCTCCATCACTTGGAGGTTCTTAGGGATCTACCCCACGTCCTCTGCGGACGAGTTCCTGGTGCTGTCAATCCTGCCTTCTTTCCTGCTGCACCCTGATGGCGTAGATACGGAAATGCTGGCTATCAGAATTTCTTCTCAGCTGCGCCCCGGGTGGATTCGAGATCGATCTGCTGGAATTAATTAGTACCAATTAACTGGTGGAGACAACCCAGCACCTTCCTCTTGGTGCAGCGAGTAGGGACAGCGTGCAGAGGGAGGATGACAGAAAACGGGCTGCAGCAAATCAGCACTCTCCTAAATTGCTTCCACCCAGCGGAGCCCTACCGGCCTCTTTGGCCCTGTTTAATTGCGCCGGGGTGGATGGAGAAAGCATGTCTTCTCGAGGGCCGCAGTGGCGTGGAAACAAAAAAAATCTCCCTGCATAATTATTCAACACGGCTCAGCTCGCCACGAAGGATAATTGCTATTGTCTGGTGTGTGCCTGAAAACTTCCTGGCTCTGGAGTGGCTGCAGCTTCAGTAGAATTATTAATAGAAGACAGAGGTTCAGTGCAGACAGTGTAGCCGGAGCCAACTAAGTCCTTGTAAACAGGAAGCCTGATGGAGGCTTCTGAGGAGCCCCTCCTCCCTGTTCAGCAGCCCCTCCCAAGCTCCCCCCACAGACACAATGCTCACCTTTGTGTGGCACCCGTGTTTGGGCCAATTAGGCCTATCTCTAGCTTTCCCTGGCGCACGCTATAAAGCGCTGGGCTCTCTCTGATCCCAGCCAAATAAGCAGCCTTGAGTCTGAGCTCCGTCCGCCAGTGACACTTCCCAGCCTAGTGTGAACAAAGCGAGGCCTGCAAAATAGCCACCCGGTGCCCAGAGCGAACCCTGGCAGCGCGCACTGCTGCGCTCTGAAGAGACGTTCCTTCCCTGAAGGAGGAAGGGGACAACTTGCAGCAGCACAGAAAACTGCAGTGGGCCTGAGCTTACCAAAACACAGGAATTCACTGCACAGAATAGCGGCGTGCTGGCTCCGGGCATTGGGACACCGGGCCCTTCTGGGTGCGCTGAACTGTCATTGTGCAGAGTCACGTGTGAAACCATCTGTGCATTGCTGCACGTTTGTACAGGTCCTGCTGTCCCGGGGGGAAGGATGAGCCTAGCCAGACTCATCCTTGCGGTCACAGCCGGGGTATTAGCTTTAACCAACCGTCAGGCTGGGAGAAAATCCTCCCTTCCTGAGACCCACAGCGACTTCCATTAAATAGCCAGGGGGCTTCTAATTTCACTGGGTGCAAATGCAGCAGCTTCCAGTCAGAGCTATGCAAACCCAGCAGACCCCAAACTTAGGCCAGGTTCCTTGTAGAGACTTTTATTTATTTGTATTATTGAAACCCATAGAAGCCCCAGTCGTGGGCCCAGTCCCCCTTGTGCCGCTGCTGTACTAACTCAGAACAGAAAGACCTGAGCTGGTTTTAGGGGGATTTGGGTGGGAACAAATCCAGTACATAGATCCACAGAACTTTATTTGAGTTTTGCTTTGGGGGGCTGTATGGATTTCATTCAACCCCCAGACAGAGACTGTAACTTAGGGCTCCCAACCCAGCCGAAGTGAGACTGGAGGCATGTTTTGTATAGGCCTTGGAGATCTGAACTAACAGAGTTCCACCTGCTCCCAGTGGCATACCTTTAATGATACCTGTAGGTACAGCATTCACACCCATAATGGGCGCTATGGAAAACTAGAAACATAAACTGCAGGAGTTAAATTACCTGCCCTCGTCCCATTCTAAGAGTCAAAATCCTGGTCTCTCTCCTCCACCCGTGTAAGTCTGGAGTAGCGGTGCTGACTACGATGGAGTTACTCCAAATTTACACTAGTGAAAATGAGATTAGAATTTGGCCTCAAGTATAGGAAACGCTGCAGCAGGCAGTACATTTCCCTTGTTAATGACACTCACGGAGCTCAGTATGAATGTTGTCGTCTTAAAATTATGGACATGTTTTGCGGAGGTTTGGCTGTTTTAGGGGATACAAGTATCTTTGTATCTGTCTTGGGAGCTCCAGTAGCATCATGGGAATTAAATCCTCATTTTTGCATGTCATCTTTGATTGCAAAGACCAGATTGAACTGCACATAAGTAGGTTTACTGTGAATATTTTTTAGATTGTGAGTCCTGAACTGCCCTTGTAAGTGCTGTTGCTGGGTGGGATCCTATTTCTGGCATCTGCAGCGTGTCTCCTGGTGGTGACTCGGAGAGCCGTGCCTAAGCAGAAATCTGCAATGACACAAAATCTCCTCAGGCTGGGTTGTGCTAAATAATCGCTTCTGGCTCGCTGAGCAATATGGTGCTGTAATGTTTTTGGAACGAAGCGGCTGTTGTGTTGAATAGAGCTCCCTCTCCTGGCCCTCTTCTGGCCTTGTTCTGGAGAGCCGAATGGAGACCCCAGCATAAGCTTTGGTGGTTTGGATCATTGCTGGAGAATGTCTCCGGCAAAGGAAGATTGCAGTCTAGATTGCCAGGCTACATTTAGGTTTATCGGCTATTGTCGGCTGAAGATTTCCAAAATAAGAAGTTCGCTGTAAAAAGTGGACAGGTGGCCCCACGAAACCTATGATCTATGTCTCTTGTGTCCATAATTCTTAGCCTTATGTATAGCACCCCAGAGTGTGCTTGGGGCTGTACAAATGTAGAAGGAGTTTACAATGTGCAATAGATACAGGCAGGTCTGTTCAAACATATGGTGCATAGGCAGAGGGGCCAACAGGCAGGTGGCACGGGGTTCTTTTCGGAGGTTGGGGGTTATGTCTTTGCAGGTAGTCCCTGCAAGGGTTCCCAGAGGAAGCCAGTTTTAAGGATTGGTTAATGAGAAGATGGAGGGAGGACCACAGGGCAACCTGCAAGCAGGGCTTTTAATCGCGAGTTGGAACCCTGGCTCTGCAACAACCTCTGCAGTCCTGCGTGGCCTTAATACGCTGAAGAGGCCTGTGAGAGAGGCCAGCGAGATCAGGCCTGAGCAAGGCGAGAATGATTTTTGCCCTTTCTGCGTCCCTCCCCTGCTCTCTCAAATAGGGACGAGCGTCCCCGTGCCCGTTCCAGGGGGCGCTGTGAGGTTCAACCTGCGAATAGGTTTGAAGGTGGATGTCGCACCAGGGTTGGTCCTGCACCGTGCTGGGGCACCAGACACACGCACGAGGTAGGCAGCGGTCAGCAGGATGGACAACGCAGGGAACGTGATCCCAGCGTCCTGCTGAGCAGCCACCTCGCTGCTCCTGCCTGCTCAGCTACGCACGTCCCTCGGCCCGTCTCCTGCCTAGCAGCAGAAGACAGGCTGACCAAGGGCATGCCCAGCTAAGGGCTAACTTGGCATATCGAGGATTCCATCCAAGTCCGTGTCTCCTCTGGCATGTCCATTCCATACCCGTTCCCTCCTCCCTGGGAGTAGGTGAGTGGGAGGTCTCTGGCCTGCTCCTTGCAGTGTGCCCAGTGCTTAGCCTTGTGCATGAGAATAGCTTCTGCTCATGATGGCGTGCAATGACCTCTATGGTGCACCATGCCAGGACCATCTGGATCAATGCCTGCAAGTGCTACTGGAGAATTTCACTTTACAAAGCAAAGAAAGCCCATTTGATTTGTATTGTGGACGCTCCCAAGGGCTCCAGCCGGGTGCTAGGTGTTGTACACACACCACACAACCAAAAGAGGGTCCCTGCCCCAAAGACAGACGTGGTTTGGGTTGCCTCACAACAAAGGAACCAGGGCCTTGCCATGAACCACGAAAGCAGGGCAAATAATGGATTTTTTGATGCACTAGCAGTTCTGGAAAAAAAAAAAGTCAGGTTACAGTGAAAACAAAATTATTTTTTTTTCAAAATATTGGGAGGGTTGAAAAGTCAGGAGGGGAAATGGGGTCAGGTTGGAACAAAACATTTTGTCTCTACCTGAAACTTTGTGTTGCAATTTTGGGCATTTTGACACAAGCAACGGCAGACTAGATTCACAAAATGTCCAGAGAGGAAGAGGCGGGGCCTCACTTGTGCGCTTTAGCCAAGTAGCTAGGGAACTTGCCCAGGATATGGGGTTCAATTTCCCCCTCTGCCTGATGTGGAAAAGCATTGGAATTGGCTCTCCTACATGGCAAGAGAATGCCCTAGACACTGGGCTATGAGCTATTCTGCGGTTCTTCAATCTCTCCTGTCAAAGCTGTTCCATGGTGTATAAATAATTAGAGCTGAGTCTTGAACGTGAGTCTTCCAAATCTTGGGTAACAGGCCTAACCACCAGACTATCCAGTCATTCTCACTGTGTTTCTCCGGCCCAACGGCTATTCATTGTCCTCATGAATGACTATGACTTACCGCTCTGAACGACAATGGGTAGCCATTGGGGCAGGAAAAGGGAGCATTCTCCTCCCTCCTACCACAGATGCGATAGCTGAATTTCCCAGCGCTCCGGAGCAGCGGCTTTTTGTTCATATTTTGCTGTGTGATTTGTTGGCGACATTTGCCCTCTCTTTGTGAAACTGGGAATGACTGACAATCTCCCCACCCCAAAACCACGCGCTTCTCCAAATCGAACAAATAATCACTTCCCCGGGAGCTCCGGGGCCAGACACTTGGATTGGGAGCCTTCCTTCCTGGAATTGTGACTAATGCGCTGCCGGCCATGGTGCTTTGAACAAGCCGGGGGTGTTATCTGCAGATTAACTTGGCAGTGCAGGGCTGAGAGATCCTCATCTGAATTCCGGGCATTCCTGGGTTCTGCAAAGGAATGCGTTAGCTTGCTGCCTTCTCTCCCTGCTGGTGGCTCAGGCAGGCCCTCTGACCTCAGCTTGCCCTGGGCTGTGCGATGGAGAATTCAAGCTTCCAGTAAAGGCTCTTTCTAGCCCTTTCCCTCACGGAGATGAAATGAAAGCTGGGCTCCTCTTCCACCCTTCCCCTGGCAGCCCCAGGTCTCTTCCCGTGCACTTCTGCATCAAGCCCCAATTCAGCAAATCCCTTAAACGCCTGCCCAGTTTCCACCACATTAAACGGGGCTGAAGCGGGCCCCGAAGTGCTTTGCTGAATCAGGGCCTTCGCCCCCCAGAATTGCCTCGCTGACCCTCCCCAATCGCGGCATGTCAAACACTTCCCAGGCCAGCTCCAAAATGCTCAGCCCGGCTCTGCTCCTTAACTGTTCTGCTGGAAGGGACCTAGATCCTGGGCAGCACGCAAGGAGGAGAGGGGTCGGGGCAGCTCAGTCCCCAGCCCTGAGCTGGTAGCAGGACGGAAGGCGATTGCCGCCCTGTCCCTCCAAACTAGCCGGGGGAGCCCACATGCCACTGCCGAGAGGGGAGGCTGCCCGCCTCAAGAAACCAACGGCAAGTCATCCCTCAGCTGGGTCCCCAGCCCACCACCCATCTGAGCACCCCAGCTGGAAACTGCCGGACCACCTGCCTGGCACCACCTTTGCTGCCCTGAGGAACGTCTGCCGGAGGCTGGGCTGGGAGGGAAAGGGTCACTGGAGGAGTGTTGGTGCGGGGGAGGATCCTCCCCAGGGTTGGGATCGCCTGCACTGGGGAAGGTTGGGCAGCACACTGTGCGTCCCTCCCTCACGCCCTGTTGGGACATCCAGCGCAGGGGCCCAAGAGCAGCAGCTGCCACCATGGTCCCTGGACACGCAGGCACTGTGTGGGCAGGAGATTCAGGTCAACAGACCCTTGTGGGGATCAGAGGCTGCTCCGCCCCACCCTGTTCATAGGCTTTGTAATAATAATTAACACAAGAAATAATCAAACCCACTCAGTGCTCTCTCCTCCTCCCTCTCCGCGGCCCAGGGTCTCCTAGAATCCCTGGCAACTGGAGCCCAACCAAGAAGCGTTTTGCATTTCAGGCCCTTGTCCTATTTCTTAACAGTGCTGCTTAACCAGATGGAGGAAAGGGGCTGTCTTGGTGGATGTGAGCAATTAAAACATAATGCTCAGTACTCTCCGAGACTGCCTGCCTGCTTGGGGTGGCATGGGAGGCTGTCTCTGCGGAGCTGCTATGCCGAAGAGATCCACTGTGTGCAATGCTACAGACACAGTCAGTGCAATATATCACCATGGGCTACTGCATCTCCCTAAGCCTAACCCTACCACATCTCCCTAACCCTAACTCTAACCTTAACCCTAACCTCACCCTAACCCTACCGCATCTCCCTATCCCTAACCCTACTATATCTCCCTAACCCTAACCCTACCGCATCTCCCTAACCCTAACCGTACCGCATCTCCCCAACCCTACCACATCTCCTTAACCCTAGCCCTAACCCTACCGCATCTCTCTAACCCTAACCCTAACCCTACCGCATCTCCCTAACCCTACCGCATCTCTCTAACCCTAACCCTAACCCTACCGCATCTCCCTAACCCTAACTCTAATCTTAACCCTAACCCTACCGCATCTCCCTATCCCTAACCCTACCGCATATCCCTAACCCTAACCCTAACCCTACCCCTACCCCTACTGCATCTCCCTAACCCTAATTCTAACCCTACCCCTACTGCATCTCCCTAAGCCTAACCCTACCACATCTCCCTAACCCTAACTCTAACCTTAACCCTAACCTAACCCTAACCCTACCGCATCTCCTTATCCCTAACCCTACCACATCTCCCTAACCCTAACTCTAATCCTACCGCATCTCCCTATCCCTAACCCTACTACATCTCCCTAACCCTAACCCTAACCCTACCGCATCTCCCTAACCCTAACTCTAACCTTAACCCTAACCTAACCCTAACCCTACCGCATCTCCCTAACCCTAACCCTAACCGTACCGCATCTCCCCAACCCTACCACATCTCCCTAACCCTAGCCCTAACCCCACTGCATCTCCCTAACCCTAACCCTACCTCATCTCCCTAACCCTAACCCTAACCCTACCGCATCTCCCTAACCCTAACTCTAATCTTAACCCTAACCCTACCGCATCTCCCTAACCCTAACCCTGACAAACCTCCCCGAATCACAGCAACTGGGATCATTTCTTCTGATCAATCCATTTGTCACTTGTTTGCTCTTTGGTCTAATCTAGCTCATGGAAATTCAAATGTCTATCATACCCCTAGCGACAGGGATTTCAGTGTATGTCTAAACATATGAGAATAATAGCCAAGCAACCAGGTAACACGCAATTATTGTGTCACTAGAAAGTTCTCATGGCAAGATGACTCCTGGGTGAGTTTGGATGGCCCACTCTCTAGAATCTCAAAATGGAGCTTTCTTCTATTAATCACATTGTTGAACATTCTGTTGTCATCCTGAAATGATTGGCTCTGTCAGTTAACTCATGGTCTGTTTCCATGCCACCCATACTCACATGACTGGGAAATGTTCAGATGTTTATGGGCCTGATGCTGATGTCGCTTCGCACCGGTTTTACACCAGGGTCACTGAAGTGATGTTAGAGGAGTTACACCTGTCTTCCTCTGATGTGAGCACAGCTCCAGCTCCATAGGTCCAATACTCAGATGCAGGAAGAATCAGCTGTTCATTTGAATTTGGCTATTCGTATTGCTTGGGGTATGAGAACTGTCAGAAACAATTCTCCCCTTGTGTGGTGTATATATTTGTGTGTTGCTGTGTCTTTAGTTTTTAGGATTAAAGTAGGGACTCAGTAGGTCTTTCCTATCATTCAATTCCTTGCCCTTTCCAAGGCAGACTGGAGTCTGCAAGAGAAGATGCTTCAGTTGCTCGACTGATGCTGCACCCGATCTTTGTCAAAAAGCCAACACTTAGCTCAATCAACTTGAGTCCATTTTTTACTGATTGAAGTTAAATCGAAATACAGCTCTGTGAATCCAAGACAAGTGGCCACACAGAGACATGCACCCAAACAACTACAGCTGGGAATTGTCACCGAGTTCGTTATTTCAGTTCCAGGGGGTGTGTGGACAAACCCAGAGCGTGACTGCCATCTTCGTTTCTGAGGGTTTGTGCCAACTAGCTGTTGTCTCCTTGAGGGAACTTGATGCTTGTAACTGCACTGCAAACAAACCAGTCGACCAAACCCTTCTGCATGAAAGCAAGATGTTTCGATATTAAAATGTTGTTAGCAAGAACGAACGTCCCATCTTACTAACTCGCATAACTCGTCTCCCTGTTGTCATCTGGTTCAAATTAGAACTGGATAATACCCAGGGAGCTAGGAGGAGAGCTTAGAGCTGTTTCTACTCATTCCAAGTATGAACTGAATGCACTGTAGAAATGAATTCCAAAATGCGAAGGAAATCACAGAGATTTTAGTTCCTGTCTGTGGAAAACAATTTCTAAAAGCGCAGTGAGGTTTAACTTTAGAAAGCACAGTAGATCAACTGGTGGGGTTTTAGCTCTCTCTCTAAAGCAGGACAACTCAACCCCAGAGTCACACAATAATCGTTATAACTCACTTGACACACAAACCTTTGTTGACGCGGCATTCAGGCTGCCAGGTGGTATTTTGTGCCCTTCCAGAGCACAGAGTTCAGCAAAACTCAAACCTCTGAAGACCAGGCAATGAAGAGTTAGGGCCCACGCCAACACAACCTTAACTCTGCCCCCTGGAGCTGGCAATAACCACTGGGAATTATCTGCTTGTCCTCCAGCTGTATTTACTGTATTCGGTGTAGCTGTATTCAGGGCCAGATTAGAGAATTTGGGACCCTCTGCATTATGGAAATTCCCCCCTCATCTTCCATAAGGGAGCTGAGAAATTGAACCCCTCCTAGAAGCCTCCCTATTCTTATGGGGTTTGGATGGCCGTGGCCATCTAGGAGAGCACCACGAAGAGGCCCAGCTGTCTCGGGGGCCAACCCTGAGCAGCACTGCAACCCCATGTGTGAGGTCACAACGCCCCACACTGAATTTTGGCCTGCCTGCCCCCCCCCCCACCATCACGGGCCAGGTCAAATGGGTCAGGGCCCAAATAGGGTTGCCTCCATGATTTGAGGACTTCAATAGCTGAGACATAGGTGAGAGGATTATTGCAGGAGTGGGTGGGTGAGATTCTGTGGCCTGCGTTGTGCAGGAGGTCCGACTAGATGATCATAATGGCCCCTTCTGACCTTAAAGTCTATGAGTCTCTGAGAGGCAGAAAAACTGGGCCCCTCCCCCATACTAGCCTGACCCTTCTCTTCTCCCCCCAGCATCAGCAGCCTGGCCCAGGAGCATTATCCCAGGGAGCCCCCTGCCCCTACTGTCCCCTCCCCTCCCCTCCCCGCTCCTTCCCCATCCCTGCTGGTGAGCCTCAGCGCCATCCTGCTTTCAGCCTTCATTGCTGCGTCCGCACTGAGGACCCGGCAGGCAGAGTGGGACCCGGTGCAAGCTCCCAGAGTGCATCTTGGTTAACCCTGGCCTGTGCGGAAGGGTGGCGGGATCAGAGGGAGCCGCTTGGCAGAGCTGTGATTGTGATCTGAGGAGATTTGGGAGGGGCCCTACCCTGGCCGGGGTGGGGTCTGAGCCCGCTCCCTGCCCCCCCCCCACAGTTTATGTGATTGAAGGACAGAGGTGCATGTGTATCGAGAGACGCGGTATGCTTCGTCACAGTGCTGAGTTCGGTGGGTTGTCAGCAGCAGTTCACAGGGGTGGCCTGGACATGGGGCCGGGCAGCAGCAAGGTATGTGGGTTTCCTGATGGGCTAACGGTGTCAAACGGCACCCCAGGTGTAAGGGGTTGTAAAATCTAACAGGTTCCTGTGGAGTAGGAGGGCTTGGGTATAGGGCAGCCTGCAGTGCAGCTCCCCTGAACACAAGCTGGGCTTTAGCCAAGAGACGGCATCAGCCGGTGTGCCTGATGCCAGAGTGCCCGGCAGGCACGATCTGCAAAGGCAGAGTCTGCCTCTGGGTGTCGCGGGGCATCATGCAAAGAGGGCGGAGCGGGCAGTGCCTTGGAGTGCACCTTCACGCTGTACTTCCCGGCTCTCCGAGGTGTGAGTTTTGCTGAATCTCGCGCTCTGGAAGGGCACAGGATACCCCCGAGCAGCCTCAGCTCTGTGCCAGCAAAGGGGGAGGAGGTTGCTTATGGCTAGTACGGCTGCAAGGGGCTATGTGACAGGGTGCTAGTTCTACCAACCTGGTCACTGAAGTTGCGGCTGCTTGCAGAGAAGGCTGCAGGCTTACTTGGAGCCAATCGACCAGTTTCTAGTAGGGATTACTAACCCCTGAGAGTAATTGCTGGGCTAACGAGACAATTGGCTCAGTCCTAGTTGGGAGGACATATCACCGGGAGGAAGAGGCGGCCGGTGGAGCTCAGAGGGTGAGTGGGTGGAGGAAAGAAACAGTGCGAAAGGTGCCATCTGCTGCATACCTGTGTCCTGGCTTGCCCTGTTTGGGTGGTAAAGAAACAGATTGTGTGATTGTGGCTGAGAGCCCAAGGCAGAAGGCTAGACAGTGCTGCTCACTGGGTAGCTGAAGAAGTCCCCTGTGACAGTCTGTTTAAAAGAGTGGGTTTTATAATGTATAGGACTAGAGCAGTATCCCTTTAAACAGCTTGTGAGTCCTCTAGTGGTGCTCGTGTGTTCAGTTGCAGAGGCCATGTAGAAATCAGCCAGAGCAGCGGAGTGTACGTAGGAAGGTGGTGGGTGGGTGTAATTGTTAGTCTCTACGGTGCCACAAGTACTCCTCGTTCTTTTCTCAGAAACATGGTTGTTGGTGCCCCATTGTGCCTGTGTATAATCTTTGTTGTGTAAAGAGCAAAAGACGCAACAGTTCTCCCGTATCTATGTGAGGGTCCTATTATCCCTCGTGTCCCCTCTAGCTTGGACTTGCCTCCACTTCCCAATATGGGGTGCTCATTTACCTTAGAGAACCCAGGCTCCGAGGCCCCAGTTCAGGAAAACAATTCAACGTGTTCCCAAGTTTCAATGATTTCGATGGGACTTAAGCATGTGCCGAGTTAATCACATGTTTAAGTTCTGTCCTGAATAGGGATCACTGCCTGAACTGGAGCCTTAAGCTGTGACTGTAACCAGAGGACATTTGTTCCAAAGGGACCTCAACTGCAAGTTACCCATTGAGGGTACTTTGTTTCCTAGGTTTAGCTCGAGAGAGAGCAAAACAGGTGACCCTGGAGAATTACAGAGGCCAACAAAGTGGGGGTTTAACCAGAACTCTCGCCTGAGTTGTCTGAAGAATGCTTTTTCTTTTGACGTTGAGTTGGCAGGCAGGACTAGTGACTACTAGAAGTTCTCGTTCATCAGGTGCAGGGTACTAGCCAGAGAAATGCTGTTGGAGATGCTGCTCTAGCTTATTACGGAGCCTGTGGCCAGGGGACACAATCTTTTCTTGTATCTTCTTCACATCCCAGTCAGGAAGGATTTTGCCTTATTTTGTTTTCCACAATTCCAGCAAAAGTGCCAGCGGTCAGCAGTGTGCGTGGCTCTGAGTCAGAGATGGGCAAACTACGACCCGCAGGCCATGTCTGGCCCGTCGGACCTTTTAATCCGGCCCTTGAGCTCCCGCTGGGGAGCGGGGTTGGGAGCTATCTGTGCAACTCCTGGAGACAGTGTCGTGTCCCCCCACTGGCTCCTATGCGTAGGGGCCACCAAGGGGCTCCGCACGCTGCCCCTGCCCCAAGCGCCGCCCCCCACAGCTCCTATTGGCCGTGAACCATGGCCAATGGGAACTGTGGGAGTGGTGCCTGTGGACGGGGCAGCATGCAGAGCTGCCTGGAGCCTGCACCCCTGATCTCCCCTCCCCCCACACTCCAACCCTCTGCCCCAGCCCTGATCCCCCTCCCGCCCTCCGAACCTCTTGGTCCCAGCCCAGAGCACCCTCCTGCACCCCAAACCCCTCATCCCCAGCCGCCCTCCCGAGCTCGCACCCCCAGCCGGAGCCCTCACTCCCCCCCCGCATCCCAACCCCCTGCCCCAGTCCGGAGCTCCCTCCCACACCCTGAACTCCTCATTTCTGGCCCCACCCCAGAGCCCACACCCCCGCCCTCCAATTTCGTGAGCATTAATAGCCCACCATACAGTTTCCATACCCAGATGTGGCCCTCAGGCCAAAAAGTTTGCTCACCCCTGCTCTGACTCCATGGCCAAAGGCACTCTCTGATAGACCAGCGGCTGGGAGCCATGAGAATGCACATGTGGTTTAAAAGTTCTTTCTCTTATATATCAGAACACCCAGTAAATGCTTTAATTTGTGAACTTTGGGCTAAGTAGGGTGGGAAACCCAATGAGGTTCTTAGGTTTTCCCCATAAGTTTGCAGGAGGAGGACTGGGCATTCCCTTTGTGGCTGGGGAAATAAGACTTTAAAATGTCCTTCAGCGTGTTTCATTTGATGTGTTGGGTATGCTGTGCTTTTTATGGCCCTACTTCCAACAAGGCCATCTTCAGCAGTATTACTAGTGGCCTCTGGTATGAGGAATAAGAACTATATATATGTATATATCTATAGATCTATATAGCTTCTTCCACGAAGAATTACTGCTTCATCAGAGACAAGGTGGGTGAGGTAATGTCTTTTATTGGACCAACTTCTGTTGGAAAGTGCAAGCTTTCAAGCTACACAGAGCTCTTCAGGCTTGGGGGTTATATCAGCACTGTTGGTCACAAAAAAGAAAATGTGACTTCATGTCAAGTTGTTCATTATTTCCTGTTCAAGGAGAGAGTCTCTCTCAATTTCCTGCCTTGGGTAGCACTAAACCTTTGGGCATGGAAAGAACATGAAGTGGACAGATTCTCTCTGTGTCTTCCCTGAACTGATCTCGGTAGTAGACATGTGTGGGCTCAGTATCTCTGAAAATCAGGCCTATTAGGACTTGTCTACATGGGGAGTTATTCCTGACTAACTCTATGGGCAGGTCTTCACTAAGGGGAGATCGACGCAGCTGCAATCGATGTAGCAGGTGTCGATTTAGCGGGTCTAGTGAAGACCTACTAAATCGACCGCAGTGCACTCTTCGGTCAACCTCGGTACTTCACGGGGACAAGAAGAGGAAGGGAAGTTGACCGGAGAGTGTCTCCTGTTGAGTCAGCACAGTGAAGACACTGGGGTAAATTGACCTAAGCTACGTCGACTCCAGCTATATTATTCACATAGCTGGAGTAGCATAACTTAGGTGGACTTACCCCCGTAGTAAAGACAAGCCCTGTGTGTGGGCACTCTTAGCTACATGTGGACCCTTATTCTGGAATAAATCCGGAATAGTTAATCTGCTTTAAATTCACACCCTACCTTATTCCAGATTCACTTTCATGTGTAGACATGCTCTTGTTTAGATGCCTAAATATGGATTTGGGTGCCTGATTTTAGGCACTCCCATTTGAAACTGTTGGGCTGTAAAGGGATTCGGGAACGAGGGAGATGGGGATGCCCAAGCCCCCTTGAGCTCCACAAGCAGGAAGTTGGGGATTCCATCCCACCTGCCCTTTGCTCTAGTGGTGGTATCTGGGGTTGGACAAAACACCTCCAGAGGCTCCAGACCAGGGGATTGTTTCACACCCTGGTTACTGCTGCTGTCTTTCACTTTGGCAAACAGTCTCCTGTGCCTGGGCATGGAGCCTGCTGCACGGGGCTGATTCCAGCTTTTCTGCATTGCACATGCATTGGCTGAGCAAGCAACACGTAGCGATCTGCATTCCTCATTCTACTGCTTCTCTTGGGCGCCTCCCAAAGCCGTGTTATGTCCATCTGTGAAGTGTAGCAACATTGTCCCTTTGTTTTCCGTGCCAGTCTGGATGGATGGCCTCCCTGGGAGTAGGGGAATCTGAACTGGCAAACAGTGAATGACTGGCATTAATCACTAGCTGTCTTATGTGCTGAGCTGTTGGCATATCAATTAGCTGTCAGTCTACTTTCCTGCCAAATCGCTGTCGAAATCCTGCCTGGTATTGAATGCTGGGTCTTTTAAATGCAATATCACACAACTCACCCATTCAGACTTATGCGATTGCTTGAACCCCAGAAAAAGAGCGACCCTTGTCTACCTAAAGATTGGGCATATAAGCAAGGCAACATCTGCATGCTGCTTACCCACAGATGTGTCATTTTCCCTTACATAATTGTGAATAAATTGCACACACAGAAGCAGCAGGTCTGGATGTTTGTATTTACAGAATTTTTTTGCTTGGGCTAACTGGATCATAACAATTCTTGGAAGTCCTTTTGTGATGTGCCAGGTCGATTGGGCAGGAACGGTCCAGCTGAGTTTATACCTTAGCACATTCAACAGCTGGAGATCAGGACACCTAAAGGAAAAGCTTTTTTTTAACACTGAGACATTCACTCTGGTGCCAGGGTTGCTATGCAAAGCTGCCAGCACTGTTTCAAAAACAGCTTCTCCCGTGCTTGCCTGTGTCCATCACCATGTCTCCACTTTCTTGAGATCCTGTATATCCACAGTATCCAGAGTGACTTTGTGTGGCCTGACAACTTCTCCTCCTTATACCATCATCTGGGGTAGGGTCGCCATGCAAACATGCACCATCTTCATCTGTCTAAGGCAGCACTAAAGTCCACTTGCTTATCATCTTTGATGCAAACCATCCACTGCTTCCTCGGCTTTCCTCGGAGTCTCTTTCCTACCATCCTCCCCTTTCATGCTATCTTCACCAGGTCCTCTTAATTCATCCTCTGTTTGTGACTGAACCAGCAAAGTCCTGCTTCCTGTATTTGTCAGCTACAATGGACTTTGACTTCCATCTTAATGCTTTCATATGGCGTTCTGTCCCTTCATGTAACTCTTCTTATTGCACGAAGACGTCTCATCTCGAACACCTGTTGGCATTGAACCTGCTGTCTCTTTACTGCCCATGCTTCTGCACCTTTGTGCACTGTGGGGCGTGCTATTGTTCTGTACAGCTGGGCGTTTAGTCTCAGTAACAAAGGCTTGTCATTCACAACACCTGAGATGTTGTTCTACACATCTTCCAGCACTCCCAGTCTGGATTGTATCTCACATTCAAGCTCGCTGTCTTCCGTAACCCAGCCAACCCAGGTACTTGGATTTGGCAGTCCTGTTTAATCTCCATTAATCTCTATGTCCAGTTTCCCTGTGGCATTTCTACTAACCCACACGACCTCAATCTTAATCATGCTCAATTTCATCCCATGCCTGCTTACCTGGTCATACCACTGGCTTACTATTTCCTCCACATCCTCTTTTGAGGATGCCCTTATTGCTTGTCATCTGCATACAACGGCGTCTCACCTTTCTTCCATTGGGATCTTCCTGCTGCCATAATCCATCAACACCCTAAACAGCAATGGGCTGAGGGCAGTTCGATTTTTCCCTTCAAAGGGGCTTGTCATTTCAAAACATATTTGGATCACTGTTTTGGGTGACCTATGTAGTTCATTCACCATAGATAGTAAATCCTCAGACACTCCATATTTCCTCAGCGCTGTTGTGAGCATCTTTCTGTCCGCTTATCATATGCCTCTTCTAGTCTGTAAAAGCCCAGAAGCGATTGTGTTGGTACTGTCTGCTGCTCTATCTCTTGCTGAATTACAAACATGGCATCAGCGGAAACTTCTCATCCTTCTCTAAAGCAGAACTGTTCTTGTTTGAGGAGCGGTTCCACAATTTTCCTAATCCCGGCATCCCAGATGTGTTCCAGCATCTTCATTCCATACAACAATAGCTTTATTCCTCTAATTTCCAAAATCCTGGATGCTTCCCTTGTTACTGCAAGTCTATCCTGATCCCAGTCTTCTCTCACCATATGGCTTTAACCACTCTGCTTATGCCTCTGGCACTCAGGACTTTCACAGATCCACCATCACTTCATCAGGTCCTGCTGCCTTACCATTCTTCATTTCCTGGACTGCATTTCTCCTCACCTCCTCCTCTGTTATGTTTGCCTTAGGCACCATGTTAGGATCACAAGTTGGCACCTCCACCGTAAAGAGACTCAAAGCGGTGTTTCCACCTCTCCTTCACTTGTTCAGGTGTTACTAACAGTTTTCCCTGGTCATCCGTTACCAATGGTGTTGCAATAAAATCCTCCTTCCCTTTCATGTTTTTTTTTTGTAATGCTATAGATAATCTGGAGAGCCAGATGTGGGTGGCTTACAAACTAGGCATACTGGTTGTCTAGGGCATTCTCTTTAGCCTTCTTTACTGCCTAGTTGGGAGCTCACTTTCTCTTTACACTAAACAGATTAATTTCTGTTTTAGCAAGTTTTGGATTGCTACCTGCCCTTTCTTGGTCCACCACCACTTCTCTCTTTCCCTCAGTGTTTTCACCCATCTGCATTGTTCACAATCCTCTTCTGCTGCCGCAATCACGTTCTTTTGAGTGACAAAGTGGGGATTCACCCATGAAAGCTTATGCTCCAATACGTCTGTTAGTCTATAAGGTGCCACAGAACTCTTTGTCGCTTCTGCAGATCCAGACTAACATGGCTACCCCTCTGATACCGTTCTTTTGAGGTGATTCCAACTCTTTTCGGCTGATAACACATTTGTTTCCAGATACTCCTCCTGTACTGCTGGCACAAAGTTCTCTGCCACCCTTCCCCTTAACTGCCTGTGCTTTAATCTGGTTTCTTTTGAGCTTACTTCCCTCATTTTACAATGCTCAACCATGCTGGTGATGCAGCTCTGTCTTACTAGGTATCGCTTTGCTGTCCATAATTCAACTCCACTCAGACTTCCTCACCACCATCATGTCAATCTGGCTTTTGTCTCCACTATGGATGGGTGTGTCACTTCGTCACACACTCTTTTGGAACCACGTAGTGGCCATCATCCATTGAGTGGCAATACACACGGCTAGTAACCCTTTCCCTTCCTCGTGCAGAGTCAGGCTAAAACTTCCAAAACACATTTCATACCCCTTTGGGATTTTCATACCCCTTTGGGATTTTGTCTGTGTGCGCATTCATATCACTCAGCACCAACAACTCCTCCAGCACTGCTGTACCCACAGATCTTAGCAGAGAAACTTCATTTCATGGCATCCTTATTGAGGTGCATAGGCGCCTTGCCGAGGTGCTATCAAATAGAGCCCGCTCTTTAACTTCCTCATACAGCTGCCATCTGTCACTTAATCCCAAACTTCAATCGCCATCTTCCTTGGCTTTCATCTCACTACTCCTGGACTCCATTGCCCACCTAGTTTACAATCTAAGCCTAGCTCCTTCACTGCATTCCCCATCCATCGTGGTTCCTGTAGGCACAGAACATCAATACCCCTCCTTACCATCATCTCGGCTACTTCCACACCTTCACCAGTCAAGCTGGGATACTTTCAGTGTCGCTACTCTTACGATCTGAGACTTCTTTGGCTGCGCAGGTCACTGCTTGTATCTGAGGACAGATCAGATGCTGGTCACCAGAAATCCTACTGGCCGGGGGCTGCTAGGCTTGAGGTGGGCTGATTTCTAGCATCGGGCTCAGAGCTCCTCCCATTGTTGTGAGGCCTGACAACATAGGCTTAAATTTGAGGTCTGGAGTGTTAGTGGTTTTCCTCTTACCTGCTTCCTCTCCTCAGTAAGATGGTCACCATCTGCAGGAAATACCAGCTGGCAACAAAATGCACAGAGCTGGTTCCTTTGCTCATGTAAGCCAGTGTAGCTCCATTGAAGTCCGTGTAGATCCACTGACTTCAACCACCTGAGATTCCAAACCTTAGTTTCCCGATGTACTTCCCAGTTCATTCATGGTGAGAAGGGAATTTTACCTTTCCAACTCCTCAGCTGAGTGAAATGGGAGCAGAATTTTGGTAAAACTTACATGTTGCTAAATTTAAACTTTAAGTAAAAATCTTTGAAAACTCTTGCGTCCGAACGTGAGATCCAGAACCTCAACAAATACTCCAGTGACGGAGGAAAGTACAAAGACCTCAAACTGCTCAAGGGTGGATAAAAACCGCTCGATAGCATCCAACTTTTGTCAGCGTATAGACAGAATAAAATCACCCTGTTGACTGGAGAAATTGTACTCTGGGTTTCTGCCCACTGCAGCCCTCTCCTGGCTTCACTGCTCTGCAGCGTCTTGTCAGAAACAACAGCTTCTGCCTACTCCCATCACTGTTACGCCACTGCCTTGGGTTTGAAGAGATGCCTGCGTTTGCATGCCTCTCCTCAGCACACTCTCAGTAATCCTCATTCAAAGGCCACACATGGATAGCACCATTAGCAAGTATTCTAACTCTACAGGGGAATTCCAGGAATGCTGAACAATGCTGATTTTTCTTTTATTAGTAATCCCTGTATTTTGCTGGGGAAAAGCCCCTCCCTCTTGCTAAACAAAGATTGTTTAGTAACAATGACAGGAGGCTTGACTTGTGAGCTGTTCCTGGATGCCAGAAGAACGTAGAAAGAAGCACTGCAGCTGAGCCCTGACAGGAATCCTGCATTTGGGTGGGGTGTGGCTGGCTTGTATGATTTAAGATGTGTTTTTCCAACTCTAGCTTCTGGTTCGTCTATGACTGTCTGGCATCAAGGCCCAATCCACATGTTAAAGGGAAACTTGAAACTCCCCTCCCACCCGCCCCTGAGATATGAGCACTCTCCAGTCTCACTGAGGTCAATGGGAGTTGCAGGCTCTCTAAAAATGAGCCATGTTCTCATTGCGTGTTGCATGGGAGGAGGTTCTTGTGAACAGTGACTCACCCCGGTCACGTTCTCCTCCTCTGCTCGCCAGCAGGATCTCTGCTACACCTCATGAATACAGTCCTGTCACTCAGAACGGGATCCTGTCTCTTGGAAAAGCACCTGTCAGTAGCTGGAAAACAGAGCTGATGAAATCACAATAGCGACTGTTCGGCGGGTTATGGAAAGGAGCAGTAAAAGATGTGAATGGAAGAGCTCAGTAGTTGTAAGGAGTTGTGTGTCTATATACTAAAAATTATGTTCTGAACATCTGTGAAGTGTCCCTAGCCTCTGTTTACCAGAAGCTGGGAGTGGGCAACAGGGAATGGATCACTTGATGATTCCCTGTTCTGTTCATTCCCTCTGGGGCACCGGGCATTGGCCACTGGCGGAAGACAGGATACTGGGCTAGATGGGCCTTTGGTCTGACCCAGTGTGGCTGTTCTTGTGTGATGTAGAATTCTACCAAAATTCAGCTCTGTGTTTGTAGTGGTCCCTAAACCAAAAGCACAAAGGGTCTAGTCCTGTGAAGTTCTCCACTCCACTGCCATCCGTGGGAACGGTGGTGGCTTGCCATGTCACACAAGCAGTGTTTTGGGGATGGGGGTTAACAAGTCACATGGATTATGGAAGAAAAGGGCACTGCTCAAGATTCAACCAGGGGCCTTTGACCTACTCTGCCTAGTAGGATACAGCTTGCTCTCCCTCCTGTGGCTGGTCAGCTCTGACGTCACTGCCTTCAAGCCCCCTTTGAGGAGGCAGATGCCCCAATGTGGTGCTTGGGAGGGTGCCGTGGCTGCGGTTGTGTGAGTGGGGGCAGGGGGAGGGAGGAAGCATACTGGAGGGGAAACCTCCTTGTGTCCCCCACCCATGTCCTTGCACACCTGCACCAGGGACAGCGCACTAGGACCCTGTGCGTTAATCACACGTAACCGTTAAAGCTGGGACGGGACTATTGGCAAATCTCCAGGCCCCAGCAGCACCAATTCCTCCACCACACCCTGCCCCATATATTTGATTTGTCTCTAGGGCTTTTTCCTAGCCCTCGTCACCAGCTCTTCAGTTCTCTCCCCAGCGCAGTGTTCAATGACTCAGGCAGTGCGGCTCCCACCCTTCTCCAGTAGGGCAGGCAGCTGGCCGTTGCTCCCGCCTCTGCTCTGGGAATCGAACACGCTGTTGGGAGGAAGAGAATGAACGATCCGGTGTCCGCTGGGGCTGCGGTGAGCTCATGGGACTGAGCAGCCGCTTGGGGAAGTCAGCCCTGCTCTTGGAGCCACGGAGCTGTTTGCATCACTGGTCATGAGCTGCTTCCTGCAGTTGTCAATGGATGCCCTGAGGCAGTTGGCACTGGCCTCGCTCAGCTAGGCTACGGGGCTGGATGGAGCAGGTCTGCTCCGGTCTTGGCAATTCCCATGTTCCTGTGAACTCCACTGATGGCCCTCAGGAGGAACTCTGGGCAGGGAGTGGAGGCCTTTAACAGGGACGTTCTAGGGTCTTTGCCAGACCCATTCAGGCTACTTGGGTAATAAGACTTGTTACAGAAGCAGGGCCAGCTCTGTGTTAGCCAATCGTTTGCAACCTGATCCCAATTTTTAAAAACACGAGTGAGAACATTTGTCGAACAGTCGAGTCCTGTCCAGCTTCGGGAGCACTTGTGAGCCGTTTGCGTCGACTCTCCGTTAGTCGAGTTGTGCGGTGAGTCGACTAAGTCTGACGATTCTCTTGCTTCTCCGCCAGCGGATAACGGAAATTCTGTCCCAAGCAGAAGGTCCGATGACACAGCCTTGGCCTGCATGGATTTCAGAACGGCTAAATACTTCGGCTGAAATGTACAACATGTTCACAATTCCCAACCAGTTCCCTGCCGGAAAACTGGAGCAAACCGCGCCTGGTGCTTCTGCTACTGACATTTGTGAATCCGCTTTTGTCTGTTTGACCAGTTCTAGGGCCTGTCTAGGCTTCCTTACTGGGGGCTCATCTGGCTGCATATTCAGCACACGCTCTCTCTTTCTCTGCGGCTCTGTGCATTGCCTTCCCAGCCTCCCGAAAGCCGCCTTTGTCGTGGGCTAAACAGCCTGACCCTTTGTCTGCGGACAAGCTGACTTCTAGGGGGATGCGCACCGTCCTTTGGTGTTTGGGAAGCGGAGGGTGCCCTCTCGTGTCCACTATTAATAGTACAATGGTGCTGGGTTCTTTAATTAAAGCACAGAACTCCCACAACACGACGCTGCTCCGGCAGCCCTCCAGTCCAGACATGGCTCACACTCTGCCGAAAAATGACACACTCCAGCGGTGCCCGGAGCCTTGCGCCTTTGCACTGTAATTTCTAGATGAAAGAGTAAAATGACATTCTAGCACTTTCCTCGCACAGCACGGCACAGCGTCTCCTCCAGTGACACAGTGTGGGGGAGCTCTGCTTCTAGCTCTTGTTGTTCATGAGTTGGTGGGAACATACAATTTGTCTGCAGCAGCCTTTGAAGCCTAATGGAATTTGTGCCCTGAGAGCAGAATTTGGACCTAATTATTGTTCGGATACCATTTTTCTTTTGACGCCTGACAATAAAAACAGGCTCTGAGCACCCCACCAATACATCCCCAAATACACAGCATGAGGGGGGGATCACTTTCCCCTAAGCAGCAGGGTTTACTATAAAATCCTAATCCCAGAATACAGCTAACAGATACTGTGGTGAGGAGCACAGTATAAGAACCTACCTGGAGCCGAATAGACACCTCGGCATCCCCTAATTGTCCCTCAAGGACTTGGTGGAACAAATATGGCCCTGCAGTCCACCTTCAAAGCCAACGGATTTTGGACATGGGGCAGGAGACTATAAATAGACCATCCCTTCCACCGTCAACAGATCGGTTTTTGTTCCTGTAGGAACATTCCATTCGAACGTCACTGATGCTTGGTTGGGTGAGCAAATACAGGTTACGGTTATCAGCAAAAACGTGCTGCCCCAAGCCATGGCACTCTGGTTTCCAAACTCGGAGTCCCACCTGCATGAACTGGTGCCATGTAGATCTAGGGCCTTGGCTTTAGTTGCTCAGTCACTCACTTGTTAGTAACCTGACTCTTCATTCTGGGCCTTCCTCATGATGTGTATGGCAGGACCAGCTAATGTGGAGCAGGCATGGAGACCATTCTAGGTTCACATCTGTGGACCTCTTAGTAAAGGGATGGCAAGCCGGACATGAATCATGTCCGCAGAAATGCACGGGCATGTATTGAGGAATAGCTCACCAGTCATCCTAAGAATTATAATAAATCCATTAAACAGCTGAGCCATGGAGCTCTATTTCTGAAATCTCTGCTACGCGATTAACCCTTTGCTGTATATGCACATTATCTTGCCCCTCCACCTGAGAGAACTTTTTAAATGCCCTTCTCCCTCTGTAAAAAGCTATCTGTTTCATTTCTAAATGAGATTTCCGTAGTTCATTCTGAACTATGTCAACCCGTGGAACTCCTTGTCAGGGGATGTTGTGAAGGCCAAAAGTATAACTGGGCTCAAAAAAGAATTAGATGAGTTCATGGAGGACAGGTCACTCAGTGCTATTAGCCAAGATGGTCAGGGATGCAATTCCATGCTCTGGCTGGCCCTAAACCTCTGACTGCTAGAAGCTGGAACTGGACAGCAGGGGATGGATCACTTGATAATTGTCCTGTACTCAGTGGTGTAAGTAGAAATCATTTCTTGCCGATATGCTGCACTCATGGGAGGGACACAAAGGGGGGTGCCATGATCTCTCCAAGTGACCCCCCCATGTGACTCCTCCCCACCCCCACCCTGGAGCCCCCCGTGCTCTCCCCGTCCCTTCCCCATGATCTACATCCATCCCACGTTACCTGGGGTAGGGAGGACTCTGACTGTGCTGTGCTGGAGATGTCTGCTGTACAGACCCCAGGCAGGAGGACCCAGGAGACGCAGCTGCATGGAAGGGCTGGGGTTGGGCTCCTCCTGTGTCTTTCCGGTATGTGGTACCGGCTGTAACTCTCTTACTGGTACGGCGTACCGGACCGGACTGCCCTACCTGCACCACTGCCTGTACTGTTCATACTGTTCTGAAGCATCTGGCACCAGCCACTGTCGGGAGACAGGATACTGGGCTAGATCGACCACTGGTCTGACCCAGTAGGGCCGTTCCTATGTTAATGATCAGGAGACATAGGGGGGCATCCCTGTGTGGGTATCTTTCCTACAGGAAAGTGCCGCGACTAGGAGAGTCGCTAGCTAGGAGCAGCTGCCTCACTCCATCCAAGGTCACAGATCAGAGAGCGGGGGACTCAGACAGAGAAAAGAACCAGCAGAAACGTTAGTAAGCAGCAGTGGCTGTGGGGACCCTGTGTCTGCAGCGGAGACGTCCGAAGAGCGGGCGGTGGGCAGAGGCCACTGAGTAGCTTTTGGAGACAAGCTCCTTGAATCCAAGTGGCCAAGCACAACCGAGGAGGAGAATGGAGCCATGACGTTAATAGATCCATTGAAATATATGGAATGTTTCTCCCGCTCGCCACACCCTCGTGTTCTAGCCCTGGCTTGAAGCTTAAACTCTAATCACCAACCGTTAATTGATTGTTAATGACCGTGCTGGTAGTGGGTAGTTTAATGTGCAGTCACTCAGCTCTTCGGCAAGTTGTCTGAATTCATCCGGAGCCGCAGCTGCTGAATCTTAACCAGCAACCTCCCAACAGAAGCCTGGTCTAATACTTCCTCTCCCTGCACCTTGTTGGTCAGGCTTTGATCTACAGACTCTGGTGGGCAAACAGTTTCCCCCGACACATCGGGAGGCGCTTTGCACGAGTGGAGCTGGCGGTTTGTAAAACCCCAGACACCAGGCCCTACGATGGGAAGCTCGGCGTAAATGTTTTATGGTAACTAGATCAGCGGACGCTGAACTGCGTGGCTGGCCAGGGGCGGGGTCCCAGGGCGGTGTTGCTAATGGAAAGCACACGCCGTGAATAGTTTCTCTTTCCCATTAAGAGCCTGATTCCTCCCGGGGACGCCGAGAGAGGAATTTTCCTGGGCATGCTGTGCTTGGGGGTGAGCACCAGGCTGGCCTCCATCTGGGCCCATGCTGCAAACTCAGCTCCTTCCTGCCCCACACGGGGCTCGCAGCACGTATGAAGACGGGCGTTGACTAGATTTCCAGCTCTTGGCATGACGGGCGCTGCGACTAATCCCCGCTTTGTCCTAAAAGTGTCTCTGGAGCGGCGAGGCCCAGATCCCACGTTCAGGGACGCTTTGCCAGCTGCTGTGCACTGGGTGTCCTTGTTTCTCCCTGTGGCGACTCACTCACCCACCAGTCCTGATGGGAGTCATCTAGGCCCTCTCTAGGGCATGGAGCCAGAGCCCTGGGGCAGGCAGTGCTGTATCCTCCTCGGTGCTGCAGAAAGCCACATGTCGAGAGAGGAAGGATGGTTTAGTGGTGAGGGCGCTAGCCTGGGACTTGAGACCTGGGTTCCATTCCTTTTTCAGGCTTCCTATGGGACCTTGAGAAAGTCCTTTAGTCTCCACAGGCCTTAGTAAGCTGTATGTATAATGGAGAGCACTTCCTTTCCTCACAGGGATGCCGTGAGACTAAAGACGGAGGCACTCTGGTACTACGGGAATGGATGCTAGAAAAGTGCCTTGGATGGAGAGCGGTCCTCTTCTCTACCCCTGGTTCCATGCTCGGTTTCCTCCTCCTCCCTCCGCTAACCCCAATGCTGAACTTTGTCACTGCCCTAGAGGTACTGGCTGCTCGAGCCTCTTCTGCAGAGCCCAGGAAGGAACAGGAATCGAGGCGGGCCTAACGTGCAAAATTTGGACCCAGAGGAGAGATTAACAGCTGAGGCTCAAGTTCAGATGTCTACTTACCTGTATCCTCCAGAGCCGGTGGCGTTAAAGGTGTGTCCGGCTGCAGTAAGCTCACCAGATCTGCTGGCAAACCAGAGAGGGCTTGGGGAACTCCAGACTGAGTTTTAGTTGCCCACCTCTTCCCTTTCCAGTCCCTTGAAATGCCTCCTGAGGGTGGTCAGGACAACCCCGAAGGGTAGATCGTTATCGTTAGAGCTGGCTGACCAATGGAAAACCAGCTGTGTGAAGCTGTTCTCACTTATATAGAATCATAGAATATTAGGGTTGGAAGGGACCTCAGGAGGTCATCTAGTCCAACCCACTGGTCAAAGCAGGACCAACCCCAACTAAATCATCCCAGCCAGGGCTTTGTCAAGCCTGACCTTAAAAACCTCTAAGGAAGGAGATTCCACCACCTCCCTAGGTAACCCATTCCAGTGCTTCACCACCCTCCTTGTCAAATAGTGTTTCCTAATATCCAACCTAAACCTCCCCCACTGCAACTTGAGACCATTACTCCTTGTTCTGTCATCTGCCACCACTGAGAACAGTCTAGCTCCATCCTCTGATGGCATCCTCCATGCCACTGATGTCATGGGCAGGGCGGCGCCTTGGAATTGGACAAATTACTTCACTCCAGATCTGCTATGAAGTGTTTCAGGCCATCCATTTTCTCCCCTGAGTGTGGATTCTGTGAGCTCTTGATACCCCAGATCTTTGTGTTGAGAGGGCTGTGCACAGTGCCCTGCACACACTCATGCAGGGTGAGCAAACTCTTGCACACTTGACCTTGAATTGTGCTGGTGATATTTAAAAGTGAATTAAAGAGCGAGCCCAGAAAAGAGAAAATACACACAGGCTACCTCCCCCCCACCCCCTCCCACCTCGCACACCCTCCACAACTGTTGCATTCAATCAGTCTACAAACCCTGGCTCTATCAGACACAGCTGCTCAGAAAAAGACTTGAGGCACTGCCATCTTGTGGCACTTTTGAGGAGTAACTCATAAATAACATTGCTGATAAGCTGGGCGGGGGGAATTGGTGCTTTGGCCCACATTTTGCCCTGTGCAGCTCAGCTGAGTTTGACAGGGATGCAGGGTGTAATTCTGGGTTGAATCTGGCCCTTAGAATTTATGAAGCAATTTCTATTTCCAAAGCTTTGTACAAATGTAAGCCAGTGATCTGAACGAGCTCTCCCTGCTATCTATTGCACGAGGGGGAAAGGACCTCAAGAACAGCTCGTATTTGCATAGTACTTTGCCTAGGTGATCAGCAGACAGACCAGCTTGGCCAAAGTGATCGTTTTTGGCTGGGTTTTGGGTTAAAATTCACTCAAGTCTCAGATGCGGGGGTAATGAAATCTTATCCTTGTTGTATGACTAATGGGCAGTAGAACTGCCCTTAATACACCCTCTGGGGGCAGGTGTGTCCTATCTATAACTTCACTCACTAAGCCAAATCCAAGTGAAAGTCAAAGGGGGGGCAGGTGTTCTTAGGTGGTGACGTGGGTTCTGTTTAAAGGGTCCTAGACGCCATTTGACTCCAGTGTTTAAAGACAGAACTGATCAGACTGACGGGAGAGTTCTTGTTTTTCCCCAGTGATCGCTAGAGCTGAAATCACTGAGCTGGTCTAGGGCGGGGCTGAGCCTTGGGCCTGGTGTGGGGACAGTGTTGCAGTGAAAGAGACAGCAAAAGAGGTGGCAGCAGCCGCACGGGTCCCCACTGCCCAGGAAAACCATTAGGGACTGGGCTAGGCGGTGGACCCTTGGAACACTGCATTGCAGCTAAAGACAGCAGCATCAGTGGTGAGCAGAGGCTGAGACATCATTCCCCCTTCCCCCCGTGCTCTTGGGTGGGCTGGGAGGTGAACCCACGTGAACGCATCCCTGGACTCCAAGACTTTCTGACATCCGACAACAAACCATGAGCAGGGTACAGCAGAGAAAGCGGGGAGTGGGGAGGCAAGGGGGGGTGGTGTTAAAGGGCCATTGATCTATTGAATCTTCACACTGAAAGGTGGGAAACTGAGGCAAAGGGCTGCTGCCCAAGGTACTGTGGGGTGGATGTTTACTCATTGCTGGCATAACTTTGAATCATGGTGGGTGTTTTCCCAAATTAATGCTGTTCCCTCTTCTCTCACTAAAAGTTTTCTTTTGTTATACACCAACTCAGAGCTTGCAGGTGGTGGTTAACTTTTCTGGGTTTCTAGGTGGGGGTTTTAGCTGGTTCTGTTTCTTAATGTTAAGAGGAACACCTAAATATTGAACCCAGCCCTTGATGCTGAGACACCCCCTGGCAGAAGGGTTCCAGAAATATTAACAAACAAATACACTGATTAAACATGTAACACAGTTTTTTAAAGAGTGGTTTCTGAAGTCAGATGAATTGTTGAGAGGCAGGTAATTTAAGGATGGATTTGCCAGTTTCACAGAACATCAGATGGGTTCACACCCGCAGCTAGGAAATGGCACCTGGTGGTTACAGCAGGAGCGACAGAGATGTAATCTTGTAACTTCTGTTCCTGGCTTTGCCATTGACTTACTAGGCAATGCTTCTCGGTGCCTCAGTTGATCCAAGTGTGTAATGAAAAATATTTCCCTCACAGTGGTGCTGTGAGCTTGCTGGAGGAACGGCAGCGCAGGTGATTATGAACATTGTTAGATTTGTAGGTAGAAGAAGTTGGCGAACAAATCCTTTGCTGATCCAGAGCACAGGTTAAGCCAGAGATTTGGTTCCAGCCAAGCGTAGGTCCGCCTGAGAAGTAGACAGTATGTCAGTGCAACTGATCTGGTTAAAAACGCGGGATTGAAAAGCCCAGCTGCGGGCTAATGGAGAAAACAGAATTCTCTGGGAGGGAAAAATAAATGGTTTGGAGATGCTGCAGCCAAACAGTGCATGCTTAATTAAATAGAAATACAGTGTGCCATCCAGCAGTGTAACTGGAAACTACCAAATACCATCAACCGGGCTTTCCCTCAGCAGAGAGGTAAGGGCTGCATTGTAAGAACTGTTTTATCCAGTCTGTGCTCAGTGGTTTGAGCATTGGCCTGCTAAACCCAGGGTTGTGAGTTCAATCCTTGAGGGGGCCATTTAGGGATCTGGGGCAAAAATCTGTCGGGGGACAGTACTTGGTCCTGCTAGTGAAGGCAGGGGACTGGACTCGATGACCTTTCAAGATCCTTCCAGTTCTATGAAATAGGCATATCTCCATTATATCTGAGCTCAGCCCTAGGTTGACAAGAGATCCTGTCTCCCTGGGGAGGTGGATTACCTATGCCGATGGGAGACCCTGTCCCACTGGCGTAGGGAGCGTCTTCACCACTGCAGCATTTGAAGTGTAGACAAGCCCTAGGCCACATTTTGAAAGGGGCCTTTACCTGGCCTCTGATTTTGCACCTGCAACTTTGCTGTCGCAGTAGATTGTTGGTGCAAGCAATGGTATCAGCACGTCCAACATGGGGCTGCAGTTAGGGAGTCCGATGTCTAAATTCGATCCCTTTTGCCTGCAATAAATGGTAGGTGCAAAACTAGAGGGTTTTTTTGTTTTTTTTAACCAGATGCTTCGTATTTTTCAGTGGCTGACTGTCTCTTTAATTTGCTGATGTCCAAAGCACTTCTGTCCAGCCCCGCACGCTAAGAATGTCTAACATGCAATTCCCAAGCCATGCAGACCTTAGTCAAACCTCGGGAGGATTCTAATGGCCTCTGTTCGAGAAATGTTTCTGATATCAGACGCGGATAATCCACATCCCTTTGTGGTGATTCATGTTCTAAGCACATCCTTATGTAATGTCATCTCTGCCAAATATTTCTGAGAAAAGCACTGGAAATTGCAATTTTTTCTGTTTCTCTTCCCTTTTATTTTCAGCCTTTTCCCCCTTGCTTCTTCTGTATTTAAATGAACTCCAGAATTCAGACAGGAATTTTATCATGGGTCACCCACATGCAAACTTGCCAGCTCCCCCTTCCGCACCTGCAAACAATGGAGAGCAATTGGACAGTAATTTGACCTTCTCTCTAATCACTGTCCTGGGTTATGTGTCTCTTATCTGGCACCCATGGCTGCAGTAGAGTCCGGCACTTCCACCAAAAAAACTAAAGCAAAAAAGAGCCCAAGGAGCAGATTAAATTCTTCCCTTTTCCCGAGAAGGCTTCATTGTAACCTCCTAGGGCCAAATCTTGAGATCGCTACTTGATTTCATCCAGGCCTCACTTGTGTAAATTCCCAGGGCCTGGCCCATAATCTATTGGCTCCCACTACAAATTACCTAGGTAACCAAGCCATGTAGAGTCCATCCTCCACCAAATCCTATGGAGTCCCAAGCACAGCTCCTGACAGAGGGGAGCCCTCAAGCATTGTTCATACCAGCAAGTTAAAAACGTACCTATTACAAAAGGCCTGTAAAGTAGATACACTAAACTGGCTGCTACTCCTTGCTCCAATGGCTGACTTATTGGCTATGAACATTAGTATCTGTTTTACTTAGCCTGTGCACAGCTGTGTTGCTGAGGTATAAAGGCTCTTTATTAGGATGAGAATGAGATGACCGCATTGTAATTCCCTTTCACTGAATTCCTCTCTCAAGCACCTGCTGATGCTACTTGCCCAACACTGATGGACAAGAGTGGGGCTGATTTTTCTGTGAAATACCTCACCCACCTTGCGTGTCGAATGTCTTTTTATTGGACTAACTTCTGTAGGTGAGCGAGACAAACTTTTGAGCTACACGGAGCTCTTCGTCAGGTCTGGGAACGGTAGCCAGAGCATCACAGCTCAATGCAAGGTGGAACAGACTTAGCATAAGTAGTTAGTCCCTATTCTAAGGGGCTGTAATGGCTCTTACTTGGGGGTTGGTTGGGAAGCATGGCCTAGTGGTCAGGGCCACAACCCATGACTGGCAAGAGGGTTGTTGGTAGGGGAGCCCGGGCCCTCCCTCTCCACTGGGCTCCAACACAAAGCCCTTTGGGGCTACCAATTATCTGGCAACCCTGCTTAAAGGCTGTCCTCCCTGGGCCACTTCCTGTCTCTCTCCCCCTCTCCCCCGGCCCCCATGCCCCCAGCCAGCTCAGTCCAAGGCTTTCCCTTGCTGGGGGAGTCCAAACCAACAACATAAGAGGGGATTACAAATGTCCAGGGTCCACAAGCAGAGGAGAGGGGGATGGGTCCTCCCTTGCCTCAGGGACGGCCCTTCGGGGCAGCTATGTCAGAGACTTCAGCCTTCCCTCTGCTGTGTGCTGCTGGAGCCACAGGTTGCAGGTCTGCTCTTTTTTCCAGATCTGCCCCCAAAGGAGCTGTTTCTCTGCCTTGTCATTCCTCCACCAGATGGCGCCTTTGCTGCAGGTGGGCCCAAAATAATGCCTTAACCCCTTGTTGCCCAGTGTGGGGGTTGTATACCTCATCACAGGGACCGTTCGAGGTAGAGTGGCCCATTGCCATCTCTGCAGTGGCAGGTGCAAATAGAGAGGGTTAATGGGTTACAGATTGTTGTAATAAGCCGTGAATCCCAGTATCTCTGTTCAGTCCAGATATTTAGTGTCTAACAGCTTTATGAATTTTAAACTCCCGGGGTCATCTTTTGAAAGTGTTGTGGAGGCTTCCTTGAGGGTGAAGACTGATCGGTCACATCTAGACTGATGGCTCTGTGGAAAGTGTTCACCCACAGGTGATAGGGTGTGTGTTGGGGGTGGGGGGGCGATGTCTTATTTTCCTGTGTGAGTTTATTCAAGAGCCTAGTGATTGTCTGTCTGGTTTCTCCCACGTAATTGTAGTTGGGGCACTGAGTGCACTGGATGAGGTACACCACATGTTGTGATAGGCACGTGTTGGACCCATGGATCTTGAAAGATGTTTGATCAGTGCAGCAGTGGAGATGTGTCTGCAGGTTTTGCATCTGTTGTTCTGGCAGGGTCTGGTACCACTTTCAGTTGGTATCCTGGTCTCTGGGGGGCTTGCTTCTGATGAGCTTGGAGGGGTTGGGGGGGTTGTTTGAAGGCCAGAAGCGTGGGTTCAGACAAGATTTTCTTTCAGGATGGGGTCCCCCATTGAGTATGGGTTGTAGTTGTTTGATACCCCACACTGGAACCCATATGGAACCAACCCATGTGTGGTTGGAGGGGGTTTGATTTCTGTACTGAAGCAGGTTCTTTGGGGGTATTTGGGTAGCTCATTCCATGATGCGATCTACTTCTCTGGTGGAGGGTCCTTGTTTGACGAAGGAGGTTTTAAGTGTGTTAACGTGTCTATCCGGACTTTCTCCTCGGAGCACATTTTGTGGTATCTGCATGTCTGGCTGTAGAGAACTGATGTCTCGGTGTGTTTGGGGTGGCTCCTGGAGCTATGAAGGTAGCTGTGGTGATCTGTGGGTTTCTTGTATATGGCTGGCTGTAGGGTTCCATTGGTGAAGCTGAGGGATGGCATTCACTTGTCTCAGAGGGAGCTGGATTTCCCTAAATACAGCCATGGAGTGCAGATCATCTAGAGGGGAACGGCGCCTCTGGGGCCTCCTGCTAGTCAATTGTTCCCAGAATCCTGTTTGTGTTGATGTCTCACTGATGGTCCCATGGCCATCCCAGCAGAGCGGGGTGAATAGCTTGTCAGTGATCGCCACAGGCGCCTCAGCAATGGAGATCAGTACCCAGTCATTTTCCCCATTAACACCTTCCTCTTTCCCTCTGAGATCAAAGGAAATATGAAAGAAAAGAGAGAATTGCCTGTATGTGTGTGTGTGGGGGGGGGGGGGGGGTTTTGCAGGGGTCTGTTGCCAGGGAAACATGTTCCTCAATTTGAGATGTTTAGCATCTTGATTTCCCTCTTCAGTTTCAGCTCCCAGGGACTTAGACTGCCCTGAAGCTGTGAGGGTGATGGGCTCTCAGACTCCTCTAGAGTAGAGACCACACGGCAATAGTCTCTGGAAACCTTCCCAGCTGCCATCACATGGGCAATTTGCAATCCCATGGCATCCCTCTGCAAACTGGCAGCAATTGCATACCTAGTAACATAATGTCAGGAGAGTATTGAGGTACTCTGGCTGCCTTTTAATATGTTTTAAGAGCTGGAGACAGGAGGAGGCGTTGTCCCCATGCAATAGGGTGACCAGACAGCAAGTGTGAAAAATCGGGACAGGGGGTGGGGGGTAATAGGAGCCTATATAAGAAAAAGACCCCAAAATCGGGACTGTCCCTATAAAATCAGGACATCTGGTCACCCTACCATGCAACCAGCCAGTTGCAGACTCCTTGCAGATACTGTAGAGCAGTCTTCGCCCCTGGCAGACGCAGTTAACAGCAGACTGATGGACTAAACACCTCCCAGCAAGGAAGAAGTTTCCCCTGGCAGCAAGACCATGTGAAAACCCTTTGGACTGCTCTGTTTAAATAAGGCAGAGTGTAGCAACTAGAGAGGTGAGGCTTTAGACCTGGTTGTTCCACCATCAGCCAAACGTGTGCCTAGAGACAGCTTTTTGCGGAGGAAGGCTGAATTTTCTAAGCCGTGTGCAGCACTTTTTATAGACTTCCATCTTTGATTCGATGCTCGGAGCAAGCTTGTGAGATCTGCTGAGATTGTCTAGCTTGGGTATTAGGAAGTTGGACTGAATGATCATAATGGTCCCTTCTGGCCTTAAAATCCACTGAATCATTTCCAGTTGCTCCCATGAAGCCTCCAGTTGCATGGGAATACACAGCCCACAGTACAGGTAACCTCCCAGTTCCAGGTTACTAATGCACTGAATGAAAACACCCTTGTCAGCGCTGCTCTCCAAAGTAGCAATGCTACGGCTAGTCACCCTTGGAAAGATTTGATTTTTAGCAGTCGATGTTGATTTTTACTGTACACACACAAACCAATCGGAAATATTTTCATCAGTAGTCATTGGAATGTGCAGACAGGCAACGTAGGAAAAATGCTGCTTGAGAACGTAGAGTTTGATTTAAGGATAATTACTTTGTATATTTTGACAGGTGATGTTGATGATTTGTATATTCATGGTTACAAAGCTTTAACCTTTTTAATCTCCGTGCCTGCTGTCATTAAATTGTCTGTTCCTCCCAATTTCCCACAGCTGTGAAAATTTAAAATGGAAAAAATGCTTAAAAATAAACATCAATATCCATCCAAATTATGAAAATATTAAAACTTGAGTTTGGCTAAAGGTACAAGTTTGCTAGGCTAGAAGCACCAGTTACTGCTCCAGCACTCGCTCGGGCAGAGTTTGGTGTTTAGAACATTTTAGTTGAACTCTCCTCATGGCATCAGGTGGGGAAAGGAGGATGGGTGCTGTGTCAGGGCAGTGAGTGTTTTATTTCCCAGACACCTCTCATGAAAATCCTACTGGGTTCAAAAAAAGAATTGGATAAGTTCCGGGAGGATAGGTCCATCAATGGCTATGAGCCAAGATGGCAAATCCTTTGACTGCTAGATGCTCGGACTGAAAGACAGGGCTGATCCCTCAGTATTTCCCCTTTTCCATGGCACTAGCTACGGTCAGGAGACCAGATACTGGGCTAGATGGACAATTGGTCTGATGCAGTATGGCCGCTCTTCTGTTCTCCTCAGACAGAGCTCCAGTCTGTCTGCTAGCCACTTGGGTTATTTCCAGGTAGCTCAGTGAATCTCTGCACTGGAGCAAAAAATAAAAAACATACTTCTATTGTTTTGCTTTTTCACCACAGAAATCTTGGCGCATTCTCCTGCTCTGGAAAATATTCTGCCCTCTTTGAAGTTGCTACATTTCTCTAAAATGCTGAATTGCGAGGGTTGAGCTGGTGACTGGTGTATAAAGGTGAAGAATAAAGTTCCTTAAACAAGAGAGAGACCTGCTGGCCCTCCTCTCCGGAAGAAAATCCTTCAGTGTGGTCTGCGCCCTCTCTCCCAGGAGGCGGGAAGATAAGATGTGAGTTCTTCAAAGTCTCTTTTCAAGAACCCCAACAAAGGGGATGAGGTGGAAAGTGACCGGCCTACTTCATCTTCTCACTATTTCATTCACCAGTTAAACCCACTGCCCTAAGGTCAAACTCGGCACAGGTAACTTTGTTCCCACATTCTCTCATTTATTCAGTCCAACTTCAGGCCAGTCCTTTGAGACGTATCCATCAGGTCTTTTTGTTTGGACAAATTCAATTTGTCTGTCTGGTTCTCTTGCACATATTTGTAACCTTCATTTTTGAAAACAACGTGACCGACTTTTAATCGTCCATTCCCAAGCAGGCAAAAATTCTAGGCCTGGTTGTCACAACCCTACTTTGAGTAGTAGGCCCTATGTCTTGAGCATTATGTAGCACCCCTCCGGTTAACTGAGCTTTGTCCAGAGAGGCTCCTTCTTACCTCCTGACCCCATGCACTCACACAGCACAAAGCAGGATTTGGCCACTATGTTCATTGAGGTGGTTAATTGTCCTTCAGCCTTGGATAGCTAATGATCAACAGGGAGGTAAACTCATGGCTCCTCCAGATCTCTTATGGCAATTTGTGAAGCCCCAAGAGAAGATAGAAAATCTGAGACAGATGGTGGCTGTGGGGCCAATATGCTTATCTCTGTACTGGACTGTAATAATTGCTATACTGGGTCAGACGCAAGGCCCAGGTACTCCGGGAGCTTGTTCTCTGACAATAGCCAGATTCGGAGGAAGGTGTAGGAATTCCGCAATAGGCAGATGCGGGATAGTCTGCCCTGCTCAGGCCTCAAACTGATTTATAGTTAAAGATTGACTTGAGGCGCAGGGGATTGGGGATCTATTGATAATCCTGGGAACAGAGGCCTGTCTCCACAGAATGGGCACAACAAAGGCAGCAGCAACACAAGATTCCCCATTCTGCCTTACCAATGCATCCTCTACGGGGAACAGTCTTTGCTGTACCCATCCCGTCCCGGCTTTGATCTCTGCTGACACTTCCAACAAGAAATAGCTTCCTTAAATTCTTTGGATTTATATTAAACCCATAAAAATAAGGGTCCACTCTATAGCCCACTCTCCCGTATCATGGCAAAACCAGCACATTAAATAGGCTCCGTTTCCTGAATCATCACTAACCGGTTGCAGTGAATGTCCTGTAGGCACAGAGCTGTAAGAACTTCCCCTCCCAAGCACACTTCAACATGCTGAAGTGGTGGATGGTCCCTTGCCAGCCGTGGCTGGCTGCAACATAGGAGACTTCTAGGCTCAAAGCTAACTTGGTAGGAACGTGGCTTCTCTTTTAAAAAATGTCTAACACTTCTAAATGCCGAAAGATGCACATACACCCTGCCACCAGGTGACCCTGTCCCTTTTAAGAGAGAAGAAGCCAGTGCACCTGTTACTGGGTAGCTGAACCCCAGTTTGGCTTAACCAAGGCCACCTGGGCTTTAGAGGGGAGGAGACCTGTCCAAGTTACTGAGTCCTCACTGGTGCTGCGCTCTCCCAGGTGTGTTCAGACTTCTGGGCCATATCCCATGGTCCTTTGTGCTGGAGCAAGCTAAGCTGCTCCAATTCTTTCCAAGTGAATTGTGGGAACTTGTCTGTCCTTCAGGAGACACAGGAGATTGCGAGAGGGGAGGGTTGTGGAATTGTGGGAAGGCATTGGAGGACTGTCAGCATTTAAGGAGTTTGCAGTGAGGATGGAGGCTAAAGTGAGCAGGATACCACCCAGGTGCTGGCCTGTATCCCCAGCTATGCCAGCTAGCCCAGGATGAAAGTTGCACTAAACTCAGTGAGAGGGTTTTTGTGTGTGGACGAGAAGAGGATTGGAGACAACACCCATGTAAGAGCCGGAGTGAAGACAGATCTCCCATGTGGGCCCTAACATGGCATTGCAAGTCAAGATTCCCTACACAAAAGACACCCCTGTATCTTCAGCATGGGTTAATTTTACTGTAGATTGAGGGAGGCAGCAAAGTGAGAATGAATAAAAGAAAAGGCTCCCCAAGAGCACACTGTGTGCCCCTTCCCTGTGACTTGCTGCCTCAAGCGAGCCTCAAAGCGTCAGGGGCCTCTACAGAGACCTAGCAAGGAGATTTTTTTCAGAGGCCCAAATGGGAGCCAGGTGCCCAGCTCCTATGGACTTTCAGTGGAAGGTGACTGATGCAATGCACCGAAAACAAAATCCTAGTGGCTAAAAAGGACAAAGATTGAGTCAAAGAAGCTGCATCCCGTACTCCTGGCTCTTACCTGAGGGGGACTTGCTCTTCCTCTAAAACATACATGTGCCAATAGCAAAGGACATTTCCCTGCTCTTGAGTGTCTGCCGTGAACTGCTCTCCATGAAGGAGGGACATGACACATTCGTTTTCTAAGATCCTCTTTGTTTTGATTCAAAACACGTTTTTGTAATCACATCACGATGCTCCTCTAGATGCTTGTGCCAGCGCAGCAGTACGCATAAATCATTGTGTCATCCTCGCATTCGCTTCCCACCCTGCTTCTCTGCCCGAGGCCATGGTGCTGAGGCAGCCCGTCACACGGGGCAGGACTGGGGCGTGGGCTCCGAGTCCCCAAAGTGCATCCGTGGCTAGTGCTGGGAAATCTCCACTCCCAGCCCGTTAGCCTAAGGCCCAGCCCCGGTCGGCTGGCGCGTGCACAGACCTTCACAGCTGTGCAAGGGATGCTGCTGAGCGCTTGTGTAAGTGCACTCCACTCTGAGTGTGCAGTTTGCTGAATGAGCATGTGTGGCAAGCCTCGCGCACGGCCAGCTGAGGCTGCGGCAGGGACCTGTTCTTCCTCTTTGTTACAGTCATCCTTAATCTCTGCTTGCTGTCACTGTTTGTTGCTGTGAAGGGCTGTCTGGTTTTCAACTCTAGCAACGTAGACGTGATCAGCTGACTTTCTCAGAGACTGCAGTGTGCCGAGAGTTGTGTGTCTCTGTGCTACAGCAATGAAAGGCCAGGGGAGGGTCCTGCTGAATGCAGTCTGCTTTGAGGTAGCACGTTACAGTAGACTCCCTTGGTGCTTTTCATCTCCCGACACGGCTGTGGGGTGAGAAATCTGAGCCATGTTTTACAGATGGGGAAACCGAGGCAGGGAGGTGCCAAGGGGACAGAAGGCGCCAGCGTCGGAACCAAGATTAGAATGGAGGCACGCTAGCCTGTCTTCTGCTCAGGCCACTGGATCTTTCTCAAAGCTTAGCAGCCAAGATCATCTCCCTAGCTGGGCAGTCTGCACAACCCAGTGCCTCTTTCAGCCCTCCACTGCTCCCCCTTCCGTGCGATGACAAGTTCTAGCTCCATGGCATCATCTTCAAGGCCCTGCACAACTCTGCCCTTTCCTCCTTCTCCAGGCTTGTGGCTCTGGAGTTGTTCCTCTGCCCCACCAGTAATGCCAGACACCAGCACCTGCTTCCCCCATGCCACGCCTCATGCAGGGAGCAAACCCTGTCCTCAAACTGACCAATCAGGCTGCTATCCTCCTCCAAACACCACCTGGGAAGCCCCACCACTGTGGCACCACCTACAACACAGCAGCCAGGTAACCACGGTCAGACGGTGGTGGAGCTGACCTGAATTAATGTGATCTATTTATTTAAGAACCCTTCACCAGTTCAGCATACTCAACTGGTGCAGAGCTGGCCTATAACTATTGTGACAGACCCAGACAAGTGGGATACAGAAATCTCATAGAAGGCAAATATACTGGCCATTGGATGAATAGTTTTCTGTTCCCTGAGTGACCAGAGCAGGGGCTGCACTAGAAAAAGCAGGAACTTTCTGGAACCAATTTAAGGCAGGCAGGCTAATTAGGACACCTGGAGCCAATTAAGAAGAACCTGCTAGAATCAATTAAGACAGGCAGGCTAATCAGGGCACCTGGGTTTAAAAAGGAGCTCCCTTCAGTTTGTGGTGTGGCGTGCGAGGAGCTGGGAGCAAGAGGCACACAAGGAGTTGAGAGGGAGAAGAGTTGACGGACTGAGGAGTACAAGCATCAGCAGACCATCAGGAGGAAGGTCCTGCAGTAAGCGTAAAGAAGGTGTTGGGAGGAGGCCGTGGGGAAGTAGCCAGGGAGTTGTAACTGTCACGCAGCTGTTACAGGAAACCCTACAGACAACTGCAATCCACAGGGCCCTGGGCTGGAACCCGGAGTAGAGGGCGGGCCCGGGTTCCCCCCAAACCTCCCAACTCCTGATCAGACACAGGAGGAATTTGACTGTGGGTTCTACCAGAGGGGAAGATCTCGGAGGCGATCAAAATCCGCCAATAAGCGCAGGACTCACCAAGGTAGAGGAGGAACTTTGTCACACTATGTGGTCTTACGTACGCACCCAGTAGGGCTTTCCAAAAGCTCTGGAAAGGCTGTCCCTTTGCCAATGAGCTCAGTGTCTAAGGTCTGATTTCTAGTCCCCATGTTCCTCCTCCCGCCCCATCCGTGATTGTTAGCCTCACCTGAGTGGTGCTATTCTTTTACAGTGGTGCAAGTGAGAGGCGAATCCTCTTTAGGATGCAGCTGACAGCACATGTCTACACGATTAGGGCTTCTATTTCTCAGGGATTATTAATTTCATTTGGGGGGTTTAGTTTCAGTAAATTTTTTAGTTTTATCCAAAAATCAGATTTTTTGGGCTTTCTCTTACCTGATACACTAGAGTATATAGACCATTGTAACAAGTAAAGAGCAAGCTCTGTAATGTTCCCTTGCGCACTTTCACACAGCGCTGTTTCAAATCGCACTGTGTTTAAAGTGCACGAGGGAACCTTTAGCGCACAGCAGCAGGGTCCATGGGCCACTTAATGCACAACACCTAAATGCGCTTTAGAAATACCACCCCCAGAGTCCACATGATTGCTCTGTGTAGACAAGCCTGTAAATACGAGTGACTGTTTCTGACGTTTTTCCAGGGTTTTATTGGATAAGCACCAGGTTCACTTTTTTTTGTTAAACTCTAGGGATCATAGAATATCAGGGTTGGAAGGGACGGACCTTAGGAGGTCATCTAGTCCAACCCCCTGCTTAAAGCAGGACCAATCCCCAATTTTTGCCCCAGATCCCCAAATGGCCCCCTCAAGGATTGAACTCACAACCCTGGGTTTAGCAGGCCAATGCTCAAACCACTGAGCTATCCCTCCCCATCCTTTGTGGATGCTTTACTGGTGTGTGTTTGTTTAAAACCAAGCATCAGAAGCCCTATACGTAATGAAAGATATACACTGTGTTGTGTACAATGTTGTGTACACAGTGTGTCTGTGTGCATACATGTGAAATGCCAAAGTTATGTGCCCAAACCTTCCACAGTGTGCCTTACATGCAGATTATTTGCTCGCTGGTGTGCAGATCAGTTACTGGAGCGTTGGCATTTGGGGGGCTGACCTAGAATAACATTCTTGCTGTGTCCCACTCCCCCAAACCTAACTGGTCCCTGTTCAGCATGACCACATGGATACGTACAGGGATTGTGGGAATGGTCACGTTGTGAGAAGGCTTTGGGGCACACCCCGGATTCCACTGACACTGGATCTCATTGGGAAAATGACATGTTGTCGGAATTTGCTGATTAATCGAAATCAGAACGACCGTGTTGATTTTGATGAACTGTCACCAGAAGCTGCACAGGCTCCTGACGGACTCCTGTCTGCCTGGCTTCAGGCTGCTTTGCCTCCCAGCTTTCTGGGGAACCAGCTCCCAGCTCCTCAACAACTCACCTGGGAGCCAAGAGTCTGCAATCCCAGGCTGGTGTCTCTTTGGCAGCCTGAGCATCCAGGACTTCCAGGATCTGCAGCTCCAGGGCAGCCCCCCAGGCAGCCTGCCCCAAAGCCAGAGATCCCAGCAGAGCTGGGCAGAGATGGTAGCTCCCTTTCACAGAAAATGCTGAAAATCTCGGGGTTTGTTCCCAATCAAATGTCAAAACCAAGCACTCCTCTGGCAGAAGGGATAGAAACTGGCTTTTGTACTAGGGAAAGCTGAGTTTCTTTTACATTTTTCCATTTCCTTTAAATCAGGGGTGACCCAGAAGGCTCGACAGGTGTGCATATAAACACCTGGCTGGTTACTGGGAGCACGCTGCCTGTTGTAATCAGAGACTGGCCCAAGACAGACCCCCAGCTCTCTGCAGGCTTCTGTGGACTTGGTGGCTCTAATTAGAACGCACTGCAACCCCCTTTACAGTGAATTGGTGTAACAGGGTGTGACCCAGTCTGGCGTCAGACCCTGTCACGGCCTCAGTTTCCCTTTCTGGAGTTGCCCAATAACGTTACCCAGGCACTCGTGCAAATCAAATGGTGTCTGCTCTTGAGGATCTGGTTTATTATTACAGCACCTCCGTTCAAATGTCAAGTTAAATCGAAACAGGGCTTTCTCCCTCTCCACGGTTTCTTCAGCGCTTTGTGGATCAAACACTCTTCCCCCCAAAGCCAGGTTCTGCTGCCTGACATTTCCCACGAATTCTGCTCCAGACCTTTCCCCATGGGTGGCGTGGAGAGCTCCTTCCTCTCTGACCTGAGCATCCTCCAAGAGCCTCTCAGCTGAGGTCTTGCCTCACTTACCCTTGTCCTGGGGCCTCAGGCCCCCAGTATCTGTCTCAGCTTCCTGACTTGTCCGCTGGGTTCACCCCAAACTCTGGGTGTCTCTGGAGACCCCTCCCCATGGCCTTTCTTAAACCCTGAATGCCTCCTGTCTGATAGAGCAGGTGTTTTCTTATAGGAAACTCTGCCCCTAGGTTACCAGCACATGATGCCGAGTTACTCAGCCCAGACCCATCAACTGGCTCCACGTGACCAGTGGGATCTAGTGAAACTCCATTCGTGGCAAGCTTGTCTGTACAGAGCTGATTTCCTGAAAGAGGGGGCCACACGCAAAGCCTGTGGAGGCTGAGGGCCAAATAGCTGAAGATTCCCTTTTTTAACACACCTGCCTGTAGTCTTTTATTCACTGTCCTGTAGGAAAGTAGCTACTTCTCAGCTGTTTTTCATTGGTGATTCATTTATAGCAGAAGCTAGTCGGCTGTCCCCACTTCTAAGCTACGTGCTCCCAGGTAGCTCTAAATAATAATGCCCTCGTTTTCATGAGTGCTTGCACCTGCGGCTGAACCAGACAGGAGCTTGGGCTACTCAACGCCTTTGAAAATCAAGCGAACTCAATACCTTCCGGGCGAGGCCCTGTATTTGTACCTGCCTCTTTAGGCCATTCACGCTGTGCCTTGCCGCTTGTGAATATTACACCCTGCTATTTACCTTGGTCTTTAGTGTAGAGCCCTCTGCTCCTTCACCCCCTCTAGGAATTCTACCGAAAAATCCTGTCCTCTCTGAACAGAACATTGCTTGTTTGCAATCCTGGTATGATCCCTGATGGGACAGGAAGAGAAATGGATAGTGCAGGCCTGGATTCAGAAAACCTCCCACTCCTCACCATACGCTGCCAGTTGCAAAGTTGTTTTTCCCCCCAACTGTCCTTTTCCCCCGTCTCAGCCATGTATCGTGTTCTGGGTAATGCTGCCAGCACTGCTGAAGAATTCATCCTGACAGAAGTTCACACTTTAGTTAAATCTACCAGGCTCTTCAAGCAACGTCCTCGGTGCCAGTGAGCCAAGCTCTCAGGATGCCACAAAGCTTTGCAAATGTTTTTAATGTTTCTTGCCGAACAAGAGGAAGTTGTAAAGGCTCTGTCCTGGAATGAAATTCTTGGTGCCGAGACGTGGCTTGTTTGCCTAGGCAGCCTCTTTGTTTGTGGGTCAGTGTAATCTGAAGAAAATAGACTTTTCTTTTAGCCACTCGGAAAAATCCATTCGAATAATCAAATATAAATGGTGCCACTTGCAGGGAGAATTTCTCTATGGTGTGTTTTCTTGAATCCCAATTCAATATAAAAATCCAGATTTAAAGGGACAAACTGCAATTTTGCGGGGCTCAAATATTAGGTGGTGTTAAAATATTTTTCTAAACCCCAGGCACAGGACTTTTAAATAAGACCCTGATACAGCAAACCACTTAGGCCCAGATTTGTAAATACATTTAGGTAATGCTTCATTTTGCATTGCAATGCCTAACTCCCACTGACTGTCAATGGGATTGGTTCCTAAATCCCTTTTGAAAATGAGACTTGGGCTCCTGAATCACTTTGGCATTGCACCGCTGAAAGCAGCAATGCCTAAATACCTTTTAAAATCTGGGCTTTAAGCACTTGCTTACATTTTCAAGTATGTGCTGAATTCACTGGTATTTAAGCACGTATGTAAAGTAAAATGTGCTTTGCTGAATAAAGATGGGCTGAAGCGTACACCTGACGTGCAAGGATTGTTCATGATAGGTGCAGGAGGAGGGATTTGTTCACTCATGATGATGTGATCCTGGCTGCTACTAGTCGCTCTAGTAATGAATGTCACTGTCAGGAATAAATCATTCATGGGCTTCGTCAGGGGCCAGGAGAAAGGTGAATAGAGCTCCAGAGTATCGAGAGATCTCAAGCCAACAGCGTTCCTTTGCCTTTCATGCAACTATGCCCCTTTTTTTAACCGGTGTGATGTCGTAGATCGTGAGTGTAAAGCCCTTTTTATAAACTTCCAAATTTCAGCAGTGGGACAAATTTCATCCAGATGGCGGAGGTGGGTCCCGTGCAATTGGTGATCGGCTTTTGCCAACTGGCTGCTTCTGGCCTGGGGTTCAATGATGTATGGAAAGGAAGTCACAACAAAAAACGTCAGCACAGTGAAAATTCGAGTTTGTACCAAACTCCTTATTACAGTGCAGGTCCTTTGGGATCTGCTGCCATTTCTTTATTAAGATTTTTATTCACAGCACTGATATTGGTAAGCGTCAGAAAGATCTGAGGTTCTGTGTATTTGGCATTTCAAGTAGACGTAACAAAATCTGCTTCAAATTTGCCATTGGCATGTGGGTAGCACTTTGAGCAGAGAATGAGAACACTCGGGTGACTGCAAAAGTCATTCTGGCCATGTGACTTAAATAGTGTATTACATTGATACAATCAGCTAAGTCTGGGCTTTGAGTATTAACCTAGGAATACTCCTAAAAATGCCCCTTTGCATAAGAGCAAATTTCACCCCGAAGATGCCATCAATGTGGATAAATAGGCTGGTTACCACTGATGATGTCTTCAGTGTTTTGTTTTCTAGGTCATTGCAGCTGTCTTTAACTGTCTCAATCTTTCTCTAGCCACATGGATAAAGTTTTATTTCTCAATAAAGAAACACTTTATTGTGCGAAGGTAGGAAAATGAGTATCCTAATGCTCTTGTGAGCTCTGTTTCTTTGGGAGAGAGAGAGCATTTCTGCACAATTCCTATGGTGGGTTGTTCTAATCAACACTAATTAGAACAGGTTGATTACTCTTTGTCAAATAGCTCTGGATAATAATTAGCACTAGTGCCAAACTTCTCATTTGCAAATATTAATAGTGTTGGTCAAAAACTAGGAAAATGTAAATGTTTGTAAAAATTTCCTTTTTGGTCGAAATTTTGAAATGCAAAACTTTTTCATTGAAATGGCAAAGTTTTGTGTTTTTTTTTTCTCATTGATATATTTAAAATTTTGATGAAAGATGTCAAAATTAAATACAGAAAATTGACAGCTCTACTAATTAATCCTCATGAAAACTTGTAATGTAGATACTGTGATACAGCATGGCCAGAAGGCAGCAGGAGAGTGATCTAGGATGAGGAGAAGCCTTATTCCCTGGAGATTAATTAAAAGCACCTGAAACCAATTAGAACACCTGAAACCAGTCACCTGATAAAATCCCCCTGCTTCAGTCAGCCAGAGGAGGAGCTGGAGCAGAGTGAGGAGGAGCTGGAGCAGAGTGGTTTGGTGGTGGAGCAGAGAGCAGTTCGGAGGAGTGGAGCAGAGTGGTTTGGTGGTGGAGCAGAGAGCAGTTTGGAGGAGTGACGCAGAGTGGATTGGTGGTGGAACAAAGAGCAGTTCGAAGGAAAGTGGAGGATAGTTTTGAGAAGTGCTGCAGCGGGCTAAGACGACCAAGATCCTAGGTAAAGGGACACCTGGCTTGTGCAGAGGGAAGGCAGGAAGCCCCACAAGCTGAAGGTCAGGAGAGGGAAGTAGCCCAGGGGAAAGAATCACTGGTACAAGTGGTTCACCTGCTATCATAGGGCCCCTGGGCTGGGACCCGGAGTAGAGGGCGGGCCTGGGTCCCTCCCTCTCCACTCCCCTTCCCTGGGATACTAGTAGGATAGCTGTTACCCCAGTTCAGGGGCAAGAAATGGCACCCTGAAACCCCCCCACAAGAAGAGAAAGTGCGGGACCCATCATAGTAGTGCCGGCAATTTGCCACAATACTTAAACTGTTATCTGTCTTTCTGATCAGCTGGGGAAAACTGAGAGGTTAGAAAATTTGCCAAAAGTCATAAAAGGAGACACAGGAAGACAGATTACAAGTCGGGAGTTTCTGGCTCCTAGCCCCAATTCCCAGATCACTAATCATGCTGCAATAAATGAGGTATAACAGTCTTTGTCCCGTAAATAGAACTCCTAATGCGGCAGGATGGGTCTTTTCCCCACTCTAATGGCTGATCCACATGAGGAAGGCTGGAAGGATTAGATTTCCAATTGGTAAATGTCAAGAAACATCTATTTCATCATGTACACACACAGAGAGACTGACAAAACTATTTCCACTGATAAGCGAAATTTACAGCTAAGTAAACAATTGTTCCTTGAGAACTTGAGTCAAAATCCAGTGATTTAAACTTCTGAAATAGGCATGTCACAAATGGACTAGCAAACGAATAGTAAAAACCAATATGCTTTGTTGATTTAAGGATATTTATGTTGTATATTTTGACAATTTGTATTTTAACACTTCATAAAGTTTTTGCTTTTTGAAATTTTGGAGCCCCACCTGCCATAATTCCTTGGGACTGGATGAAAACTGAATTGATTAAAATGATTTAAATTAAACATCCACGTTGTCCGTCGAAATGATCACAAAATAAAAACGAATTCCACCAAGTCTGTTTGAGTCTGCCACTGCTTGCAGCTACGGGGCAAAGTCCTTTGCCCCCCCACAGCCCTAGCTGAGACTGGTGCCTTTAGCACCGCTGGTCCTGGGCTCAAACACCACAGTTCGGCCCAACTGGGGCCAGGTATACACTAATCCCCAAGGTGAAGCATGAACTCTGGCAGGCTTCAGCTGCTTGGGCTGGGTTCCCACCGTGTGGGGGAAATATGTAACCCATAGCAGGAGAGTGCGTGTGTAGGTCTCTGTCCTGTTCTAGGTCCATGTAAGCGGTTTAGGAGTCTGTAGCCCTTCTCCCCACCCATCCCCAGGAATTATAACAGGCACCATTGCAGATGTACCAACAGCGTTCTGCTAACGTGGTGCTGATGTCAATAGGGCAAATCCGGCCAGCCCCTCCTCTCTGCTCCTAGCAGTACTGTGGGGGCCAGCAGGGGCTGCACAGCCCTGCCCCGGGTTCAAGGCAAAGGGAGGATCGGGGGGCTCCGGCACTGCTCCTCCCCTTTGGTTGCCCCAGTGTCACCAGCTCTTGTGACTTTTGTCCGCAGTGAGGTGATCGTGGTGCCTGCTGGAGCCAGTCGTGGGCTGACCGAAGTTCTGGCCTTCATGCCTGTCCCTGGGGAACCCTCGCTTGGGGGGCTGCTCCCCCCCAAGCACTGGGCCGGCAGCCAGCCAGGGCTGCTGCAGGAGGCAGAGCTCTTCTCAGCGCCTGACGGGAGGGGAGGTGTTTGGGGTAGGGGCAGGAGAGAGAAGGGAACAGAGAGCCCAGCAGCTCACGGGAGCCCTGTTTCCTCCTCCCCACTCCCAGTGGGTCAGTCAATGCCTTCCTCCCCTCCCATTCCCCGCAACACCAGGCGTGGGAATGGGGCAGGGGTGATGAAGCCATGGAGCAGCCTCCCAGGCCTGGGAAGGGGGAGAAAAGGACCCTACAACAGTTTCTCCCCCGCAACCAGGCCTGGGCGAGGGGGGGCGAAGAGCCGCAGGGGGAGCTGGGGGAAGAACTGAGGAGGTAGCGGGGAGGATGTATAATTCATTGCTGGGCAGGGGGCAGGGGAATGCAGAATGAATTGGGATGTTGGGGCTTAGGGAGAGCTGCTGTGTCTCACACGACCGAGCAAACCACACCCTATAATCTGTTTTAACACCCTCCTGGTTGTGAGGCCAATCCCATGATTTTTGGGGGGTGGGGGTCTGACGGCTGATTTGGGGGTGGGCAGTACTATCGCCCCCGAGGCCACCTGCTTGTTGCTCGTTTGGTCCGGCGCTGCCTGAGCTCTTCCGTCTGAGAGGATCCCTGTCTCTTTGCCCCTCGGCTTCTGCCCAGTTCCTGAACTAGCTTCCGGGGCCGGACCCTGGCAGGGCGACCTGAGCCTAAATAATAATCCGAAACCTTCCAAACAGCTGCTTGTGTTACAGTGCTAGGCAGTGAATGGCACGGCTCGCCCACTCTGCGCCGTAGTCAGGGCTCCTAGTGACCTCCTGGGTCTGAGAAATTCAACGCCCGTTTGAACTCAGCGGCCCATGAGTGTCACTTGAAATGTGTCCACGAAAATCATCGCTTAAGTGAGTGTGTAGTCGCTGCATTTGCTCATAAAACAAAACAACCTCCCTCCCCAGGTGCTGAATTTGAAAGCGTTCAACATTTGAATACAATAAAAGCACCTCCAATCATTCGGGAACCCTGTTTTTTAGATCAGGGCAGGTTAACTTACACGCCAAATTCTCCTGGCATGTGGCACGGATTCAATCTGGCGTTCGGCAAAGATTTCACATGGGCCCCGCAGGAGCAGAATGGAGTTTAATGAATACCCATTGAAAGTCTGGAAGAAGATATAAATAATCACATGGTAACACGTATGACTTGGCACCCAGGGCTTCTCTGTCAAACTGTGGTCCAGGGGAAATAGAGTTTTGCTAGCAGCTATCTAGAAGCATTCCAAAACGGCTAATTTATCCTGACTTAGCTTGCCTTTGTTGAAATTCTTCATTTTACGCAACCTGTTGTTTTTTGCTCTGAAAATTTATTTGCCATTTCAGTTTGGGGAAGAGGGAAAAATAATTCAACAAGCCAACTATAAATTCCATCTGCCACTGAAAAATGGATGGAATGGGACTGGGAAAAAAAATGTATCGGAGAAAGGTCAGTGCTGAAAAAAACAATAACCTATAGAATAAGGTTTGTTCATATAAAAGATTAAATATATTACAAAGATGATTTTCCTGCCCTGAATCAGTCAGAAAAATCTTGGCCTGTTTCTGCATATTTTGCTGTGATTTTTCAAAATTATTGGAAGAGAAATTTCGCAGTCAGGATATTGTAAGTCTACCTTGTGCCTGCAGCTGCTGCCATATTAAGTAAAAATAGGACTGACAGGATTAATAACTGAACTAGAGACAACGAGTAAGAGAAACTTAATCACTTCCAGTCGCACTGAAACCTGCTGCAAATACAAAACCTCCTCTCCAGCATCATCCAAAATGGCACGGAAACTCCAACTAGAAGCATAACCAAAATAAACACCTAGGAAACTGGAAGGAAACGTATTTGCTTTAAAATGTCCATCATGCAAGGAATTCTACCCGACTGCTGTCTGTGCAAACACCATAAGGCACTGATTAGCCACATCAGGAGCTGGGTGTCAACATGAACAAAGTCAGCCTCCTTCCTTTGCCAGTTAGTAGCAAGATTGATTTTCATCTCAATGGACCTCTCTGAGATACTGCAGACGCTGTGCAGTGTTTGAGTCGCACTTGCAAACTCGCGCACATGAATGAAATCTGTGTCGGACATTGGTGTGACTCCAGTATCTTCAGTAGATTTAGAGCAGGGGTGGTTTTGGCCCATTGTCTCCCAACCAAAAGATGCACCGTTTCGGGTAACCACGTGGTCAAATAATTGCCTATTTATTTTGAGTGCTTTTGTTGAAAATACCTCAGCATGATCATTTCCCTTCCCCTCAGCTTTGACCACGTCTCCCATTGGCCTAAATCTCGGAACTGGTTTCCCCTCTTCCATATACATTTCAGCTGTCTGCTTCTCCCTTTCAGAGTTCTCTGTGACAGAACTTCTGTCACATGCATCTCCGCCCTCAGCTCCTTCTACTCCACAGGCTCTGCATCATCCTCAATGGGGGCTCAGTCTAGAAGGTAGAAAGAGATATTGGCACCTCCCACCAGCAGTGGCCAAGAAGTACAGCTAAAGCAGAGGAAGTGAAACACGTTGCATCCATACAGCGTGATTACGCTGCCATATTGCAGCAGTGCTTGCTTGATTTTGCTGCGTGCTTTTCAAGTTTGAATTCACTCCTCTGTTTTATTTTCTCAACAGTGTTTTTTCTTGTGTAGCTCAAGCCCCAATTAGCTAGCGTTTTAACAGGACGTACTAACGTACGTGGCTTTTGTGGCATTAGCATCCCTGGAATAATGTCTGCCCTAGTAGGAGCCACCAGCACCCTTCACAACTCACCCACTCCATGTAACAACCTTCCCGAACTGTCCTGATTCCAATTCCCCTAAAGAAAAGCTGTAGTTCTAAAGTGCTGTGGAACGCACCAAGTCCTGCAGGCTCTGGAATCCCTGGAAAAGATGTTTCATTTGGAAAGCCCCCTCCGGTGTCTTTATTTCTCCTTTGCGATTTCCCCCGGTTAGCCTCCAGGCTGCCCCACTGATGAGTGAGCCCTCACGTGCCAAAATCAATCCACCTGTAAATCCCCTTTGGAGGCAGCTGCTGCCACATGCTTTGGTGAACAGTCAAGAGGGTTTAAATAAATGGTCTTCAGAGGCGGTGGGTATGGCTTTGATTATAGCGATTGTCAAGTGTTTGACACGTCTAAAAGAATGGAAAATGTCTCGGATTGACACAGTCACCTCAGCTCCTAGCCAAGGAGCTCCACATCCAACTGCATGTCTAAGAATCCTAGAAAAATAGTGGCGCAGTGGGGAAAGCTCAACAGGGCCAGTTCAGAGGCCAATTCATTGCTCCCTAGACACGTGTCACTCTCAGAGTGAGAGCGCAAGAGAGACTTGGCCGGGAGGGCATGACAAATGAAGGCTAGAGACCCGCAATTGATTGGTATCAAAAGAAAGGGGGTGAAACGTGTCCCTCGTCATTTATACGTAGCTTTATATTGCAGCAGCCAGCATTTGTCTATAAATTCTGCTTGTTAGGACTTACATTTTCAGAAGATGTAGGGCCAGAGTCTCACCTGCTATAAATCAGGATAATTCCATTGTAGTCAGCGGAACTGGGCCAATTTACACCAGCTGAGCATCCAGGTCTCCTGATGGCAACTTTTGATGTGTACGAGGGCAGCAAGTTTTCGCCTTGCTCCCGAAGACACTGACTGAGCAGTTGCAGCTCCTACTGGCCGGAATTGGAGCGGTGGGTGCTCAGTGCCTCGGAATCAGTCTGCGGATGAATGTTGCCTTCGGCTTTTTGGTCTGACCTGAGGGGTGCTGGATACTTGAGATCTTTAGCATAGTGTCTGCTGCTCTCAACGGCTGTTTTTGTGATTTTTTGGATACCCTCCCCCCATATTCATTGACCAGAAGTGGGGGGAGGGAGGTGGGTGTAGAGATGGCTCTAGCCTGTTTGGACTGAATCCAGTTTAGGGAGTGAAAGTTGGAGCCTTCTAGTGGTGGTTTGATGGGTATCGGTTCAGTTCACAGCATACAGGGGTACCACGCGAAGAGCACCATCCCATTTGGTACTAATTGGCAACCTTGTTGGTAGCTTCAGCAAAGAACCTGCAGACTGAATGGGAAGGTAGCTCTGACCCCTACTGGTGCTACCTGCTGGTCATGGCTGAGGCAATTGGGAGGACCTAAAGCTCAAGATTCAGCTCTAGATTTGGGTCCAAACTTCCCCAAAGTTCAGAGGGTTTTTTTTTTTTTGTGAGTCTCTGGTTTTAACTCAGCCTTTTACCGAGAAAGGGCTGAGCTTAGAGTTGGGATCTGGGGCTGGATTCCCCAGAGTCAGGACTGAGCAAGGCCCATCGCTGCACCCTAGTGGCTGAATGCTCCATTTTCTCGCTGAGATTTCTCTTTAAAGGTCACTTTCCGCCACACAAGTTACGACATTTCCACAGGGATAGCAGGGTTCCCAAAGCAGTTCAGAGAAAACAAAACCTGTCCTAAACCTTCACCCAGAACTGTACCTGAAACTCTTTTCCAAATAAACTATGCAGATTCATCTTTCTTCATTTGCTTGTCTCTTGCAATTTCCTGTTTTGTCTAGGATTAGAAGTAGCTCTCTCCAAGTCAAGCCCTATCATATTCTATTTAGGTTCTTATCCCATGTCCATCACTGTGGCATCTGGGAATCCTGCAAGGATTCTCACAGGCAAACACCAAAAATACCAGAGATCCCACAAGAGGAGTTCTTCCCAAAGATTTTCTGCACAACTTTGGATTTTTTCTATTATGTATGCTAGAGGTTGGTGTGTCTGCACTGTGGGGTACGGAGCTGGAGTTTTAATCTCTTCACAAAACTCATGGGTGTTTGTATGTGGGGTTTTGCTTTAGTCTATTGAAATTACCATCCAGCAGAAATGTGGTTCCGGGTCCTGATGGGACCTATTTTCAAAGGAGTTTGGATCCAATATGTTGGTACAGGCCCATCTTTAACATGGTAATAAAGAGGGGTTTACAGTATATGTTGTGAAAAGGCTATAAAAGATTCCTCTCCTACAAAATCATCCAGATTAAATGTGAGCCTGAGATAGACTGCCAAATGCTACAGAAGAGAAACCAATATACTTGCTCTGGTTTGATTTTTATAACAGACCGAAGTTCAGACAGCAACAGAGCAATAATTTAGAATTCTTGTAAATGGTTTTCAGGTGTGAGTAGGTAACGTAACACAAAATATCATACTGAGTGAAAGGAATGACTTTGCTTGCTTGAATGTATTAAGAATACATCAGCCTTAAAAGACGTCTATACTTTAATCCAAAAAACTTTCCCAATTTACATACCAAACATCTTTGCCTTTAAATATTTATAGATGAGAGGAGCCTGGAAAGAATCTGAATGGAGCAATGGAGAGGTCGTTTGTTATGCATTTAACAGAGTTTCTAAAGTGGAGGACCCAGGGAGCCCAGGGCATAAGACAGGGGAGGGCAAACTACGGCCCGAGGGCCAGATCTGGCCCGTCAAGGCTTTCAATACGGCCCACGGGATTGCCAGTCCCATGGCGCAGTGGGGCTAAGGCAGGTTCCCTGCCAAAAAATGTGCGTACCCTTGGCATAGGACTTAACAGGGATCAGTAGCATCTTATGGTCCCATGGAACAGATCTGAGTTGGACAACGGATGATGGCTACAAGAAGTAAGGACTATCCCAGACCTTACCACCTTCTGCTCCGAGTGCAAAGCTCACGCTTTCCACCTGCCTTCTCTAGAATAAACACCAAGCAGCCTCCCAAACCCTCCCAAAACAATACTCTTCACTGCACAAAGAGTTCCCCCCCCCCCCCCCGGGGAACCCACATGTGACCAATGTTAGCCATGTCACTTGATGCGGGGGGAGGGATAGCTCAGTGGTTTGAGCATTGGCCTGCTAAACCCAGGGTTGTGAGTTCAATCCTTGAGGGGGCCATTTAGGGATCTGGGGCAAAAAAACTGGGGATTGGTCCTGCTTTGAGCAGGGGGTTGGACTAGATGACCTCCTGAGGTCCCTTCCAACCCTGAGATTCTATGATTCTATGCGCTACTGGAAGGGGCTCAGACACTACTGGGATGCGGGTGGAATCAGAACCTATGAAGAATACAATGGCATTCCAGCAAGGGGGGATTTAGAGTAATGAGGACTCAATCCTGAAAAACAAGGAGGACTCCTGAGAGGCGTTGAGTGAGCTTCACTCCCACTAACGTCAGTGGGAGCTGGGGGCACTCACAGGAGTGTGCAGGATTGAGTCCTGAAGGTCCTCTGAACATCAATTCCCACTCGCTTCAGTGCGGGATGAGAGCTCAGGACCTCCACAGCGCAGTGAGGACACCTGTGCCCTGAGCCAAAGGCAGCGTCCCGTTCTGCAACCCTCACTGACCTCCTGCTGCTGCCGTGGGTGAGGATTGCTCACTCGACTAAAGACTGCAGGGTCAGGCCCAGCGAGGGACTGCACCGTGAGATGCAAAATGAACATCCTGGAGAGTAGCTGCCGTGAAAGCTTTTTCACTGTACCCGCACTAATGCTCACTCAGTGGACTCTGGTTTTGCTGTGGCTTGGGATATCCCCTTTAGCTCACAATGAAAAGAGCACCTTAAAAAGTGTGCCCTAAAGATGGTCATTTAACTGTCCGGGAGGTCATGTGTCTCCACGTGTGAGAGCCCAGGGAGCTGCTGTATTGGTGGTGATGTTCTGACCAATGTTCTGGGAGGTAGTTTATAGGAGAATGGTTGTGACGGGTTGGGATCACAGAGACCTGCTTGGTGCTGTCACCTGGTGTGCCAAGGCTACTTCTGCCCCTGCTTCCAGGCCTTTTCCAGCTTGGGACTCCCGAATCCTGTCTGTTTTGAGCCAGATTCCACTGATCTGCTACAAACACAGACCCAGGTCCGAACCAAGTCCACTAACAACTGTAAGGCTCCTGGAAGCACTCGTGCCTTTGACACCCAGGTGCCCAACTCCCAAAGAGGTTCACACCCTTAATAAATCCGTTTTACCCTGTATAAAGCTTATACAGGGCAAACTCATAAATAGTTCGCCTTCTGTTTCAAAGATAGAAAGATATGCACAGCTGTTTGCCCCCCTAGGTACCAACTCGCACTCCAGGCAACTTAATAAGTAAAAAGTGATTTTAATAAGTACAGAAAGTAGGATTTAAGTGATTCCAAGTAGTGACAGACAGAACAAAGTGAATTACTAAATAAAATAAAATAGAACACGCAGTTCTATGTCTAATCACCCTGTGTACAGATAAAAACCACACCAGGTCCAGTAAACAGGCTATCTTCCTCTTAGCCTGGGTCCAGCAATCACTCACCCCCCTATTGTCTTTGTCCTTTGTTCAGTCTCTTTCAGGTGTGTCCTTGGGGGGTGGAGAGTCTCTCTCTTTAGCCAGCTGAAGACCAAATGGAAGGGTCTCCCCCGGGCTTTTATAGTCTTTTTCCCCTCCCTGTGTAACATCATGTTACCATGGAGTTTGGGGATCACATGGGCAAGTCACATGTCCATGCACCCCTCAGTAACCAGCCCAACCAGTTGCATTCCTGACCAGGCCCCGATGTGGATTGGGGTCTGCAACTTCTTTTGTCTGTTAAGTGCTTGTACTTAACTTGCACATTCTTTCCTCCAGACCTGGTCCCATGCTCTTACAAAGGCTATGCATAAAACCAGCAAATATAAAACCAATATTCATAACTTCAACTACAACAATGATACATGCATACAAACAGGAGGAATAGATTCAGTAGGTCATAACTTTCACAGAGATATGTTACATGGCACATGTAGCATAAAACATATTCCAGTTACATCATGTATACATTTATAAGCCTCTCCCCATAAAGCTTTATGGAGGACACCGTCACAATGGTATCACCTGCAGCTCTTCTCCCTGATTTCCACAGAGAGCCCCAGGCTTTGGGCGGGGTAAGGAATTTAGCTTTTTGCAAGGAGAGCTATCGCTAGTAGGTTTTGCACCTGAGCCTGCAATGCAAGGTTCACCGGTGTCCCTGCTTGGTGACACAGCTCTGCCCAGGCCCACCAGGGCTTATTCTGAAATCTTCACCTCTCTAAGCGAGGTCTTGGAGCGCGTCCCCACTGGGAGAGCAGTATCTTTGCATTCTTTTCCTGTTGACTTCAGCGGGGCCAGATTGACACTCTGGTTTTGGCCGTGCTAAGCTTTTCTCACCGTAGTTTTGTACCTTCGAGTTCTCCCGGCTTCCTTTTGACTTTCAACCACTCAGTCACTGGTCACAAAGTGGTTGAATTGATTGTAATTGTTTTTAGTGCCCCATAGAACTTTACTAATGAAAACTAGCGCTTCCCATTTAGGGAAGATGCCTGGTCCTGTGGGAAAGGGTGGGCAGGGACTTGGCAGTAGGGCTGGGCAAAATCTTTCCAGTAAATAACAAATTTGTGGAGAGAGGTATCGTTCAGGACACTGAAGCTATTTGTGAATTTGGGTCGAATTTGGCAAATACTTTCAGCTGGAAAAAACCCTGAGAAATGTCACAGTGGTTCATTTCAGCATTGTCGAAACGAAAGCTCAGTTTGAATCGAGATTCAAAATCTTTCATTCAACCCGAATTATTTTATTTTATTTTATTTTTTTTGGTTTTTCATTTTGGTGAGGAAAACCAGAAATACCTAGTTTTTGGTTTGAAACTAAGTGATTTTTTTTCCAGTTTGACCACTGAACCAAAAAATCAGTTATTTACTCAGTTCTATTCTGGAGATCTGGCTTTATTCCCATCTCTCTCACTGACCTGCTGTGTGACCCTGGGCCAATCGCTTCATCTCTGTGCCTCAGTTTACCTCCCCATCTTTTGTCTTGTCTAATTAGCTTGTAAGTCCTTTGCAACAGGGACTGTCTTTGCTATGTGACACTACAATGGCTAGCACAGTGGATCTCAGTTGTCTTTTGGGGATTTTGGCTGCTGCTGCAATACAGATAATAAACAATTTCTAGATCCTGGATAATTTTTTTATCCTGACTCTCTTCCTGTGAGCATGACACAAAGTAAATATAATCCTCATTACATTAACATCAGAGCTCTGACGTACTAGAGGTTTTGTTCTTCATTATGTAGGGCACCAGACTGAACATTTTAAATGTGTAGTGCTTGCACAGCATCATTCGAATGGTTTTTTTTAAATAACAAACAACAAAATATGCCTGTGGGAAGGATATCCTCAAGTAGCCTACTTGGGAGAGTTACTGAATCCAATGAAACACATGTTTTCCCAGGAGTCTAGCTTGGAGGATACCAAAAATTGTCTACAAAAGACGTATTCTTCTCATCATGGCTTTGCAAAATCTTGTTTTTGTAAAGTGCTAAAAACAGAATCTTGCCAAGATGATTCTACCATGTGCAGGTCTAATGAACGAATCTCACCTGCACTGCGGGAGAAATGAATGCCTTGGTACAAACACTAGATATTCGCGGCAACAAAGCTTCAGGTGGATAGTTACCCAAATGCTTTTCTGATGTTCCCATGTAAGTGTATGGGCAGATGAGAAAACAGAATTTTTATGTGAGCAATAAGGGGAGACGGTTATTTATTTTTAAATGTTTAAACAAGAAATTTTTTGAAACCACATTTTCTTGGAGTCCAAGTTTTTCAGTTAAGCACCATTTTTTTCTCCTACAAAATGTGTAGGCTATGTCGTGTCATGCTGGGGTATGTCAGCCCACGGCATTTACAAAGACTTGGCTTCAAAAACAAAACTTTAAAAAAACCCACTTTACAAACTGCTTTCAAACTCTTTAAATTGTGGTTGCAAAAAATGTGCAGCAGTTTCACAAATGTGACTTTTTACTAGGGTGACCAGATGTCCTGATTTTATAGGGACAGTCCCGATTTTTGGGCCTTTTTCTTATATAGGCTCCTATTACCCCCCACTCACTGTCCCGATTTTTCACATTTACTGTCTGGTCACCCTACTTTTTACCAACACACTTACAGGTAACTACACTGAATTCAAAAGCAGAGAAACTCTTAGCATCATAAACACTAAGCATAGCATCACACACACAATGTTTTACAGATATTTGAGTACTTATTTTTAATTATAACATAAAATAAGAGTGAGATGGGAGTTGCCTTTGAGACTCTCATTTTGGCTTGAAAACAGAAGACAATTTTGTAAACTGTAGCCAGAAATATTGATCCATATAACCTAGGTAGGAAGTGCATAGTAATTGTATTGTGTGACACTGTGCTAAACTTGACACGATTTTATTTGATTATTGTAGCTAACTGAAGTTGGCCTTTAGTACATACTGAATGCTGGCCCTCACAACAGATACTGCACACAGATGCAAAAATATCTACTTGTCTATGGAAAGAAAGAGAGGACTTGAGCTATGTTTCCTGGCCGATTTATATCATTTATGAAGGCATTCATTTACCGTGATGATGCATGCAGCATAAATACCTAGAGAGAACAGCCTCATTTTTCATCTACAGTATAACTTGGAAGGTACTAAGTTGACTGTCTGGTTTTGATTTTTGAGACATGAACCTTTTATGATAGTATTTGAGCTTCAGCTTGTTTAACTGATGCCTGAGAGGTAATAACTGTCTGCATCTATTTGGGTACACGGCTTCTGAGCACCAGCGCCACAGAAGGAATAGAATTGGGAGTCATGGCATAGAACTGAGCAAAGGATGATTTAGGAGAAATAGTAATTCTCTTCCTTTTCAGGGGGCGGGTTCCTTCATAGCAAATGCTTACATGAGATATTGTGTGACAACCGCAGGTCTCCCCACTGTTCATTTTATATAGAATGCCATGCAGGAGCCCAAAATGGTAGGTAGAAGAGAGAGAAAATCTGGTAGACCTGTTAGTCTAGTGACTCTAGTTAAAAATGTGGAGGGGATGAAACTTGTAGGGAATTCCCAGGCAGATACAACAGCAAGTAGCTCTCAAAGTCAGATCAGTGTTAGTTTTATTTGAAGATGCCCCTGTCACGGGGCTGTCTTTTCAATAGCGCTATTGATTGGAGAAAGAAAGAGGAACCACCTGCTCGATGCGGTAATAAGTTGTTTAACCTTGGAATATTTCTCATTTGGCATCACAGCACCAGTCAAAGGCATTTGCTCAAGAGTTTGGGGGTTTTTTTGGTTTTGGGGAATGTTTTTATCCATTGAATTGGAGAACTTGGCTCTTGGTTGTGTTTCCTGGTCTGTGGACAATAATGTGTCTCAGATCTGGGGGGTTTTTTAAATGGGGATTTGTTTCTGTGGAAAAGGATAACTTTCTGATGGAAAAAAATGAAAACCAAGCAAAAACTGAAAAATGTTCAGGCATTCAGTTTCTCATCAAAAAATTGTGAATTTCTATGGAAACCAGACACCTTTCATGAAAAAGTTTTGTTTACTCAAAAACCCAATTTTCCGTCAAACAGTTTAGATGGAAAATTTTCAATTAGCCCTCGTCTCAGATTTGTGAGCAATACCCAAGTTGAGAATGATTTCCTTGATCAAAAACAGAGTAGGCTCTCTTTGAATAAGGTTCAAAAAAGAACTAGATACATTCATGGAGGATAGGTCCATCAATGGTTATTAGCCAGGATGGGCAGAAATGGTGTCCCTAGCCTCTGTTTGCCAGAAGCTGGGAATGGGCGACAGGGGATGGGTCACCTGATGATTACTTGTTCTGTTCATTCCCTCTGGGGCACCTGGCATTGGCCACTGGAAGACAGGACACTGGGCTAGATGGACTTTTGGTTTGACCCAGTATGGCCTTTCTTATGTTCTTATATATGTGGTACATTGCCAGGATGGTTCATGTGTATTTCTTTACATCATTCACACTGTCATTAACCACGACTGTGCATATAATTCCCTGTGCAATGTCCTGGACATATATATACTCCATTATCTCACATCTTAAAGGCACATCATGTTTCAGTACATCCTGTGTATCCTGACATTCAAAAAGCAATATAAATGTACGAGTGGCTTGTCTTTTTCTTTTTAAACAAATATCAATTATCAGCTGCATTATCAATACACTTTCATCCAATAGCTCATCAGTTTCTTTAGCAGAGCAGACATCCATGAGAACATACATATGTGTGTGTGAGAGAGAGAGAGAAAGAGAATTTCTCCGGACAGTAGGCCTAATCCTGTTCCCAGTGAAGTCGATGGGAGTTTTGCCATTCACTTTAATGACAGCACAATGAAAACCATTTTACTATTCTCAGACGAGCACCTGAAAGTCACTGTCCTGGGAAAGCTTTTGTTGTTCTAAAAAACCCAAAAGAGATACAACGCTAATTGCATTACCTCACACTTGCAATTATATTTACGAACAGGAGAGAGCTTTTTAAAAAAATCCATAAAAAGCAATGTATGAAATTGTTCTATATCTATCTCTTCATAGAAAATTTTGTTCTGGAAACTGAAAGCTATGAATATGAAGCAGATCATGATTTTCTCAGCATGTGGCAAAAATGTTCACTATTAGCATCCTTGCCAGACAGGCCACTGCCAACCCATGTGGGTAATTCAGTCCACGTTTTCAAACATATTGTCTGAGACAAAAGAGAAAATTTGGTCTTGTGGAAAAAGGATGGGGTTTTTAAGAACACCTAAATGACTTAGGAGTATAAGTCCCATTGAGTGTCTATGGGAATTGTGCTCCTAAATCATGTAGGTGCTTTTGAAACTCCCAAATAGTAAGGAAATCTATGTTCTATTCCAGCCTGACCTTGGGCCAGTCACCAGGGACCATATTTTCATGAGTGCCTCCTAATTTTGGATGCCACTGTTTGGGGGTGTCCAATTTAATGCCTTAGGTTGGGCATCCAAAAACCATGGCACACAGAGTCTTGAAAAGGTTGGGAGAAGTTGCGAGACTTGAATGACGTTTGTAACTGGGGGGAGAGAGGGGAGGGCTGCACTATAACTCCCAACCCAAACACCCCTCAACTTTTGGAGTGTGTCAAATCTGTATCTACATTGTGAAAAAACGGCTCATCTTTCTTGTCGGTTGACCCAAAACCCAGGTTCCAAACACCTCCGAACTCAAGTGCCTCAGAGATGTGGATCTGATTTGGCTGGTGGGACCCCATCTTTGGTTTGGGAAGCTCTTTCGGATGCTTCGTGGGAGTGCGCTATGCTGTCAAAGCACAAAGTGTTCTTTGCGTTACCACGGTTACACCTCGGAATTCTCAGTGTGGTTATTTTTTTGCAGTGGATGTTGCCTGTGAGGGAGAAATTGACCACAAGGTATTTGGTTCCTAATCTGCGTCTGGAAGAGTCAGAATTCTTGGTAAACGTCAAATGTGGGCTTCGTTGACAGGTTTGATATGTACTCCTGCCGCTGCACATTCCAGAGTCTTCCGATCGCAGCTGGCTTGGAATCTAGGAGAACAAAGTTGGGGACAAGTCCGGGTGACTCATGCTTTAATATTGGTTTTGGGGTTTGTTTTGTTTTAATCTCCCTCATTTACCATATGAGAGGTCAAATCAGATTGCCCATATTATTTTCTTAAGTTTTCAAATCCATTGCCATAGCAACTGTTTTGCCCTCCTCAAAGCTGTCATTAAGCCATGACACTGCTTTCCTTTGGGAAGGAAAAACGGCTCGTTGAGCTCAACGTAAAGAGTGCATATGTATTTTTTTAACCTTTCATAGAGCTCGGCTCAGCAAAAATTCCAAATTCCATGGTTCTGGCAGTGCACAAGAATCCCTAGTTCAGCTATTACCAGACTTAATCCCCATCCAGAGACTAGTAGCTATTTCTCTTGCCCGCAGCATTTGTAATCTTGCCCTGTGCTTTAGCTCCCAGACAGCAATGCGAAGAGAAGCCACATCTGTCCACAGTGTGCAGTGAGCTAGGTGTGAACATACGTGTCCTTACTGGGCAGCTACTTCCCCAGTTGAAGCTAATAAATAATGAAGTCGGTGTTCCGGTGGGGAAATGGCAGCCGTACATACGAGTGTGTTTCATTGTTCCTCGGTTTGGTAGGACCCGTTAAACTTGTGGTTGTGCACTGCAAATGGCTTCCTCTGGGCCTCTCTTTACCTCAGCTCTTAGCAATCCCCGCCAGATGGGAACAAAGGCCGTTCTTTATTTTGCAGTGTGAGACACATTCCTGGGTGAACAGCAAGACACCCACATGGCTGTGATAGTTGGCACATCTACAGCATTTGCCTCCAGGGATTGTGGTGTGGTTGTCCGTGGTTAATGGCTGTGGCCAATTTCCATGCAATGCTGCTTATGTGGGATCAGGATCAGGCCACGCTGGGGCATGGCGGGGTTGGTTACATTGCTTGTCCCTACACGCTACAAGTGTAAACTAGCAGGGAGTCTAGAGATGGGGGAAGTCACAAGAACACCTGTATTGTAATAAGTGATCCGCAATACAGAAAAGATTGGAGCACCATGGCTCTAAAATACACATCTTTGCTAATCACGCTAGCAACATCCCCAGGCTGTTGTTCATGGGGCAACATGATTTACCCGCCTTCTATTCATTGCCTGACAGTAGGTGCGAGTTACAGTGTGTTCTTGGTACAGGGAAAGGGGAATGCGTCATCCAGGACCAACATGTCCTTTCAAGAAGAGCAAAAGGAAAGGTGCACAACAGACACCAAGCCCAGCTGCTCAGAGTGAATGCACGAGTCGTGACCTTGTGCACTCCCCTGGAGAAGCCAGCAAACTACATCACGGGCCAAACCCGGAGCTCCTGTAAGCAGGTGCACAGACCGACGAGTGGGTTTGATGCACCGCGGATAAGTAGATCTGGCCTGATTCTCCTGCAAGTATAATGCGAATGAAGTCAATGGAATTGCACTGGAGTGAGATCAGCATCCAGCCCATTGAGCTGAAAGTATGATAATGATATTTCCACCCTCTCAAGTGTTTCTGAGGAAAGTTCCAGCGGGAGTTAAAATAGTGCCAGAGGAGAGAAGAGCTGATGATGAATAGTCTGGAGGATCCAGAGGACTCACGTCATGTTTCTTTGGAACGGGTTTCCACTTTCTTTGTCAGACAGACTGGAAAGTGATTTGAAACATTTCTCTTTCCCTCCTTGCAAATTATTTTGCGGACTAAGTTACTTTTTTACTGTCACATTTTTCCCTTCCAATACGTTCAGCAGGGTATGAATCAGGCTCTCCTTTTATGTTCTGTGATTTTAGGAACTGCCACCTGCACAAAGCCAGCTTGGCACCTTCTCATACAAATCCAGCTTGCAATGGCTTTCTCATTTGTATTTGGGATTTAACGGTGCATGCTGCTTCGGCAGAACTGAACTAGGGGGAAACAAAAAGAATTTGTATTTATATTACACAGCAAATGCCTCTATTCTGGGAGTAATGTCTCCAAGCAGACGAATGTCTGTAACAAAAATGTACAGCTCTGGATAATACTGATGCGGCGCAAGAGAGCATATAATATTCAGTAAGACAATGTACATTTTTCCTACAATGGAAAAATTTCCCAGGAGAAAGATTCTGTTTTGATGGGTGCGGCGTTTAATTTCTTTTTTGTAAATTAAACATGTCTGAGCAGCTCTATGGAGCGTAATGGTTTCCATTGTCAGTACTCAGTGGTAAGGATAATAGCTTTACATTTCTGGCAAAATTGCACCTTCAGTGGAAGGAGGAGAAATCTGGCTTTGATGCGCACGCGTTTCTGGTTCTCCTGCGTTCCTCAACAGTGACTCGCTCTGAGAACGGCAGGGCTTGAGGTTCGAAAATGTTTTGGTGCGTGGGGTAGAGTTATGGAAGAGAGGAGTCCAAGCCTGCAAGGTGCCTGAGTGCCTTTGGAGGCAGACTGAGCATTTTCAGCTCTCATTGAATTTGGCAGCCTGTACCTCGCAGGATCAGACGCGTGAGCACGAGGCTGGACTGGGAGTTGGAAGGTCTGGGTGCTGTTCTCATCTTTGCCGCAGATTAACGGCTGGGCGACTGTGGGAAGGTCATAGGCAGGGTTCTTTCCAAAGGGCCTTTTCTGGGTGCTCAGCAGGGGATCTGGCTGTCCTTCTTGGGGGGCTCTGTATTCCAGGCCAAAGTGCAATGCAGAAAAGGGGCGCTGCTTGTTCTGTGAAAAATCTGCTCTTCAATTCCTCTCCCACGATCCCACACCACATCCGTGGGCAGAGATGCAAATGGACTCTGGATCATCTGACTTCCACACTTAGGACTGACTAAGACGTGCTTCCTGGCTGACTGTAAACTCCCCCTGACTGAGAACTGAAATGAACTACCGCAGGCCACGAAATGGAGTCTATATGAATTCCAGAACCAGCACTTTTCCCAGGGGAATTTTTAATAACCTATTTATTAGCAAGGCAGCACAGATGACAGTTGACTCAAAGGAAAAAATAAACAAAAAGAGACTAAATAAATAAGAAAAAATGCCGGTTAAGTAAACAAGTAGAAATTCCTCAGTAGCAACCACTCATTTTAAGGTTAACTGTGTAAACATGGCATTTGAAAAGATGCTTTAATAATGAGGCAACCCCTTGTCCAATATCAAAGGAAGTGCATACATTCCCTTACTTTAATAGCAGATTAGCAGTTGTTTTGTGCATTGGACAAAACAGCCTTGCATGCAGGGCCGGCGCTACCATTAGGCGACCGTAGGCGGTCACCTAGGGCGCCAAGATTTGGGGGGCAGCATCTCAGGTCCCTCGGCGGCTGCCAGCAGGAGAGGCTGCCGCCGAAATCCCGGGCGGCCGAAGAAGCGGCCGAGCGGCCGCCGAAGTGCCACCGAGAACTCCGGCGGCATTTCGGCGGCAGCTTCTTCGGCCGCCCGGGACTTTGGCGGCATTTCGGCGGCAGCCTCTCCCACCACCGGCTAGGGCGGCAAAAAAGCTGGTGCCGTCCCTGCTTGCAGGAGCATTAAATAGAACTTCCTACAATGCTAACAGTAGAGGTTGGGATTGAATCTGAATCCAAACATCCACAAAGCTCAGGAGGGTTGGATTGAGGGGGCCTCTAGTTAATAGGTGGCCTCGAAGTTTTGAGTCTTAAGGTGTGTCTACACTGCAGTTAAAAACCCACAGCTGGCCCGTGCCAGCTGACTCAGGCTAGCGGGCATCGGACTACGGGGCTGTTTACTTGCAGTGTAGACGTTTGGACTCAGGACCCCGTGATGGGGGAGGGTCCCGGAATTTGCACTCCAGCCTGTGCTTGAATGTCTACACTGCATTTAAACAGCTCCTAGCCAGAGTCAGCTGGCACTGGCCAGCCGCGGGTGTCATCGTGGTATTGACAGACCCTTAGTGAAAACATCAGTGGGGTGTCCAATCCCTTTCTCAGGTGTCTCTATCCTTCTAAACTCCTTCAAATCCACTGCAGTCCAAATTGTCCTAAGGTCATTACTGCTTTCAGATCACTGGAACTAATTACGCATTTAGGAGGCAGCATCGCAAAATGCTTCCATGCCGAACAGTCAAATCAGAGGAAATGAGGTACAATGGTCACATTTTCAAAAGCTCCTTCCGTTTGGAAAGCCCCTGCCACTTTTAATAGATCCACCTTATACTTAAAATGCAGAGTAGCAGTGCAACTGGTGATCTATCCAATGGGTAGAAACGTGTAAGTTCACGCACTATACAGCACTACAAAGTAGGAATTCTTACGTAAGTTGTCAGAGTAAGGCAGAAATGGTTTTCCCATCCTATGAATATTTCTGAGAGTTCAAAAATGTTTACTGTCCAGAATAGGGATGAGAAGTTGAAATCCCAAAAATTTTCACAAGCCAAAAGATTTTGATATTTTCCCCCCATTATGGTCAATCAAAATGTTTCATTTCAATAATTATGAAATGTTTTATTTGGATTTTGACCTTACGTCTTTTTCAGTCTAATTAACTGAAGTGTCTAAACAAAACATCATTTTGAACTGGAAACCTGGCATTTTTTTTGTTTCGAAGATGTCAAAACAAAACTTTTTGACAATTTTGAAAGTTGTTTCAATACATTTTTGAGTCAGGAGATTTGTCGAAACCAATCCTGTCTCACAAACAATTTCCGTTTCAATGAATTGGCATTTTTCAACAGCAACAACAAAAATACCTTGTGTTGAAAAATTTCTGACCAGCTCTACTTAGCATAGGAGCAAGTGTTCTCTAATGACTACAGCAAGAGACAATAACTTTGATTCTATTCCCACCTCTTCCACGGGTTCATTTTTTATCTTGGGCAAATTTCTTAACTTCTCTGTGCCTCACTTTGTCCACCTGTAAAATGAGTACAATAGTAATACCTTAGAGTCATGGAAATGAAAATGGAAAACACTTATTCGGTCATTTAGTCAATTTTCTAGCCAGTGCAGGCTTATTTGGACTATACAGTCCCTCATGGTAGGCTGTGTCAGAGCTTTATTAACTCATGTTGTGATATACTTTCAAGATCCTTAAAGAAAAGTTGCTTTTCAGAGCGCAAAGTACTTTTATCTGCAGTGGATGTTTGTGTCTGGAGATTACGGCTGCCTTTATTGCCAAGACAACTTAAATTTGCTAGAACGTTTTTCAAAACTGTTGCAATTTTGTTTTAGTTCTTATGGAAGAACATTCTTCAGTTATCTGCAGGGACTTCCTGGCTTTGGACCCATGCGTATTGCGGCGTGAGGCCTTCTGAAATAGGGAAGTCACACACCCATTGATTAATAGTGCCGATGCTTTCCTACCTGTTATAAAAAGACTTAGGCCATGGGGGCGGGGACTGTTCCAATTAATGCAAAAGTAGAGAGCTTGCTGTTAGGAGAGAAGCATTTTGGCTAAGAGACTAAATAAAGTTGATGTGCCGGAAGTCCAGTGCCAGAGGAATTCCAAACAGAGCAGGCTCCAAATCTCTGTTTTCTTGCGGTTAAGTTGCTTTTTAAGAAATACTGAAAAAGCAAATCGGCCTGAGCAGCACTGCTACATCAACGGAGTTTTCTCTTTGTTCCTTCCCAGTGTTACAATTACACGTCAAGTACGTTTTCTCTTCTCCAAGACTGCTTCTGGAGTTGGGCACTGGTGGTGAGTGTGGCTAGGAGACTTACAGGCCCAAGACTTCTATCCTAATGATCAGCCTGTTTGCAGGGAGGAGGTAACTTTTACTACACCCTCTGTGTTGTTATTTTCTATTCGGCACCGTAGTTTTGCAGACAAATTTCCTACCTTTAGGATCTTATAGTCTATATTAGACTTGACATGGGAAGAGATTCCAGTAAACAAAGACAGAGGGAAGGGATATAGGGGCATAGGCTACAACAGCTGCAGATCAGGAGACATGCTTAATATTCTTCATACCTCTTGCTAGATCCTCTTTGGAGTTTTAAAATAAATGAATGTAACGTATTGGGATTGGGGACCCAGAATGGTTATGATGGAAGTGGGGAGCAAGGGGCAAAGCCGGGGCTCTTTATCTGCAGGTGGTGGAGAAATAGGTCCCCAGTTATGGACGCACTTTATTTTTCGCTTAAATCAGACAATAGAGTTTCTGCTGAGACTGCGTGTGTAGGAGTCAGGGGGCCCGTTTCTCCTTCGTCCATGAGTAGAGAGTGGAGGTTGGTGCCCTCTTGAATAGAAACAGTGGGTGGGAATGGGAGTGTGGTCTCACACAAGAGCAGACGCGGGAGGCTGTGTTAGGGAATACCCACTCCCCTGCACCATCGGTGTGAGCAAAGGCTCAGGGAGATGCCATGAATGAATCTAGCACATGGTAAAGACACACGTGCACCCGAAGGCTGCAGGAATATGATGCCTGACCATGGCAATGCTAGCATTCATTGGTGCCGTGACAGCTAACTGAAAAGCATGGGAGTGGAGCATGGAGTTCTAGCATCATGGTGGTGCAGTGGAAATCAACGCAACTTTGTCCATACTGCAGAAGAATACAGAATTCAGTAAGGAGGTGCGTAAATTTACTGTACCCATGGGATTTGTTTCCATTTTGTATTTCTGCAGTGCTCCTGCTGTGGACATTTGGTTTACTATTTGAAGACTAGACTTGCACAGCTAAAGACCCACCATTTCCTGGCTTCGTATTAAATTGATAATCTCCAGAACATGCCATTTTTGTACAGTGAGATCGTGTGTTGAATCCTCCTTGAAGAATTCCAAACTACTGGACCGTTCTGAGATAGTCCTTGAGCATTTAGTTTAACCCTCAAAATGAGTTGTGGTGGGAAAAGTCCGTATTATCAAACAAGTTGAGGGATGGCTTTTAAGAGTAATTCAGCTGCATTTCATTTTATTTAGAGATGATCTGAGCAGCAAACTTTGGAGCTGTGTCTGAACTGTCACAGAGTCCCGGGGCGGAATTCAATGGCAGTTCTTCATGACCGAGTCCAGGAAGATTTGGTCTGGAAAGGGATATTTTGTTGGCTGGTGAGTGGCAGGAACTCCCTTCCATTTCAAGTGCTAACATGCTGTGTAAATTAGACCACAGAGTTGACAGCTAATTTAATGTTTCAGCTCCTTTCTTAGATGACTATGGAGATACAGTGCTCCCAAAGCACATCAGACTACGCCTAGTGAGCCAGACACCCATGCCTGGCCTTGAGCTAGCAGTGTCTATGGCAAATGAATTTGACAAATAGTTCATGTGAACAAAATTCATCCTGAGATTGTATTCAATTATTCAGTATCCAGAATTTGCAATTCAGGCTGTGTGATTACTCAGCTAGGTCACGTGGCATTGTGTTTGCTTTCTGGTGTGATGATCTAATCTTTATAAATGGCTATTGTAAAGTACTTTCATTTAGTCACACAACCAATTTTATTTCGTGATCAAACAAATTCATTCTGTTTATGTTCATCTCAGTGAAGCTTCACGCACACGGATAGTTATGAAGGATGAACAAAAAGGGGCCTGGATGTCACCAAATCCCACTAATATTCAGAATTCACAGCCCTAGGGAATGCTTTCCTGCACTATTCACCCAGATTTTCATGGAGTATGTAATTGGTTTGTGGTGTTCTCATGAAGGGCCAAAGAAGGTTGGTTTTGGCTTTAAAACCTCATCCTGTGTGTGGCTGGAATCCGATTTCCATTTTGCCGGAGCCATTAGAGTTTTTAGGGTAACGTAACCCTTCTGCACGTGGAGCCAGCAGCAGCAAGCGGTCCCACCGGATATTAAACCCGGCCCTTAACAAGACAAAGCAGAACCAGCTTGAGCCACCGTCCACTAATCTGGGAAAACGAGCCCCCACCCCAGGCGAGGGCTTCCCCACTCGCAAACCCTGGGACAGTGCAGAACAAAAGAAACCGATTATTCAACGGGAAAGGGAATCCTGCATTCATCTGGGGAAACACCACAACCGCCATCTGAAAGCTGGTGCCCCTAAGCAAACGCCCACCCCACAATACGCGGGGCAGTGTCCTCTGCCTCCCTTTCCCGCCTTGCAGTGTGAGAGGCTGACGAATGAATGTCCCTTTCAGACATCACTCCCCCTCCCTCCGCCGCGCCCCACTCACAGGTCAGCAAAGACCAGAATTCAGAGTGCGTTCAGGTGGCTTCGCCGCCCACCCCTCCAAAGAGGTGGGGGGCACACGCCGAGCAACGCCTCTTCTGCCGCAGCCGCTGTACTCCACCACTGCTTGGCCACACTGTCTCTGCCGTCGCTGGGCACGTCCTGCCACCATTCAGCTCTGCCACGTCTGAAATGCAGCATTACGAGAGTCCACCGCTTAGCCCAGCTCCTAGTGATTTCAGTGGGGAGCGGGGAACCTCTCAGCCACTGCCTCTTTGTTCTTTCCGTGCAACATTGTCTGCACACTCGGTCTAGGGCTCAGCCCCTCGGCCCACTCACTAGTGATTTCAGTGGGGAGCGGGGAACCTCTCAGCCACTGCCTCTTTGTTCTTTCCGTGCAACATTGTCTGCACACTCGGTCTAGGGCTCAGCCCCTCGGCCCGCTCACTAGTGATTTCAGCTCTAGTAATCGCTGAACCGAAACAACGACTTTCAGATGAGTCAGATCAGCTCTGTCTTTAAACAGTGGAGACGCGAGGGTCAAATAGTGTCTAGGACTCTTTAGGCAGAGTCCACGCCGTCATGTAGGAACATTTCTCCCCACCCCGTCTCATTTTCACTGTGATTGGGCATCCCTCCCCCCTGCTTAGCAAGTGAGGTTCGGTTTAGGGTGACCCCCTCAATCCAGGCAGACTAAGTACAGTTTGGCTGCCCTTTACTCATGCAATAAGGGTAACAGCATTTCATTACCCCTGTGGTCAACGCTAAAGTGAATTGTATCCCAAAGACCAGCCAGAATTGATCACTTTGGCCCAGCAGCTCTGTCTGCTGAACACCTCGGCAGAATAGGTCTATATGCAAATATGGGCTGCTCCTGAGGTCTTTTCCCTCTATTTGTCACTAGGAATCAGGTGCTCATTCAGACCCTGCTTAGAGTAACATAAAAAAGGTGTCAGTTCTGCCGCATCTCTGGTTTTACTATTATTAGAATGAGCCCCAGTCGCGCTACCGAATCAACATTCCAGAAACCAACTCTTCATTCATTTGGTAGGATCAGTGTCTGCACGTGACTAGGCATCTCAATGTACAGCCCAATATGCAGAGATGAACAGCAGGTGCCCATTATCCCGGGATGGACCAGTATAGTCCAATTATTGCAGGTGTATTTTGGATGATATTTCTGTTTTTCCTTTCCTGACTGTGGGGCTTACCCTACATCCAATAGCTGAATTGCATTCAGTGCTAGTAAGCTACAGGATTTGCTAATGGATTGCATGTTCTGAACATGATGCATTGCGTAGCCATTTCTAAAATTGTCATTAAATCACCAATGATGCTAACTCCATGAGAAACACCTGCACGGTAACCTGCATCCCTGATCTCCCATTACCTCCCAATTACTATATGGTTAGTTTGTCATTTTATGAAAGCAATGCTTATGATGAAGGATGACTACATGTTTCTGGTGCAGCTGATGGTTAAAATACCTCACAGAATATCCCCACAATAAATTCCAGTTCTTCTGACATCTGTATTACTTTACTGCAGCCTTTTTGTTTTCGTTCCTAGACTCTGTTTCTTTACATTCCCTGTATCCTAGTTTAACTCTTCAAAAACCCAGAGAACACCAGCATCCAGCATATCAAGCATCAATTGTGAGGATGTGTCTGCAGGAGGAAAACCTGGAGTTTAGGAAAGAAATGAGTGGGTGTGAAAAAATGTACAATGAACTTCTGTGACCCTCCACTAGCTTCTGAGTATCTTGCGATGGAGGGAAAATAAGATCATGCAAATCCATGAGGTTGGAAGAAGTGGGCTTTCTTCTGACTTGAGATGGGCTGGGGGGGGTCTGTGTTCAGCTCTGGATCCAATCGAGGCAAGTTTGGGCTGGGAGTCAGGGCTGAGGCATTGTATAGAAATCAAAAGTTTGGGACTTAAAATTAGTCCTTTATTTCCCTAGGGAAGTCTATTGAAGTCAATTTCCATTCGGCAAGCCGTGTGTGGTGGCATTGAGTCGTTCATATTTTTAGTAATTATATATTAAGAGCCTAATTCTCCCCAATGGGAGGATTCAGGATTAAGGGCTGCAAAACTGATTCCTTAGTAAATGAATTAAATAAAGCCAGATTCTGCCCTGTCACTTACAACAGAGAGAGACTCCAGCTTGACATCAATGTAACTGAGAGCAGCATGTTTCCCATGGCGTTGTTTTAGCATAGTAACTGGATTACACGCGACTTAATTCCAAGAAATTAAGTATTCATTCCCTTGATGAAAACCAATTCTACCTAATTCAGCGACATGGATTTCACATAAATTACTGAACATTTCTCGCAGAAAGGAAACATTCCTTTACTGTTTAGTTGCTAAAACACAGTATCATAGGCTAATTCATTCTAGCAGCAAACGATGAGTCAAGCAGTTAAAATGAGCATTAGGGGTCGGGTGTAGCCTTGGCAATGCTGAAATCTCATGAGTTTTCTGCTATTGTGGACAAGAAATCCAAGTAAACTGCTGGTGTCACAAATTTTTGTTTCTTTCAGATGGGATCTGGTCCCTTGTTCTAGCCTGGAACTGAAACCTTCGGTTCAGGTTCAGATCTACCAATTTCTTAGATTTATATTTCACAAATGACCGGCGTGACTCCCCCCAGGGCTGGTGCAAGGAAGTTTCACGCCCTAGGCGAAACTTCCTTGCACTGGCCCTGCGCGCCCCCCCCCCAGCTAACGCTGCCCCCCCCACCCGCGGCAGCCAGCCCCCCGCCCCCGCGGCAGCTCCCCATTTCCCCAGCAGCAGACAGCCCCCCGCCCGCGGCGGCTCCCCACCCCCCCCCACCCGTGACAGCTAACCCCCTGACCCGCGGCGGCTCCCCACCCCCCCACCTGCGGCAGCTAACCCCCTCCACCCGCAGTGGCTCCCCCCACCCCGCCGACCAGCCCCCTGCCGGCCTTGGCAGCCTCCCCCCCGCCCACCCGTGGCAGCCGGCTCCCCACACGCTGCAGTTAACCCCCGGCCTGCGGCGGCTCCCCATCCCCCTGTGACAGCAGCTCACCTCCGCCGGCGCCAGCAGCTCCTCTGAAGCTGCGTTCTCGGCGGCGTTTCGGCGGCCACTTTTATTGCCGCCAAATCGCCGTCGGGAGTCGCCGCCGCCGAAATGCCGCCCCCCCAAATCCTGGCGCCCTAGGCAACTGCCTAGGGTCGCCTAGTGGAAGCGCTGGCCCTTACTCCCCCAACCAAGGGAGGATGGAACAAACTAGTTGGATGGGTTACTTTCATTTTTCTGCTCCCTCCATGCTTTTTGGCTACTCACCGTGGATTTTTGAAGGCTCTGGTATTTCTTAACAGAAATGTAGTGGGGTAGGTAGGCAGGGCCTGACACGAAACTTGGATTCAGATTTTTAACAGTAAGGAGTTTGGGGTTTTTTTTAGCCTGTTAAAGAGAGAACGGCCAGTTGAATTTAGGGGTCAGACCCTGAACCCCTCCAAAGCTCAGAGGAAGGGCTAGCTGCAAACTTTTCATCAAACCTTTTTCCAATGGAAAATTAGGCTTTTGACAAAACCAAATTTACTGCAAAAACAGTTGGCTTTCTGCAGAAAAATTAGAGTTTTTTTGTCAAGACCAAAGTCTTCGTCATCCGCCAAAAAGTTTCAGTGTTTGGCTGAAAATTTTGGGTCTTGTAAAAACAAGAAAATGACAAAAACACCCCCCCACACACACCCCAAAAAACTCCACAAGTTAAATTTTCTGCAGGAGAAAAACAACATTTTCCAATCCGCTCTGTTCAGAGGTGGTTAGAGCCAAGGTTTTATTTCTGGCACGTCTCTGGCTTGTTGTTGGGAGTTAAGGGATTGAGTCAATGGCAAAGCCTCCAAGTGAGTGTGTCAATTTAATAGGCTCATGATTAACTTGGGGGAATGACTCCAAAAAGTGCCTGCAATGTGCACAGAACCTCCCATTCCTGTCATCTGGGAGCCTGCTGAGAACCAGGAGTGGACAACCCCTCCGCGGGGCTGGTAAGAACAAAGGGCATGAGAATAGAGAAGGCCAGGAAGTCCTCAGTTATACAGGGAAGGAGGGAAAAGGGAGCATTGGCAGAAGCTCATGTACTATGGTCAAGAGGTTGTCATGGGCATTGCATGCTGGTAATGGATGGAGCTGCTACTGCAGAACTACAGTGCAAGTATTATTTGCATGACTGTAGCACCCGGTAGCCCTAGTCAAGGGCCAGGAACCCATTGTGCTAAGCACTGTACAAACACAGAACAAAAATGGCAGTCCCTGACCCATAGCGCTTACTGTCTAACAAGAGACCATGGCCGGATATAGACAGTTGTAGTCTGAATGAAATCAGCAGAATATCTGACTTTGGAAATGTAGCAGCAGAATAAATCAGGAGCAGAATCTCTTATTCAAATCTAAAACCCTCTACCAGATGTGGCAGTCGAGTATGGAAAGGAAGAAAGAAACGCAAGGTTCACAGGAAGTATATGATAGTACATTTGTATTCTGCCGTCAATATCGCTAGCTTTTTGTAGAGATGAACCTCCCGCCCCCATCTTTTTCACTCGGTTGTAAAAGAAATAAATTGGGCTATCACTGTAATTGCTTTTACAAAGCCAAAAGAAAAAAGTGGCAAAGCTTTTCCTAGCCTGGTTCCAAACGTCTGAGGTTTTTTGTTATGGGATCAATTGTTTCTTTCCACAATCAGTTATTTCTGTGGGAGATGTTTATGCCCTATATATCCTCATTTCCCACAAGGAAATATTGCTATCAGCTCACAAATTTTCCTCAGAAATGTATAAAAATGTTGAGACTCCAGCGTTGCCGCTGCTGTTTTCACGAAGAATCATAATCAACTGCTGCGATTTTCAAAAAAATAATCAGCTCTTTCTGTTTAAATAATAAACTTTGGCAAAGAGAGAGCATATCCTTTTCATGGCTGCGTCCTCTTCTCCTTGCTCTAATACAAACATGCGTAAATCTAACCCCAGTTGCTGGGGAGGTGCGTTCAGCTCAAATTTGGCTCCGTTGTAGTGAAAAAAAATGGAAATTACTATCTGGCCTGGATTAAATAGAGCGCTGAATAGGACAATGATCCAAATATAAAATGGGAAGATAGTTCTTAATTTGCACCAACTCTTTCCTCCTGCAGGATTAATCCCATCGGATGACTAGCAATGAAAATCTTCTTTTACAGGTTTCTTTAACCCAGGATAACCTATGCTGTTTAATTTTCCAGAAGAGCACAGTGCAACGTCACCATAACAGCTCAGATTTTCTGAACTGATTTCGTTTCCAGGTCCCTCCCTTGTCATTATTTCCTTCCCTCATTTCCCCATAGATCATTTCAGTTAACAGCTGTTTACATTTTGAAAGTATTACATCAATATTATCACAATGAAGCTTTATTTTCCTTTGAACTGCTGGCATTTCTAGCTCATGTGAAGAAGATCAGTAATATTAAGATGTCTGAACGTGATTTCTAAGAACACAGCAAAAAGACTCCTCATAACAATATAGCCATATGAATCACTGTGAAATGCAAACTATGCAAACACTGGCTTTTCAGAAGAGCTACCAAATAAGATTACATCCTGCATTAATTGATGAATCATTCTCAACAGTGGATAAACTTGAGAGATTTGCAAGCTTCTTACAGCCAATTCACCAGCAGAAAAAGAGGCAAAATGTATCTAAGCAAATTCTTCACAGCAAATTCTTCACCCCGCTCTACCGAAAAAATTTGAGAAAAAGATTCTCTTTGCCTTCAGAGCTGGTTTTCAACTCAAAACCTCTGAGGATCAACACAATCATCTCCCAGCCGTTCCCTGTTATTGGGGTAAACATGAGGTAACGTGGCGTCCTCAGATGTTGAAATCGTCTGTACGATAAGAGAAAAGGCTTACAGAATTGCTCATCTGCAGTAACTTTTGGTGACAGATTAGAGTGTGGTATGATCAGGCCTGATCACATGGTACTTACATTCCCATTCAAGTTATTACAGGTGCAAAATTGGGGAGGGGGGGGCAGATTTATGAAAAAAATCAATTTATTTCTGTCTCATAGCACACAACATGGAAAAATATATTTTTTTAAAAAATATGAAATATCTTATAATTTCCCCCACACACACACACTTTTCTCTTTTTATTTCCCTTTTTGCTGTGGGGTTCAAAACAATTAGTGTCCACGGGGAGTGGGCATTCTTTACTTTTTACTTTTTCCCCTCTGTAACTTTTCCTACCTTCCTCCTCTCTCAAAAAGTTCCACAGTGACAGAATTCCATTGTTCCTTTTGCCACATGTCACTTTCCCAAAGTTACAGAACATCGGCTGAGAGGGCAGGGCAGGTGCCTCTATGAGAAGACTGGGAGGGGAGGTTGTTTCTAGGAAGTTTGTATCCGATGGGGATCCCCAGAACATCTGTGAATCTCGACCTCAGTTTGTGAAACTGTGGCTCTTGCGAGTTAGGAATTGTCACACCAAGAGCAGAATGATCTGCAGCAACCTTTTTGAGTCATTTATACTGGGCCAAAGCGAAATGCTTTTTTCGGCACCTTCTCTTAGCGCTTCTCTATTGGGAATTCCCTGCAACTGCAACCACGTTAAACAATGGGAGACACTGGAAATTTCTGCTTCTGCTTCCACTGCTCACTTTCTAGAGGCAATTATCCCAAAGCTTAGCTATTATCTGAGTTTTCCAGAAAGAGTGTTAGCATCATTAATGAGTATGATGTGAACTCTGGGAAAGTGCTGGATTTTTCCTCTGTCCTGAAAGCAATGAATGTGGCACCTTTGGCACCAGTGGATAGTTAGGCAAACTCTGGGAACTAGAATGCAGTCCATTTCATCAATAGCATGTCATGCGGGATGCCAGGCGCAGAATTACCGATGTACTTGCCAAATTTTCAGTATTCTATCATGATTTACTGCATTTATTGAACTCCTAGGTATTGCCAGCTTTGTTTGAGAGGTTCCAGAAATACGGAGGATAGTTGTTTAGTAATCTTGGCAACTTTTACATGCCAATACACAGGGAAAATGTTATATTGATCATTACTCTCTTTTTTTCCATTGGAAATGATTCACCGTGAACAAGTGGCTGGAGAAGTCAGTGCCTTCTGCAGAAGCTCATTATGAGAAAACAAAATCATTAGTGGAGTCCAACCCAGATTGCTTAGCAAACTGAATAGGATCCATATTTCTAAATAGGGTCTGGTAACGTATTTACAACAGAATCATAGAAATGTAGGGCTGGAAAAGACCTCGGGAAGTCATCAAGTCCAGCCCCTCGCACTGAGGCAGGGCCAAGTCAATCTCTGAAAGTTTCCAAGTGCTTCCATGTTGCACATTAGACAGTGTTGTCGTGAGGGTTTTGTTGGCCAGAGAGCTCATATTAATATGCCCGCTGTTTGCTGTGCGGGGTCTCAGTTACACAAACAGTGAGCTTGGGCAGTTTGCCGTCACAAGCTACAAACCTTGCCTTTCCCCACATGACAACTGATGTACCTGAATGTACCTGCCCACGTTTTTTTCTGTGTATGTCACCTTGATCCCCCAGTGAGTACCGTAGAGTGATTATGAAGATGTTTTTATAGTACAGCTAAATTGTCCACAAGAGAATCTGAATTTGGATGGAAAATTTGTCCTAGATTAGGAAGAACCTGGTTGACAAGGAGTATTGGCTGGTCATTCACATAGGGGACTGAAAGTTGTTTGTTTTCTTCATGGCTCGGCCTTGGACTAGCTTTGGAACCTTGCGCAAGTCACTTCAGCCTAAATTGTGTCACAAAGACACAGCAGTGTGTTGCTGTCCCACCCCAGGACCATCCCGAAGGAAGGACTGAATATTAAAGAGCCACAATTTCCTGCCTGCACCTCACTTCCTATAGCCTTTGTCAGCAATGAATTATGATACCCACTCACTCCCAGTGGGAAAAGAGTAGTGGGTGCACAAAGCCCATTCACTCCTGCATGCCTAGACTAAAGTCCAAGTAGCCCATTTAGTGAGGTTCTTCTCCTCATTGTATCCTGCACAGCTGCGTGGCCCAGGGCTCAATATAGCCATTAACTTCTATGTACTATTTACGCATCCGTATCATCGAATGTAGCTAATTGCGAGGATTGACTGATGTTTCTAAGTACTTTGATATTCTCCAGTAGCCGTAACTAAGTCAGAACAAAATGTTTCTAGGCTATTTTAATATTTTCCAACTCAAGATGATCTGGAATCGAAATCCTGGATTTGAAACCCCCCCAAAGTTCAGATCTGGTCACAGCGGCAAACTTTGTGGCTTGAGCCCATTTTTTACTGTCTATGGTTTTGATCAGGTCTATAAGATCCAACCCTACCCAACCCATCCTTCTTTAGTCCACCGAACAAACTTATCATGCTTGTTTGCCTGCTGGCCCTTGCTGCTCGACATTACTGGAAGGAATGGGGAAAAGACTGCTCTTCTTTCTGGGTGTTATTTATTCTACTGTATTTCTTCCTATCTCTAGCCTGGTCATAATTAAGATTTCATTGACCAGAGTAATGTCCTAGGATGTGTGTGTGTAATTCTGTATATTTTAGCATTGCATGAATGAGGGTCTGTTTACTTAGATATCTCCCAGATGGGACAGTCACAGCAGCTATGCAGTGCTAGCATAGGTCGTGGTTACTTTCTGGAGACTTTAGTTAGACTTCGTAGTCTCTCCTTTTGAACTAATAGTATTCACCACTATCAGTGTCAGAAACTGCCTTCGCCCCCGAAGAAGCAACATCTTACGATGAAAACCCTTCCTGAAAATCTCCCAAATGTCCATCACCTTCCACCTATGGACTTGCCCCTCGGTTAATAACAGCATTCACCGAAAACACACTTTGTGTAAACACTGAAAGCAAACCACATCTGCTAGAGTCATGGCAGGTCACAGCTTTCATTTCTGGAGAAAGCACTCGAGGGAACATTCCCCTACTTGTCGTGTTTGGCTGTCATGTAGCCTGCAGACTCTCACCATACAAGATGCTGGCAGTGTGGAGCTGATGGTCCTCCTTTTCTGGAGAATTGAGATGATGACAGCAATTAATTACTTCTCATCTCAAAGCCACAGTTCACAGTAAGTACATTACCACCCCATTTATCCAGTAGTTGGAAGCAAATTCCAGCTCTCTCAAGCAGCCGTCCAGTTTTGAAAAGACCTAACCCCGGTGGGAGGTGGAGAAACACTGGCCAGGCCATATTGCGCAATGGCTGTCTAGCTTTGTACTCGGTGGGGGTTCAGAGCTGAGCTCCTTGTATCTGGGAGTACAGGTAAAATAGGTTAAGTTAAATGGTGGTACAGGGGAAGACCTAGGAGGAAGACATGGTTCATTGAGATTAGTGCCCTCTCTTGTGTGGGGCCAGATCCTGCCACTCTTGCAATGAGGAATACCCTACTCTGCAAGTAGTCCAATTTATTTGAGTGGGACTGTTCCTGGAGTACATTATTACTCAGTGGGGGTAAGGATTGTCAATATGACCCATTATCATCCGACTGCATTTACTTTCGGCACACATTTGCTGCACCACTCCGAGGTTTAAGGTGATACGCACATTCTAGTGGCATTGAAACCAAAGCATGACTGCAACCTTTTGGACATTTGGGGCTGAACATCTTGTAAACAGGCAGATTTTAACCCGCGGAAGAGCCCAATTGCTTTGAAGCTACAACTTAGAAGGAAGTTCTCAGTTAATTTTACTGCTCGAGTCACTAATACTCAATCAGGGGGTATCATTTTTTAAAAACTCCTTTGTGTTTATTCAAACCTTTTGGGAAATGTTCAGAATACAAAGTAGAGCGACAAGGCCGGTGAGGTAATATCTTTTATTGGACCCAACTTCTGTTAGGGAGAGAGACAAGCTTTCAAGTCACACGGAACTGTTCTTCTGGTCCTGTGTGGCTCAAAAGCGTGTCTCTCTCACCAGCAGAAGTTGGTCCAATAACAGATATTACCTCACCCATCTGGTCTCTCTAATATCTTGGGACCGACACAGCTACAACTACACTGCAGAATACAAAGCAGTGCGATATGATTTGCAGTTTTTCCATACAACTAATTAAATCCATAGGTTTTCTGGCTGGTAACGGTGAAGTTCCTGGGGGACTTTTTGTTGCGGCTAGGGTGACCAGATAGTAAGTGTGAAAAATCGGGACGGGGGGTAATAGGCATCTCTATAAGAAAAAAGCCCCAAATATTAGGACTGTCCCAATAAAATCGGGACATCTGGTCACCCTAGTTGCGGCTCAGTGGTAACCCAACTTCCTTCTCTGAGCGTCTTGTTCAGTAAAATATGGGACATCGTTCAATTTATGCACATACTTTACTTTACTTGCTGCGTGTAATCCCGCTGACTTCACAGTGTGTAAAGTTAAGCATGCGTGTAAATCTTTGCAAAACTGGGGATTTACTGTGGAGCATTTTACTGGCCTGAGTCAAATATACATGCCTTTAAACCACAAAGTCTGCTGTTCTTAGACTCTTACTGGGATCATGGGTTGTAATGTTGCATTTTTTATTTAAATTGAATAGTTCTTATCCACCATTGTCTTTTGTACTTCAGTTCATCCATTGTAAAATTTCCTATGTACTTGTGTATAATTATGTATTTTAATACTTTCCTCTTTTTGTTACTCCCCAAAAATAATGATTAAAAAAATCATATACTACAAAAAGAAAAGTATTGTTTCCCCTCAGCTGTTGATCTCCCTTGAAATTCTGATTTTTGATCTAAAACTGACATGGGGAGAGGCAGGTGGGGAATTCAGGAAGAAAACAGAAAATGTTAAATTTTATCAAAAAGCATTTAGCGCATGGAAAGAACCGGATGCAAACAAATTAAAAGAGCGTGTGCACGTTTGAAATATTTTGGATTCTGCTGCTGCTTCGATCTCGGTTCAAACATTCATGCTATCCAATCTGGAGTCCCCAAAAGTGCGCTTTCTGTGGAAAAAAGCGGAAAGAAATCAACTCTCCCAAATGTTCTGCTTCATCCGAGAACGTCTGGAGCAGAGCTTAACTTCTTTCTTCAGACCCTGTACCCGGTTTGAAAAATAGCCAACAGACAGAGATAAGAGTCTGACATTTGGACTAATTTCAAAAGGTTGTGGTTGTAGTTAAGTGGGGTGATTGAGCGGGAGGAGGGAATTATTTCGGCCTTGTTCTCTCCATCTTCTGCTTATAAGGACTAGCTTTCTAGGGGGGGATATGTCCCTTTCACAATCTCATTTGTCAGCAACACGACCTGTTCTGCTGGCTGGCCTTGTACTTTAAAAGAGATCCCACCATGCAAATGGTCATTCTGGTAGCTAGATTCTGCAGGGCTCCCTTTTGCAGCCAAAGTACTGGGTTCCAAGGGGTTTGAAGAGAAGGCCTCCGGGACCAAATCTTGCTTAAATGAGATATTTTTGTTGTTTATTTGTGCAGAAAGGAGAAAAGCATCATACAGCAGCAGCAACAAGAAGAGCTGACAGGATCTGATCACTCTGAGGCTGCACCAACCCCCCTGGTTTGTATTCATGTCTAATCCGAATGCAAGGCCAGATACAAAGCTGCTATAAAGCAGAGCGACACTGATTTACACTGGCTGACAATCTGGCACTCCAAGTCTAGGTCTGGGTTGGGACTTGACTCCCTATGAATGTTACCTAGACAGGTATAGCTACATCATCCCTGTAGAGCAAAGAGAGCCAAGATAATACTCTCCGGTGACGGGTGGAACTGCATGCCAAGGGAGATTAGATTGACCCTGAGTTTAGCGGTGTTCAGCTCAAATAGTGATAACGCCACCTCCACAGTCATCACAACTCCTTCCACACCACCTCTCCCAACCCCGCGGGAGGTGATCAGGGAGCAAAGCAGCCTTTGAATTTTGCTGTGCTTGGCTGCTGGATGCAGCTCAGATGCGACAGGCACCGCCGAACCGCCGTCGATAAGTTAGATCCGCACCGTCGTTACGGGGCTGACGGTGACCAAGCGACGCAGCACTTTGTGCACAGTGGAGGGGACAATCAGGTCTTGGGGGATTTGTCTCGGAGGGTAGGGGGACAGTCATTGCCACTGGACGATTGTGAAGCCTTTCTCTCTCCCTGGTCCCCTGTGAGCTTCCCGGCTGTGTTGTTCTAGGCACCTAGGCGGGGGTAGGGTGACCAGACAGCAAATGTGAAAAATCAGGACAGGGGGTGGGGGATAATAGGAGCCTATATAAGAAAAAGACCCAAAAGTCGGGACTGTCCCTATAAAATCGGGACATCTGGTCACCCTAGCCAGGGGGCAAGCACGAACTTCAGGCTGTAGCAAAAGTGCTGAATAACAATGAGACAAAACTTAGCCTGAGCACACGCCAGGCAGGCATTTTCAATAGTACAGCCAGGTGAGTCCCACAGGGAGAATTCCCCGCTAAGCCCTGGCACCCCAGCGGACTGTTCTCTCTCCTACCTACCAGGCACATAATGAGACTAGATCTGAACAGACGGTAAATGCAATGGCTCAGATTGAACCCTGGTGTAACTCTCCAGTGACCAGCAGCATCAAGAGCCAGCACTGATCTCGGCTTCAGCTATATTATTTTGTCATCAGAAATGATTGTTCTGTGTAGGAAGAAATAATCTCTCCTTGCCATGGACGGCATAAGTGCCCTACCCTGGACTGTCTCTCCACGCTGCCCAAGCAGGAAGCCGGGGGGAGAGGGGCCCTGGCAGGACAGGCAGTCAGGGTGGACTCTCTGCAAAGCGTGTCCGCTCTTCAATCCTCTCGTGCTGTACCTCCTACAAGTTTAGCTTGTCCCTCCCCCTCATTCCCAATGAGCAGCTTCTGGCAGGGAGCTGGGAAAGGCTGGGGATAAGTGGAAGCCTTTTTCAGAGTAAGGCTACTACTCTGGCGCGGTGCCTCAAGCGGATGGTAGGGGTAGGGTACCAGAAGCCTCTCTAGCACTCACATGGACTTCTACAGAGGGCTCTTTGTAGCCTGGGCTCTCAGCCTCCTACCAGGTAAGCTCCCTCTCCTCTCTACCATCTGCTGAGCTCTGGAAAGCCTCTGTCAGGGCTGAAGGCACCGACGGCCGCAGGCAGCTTTAAAAAGTGGGGGAAACAGATTTTTGCTTATGTTGGCAATCAAAGGAAAAGCAGCCGGAGAAAGCCACCGTTTAATAAGGCCGTTGGTCAATTAGTGAAAGGGCTACAGTAAACGAGGAGGGGATTTTTCTCCCAAACGTTGAAAGGGATCAAATCTTCCGCTCGGCTCCTGAGGGAAGACTGGGGATGAAGGCGAGAGAACTCTTTTCGGCAAAGCACTCACAGCTCCTCATCTGGGCTACAGTTGCATGTGGGATTCGTTTGTATCGTTTTTTTTCTCTCTTAAGGAGAAAATACTTTAAAACAAAACTGAAGTCTCTAAGACGGTGCTAAGCAGCAGCTTGTCTTGAGCAGCACAAAGGGGGGCTGAGCATGGGGAAGGTGTCAGGGGCTAAATAACCTCTGGGTGCCGAGATTTTAGGTGCTTGTTTCATTTTAAGATGTGAGTTTGCAGCCTTCCTTCACATATGGTTCAGTGCGTGGCTGCATAAGCCGTATTGGATTACGGTGGTGGGGGTGGGGGGAGAGTTCTGCTTATTGTTGGCCACATGCCTGTGAGTTTAAGTTCAGTTGTTTCAGAAAGTGAGTCCCCGCAGTAGTCAGTTTTGCTGCAATTAGACTTGCCAGCTTTCCATGCACAGCCCTACCCCAGGAGCAAAGGGAACCGTGACTCTGCTTTGAGCTTTAGAACAAAAGGAAATCTTTCTACTCACTAGTAAAAAGTTGCTGCTGTTGCTAACTAAATTACGCACATCGATATGATGCTAAGAGCCGCACTGGGATCTCTTGTGCTACTTCTAAACATCCTGAGGGAATGTGTATCTATTTTTTCTGATTGCACAATTACTTGATAATCTAAGGAAAGCGGCAAGGAAGCTGCCTTTCTTTGCCTAATAGAGAACATGTGTCTATGCCTTGCACGTGGACAAAATGTTGTCCGCTTTGCACACAACTCTGAGTGAGATCTGAGAGGTTTTCACTTTGGACAACATTCTGTGGTTACTTGCTGCATTTCGGAGATATTACTTCTTACTGTTTTTTCAGACCATGGCAGACTTGCCTTTGAAAATAGGTGGATCAAGTTGCTCTGACATTTGGACAATAGGCACTATACTTAAAACTGTGCTTACGTGTGCTTTAAAATCTGCAGCTTAAACTCTTTAAGGACATCGAGTTATAGACTTGGTTTTATTTTATATTTTTAGACTGAATTTAGGGAACACTGTAAATTTTTGGCTGTCTGCCTGCAGGCCACACAAATACATTTAAACCTGACTATTCCGTTATACGTACACTCCAGATACCATAGTGACATCTGCTGGTGATGACAGAACTCTTTAAGTACAGACATCTGCAGTAAACAGTCTGATGTTTGTTCAGACAGGCAGCAAAAAAAATTGAAATAGCAAGAGTCAATTTTTAACTCCCTATAAAGGATCCAATGGCATCCTTGGTCTGGCATTCCTGTATTTCTTGTCTTGCAGTCAACCCAGGTGAGGTGGGGTGTGGGGGGACAGGAAACTAACAATGGCATTTGGATCTTTTGGATGAAGGCACATTTGGTTTTATATGCTTGATGCACAAAGACATGACCAACCTTAGAAGAATCATAGAATCTCAGGGTTGGAAGAGACTTCAGGAGGTCATCTAGTCCAACCCCCTGCTCAAAGCGGGACCAACCCCACTAAATCATCCCAGCCAGAGCTTTATCAAGCCGGGCCTTAAAAACCTCCAAGGAAGGAGATTCTACCACCTCCCTAGGGAACCCATTCCAGTGCTTCACCACACTCCTAGTGAAATAGTTTTTCCTAATATCCAACCTAGACTTTCCCCACTGCAACTTGAGACCACTGCTCCTTGTTCTGTCATCTGCCACCACTGAGAACAACCCAGCTCCATCCTCTTTGGAACCTCCCTTCAGGTAGTTGAAGGCTGCTATCAAATCCCCCCTCACTCTTCTCTTCTGCAGACTAAATAAGCCCATTTCCCTCAGCCTCTTCTCGTAAGTCATCACAGCTGTGAGGCAGTAAGATGGGCTGAGCGTGAAGATGCAGGATGGAACCAAATCTAAGTATGTATATGTTGCAATAATCCTTTTATCCACGTAGGAAGCCATCGCATGTTCACAGCTGGATACTGTGTCATGATTTATGTTCCAGTGTGTAAATTGCTGTCATGTGGGGCCTTCCTAGAACAGGAAGAAAGCGGGGACCTAAAAAAAAGCTACTGCGTCTGACCTACTTTGTCTCGTTCACCTTTTAAAGTGACTGTTTTCAGGCATAATTGGTTTGTGGAAACTCAAGATATTTACACTCTAGTTATAAAGACTCTGGAAAATGCCACGGCAGCCACTGGGGTATATCCCCGGACTTCACTGATGTTATCCCTGGGATTGATTTGGCCTAGTACGTCTCTGTATAACAGACTTTAAAACTACTTGAAGAACGTAGTGTCCATATCAGTGTGTTCCTTTAAGTCAGTTCAGAGTTTTTCAGTGGTGGCATGTGTGTCATGTTACTATGGAGTTACTATGGTGATTAGCTAATGTTAATAAATAGCGTTGGTCCAACTATTACATACATGACCAGAAGAGTCAGGCCACTTTCTCTTTTCAGCTGGCTGCCACTCTTCCTGAGAGCGTACCTTCCAGGCAAACAGAGTTTGGTGAACAGTGATGATCCATCAGGGAACATTACTTCATATCTGGATCTATGGAGAGCTAGCCTTAGGGCATATAAACAGTGACACCCCCTTCTCAGATGGTTAGAAGCAACAAATAGGGCCAGATTCTGTTCCTAAGGAATTCAGTGGGACAGGGATCGGGCCCTTATTGCTTACTAACATTGTGGGTAAAGTGCTGCACGTGGGCTTAATAGAAATGGCTTCTCTAAGTGCCTGCTGATATCAGCAGGTTCTGGATGTGCAGATCATGTTGTTCATCACTGACAATGCGACTTCCTGTGACGGGGAGAAGCTGTGTGAATTGGCAACACTTCCAATTCCCAAAACCAAACACCCATCTGAAGAAAGCCGAGAAGGCTTCTCCTGGTTAGAGAGTTTAGAAAATACCCAAAGAGTTGTCACAGCTCTGTCTCGCATGTTTGCATCGGGCTGGTTTTATCTGTATGACACGTTCTGACACAGAGCGTCACTGGAACGTTAGTAGGTGGGGAAGAAGTCTGAATCTAGATAGTAACCGTATCCAGTATGGTGCTTGACCTGTTGATAACCTCTCTTGTTGTCTTTATTTGTTGCTTTTGTTATGTAGCTAGTTCTAGACTTGTGTAAGTGAGGGACTAATGAAATAATAGAGCCAGGGATTTCACAAGGCTATCCCTACAGTTTTGTCAATACACTTCCGTCCTCATCTGCAACATCCCTGTTATTCCACTCCAGGGATTCTCTAGCAGCTATGCCCTGCCAACCACAGCAAATTAAGCACTGATTTTGTAATGTATACAGATGTCCATGGGAGAATAGGATGAAGCTCCCTGATGCATGTTGTCTTGTGTCCTAAGCTGAGTTTGAACCTAGGACGTTCGGCGTGCTAGACTGGTGTGTCTGGCTAGTGGCCTAACGCTGCTCCACCCAGCCTCCATGCTGCTTTACTTCACCATGAAAGATTTAGTCTCGCTTTATTTTTTTGTTTTCCACTTCTCCCTCTACCCCAACTTTCTATTAATCTGGGTGGCTAGAGCGTCTATTTCTAGCTGGGCAGCACATGCGCCGGGAAGGCCCTGACCACACTGGCATGGGAACGGTGCGCTCTGTGACCACGTTAAAACATTGTTGTCCTAGCGAGCTTGATTTTCCTGACCAGCGTGCGCAGGGTTTATTATTCTTCTGGGAAATGTGCTGGGGCTATTATAAAAGTTTGCTACAGAGTAGCTTGGGGCTTGTCTCCATTACATAACCTTCTTGAGTTTCAATAAAATGATAAAGTCTGTTAGCTCATATGATACTGACCATGATTTTGTGGTTAGGACGGATCATATGCAGTATCAGCCCGTAGTGTTTTCAGCAGAGTTTAACCTGCCATGATGGTGAACATGATTCTCTTTGGTCTACTCTGCACACAAGGCCATGGTCAGAATCATATCATTTAACTTGAATGTTCCCAGTTGTGATCAAACACACTAAGATTATTAATGTTGATAAGACTTGGGGAGCTGGTCTGTTATTTGGCTCGCCTGGTACAGGGAAATCACCTTCGAACCCTCATAGGCACAGATATCTAGTTGGGTTGGTGTTGACTTGGATCCCAGGTGCAATGGGATACTTTGCATGTTCTTCCTGTCTCTGCTACCGCAGAAGCAGTTAACTGGAGAGCTAGGATTTTAATTCTTTTAATGACTATTGTGACAGACCCAGACAAGTGGGATACAGAAATCTCATAGAAGGCAAATATACTGGCCATTGGATGAATAGTTTTCTGTTCCCTGAGTGACCAGAGCAGGGGCTGCACTAGAACAAGCAGGAACTTTCTGGAACCAATTTAAGGCAGGCAGGCTAATTAGGACACCTGGAGCCAATTAAGAAGAACCTGCTAGAATCAGTTAAGACAGGCAGGCTAATCAGGGCACCTGGGTTTAAAAAGGAGCTCCCTTTAGTTTGTGGTGTGGCGTGGCGTGCGAGGAGCTGGGAGCAAGAGGCACACAAGGAGTTGAGAGGGAGAAGAGTTGACGGACTGAGGAGTACAAGCATCAGCAGACCATCAGGAGGAAGGTCCTGCAGTGAGCATAAAGAAGGTGTTGGGAGGAGGCTGTGGGGAAGTAGCCCAGGGAGTTGTAACTGTCACGCAGCTGTTACAGGAAACCCTATAGACAACTGCAATCCACAGGGCCCTGGGCTGGAACCCGGAGTAGAGGGCGGGCCCGGGTTCCCCCCAAACCTCCCAACTCCTGATCAGACACAGGAGGAATTTGACTGTGGGTTCTACCAGAGGGGAAGATCTCTGAGACGATCAAAATCCGCCAATAAGCGCAGGACTCACCAAGGTAGAGGAGGAACTTTGTCACACTATGTAGTCCCTGAGTTATCAAGAATGATATTCTTGTGTCCCAACATTTTAAAATAAAGCAACTTCTCTTTTGCTGCTTTTTGAAGGCCAATGAGCTGTAACTGGAAGGTGCTCCTACAGTGAATGACCTGTGGCTGCTTTCTAAAGATCTTGTGGGGAACCACGAACGTTACAGAACATGAATTTGTAATTAGAGATTTTACATCTGTGCTTCTTATTACCCTGTTTTCCATCTACACCCATGTCAGCATCCACAAAGAAAACTCATGTTGTTCCCTAGTCCCACATGATGGACAATGGCGTTTAAAGAGCTGGAGTCTCTGAGTTTGAGCCTTTTTTGCCTGTAGTATATCCAGTAGTTTAGGAGCTTGTTGAGATCTTTGCTGACAAGATCTTGGTTGTTTTAATACTTTCAGCATTTTATTTCACTTGTCGGAGGTAACAGCTGGATTTACTGCAAGGTGATAAATTGTGTCATTTCTATATGTCATTATCGTTATTGTTGTGTGATTCGCTGTCACCGCTTTCGAAACTTTCTCGCAGTTTAGGATTGAGTAGCAGCGCCCACGTGTGTACTTTGTTACCAGGGATGCCGCACCTCAGATCTGGGCTTTAGTGACTGGGTAGGACCCAGAGGTGAAAATAGTCCGTCAAGGTTCGAGTCCCCGACCAGGAGGTTTGACCTCCAAATGTACCAGGCTTTGTGCAAATGTGAACTCCCCACCTGCCACATGCACAGTCCTGGTCTCCCTAGCTCAGGAAAGGATTGACCCTTGAGTCTCTGGAGCCAAGTGGGATCTACCCCAGCTCATGTTGTTCCAAGTCTCATCTTCACTTAGTCGCTCTGTGCCTCAGTTTCTCATCTGCACAAGGGGGATAATAGCACTTCCCCTCCACCTTAGAGGGGGTTTGTGAGAATAAATGCATTAAAAGATTGTGAGATGCTCAGATATTATAGTAAAGAGGGTCCCATAAGTACTTTAGATAGCTATCTAAAGTGGGGAAGAGGGCTAGCTCAGTGGTGTGAGCATTGGCCTGCTAAGCCAGGGCTGTGAGTTCAATCCTTGAGGGGGCCATTTACGGATCTGGGGCAAAAATCTGTCAGGGGACAGTACTTGGTCCAGCTAGTGAAGGCAGGCGACTGGACTCGATGACCTTTCAAGGTCCTTCCAGTTCTATGAGATAAGCATATCTCAATATACACATTGCATTTCTCCTCTCCTGTCTGTTCTCTTCTTATGAATCCTGCTCTCTGAAGCCCTCAGAGACACAGGGGGAATAGACCTAGAGGGGACAGAACCCTTTCAGTGTTGTGTGTACCTTTAGAAGAAAGTCCCTTCTGATAGAAGATGCAAAGCTCCAGTGAGAAGGGAATGGAAATGAAGATGGGGAGAGAGATTTGTGCGGGGGAACTTTTTCTTTCGGAGCAAATGGTAGCTTTTCTTCCCAGTGTTGTTTCCCAAATGTTGTTTTCTTTTGCATGCTTGAGCTAACAAGTATCAAGAGTTTGTACTAAACAAAAACTCCAGTACAGCCAGGAGATATTTGAGGCTTCCGGGTTTGACAGCATTGCAAGCTAAACTTGTGGGATTTGGGCACTTATTTAGGACTGTGATGTCACTTCTGACAAGAAAATAAGACGTGGTTCTTCAGATTGTTAACTGTCTCCTTGACAACCTTTCACGAGATTTGTTTGAGTAATTTAATCCCATTTGAACAGTCTCCGATTTTTCTTTTTTGCCTTAAATGCTCTGCTCAACATCTGCATACATTTTTGAACAGCTTTTCCTCCAATATATGACGAATTCCACTGACTTTGCCATCTCTTTTGTAAATCTTTCCTCCAAATCATTTTCTGGTTTTCGCTCAGATGTGTCACCAGAATCTCACTAAAACTAAACATGGATATGGGGTCTATGAACCTGAAAGATTCCTGTGCTGTATTCATAGAGTAGACCACCGCTGAAATGCAGCTCCCCCTGGTTTGCAGGGACGACCCAAATGGCCCGACAGTGTGGAGGGGGAACATTTGTTGGCCTCGGGTACTAGGGCATGCCCCTTCTCTTACAAAAGTGTCATCTGCTCTTTAGGTGCTCATCTTGCATCATTGAAATCAATGGGAGTTTTTGCCCTTAACATCAGTCCCAAAAGCCATTCAGGGTCTCTCTTTGTAAGCCTGTGTCTGAAAGAAACCCTCACGCAGAGAAAACCACCTGGTGCTCTCGTCATCTGCCTGGAGAGGATGAAGAGCTGAGCTGATGCACTCAGCCAGTGTTTGACCCCGAGACTCCAATGAACCTTGGTGTTCCCAACCTGATGGTCCTGCCCCTAAACATCCCCTCTGGCATTTGCTCTTGTCCTGCCATTTTTAATGCCTGGGGAGTTTTCAGCTGTTGTGTGTGTCCATTTTTTGAAGCTGGCTTTTGTTGACCAGCCTGAGAGCAATGGAGTCCTTTGTGAATCTCATTTCTGACAGGGCGGGATGAGTTTACATTGAAAAAGGCTCCACTACTGAACATTGAAAACTTTCGAAAGTTTAGTAATTAAAACATATTCCAAAATCCATCAGCCACCATTTCCCCGTAACCAAAGAAAAATGTATTTTGTTAGCTGACAAAAATGCCTTGACAGTGAAACAGGCGTGCCTGATGAAACGTAAACGACTAAGCTCAAAACCAGAGAGACTTTCTACCTACTGCCAAAGAGTCATCAGTGCCATCACTGTGTTGTCAACAATGGTGGGTGTGGCTGGAATAAGCAGCAGATGGGATGGGAAACTTTGTGAGTCTTAGGGAATCAAGAAATACAAATTCGTAATGACTCAATTGTATGCAGCTCTTGGAGATAAGAGCTGAAATCGTATCTGATATTCTGGGATTGATTCGGCACCGCAGAAATCTATGGAAGTTTTGCGTTGACTCATATGGGAACAGAAGCAAGTTCCCTAGGATATGTCTTCTCTGCAGAGTTAGCCTGGGCTTTTCCTTGGGTGTTGCCCCTAACTACTCTCCTCTCCACACACAAACCCTCCCACCTGAGTACAGGGGTGCTTTCAACCCAGGCTGGTTGGCCCAGCTTGAGGAATAGGCTAGAGCCTGGTTTCTGCTTTCACTCCGACCAATAATCAGTGAGGAGACAGGTAAAATCTCTTGAATGCTAATAGTCCTCCAATGCCTTCCCACAATTCCCCATGTACCCAGAAGGACAGACACGTTTTCCAACAATTCACTGGGAACGACTCATAGAATGGCTCTTCATACCTCAGCACAGAGAGCCAGAGGGTCTACCCCCAGAAGTCCTAGCAACGCGCATGGGGAATGCAGCACCAGTGAGGAGGGCACCATAACACGAGTCTGGCTTTGCTGTCTGGCCGCTCACACCTGGACTAGTGTTAACCCAGGTGCTGATCAACCGAGTTAACACATGTTGATAAATTGGATAGTCAATTGTTTGACCACACTTTGGTTCATTATGAAATATATTCAAGAGACCAACTCACACCTTCTTGTCAACTGTTGGAAATGGGCCACCTTGATTGCATTGGCCTCGTTAGCACTACAAAAGTAATTTTCCCTCCCTTGGTATTCACCCCTTCTTGTCAACTGTTGAGAATAGGCCACTTCCACCTTAATTTAATTAGCTCATTAGCACTGACCGCCCCCTCCCCCCACTTGGTAAGGCAACACCCATCTTTTCATGTGCTAGAATATATATTCTTCTTACTGTATTTTTCACTCCATGCATCTGATGAAGTGGGTTATAGCCCACGAAACATTATGCCCAAATAAATGTGTTAGTCTCTAAGGTGCCACAAGGGCTCCTCGTTGTTTTTGCGAATAACCAATGTCAGTCAGGTTGATTACTCTAAGCCAGTAACAATATAGTACCAGAAAAAGGTTCCATACTATATCAGTCTCTGGGTGCCGACTTGTGAAGCGTTGTTACATCCACCTTAGGCAGAAGGTGTGCTCCTCAAGTTACACCCCTAATGCCTCCTTTTTACACCCTGCCTGTTTACAAGTAAAAGGTATTGCATACATCATCTGAAACTAGACTGAACCAGTCAGCTCTTTGCCTTGTTTTTCTGGTGTCATGGTGTACCCCTTATCTCTTTGTTCTGAACACATGCATTCCAGGCACCAGAGGGCGTGGAGGCACCTCCTAGGTTTGTACTGGGGTAGGACAATCATGTGGCTTGTCCTCTTCCTTTGGGGCATTTCAGTACAGGCCTGTGAGAGTAATTCCCTTACTGTTGCTATGGTAAAGCACTCACCTGTCCAGATCTTAACAGCTTCCCTGTTTGCTCAAGCCAAAACTTACTTCAATGAATGCAAGGAGTTATGGGATACTTAGCATAAGTGAGCAGGGTGATATAAAATTCATAGGCCAATTTAAAATATATAGCTGCTATAATATTGGTGCTTAATGCTATTGGTGCTTAATGCATACTAATATATATATATATGGTGGGGATAATCCACACCATTAATAGAATATGTATATTTGCTAGCCAGCATACATTAGTCAGTATTCTGACATGAAGACCTACCCTAAATGTCTCCCTAGCACTTTTAACATGAGCAAGAAGTTGAACCCAGTGACCCTGATTCAATATTTCCTCTGCTGGGTAACACGCTCTCTGCAGTTTGGAAACTGCTGTTCACCCCAGAAGTAGGGGCAGTTCAGTGGTGTGGGGCTTGGAACGCCTTTGGGGTGATAGGGGTTGTATAAAGATAAAATAGTATTTTCTTCTGTGACGGTGAAACAAGGAGATGGCACACGGTCCTCTAGGAAATATTGCTGTGATTGTTTTTGAACATGGTCAGGGTTTGGGGATAGAACGTGGATAAGGCTTTCCAAGACCCAATGGAAAAGAATTAACTCCTCACTGTGTTTAATTTTGTACTGAATATTGGCTCCAACCTAGCATCACTTTACCGTAAAACTAGATTTTATACAATCTCTTTTTCTCCGAGATCCTGCCAAGACTGTCTTGCTCTGACAAAGACCAGACACCATCTTGGTGTCTCTTTCATTTTTGGAAAGGATGTGATAGGGCACCAATTATATATGGCACAGTTAACAGCTAATCGAAAAGTTCATTATCATTTCTTCATTCAACCACATTCACCAACTACTGTCAAGGCAACTAACCGTCACAATGACTTTTTCTGGTTTCCTAACGTCAATGCCCCTTTTCACAGTGTTCTTCTAATAAACATATATCATCAAGACCAGTGGTCCCCAACCTTTCTGTTGCAATAGCATATTCATGTTCCCAGAAGAGTGTGGTGGGCACCGAACGACCAGCCGCCGAAATGCCACCGAGAAGCGGTGTCATCGAGAAGTGTCGCTGCCAAAATGCCGCCGAGAAGCGGAGTCACTGAGAAGCGTCACTGCCGAAATGCCACCGAGAAGCAGCGGCATTTCGGCGGCAACGCTTCTTGGTGTTGCCACTTCTTGGAGGTATTTCGGTGGCTGGTTGTCCGGAGGCCACGCTCCTCAGCGGTGGGTTGTCCGGCGGAAGAGCTCCCTTGTCAGTAGGCAGGCACACATAAATGCCCCGGCGGGCACCATGGTGCCCATGGGCACCACGTTGCGGACCACTGATCAAGACCATGTTGTGGCGACAGATGTGCCAGGCTGTGATTGTGTGATGGGGTGTTTACCCCCCACAGAGGTTGTGAAAGAGTTGTTATGGGCCTGAGAGGTAACCCAATGGCTTGGGCCAGACCTAATGAGAGATAAAGCACAGCTGGGGGGAGAGCTAGTGCCTTTCTGTCTTTCTCCCGCCCCAAATAAAGAGCTGTGAAAAGGCGGAGACCTCAAAGGAGAGAAGGTGTGGTGTTTACACTCTCTGGGAAGCCGCTTGGAAGCAGGCTGAGCTGGAGGAAGCAGAGCAGGCGGGTGGGCTGGCTGGTTTCCTTCTCCTGGGGTGAGCTGGACGCCTGACAGGAGATGGGTTCTGAGGAGCTGTAGCCTGCCTGCTTCCCATAGCAAAGAGAGGAGTGTGCCAGCCCCTGAGCGGTGGGGTTGATGGCAGCACAGAAGCCTGTGGCTAGAGCAACAGGGGCTTGTCTGTTATGAGGTGGCTGCCAGCTGGAGGCTTGGCTGTTTTTGTGCTTCTGTTGGGCTTTGGTAAAGGATTCTGTGGCCCTGGAAGCAGCGGTCTGACTGGAGGGCCAGGACTCCCCTGTGGCTGGAGTAGGCCAAAGGACAGTGGGTGGGCACTGAGGCAAAGGTATCGCAATGCTACATCTAGGTACGGGCTGGAGCTGTTGGGGTGGCCACCTGGCTCCAGTGGGTCTTTGACAGCTGTTGAGAAAACGATTACGAGCCCTAGTGTAACAAGGCGAGAAGCGGTTCTTCTCAGCGCCTGGGAGAGGCAGATAGATCCACCGTCCACGCAAAGCCTGGGCTCTGGCTGAGCAGTGCGTGGTGCAGGGCCAGAGCGGGGAGGTGTGTTATGCTCTCTTTGGGCTCACCCAGAGGGCCAGCTTGCCCTGTGGAGTAAGTCAGTGGCCTCAGGCTGGTCTCACTTACAGAGACTTGCGCGTGCTTCCAAGGGGCCGTTGCAGAAGCCTGGGAGCACCAAATTGCAACATGTTGTGACCACAGCCACCCCCTGGCACGACCCTTAAACCAAGCACAGAGCTAGCAGTGTCCACTCTACAGCACCAGGGATCTCCTACCCCTGGGAAATCCAGGCAGCAGGCGTGAATTTCAGGGGAAAGGCCTCCCACACTTGCGATTCTCGTTAGGAAATAGGATTGGCAGGGACATCTCAGACTATCCCTCTATGTTTAGTGTAATGATATCCATGCTTTAAGGACAGCCTGGCCGCTCGGTGTATTGCTTTGTCTGTCACTTGACTCATATGAAGATTCTCCCATCATGATGGGTCCACTCTGAACTTAGAAAAAAATCCCTCCACTGCGGACCCTGCTGCAACTCTGGTGTTGTCTCAGGGGTGAGGTGAGAATACAGAAGCCCATGCCACCTCTTCTGGCCTCCTGACATCATGGCCCCGAATATAGTTTGGTTTTTAAGACTAATTACAGAAGCAGAGGCTCACGTTTCATGGGATGAGCGTGGCTTAGTGTTCATGTCACACACAGCTGGTCTTGCAAGTTTCACCAGTGTTGCCAAGTCTCGTGGATTTTTACCATGAGCTTTCCAATATTTCAGCCTTTGCTTAAGCTCCAGATCCTGGAGTCTAGGGATTACATGAGAATCTCAGCTTTCATGTTTAAAAAAAAAGAAGAAGTAATTTTTGAGCCTTCATGGGTGTGGAGGAAAGCTTGAAAATGTGACCCTTAAAAGCTCAAACATCAGAGCACGAATAAAAAGAACCCCACATTCAATATTTTAATCTCATGATTCTGAGGCTGCTGACTCATGATTTGTGAATGTGTGGGGCTGGCAATGTTGGGTCTCACACAGGATTTTCTGAGGGTTTTTTTCCCCAGCACTAGTAGTAAAATGTAACTAAATTGCATTAGTTTCCAAGTCGGTCTCCCCGATCAAAATTTGTGCCAGTCTTTTGGGGGGGCTGGCTGGACCCTGCCCATTTATTTGACTGGGGAGGCAGCCAAGCCAGAGCATGTTTTTACAGTGTGCACGTGTGTGTTAAATTGCCCGTTTCACACTTCTCCCTAATAGGTGTGATTTATACACTTTCATGCTTAATGAAGCATTAAGGCAATTTTATTTTCTAAATTGCCTTTTATGAATAGTCACCATGGATTACCTTTTTACTGCCACGTTTCTCGGAGAAGATATACGAGTGGTGGTCGGGATCAGGCTAGGGCCATATATTAGGTCTGTATGGGTATGTCTACACTGGAATCAAAGACTTGTGGCAGGGCCAGGTCAGCTGACTTGCGCTTGCGGTGCTAAAAATTGCTGTAGAAGTGTTTGGGCTCAGGCCGGAGCCTGGGCTTTGGGGCCCCTCCCCCTCATGGGATCCCAGAGCCAAGGCCAAATGTCTACACTGCAGTTAAACAGCTCCATAGCTTGAGTCCTGTGAGCCCGAGTCAACTGATACGAGCCAGCTGCGGGTGTGTAATTGCAGTATAGACTTACCTTATGTGCTAAGGATTTTGTCTTTAGTTGTTCTTTGGAATAACATAAAGCAACTGTGTAGGAGCATTCTCCTACAGGTGGATAGCCAGAGACAGATTTTGTGCCCAATGGTCTGCAAGGTTAAAGGTCCATACATGCAGATACAACTGTATGATTAAGTCCTAAAGCAAGGAAGGATGGTGCTGCACTCTTCCTATGTGTTAAAAAAGTAAAATTGGGAAAAGTAGAAAACCAAGGGGCCCAGCATTGCAGCCTTCGAAAGACAAAACTCCCATCTCTGGACACTGAGACCTTTATCTATGTAAGTTTCACTGGTGTAAAACTAGAGAAACTCTGTTGAAACTCAAGCATCCAACCTATGAAAGGCAGAAGGGAGCTCAACTGTGTGTTACATCCCATCTAGCACTTCCTCTGTGGACTACAAAAATACAATAACCTAGGTAACTAATCTTCTTGAGAACGCAGTTTAGTTATTGACACACACATACATGGAGGTGGATCTTGCTATTTTACGTGTTTGAAACGAGGGGTGGCTGAAAATTTTCCATCTACACTGTTTATCAGTTTACAATTTTGAGTTTTCGTACAAAAAATGAAATGTTTTCGGCTAAAAATTCTTTGAGTTTTGGTGTTTAGAAGAAAAGCTGAAATTTTCCTGTGGCGAACAACTCCATTTTCCAATCAGCTCTCATTTAAACCTCATCCGCTAATACTGGGCCTGATTCTCCACAATCTGACACCAATCTTCAGTAACTCCCACATATAAGCCAGCAAAAGGAAAACGAGCCATTAACTGAGACTCTTAAAGCAGCCAAGGAGATTTGGTTGCCCTATTGCTATTAAAATACCCCAGGCAGCTTTGAAAATCCCAATCCCCGCTTCTGTTACTTTTTGACTGTTTTCAGTTCTACATACAGGAGCCGATTCTTCTCTTACTTGCGGCGCTTGTGAATCCGGAGTAACTGCACTCAGCGCTGAAGACAGTGAAGTTACACCAATGTAAATGGATCAGTCAGGCCAGCTGTGCTAGATCTTCTGTCTTGTTTTGTCTTCATGATACCTTTTCGTTATATTGCTGTTGGTAATGTTGCCCGGCTTGCACCCAGCAGGTGTTGGATAAGTTGCAGCAGTTTTTAGTTAAACTGGATATTGTTTTTAGCATTAGAAAAGATCAGGCTAGCCACAAAATTCTGGATACAATCTCCATGTCTCATCTTCTCTGCTGTCTAGAATTTCTTCTAGGTTTTAGGTTTTAAAGGGTCTTACCTCAGTTTTCTTTGGCTAGACTCAGGAGTTTCTCTGCTCATGAAGTCAGTGTTGCAGATCAGTTACTATGGTTACAAAGCAGCAGATTTACGCCTAACATTCTTACCTGTAAAAACACTTTTCCATCCTGCATTTTCATCTGAGAACCTCCAATCTCAACCTCTTGACGAGCCCTTGTTTTCCACAAAAAAGACTGGTCCCCCAGAACATGCTGTTGCCAAGTGGTCACCTTTAAAGTGGTCATTTACCAACCGTTACCACAACATAGAATATGAAACACTGCAGCTATTTTCTGCCCTCAGGGGGACAGAAATGCTGTGATATCCTGGATATCTCACTGTAGTAATGTTCACTTCTTTTAATTGTTCCCCTCCCCATGCATTCTTTTCCTGTTCAGTTCTCTGATCATATGCATCTAATGTAAAGAAATGCGGGGTCTCTTTTCAGGTGTTTGGGAGCCTACAGGTATTTGATGTGAGACGTCTTTCAACAATAAAGAGTTCCGCAAAGGAACAAATTTCAAATGACAGCATTAGGATGGAAGTCAAAGTGTGTGATGTGGCTCACAAAATCCAGGAACCATGACTTTGCTGGTTTGAAGACGTAAGGAGGATGAAAAGGGACCTGGTAAAGATAGCACGGCAGGAGACGGTGATAGGAAAACAGAGGAAGCAATAGAATAGGTAGAGCCAATCCTGCTTTCCTAATGGGTGGTGTTGCCAATCTGCATTAACTCTGGGCCAGCCCCTCCTCCCTTGCCTTCCCCAGACAGAATGGAAATCTGCAGCACAAGTGTTGGCCCAAATCTCCCCCCAAACCTCGAGAAACCCAGAAAATACTACTGGCCAAAACTCAAATAGAGCTGATGTAGTGCTTGTCCGTCCAAAGTCATCGGCCTACCTCCAAGGACATAGGTTGATCTGAATCTTCTCAGGGAGAGGAACTCAAATTAGCCAATAAGGCGACATCGCCACTACTAACCAACCTGTCCATTGTTTGAAACAAATCTACTGATTGAGATTTGCTGGAGGCAAGAAAACTGCTCTTGCAGTATTATCCAATCAGGCTTCAGTGATCCATGCAAAGGTGGGGCTTCAACTTTAAACAGTGGCAACCCTGTGGACCAATGACGTTGCTATACTCAGCATAAGCAATTGATCCTTGACGTTCCAGCCTCCTGAGAGAGCGGCACAGGCGAAACCTATAGAACTGACTTCAAACAGTTCAAACGTGGCTCATATTTCTTTTATTCTTTTGGCAAGCGTCATTGCCCTTCTGGTCTGCCCGCCTGCTAGGGTGACCAGACAGCAAGTGTGAAAAATCGGGATGGGGGTGGGGGTAATAGGAGCCTATATAAGAAAAAGACCCAAAAATAGGGACTGTCCCTATAAAATCGGGACATCTGGTCACCCTACCGCCTGCAGAACACAGAAGTGAAGAGGGAGAGGAGAGGAAGGATTTGATCTGATTCTGTCACATTATGCACGGTTGTTAATGTTTTCCCCATAGCACCTCCTCTATTGGTGTGTCCCTGTGAAATGCACGCTGGCTTAGAGTTCTTAGGGGAGCTCCATGGGAACAGCTGACTATGATCAGAAAGTCCATCTGCCAGTTAAGCATTTATCTTACTCAACAAAACCCATACTTTGTTGTAGTTAAACATTGCTGATGATAATATGTCTTTACAAATGATAAAACCAAGATTTTTTTTTTAAACAGACTTGAGATTCCCAGGGGAAAATAATAATGGATGCACTCAGCTAAGAGAGAGTCAGGAATTATATTTACCTTCCATTTTTATAAATCTTTGCATACTCCATTATGGATTTACACAGCAAAGAAATTGCCATTAACATTTATATCTGTGCCTGGCCCCAAATTTCTGGATGACAAGAAATGCCCCTTAGTTTAGCAATGCGAGCCAGAAATATATTATTCACGCTTTCTGTACAGAAGAAAACACTCTGGATACGATAGTACAGCACAAATAAAAACCAGACTCCTTCATTTCATTTAGAGCAATTAAAATTCTTGAACTAGATCAAGATGTATTTCATCATTCCTTTTCACAGTCTGGACACTGTAAGAGAGAGAGAAATCTTCACATCCCGTTGGCAGTCCGTTTTCTTTCTATTTACATTCCAGCTTTCTTTTGAGCTCATAACAAAGCATGTCCCTAAAGAAAACCCTATAGCACACCAAGAATTTAGTGTTTTGATTTATTTTAGTGACCACAAAATACCACCCATAGAAAAATGCGTGTGCTGCTATATTTTGACCTTGCCTTTCTTAGACAGTCAACGTTCTGATGGTGAATTCGGTTATCATTGCAAGCTAACTATTTTTATTCTTTTTGGTTGAGTTAGTTACACTGCAGACGTCCCACAAGGTTTGTAACACAGTAGTTCTTTGCGACGTTAACACTGAGTTAGATGGGGACTTGGACCAAATGCTTATGCAGGAGAATAAGGGGGAGGAAGAAATTATCTTACACCTGGGTTGGCTACTTGGCTCTTGGAGCAAAGGAGAAAAAGGGCATTGTGCACCTGCTTACCACTTTCCCTGCGAAGGTGACTGGGATGGGAGGGGCAGGGAAGGAGCCTTAGTTATCTCCCAGTGTGCTAGCCTGGAGAGCTGAGCACTTCAAGGACTAGTACAGAGCATCAGTAGTGCCGGCATCCTAATTCTTCCCCAGAGCAAGGTGAAAGAAGGGAGGGAACTGAGCCTCCACGGGGTGTCTCTGAAGCACAATGTCTTCTGGGGTGATGCAGTTTTCACATCGTCCCTTGCTTGGGGCTTTACTGAAAGACACAGCTAATGCTATAAGCAAAAAAGCACTTTAAGCTGAGACTGGTCTGAGTCACAAAGCCGGGCTGAGCATGAAGGTCCGATCTGGTCCTGAACTTCTCCAAACTCCACTGATGGTCACAGTAGAGGGGTTTGGATTCCAGACCAGCTGTACTGCAGGAGGTGGCCTCTTAGTGAAGACAGCAGGTTTAATGCAGGTTTAAGTGTATATTTTACATGCTTTTTAAACAAATGTGTGTGCCTTAAAGATCACACGTTTCAGTGCTTCCAGTCTCCATGTCAGAGCATCCTTCCACCTGGGAGAGATCCTGCTTTAGAGTCCATCAAGACTGCTCCCTGCTCAGCTGGAGAGCTTGCTAAACATCCGCTTCATTTCCCGCTGGAGCTACAACAGCCTCTGCTCCCAGAGCAAGGCTGAATTCAGCCGATCGATCTGCCTCTCCTGGCAGAGCATCGAACCATCACTAAACCTTCTGGAAGGATTGTCTAGTGGATAGAGCATGGGTTTGGGATTCAGGAGATGACCGCTCAGTGCCTGGCTCAGCCACAAACTACTTATATAGCCTTGGGCAACTCACTTAATCCATCCCGTCTCTGTTCCCCAGCCGTGAAATGGGGCTAGTACTTCTCTACTTGACAGGGGTGTTGTGAGGATAATGACTTTGTGGCATTCAGACATTATCATAATGAGGGCCATATAAACCCCCAGATAGGATTCCTATCTGTCAGAATAGTGACCCAGCATTCGGAGGGAGGTGGTTGAGAGGTTCGGGTGTGCAAGGAGGATGTTTAAAGATATTTCTTTTGTTGCTCCTGATCCCTGTCCTGTCAGCTGTGGTTTTCCAAGGTGACTTGCTCTTGCATTGCCCAGGATAAAAATGTGACTGTCTCTCTCCTATCTTTATTTAGAGGCTGCCTCTGCAGCTAAGGAATTTCTTACAATGATTTCAGCACCCAGACGGGTTAAACCTCTGTGCAGGCCCCAGATGGGCTGGAGAGCAGAAACAGGCATCTTCCTTCAGACTTCTACAGCTGTGACCCTACACCCTAAACAACGGGTTTTAAAAATAGTTCAGATCCAGGTCGGCCAGCAGTCTATTGACACGGCCAGGGCCAAGGCTTGAACTTGGACCCTTGCTCCGAACAAAGGCTCAGTCCGGGCCTTTGCCCTTTTGCATCAAGGGAGTTTACTGGTAACATGGGGAGCTGAGCTGTAAAAGCTCTGGCAAAGCAAAGCACCCTCCTCTTTCGCTAGCATTCTCAGAATCTCCCAGGATCAGACTCTGCGAGCTGCGCTGTGTCCTTCCCAGATGTGTGGTCAGGGAGATGCTGATGGTCCCAGTAAGCTGTAGGAGAATAGAAGGAGCAGATCCCCTATAATCAGTGTGGGGAAGGGCATGGGAATTCCATGTAATAATTATTGGGCTACAGAGCATTCCTGCTGGGGCGGGATGGGGGGGCGCAGAACAGGACTGTGTTAGGCAGAAATAACACTCAGCAGATGGATAAATGAAGTGCAATGCATGGGGGTAAAGTCTCCGTCCCAATGTCACCTCGCTCCCAATATCCAGTGCTCCCCTGCGGGTCAACAGCCTAGCACACCCAAGGCAAGTCCTCACAGCAGCCCGCAGAGAGCTGGGAGTCTGGTGACGCCCTAAAATGGAGGCAAGGTGGACAGTTGAAAAAATGAGTTCTTAGCTGTGTGCCACACAGGTGGTATCACAAGATTAAAAAACCTGGAAGCAGGTTTCCTGGCTGATTTCTTCACTCATAAGAAGAAACAGAAGGCACAATGGATATACCTGAAAATGAGATTTTTTCCTTTCAAACAGTGTAAGGAGTAACAGGCCTGAATTGTATATATTATTAATTAGATGTCACGGTGCTTTACACTGGAGGTCAGTGTCATTAAGGGGAAGATATCCTCCTCCTCACCCGGGACCTGAACTGATTAGATCTTTTTTTTCTTTCTACCTCAGGATTCTGTGACACTTTCAATATTGACACCAAAAGGCCCCGAATCATACCAGGCTCTAAAGAAGCATACTTTGGCTACACAGTGCAACAGCATGACATCGCTGGGAAGAAATGGTAAGTGAGCTGTGGTCTAGCAAGAGGAAGGGCTTCATTCTCTTAAAGCCAACCTATGCAAAACGCTGTGCGATCACTCCCTCTCGCTAACGGCATTGCCTCAGAGAAGGCAGCTTCGTGGCTTTCTGTTCTGAGAGGGACTATGAGGCAAATTCTTCTCTCTCTTTTGCTGGTGTAAATCTTTGGCCTTCCATCTGAGGAGCTCCAGGTGTGATTCATATGAGAGGTTCTGTCAGAGCGAGAGTTTGTTTCCCTTCCGTAGAAGCTGCTGGGTGTCGAGTTTCCAGGTCCCGCTGCTGCCTGTCATTTGTACATGGCACTGATATTAGAGCTGTGCAGCACACGGCAACTTCCGTTCCCATGAACATTGCCTTCGATCTTCAGGTGGGCTCACACCTCCAGGGGTTCTCTGAGTTTTGGAGTCTGGGACTTGGAGAAAAACTCGAAGCCTGGCTTTTGGTCAGAACCGTCAAGTTTTACCTGGTTTCCGCCCAAATGCACAACATAGGCCAGGTTACTTTGGGTCGGGTGTGAAAGATGAAACTTGGGTGAATTTTTATCTGGCTTTAGGCTTCCTGGTGAAAAGTTTCACTCCTAGCCAAGGCTGGAAAACATGAGGACTGCCTAGGATAATAGGATGATTCACCAGATGTTAGAGACATCACTTAGTGCACTGCTGGAAGGCACTCAGATATTACAGTGATGAGGGTGGGATGAGAACCTATTCAATGCCCCAAAACTTCATTAACACAGAGTTAAGGTTGCCCAGTGGTGCTTAGTGATCTTCCAGAGTCGCTGACCTTAAATCTCTGAAAACCAGGATATGAAGAATTTATGGTACAGGCCTCCTCCATTTCCCCCCGCCCCAATTCCCTCTACTATGTCCCCACCATTCCTTCCACCCCTCTCCTACCATTTCCCTTCCCTACCACTCATCCTTATTTATCCCCCCTCCCCTCGTCACAGCCCAAAGCCCCCTCTCCCTTCCCCTCCCTGCACCCTTCCAAACGCCACCCCCCTGTACAGCTCCAGCACCCCAACACGTTCTCCCTCCGTACCGCTCCATATTCCTTTGGTTTGCACCAAAAAGTTATAAGGCTCTGAACAGGTTAGGAGCAGCTCATGTTGGCAGGGGGTGGGCGTCTATGTACTAAGTCACTGGGGACTTGCTTTCCTTTGATTGCACTGTCCTATTGTTCAGGAAAGAGGATTACATTATCCTAACTGCTTGCTAGAGTTTTTCTCCTTACCTGTATTGAAGTTAATGTTAATTTCCTTGAGAATACTTCGAAAGGAAAATCTGAGTCTGTGTGTGGATTTTAAACTATTGCTCTTATCGTATGTCACCTTGAGCCACCCGGATACCGTGAGAATAGACTGCCTGGACACTCTCGATTCAACAGAGCCCTAATCTTGCTGCATTTTCACGTCCCGTTCTTTTTAGGCATTTCACTTTGTCATCTGCCAACCCGGAGTTACACACCTTACCCTTACTCACCTTTTCAGTCAACCGGAAAGGGGCTGTGCACTACCTGAGATAAGACCCAAGCAACTGAGATCAGTTTGGGGAGGATCGGAGCCATAGTTTGTGCTTTGGGTGTATGTAAAAGAAAGAGATGATGATTATGTAAAGGGCTGGGTGTGTGTGGGGGGCTGTATCTTAAGAGTCCCTTGTTCAAATGGCACCAAATCGGACCACTGACACTATCTGGCACCACCATGAGGCAAGACAATCTTCGTCGACATGTGAATTTTAGAGCATTTATGATCGCCCACATCCAAACCGAAAATGACTCTCAACCTAGTGCTCTGCTATTCTAGAGAATAAACCAGACCGTGTGGCCTATTGTCCTGCTGCTTTCTGGGACTTGTTGCCCAGCTAGGCTTGGTGCTCCTCTCCCAGACACTGCTCTCTCTCTCTGTCACATTCTGAAGATGCCCACACCCAAGGAGATCACAGTACAAGCTGGGGCAGCCCGCGGTGTGTGCAGAAAGTTTGCAGGGTGCAACGGGGAGGTGTCTAACAACTAGATAAAGATCTGAGGCTTTGGATCTAAATGCTCAGTCATTTCTATGTGTGAGGGGGCTTTGTGCACACTTTCACCATGGTAACGTTGGGCTTTGCTGTCTCAGTCTGGGAGGATTGGTCTGATTATTGAGATATTCACATGTGTGAAACCTCCTGGAACCCACCAGATGAAAAGTCCTTCTCGTGGCCCCTAGATCTTCAGCTAACCCGGGGGAATTATCTGTCTAGTCTCTTTAGAGGCACACATTCTCCCTTACAGTGTGGCCTCACATGACGTAGAGTTGGTATAGTGGCTTCTAGGCCTCCCCCACTGCTGTTCTCATGTTCTGCCATTCCCTCTCTCTGCTGCAATATGGCTCAGTGGCTTCTTTTCCTTGTGAGTTAATGAGCGGTTCTGATTTAACCTTGGATTCCCCAGTTTTTGTCATCACAGCCTTAACATATTTAGAGGCAGTTTCTTTTCTGTTTAATTTAAGGTTAGTGATCTGCCCAGACAGGCTGTCCTGTGGTGAGTGACGAGTCTCTGGCTGGATTTATGCCCTGGTTGCCCTAAAGCCAAAGGGATGGCGTGTTTTTTCCCAAATTGTACCATGTATTGCTTTAGTTAGAGACTTAACTGCTGGGGGCCCGAGACTGGTTAGAAACAGCAAAGGGTGACTCTCTGGTGACAAGAGACCAGCCGTAAGAGTGGATCAGAGCTCAGGGACTCTGCTCATGACTCCAGAACTCCTAGCTGTGGTTCTTCTGAGATATTTGCAGTTCTATAAAGCGTTGGTGTTTCTGCTCTCTGGTCTCTGGTTTTCCTCACCCTACAGGAGGTGATTGGATTCAGAGATTCAGAGAACGTAGCTTAACGTTCCTGTGAGAGGCAGCATTTAGGGACTGGTTTGAAAGGAGAATGGTAGCACTAGTATGCGTTCACTGTTGCCAATTGAAAAGGAAAGTATAGTATTTAAAGGTGCCCTGTCGACTTAAAACTCTTGGCTGAGTCTTTCAAAACTGAGTGCCTGTATTTAAGACCTAGGTGTTTTCCTACTGCTTACACGGGACCACCGGTAGTCCCCAAATTACATTTGGCTCTAGGCCTACATTTTCAAAAATGACGAATGTTTTGTGTGTGCGCGCACCCAATTTGAGAGTCCTTATGACTTTCAGAGGGTGGGAGCTCAGCACTTCCTGAAAACCAGGCTTCTTTAAGGCATCTCAACCTGGGCAAAGACACTTTCGCACATGTGGGCATCCATGTAAGCGGCCTGATGTTCAGAAGTGCCCCCAGCTCCCCTTGACGTTAACTGGATTGCTGGGTGTTGAGCCCCTCTGACAATGAGAGTCCATGTTCTTTCCATGAACTCGTTGGCCTGTCTTCCTCCTCCTTTCGGTCACTTTATCTATTTTGGAAATAGAATAAATCCTCTTACATCCTGGTATCGATGTGTGGAGACCTGTGGGTTCCATCTGAGGGGGCAGATACTTCTATTGCAGGATTTTGGTGGCTGCCGTTCCAAGTGCCACATGTAAACAGCTCATCCGCTGCATCTGTCTGCCAGCAAAGCCAGTGCAAACAAATGAACAAAGAAATGAGAGTTGCCAGCTATTTCTGTTTACTAAGAATTAATGTTTCACTCGTCAAATTCCTTGTGGCTCCGGGAACAGCGATGCAGCTAAAGAACCTGCTAAATCAACACCAACTGTTATTCAGCATGTCTATTAATCACACATTTTAAAATTAAACTTATGGGGAAAGAATAAACTGCATTCCCCAAATGCCACTCAATTGGGGATTTCACTGCCATTTGCAATTGTTTGGATTATTTCTTCCGCTCTAGGAGCAACCAGCGATACTTCTCCTTGTTAAACAAGAAAGAGTGGATACTTGTATGCAGACACCGATCTCCTTATATGGATGTAAATGTTGGTATTTGCCTCCAAGATAGTCTTTCCCCAACACTTTGGGGAACAAAAGACCCTCTGCATGCATGCTCATGAAAAAGCCAATACAATGAGGAGCAAGCATGACTCAATCAAATAATTGTGAATAATTTCCCGACTATTCATCTTGCTTGGGTAGAGAAATAGGCAGGAATTGGCCATGTTCTAGTAACCCAGCACCTTCTAGTAGAACTTTAGTTCAACATGGGAATAGCTCCCCTTTCTGTCATGATTCAAAATGCCACCAGCATTTACATGTGTATTAGATCATACAGCCTTGAGTTAGGCTTGGATCAGAATTTCCTGATGATTGGAATGTCCAAAATCCAAATCTTTCTCCTCATGCCAATCTCTAATATAGCCAAAGCTGAGTATGAATCACAGTGCCTGCTATACTTATCCCATCTGATCTCCTGCGGAAGGTGAGCCAGCAATTCTAATAAAACTTGCAACCATAATCAATCTCTGGCAGGCTCAAGCCATAATTTCTGTCTGCTAATGTAATATATCTCTGGCAACGCTGATCTTTAATCATGATTAAAGTCTTCAGTCCTGATTTACATCCACATGATACAGTGCTAGCAATTGCAACTCTGACTGCTCGTGATTGCAGCACTCAGTCACTGTTGAGTGTACCACTAACACCTTTGCAACAGATACAGCAGGCGCTTTGGTATATAAAATGGGTAGACATCTGGTTTGCAATGGCCTGAAGTAAGATACTTATATGTTGGAGTTTCTCGCTACCATTTGCTGGTCAATTAGCCTAAGTTGTGCCAACCACTTTGTGGGGTACGTGGCGGGTGAGAACTAGGATGAAGTATCCGTTTTCTATATCAAATTTGTCCTCGCTGGAGATCGTCACAACTTTTCTAGATTCCTAGATTTTATTTTAAGGCCAGAAAGAACCACTGTGATCTTCTAGTCCGACCTCCTGTCTAACACAGGCCACAAAACGTCACTCCTAACTTCTGTCTGAGCCAGCTAGAATGTATCATTTTAGAAGAATGTCCAATCTCTATTTAAAGACTTCAAGGGACGGAGAATCCACTGTATCCCTTGGTGTGTCCCTGGACCTTTTACCCAGCCGAGTCACTCCATCATGCTCCCATCCTCACCCCAAAGGCGTTGTAGCCATCTGAACTGCAGGTGCGGCCAGGGCCCTGCCCCTTGCTGGGCACCTAGCAGAGGCCCAGGGCTGAGTGTATACCATGGTTATCTGTTCCAGGCTTAAGTGCTGCTGCTTGGCATATTCTCTCCAGTGCCCCAAAGCCTGTGTCTGCCCTATACAGATGGAATTCATCGGCAGGCGCTACATCTGTTTTCCAGTTCTCCCTCCCTGTCCCGTCAGCCGCCAAAGGGCAGGGTTTGGCCCATGGTGTTTATCTGTCTGAAGGAGCTAGGTGATATTTGATGAAAAAGGTTCAATGTGCACTATAGAAGCAGGCTCTCCCTGGCAGAAACTCATGTTTTCGCTTTGCTTTTAAAGCGAATGGCAATGACGAGAGGATTGCAACGTGCTTCACACCGGTGTACAGCTTTAAACCACCGGGAGACTGCCGCTGGCGTAAAACGCTTCCTGAGCAGAACATTGCATTGAGAGTACATGAGGCCAGTATTTTAGCAGAGCCTGCCTACTGTCCTGTTCCTCTCCTGCCTACTGTCCTGTTCCTCTCCTGCCTACTGTCCTGTTCCTCCCCTGCCTACTGTCCTGTTCCTCTCCTGCCTACTGTCCTGTTCCTCTCCTGCCTACTGTCCTGTGCAGATATTAAGAAGCTTGAAAGAGGAATCTCTGCTGCAAGAAAAGTTAGTGAGGCTCTTTCTCCACCATGAGCTCCACTTCTACCCTTGGATGCATGGCCCTCGTTGCTATAGGGGTCACATTCTATCTCATGAAGTCAGTTGTGCCTAAGTTATTGACACACTGCACTGAGCCTAGGGCTGTATTCTGTAATCTTTCCACCAATGGCTACCATCTCACGGTGCAAGAAAAGTTCCCATCTTCAGAGTTCCTACTCTCCGACTGGGTATTTATGATGACTAAATGTCTAGTCCCAGGTAACCTGCCCCTTTCTTTGCAAACTTAGCATAGACTATGCAATAAATAACAGCCTCACTTGTACAGTTGCTTACCCGGGTTGATAGAGTATAGTGGACGTCTCTCAGCTCGCTCATTCTCCGGCAGAGGCTGGGTCCGGCAATTTGTTCACACGGACGAAATGAAACAATTTACACTCATTTCAGCAGCCATTTTGTCTCAGGGTTTTACTTCTCAAAAAACTACAGGCTTTTGCCTGATGGGGTTGAGAAGTATGGTAATAAATGAGCCATTAGTTGCTTAAAGTCTCAGACCTGTAAGTGAAAGACCAGTTGTTTGCTGATTGGAAGGACTGATTTTTCTTCCCCCCCTCCCCGCCCACAACCCTCAAGAGGTTTTTATCCTCGATCTTGCTTTGTGAAATAGAAGGTCTGTGACATTCCCCAGGGCTGAACTTCTGTGTCCCCTTAGCTCTCCAACCTGGAAAGCCTTTAACACTGCTTTGCTAGTGAACACCAACTCTGCAGAGTCACTCCCAGCCGAGTGCATGAATGCTATGCCCAGCCAGTCATGAATAGATACAGGGTGACACACGCATATCCCACAGTCCCAGTCTTGTACCCCAGAAATGTGCATCTTGTACTGTTCAGTAGCCCACTGGACAGTACAAGCTCATAATTTTAGTCTGTCATTCCAACAAAGGGTAATAAATACACCAGCCTTGTTGACCTGAGTAGAGATTTCCCAAACACTTCAGTCAAACACACTGGTTTAGATAAAACAGTAAAGCAAGTTTATTAACTAGAGAAAGACAGATTTTAACTGATTTACAAGTGATAAGGCATAAAATTCGGAGTTGGTTACAAAAGAAATAAAAAGATAAACCTGCAAGGTAATTCCTAAATTTACCACAGCTAATACATTTAAAAGCAAATAGGTTTCTCTCACAGAAAAACTTTCAGTCATCTGTACTGGCTGCAAAAACCTGCAGGCCAGAAACACTCCCCCAACTTCAACAATGCACCATTTGTCTTTCAAGAGATCTTGCTGCCATGAGTAGAGATGGGGAGGAGAGATGATGAGGAGGTCACTGTCTCTCTTTTTTATAACCTCCTCCTCTCTTTGAGGATTACCCCCCACCCACCGGGGTGTAGGCAAAACAGTCCCCTGTGTATATGAGATTTGAAACATCTTTCAGGTGATTTGAAAATTTCTTTGTTTACAGTCTCCCCTGGTGGCAAATGATTGCTTCAGCAGTTAATAGTTTTCTAACACCTGTGGTCAGTTCATTGCTGTCTCTGAGGAACTAGTCTGGGGGTGTTACCCGGAATTGCAACATATTTCAGTAATGAACATATAATAAAATCTCATAGCTTTAAACACAGCATTTTTACACACTTTTTAACAGGATGATGATGTTCAGCAGATTATGGGTTTTCAAATGATACCTCACAAGGTATACGTTATGCAAAATATATCATAAACATATAAAAGTGGTGAACATGGGGTACAGGGTGTCACGTGAGGTACAGGGTGTCACAAGGTCCTTGTAGACTGATAGAGAATGTTTCCTTGATTTTTTTTCAATATAAGGGCATATCGAGTGGGATCTCACAGGAGTCAGTTCTGGGTCCAGTTCAGTTCAACATCTTCATCAATGATTTAGATAATGACAGAGAGAATACACTTATAAAGTTTGTGGACAATACCAAACTGGGAGGCTTGCAAGTGCTTTGGAGGATAGGATTAAAATTCAAAATGATCTGGACAAACTGGAGAAATGGTCTGAAGTAAATAGGATGAAATTCAATAAGGACAAATGCAAAGTACTCTATTTAGGAAGGAACAATCAGTTGCACACATACAAAATGGGAAATGACTGCCTAGGAAAGAGTACTGCAGAAAGGGAACTGGGGATCATAGTGTATCACAAGCTAAATATGAGTCAACAGTGTAATACTGTTGCCAAAAAAGCGAACATCATTCTGGGATGTATTACCAGGAGTATTGTAAGCAAGACACGAGAAGTAATTCTTCCGCTCTACTCCAGGCTGATTAGGCCTCAACTGGAGTATTGTGTCCAGTTCTGGGCGCCACATTTCAGGAAAGATGTGGACAAATTGGAGAAAGTCCAGAGGAGAATAACAAAAATGATTAAAGGTCTAGAAACCATGACCTATGAGGGAAGATTGGAGAAGAGAAGACAGAGAGGGGACATAACAGTTTTCAAGTACATAAACGGTTGTTACAAGGAGGAAGGAGAAAAAAGAAGTGGGTTTTTTTTACCCACGAAAGCAAATAAATCTGTTAGTCTTTAAGGTGCCACCAACTCCTTGTTGTTTTTTTGAAGAAAAATTGTTCTTCTTAAACTCTGAGGATAGGACAAGAAGCAATGGGCTGAAATTGCAGCAAGGGCGGTTTAGGTTGGACATTAGGTAAAAACATCCTAACTGTCAAGGTGGTTAAGCACTGGAATAAATTGCCTAGGGAGGTTGTGGAATCTCCATCACAGGGGATTTTTAAGAGCAGGTTAGACAAACACCTGTCAGGGATGGTCTAGATAATACTGAGTCCTGCCATGAGTGCAGGGGACTGGACTAGATGACCTCTCAAGATCCCTCCAGTCCTATGATTCCATGATAATCATTTTATAGCCATTAATAACTCATGATTTTTAGGGCTTGACTCAATGCCCATTGAAGTCAGTGGTATGACTACCATTCACTTTGTCTCACAGGCAGCATGGTCTAGTGGACGGAGAATCAGAAGGGGAGTTAGATCTCCTGCCTTCTAAACCTGGCTCCATCACTGACTCACTGTGTCCCCTTGACCATGTGAAATAATGTAACATTATGAAATAACATTTTCCCGTCTGTAAACTAGGGATGATGATGTCTACATCACACTCCATGTACCTGCCACCCAGGGGTAATAGGTATAGACATCACTTACCTCCCTCACACTTCTATTCCATACAGCTTACTGTACCAGGCTTGTCACCATGGTATCTGACTGCCTTCTACTAGTGCTGTAAGCAAGGTGACTGACATCTGTCACATGAGGTTTGTTCTCTCAGCCTCTCCCCGGAAGGAGAAGCATTTGCAAGGGAGTGTCTTGTTTGTTTTTAAAATATACCAGTGTCCGTGTGTGTTAGAGATGGCCAGGTGACAGAAATGCGTTTTGCATGTGGAGCAGAAGGAGGTGAGGTTTAGGATGATCCTTAGTTCCTGGGGGAGCTCATTCCACAGTCTTGGACTGATGTCAGCCAACTGGGACCAGGACAGTCTGTTCTAGTGGTTGGAGCAGGTGTCAGGCCTAGTGCTGGGCATCAGTAGTCAGAAGTCAGAGCGAAAGGTCAAACTGAAGGTCAGGAGCTGGAGTGAGCAGGATTGGAGGCAACGAGGGGTTCAAGGCAGGGCCAGGCCAGAGGCAAGGCTGGGTACCAGGCAGGGGCAGCAGGCACAGTGGTAGGCATGAGCCCTGAGCAGCCACCAAACTGTTGTTGCTGGCCCCTGCAGCCAAGCAGAAGGCATGGCCAACCAGACTGTCTGCTGCAGGCCACCCATACTGCTGACGCTGCCTGGAGATTAGTCCTGCTGTGGGCCCTGAGTCCTGACCTCCGACCCCTGAGAAAGTCTGGTTTCTTAGCATTTGTTTCTAGTCCAGTACGGGTCTAGAACGTTTGTTGTAGTTAATTATCTACTTATGTGGTTCTTGATGAATTAATAAATTGCTGATTGGTTACGAATAGCCAAGTGTCCTGATGTGAGACATACTGTCTAAAGCAAATGTAGACCTGGAAAGAATCTAGCACTAAAATTAGTAAAATAGGGCTCCCTGGACTCAGTACATTTTATCCAGTATTGACTACACCACTTACCAAACTGGCAAATGTAGTTGGTTAGATTTCAGCTTTAAAATCTAACTGGGACCGTGGCAAAGTAATTAAATTGGTCCCTATTCATGCTTACATAATGGTTACATGATTCCTCCACACATACCCAGACATGCCAAACCCGTGAAAAAAACACAGAGATTGGGCTTGGTTTTGGCTTAATTGGCTTGTGAGTTGCTTGTTGGCTAGTTTTTGGCTTGTAGCTTGTTGCTTGTTTGGCTTGTAGCTTGTTGCTTCTTTTTTTTTGATCGGTTCCTGGCAAGCAGGGGCAAAGTGGGGCGGGGCAAGCAGGGGGAAGAGGGGGGCAAGCAGGGGCAAGGGTGGGAGAGAGTCAGGTGTGCACAGTGGGCCCACCACAGTCCCAGACTGCATGCCGGGGGGGATCTAGTCACATAGAGTGTTGGGGTTCTTAGGGACTGGCTATTTTGGCCTTGTTTTGAAATGGGATTAGCTTGATTTTTGGCTTACCGTGAAAGTCGGGGTGCTTATTTACTGCGTGGAAGTTGGCAACTGTGCACTTACCTATCTTTCAGGGGTGATAGTTACCTGCCTCACGCCTCATGTAGTTACTTCCCAGCAGTGTGGGGGTGACTGGGGCACTCTGGAGGTATAAAGTGGCATATACTGCCTATTGAAATATAATTTTACTTAGGCTTCCAGACCATCACCTATAGCATCATGAAGGAATTTTCACCCCATGTATCCGATGGTTCAGTAAGGCTACTGCATGTTCCTCAAGCCAACATCCAGTGTATGCTTCTTTCCATGTCTTTGCATGAATATAAATGGATGTCCTGAGGCAAGATAAATAGGCTAAGGTATTTTTATAAAAAAAATTAAAAACCCACCATGAGTCACTCTGGTTAAAATATAAATCACTGACCAAACAAAATGGCCATAGTATAAAACCGACAGACATACACTGTAGAGGAACCCTATTATGTGATTGATAATAATGGTGTAGAACCTCAACTGGCAGGCGGCCGATGAAATGGAAATGATGAAATGAAACCACAGCGTGCTGGCGAGGCGGAAACCAGACATTCGTTCCTGAACAACAGCCTCCAAAAGGTTCCATGAGATCTGCTGAAAGGCAAAGGGGTGCCAGGAAACAAAATGACAACCTCATAATGCAAGACTATCTAGGAGCAATTGCTAGAACAACACTCCCAAAACTTTGCTGCCAAAGACCAAATGTGGAATCCGAGTACTTTGGCACCTACGCTAGTTTCTAAATATTTTAATACTGTTTTTGGCCAGTTAGGTGACTTTTAGGAGAATTTCAAAGGTTATTATATACATAGATATGTATGTACATTTATATATATACCTGTGGGTGTGTTTGTGTAAATATATACTATGTATATTTTTGGTCAGGGCTATTTTCTTAGGGCAGTGAGCCAGATATTACACACGTTTTCGGTTCTAACCATAACCCCCCATAATCAAAAGTTTGAGAGAAAAGGCTCCAGAATACTACATTCCAGGGTGGGGGAGGAGTTTGATTTGTAATACCAAAAGCTGGCCCGTATGTGAGATCAAGCTTCTCTGTTCATTGTCCTCTCAGACCAGCGAGTTAATGGCAAGCATTTCCTCTCCAAAGCTTGGCTCCTTTTAAAAAAAACTCAATAGATTTCCATTGGGCATGTGAGTGGAATAAATAGCAGTCAGCTATCAAAACCAATAGAATCATGGAATATAATTTTGCACAGTAACAACGGCTGCGCTGCCGCAACACTGTGGAAAGCTCCAGCATGCAAACTGTGCGTATGCTCGGTGGTGCTGAATCAACGGCCATAGTGGGCCCTCACGGACACCTAGGAATCTCCACCGAAGTCATTTGGGGTGCATGGGTGTAGCAGAGGGCAGAATACAGCTCCATATGGTTTTTGCACTTGGTATAAAGTCGGTTTAAATAGTTTTCAGTTGAATGAAGCAGAATTTCAATAACAAGATATTGTTAAGGACGCGAATAGCTATGAGATCCTCACGTTGTGCGTAGGATTGGTGGTGGTCCATTCCCTGGAGGTGAATTGCACCTCATGGGGCAGGCCCTCCGCTGCTGTGAGTTGCTGTAGCTTCAGATGGCGAAGCTGACCACTGGTGACCGCTCGTGGGAGCGAAGGGTGCGTAAAAGTCCCATCACTAGGCATGGATGCACCTGCTTGGATAAAGTAAGATGCGCACCCCTCCCCCGCCCCAACACACACACACACACACACACACACACACACACACACACACACACACGGAGACACACATCTCTCCTCTCCCCCTCCAAGCACACACGAAGATGCACACCTCCTCACACACACGCCCCCCCCACCCCCGGACACCTGAAGACACACACCTCCCCAGATGCACACGCTCATGAGCACACACACATTTCCGTACCCCCCTAGGCACACATCCAGTTTTGAATCAAATACAAACTAAGAACGTTTTTTCTGAAACTCCAAAAGGCTGAAAGGCCCACCTTGAAGGGAAAGAAAAGGGGGGAATTCTTGTTAAGCCACAGCTCTGGTCTGTAGCGAAGGGACGCATGGTGAAGTGTGAGGGCCAGAATCTCTTGTTGAACATCATTGTCCTCAATGGAGTTACACCTGATTTACACAAGCAGGAATCTGGTCCGGCGGGTGAAATGTACTCTTGGGGCAACCCCACCCACGAGGTAGACACCACGTCAGCCCATCGGTGCTGGAACTGGGGTGCTGGGGGTGCTACTGCACCCCCTGGCTTGAAGTGGTTTCCATCATACACAGGATTTACAGTTTGGTTCAGTGGCTCTCAGCACCTCCCCCCGCCCGTACAAATTGTTTCAGCGGCCCTGCTTCAACCCCCCACCCCTTTCCATCCTGTTCTGAAGGCTTAAGCAGGAGTCTTCATTGTGGGTTGAACCAAATCCTAATGTGTTTTGAAATCTTCAGTGAATCGGAAAGTAAAATATCAAATGATTGCGGGTTGAAGGAAATGTTTCGTGGATGCCAGAAGGAAACACTTGCTTTGATTTCAAGCCTTTGTTTACATTTAGCCCCCGGGGTGCAGTCTGGGAGTGTGGGACCGCTGTGCCCCCTTAACCCTCTCCAGCCTGGGCTGTCTCTCACAATGCCTTGCTGGTGACCAGCAGCAAACCCCGCCAGGCGCTGTGACCGCTCAGCACAACTGCCTGTGGAGACCCCGTACCGAGCTAGATTGTATGAATGCTCCCAGAGCCACTCATGATTCACACAGGGAAAGGCCCCAGAGCCAAATCTCCCCAGCTCCCAGCACTGTACCTCAGGACTATATCATCTTGCACTGCTCAAGACGAGCAATACAGATTTATTAATCGGTTCACTATTTCAACAATAGAATGTGGCCATACACGCGCCTTTGTCTTTAGCAGTGAGTTTGTATGAAGTGTGGGGCAAATCTGCTCAGGTTTGACAAACAAACACATTTATTGACTATAAAAGGTTGATTTTAAGTGAGGCAAAAAGTCAGAATGAGTTACCAAAAGCAATAAAATATGACCACGCAGTCTAAACTCTCCACCCTATTAGACTGGGCAACATGTAGATGAAGCAGTTTTTCTCACCCCACTGGATATTGCAGTCCTTACTATACAGGTTTGTTCCTTAAACCTGGGCCAATCTCCTCTGTTGGAGTCTTGTCTTTTTCTCAGTGTCTAAGGGTATGTCCACGGTGCCCACGTTACAGCGCGGCCGCGGCAGAGCTGTGACGTGGGCAGTGGAGACACGCTTTATCACCCGGGGAGAGCTCGCCACGGCAATAAAAAAACCCTGAACGAGGTGCGGTAGCTTTATCGCCGGGAGCATGGTTCCCATGTGCTTGGAAAACACAAGTCCAGGCATGTCCGGGGGCATTGCTGAGGCTACATCTACGCTAGAAACTTCAAAGCGGTGTCGCGGGAGCGCTTTGCAATGTGAGTGTGGCCACGCGCGAGTCAGCGCTCCTGGTAATCCACCTCTACGAGGGGAATAGCTCCGAGCGCTGGGAGCCTGTCCACACTAGCGCTTAAAAGTGCTCAAACATGCTGAGTTCAGGAGGTGATTTTTCACACCCCTGAGCCAGCAAGTTAGAGTGCAATAAAATATAAGTGTAGCCAAGCCCTGAGTCTCCAGGCAAAGTTGAGCAATTCCCCTGGTGTGGCCCCATGCAGGTGAGTCGTTGCATTGTAGCTCCCTTGCTGGACAATGCCTGTTGATGGGTTGATTGATACCCCGCCTGGGCATTCGTTACTTTCCTTGCTGTTGCCCCTGGGGAGCTAATATCTGGCTGATTCCCCAACTTACAGCATGTTTTAGTGACAACCATACAACACAATTCTCATAACTCCACATGCATTAATGATACACATATATGGATAGAGAAATGACTTTCAGCAGATCATAACCTTTCCCTTGATACCGTACAAGGCATGCTTTATATGTAAGATCACGATGATATGAAAATGAGGAATATGGGGGTTCAGGACGCCCCCCCAAGGTACAGAATGTCACACACGTTCCTTGTTCACCATGCAGAGGAGGCCCCAGAGACACACTGCTCAGCCGCTCGGTGCCAGGGCTCACCATCCATCATCTTTCCTGCGCGCTCCTCCCACGCCTTCCTTTCACAGGGGTGTGTTGTCAACACTGAGCAAAGGATTAAAAAGTTCTTCCCCCCAAAAAAAGCTTCACTAGAGACTTTGCTGTCAGATGTTTCAAATTAACCCATTTGTCTTTCATGTCTCCTCTCGGAAAATGACATCTAGCCATTGCGGCGCAGGCTCTGAAAAGAAAAGCAGCCTTGCAGCCAGACAGGTGATACGGGGAAGGACTCTCGCATCAAATGTGTTTCTTTAATTTAAGGCGAGCCAGGGCTGATTCGATTACCATTGCTCCGTCGCGCTGCTTCGTGCCTCAGGCCAGGGGAATGCCAGACGGAACTTTCCACTTCCACGCTCCAAAAATATTTCTAGTCAAAATTGAAAGACAGGTGCCTCTCCCATCCCCCCCCCCCGCCCCCCCTCGCCCCCCCCCTCGCCCCCCCCCCACACACACACTGGGGTTTAAACCAGAAGTGTGTATTTTAGGTACTCTACACTGAATGGCAAGCTGGTAAATGAATTAGTGTTGAGGGTTTGCTATAGTTGGCTTTACACCATCCATCCTTCCCCCAAGTGTAGGAGGCTGCTTCTGCACATATCAGGCAGATGGTCAAAGTGTGCTGCCTTCTGGCCACCCCCAGCCAGCAAAGCAGCCTCTCGGGGACTTTTCTACCTGGTGAAACTGGCCATTTTGCAACAGAAAAACTTCAAAAACAGACTCCAACGCGAAGCTGCCAAACTTGAATTAATATGCAAACTAGATACCATTACCTTAGGTTTGAATATAGACCAGGAATGGCTTGGTCATTACGTCAATTGAATCTATTTCCCCCAGTTAAATACCCTTAACACCTTTGTGTCAACTGTTGATGATCACTTCAAAAGTTTCTTTCCTGCAGATAACAGTTCCTTTCAATTAATTAGCCTTTTACAGTTTCATGTTTCTCTGAACGTATAAATATCGTCCCACTGTGTGTTCCATTCTGTGCATCCAACGAAGTGGACTGTAGTCCACGAAAGCTTATGCTGAAATAAATTTGTTAATCTCTAAGGTGCCACAAGTATTCCTTTCTTATTTTTTTTGCCCTTAAAGAAGCTGAAGTTACCCTAGGGGGTCAGCTCGGCCTTACATCAACTCCAGGATCAGGGCAGGGGAAAGTGTCTTTAATCTCCCTTCCCCTCTACCCCAGAGCAGGCAGGCCCTGGCCCTTGGGTGTTTCACCCGAGGGTGCAAACCTCACACATGGTGATAGTGATGGATGTCTTTACGCCTGCAGCTTCCCAAGTAAACTGGACTGATGGGGAAGGCTCCTCCAGCTTTCCAGTGGCAGAACAGCTAGTGCCCTTGGACAACGTATCGCAACAATGCTGCACATCCTCGGCGAGTGAGCTCTTGTTCCAGCGCTGTTTTGGGGCGTTGTAGAGGATGACAGCTTTATATTCCCATCGCTCAATGTCCGTAATCACTGATCTTTCCCTCTTCCCAAAAGTCACCAATTTCCCACCCCCCACTTCTTTCTAATCAAAATGGACAGAAACGGGCAGTTCAAAACATCTGCATTGCACTGGTGGCAAATCGGTGCCATATTTTGCTGTCCTTTGGAGCTGGCGCCTATTAAGAAATTATTATGCAATATTCTGATTAGGAATTATATTTGGGGCTTCTAAATCCATAATTAATCTTGAGTTATAGAGTTGTAACTTTTCAAAGCATAGCAAGGAGCGTCTGGTTAACATTTTTCACTAGTGCAAAACCAAAATTTGATAAAATGTTGGGGGTGGGAGTGTGGATTAAAGACCCCTTGGCAATAAGCCTCAATATCCATAAAGAAAATAAAATCAAATGCTAACCATCCCATTAGAGAGAGTTGTACTGATGATGTGTTACTGGCAAGGTGGCTTTGTTCATGATCAAACACAGAGCACTAGCAGACTCAATCAATTACAGCAGAAGAGAGCCAGTGGACCGGCTTTTCAGTGCCTGCGAGGAATTAGCTAACAGAATTGCTTTAGCAGCCCTGTTGTTTCCCCAAACCCAAGCCCTGTTTCCTTGCTGTGTACTTCACTGTATATGGACCAGATGTCACCTAACCTTTGCACCAGTCTCCCTTGTCCCAAGTGAATGGGTGCAAGGAGCCCTCTCCTCTGTGCAGGAGCCAGGTACAGTTACAATCCCTGCAGTCTCCTGACTGCTCCTTGCTGGTGCCCATCTCCTGTCTGACTTTGCACCAGCCAGCAGAGCGGGGTAGCACATGAAGGGGTGGTGGAACGGGGGTATTACCCTAGAGTGCCAGTGAGCTGTGGCTGTGCCTCCCCTTTGCATGTGGGTGGCACCCCGCTGCCCTCCGAGCGCCTTTTCCTAACAGGCGCCTTCTGGCCCTGTGTGTGCGCGCTCCTCTGACTCTAATGAAAGAGGCGACCCGGCTAGTCCCCGGTGACTGCTCCCGGAGCAGACATGACGTTCTCTGTCCGACTGTAACCGAAAAGGATGGGGGGGCAAAGAGAGAAAATCTGCTGTGAAGATTTAGAGCCTGAATTGTGCTGATCTGGAAAAACAGCGAAAAAGCTCTCTCTTTCCCTACTACTGCAAGCGGCCGCCTTGGCCACAGTCCTCTTGTGGTCTGGCTAGTACAAGAGCGCGCCGAGTCTTTTGGGGAAAGGGTACATGACTGCTCAGCGCTCTTTAAATAGGGGAACAACATCTGCCCCCAGCTAGACCCATCCCAGGCTCCACGCCCGTCCACCTGGCGGGAATTGCAGGGCAGAATCTAGCCAGCGCTGGGCTGGCCTATTTCCCATCTTTCCGTGTCTATTTTTTCTCTCTCTCATCTTTAGCCTTTCTGAATTTTCTCTCTCCTGAGGGGTGGATCGTTGTATCCTTTTCAGCTGCGGAGGGGACATCAATCCTGGCTGCCTTTTGGAGTGCGCCCCATGTCAGTGTCTCATCCATTTACCAGGCTGACTGATCCTAGCAAGGCTTCTTTACGCGCGAGCTGCCAACTGTCGGAGACACACTCTGTGGCTAGTCTCATACAGGAGAACACAGCCCTTCTCTTCGTTCAGATCGATTTCCTGTGCATCTTTCCTTCTCAGCTGCATATTCGGCACACCCTTGATTAATAGAGAACAGTCGGCATCCTTTGGAATCCTATCCCATCCTGTCGCTCAGATAAGGATGCAGGTTAGCACCTCCTGGGGGTCAGCCTGTAAAATGCTGAGTATGCACTTCATCCTCAAGTGCTGGAAGTCAATGTAGCTCCATTGCAGACAAGGAAGCATTGAAGACCCTGAGGTCTGGCCCTTTATTTTTGCGAATGATTTAAATTTTTCAGAAGATCTCATCAGAATGATGGATCCCAGGATACTCAGCACTGTAAGATACAAGTGTGTGTGCACACACACAACCCCTCCCCCTCCCCCCACAGCTTTCAGAAGAGACCAGCTTATCTCAGTCCTTAGTTACTTGGGGTCTGATTCTCCTCTCACCAACATACCAGTTTTATACCAGGATAACGCCATTGTGTTCTGTAGAGTCACGCCCATCTCAATGAGCAGGAAAGCAAATCCTCGGGTCCCTGTTCACTGACTTGGCGGAGCTACTGACTATAGCAGACTGTCATGAGGGGGTGAGGGAGAGGGACAGCCAGGCATGTGTCACCTACACAGAGAGTACAAAGGAAATGCCCCAGGGGCTCTCTTGGGTGTGACATTCTGGCACGTGATGCTGCAAGGTAACACTGCCCTGGATTGCCTCTATCTGCTTTCCCGGTTACAGATAGTCTGTGGGTAATGAGTGGCTGGCTACCCTAGGGGGATGATGAGCAAACTGCATCTCTCCCCGCATCCCCCCAGCTGTATCATTGCATTAGTTCATGCAGAAGCTCAAAGAATTCATTGATAGGGGGATATTTTCACTGTTGTTGACCGTTGAACTCGGGCAAGGCAACAGCTCCATCCCTGTCCACGCCTCCCCAGATCTGCTACGAACTAAAGGACCAGTTGCCTGCAGGAGACAAAGGGGGATATCAAATTGTAAGCGCCCAGCAAAAGGAAACATGTTCTGGATTCTTCCCTAGTGAAACCGGCAGCCACTCGTGCAAATGGATGTTCAGAATAGGGTGACAAGATGTTCCGGTTTTATAGGGACAGTCCCGATATTTGGGGCTTTTTCTTATATAGGCTCCTATTACCCCCCCACTCCTGTCCCAATTTTTCACACTTGCTATCTGGTCAGCCTAGTTCAGAATATGCAATGGACTCTGGCTCTCGGCTTTCTGTTTGTATTCTGCTTTTGCCACTGGATCAACAGTATTTGCTGGGCAAGTCTGACTCTTCATCTGTATCTGCCTTCCATGCCTGCAGTCAGCTACAGGCTGTGTAATCTCCTGGAATGGCTTTACATGTTCCTGTTCCAGTGAAAGGCCGATTCAACATTAGCAGCCCAAAGCAGTTGAATCTGTGTTTTGAGGGTCTGCTGCCGCTCTTGCTGCATGATACCAGGCTGCCGGGGCCGTTCATTCTTCCTTAGACTCCTGAAACAAAAATAAATCCGGTTTTTTCCTAGCAACGTTAGCATTTTTTGACTCTTAAGTTATAAACTCCCCCGCTGACATATGGAGGCTCCGGGAAAGGTTTGTCCTGTTGCATCAAATTCCATTTGACTTGGCTGAGAGAGTCCCCAGATGGAATGTAATCTCCTCTTATTTGTGTCTGTGGGTTCCGAGACCACGTTCCCCTGGGTAAGGCCAGTCCTCCTGACTACACGAATATCGTTGTGTTTCTTTTCAGTTCCAATGCTCGGGGCTCCAGGCCCACCAGCAGAACGTCAACAAGGGAGTGTGATATCCTCTCAAGCGGTACACTAAAAACACCCCCTAGTCTGACAGTGGTGCGGTTGTTTATTTAAAGGGCCGGGTTCTCAAAGGCAGGCATGGTGACCATTCCGGGACCTGTGCATTTAGACTAGGGAGTAGGACAGTGTATAAGGGCCTGCTTGCGTGCCCAGAGTCTTAGCGGTGCCCACCGAGCACGATCCTTTGAAAACCGGACATTTGCCACGCTAATGAAAGGTCCGTTCTCAGCTTGGTGCAGCAACAGCCCATAACCTCTTTAGTAACACTTCTGCTGTGGGACCGTGGCAGGCTGTAAAGCAGGAATGTACTGCGGCTGTAGTTACACCCTATTCTGCCGCCACCCTTCACTCATGCAGTGTCGGCCAAGCAGCTAAACCCATGAGGTCCAGAAGCATCTCCGTGGTAGGACAGGAGGCTCCAGTGCCTTCCAACACTCACATAGGTTAGCTGTGGGAAGCCCATTATGTGTTCATAATGTTCACGTCTGGATCACTTAGTGCTTGGGGCCTGCGGCCATGAATATGATGCCATGGACTTGAAGCATTCAGAGGCAGCTGGGTGAAATTCTGAATCTTGGTTATACTGGAGGATGATCAAATGGTCTTTAAAAGGTATGAATCTGTGAACCCGGCAGAATAGTATTAGCCACTGATAACAAGTAATGTGGAAAACCAGGACGCAGCAGGCCCCTCTGGAGATGTGCTGGAGTCAGAGATCAAGGTGTTGTTTCAAATCCCAGAAGGACGTTGTATTTAGTTTCCAGTCAGAAAGCTCAGGAACCTTGCCGTGCAATGCTATGTGATACCTACAACACTGTGGCAACCAGAAAGCACCTAGGCTATAAACTCTCCAACAGAATACTGATGGGCCCACCAAGAATCTTTGAACTTACTCGACTGTAAACACCTCTTTATTAGGGTCTACTTAAGTAAAAGGGAAAAAATGACACCAGAAAGTTTGGGAAGTACCATTACTGATGGCAGCAATGTTCAGAGAGCTCCTGAGACATGTTTTGCATCGTGTTACTTAGGGAGCACTGCAGTTGGGTTGTTTACTGTAATGTCTGTTTAATCACTGCTGAAGAACATGTGGCTTATTGAAGAGGGGGTGCTGAAAATGTTGTTGCAAGGTCCCTTCTCACAGGCTGCCTGCCTAATCTCCAGACCAAAGAGGCTCGGATAAGCTTTGCAGTAGCATCCACACCAAATCTCTGAACTTTTATGGCTTTGCCATCACTAATTTGCAGAGACTTTGGTACTTACTGTTCAGTGCAACACTACACCTTGTGACTGTAATAGACAGGGATTTCCCTCGACATATTCATCGGCACTTTGTCTTTTTATATATCGTCACTCTCCAGAAAATCCGAGTGGCCTTTGTGTTCTTAGAGAAGAGGCTATCAGTCAGAATTGCTGGGGTCTGTTCCCAGATTTTCCACTGAGACAATGTGTCACTTAAGCTTTCCGAGCCTCATCTGGAAAATGGGTATACAAATTCTTTCCTGCTTTCCAGACACATTCTGTGCCTTAATTAAAGTCTGTGAAATCCTTTCAAGTGAGAGTAAAACACGATCAAATCAGATTTGCACCGGTGCAGATGACTACACCTGGCGCAAGGCCTGATCAACATGGTGGCAAAGGTGCCAGAAGCTACTCAAGCCTTGTCTACACCAGTAGTGCTATTCAGCCAGTGGTACGAGCCAGGCGGTTAATTTTGTTTTAATTCTTTAATATAGACATGGCCCGCGATTCAGCGGGCCTGATTCTGATGTCACTGGCAGCCTTTTCAGTCGAGACTGCCTCTGTTGTAGTCAAGAGCGTTAAACTGGTGTAAGGGAACTGGTATAACCATTCCCTGCTGTTTTCAGAACTCCCATCACCTGAATATGCTGTTAGTATCTTACCCCATTACGGGTGGCTCCATTTTATAATACCTGACATTTCCCATTATGTATGTATATATGTGTGTGTGTGTGTGTGTGTGTGTGTCCACTTAAAAAAGAAATGGGTGGAGGGATTGCTAAAACAAGCCTGCGTTGTTAGGAGATGTGTTGCAGGAACGTACTATATAATTAGAACTATACATTCCAGTCTCAAACCCACTGTCACTAAGAACATCTGTTTAAATTACAATCGTGTTTCTGTTTCATTTTGGGATGAGAGGGTTTGTTATAAAACAGGAAAAACACTGATCATTGCTTAGAAAAACAAACCTAGGTTGCCTGGTGGTTGTAAAAGACTAAAGGAAATATTCTCGTGGGTGTCTTCCATTAAAATGACAATCCTCTCACACCATTGCTAATGGGTTTTTCCAAAGAACAAGAATTGCTCATTAGGGAGGTAATGCGAGACAGTGACAGACCGCAGGGAGCATGCCAGAGGCAGTCCGGCTCCTAAACCCAGGGCCTGAGCTCTCTTGAATGGTGGTCATGTCATGGTCAGGCAGGCTGACCCACCGCGTTCAGTACGTATCTCTAATTGCTACAGTACGTATGTTGTGTAGGATCCAATGGAGGAGAACTAAGATCAGCCTCTCAAAGTAAGGCTTTGCTTCATTCTGTCATTCTCAGGGACTGAATTGCTCAGCACCAATGACCCCGTTTTCAGCTGCCCTCAAACCAACTTCCAGTTTCATGCAGCCGCTTTTCCACGTGCAACTTCTGCCTAGTCAACATAAGTAGGCATGCAGCCAGAGGGCTGTTAGGTGCCCAGAGGCTGAATCCGCACGCATGCAATGAATGTGTATCCATCTCTGCGGGCACAACCAGGTGCATGCCTGCTGAATTGGAGGCTCGGGCAGTAGAGTCCCTTGTTACCCCAGCCTGAATATCGAATTGCCCCTCCCTCCTTGCTACACGGTCAATGGGAATGCTGCACAGCGAAAGGTAGAGGTACAAAAGGATACACGAATGGGTGGTATTTTTAAAGAAATGTAGATGGCTTTTTTCTCCCACTGACACACACATGTAACTGCCACTGGCTTCACTGGGAGTGATATGCGAGCATTAAGGGGATTAAGGGGACCAAACCCAGGGTTTGATTTTTCTGGGCTGGATTAATCCTCCGGCCCCTATAATATAGGGGCACCATGGTTTGCTATGCTATGCTTTTTGCTGTGCTGTGCTATGCTTTTCTAAAACTGCTACCTAAGTATAGCCAATTAACATGATTGAAGATACGGGCAATGCAGCCAGCAGTGTTCAGTATAGTCCTATATGTTTGCCAGACCTAAATTATGGGATAGCCACAAATAGTGATGGTAGAGATGCCAAGACACTCTAAACTGTGATCTTCAGCTCAGCACAAGCTGGATTGCTGCTTTCTAACCGTCTGAGTCCCTCTCTCGACAGATCATTCAACGCCAAAGGGTTTCCCTGTTGTTCTGTGTCTCTGACACAGTGTCTGTGTTTAGGTTTCAGATGGACACACTCCCTTGGATGTTTGGTTTTTCAGATTGTCCCTGCTAGGCTTCCTGGAAAAGTGTTTAACCGGGATTATTTAGCAAAGGCTTTTCTGCAATACTTCTGCCATCCCAAGTGCTCGGTGATGTCTCTTTTTCAGTGCTAAGCACTTCCCATATGCTCTCTGGGAGTTTGGGTTGACAAGAAGTAACCCCTTGAGTGCCTGTAGGGTGACCAGACAGCAAATGTGAAAAATCAGGATGGGGGTGGGGTGTCATAGGAGCGTATATAAGAAAAAGACCCCAAAATCAGGACTGTCCCTATAAAATCGGGACATCTGGTCTCCCTGAGTGCCTGAATATAGGGTGTCTAGTGTGAAATTCAGCACTTGCAGCAAGGGGCATTACAGAACTTTATCAGCCAAGCTAATGCTTTGGGTCCCTTCTCCTTGTGCAGGGCAGCAAAGGAGAACCCTGTTGTCCCCATCCCAAACACCAGCAGGCGCAGGCACACACGGGGCAGAACCCCACCCCGCAGAAGGCTGATTCGTGTCACCATGCATTGAGCCAATGGTACATCCTAATACTGTGGGGTGTGCTAGGGCTTGCTTCTGCCGGGCTTCTGCATGGATGTGACGGGGCAAGGAGGGAGCGAGACTCCTTCTTCCCTCTGTCTTCCCAGCGCACATGGACAGGAGCATCCAGAAGGGAGCCCACAGTGCACGCGGCCACTGTAGGGTCCCAGATTTCTCTGCGCTGCTGGACAGTACCAGTTGAAAATGCGTTCGGGGGATGTCTTAGCCACACCCAGAGAAGAAGGCGGTACGCCGTGAACTGTAAGTGTCCGAGATTGGTCACGTTGGATCTCGAAGGGCCAAATCCTGAGCTGCAGCTGAGACATGGTTAGTTCAGGGGGGAGGGTTTTAAACTGCCTTTGACGCATAGGCGCCGACTCCGTGGGTGCTCCGGGGCTGGAGCACCCACGGGGAAAAATTGGTGGGTGCTCAGTACCCACCGGCAGCTCCCCGCCCATCCCGGGGCCTGCACCCAGCTCCCCACCAGCCCCGGGGCCCGCGCCTAGCTCACCGCAGCACTGGGCGATGTTGTGGGGCCCCGCCCCCGATGCCGGGCGACGTTGCGTCCACGTCGGGGGCGGGGCCACGCAACGTCACCCTGTGTCAGAGGCGGGGCCCGGTGTCGGGGACGGGGCCACACAACGTCACAACGGGCCGCCGGAAGTCAGCTCCTGTGCTTTGAAGTCCCTGAGCTGGGGCCATCCAACCAGTGGGCTGGTCACTCCAGCGGCCGCGGGCCACCCCAGTGAATGCCAGCTGCCTGTGGTGCCGGGGGGCTGTTCCTCCAGCCTGAGCTGTGTTTTAAAAGAAATAGACAATAGTCACTGAACTTACTGTGACATTGATGGGAGAGGGGCTCAAACTGCCCATTACCAGGACTGCTTGACCGGGACATGTTTTTGGACAAGCCCTTTTACTAGTTGTCACGTCCACCCCTTTCTCCTAGTGGCAAGGCGCAGAAGTACGGGGACACTTGTGTACGTGGGGTACCTTATCATAGTTCACTGTAGCACCGCTCACCAGAATTAATCCTCCCGACGCACAGTTAGCCAGGATGCAGTGAGGCCCACAGCTTAGCAGTCCTTAGATTTATTTAGTCCTTGCCCGTTTATATGGACAAGTACATCCAGAGTTATGGTAGCAAGGATTTAAAAATATACGCCTTTAAGGGAATGAAATGCCCCTGGCTTCAGGGCATCAGCTGATCTCTAGCTATGGGGGTGAGGAAGATTCTTTCGCTGTGGGTGTGTAGCGGGGTGGTTACCTGCTCCAGCCTGGAAGGGGTTAAAACAGCCCTGCAGAGGGCTGTGGCTGGCGAGAACAGCAAGCCTGGGCTGATTGGGGGAAGCAGCCCCAGCTGGGCCACGCCCCAATCAGGCTGCAGAAGGCCCTTATAAAAGGGCTGCTAGTTTGGTGCTAGGGCAGTCTCTCTCTAGCTGAGGAGGGAGATGGGCCTAGCTGCCTGGGAAGCCTAAGGGTATCGGCGTGAAGTAGGGCTGGGGAAAGGCCAGAGGAGATGGGGATCTCCAGGCTGGCAACTCCCCAGGCTGCAGGGCCTTGTCCAAGGCCCACGGAGGTACTGGGTTGCAGGGAAAGACAGCTGGTCCAAAACCTCCCTTGCCTATGATGACTGGCTTTTACAGTGCAGTCTGCCCCAGGGAGCGGGGCAGTTGCCCATAGGCTGAGGCAAAGTGGGGCTAGGGTGGAGGTTCCCTGGGGGAGGGGAGACCCAGATCTGTGGGGTATTGCCAGGGGGTAGCACCCCAGATAAAAGGGCACTGGGGTCTGGGAGGGACATGGGGGGGCCAGCAATGGTGGGACACTGGTAGAGGACACTCCGGAGCTGGTGAAAAGAGCTAATTCCCGGACAACCAGCAGGAAGTGCTGCTGGGTGAGTCACGTGCCGTTACAGGGTGGGTTATCCCGTAGCTGACTGATACAGGGTAAGGCCAATGGATTCCATGACATTCCCAGGACCACTCAGAGAGCTGTTGTCAGATGTAGGTTTCGATTTTCTGCTCCCCCAGTGCTGCGCTCTGCCCTCATTCTTCTATAGAGTGATGGACACCTTTGTTAAAGTTCTGAATTGTTTCTCTCTCATTGAATTCCCTGTTGCTTCTGGAGTTTTTTGACCATTGCTAGTGTCCAGCGGGCATTTCAATTCCCTTCCCTCCCCACTTTCTAACAAAGATCCCCAAGCCAATGTATAGGTTTCCATCACTACCCTCTCCTGACTCTCCATAGTAAGTAGTTTCTCCAATTCCATGTTGAATAAATTAGCTGCAACTGAATTTGTACGGCGGGAGATTAAGTGTTCCACTGATTGAAACCCCCCGGTGAAAGGAATAGTTGCTTCTTTGTTCATTCTTGATTCTTGCCTTCCAAAATCACCAGCTAGACATAGCTTCCATTCCTGAGTTTTTTTTCAGTTTAATCAAAACATTTTTGGAAAATCAAAAAATATTGAGTTTGGTAACTTTGTCGCTACTTCCCAAAGGGCTTTGTTATTCCAATGGATCGTTCCTGGAGGAGTTGGGCAGCGGCCTGGACACAGAATTCAAAAACAATAAATTTGGTTAGACAGCAATGTGTAGGTGGCTTTTAGAGGTTTCTAAAACATTATTAGCTTTAGTGTTGGATTCATGGTACCAAAGCAGCCTGGCTGTACCGATGGCAGGATATAAAAAGTGTACCAGTAAATATGGTCAAACTCTCTCATACATTTTCTCAAAGAGATTTTCTGCAATATGAGGCAAATACAGAATACATGACAAGGTGGTGTGGCTTCAGACTTCATAGCACTCATTTAAGGTGACCAGCATAACCAATGTGGCCATCTGAAGCACAAGTCAATAAAACCTGTAAATCACAACATTGTCATGTGTAATCATTTTTGCATCTGCCGTTCAGGTCACCTAGACAGGTAAGACCTGTAGCTGTCCGGCCGTTGCCTTCAGGTTCATTAGAAATCTGACAGCCCAGTCCCATACTGTTGAAGTGAATGGAAAAACACTTTCTGACTTCAACAGCAGTTGGTCCGAACCCTTAGTCCGTTAAATTGTAGATGTCAAATTGTCCCCACAACAATCTGTACTCACAACTTGCAGGAGGAAAACTGGAGAGCAGCGTTTCAAAATTTGATCTGTACATGCAACATCTGTATAATTAATTTCCACCAAAAACATTGTGTTTTGGGGTTACGGATAAAGATATAGGCTCAGGCTGAAAGTTGCCAGCAGCATGCTCAGCCAGGAGGAGAGGGAGTTTTTTTCTTTGCACAATTGAAAAACAAACCCGCGAATGAGCAGTTAAAAAGAGTTTATCTTCTGAAGCCGCCTTTATTGGCCAAACAATGACCCAAAGCCCCATCCTGCCGCCTTCGCTGGCAGATTTGCCTGTCTAGGATCAGTCCCTAAGTCAGGATATTATAAATATCTACAAGGAGCGAGCGGAATTATTGAAGGCGATCCAAGGGTGCATAGCTAGGATTAAAGGGGAAGCCAAGGGGAACGTAGATGGAACATCAGGAACTGGCTGCGGAATACTCTGAGGGAAGTCTGCTGGGGAAATGTTGATGAATGGACTGCAGGGCCCTGTTCTGCATTGACAGAGGATAGCCTCGTTAATCTAGGCTTGAACACATCCCAAATCTCCAAGTAAAGCCGAGGGGAAACCTGGCCATTTGGGCTGGTTTCCCACTGAAATCATCTGCCATTTGAATTTCCTTGGGGTTCTGAGACAAAACAGGCAAACCTGTAACTCAGCCCGGTTTCACAAACCTCCCTAGAGTTTCAGACTCAGATCCTGGAAGCAGGGGAGTGTCCTGTGGTATTGAGCACTACTGCAAACATGTGGCCGAGGGCCACCACCACCAGAGCCAGGCCACCAGGGAGTGGGGATGGGCCACATGGGCTACTGGCCCATAAGAACATAAGACTGGCCATATTGGGTCAGACCAATGGTCCATCTAGCCCCATATCCTGTCTTCCAACAGTAGTCAGTGCTTCAGAGGGAATGAACATAACAGGGAATCATCAAGTGATCCATCCCCTGTCACCCATTCCCAGCTTCTGGCAAACAGAGGCTAGGGACACCATCCCTGCCCATCCTGGCTAATAGCCATTGATGGGCCTATCCTCCAGGAACATCTCTCATTTTTTTTAACCCAGTTCTAGTTTTGACCTTCACAACATCCCCTGGCAAGGAGTTCCACAGGTTTACTGTGCATTGTGTGAAGTACCACCTTTTGTTTTGTTTTAAAGCTGCTGCCTATTAATTTCATTGGGTGACTCCTAGTTCTTGTGTTATGTGAAGGAGTAAATAACGCTTCATTATTCACTTTCTCCACACCAGTCAAGATTTTATAGACCTCTATTATCAGGCCTCCCTTAGTCATCTCTTTTCCAGTCTTTTTAATCTCCTCTCACACAGAAGCAGTTCCAAGCCCCTAATCATTTTTGTTGCCCTTCTCTGTACCTTTTCCCAATTCCAATATATCTTTTTTGAGATGAGGCAATCAGATCTGCATGCAGTATTCAAGATGTGGGGGGTGCCATGGATTTATATAGGGGTATTATGATATTTTCTGTCTTAGTCTCTATCCCTTTCCTAATGGTTCCTAACATTCTCTTAGCTTTTCTGACTACCACTGCACCTGAGTGGATCCCCCTCAGATAAGCAAAGGATCCTCCTTGCCCCCCTCCCCGATCCATATCACAGGGGTGAGATTTTTCAATTAGAAGCCCAACTCCTACTGAAAGCCAATGGGGCTAAGTGACTTAGGGGGCGTTTAAAATCCCAACCAGCGAAACCATTCAGGTCTGTTGTGTCAGGTCTCGGACAGTTATTTACTCAGGTTCCTGGAGCCTCATCCCCTCCAGAGCTCCCCACCCCCCATCCAAACCCATTTGTGTCTCTTTCTGCCCCTTCAGTTGTCCTCCTCTCCCTTCCACCAAGCTCCTTATTTTGCATAGATGTAAATGTTCCACCTGTCCCCATTCTGTGTCACTGTTGGGAACCAGGGCCCCCAGTAGAGCTAGCCTGGAAGTGGGACCTACAGCAGAGCCTGTCTCTGGGCAACCTAGCGAGCGCAGCTGGCCTGGGGCTAGGCTGCCTGACTGGTTATCAGAGTCAGCAGACCGGCCCCTAAGTCCAGCTGTAGATCAGCGACTGCTCAAAGCCTTCTCCCTTGGCTGTGATGGCTGCTTGTTTCCAGCCCGGCTCTCACCTTGCTCCAGCCCAGAGCCTGGCTTGGCCCCAGCCTTGCCCTGGCTTTTCCTTACTCCAGGTGACCCGGTTCTGACCCTCGGTTCCCATTCCGGACCTTGGACTCTGACGCCGGTTCTGACCCTGAGCTCCGATTCCCGGCTACTGACTCCTGTTCTAACCACTCGGCCTGACTCCTGCTCCGACCACTAGGCGTGACCGCCCACGTCCAGTCACATGACAGTAGCAGGTTGTTCTTTGGGACCCTTCTTGCCAGCTGGAGACTCAGAAAGGCCCCGTTTTGATCACTGCTCTAATCTTGACAATGCATCTCACCGTTTGCAGCTGGCGCGACGTGCCTTGTGCCAGCCGACCATTCAGACCGCTGCGATCGGCCCAACGGGGGCAGGCGTCCTCTCAGGGCTTGTGCCATGTACCTGCAGCCCCAGGCTGTGCAGCACAAGTGCCGGTCACTTCTTGGTCCCAGGTTCCCTCAAGCCATTGAAACATGATCCGAAGGCCCTTGGAATCTGGACTCGGCCAATAGCTGACGTGTGGCATTGCTTTGGATGCCAGAGTGCGTCTCTGGAAACACGAAATACCATCTTACTCTACAAGAGAGTTTAACAGCTTTACCGGGAAACAAACAAGAAAGAATGTTATGCATCAAGTTTTGCTGCCATGGAACAATTTACGGAGATGACAAATACAGTTGCTGACTTGTGCTGAGGGTGGCACCCTCTCATTAGCCCCTTTTGTTGTTATTTATTGGTTTCCTTTCCCAGATGTGTTTTCAGGCTGATTTGGGACAGGATCTTATTTTTAGACAAGCATCTAGCGCATGACTTCATAAACCACAATAATACAAGCAGGGCTTCTAACCGACTTGAGAATGAAGGATTACATGATTGCCACATTCTAATAACTGCTCTTGTGAACATTAGTCCCTGTGTCTCCTGTAACTAAAACTCTGTCCACCTTTTAAATAGCCAAGAAAGCATTTCTTTAGCTGCCAAGTTTCCATGTATGGTTGATGACTGCATCTCAGTGACAATTTTAAAGTTAATCCGAAGTGGGAAACAATGCCATGGTATTTCAGAGACAAAATGCTATTTTCATTAGCTTCTGATGTTCATTACCTTTATTGTTGTGTCTGCAAATATTTTTGGTTTCCCTGTAGCTTCAAGCTGTGAAATTGACTGGGAGGTACGTGGAATGTATTGCTTTAGAGCTGTGACATTTTTGTGTTCATATGAGAGACATTTAGGCCTGATAGACAGTAATGTTAAAGTATCGGACTATGATCTGTTGATAGGTATTTGTTTAGCTGAGCCTTGAAGGGAAAGATCCCTCCAGTAGGAAAGTGTTTGAGGAAGTCAGGAGTGGTCTGATTCCGGAGCTGGTTTTCTTTGGTGCGACTATTGCTAAGGCTATGATTTAATCACAGGTATTTTTAGTAAAAGTCATAGACAGGTCACGGGCAATAAACAAAAATTCAGGACCTGTGACCTGTCCATGTGTAAATGATGAACTCTGGGAGATGCTATTACAGCTAATATGGGCCATCTTGATTATCACTACAAAAGTTTTTTTCCTCCTGCTGATAATAGCTCATCTTAATTAATTAGCCTCTTAGAGTTGGTATGGCAACTTCCACCTTTTCACATTTTCTCTGTATGTATATCTTCATATATCTTCCTACTATATGTTCCATTCCATGCATCTGATGAAGTGGGCTGTAGCCCTCGAAAGCTTATGTTTAAATAAATTGTTAGTCTCTAAGGTGCCACAAGTACTCCTGTTCTTTTTGCGGATACAGACTAACACGGCTGCTGAAACCTTTTACTGAACTCTGCAACTACTAACAGACGAGTGCCTTAGCTTTATATGTGGAAGTGGAAGAATCTTTTTAAAGTCCCCAAGCTCTGAAGCACTCCAGAGAACTTTTCATAAAGTTCTATTTTTTCTTGGGAAGCAAAAAGATCTAAAATGAAAAAATCTGCCCTTGTTCGTGGGGAATTCATTGGATTGTGATTAAAAATTAGAAATGGACCAAACACAGTTTTTGAACCTCTTTCTTTTTGATGGCAAGACCCATCTTTTCCTTCTTTTGAGGTTCGTCTCTTTGCTACCAAGATCCCTGTTCTTTCACCCCAAAGTCATGGCCTCTCTGGCCAGGCTCCCTCTCTAGCTAGATAGAAGTTTAATGGTACCTGGAAATTCCCAGTCCTGGCGGTGTGTGGGGAGTTATCCAGAATTCATTCAACACCCACTAGGGGCACGTCTACAGTATGAAATTATATCGAAATTATTCTATTCGATTTTTCGGAAGTGATTTTATACATTCGATCTTTGTGTCCTCACTAAGTGCGTGAATTCGGGGCAGTGCATCCACAATACCATGGTTAGCATCGACTTTGGGAGCGGTGCACTGTGGGTAGCTATCCCACAGTTCCTGCAGTCTCCGCTGCCCTTTGGAATTCTGGGTTAAGAATTCCGGTTTTTTGATCGGCATTCCGTTTTTTTGAGTGAAGTTCTGCCTGCTCAGATTCGTCTCCCCATACTGCAGTCAGATCCAGTACCTCCCGTTTGGTCTATGCTGGAGCTCTTTGCGATGAGCTCTGCATGGTCTCCTGTGCTGATGAGCTCGCCATGCTGGCCAAATTCAAAAGTTCCTGGGCCTTTTCCTGACTACCTGGCTAGTGCATCTGAGTTGAAAGTGCTGTCCAGAGTGGTCACAATGGAGCATTCTGGGATAGCTCCCGGAGGCCAATAGCATCAAATTGCATCCATGGTACCTCAAATCCGGAACAGTGATGCTGAATTTAGTGCTACTCCCCTTGCCGAGGTGGAGTACAGAAACCGGATTTAAGAGCCATTAATTTCAACATAACAGGGTTGGTTGTGTGGACGGATTCAGTTTTAATTCGGTATAATGTGGCTAATTCCGAAATAATCGTGTAGTGTAGACCAGGCCTAGCTGACATAGCTACACCGGCAAAACCCCAGAATAGAGGCAGCTAAGGTCATTCAGGGGGTGTTGCTACTCTGCAGACAAAACTCCTTCAGTTGGCGGAAGCTGTGTCTACACTAGGGGGCTCTGACGGTTCAGCTATACTGGCAAAGCAGTTGTAGTGTAGACGATGCCTGAGTTATTGATGGTGGTTCTAGATGGTTATTATTTTCTCCTACTTAGTCTTCTTATTAGCGAAGGGGCATAACAAGGAATGTTCCATTTAAAAACCCAAAATACTCATTAGACTTTTGGAGTGTCCGATTTGCTGAGCAACCCTGTTTTACTGCAAGCGAATTAAAGAATTCGTTCTTTAATGCCTTTTTGGAAACAATGTTGTTAAAAAAAGATAATCATTCCTTGTATAACACAAAACAGCTGTGCTGAGGCTCGTTATTTTTCCAGCTGTTGTATAGCACCATGCAGAACAAAAGAGTTTCTGTTCATTTACAGATCTGGATGCGGAGACAAGCATGCGCATATTTAAGCGTGTTTCCGCTGCTAGCTGAAACCACCTATAGAGTTCCTAGCCCAAAGCTCTCCACATTTCCATAGTCGATACTCAATGCTGAATATTTATTTAGGGTTTACAGGTTGGGATTGAAACGTGTCACTTATCCAAGTGTAAGCAGGGGAATGGTCCCCTAGGAACGTTCCTGGTGAAGTGGGCTAGCGAAAGGATCTGAGTCCTCGCTCCCATTCCCTTTACCCAGAGGCCTGCCTGACCTCAAGGTAGGGTGACCAGATGCCCCAATTTTATAGGGACAGTCCCAATTTTTGGGTCTTTTTCTTAAATAGGCTCCTATTACTCCCCACCCCCGTCCCGATTTTTTACACTTGCAGTCTGGTCACCCTACCTCAAGGGCTCCCCTTCCACTCTCCTGGGTGACAGAGACCTTGTAACCCCAACAAGGCTGGGCCCAGGATTCCTGGGGGCTCGACCCCCAACCTTGTTGTGGTCACTTAGGACAGGGGCTAGGGTGTCCCCACTCCAGGGTGCTCTCTCTGCTCTGGATGCTTCCCTGACCCATTGATCATCACATATAGTTCAAAGAAAATACAAATACACAACAGCAACTAATTTAAAAAAAAGGAAAAGTAAAATGTGTGAACCCGCTCTGTGGCCTCAGGGACACCACAACCAGCCGTCCCAGGAATATCTTTTCTTTTGACCCACTTTCATTGGTGAGAGAGACAAACTTTTGTGCTACAGAGAGCTCTTCAATCCATCTGGGAAAGGTACTGAGTGTCACAGCTGAATACGAGATCAAACAGCTAGTTTAGCCTCAGTAGTTAGCACATACTCTGAGGTGAACTGGCCACTTCGCTTTGAGGAAGAGCTCGGTGTAGCTCAAAAGCTTGTCTCTCTCACCAACAGAAGTGGGTCCAATCAAAGATATCACCTCACCCACTTTGTCTCTCTAATTTTTTTAATTTATTTTATAATATATTTTAAAAGTGACAATGAAAAATATCAAAACTAAACATTTCAATGGACCAAAAATAAATTTTAAAAAACCAACATTTCATTTCCTGGGAAATCGTTGAAATGTTTTGGTTTTGCTCCAAATGCTGAAATGTCAGAATTTCCTGCGGGATGGAAATTCTGAGTTTCAACCACCTCTGGCATTAAGACCGCAGCTGTGGAGATTCCAGTCGGGCCACTAGCGGAGAGGATGCAGAGGACTTCCTGCTATCTCAGCAGACATCATCTGGCTGCGTCAGTCCCATGGAACTGCCAAAGGGGGACCTCAGCCCTACCCATCTCCTATTTCTGGGGACCCAGTGACAGTGTGACTGGAGAATGGAGCTACCGCTTTATGCTAGCACTATTCAAAGCAGGGGAGAAGGGCAGTGGTGGGGACAGCTCAGCTGTGGTCCCATCTCACCACTCTATGAACAGAAATGGCCAGGAACAGGGGGAGGATACGCTTCACCATGTAAAAGGGTGACCGATTTGCTATGGCTGCGGTCTGTGCCACGGTGGTGCCTGCCAATTCCTCCACCTCCGTTATCCCAACACAGAGCTGGACCTTGGAGGGCTGACCTAACCCAGAGCCTGTCCCACAAATGGACATGGGTGCGGTAGGAAGCTCCCTGTTAGTGACCTTTATTAGCCGTGATTACTGTATTTTATACAAGAGCCAGGGAGGAATAATAAATGTGAGCCGACCCCTGGTTTAACTGAGAAACCCGAGGGCGCTGCATTAGTTCTTAAACCAGAAACAATGTGCGGACCTGGTACTGCACAAGTCTGTGAAGGAGAGAAACCACATCATAGACACACGTGGCCAGACGCTCCCATGTATTGCTGCTGCTTCGCACTGGTGCAATCTGGAAAAGAGATGACTAAAGGGGGATATGATTGAGGTCTATAAAATCATGACTGGTGTAGAGAAAGTAGATAAGGAAGTGTTATTTACTCCTTCTCATAACACAAGAACTAGGGGTCACCCAAATGAAATTAATAGGCAGCAGGTTTAAAACAAACAAAAAGAAGTATTTCTTCACACAATGCACAATCAAGCTGTGGAACTCATTGCCAGAGGATGTTGTGAAGGCCAAGACTATAACAGGGTTCAAAAAAGTAGATAAATTCATGGAGGATAGGTCCATCAATGGCTATTAGCCAGGATGGACAGGGATGGTGTCCCTAAGCCTCTGTTTGCCAGAAGCTGAGAATGGATGACAGGGGATGGATCACTTGATGATTCCCTGTTCTGTTCATTCCCTCTGGGGCACCTGACATTGGCCACTCTCGGAAGACAGAATTCTGGACTAGATGGACCTTTGGCTTGACTCAGTATGACCGTTCTTATGTTCTTATAACCAGCTCCAGCAGAGTCACCCCAGGATAAGGGTAATCCTCCAGTGGCCTAGAGCCACCTCCAGGGCTCCCACACCATTCCCCACCCTACAGAAAAATAGGTGTGGCCAGGACAACCAAGTTCCATACAAATCCTTGGTAGTGGTTTTGACCTCTTGTAGCCATATGCAGCTGGGGTAAGTTAGAGCAGTCTCAGGGATGCTCCAACTTAGTGCAGATGGACCAGCCCAACACAGGGCTGCACCAGGATCAGGGAAGTGCAAGGGTGAGAATTAAACCATGTTTGCAGACAGTCACCCAATTCTTTAGTGGTTATTGATGATTAATTTCCAACTAATTACTAATAAAAGAGCTGAGGGATTGTAGGGGTCTAGTCCCAGAATCAGGCACAACAGAATCCAGGTATTAAGTTCGATATCTGGGCGGGAACCGGGGTGTGCACAGAGATGACACACTGAGGGCAAAACGAGGCTTTAATCACTTTTATTATCACACTTAGTAAAGATTCAAAAGTGGTACAGCAGTAATACAAAGTGAATGTGATCTCTTGCACCATCCCTGACATGTACACTCACACTCCTTGGGGATCTGCTGGTAAGAGACATAGGTTCTGCTCCATCCTTGGCATGCCAAATGAGTCCGATGGTCCAGGTCCTGCTACAGATCCGTCTTTCATGGTGGTCTGGCCTATTATAGGGGCTGTCATGAACATTCATACAAATGCCCAGCCTCCCTTGTCCATATCTAGCTTCCTCACCCTTATTCTGTAGATTAGTATATTAATTAATCTAACTTATCGTCATATACGTCAATTCATTGCCAAGGCAAGTTCGCGGTTAAGCATTCGCCAACATTTTATCCTAAAATATCCGAACCTAGTATCAGCTCCATGTTCCTGTGGTGACTTGTTATCATTTGGTACCAACTCCCCCCTTAGCACACTGTTCCCAGTTCCCCAAAACTCAGGGTGGCTGTCGGCTACTTCAGTGATTCTTAACCCAAGGTCCAGGGCCCCCTGGGGGGCCGCGAGCAGGTTTCAGGGGGTCCATCAAGCAGGGCCAGCATCAAACTCACTGGGGCCCAGGGCAGAAAGCCAAAGCCCCATTACATGGGGCTGAAGCCTGAGGCCCTGAGCCCCACCACACAGGGGTGAAGCCGAAGCCTGAGCAGCTTAGCTTCATGGGGCTCCCTGTGGCATGGGGGCCCAAGCAATTGCCCTGTTTGCTACCCCCTAATGTCGGCCCTGGCTTTTATATGCATAAAATCAGTTGTTGTGACACAGGTGGGCCATGGAGGTTTTATAGCATGCTGGGGGGTCCTCAGAAAGAAAAAGGTTGAGAACCCTTGGGCTACTTATCTATGCCAAAATTCATAGGCCTCAAAGCCTTATGCTGATGGCTTAAGCTAATGCCATACAGGATACAGGCCTGTAGGTTCCTTGCATTACTGCTAAGTAAAATAAAATGCTGAAGGTAGCTGTATGGGCTACAACACACACCTCTGGCCAGAGCCTTGAGCAAATCAGAAACACACCCAGGATCTGGCCCACAGAGTTTCTTCTCGTTAGCACATTTTAAAATGGGCTGATATATTTAAACCCCAAACTTGTATTGGACTCCCTCTGGCATTTTCTTCTGCTTAGTTCCAAAGATCTTAGTTCTTCTTCTTCTAGCCTTAGTCCCATCTGTATGGCATCAGCTCTTTGAGTCCTTCTTCTCCATTCCAGTCCGTCTTGAAGCAGTTCCTCAGAAACTACACAGAATCCTTTGATATGCTATCCACCATCTAGTTCTGGGTCTTCCAACCCTTCTCTTACTCTCCACTTCTATGTCTAACACCCTTTTTCATATATATTCTTCCAATTTTCTTTTCACATGCCCCAACCATCTAAGCCGGATTCCCTCAGCTTTTCTATAGTTGGTACCACGTTCACTCTTCCCCTAACTCGTTCGTTCTGAACATGGTCCGTCCTTGTCACTCCAAGCATCCATCTCAGCATTTTGAAAGGCATTCTCCTATTGCAGATCATTCCATGCACATCTCTCCATTTCACCCATGTCTTTCCTGGTCTACTTGTAAGTTTGCCATTGAGTTCACCATTATCCTGTACTATATAACCTAGGTACCTGAACTTCTGTACCTTTGGTGTGGCTGGCCCACCAGACTTACAGTCCTGTTGTCTTCCTGCAAGGTATCATCGAGTCTACAGACCATGGGCTCCATTTTATTTCTTCTGATTTTCATGCAATTTCTTTTAAATACTCACCTCCATCTCTCTCAGATCTTAATTTCAAACAGAAATTATACATTGTTATAATATTTTAATGTTCCCTGCTGTTGTAGAGAAGTTAGATCAAATTACTTGTTTTGCTACTTGGTTGGATGCAGAGAATGACCACATCTCCCCTCAGGCTATTCAGAGGTTGAGAAAGCCTCCCCTGACATGTCATAACAATGTTGGAAATATTTAAGGGGCATGAGTTGTTGCTTTTTTTCCACCCAAGATTATTAGCCTACCAGGTTGTCTGGATGTTTGAACAACAAACTTTAGCCTGGAGTCCCATAGACTGTGGATGAATTCACAGATGGTAGTGAAGAATGGAGAGTTATGAAGTCATTTATTGTGGCAATAATATAAATATGGTAGGAAGGAGCCATTAAAATGTCAATATTTGCCAGCTTCTGAGCTTGCTCTCTCTGAAAATCTCAGCCTGTCTATAAAAGCCACTATGGGATTAGGGATCCAATTCTCATTACAAGTGATGAGCATCCATATCCTTCAGGCAGCTTTGAAAATGCCAGCCTCAATGCGTATACAACACAGGGTCAAAATCTACCCTCCATTGGTTTCATTTCATAGAGGAGAAAAATGGATTCCTGAATACTTTAAGGGAATTTGTGTCTGTTGAAACTTTTTTTTTTTTCACATAACAAAAAGGATTTCATTTAAGTCCGGCTTTAATCATGTAAATCTTAGGGATGTTTCCTTCAAACAAATACCTTGCATGTTTCTTTTCTGTCTGCATTAATTCGCTAGCGCTGTATATTGTTTCTTTGGGACTCTCAAGAAATGATAATTTGAACCATTCCTGGGTGTCTCTCTGATGTGGTGGCTCTGGGTTTGGTGCTGAAATGTGTGTTGTTTGCAAGTGCCCTCTCGTGTCCTAACAGAACATTCTTTTGTCCAGGCTGGTGGTGGGAGCCCCCTATGAAACCAATGGACAGCTGAAGACTGGAGACGTCTACAAGTGTCCAGTGAATGGCGAGACTAACGGCAACTGCACCAAACTCAACCTAGGTACCACCTGCCCTACCACTTACCCAGTACAGCTAGCCCAAGTGTTAGAAAATGATGAGTTAGGCGCACACAGATCATGAGATAAAATATACAAAATCTTGTGATTTTAAAGTCGTATATAAAATAGTGCGTCTGTGTGTGTTTGAGTGTGTGTTTCTTTTTATTTATCTTCTGTCTTTTGAGCCTTTAATGGTGCACTCCAGTCATATTTTCAAGCTTTTCTCCACAACAGTGAGGGCAAGAAGCTTTTTTTTTTTTAAATGGCAGCTGAGATAATCATCTAGTCACGTGACGGCTGGAGCTGGGGCTTTAAGAAACACTAAATCTCGTGAGACTAAAATGCTGGTGCAGTCTCCAGAGGGAGCCGAATCAAAGAGCCAAACTGGTTCCAGAGATGGTGCCTGTTCATTGTTGCTCTCAAGTTTTGCTTTATTTTTAAAAAACAAAGCTCCTCAGCTGGTGGAAATCCGTGTCGCTCCTGACTTCAGTGATTTACACCAGCTGAAGGACTGACCCCATTGTTTCACATAACCTAAAATGAAAGGAAAAGTTTCCATCTTTGTAAAAAGCACAGGGGTGGCTCCCCAGTGGGTGTGAATTGTTCTGGGCCCAGAGGGAGCTCTTTCAATTGACACCGGCTGTCATTCTGCCCCAGAGATTTTTGGTTCGGAAGAATTTAAAACCTCCTCTGCCTTGTGTGCAGCCTAAATGCTGTGTCACTGGGACAGAAAGTGAAACTGTCTGCTCCGTTTTCAATGTTCTGGCCCGGTGTGAACGCACAGTATTAACAGTGAGAAGTTCGTCCGAATGAAAAAAACAATCCCTAGAGAGTCAATGATCAGAAGTGTTACCTATAACACAGGCAGGGGCATTTGTTTATAAAGTATAGGGAGGCTTGTCATACCCTTAAGATTACACATATGGGGGGGGGACCCGCTGTATTCAGAGAGACCCCCACATCCCAGGGGAAGTCACCCCACTCTGTCTTAGGTACTTATATGGCCCCATCAGTGTAGGGTCTCAGTACCTCAGTCTTTAGTGTTTTTATCCTCACAACCCCACAGTGAGGCAGAGCAGGGCTGTTATCCCCATTGGGCAGAGGGGGAACGGCAGCATAGAGAGACTAAGTGACTTGACCAAGGTCCCACCGGAAACCTGTGGCAGAGCAGGGAATTGAACCCGGGTCTTCCAAGTGGCACTGAGTTTTCAGGTTTGGGGTTTTCTGAAAAAAATCAAAAAATTGTTGAGAAAGTCCTTTGCCTCACAGGTTATGTCTACACTGTGCATTGGGTGTGACTCCAGGCTCGGGTAGACACACTCGCGCTAGTTCTCATCAAGCTCGTGGACTAAAAATAGTTGTGCCACTAAAATGTGTCTTTAAGCCCCACCCCCATCTGTGCCAAGTGCAGAAGGGCCAGTCCCAAAAGTCCCACCTATTGTTTCCCAAATTGTAATTGATTATGAACAAATACAATTCCAGTTACAATGGAAAATATCCTTCAAATTGTAGGTAGGCCGGAGGCATGATATGTCCATCTGGCACTGTCCCATGTATGAACTTTCTCAAAGTTCAAGGGTTCAGGAATCAAGCTTTTTATACGGGCCTAGTATTCAACCTACAAAGTTCAGCTCAGGATCCATACTCCCCCAGAGTCTGGGGTGTGGGATTGGGTATGGACTTGTGGTTCAGGCTCCTTCTCATTTAAAATCCCACAAGAGCCTTGAGAGAGAGACTGATATGAGGCCCCAGATGAAAGAACAGGCCCCCTGCTCTTCCCACTAATTGCTCGGTTTTTTCCTTAGTTCCCACCTTCAGGCATTGTGGCAAAGGGGGAAGAACCCTCCTGTACATTACACTGTGTTCCAACTTCTCTGACGCTCTTAGAGAGCTGGCGTAGCTCAAACATGCACTCCAGCGAAGCGCTGCCCACGTGACCAAGAGATGTAAAATCATAGTCACGTGAGAATTTAAAATTGCCAGACCACCCCGGGCAGGTTAGTTTTTGTACCCCCACTAACCACATGCTGGAGGCTTGAAGAGATGAAGCTATTTCTTTTGCTGAAGCTGAATGATGTTCACATTAACTGAATGAAAGCATTGCATTGTGGGACACTCTCAATTTTAAGAAATGGAATAAATTTGCAAATATACATTGGCAACTGCATGTGTTTCATACCTGCAATGGAAAATTACTTGCTAAACCAGTTCAAAGGCTTTTCTAAGGCTTCTTTGGTAGGAAGTCCAGGTTTTGAACGCATTAGTTAATTCCCAAGAACAGTGCTTCTCAAACTATCTGATGTGGCGGACTGGCAATTTTTTTCCCCAATGTACCATCCTTTTTTTCCCAGTACCATATTTGTGCCATTATACTATTATTTCTTTCTTTCTTTCCTGGAAACTCGCCGCGGACCAGCAGCCGATGGCTCGCGGACCGGCATTGGTCCACGGACCACCACTTTGAGTAGCACTGCCCTAGAAGACTTTTTTTCTATTTGTCAGTTCAACTCATCCAGGGATGATCTGAGATCTTGGCTCCATGGCAGTTGCATCTCTTGAGCTAAACTACAGGCTCTGTGACATGAACAAGGTCAAGATGTCTTGCAGTCCTTCAACTTGATCTGTTCTTACATTGACTAGGATACTCTCGGTGGGACAATAGAAATGTGGGATTTTCTGGTTTGTGTTCCAATTCTTCTGACTGCCCGTGGTCTGCCGAGGTGCTTCCTTCACAATGGTAAAGCCTCGGCCAGCTATCCAGGCATGACATATAAAAACATTTCAGAAGCCTCTGTACTAGCTACACCCTGCTGGATGATACAGCGAATCTAACCTTGGTATTCTTTCTCAAGGAAGAGTAACACTCTCCAACGTGTCAGAGCGCAAAGATAACATGCGTCTTGGCCTGAGTCTCACCACAAACCCCAAGGACAAGAGCTTTCTGGTAAGAAATAAGATACTGTCTATAAATAATTGGCTCTTAATATGCAAACTGCCTGGTGCTTTTTTGGTATATTGAGTCTCCAGGATCTCTGCAGCGACATTCCTCTCGCTATTTGTCTGTCATTTGTTTCATTAACTTAACCCCAACAGGATTGTTTTATCCAGTTATGAATACAAATGTGAGACCTCCGCCTTCCAAGACAGCAGCAGCTTCTCCAGACTGCCAAAGTAAAATGCATTTTCCAAACACGTATAGTTAACATTTCACGTCAATGTTCTGTTGACTTCTTGGATCAAGCTTTCAGTCTTGGCTTCTATTGCGGCATGCCTCCTTTTGTGCATGGAACAACGAAGCCTTTGCTATTTGGCATTGCGGGGCTCATAGGGTCACAATGCCTACACTACACACTAAGCACAAGCTCTTAATCGGGTTTGCGCTCAAGCTCCCCTTCCGTCCACACACAAGTCAGTTTGACTCGGGTCAGCAAGCACTTAGGACCCACATCCGAGGATGCTGCTAGCGGGGTGGATGGGTCAGATCCTGAGTCCCGCTGTGACTTGGGTCCAGCCCTGTCATTTTGCAGTGTGGACGTAGCCCAAACCACAGACCTGAGTCAGAAGGTCTGCGTAGTGCAGTATGGGCGTGTTAGCATGGCTGTGCGACCCAAGTCCAGCAATTGTAAGTCCAGGTTTGCAAAGCTCGAACACGGGCTTGGAAACATCAAGTCCACAAGCCCAGGTCCCAAAGAGCCGGCTTTACAATGCGCTGTAGACATCCCCTCATGAGAAACGGGTAATGCCAATTGGCTCCAGACATTCTGATACTGCCACTTCTGACTCCTGGCAAGCTGCTATCGCCACGCTGTCTGCTGCCACTGCCAATGCATACAGCTCTAGATCCTTGTATGACAAGGTGAGAATTTTTCTAAATCCAGCCCAAAGCCTGGAAGGGAACTCCTCCTAAACGGAAGATATTGGTACAGGATAAAATGCTAGTACACCCCCGCCGTGAGCCAACATCCTGCACGTTAAATCTGCTTTAGCATAACCCACAAACACCCAATCATCCCAAGAGTTCACATATTTTAGAAAGGAAAATACATGTCACTTCCTTACTTCGGCCATTTTCTCCCTCTGGTTCTACTTTCTGCACCCCCTTCACGATCTGTGCCACCCCCAGCAGTCTTCTCCACGTGCGCACAATGTTCTTAATGGCTAAAGTCTCATCGTAATTTGCTCTAGAGAAACCATGTAGCGTGCTGCTTCATGCAGGCTGAGCTGACGTCGGAGGTGTTTGGCCAGACTAGTCCCCGAGTCGTACATAGGTGCAGATCTCTGATTCTTCACTGTTGATCTTTTTAGCCTGTAAAACAGAGGCTAAACAAGTGGTTTTTCAACCCCTCACTGATGTTTTATTTTTCCCAATTTTCTTCACAGGCTTGCAGCCCGCTCTGGTCCCATGAGTGCGGAAGCTCTTACTATACCACAGGAATGTGCTCCCGGGTGAACTCCAACTTCAGATTCTCGAAGACCATAGCTCCTGCTCTCCAGAGTATGAGACGCAATCTGTTATGTAGCCTCTAACCAAACCCTGCTTTTGAAGCTAAATAGAATTTTTGTTCTTTAATCGCTTCAGTGCCATTGAGAAAACAAAGTGGCGTCAGGATTGAAAAGGAGGCAAGATAGCAGAGGAAATGATTCGAGAAAGGGGATTACATGCACAGACATCTGGCCAACATTTCCCATTGGAGTGACACTCGGGGAAGACCAAGCATCTTACGCTTCGAAAACCGGAAATAAGTGCCCAGCGTATTTGATCAGCACCCTTCGGTGTATTGGGAAGGGAAAAGAGGGAAAGAATTCAGGCATTGGCTGCGTAAAACAAAGCTGATTTGCTGAACAGCTGAAAATGTTGGCCAGTATTTTCAAATCCTGGGTGCGCAAAGTTAGCGACCTGGCTCCATATTTAGGCACTAAATAAGTGTCCTGATTTTCATGGGCACTCAGCGTCCACAGCTGCTGTTGGGTTCGATGAAGGTTCTGGGTTCTCAGCCCTTCTGGAAAATCATGTCACTTATTTAGCTGCCAACATTTACATCTCTTTGGGGGAAATTTTGGCTTCCATCCTGTTGAACAGGCCACTGACGAGCTGAGGTTTCTTTGGGTGTTGGAGGGGAGTGAATTCAGAGCTTATTAACATTTTAACAGTATTTTTCTTTAAATTTCCCCTCTTATAACGTAATGTTGTAGGATGAATTTCTCCCATTGGTGCCCCGTTTGTACAAGTTGATGATGTCTTTTCAGGCGTTCTTATCAATCAGAGATGCTCCTATGATCACATTGAGAAGTGTAACTGATACCTTGGAAGAAACTAGATTACCGAGCCTAACTTTATATTAAAATAATAATTGAACAAGCATGAAATATAAGGCCCTCCTTCCATTTGGAGCAGTTGATGGGAGACCACTCAAGCTCCCTTCCCCGTGATTTATGAGTTCACTAGATAGAGATAGATAAGAATTCCCTTTTGATAGACTCATGTACCCAATGACTCATGGCATGCTCGGTGGTCGCACAAGTCCATCCTTTGCTCCCCGAACAGTTCTCTGAGACACATCATTAATTCTTATAAAATACGAGGGCATAAAAGAAAGCTATAAGATAACACTGGACAATGGCACACTTCAGAAAGGAAATTGATCAATCCACTGCCTCCTTTTAATCAGCTCATTTGATCAGTCCTTCGTAATGTGTTGCTGTTTGACAAAATCCTGACGTCCTCACTTGATTTTTTTTGTGTGGCTTAATCTTTACTGAGGCAAAAGCTCCCCTTCTCTTCAGTTGGAGCAAATACTGATCTATACTATTTACTGAGCACTATCAAAGTGCTGAGTGCTGTGTAACCACAGAAGAAGGCATGGTCCCTGCCCCAGGAAGTTACAATGTCGGGATCAGATTCTGCCACACTTCCACTGGGTGCATCACCTCCTGCGGGCGCTGATTCTGCATGGTGCGTAGGCATGTGCTTATCTCACACTGAAGTTAAGCATATGCTTAAGCACTTAAGGGTCTCTTTGAGTTGCCCCCTCGAAATCAAAGAGATGACTCATAGAGTAAAGTACTACTCAACATGAGTAACAGTGGCAGAATCGGGCCCTGAACATTTGAAGTAATCTAATGCACTGGATGGAGGTCCAAATCTGAAGCGGAGCCGGCAATCTGAGGGTGCTTATGTACAATATTGTTCTTAGAAAGTTCTCCAGTTCTCTCCTGCCAGAGCTAACCATGAGTGTGGGCTCTCTCGATCTCATTTAAGCGAATGTGACCTGAAGGTCTTTATATATGATTGAAATCAGATTTTTCACACAAATCACAAGAGCGAGTACCTGGCTGCAGGGAAATAAAGCCATAAATTTCCACGTTGCAGTTGTTGCCAAGGTCTTTCAATAATATGCTGCACATTTTCCACAGGATGCCAAACGTACATGGACATAATCATTGTTCTGGATGGATCGAACAGCATATATCCCTGGGTTGAAGTGCAACGTTTCCTGATAAACATCTTGAAAAAGTTTTACATTGGGCCTGGTCAGATACAGGTGAGCACGTCCCTGGTCATTCTGTGCATTTACGTCTCTGTTCATCCTTGCAATATTGATTTTCCTGGTCTATTTCCTAGGAGAAATGTCCCTTCGGTGCCAGTATACTGCAGCTGGGCAAGGCGCTTGCCCAGAATAAACCTGCAGAGTATGTATTTGAAAGCTGAGCCAATGGAAATACTGCTCACGTTAATGTTCTTAACTGAAATATGGAGTAAGGAACAACCCACGCAATGAAATGGGAAGGAAGGAGGATAGCTAAGTTATGTGAAACTTAATCAGCATCGCTCTGTGTTTATGCAGTTTGTAGCAGCTGTGGAGAGTACTCCATCATTTTCTTTCTGGGTGGGCCTTATTGGCTATCTCTACACAGCAAAGAAAAACCCATGGCTGGCCCGTGCCAGCCAACTCAGGCTTGCAGGGCTGTTAACCACACAAAATTCTCTGTTACTCACACACTCAAGGGCACCCACCTTTACCCAGTTCCTAGGGCTCCAGGCGAAAAGCACCTAACTTTACCTCTCCATGGGCTATGGGCTCTACTCCTCCGTGTGAACTCAGCAAACACCCTTTCCCTGTGGACTCAGGGCTTAATCTTTTGCAGGTTTACTGGGTCTTTTACTGGCGAAAGAGCCTTACACCGTAATACACTACATAACCTCTATTTATTAACAATCACCAGAACCAGACTGCACACGCTACACATACAGTGCTCACCACTCCCAATAAGACAGATGAACTTTTCTTGATGGCCAGTCAGGATCAGGTCCATCTAGGGGACTCCAGTTTCTGCCCGGTGTCATTGGCAGAGTGTTGAGGTCTGGCAGCTCTGATCTTGGGGCTGTGTCCTGGAGCTGGTTCCCAAAGAACTTCCTTTTGGACCCAGGATTATATAGTGATATTTGAGTCCTTTTTAGCTGTACCTTAACCAATCGTTATACTAAAATTTTACTAACCAACCCTAACATAGTGTAACACAGTTCTCTAACCAATCCTATCCCACCACCTTTATTAATTTACACCTAGCAAATTTAATTATACAGCAGACAGAAACAATTAAAGAACCAGACAGATAAACAATAGGGAAGTGGGGACCATAATGACAAAACAATAAAGAAATGAGGATTTCACAACCACAGCTATTGATAAGTGATTTCTTGCCAGACAGAATGCTGTCAAACTCAGTTTTCTTTAACCATCTTAAGATCTGTTTCTTTATCTGGTGATAGTGGGGGCCATTAGGACAGGGTCTCCTTCTTAACAGCCTGATTTTACATTGTTTTAATGCAATTTAGATGGAATGTGAGGAGGTGACTTCCTGCTTCTCAGCTAATGGCTGCTCTTTTCATCTGGCCCCAGACAAAGGCCTTAGGCTTTAGGCCTTACAATATGGCCGCAGACAAAGGCCTTATCCTCACAGGGCAGTTTCATTGCTGTGTAGATTTCTGGGCTCAGTCCAGAGCCTCAGATCTGGGACCCTCCCACCTCACAGGGGCAGTCAGAAAAGCAAACAGGATGTTAGGAATCATTAAAAAAGGGATAGAGAATAAGACAGAAAATATCTTATTGCCCTTATACAAATCCATGGTGTGTCCACATCTTGAATACTGCGTACAGATGTGGTCTCCTCATCTCAAAAAGGATCTACTGGCATTAGAAAAGGTTCAGAGAAGGGCAACTAAAATGATTAGGGGTTTGGAACAGGTACCATATGAGGAGAGATTAAAGAGGCTAGGACTTTTCAGCTTGGAAAAGAGGAGACTAAGGAGGGATATGATAGAGGTCTATAAAATCATGAGTGGTGTGGAGAAAGTGAATAAGGAAAAGTTATTTACTTGTTCCCATAATATAAGAACTAGGGGCCACCAAATAAAATTAATGGGCAGCAGGTTTAAAACAAATAAAAGGAAGTTCTTCTTCACACAGCGCACAGTCAACCTGTGGAACTCCTTGCCTGACGAGGTTGTGAAGGCTAGGAATATAATGGGGTTTAAGGGAGAACTGGATACATTCATAGAGGTTAAGTCCATCAATGGCTATTAGCCAGGATGAGTAAGGGTCCTAGAACCCGGGCCCCAGTTCGAGCCTGAGCGTCTACACAGCAATGAAACAGCCCCACAGCCCGACCCCCACAAGCCTGAGACGGCTGGCATGGGCCAGCTGCGGGTGTCTAGTTGCTTTGTAGACATACCCATTGTGGCTGATGTTGGCACCTAGGTTCATGACTGAGAAGCCAGTAAGAGAAGGGGGAGAATACGACACAAGGATTTCAGCCAATTCTGAGTCCCCAAAACTGCACAAAGAGCCACCCTGTTCGTCCTCAACAAGAAAGGACACAGGTCAGCATTATGGAGCCAGGGGACCTGGTCTGCACAGCTTAACACCTAGGTTCCCAACCACACCACCACCCCTCTCCCCTTGGCAGTTTCCCCCTGCTGCTGCGGCAGGACGTTTGAGCATGGGTGAGAGCTGGCCAGAATACAGACCCGCGATTAATGTTGGCTTTGTATTGTCAGCTGTCATTTGGGGGGAAATATGGAGCAGAATCTGACTGAGTTTAACTTTAACTGTGGGCAGAGATGACTGTGGTGAGAACATGCTGAAATAGAGTCTTCTCTGCCAGCTATGCGTAAAAAGACGTCCAAAAGTTCCCCTTACAAAAGGATGGATTCTAGTATCTAAGTCCCAGCAAAATATGGCTGAGAACAGTTTGTTTGCCAGATCTTCTTGTTTGGAGCAAAACTTGTTTAGTGGCTGATCTATCTTCACGCACATTTAATGGACTACAATTAATTTCCACACTAATATTGGCAGAGATGCTACTGCAAACTCTTTTTGGGTTCGCTTATTTATGTTGTCAGTGCCAAACCTCCAGCGCTATTAAAAGACCAACAGCTTCCTGTCTTCCTTTTTCCTTCTGTACTTCATTGTTCCCTGGGCTCAGAAACGGCTGGGCTGTTGGGTTTCCCTACACAGAATTTCGAGACATTTGCAGCTGATTTTGGGGCTATGCAACAGGTGTACCTGCAAAAAAGCTTCTGTTCTCATGTGTACACTCACACGTGAACGACTACGTGACTTTGCGCCTTTTAAATGTCTTTGAATTGTAAGCTTTCCTGGTGCACTTTTTTGTGTGCAGGTCACTAAATAAACCTATATTATTATCACAGCAGTAGACATACCTGTTAGTCCAATTACTTGTAGCACAGAAGCAATGTAAGTATGGAAAAACCTGGTTTCGTTGCAGATGGCCCCATTACTACACACCCAGACTCCTAATCCCCACATTTCTAGTAAATCATACAACAGTCAGTTATGTATCACTATAGACTGTATATTAACTGAAATTATACCTGATCACTAAACCAGGCTCTTTGTTTCTCGGGTGACTGCTATGACGTGTGGTATTTGCATCCTTTGTAATGCTCCTGCCATTCCTAGGTTGGAGTTGTTCAGTATGGAGAAGACGTCGTGCACGAATTTCATTTAAATGACTACAGGTCTGTAAAAGACGTGGTGGAAGCTGCTAGACACATAGAGCAGAGAGGAGGCACAGAAACCAGGACGGCATACGGGATAGAATTTGCTCGGTAAATCACAAATACGGACACACCTTTATTCTAATGACAAGTCTTTCTCTCTCTCTTTCTTTCTTTCTCTCTTTCTTTCTCTTTCTCTTTCTCTTTCTTTTTTTCTCTTTCTCTTTCTTTCTTCCTTTCTCTCTTTCTCTTTCTCTTTCTCTTTCTTTCTTTCTCTTTCTTTCTCTTTCTCTTTCTTTCTTTTTTCTCTCTCTTTCTCTTTCTTTCTCTTTCACTTTCTTTTTCTCTTTCTTTCTTTCTTTCTTTTTCTTTCTTTCTTTCTTTCTTTTTTCTCTCTCTTTCTCTTTCTTTCTTTTTTCTCTCTCTTTCTCTTTCTTTCTCTTTCTCTTTCTCTTTCTCTTTTTCTCTTTCTTTCTTTCTTTTTCTCTTTTTTCTCTCTCTTTCTCTTTCTCTTTCTCTCTCTTTTTATCCCTCTCTTTCTCTTTTTCCCCTGTCTTTCTCTTTTTCTCTCTTTCTCTTGATCTTTCTTTCTCTTTCTCTCTCTCTCTTTCTTTCCAGGTGTTTTGAAAAGTAAACAATAGTCCCTGAAGTAGGGGACATTTCCAGACAAAGCCATAATGCTACTTTGTAACAGAATATACCCAGCTCAATGCTCCACTGCAGCCGAACCCAGGAGGAGGGAATCCAGGGTTGCTGTATGTCAGCGTGACATCCCCCAAATCCTGAAGCTGTCTGGGATCATTTTGGTGCCTGCCTAGTAGTCCCCAGGGGCGTCTTCCACCAGCCAAGCATCACCACCCCCAGCATACCTCTATCCTGGGGCTGGGATAAGGGTGCATAGACCTGGCTATTGTGGCTCTACACTAGACCAGGGAAATCCCCAACCCGTTGATTAAGCTGGTTTTCTGCATGCTTTGTGCTGAGCAGGAGGAAAGGACTCGGGCCCATTTATTTCAGGGGATCCCTCTTTCTGAACCTAACCTGGGTTGCACTGTTCAGATCCAGATCAAACCGGAAATGTGAACGAGCCCAGTGGCGGGAGGAGTTCTGATCTGAGCATGCAACCCGAACGCGCCGCAGCGGAGCTCTGCAAAGACCAGCACCAGCCGACAGTTCCGATCTTGTTTTTATTTCTCCCTCTTTTGTTGCAGAATTGCAAGTGGTGTGAGATTAGTAGGAATATTGACCACTAAACGAAAGCACTATCACCCTTAATTTATAACCGAATTTGTGGGCACTTCTTAATACAAAGACTGAGCCAGATTCTGATCTGTTATATGACGTGAACCTGGAGCAAGTCCTCTGATTTAATGGAGTTGCTCCACAGGGAGAGTACAAGCGGGGCCGCTATGAGGAAATATTGCTTATTAACACCAAAAAGCTTTCCGAGAATCCCGTATTGTGTTGGGTTTCCTTTTTAATTTAAGAACTCGCAGCCCATTAAAATAACATTTTGTGGTTTGTGAGTCGACCCTGGAGTAGATTCCTGTTGATCTGAATGGAATGAGAATCTTGGAATTCGTTCAGGTTAAACCAGAGTTCAGACAAGAGAAGGGGTTTTTCATGTAAGTGGCACAGGCCAATGTGTGAAACACACCCAGCATTGCAATGTGTATTAAGGTCTGTTCTGGTCAGAAGAAACCTCTTGCTGCCAGCCCAATATTTCCTTTTCATTTCAGCTCAGAAGCCTTTCAGAAAGGTGGGCGAAAGGGAGCAAAGAAAGTGATGATTGTAATAACCGATGGAGAATCCCATGACAGCCCAGACCTGGAGAAGGTGATTGAAAACAGCGAGAAGGACAATGTCACCAGATATGCTGTGGCAGTAAGTCACTCTATTTAATAATACATTGTAGCTCCTCCATAGTGACCCACTAAGCTTGGCATCTGCCTCAGCTTCCCCATCTGTGAAATGGGTACAGACAGGTAACAATAGAGGGGCATTCTTATTCTTCTTCGCCTTGTCCCATCAGTCTGGGTTGGCTGCTCTTCTTCTTCATCTCAGATGAGGGTGGAGGCCAGAAGATCCCCGCTTAGGGTCAGGAACCAGGCACCTCTACTGCCCTGGCAGAGAGGAAAGGGACCAGAGGTCAGGTGCACTAACAGCTAGGCCTCCAAGCCCTCCAGACCCCCTATCCCAGTACGCTTCTCACTCTGATGTTGCACTCCATATGTTTTATGGAAATATGCTAATGACTGTGAATAAGATGTGACTGGAATATGCTTCATGCAAAAGATCTCTTGTAAGGTATCATTACAAAGCTTATAATCTACTGAGCGTGTTCATCCTATTTGTATGTATGTATCATTCTTGTATCTAAAGCTAGAAATATGAAGTATTACTCTGAAGTCCTATTGTAACCATGCAAAGTGTGGGCCATTAATGGTGGCTTAGAATCTTGATGGCTCCCATTAACTAGGACAATTGGTTGTGAATGGCTCTGTTTACTTGCAAACTTTCCTGGGTACAGTTAGTGATTAATAACTTGGGGAGCAAACAGCTGTGCATATCTCTCGATCAGTGTTATAGAGGGTGGACAATTTATGAGTTTACCCTGTATAAGCTTTATACAGAGTAAAACGGATTTATTTGGGGTTTGGATCCTATTGGGCGCTGGGTGTCTGGGTGCTGGAGATAGGTAATTTGCTGAGCAGTTATCGGTTAAAGTCTGCAGCTTTGGGGGCATGGACCAGCCCTGGGTTTGTGTTGCAGCAGACTAGCGTGTCTGGCTCGGCAGGGTTCTGGAGTCCCAAACTAACAGGGAAAACAGGTGACAATCCCAAGGGGGTCTCTGGGACTGAAACCATCACATTCACTTCCTGATCTCAGCCTGTAATTGAATTGCAAGTACAAAATGCAGGGACCAATTTTATGGATGTTTATGGCACCTTTATAGAGGGAGGCTTCCCTTTTGAAAACTGCCCCTTGGCATCTTGGGAACGCCATGTCCATTATGTGGAAAAATAAGAAGGCTTATTTTTGTTTTTCACATCCAGGTTCTGGGGTATTATAATAGAAGAGGAATCAATCCAGCAGCATTTTTGAAAGAAATAAAATTTATAGCAAGTGATCCAGATGACAAGCACTTCTTTAATGTCACCGATGAAGCGGCACTTAAGGATATTGTGGATGCACTGGGAGAGAGGATATTTAGTTTGGAAGGTGAGTGATGTACATTTCCTGCATTCTAACAGGTTTATAGTGTTTCTAACTTCCGCACGTTCCTACAGACCATCTTCAGTTTTCGGATAAACCTGCGTGTTTCTTTGTTAGCCAACCCAAACATTTGACCTTCCCACTAGAATGGAGTCTTCTGGGCATTTTCCTAACATTAATAACATCATACTTTGCAAATTAAAACAACTGCATTTGTCTAATTATGTGTTGAAAGACATTCCATGCACGGAACAGTGCGTGCACCTCTGACATAAGAGGGGCAGCAGCAACGCCCAAATTAAGGTTGCCTAACATTTTCCATTATGAAAGAATCTTTGCAACCTTTATTCGAAGATCTTTAATGCTTCCAGCAGGCTTTTGAAATTTGGCGGGGGATACTCTGGCAGTCAGTTTGGTGCCTTTTACTGACCCCATGAAAATCCATTCAGGTTTGGCCATGTTATAAGCCGTCAAAAGTCACCATATTCTGGGTGTGTATAGCGTATATTGGAATGTAAGGGGCAATCGGCTAAACCCGTATTCCTTTGTAGCTGTATGGACACCTGTGAGACCATGAAACACTTCTACACAGGCAGAACTTGCCATATTTATTCACTGGGCTAGATCCTTAGCAGGTGTGAATTGGTGTAATTCTCTTGACGTCAGTGAAGTTACACCAATTTACACCAGCTGGGGAATTGGCCTTTCCTATTCTGAAGTGACATGGGGAGGTAGTAGTTCATTGTGCCTAATTCCATTCGGTAACTGGCCATCTCCCTAGTCTTTAATTTAAATTCCTCTTTTTTTATTCTAGGTACCAACAAAAACGAAATCTCCTTTGGACTCGAAATGTCCCAGACTGGATTTTCCTCACACATTGTGGAAGTAAGAGAACAGATTTGTTTTTCTCTCCCATTCAAGTATTTTTTTGCAGGTAACTGTCCTATGGAAAGCCGATGTAGTGGCTTTCGGTTTTATGGTGTATGAATCCATGTTGCAAACACATGGCCCAGAAGGCTCTGATGTGCATTAGGGTTTGGAGATAGCTCAAGGTTTTGATCCCTGAGGAGTCTATTTTTCCTGTTGTATGTTGATACTAACTCCCAGAGTAAGTGTCCCGAATTTTTCCGGTGTGTTTCTGTGACGAAATAGGACTGTTGTTATGAGATGTGACGAAATAGGACTGTTGTTAATGTTTTCCCTGAGTACTGTGTGGGTGCCTCAGTTTCCCCTATGCAGTGCTTGAGTATCTAGGTGGTGGGACAAGGGTGCATGATTGTTACAGAGCCCTAGAAGGCAGGTGTGGGCAGGGGCCTGGACACAGAGAATGGCCGACACTCTGTCTCCTGGCAACTGATGGCCCCGGCCCCTCCCCTGCAAAGGTGAGAGCTGAAGGTGTTGGAACAAAGGGATCAGGTGACCTCCTGGCCCGGGAAGGAGACAAAGGAGAGAGGAGGGGCTGGACAGTTACAGTTTGGAGCTGGCCAGAGAGGAGGGGAGAGGGGCAGACAGGGTCTGGCCTCCCTGCCCCCGTTTGGAGCTGTGCGGTGAAATGCAGGGAGCCCCCGGGCTGGGGTCTAAGCTCCCTGCCCCCCGGAAGGGCCCGACTCAGGGGTCCTGGTTGTACGACAAGCTCTGTTTGGATTGTGTTCCTGGCATCTCTAATAAACCTTCTGTTCTACTGGCTGGCTGAGACTCCCAGTGAATCCAGGGAAGAGGGGTGCAGGGCCTGACTCCCCCACACTCCGTGACAGTTTCCGTTTCACTCTTGATGGAAAGAGATGCCATTAAAGAGCTGACACTGGTTTTCAGGAATGTGTTGGATGAACATTGAAATGAAAATCATTTCTCTCTGGAGCCGATGGGCCGAATTCTATCCTGGCACCACTCCAGCAAAGCGTGGGGAATTGCATTTCCTTTTAGACCTTACCTAACCAGTCCTGTGCATTCCAGAGACGTCAGCTGAATTTTTTTTTAGTGGTACCACTTACTCAGTACAAATAGCTGAAGGGAGCAGTGAATGCCATGTTCCTTGATAGCTGTGAACCGATCTGACTCCTCACTGGAATGTGGGTGGAAGTCCAGGCTTTCCAGAATGTTTAGCTGATGTTTATAAACACAATAAAACGTCTTTATTGGTCTCATCTCGAAATGGGAGGGCAAACGAATTAGTCGTCTCAGTAACTATATTTTAGTTATTAGCGTTAGCTGGAGATGGGTAAGCAAACGTTCTATACAAGCTAGTGCTGACAATTGAAATAGACAAGGCAAAGCGGGGGTGGGGAGAAAGTGCTGTTATCCTCACAACGGAAGCATAAGAGATTTGTCCTGGGGCACAGGGGCAATCTATGGCAGAGCCCAGAATTTGAACCCAGACCTCCTGCGTCCTTTCCAAGGGGACGTTAAAGAAGTGGGGAGAGATGGGACTGAATCGGCGTGACTGGAGGAAATGGAGGGAGAGAGAACAGGGCGGGCTGGCTGGATGAGCAGTCACTGCAGTGGCTAGTTCCCACGGCAGCATTACCGGTGTCCCCTGCCTTTTCACATCCGACTAGTGCCTTGCTCTTCGCCCTGTGAGAGCCTCTGGCATTCCCATCCCTCCCCAGCTGGGACCTGCACCTCGATGGGGTGCTGCTGCCTAGGGAGAGGGACCCTCACTCTGCAAGGGATGCTTCCCACTGCCCACCTGTGTCATGCCAGCCACAGTCTGACTCCCTTGCCATTGTTCCTTCTCTGGGTGGGTCCAGCCCCTTTCACGTGACCCGTCAGGGCGCAGAGGAGGCGGCTTTGATACCGAAGGAGAGTAAAGGCCGTGCGTTGTGCTCAGGCTGCATCCAAGCCTCCATCTGCAGTCAGAGGCTGATCCAAAGCCCAGGGAAGTCAACGGGAGCCTTTCCTTTAAGTGCCTATAAGTTCAGTGGACTTCGGATCAGCCTAAAATGAGGGTGCTTCTGGCTTTAAAAACCCAGCCCAGCTTGAGATATTTATAGCCATCCAAATGCGAGAGCAGGTTGAGCAGTTAAACCAGGCAGCGTATGCTGTGGGCCATTCGTTATGTATAAAGTTGGCGACGGAAACACGACTGCCGACACGATCTCAAATGTTACCCAGAAAATGACTTTCTCCCGCTCTGTTTCCTCTCTTTGTTTCCCTGCCTTTCTCTGCACCTGCTAACTGCTGCTGTCCAGCTCCGTTGTACTGCCAGGAGGGTAGCTGAGGAGCTGCCTCTGTAGCCAGTGCTGCTTCTCCACCAGAAGAATCAACAGCCTTTAGCCAGTCTTCAGCCTTGCTTTGTCGTTCGCTTGAGGACAGACTTTTTGAGTAGTCTTGCCAGAGCCGAAAAGATTACAGGAGTTGGCACGTCTGAGAATATTTCAGTTGCTAACTTGGCACTTGGATTTAATGCACGTGGCTTAACTGCTTTTAAATGCTAGATGTTCTTCTAAACACGTCTAGTACACTATTGAAATGCAATGTGACAAGTTGCAAAAGACAATGCTGCTGGGATCAGTTGGACACTCGGAAATGAAAAGCATCAGAGGGGTAGCCGTGTTAGTCTGGATCTGTAAAAGCGGCAAAGAGTCCTGTGGCACCTTATAGACTAACAGACGGATTGGAGCATAAGCTTTCGTGGGGTCAGATGCATGTAGTGGAAATTTCCAGAGGCAGGTATAAATATGCAAGCAAGAATCAGGCTAGGGCTAACGAGGAAATGAAAAGGTCATTGAAAAGACAGGGCTTGATTGGAAATATCGTTACAGTAGTTTTAAAAATATACCTTTCTGTGAATGCTGTGGAGACTTGCTTCCTTGAAGCTTTACTTGTTAAGTTCATCAGCTTTTCAGAAAATGACAAGAGCGATTTGTGGAAATAACTTTTTCTTGTTTTTCCTATAACCTATAGCGAGTCACCAAGCCAAATAAATACACTGCCTAGGAATTAAAATTTCAGGAAAACTTCCCCAAAAAAAAGAGCTGATAAATTTTCTACGGGGAAAACAACTAATTAGATTCTTCTTGTTACTGTCATTGATTTCAAACATCTGACTTTAATCAGGATTTGCCCACGTGTCCCATGAGGGGAATAATTGTCTCTACATGGTAACAAATATTTTAAACAGAGAGAGGGGCCCAAAAATGAACCTTGAATCCGCCCCACCTGTTCCTTCTGCACATGTGTGTGAGGGAGCCGAGGGAGTCCAGTCTGAATCCCCTTATCTGAATCTGATATTATGGATTTGGTTTGAGGTCTGATCCAAAACTGAGCCTGCTTTCCTGGTCTGGTAAGATCAGCTAATCTCAGGAGATTTCCAGTGCTTGGGGTCAAACTCTCAGGGGAAATTTCAGGACCATCAAACCAAAACTGTAGTCCTTGCTTGACACAAAACCTAGGCTCAGACCCTGACCTGACCCTCTTTCACATTCAAACACTGCACCCTGGGCCCAACGCCAACAGCTCTGGATGGAGCCAATTCGAAATCGGATGTGGAACTGAAGTAGCGACAGCTCCCACGTAAATCACTGGCTAAATCCTCATTGATTTCACTGGGAGAGGGATTAAGGCACAAGGGTGGGACCGGGGCACTGGTGCGGTTTAGTGGCCCAATCCCATTGTCTTTCAAAGGCAACGGGACGTGCTGCTAAGTCATACAGACTCTTTTTTGAAAATTCCACCTTAAATCTCTAAAAGGACGTGGCCTGGGTTTTAACGGAAGCTGAGTACCTTGTATAATCATCGTTCTAGTGCTTTACTTAGCCTGTGTGGCACCCCGCTCCCTGCTGGGTCTCCTTGTTGTGGGAACCTGCCAGAGTTTCCGTGCTGCGCGCACACATCGGTGCGATCGACTCCTAGCTGTTTTCAGTGATGCTGTTTGAGGAAAGTCTGAATCCCAGGTTGCCATCTGCTGTGGAACGAAAGGCAACGGCAATTGCACGGAAGCCTGCTTGATTTCATTATTTTTAGCGCTGGATCAGGGTGCTCTTAGTCAGGCTTTGGTTTTAGCCGCACTTATGATTAAACTTCTGCCGGGATGAGGACAGGCTGGCTGCTGCAACGTGTTATTAAATGACCGAGCATGGAGGGCTGCTACCAGCAGCCCCAGAGTGGCTTGTTCGGGTTCTGTCCGTAATGGGTCAAATCCCTGGGTCCAGCTCCGCTGGGTTTGGCACCGGACCCAAAGGGGATAGGAAACGTTGCTTTAAGTCACCTTTGTGCTTCCCCAATCCCGGAAGCTGGCTGGGGCCCAGTTTGAGGCCCGATGTAACTTAGGGCAGCCCCCAAGGGATGCTGAGCCATTGACACCAGGGCAGGTTTCTGGAGCAGCACACAGCAGATCGGACCCATCTTGCTGCCTTGCTCTCTGCAGTCCCAGCAATGGGATGAGGACACTGGGTGAGATAGGGGTTAACAAAGGTGGCAGGCGTTGATCCTGCAAATCCAGGGTGCAGGGTTGTCATAAATATGAAGGGAAGGGGGAGAGGGTCTGATGCAGTGCTATAAAATCCTCTTTCCAGTAAAGGGTTAAGAAATGCAGGTAGCCAGACTGACACCTGACCTGCCTGGCATCTGACCAATAAGGGGACAAGATACTTTCAAACTTTGGGAGGGGGGAAGGTTTTAGTGTGTGTCTTTGTCTGAGAGAGGGTGATCTTGGAAGACAGAAGGAACCTACAGAAAATCAAACCTCCCTTTTCTGAAGTAAGTTTAGATAGCATAGCGTATAGATTTCTGTTTATTTTTGCTTGGTGTATCCCCTGTGTTAGAAAGGGCAAAGGGGGGGGGGGTTATTCATGGTTTTCTGGAACTTTAAGGTTTTGTCCAGAGGGGGAAATCTCTCTGAGTTTGGAAATATAGTGTCCTGTAAAATAGTTACCATCCTGATTTTACAGAGATGATTTTACCTTCTTTATTTTTAATAAAATCCTTCTTTTAAGAAGCTGACTGTTTTCTATGGTGTTAAAACCCAGGGGGTGGGTTTTTAGATCACTGTGTAACCAATTGGTTGGGAGATTGTTCTCAAGCTTCCCCAGGAAAGGGGGTGTACGGCTTGAGGGGGTATTTTGGGGGGGAGGGAAGTTCAAGTGATTCCTTTCCTGGATTCCTGTTAGACATTTGATGGTGGCAGCGAGAAGCATTTCTTAGGGTGCAGGGAATTTTGTACCTTGGGGGGTTTAACCTAAGCTGGTAAAAATAAGCTTAGGGGCTCTGAATGCGGGTCCCCACGTCTTTACCCTAGAGTTTAGAGTGGGGAGGGAACCCTGACAAGGGTGCTGCACTCCGGCGTGCGAGGGGCAGCGACACGGGGGCACTAGCGGTGTTAAGCACTGGGTGTCCTTCTCCCTGAGCAGGCGGGAAGCTGAAGCTCCTGGTGCCACCACTGGATATAAGGGCGGGGTGGGTCTATGTGGAGAACGGGTGTCTCTGAGCAGACTTGGCCCTGAGTGCAACAAGTAGGGCAAGCAGGGACACTCCCTTCTGTGGCCAGCTCTTGCTACTAGGAAGGATGCAGGGTAGGATTCCCTTGTGCTCCCAGACAGGATCGTCACCTAGCGCTTGTGTGTGCCACACTGCACTGGCGCCAGGCAGGGTCGGGCTTTAAATGCATCTTCAAAGCAAGCCCAAGTTCGGCCCCTTTTGGGCCCCGCTTCACTGTTGCTGGGTGATTTCATATCTCAGCTGGTTTCCCTCTGTCGTTTGCTCACGAGGTGGTTGGTGTTTGCCTTGAAACCACCTTCAGCAGCCACGGTTCCAGATGACAAGATGCTCTAAAGCTTTTGTGTTCCCCGCAGGATGGGATTTTGCTTGGGGCCGTAGGAGCGTATGACTGGAATGGAGCGGTGCTCAAAGAAACCAGCAGCGGAAAAGTCATTCCTCATAGGGAATCGTATCTCCAGGAATTCCCGGAGGAGCTGAAGAACCATGGCGCATACCTAGGTAAGGAGGTTACACAGAACGGGTCAGTTTCCTGAACTCAATTCATGATTTTTGCCATTTTTAGACCGTTTCTGCCAGGCCAGGTGGAAAGTGCAGACTCTTTCACTGCAGACCCAATTTGCCAGTGCTCACAGAAATACCCGTCCAAGCAAAAACAAATTGTTAGGTACCCAGCTGTGCAGGCAGGCAGGACAGTGAGTGTGTGAGAGAGATACTACCCCTAGCTCATGGATAAAGCCAACTGACTCTCGAACTAGTGAAGGATCCAGAGGAAAGCCAAAGCCTACAGGAATATACAGTATACAGAAGCAATATAAATGCAGGAGTTCTGATCATCTGGGTCACCTCCGGTTCTTAATGGGGTGCTTTAAAAAATACTGATGACATGCCATGGGTACAGAGGAAATATCTGCTGTGCTGATCAGCTCTATATGCAGCTATTGGAGTCCATGAGTAGTAATATACGCCTGGTTTTCAAAATGAAGTCTACTGACGTGAACTGTGAGTGGCACGCTGCATGGAAACCGTCTTCTCGGCCTGGCAGGAAGCAGAATCAGAGATTACACAGTAAGAGATCAAAGATGCCAAAGCTCTTCTCTGTGATATCAGGCAGAATAACAGCCCCCAGGCACAACATTCTCCTCCAAAAAATGGGAGAACGTAAGAAAGAGGCTCATTGTTACAAACTGAGCATCAGGTTGGTCTGGCTATTGCTGCGTTCACCATACCTGGACCAGAGACAGGCTTTCAAATAGCACCAGGCCAGCTCCAGGTACACAAAGAATACCATGCTGCGGTGACAGTGGATGGGAGCACTGATTGGCCTTCTTCCTTCATAGCCCCAAACGGATCAGAGAAGAAAAACAGAACTGTCTGAGAAAAGCTGGGCAATCGTGTGTCCGGGACCAGTGACAGTAAAGGGGCATGGCAAGATTCCCCGGCACGAGGAATCCTCTGCTGTAGACTGGCCTTCTGGTGGACGAGGCCATGCTGAGACAAACGGGGGTCTTTAAACTCCAGCAGTCCCTGGGGGCTGTCACTGTAACGTAAAACAGCCCATGTCCTGGGACTGGCTGCGTGTCCAGCAGCTCCAGGATCAGAGAGCAAAGGTTCTGTAAAGCTGCCTCTGCACCCATCCTCCTGACCTTTGTCGAATGCAAACAGCTCAGCTCCGGGAACTTGCCCTGCAAAGCTGTATAGACAACATTGTTTTGTACACACGAAACACGTGTGTGGTGGTGACAGCCATAAGATAAATTGATGGGCCAAAACAGAACCTCATTCTAACCCCTTTAAGTGTCATTCCTGGATTCCCAGATTGGAAACTTCCCCTATAAATTGGTTCTGAGTGAGAACCAAAAGTGGAAGGGGCCTTTTTTGCCATTCTAGTTCAGCTGGCTGAACATTCAGTTTAATGGGATTTCAGTTTAGGAGGGCAGAAATCTGGGGAAAACAGCTGATCTTGCAAGATTTCAGCTCCTGAATCCAAACCCCAACCTGAAACTACATCTTAGTTTTATTTCAACCTCTATCCCAGACCACAGCACCTAAACCTGATCCGGAGCCTTCTTGATAACTAGAGATGGTCAATAGTACAAAATCTTCCTGGAGCGCCTTTGAACTAGCAGCTACAGAAAAATGTCTGGGACAATTATACGTACATTTCTTCTCCAAAAGCAGAGTGAGCTCTTGCTCCTCTTTCATTTGTTTTGGAATTGGGGATTGTAATAAAAATCCAGGTCAGTTCCCTTTGCCTAAAAGTCTCTTTTTCAGAGGCCCTCCCTGGTTTCCACTTTAAATCATTCGGTGCCAAACGAGATGGAACCAAAGCTTGGAAACGAAATGTCTTACCGTTATCTACCTACTATCTGGTTTCTATAGTACCCCACTGTACAGCCTAAGCCTCTTCTTTGCTAAGTGTGTTCTGAAATTCTAATCCGTGGCACAATCACTCTACACCAGGCTGCCTTTAGTCCCATAAATACCCCAGGCTGGACAACACGTAACGCCATCCTTAACTAAACTCTGCCTTGCCGGGGGAGGCACTAGTGCATCTGTTGGGCACACCTGCTGCATGTAAGTGTCCAGGTGGAAACTTCAGCAAAGTCCCCCCAGGCCAGATTATCAGGGGCCTCTTTCAGGTCTGGGGAACGGATGCAGCAGCTCTGTTTGCCCATCCCTTTGGGCTCCCCTCTTAGGGGCAGCCACAACCCTCAGCCTGCCTTTCATGAGTGCAAGGTGTGAGAGAGGCCTTCACAGCCCAAAGGGAGAGCAGCTGGTTGGACTCCCTGGCTGAGGGCTGCCCTAGGCCAGCTCTGGGGAGCCCGTGCTGTATCCCCTAATAAACAAGGGCAATGCTTCTCCGTGCAGTGTCCTCCATCCTCTCCAACCCGCTGCAAACCCCACATGACACGGCCTCAGTATAGACTGCAAATCCTATTTCTGTCCAGCTGTCTCTAATATTTCTCCTTCTTCCATAATGAGAAGGGATATTCATCAGTAATTCTCCCCAGTCTGTTGTTACTGATAAATGCGTGCCTGTCTCTCTTCGTGATCTGCAGTCCCCTCGCATGTATGTAGTGATAAATAGGCTAGCGAGTACCTCTTGCATCCTAACACTGTTCGTTTGTCTGTCAGGTGTCACTTTTAGCCATTCGTAGGGAAGCCATTTGGGGGTAGTTTACCTCTTTTCTAGATACCATCTAAAGCACCTGCCTAGCCCAAGAACAATGTAATCATTTAAACAGGGATTTACCAGACACTGGAGGTGCTTGTGTAATTACTTTGATACTCAGCCAACCCTGATCTATAGGTTTCACGGCCACACTTTATATCAAGGTTACATTTATGAAGTATGTTAATAAATGATTAATAGATGCTATAAGCCTTGCATGAGTATATGTGTTACAGATTATTATAACAACATCTTCTACCGATGGGCTAGATCAGTGGTTTTCAACCTGTGGTCCGTGGACTCGTGGGAGTCCGCAGACTGTCCGCAAAAGGTTGTTACCATAGAACAGCGGTTGTCAACTTGTGGTCCACAGGCCATGTCTAAGATTTCCAAAGGGGTCCGCATCTCCATTTGAAATTTTTTAGGGCCCCACAGATTAAAAAAGGTTGAAAACCCCTGGGGTAGATGATTATAAACACCTTATTGATACATTGGACTCTTTAACAATGGACTAAACATTTATTAAAACATATTAATCACCTATAACCCCTTTGTAAACTATCGAGAAATGCACCTTAAGATAAAGTGTGACCAATTTCATTAGCGAAATTTAATCCTGCCTTCCTGGCTCACGCAGTAGATTAGCTTAGAACAAGAGCTATAGATTCTGTGGCTAAAGTAAAGCCAATCACTGGGATCATTCACAAGGGTATAATTCAGCACTTTGGCCTGGTTCCATGTTCTCCATTTGTATACAGGACACATTGGCATCAAATATCAGTCCACTCTTTTACGCTTGTGCAGTCTTCTCAGACCTGGTTTGTGCTCTGCTAGGAGGATGCCTTATACAGCACCACACTCAGCTGCGTGTAATCATGCATCAATGTTTTGTATCCAAATACAATGTTATGGTTTGTATCATTTTATATAAACCGTGAAGTAAGATGGCTATCAGGAAATGTAATGGACTTACCGGCTACTGCAATATTATTCTGCATTCGATTTCCTAGCAGCACCAAACCTTGCAAAAATCCTAGTAGTAATCTGAATGATCAAGGCGATGGAATGAAGGGCCTGAGCAATAAATTCTGGGCACTTCAAAACATCAGGTTAGAGTTGTCAGGTTTGTTTGAATGACTTTATCTTTTGAGAACTCTTAGTTCCCAGTTTGCTGATCTGGGAGGCAGCTGGAGTTAGGTTAGCAGCCTGAAACTAATCAAAACCAGATTGTCAGCCAGCAATATTGCAATAAAGGAAGAGATTCAAAGAGTGGAGTGAGCAATGAAAGATAAGCACCAATGTTCCCTCTAATTTTTGACAGTCCATGTGCGCAAAAAAATTTCTTCTGTGCAAATTTTTGACAGGCCATGTGCGCAAAAAAATTCTTCTATGCAAATTGTGCTTCTGCAAATTTTTGTGCGCACGGTGTTTTGCCGTGTGCGCGGGGTTTAGGATCTGTGTGCACACGCACAGCTTAGAGGGAACAGTGATAAGCACTGATGTGGACAAATTCAGACTGGAAATACGGCATAACTTTTTAACAGTGAAAATAATTAACCATTGCAACAATTTTACCAAGGGCCGTGGCGGATTCTCCATCCCTGGCAATTTTTTAAATCAAGACTGGATGTTGTTCTACAAGATCTGCTCTAGGAACTATTTTGGGGGAGTTCTCTGGCCTGTATTACACAGGAGGTCAGACTAGATGATCACAATGGTCCCTTCTGACCTTGGAATCTATGATTCCATCTGTCTATTCAGAGCCAAATGGGGAAAAATCTAATCAAGACACTTATTTTCCATCTAGAAAACACAATGTGCAATTGATTTAACAGCTATCTGGTATCCAGATTTGTCTGTGTCATTTGTTACGTGTCTTCGGTACAGTGTTCAGCCTGGGAGGTCATTCCCATGTTGGTGCTGCTTAGAGCTTCATTTCCAGGTTGTGCTCACCTTGTATTTCCATGTCTTGTAGGTTACACCGTCACCTCGGTGATGTCTCCAAAGCATGGAAGGATTTATGTAGCGGGAGCTCCCAGGTTCAACCACACTGGGAAAGCAATTATTTTTACAATGCACAGCAACAGAAACCTAACGATTCACCAGTCCTTGAAAGGAGAACAGGTAAAACATAAGCGGAAACACGGTACAGATCTATGGGGCAGACTTCTGAAATAGGCTTGATTGAATGCACTACGGTATATGGCTGTCATCATTAGTCCTCGAGTCCTATGTATATTTCCCACCTATCTGACCTGACGGACAAAAGGTCAGATCTTCATCTGATGTAAATGGGCTCCATAGACCTCAGTAGAGTTACACCCGTTTACATCAGCTGCAGCTCTGGCCCGAAGGTTTTGTGGTTTAAAAAACCCTGTAACCGCTACATTTTATTCTGTATTTTTTAAGTTTCTGATCAAGACATTTGCTCGTTTCCCCACTTCACTCAGTGAAAACCTACCAATATTTAGTTAAGCAATATTGGTAGCTTCTGATTCCCTCCGTGAATTCTGGAGGAACAGATTTGGGTGCTCTCTCTCTGTCGTCTTTGTCTCCCTCCCTGTGCAGAGTACTTCTCTGTTATGTTGAAATGAAAGCGAGATATTTTAACCAATCCATCGCCAGCTAGGGATTTCATGGCAGTCACTGTGCTGGCAACTCTGACTTTCACAGCTGTAGCAGGGATAGAACTCGGGTCTTCCTATTTCAGACAGGTGTGAGCAAAAGGAGAGGTTTATTTTCAGTTGTTTCACACCCAGGACCTTTGATACACTATTCTGCAGGTTGGAACCTATCCAGTAGAGGGCGGTGATGTACAGGTACACACACCCCACCCACCAGCAAGTGCAATATAATATGGAAAGAATCTTATTCTGTGCATAAAACTTACTAGAAGCTTGCACCTTATGTTGCGTCTGTAGGCCAAGCTCATTTACGGTGATAGCAGACAGCAAGTGTGAAAAATCAGCACGGGGTGGGCGGTTATAGGAGTCTATATAAGAAAAAGCCCCAAATATCTGGACTGTCCCTATAAAATCAGGACATCTGGTCACTCTAAGCTCATTGCACACACCAGGGGCTCCTTGCATCCCTCCATTCCCCTCCCCCACAAGTGCTCTGTGTGCCCCCCTCCCATCCCCCTCTACTTCAGGGACTCCCTACAACCTCACCCACCCAGTTCCTCATGCTAGGGGTCTGTGTGCCCCCATTCCCCCTTCCCCCATTCTTCCCTCCTCTTGCATGCGATCTGGTGCCCTCTCCCTTCCTCTCACCATTCTTTCTGTCTGGGAGCTAAGTCTTGCAAGGTGCCAGCATGTTAAAGTCTTCGGAGGGTGGGTAGAGCTGAGGAGGGAAATACTGTTGTGCTGGAAAGTATTAATAGCCGCCATCAAAGGGTTTTTTGAACTATAGACATTCCAGAGGCAGTTGAAGGTACCAACTCTGCCAATCAGATTCCAGGGGCTCTGTGGCCCCATTTCCCTCCTTCTGGTTTCCCCCCAGAATCAATAGGGGTCCAATCACTGGTGCCTAGATCATTCCCTGACATTTTGGAATTGATCGGGTGCAGCATTCTAAAGTTATCGCATGACAGACGGACAGAAGCCACTGGGTCGATTATCAGACCTTGCTTCACCCGACCAATGACAGTTATACAATGGGGATGTCTACACAGGCACAAAAGCCCCACGCCGCGGCCATGACAGGCCCGGGTTAGCTGGCTCGAGCTCGTGAGACTAACACTGCTATGTAGACATTCGAGTTCTGGGACCTTCCACCCTCGCGGGGTCCCAGAGCTCAGGATTCAGCGTGAGCCTGAACATCTACACAGCAATTTTTCAGACCCAGAGCCCAAGCACTCTGCAAAGGGCCAGTATCAGGCATTAAGTTCCACTGAAGCCTTATTTTGAAAGGCCTTTATGCTGTACAGGGCAAGCTTCACCCTGTGTGAATTTCGCCCAGAAGCAGAAAAATGGCCAGGCTGGTTCTGCTCATATAGATAAGTTACACATAAGCTGCTGTTAATTGTCTCAAAAAAAAAATAAAATAAAATAAGTTCGATCTCTGGCAACTGGGCGGAAAGCAAGAGTGTTATCAATGGTACTGCTTCACCAACCCAGGATTCCAGAATGCTGCCGATATAAATTCTCTCTGTGTGTGATCCATATAGAGACATGCCCAAACTGTAACGTTCCCATCTGGATACAAGCTTTCCCAAAGTTCTGGGTGGGAACTGGACCCAGAGTTTTGATCCATCCCTAGTAATATGATGTAGCAGGACAGTCCAATGACCAGCTGACCTAGGGTTCTGGCACTAGCATTCCCATTTCTGCTAGCCTCGGCGTCCCGACGGGGCCTCGATCCCACCTGAGTGCTCCTCTCCCTGCCCTAGGGGTTCCGCTGCGATAGCGGAGCAGGGGGACAAGGTGGGGGATCCAGGCCCACCCACTACACCCAGGGGCGGCTCCAGGCACCAGCGCAACAAGCGTGTGCCTGGGGCGGCAAGCCGTGGGGGGGCGGCAAGCCGCGGGGGGGCGGCGCTCTTCCCCGCCGGCGCCCGGCTGGGGGAGCGGGGCCACAGGCATGCTGCCCTCCCCGCGGCGCTCCTGCGGCCGGGGGAAAGCGGGGCCGCGGGCGGGCATGCCGCCCTCCCCGCAGCGCTCCTCCGGCCGGGGGAGAGCGGGGCATGCTGCCCTCCCTGCCGGGGCAGCCGAGCGGCGGGCGGCTTTTTTGCCTGGGGCGGCAAAAAAGCCAGAGCTGGCCCTGACTACACAAGGTCCCAAGCCAGGGCCCTAGGGGTTTGACAAAGTGTCTAGACCAGCTATTGATCTACCCCAAGTGGCGCTTGCCCCTGGGTCACTTCCTACCAGACTGGCGCTCTTCTGTTTGGGGCATGGCCGCTGGCTTAGAAGACTCCACTTGATAATGTCCCGTTCAAAGGAATCTCTCTTAGGGCTTTCAGCCCCCGAAGTGTGGGGGCAAAGATCCCTACTGCTAGAGCAAGCTTAACAAAGCTGTAGCCTCTCCTATCCCAGCTCCCAGCATCAGCCTTTGTCCCTAGTGTAGTATGCAGCACCACCCCCCTCCCCACCCCGCCCACTTTCCTGGGCTGTCTATGTCCTCTTCAATTATTCCTCCACCTGGTACATGCCCTTCACCTGCTCAGGGTGGGTCCTCCCTGGCTCTATTCCATGCCCTGGTTCAGTGTGGGGTCTGTAGAGCCTGTGTGGTCTCCCTTTGACAGTAAAGGACTGATCCATTCAAAGTAGCTTGAGGAAGAAATGGTGAAGGGGTGTCTAATAGAACTGGGGCGATTGCCCAGCATATACAGTCTGCACAGGGAGGGAATTCTGCAGGGCAGAAGAATGAAGAAGCCATAGGCTTGGAGGGAACCCTTCAGCTGAAATATACACGCGCGCACCTACATTTAAACAATCTCTCCTTCAAAACCTAGTTTAACAGGAAACTGTGATACTAAGAGAACTCAACAAGGCCAGAGAAAGGAAGGGTCTGATCATTAATCTTTTAGCATTCAAATTCTTTTCCTGGAGATCTGTCTAGACAATAAGTTAACATGTCTCCATCCAGAAGACTGAAAATTCCACTCACTCCAAGGGTGTCATAGAAATACAGGGACGTGTCGCAATACGTGGTGTTCTCGTTTACATTCCAACCATTTTCTCCTTTCCGGATCTTTCAGATTGGCTCCTACTATGGAAGTGAAATAAATTCCATCGACATTAATGGAGACGGGATCACCGATATTTTGCTGGTTGGTGCCCCCATGTACTTCAGCGAAGGCAGAGAGAGGGGGAAGGTGTACGTCTACGTTCTAAAAGAGGTAATTAAGCTGTGATTGTTCCATCTCTGCTCCTGCCCCAGAAGAGGCTTTGGAATAGCCTGCATTTCAATTCCCCTTCCTCAAACCTGGCTACCCTCCGACATGGTCCTCACCCTGCCCTGGGCACTCTGCCGGGGTCTGAGTACAGACAGCGTCTGGCGTCTTCCTGAGGACAATGCAGCAGCTCCTGTGGGAGAACGAAAGCGTGCCGGGAAGGGGAACGCTCCCATCACGACATAGGTGGAGGAAGGTGTGTGAGAGCATGTAGAGGAGCACGGAAAGAGCCAGATGATCTGCTTCTATGGAGAGACCGATGCCCTGGACAGAGGCCCTAGCTCTGCTCAGACAGATGGCTCTGCTCAAAGGAACAGTGCCCAATTTCCCTGCATGGCCAGGCTGATGGACAGGGATGTCCGCTCTGCTTGGACACTCTGGGTCCATCTACACTGAAGCCGGAGGTGTAATTTCCAGCTCAGGTCGAGGTACATGCACTACCCTTGATGGAATTAGCCCGCTGAAACTAACAGCGTATCTGGGGCAGCGTGGCTGGTGGCTCAGGCTAGCCACCCGAGTACCTGCCTAGGAGCTTGAACGGGACGGTAGTCAGGTGGCTAACCCATCCGCCATGGCTACGCTGCTGTTTTTAGTGCACTAGTTCAATCAGAGCTAGTGCGGGTACGTCTACCTGAGCTCTTTTCCCAAGTGCTGTGTAGATATACCTACATGTACCCTAAGACGGGCAAAGGTGTCCTCTCTGCTCAGCTGGACAGAGGTGCTTTTTCCATTCCGAGAGACAGACAGATAGGGTGCAGCTCTGCTTGGCCGGTCGAACATCCGAGGGCACCTGCTCTGCTCAGATGGATGAATGGAGAGGGGGATTGGGCCCTTGAAGTAGGTGTCCCATTCTGCAGCCTTGCCAAAAATACCGAGTGGGTATCCCAGGCTGGATGCGGGGCCATGGCACATACACCTTTGGCTTGTCCAGAAGTGCAGCCAAAGATCACCTGGCCTCTTTTGTCACAATCCAAAGGAGACACAGAACTTGGAAGCCCTTCTCAGCTGTGGCTGCTACTAGACTTTGAGCAAGTTTGCCCCTTTTCCTTGTTTATAAACCGTCCTGGTTTTCTGATGCCAGCGAAGGGAATCCAGACCGTACTAAAATGCAGCTACATTGTCCCAGGGTCCCTTTCAACCATTCGCCTTCCAAACATATTCACAGACCTTGGGGAAGGCCATACCAGAAGTTGGATTACCTTTCCCTTTGGGAAAATGTGTCTTCTGGCTACAGGCCCCTTTGTCCAGCTCACGCTCTGGGGATGGGCTTCTGGATCCTGATTGAAATCCCATTTCAATCTGGGGAAAAACTCCCATTTCAATGGGTTTTGTATCAGGCCCCTGGGGCACCAGGGTCTTCTGGCCAGACCATCTCCTGCTCCCAGTGCCTCAAGGATGGTCCCATGGAACATGGATGGCGTTTCTTCTGCCTTGTCAGCATTTTCCCGTTCCCAGAGTCCTGGTGCCCTGCCCTTATGGAAAAGCCCTACAGAATCCAATAAAGAATGAAAAGTTTTCTTGTTTTCTTTTAAATCATCCTATAGATTTTAACAGCAAATGATATGTCTGAAAATTAGATGATCATAATGGTCCCTTCTGACCTTAAAGTCTATGAGTCTGCAGAGGAAGCCATATGATTGTTCAGATGGTAACCAGCTGAAGAAAGAATCGCATTCTGTATAGACTCTGTGTTTCTAGTCTTAAATCCCATTTTGTTTCTATAGAACCTTTTAAATGTTATGGGACTTTCCATCAGAGCCTGTTCAGTCTTAGCCTGAGACTGTAAAGTGCGGGGCACGCTCAAAGATTGCAATGGTGTGGGCTAGGGGGAAGGGACTGAGCCTTCTCATCATTAATGAGGAAGTGATTGGTGCTGGGTCAGGGCTTTTGGGCGTTAGGGCTCTGGTATCACCTGGTACTAGATGCCTGAGAGGAAACTACAAATGCCCCGATCCTGGCAGTTGAGGGCACTCAACACCTTTCTGGGGACGCTTAGCATCTCAGAGGCTGTGTGCTGCTTTTCCACATGTGTATTTGGTTGCAGAATTTTGCCTTTAGCAATGGGTGTTTCACAATCTCAAGCAAACCTTTTATCCAATTATTCAAGCATGTAATTGAATGAGAAAGGGAAAAAAGACATCAATGTGAGCCTTCGTGGTGGCATTTGCTGGTTACTTGTTGATTCGTTGTGGGAAAGGCTCCTCTAATAACATTTCAGAATTATACTGTCTTCCTTGTTTGGTAAATTGTTTGCAGATTGCACTACCTCTGTTATGATTTCCTCTAGGATTCCAAACGCTCTGAGGTAATGACCAGAAATAGTCTCTGTAAAAAGGAAGAGCCATTTCTTCTCCTCCTCCTCCTCCTTCTTGGACATCCTTGTCGTTTTCACAAGATTTCAAATCTTGGCAGCGCTGAAAAAAGCCGTGAGCTCAGTCTGGTTTTTATTGACAATGCAATGGTAAAATTAGATCTCCCACATTGGCACTGAGTACCGTCTTGAGTACAGGAAACAGGGCAGCGCTGTTAAGGATGAGATATATACCTTTTAGCGCGAAAGCTGCTGATTTCTGTTCAGAGCCACACAGTAGCAAATGTGGCATTATTTCCATAAACCCAAACTGGGATTAGCAGGAAGTGTCACGTATGCATGGTGACTTTATGTAACCTCCAAGAGGAATGTTACATTTGAAAACAACACTTGAAACACTCCTTTGGGGCTCAGTTTGCTTTTGCTTTGTGACACAGGGAAGCCAGTAAATAATTGGTTAGGAGGATTTTGTAACAAATGCCCTCGCCTCCCAAAAGAACGTGTTGTGCACTGCCTGCTCAGTGAAGACTATAAACAGAGGCACTGCCCCTAGATTTTAACTCTTGAAAAAGTGGAGATTGGGCATTACCGACAGGAGGATTCCTGGCAACTGAAGTGAGTCCCTCTCACTCTCCATCAAATGCCTGAGTGGCTGGGTTCCAAGCCCCCATTCAAGGCTCACCTGTTTCCTTGGCTCTGGGTTGAGACCTGGCAGGGTAGGTTGGGTTGGTCGATAAAGGTTTGTGCAATATTTATTTCCTTTTTTAACGCAAACAGCATCGCCAACGGCCACAGCAATGGGAGCCTAAAACTGAAATAACAGTAATAATGCTGAGTAAACAAACAGAGTTCATCTGACAAGTGAGGCTCTGTGAAATTGGAGGGGAAATGTCGGCCAAAATATTCACACAGTTTTCTTGACTTGCTTTTGTGCCCTTGGTTTTTTTCTTTTTGGGGAACGTTAATGAAATCCGCAATTTGGCAACGCCGCCTGTTTGCACGGTGCAGTTTTTGCTTGAAATGGGCTTGTTGTCACTCTGAAACATGAGGACCACAGCACCTGTTTTGAATTTGCAATGAAATGCAAAAACCGTTCAGAGCTGGGGCCGGCCTCTGCTTACACGTTCCGCCCCAGCCTCACAGGCTGCAATATCCAGGGATCTGCCCAGCTGTGGAATCCCCAGCCCCACCCTGTCCCCCCAGAAAACCACAGTGCACAGGGCTGAAATGAACCCTCAGCGTGCGGGGCTCTGCTGTACACAGTGGGTGAGCACGTGAAATACTGCATCCCTCCCACAGCAGAACAGGGGGCAGTGTTTGCCTCGAGACGAGCAGATCTTACAGCCATACAGGTACAGAATAATATTTGTAAGTGCAGAAAAGATCTCAAAGCACCTGACACATATTAATGAATTAAGCTTTATAACACCCCTACGAGGAAGGTAAGTGATCTTGCCCCTATTTTATAGATCAGACAGCTGAGGTAAAAAGCATCGAAGTGGCTTACCAAGATGATAGAGCCAATGTCTGGTTGGGCCAAAACAAGAATCCAGGGATCCTGATTCTCTGTTCTGGCCAGGAGTCCATAATGCTTGGTGTTCTTCGTTACAATGGGCAGTCATCTCTGTGGCTTTCTTTCTTTCTTTCTCTGCTAGTTCAGGTATGTACATGGCCCCCCTCACTCCTATCCGAGCACGTCACGATGTTTGAGATCTTTTCACCTCACACCACTCCTGCTATTATCCCCATTTAACAGATGGGGAACTGAGGCAGGGCAGCAAAGTGACTTGTCCAAGGTCACATAGAAAATCTGTGGTAGAGCAGAAAATTGAACACACGTCTCCCAAGTCTTGGGCTACTGCTCTAACCACTGAACCATTCTTTCTATCTACCTAGGGCTTTTATACTGTGCCCCATCCAGTAGCGTAGCCAGGCGGGGGACCAGGGGGAGTGGTCGCTCCCTCTGTGAGCAGAAGCAGTGCCTTAAAAAGGAAGCGGCGCCTTTTTTTAGCAGAGCTCATTTCGGCATTTTGGCGGCGGGTACCACCGAAGACCCGGAGCGGTGAGGACCTGCCGCCGAAGACCCAGAGCGCCGCCAGAGGCGCCGCCAGGTGAGTACAGGGGGAGGTGCCTTTTTATAGCGCCGCTCCCCCTGTGCTCCGGACCTGCCTACGCTACTGGCCTCATCCTTCCACAGAAGTCAGTAGCAAAGCCCCTAGTCATGGATTTTCTGGCTCTTCTCCCTTTCTGAAGAACAATCACTATTTAGGTTTGGGGGAGGGGTGTTGTTTGTTCTGTGGGTTTTTAGGGAGTTGGTTGATTGGTTATCTCATGAGTCGGGATTTTTTTATTCCTCCATCTTCATTGCTGTTTCTCCTTCTCCTTTGAAGGACCGGTTTGTTTTCAACGGAGCTCTGAAAGATTTGCAAAGCTACCAGAATTCTAGGTTTGGGTCTTGCATTGTCTCCGTCTCCGATCTGAATCAAGACTCCTACAACGATGTCGTCGTTGGTGCTCCTTTGGAAGATGACCACCAAGGAGCAATATATATCTTCCATGGCTTCAAAGAAAACCTCCTGAAGATGTATAAGCAGGTATGGTTTCCCTTGTCCCATGGTTTCCCCACCAGTGAATTTGAAGAATTGTAATTTTCTCCCTCTTTAGGACCCCTTAGAGTGGTATGTTTAGTGTAAATGAGAATCGGGCCCTGAAAAGGGGAAAAATACAGTTTGGAATACGGTAGTTTGTGGAAATTTGACAACATTTCTGAGGTAATGGTGCCTCAGATGTTCACAAGCCAGGAGTGATCTCAATCCATCTCTTACTACCCATTTTTTCCATATCCATTTATTTCACCCTTGAGTCTCCCATGGTGACTTTACCAACAGGAGAGAGCTAAAATGTTTTGTGTTCCTGAAAGTCAGAAGCAGAGCCACCCAGAGGGGGGGCGGGGCAAGTGGGGCAATTTGCCCCAGGCCCCAAGCCCTACAGGGGCCCCCTGGAGAATCCCGGGGTGGGGGTCCTGCAACGTCTGCGTCGGGGCCCCGCAACGTCCGGCACTCCGGCACTTCCGTGTTTGATCGCCACTGCTTTATTGGGCGGTGTTTCGGCGGCTGCTCAAGCACGGGCGCTGCTTTCAGTGGCAATTTGGCGGAGGGGCCCCTGAATCCTTCCCCCCCCACCAAGCCCCCTAAATCCTCTGGGCGGCCCTGGTCAGAAGTGGCAAGAGATAGTAGTGTCATATCCTCCCTTGGTCAACCTTTCCTGGGCAAGATCTACTCCTGATGCCATCTCATGGGCAGGGATAGTGTCTCTTGCCTCTCTTTGCCAGAAGCAGGGAATGGGCGACAGGGGATGGATCACTTGATGATGACCTGTTCTGTTCATTCCCTCTGGGGCACCTGGCCTTGGCCACTGTCGGTAGACAGGATACTGGGCTAGATGAACCTTTGGTCTGACCCAGTCTGGCTGTTCTCATGTTCTTATTGTGTTACCAGAAATCAGTGAGAGAATTAAAATGGAATTCTCCCCACTACATTTAAAGTGCACATTGCAAGTTTCTTTTGGTGGTGTGTAGTGCACACACGTGCGTAGCGCCCCTAGCACTGGTATAGCAGTGTAGATGGTGAGGCATGGCTTACGCAAGTGGAGCAAAGACACTCATGAAGGGGGTGAGCGTATACCTGAGTACCTACCCTGCACTGCTCTCTGCTCACTCAAGCTGTGCCTTCCCGGCTACACTGCTATTTTTACCAGTGCCGTGTCCCGCTGCCTCCCTGCTAATGGAGTCTTTCCCCACCAAAGGAAAAGACTCCGGCAGTGGGGAGAGGCTCTGGCATAGGAGTTTCCCCACTACCTCTCCCCCCCACCCCCCCGCCAGAGCTTTTCCTCGCCACGGTGAAAGGCTCTGGCATTGGAGAGCTGCTGACAGCTTTCTGCACTGCTTCCCCACTGCCAGAGTCTATCACTACCGTGTAGCTACACATCACAGTGTGGACTCAGCTTGCTTTTCACCGTGGTGTGTGGCTACACATACTGCACATGATGCCGACTTCGGTGTGAAGTGTAGGCACAGCCTGTGAATTATTCGGCAAGGCAAAGTACATCAGAGGTCACTGGCAAGATTACTTTTCAGAGAGAAGCTGAAACAAGAGATCCTAACTGCTAAAACCCAAACTAGAATAGGGCACTGGAATGCAAGAACCACTGGGAAACTGAGTCAAGAAGTCAGAGAAATGACTCGTTCAATATTAGCATTGTTGGAGTGAGCAAAATGAGGAGAACTGGATGCAGAAGACTCCATTCCGACGATATCACGCTACTCAATTCAGGAAACTCAACACATTCCAGGAGAGAGATCTGTGAAGAATACTTGGTGTCCGCTGGTGGGACAAAGTAACCGATGCTGATGTGTTAGAAAGGACTGGCCAACAGAGTGCAGAGACAATGATTAGAGAAAGAAGGCTGAAGTGGTTTGGATATGTTGTATGGATGTCAAGAAACGTGGCATTAGACAGCCAGAGAGGGAAATGCCGGCTTGTCTCATGAGTCACAAGGCACAAGAGCAGAAAATAATAATAATAGTAATAGAATACTCATGCTAGAAACGAGAGTGGATTTCTTTTTGTGCATTTCAGAGAATAGCAGCCGCAGACCTTCTTCCAGGCCTGATGTATTTTGGGTGCAGTATCCACGGACAACTAGATCTAAATGAAGATGGGCTCATAGACCTGGCAATTGGCTCCCTTGGAAGTGCTGTGCTCTTATGGTAGGTTATGCCTCCTGGTTTTGTTACTGCCCTCTCACCAAAGTTCATTGAAATATGTTGTCATTTAGGGGAACAATTGATTCTCCAATAATATGACCGATTTTATACCCTTAAAAAGCCCTGTAGTATTCTACACTAATGAGCCAATATACTTAGGCTTGGAGAATTTGATGTTGTGTGTGTGTGTGTGTGATTTTGACAGATATCAATATTTATTTATTTTTTGTATTTTTATCAATTCAAATGTATTACAGTTGTGCAAAATTACGGGTTGTCAGCATTTTTTTTATTGTTATCCATTTAAATTTTCACAGTGGTGGGAAATTATAGGGGCGGGTCAGACAATAATTATTCAGTGACAGGAGTCATTATAAACAATCAAATGTTAGAAAGTTCTCAAGCAGCATTTTTCTTTCTTTGCCTATCTGTAAATTTCAGTTATTATTGATGGAAAGATTTTTTTGTGGTTGGTTTGTGTGTGTACAGTGAAATCAACACTTACCAATAAAGATCTAATTCTTCCAAGCCTAAATATACTGAGAAGCAGCAGGGTTCTGGACCATTACTGTAGAACGGTATTGGAAATGTAGCTGTGCATGAAAAGATGTCAAAACGTCACTGAATTTCATAATTAATTCCCCAGGAGTTTCAACCAAAAACCAAACTTCATGTTGTTTCCCAAAGCTCTCTTGGTTTTATTTAATTAACACATTAATACATCAAAGCATGAATTATTGTTTGGAAAGCACCTTGAAGGCAGGAGCACAGACTCTCAACTGATGTAAATTAGCACAGCTCAGGAGAGCGACACCAATTTTATACCACCTGGGGATCTGTCCTGAAAAGTGCTACCCACTTGCAGAGGACCAAATTCTCCTCCCAGTTCTGAGCATGCAACTCCATGGAAGCCAGTGGGTCGCAGAGGAGAACGTGGCTGTAGGTTCATTAGTGTTGTTCTTCACCTACCAGTCTGCAGTTGTTTCCTCTCACAAATCCCAGTTGAAGCCTGATCATTGTACACGGTCTGGCCATGCTTAGTCAGTGACCCATGTGACACAGCCCTGCATAGCACTCTCATTCCTTGCTGTTCTTCTGGTCAATTCTCCTCCTAGCCCTAGTTCATCATTTGATCCTCTTCAAGTTCCTGAATTTATTCCCCTGCTGGTGCCGCCTTCCTCAGTCACCCCCTTGGAGTGTCTGTGTTAAGGAGGGTGGCACTATGAACTGGGGTTCCTGCAGCTCTGTGTGGGTGTCATATGTAGGCAGGAGGAGGCTGGCGTGGTTTGGGCTACGCAGGGGTGCGGAGGAAGCCTCCGCTCCCCGGCAGCAGCGTTGGGCAGGCGGGCAAAGCAGGGGAAGCCCCAGCACCCAAACCCTGGCTGTGACCCCGGGACTGGAGGAGCCCTGGCTTTCTGCCGCAGCATCGGGGCTGGGAGAGATCTCACTCCCCATTGCAGCCCCAGGGCCCTGGCAGGGTGTGGGGGGGCAGACAGAGCTTTTCTGGTCTTGGGGCCACAGTGGGGGAGGGGAGGAGAAATGAGCAAATGGGAGGCCACAGTGGAGGGCAGAATGGGGCAGGACCATGGGTGGAACAGGCCAGAACGGTGTAGAGCCGTGGGAGGGGCTGCAGGAAGAAGGGGCGGAATAGGGGCGGGACTGCAGGTGGAAGATGTGGGGAGGGGGCCCCCCTACTTGCTCTGCTCCAGGGCCCCCCCAAAAACCTTAATCTGCCTCAGGATGGGATACTTCACATCTTACTCCAGGGAGGGCCCTGCAAACCTATGTGTAGACACCTGTTTAGGTGTCCAAAGGCGAGCCTCAGCACTGCGGTATAACTCGTGTACCTCATTCCCACTCTAGGTCCCGCAGTGTCGTCCAGGTCAATGCCAGCATTAGGTTTGAACCGTCCAAAATCAACATCTTTAACAAAGACTGCAAGCGAAATGGGAAGGATGCCACCTGCATGTCTGCATTTGTCTGCTTCACTCCCGTCTTCCTCTCGGCTCATTTTCAGACAGCAAGTGTGGGTAAGCGACGGCTCCCGCGCTGATTTCGCCCTTGCTCTTGTGAGGATCGACCTTTTCTCTTGCCTTTACCTGGCCTGCACTGGGAAGAGCACTGCCAAGCTGCTCCTGTGTATTAGCAGTAGTGGAGGCGGAGAGGAAAATGAGCTAAGAGCTTGTTAGGTGCAGGGTAGCACTAAATATCGTGTGGATAGATTTCTGACATTTTCGACCCAGGCCACTCCTCTTTTTGACCTACACCCTGGCCAGTAATGGAGTAGATGTGCCGTGCCCTTTAGATCTACCACTACCTGCACCTAGTACGTAACCCTATTAGCATCTGTGTGTAACCTCTGCTCACCCCTCCCCTGGAGTGCAAAATCTGGCAGTCCCTCCTGTGCACTATGCCGGGACTTGCAAAAGCCAAGCTTTGCCATTAGAAAACGGTGGAAATCGGAACATAGGGTGAGCAAAGGGGCTCTTGTTACCAACAGTCCACGCAAACCCCTGTAGGTCCCTGTGTTCGTAAAAATGATTCCAGCCCCCAGGGAGATTAGCACGGTCAGCTCCCACCGTCAAGCGGAAAATGCAAGCTAGAGCAACAATTAATCGCAGTGCACGTTTTATTAAAGAAAATAAGCGTAGATTGGAAAATGTGCTGAGGTTCCAGGGATTGTGATGTAGAGGGAGTAGTGGGACTTCAGCCGCCCGCCCCCCCCCCCCCCCCCGAAAGGAAATCTGCCAACCGCCCGGCAGGGCAGTGCAGAGCACAGTCTATCCAGCGCTTGTTCTGAGTGTAGTCAAATTCCTTCAGGATTGACCTCTGCTCGGATCTGTGTAAAGACCAAGAAGCAAGGCCAACTAGGCAGCAGTGTTAAGTCTATCATCCTGGCTACTGCTCTGTTTTGGGACATCCTGGATTACAAAGGGAGTCCTCCCAAAAATGTGCTGTAGGAATTGCCAGGGTTCTCGTACAGTCTATGTGTGAGAGTTTGCTGTCTTGGTCTTGCGTCCACCCAGTACATCTGTAGGCCATATGCCTACGTACTTGGCTAATATCACAAAGAGCCTTTATGAGCCGGTCGATCCTGCTTGGCTTTAAAACACTGCACGCCACTGAGACCTGGAGTCTACACACAGGATGCCCATCACTCAGCTAGAACAAAGAGGAAGCAAAAGCTGCATGGCCTATAATAACCCCCAACAATGGATAGTCAAGTCCTACGACAGGGGCTTCTGTTATGAGTGAAATCATGTCCCCAGTGACGGCAATGGCGAAATTCCCACTGATTTCACTGTGGCCAGGATTTTCCCCTATAATGATCAAGGCTGATATTCGGTGTGTAACTCACCCTGTAATTTAGAGCTTGCAGAACAGGGTGAGACAGAAATGTGTTAGAAGGGGGAGGAGATGCAGAGGGTTATCTCTCAGAAGTACAGTGCTGCTGAAGAGAAGAAAGAAGCTGAATTCTGAATGTCTAAGACTTTGGATCTTCAATCTCTTTTAGCGTTGCACTAGCAGGGTATTTGGTCCTAGCACTGCACTAACACAGGCCATTTGGGGGTTTGTCATGGGGTGGGGAAGGAGAGAATGTACAACAGTATTTAAGAAGAAAAATGATCTCTCATTAAGCATGTAAGGGATGACCTGCAAAATAGAAAGGGTACTTTCAGAACCAGTGCAGAGCATCATGTGGATAGACATCAGACAAATGTTTAAACAGCCTGTGCATTATTACTTCGTGTCCTGAAATGACCCATTTATATGGTGTCAAGTATCTGAGGGGTAGCCGTGTTAGTCTGGATCTGTAGAAGCGACAAAGAGTCCTGTGGCACCTTATAGACTAACAGACGTATTGGGGCATAAACTTTCGTGGGTGAATATCCACTTCTTCAGATGCATCTGAAGAAGTGGGTATTCACCCACGAAAGCTTATGCTCCAATACGTCTGTTAGTCTATAAGGTGCCACAGGTCTCTTTGTCCCATTTATATGGTGGATTGTTGAAACAGGAATGTAACTACTTCTAAAATGTCTGTTAAAAAGCTGAAAGTGGCTCCAGAATCCCAAATCCCTGACTCCCAGGTTCTCAGGTATTGCTGGTGTCCACAAGCTCCTTTTCCTTGTGTGTTTGGCCAGAAGGTCATGACCTTTCCCCTCTGACCTCACCACAGTTATCCAATAACTTTTGTAACCTACAGATCGGATTACTGAAGTGTGCACTACAGGGGGCCACTCTAAGGGCTGGTCTACACTACAGGGGTGGGTCGAAGTAAGGTACGCAACTTCAGCTACGTTATTCACGTAGCTGAAGTTGACGTACCTCGCTCGACTTACCTCGCAGTGTGGACCCTGTAAAGTCGAAGCCTGGCGCTCCCCCGTCGACTCCGCTTCCTCCTCACGTCAGGCTGGATTACCGGAGTCGACAGGGAGCGCTTCTGGGATCGATTTATCACGTCTAGATGAGACACGATAAATCGATCCCCAGAAGATCGATTGCTACCCGCCGAATCGGGCGGGTAGTGTAGACTAGCCCTTAGACACCTGAGAGCGTCAGCCGGTGCAGAATCCAGCTGCTTGTCTGCTTGATATATTTGTCACGTGGAGCTTATTAGACATGTAGTCTGGTTTCCAGTGCTATTCATGTGATTGACTTTGATTTGTTAAACCCTTCCTGCTCTAGCCTGGGTCTAGGCTGCCTTAGAAACTACCTCTCTTTCTGACAGCTGAGCTTGTCTTCTGCTACCAGCCCCTAGATTTTAATTCTGGGAGACCCTTGGCTCAGTGGGATCTTCATGAGTCACCTCTCTGAAATTTACTTCCTCTGCTAGCCAGCCTAACAAAACCTGCCCTTAGGTGTCGATCTCATCTTTATCCTCTGATCTTTGGCTGGATTGGCATGATGGATGGGGCTGCCTTTGTGCTTTGAGTGGACTTCCCTTCCGCCCCTATCAAGGTGTTCATTGTCAAGATGTGGTGGTGATTCGGTTGTACAGGAGCTGAGCTCCAAGGCTTGTAGAGGGTGCATGTTAAGGCAGAAACATACATCATCAAATAATTCTGGCTGACAGCTGGCTGACCCAACGGACAGGGTTCCATATGTGCAGACACAGTACGATGTGAGGGCTGTCTGTTTATACCTTACAACAGTGGTTCTCAACCAGGGGTCCAGGGCCACCTGGGAGGGCTGCGAGCAGGTTCCTAGGAGGCTGCCAAGCAGGGCCAGCATTAGACTCGCTGGGGCCCAGGGTAGAAAGCCAAAGCCCCACTGCATGCGGCTGAAGCCCTGGGCCTTGAATTAGCATCTTGTTTTTAAAAGGGGGCTTTGATAAGCTCTGCTGATAACATTTTGATATTTGGTAGGAGAATGTTGATTTGTACTCTAGGAAAGGATGGGGCAGAGCGGTGGCTTCGCCACATAAAAATGGAACCGTCGAAAGAAATCAGAATCAACCATTTCCCTTTTCAGGGTTAAAATACAACGCAACCATCGACGAACGAAGGTACACGCCACGGGCTCATCTGGATGAAAATAGCGACCGGCACACTCATAGGCTGGTCACATTGTCTGCAGGCCAAGAACACTGTGACAAGCTACATTTCCACGTCTTGGTAAGTGTCTTCATGCAAAACAGACTCGCAACAGGAAGCAGGCATATAAGCCAAGCGGAAGTGCCTCGAGTGCATCACATGGCTGGAAACCAGGCTAAGCTTTATCTCTGAGTCCGGATTGATTATTGCTGGGTTTGATGTGGTTAAGGCTGAAATCCGCCCTGAGTGAGCTGCCGAAGTTTTATAGCTGTTCAGTCTGCTATGTGAGCCAGCAGGGGACCTGAACTCCTCCCAATCCCTAGTTATTTTTTTCTAAAAGTCTTTTATCATTTCAGTGCTGTAATCCATGGGCTTCATATCTGGCTGCCTCGATCACGTTTGAGGACCCGTCTCAATGGTTCTGAACTCAGTGCAAACACATGCAGGGACTTTGATTCAGGACCAAATGTTTTCATTTTGCTTCCCAGACTTATTCACTTTGTGCACTTCTCCTACCAGTAGGCCCCTCTTGCTCTTGGGTTAGAAGCCAAATAAAGCTTCTGCATCGCAGAGCCCAGACAAGAAAGAAATATGATAAAATTGACCAAACTAAATGATGGGAAATTACTCACAAGTGGAGATAGATCTGAACAAAAGCCTGGATCAAAATACCCTCAGATTTGGGGGAAATTTGGATCCTAATCTGGAGCTTGAAATTCACAGCTAGCCAGGCCAAATCCCCAGACTCAAATTCTGTGAAATATGGGAGTTTGCTTCTGAAGATTGAATCTGAGTTAGTGTTTTGCATTCATTTCTGCTCGTAAGTTTCTCTCTGGCATTATTTTCTAGAGCCAGATGTTCAAAAGTCACACACACACACATATTAAACATCTGCACCTTTGTTTCTGGTCCGTTAAGTCAAGGGCAGCCAGTATGTCTCTCTCTCTGCAGTTGTTACAGTTTGGGAAATCTGGCATGGTATAAACAATCACTCTTTGTGATGATCAACTGTTTCAAAGCAGATGTTCGGCACTCCTAAGTACTCCTATCACAAATGCAAAGTGTGTTAAACTGCATCCAACTATTCCAGAAAACATCTATACATTTTTAATGATGTATTAGAGAGGCTACAAAAGCAGAAAACCCAATAGTAATGGGCGCAGCTTGTCCTGGAACCCACAAGGGAAGAGGCAATTCTTGATTTAGTCCTAAATGAAAACACAGGATCTGGTCTAAGAGTGAATATAGCTGAATCACTTAGCAATAATGACCATAACCTAATTACATTTAACATCCTTATGGGGGGGAAATGCCAAAGAAACCCATCACAGTAGCATTTAACTTTAAAAAGAGAAACTACACAAAAATGAGGAAGCTAATTAAATGAAAATTAAAAGGAACAGTCACAAGGGTGAACTGCCTTCAAACTGCGTGGAGACCATTTAAAAACACCATCAGAGACGCTCAAATTAAATGTGTCCTCCAAATAAAAAAACAGTAAGGAGGCTGAAAAAGTGCCACCATGGTAAACAGCAGAGTAAGAGTCAGTTAGAGACAAAAAGACATCTTTTAAAAATTAGAAGTCAAATCCTAGTGAGGAAAATAGAAAGGAGCACAAACCCTGGCAAGTCAAGTGTAAAAGTGTAATAAAACAGGCCCAAAAAGAATCTGAAGACCAACTAGCTAAGAACACAAAAACTAATAGCAAAATGTTTAAGTACCTCAGAGCTGATAAATGCAAAGTAATGCACATTGGAAAAAATAATCCCCACTATACATACAAAATTAGGGGGTCTAAATTAGCTGTTACCACTCAAGAAGTCATCGTGGGTAGTTCCCCGAAATCATCAACTCAACGTGCAGTGGCGATCAAAAAAGCTAACAGAATGTTAGGAACTATTAGGAAAGAGATAATAAAACAGAAAATATCATAATGCCACTATACAGAGCCATGATATAACCCAGACCTTGAATACTGCATGCAGTTCTGGTCGCCCCATCTCAAAAAGATGATATAGAATTGGAAACGGTGCAGACAAGGAGATTGAAAATGATTAGGGATATAGAACAGCTTCCATATGAGGAGAGATTTAAAAGTCCAGGATTGTTCATTTTAGAAAAGAGATAAGAGGAATATGATTGAGGCCTATAAAATTATGACTGGTGTGGAGAAAGTGAATGGGAAAGTATTATTTACTGGTGTGGAGAAAGTGATATTCTATGATAATCCCTTCGCATAATACAAGAACCAGGGGTCACCCAATGAAATGAATAGGCAGCAAGTTTACTACAAACATAAGGAAGGATTTCTTCACATAACACACAGTCAACCTGTGGAACTCATTGCCAGGGTATGCTGTAAGGTTCAAAAAATAATTAGCCAAGATGGTCAGGGACACAGCTGCATACTCAAGGTGTCCCTAAACCTCTGACTGCCAGAAGCTGGAACTGAACGACAAGGGATGGATCACTCAAAATTACCCTGTTCTTTTCATTCCCTCTGAAGCATCTGGCACTAGCCACTATCAGAGACAGCATATTGGGCTAGATGGACCATTGGTCTGGCCCAGTGTGACCATTCTTATGTTCTTATTTTCTCTGCCTCTAGGACACAGCAGACTATGTGAAGCCTGTGACATTTTCAGTCGAATATGGGCTGGAGAATCCCGACTACGGTCCCATGATGGATGATGGCTGGCCAACTGCATTTAAAGTCTCTGTACGTAATGGTCATTGCACTTGGAGGCTGTCCCTGAACAAGTGGTGTCCCAAGTTTGGGAAACACTGCCCTATGGAGATATAATTCTAGCTCTTTGGCAGGTAGCTAAGACTTATGGGTCAGGGGGTTTCCCATGCACGTGCTTTCCATTTCACTGAGGAACCCATGGCTGTGTTTGCATGAGGTGAGGTGCTAACCCCAGATCCTAACCGGAGTGCCTACACTCTGCCTATCCCAGGTCCTCCTGTAATTCCAGCTGGGTACAGTATTCTTCACTTCCTGTCCTAAACTGTTGTGTAACATTGATGCACTCTGCTAAACCATCGGCACGTTATACCATGAAGGCTGCTTCTGTGGGAGACAAAGTAACCCCTTGTGTATAGTTTGTCAAGCAAAAGATGCAGTATAAATGTTACACTATTATTATGATCTCTAAACATTTTGGGCTAGATCCTCACCTGGTGTAAATTAGCATAGTCCTGTTGAAGTCAATGATGGAGCCACACTGATTTCCACCAACTGAGCATCTGCTCCATAGAGTTTTAAAAATCATAATAGCAATAGCTTAATTAATGTAAACAAAGGAGACCGAGAGAGAGAAGGTAGCTGATAATGGAGCCTATATTCCAGGTGTGTTTAGGCAAAAAGCAGGAAGTCTTTGAAAGTTCGATGTATGACTTGTACTGATGTTTGAAATATTTGTGCTCTAGATTGGAATTAAAAAGGCAACAAAAACAAAGCAATCTGAATGATAAACTTGGTGGTCAGCTAACTTATCCCTTAACTCAATACTTTTCCACCTTTACCTTTCAAATGGGCAGATGATGAAGAATCTCTCTTGTATTGTTTATTTGCCGTATTAATTTTTTTGTTGTTTTAAAGCATTTAGTTTGTGGGTTTGATTGACTAAAAACCGCAATTGTGGATGCACAGTACGTGAAAACTCCACTCAGCATGAGCTGTGCACATCAAAGCGCCATTCGGATTTCTCTTGTCATTCCCCCTTCAGGTGCCTTTCTGGAATGGATGCAATGAGGATGAACACTGTGTCCCTGATCTGGTCCTTGATGCTAAAAATGATATTCCAACTGCCACGTGAGTAGATAATCCAGACTACATTGTCCTGCTAACCAGGAAATCATGTCACGGAATGCAGAGGATTGCTGAAATCAGATCACAGGTTTAGCTCTTCTCATTACAGAGGATTTTGTCCTGAATTTTTTGTCTCTCTCTCTCTTTTTGTCTTTGCTTTTGCCCTGACATTAACCATCTATGGTCCATGTCCCATACACATGCTATACATATATACCGTGTTAACAAATGATGAAATTCATCATAATGAAGAGCATGCATGCAGAAGGAGATGAATCATGCAGACCGGATTATTTTCTGTTTTGTTTTGGGGGGCGGTTGGGGGTATGTTTGTTTGTTTGTTTTGTTTTGAGAGTTTGGGTGGGGGGGGGTGTTTTTGTTGTTTCCGAAGGGCTTATCGAAATATAATGTGGTTTTGTTTCTCGTGGCTGGGCTGGTTTGCTCTTTGCAATGGATTTCAGAGGCATTTTCATTACGTGTTTCAATTCCTATTCTGAGAGTGATGCTCTTGTTTGGACTCCCATCATATACTCTAACCACATTGCCGTGGGCTTGCCTGTGTGTCCGAATGCAGACTAGCTAGCTGCCCAAAGAGGCTGGTGTCTGGCTGTCAGCATTAGCATCACGAGCTAACAAACCCCGAAAGCCCGCCTGGTTCTCAAAGTAAAATGCAGAGGGGCATAAAATGCAGGGAATTATTCACAGAACAGCTGGATGGTGGGTGAAAGTGTCCTGGCCTCTGCTTCAATGGCCCGCATGATTCCTGTCTGACCCTAACCTTGCCCCATTGATTTATAGTCTGTGTTCCATAGGAACACAGCAATTGCCACAACAGAGCAGACCTGTGGGCCATCTAGTCCAGTATCACGTCTCTGACAGTGGCCAGTGCCAGACTCATTGGAGGAAGGTGTATGGACTCTGCAGTAACAGATGTGGAATGATCACATCTTAGGTCTCATCCTGGTGTCTGATAGTGAGCGATTGGGTGAAGCCCTGAAGCATGAGGTTAAATATCTCTGCCAAAATGTTGGTTATTGTCACGCTGTCTGGGAGGATTTAGGAGGGGGTGGTGGGTACCTTATTCAGGTAATAAGGTAAGGTAATAAGGTAGGAAACCCAAACTGGCTGTGAATATTATATTTTGCTTTCACCAACCCAGCAACAAATGTCACCCTCTGAGGTATCGTAAGCCAGATCAAGGGATCACGAACAGTTCCCTCAGGCACTCCGATCCACTAGCCAATCAGCCACACAAGGTTCTGTGATGGATGCTTTGCTCCAAAAATCACATGTATTCCAGGTTACCCCCAGTTCCAAGAGTCACCCAGGTCTAGTTGCATCCTAGATCTCACCCTGGAGCCAATTCTATAATAAACTAGCCAAGGTTTATTGGCTAGGAAAAAGAAATGAGTGTTATTTCTCAGAGGTTAAAGCAGGTAAAATATATATACAAATGAATCACACTTTGTAATCTCAAAAGGTGGCAGAGATGTAATAAGCTGACAGGTTCCCAAAAGTCTTTTCAGGGTATCTAGATTGTCTCTGGGGATCTCCACTTTGCATTCAATACCCTTCCCTGTAAGAGTTCGAACAGTCCAGAGATGAAGGATTTTCCTTTGTATTTATATTCGTTCTCTGACTTAAAACAATCTGACAGGGTCACCACCCACACGGGATCTTTCTTTGATTGGCGGAGAGAGAGGAGGGCATTGAGAGTCTTTGCCCAGGTCTACACTGGGGGGGGTTGACCTAAGATACGCAACTTCAGCTATGGGAATAGCGTAGCTGAAGTCGATGTATCTTAGGTCGACTTACCTCGGCGTCCTCACGGCGGCGAGTCGACTACTGCCGCTCCCCCGCCAACTCCACTTCCGCCTCTCGCAGCGGTGGAGTTCCGGAATCAATGGGGAAAGCGCTCGGGGATCGATATATCGTGTCTAGACTAAACGAGATAAATCGACTCCTGAGAGATCGATCTCTACCCGCCGATCCGGTGGGTAGTGTAGACCTGCCCTTAGATCTCAGATCATCACACAACAGCCACTTGCCTTCAAATGCTCATGAATGAGCACTTTCCTTTTAAAGTTCTTTCTTTGCATTGCACAAGGCTTCTTTCTTGTTTGATGGGTTACTTAGTTACAGGAGTCTACACAATGTAAATATTTGCTATTATATTATAATAGGATACAGCTAAGTGAAAACAATGCAAGCAACATCCCATGAGTTTTCATGAAGTTTAAACGCCAAATAACTTCTCATTCATTTAACATCACTTTGATCGATATTAAGACACAAGTGAATTGTCCTGAGGCTTTGGCATGAGCTGGCAGCTAGTCTGCCAGCGTCACAGTTATCATTAACTATAAAACTCTGGTTACTCTTGATATCCATAGAAATATCAACCCCTTTTGGAATTTTGCTCAGATCTTGGGGCCAGACTTTTAAAGGTATTTAGGTGCCTAACTCATATGGAAATCCATGGACCTAGGCACCTCAGTCCCTTTAAAAATCCAGGCCTTGCCCTTAACCTCTTCCTGTGGCAATTCCATTTTACATATTCGTATATTTCATTCATTTTCACTTTTTCTGTTTGATTTTACTTGTATTTTACAACCCCTAGCAAAGTCCAGTAAATTAACTTCCCTTCCTCCCTCCACTCCCCAGCCCTATTGCCTCCCCTACCCCCAGTCTGCCAGTGCACGCCCCACCCAGGAGATAACTCTTCCCGGGCACACATGTGCAGTGTGTTGGTGGTAGACAACACAACTAATGTTTGACACTATGGTGACAAGCCCCAAGGAAACCGGTCCATAAATACACCAAAAAATGCTGCTGTCACCCACTTGGCAATTATGGGTTTGATACATGCAGCGGAAACAAGTTTACATTTAATGTCCTGTGGTCACTTATAAAATCTTCCTAGTAAAGGTTATCTAGGAGGAGGAAAAAAGCCTGCTCCAATGTGCATTAAAATCAATGGAAAGACTTCCATTGACACTGGTGGGCTTTAGATCCAGCCCTAAATCTCTAGCTGCTCTCTTTGCAGTTTGATTTTGGTTCCTGTACTATATAGTGACTCTGATTCCCAGGCATGTTTGGGCCTAAAAGAGCCCTTGTGCTTGGAGTAATGTTAAACACTGATACGGTGAAAATAGAGTTGTAGAGAATATTTGTGCCCATACCTAACACAGCAATTGGGTTCAGAAACCATGCTCTGTAGTTGCTAGGGGAGTAGTCTACAGCAGCGGTTCTCAAAATGTAGTAACCCGAGGCCCCCCATTGTGATTTTAAAATTTTCATGGACCCCCCAAGCTGGCTTCTAATTTTCCCCGGGGGTGCTCAACCCCCACTCAGCCCCAGGCCCTCCCCCACTCCACCCCTTCCCGCAAGGCCCCACCCCTGCCCCCACTCCACCCCTGCCCTCCCTCTTCCCTGCCTCTTTCCACCCCCTTCCCAGCGCATGCCCCGTTCCCTGCTCTTCCCCCTCCCTCCCAGCGCCTCCTGCACACCGCTGAACAGCTGTTCCGCGGCATGCAAGAGGCACTGGGAGGAAAGGGGAGAAGTTGATCAGCGGGGCTGGCAGCCCCAGACAAGACTTGTGGATCCCCTGAAGACAGACATGACTCATGGACCCACTGGAGTGCCCTCAGTCCATGGACCCCAGTTTGAGAACCTCAGGTCTACGGCATGGTTTTTGTTAGCATGATTGTCTATAAGTGTCCCAATGCTCCTAGAGGGAATTTTCAAATTGTAACAACACAAGCAAGAAATCTCCTTTGCTTTCCTTTTTGCTGAGGCTATGTGAATTCTCTTCCACCCATGCAGCTTGTGATGTGGCCGCAATAAAATCAAAGCCAGGCCCATTGTGTCTCAACACATCTTCCAGAACAACTGCAACAAAAAATGTCTTTTCTTCCGTTCATTCGTATTTGCTGCAATTAATCAGATATGCGACAGAGCTGTCGGTGCCGTTTGTGATGTGGTCATGAAATGCTGTCACTACAAGGGCTTAGGGAAATATGCAGTGCAATTTTAAATATGTGCACTGGCTTTCTAGGGCTGTGCTTGCCAGATCTGATCATCACACTCATGGAATGTTAAATACCTCAGACCAAATTCTGCACTGATTACACGGGGTGTAAATCAGGGCAGGATATTTCCCCTCAAGTTAACCAATATAATGACCTCAAACCTGCCTTCCCCTGAATGAATAAAAACCCAGAATCCAAGCACTCCTGAATCAAGACCCCAGTCCTAATTTTGTGGCCCTTGCCCATTTATCCTTTTTTAGTCCCCAAATTAGCAAGATATTTAAGCGCGCGCCTAACATTACACATATAAGTCATCTCCTAGACTTCAATGGAGCTACTTTAAATTTGCTGAATAGGGGCCTTAATGTTTCATCTTAAACTGTACATTTGCAGATATCTATGAATACAGTCTACAGCTCCTATAATGGATAGCTGGATAGCAACTGAGCAGGGCTCGGTGCAATTTTTGATGGTTTTGCTGTTGCACATCGAGTTTCCAATCCAACTTCCAGTGATGTCAGTGGGAGTTTTCCCATATTGGCTTTGATGGATGTTAGATCTGGCCCTAAAAGAGAAACAAATATAGGGCTCTGCTGAGCAAACCATTGTTAAGTTTCTGTGTGGAATAAACCTATTTGTTGCTGCAGTGATGCTGTGGTTGCTTCACCGTTACAGGTGACACATTGGTCCTCTCTGCTACATTTTTCCTTTCCTTTTTTTTAATATTAAAAAAATCAACACATCCATCAAAAAGGTCTGCAAAGTCTGCTGCAGTCCAAATTCTCCCCTGGCGTAACTCCATTGCTCTCAGTGCACTTATGCCAAGGCAGAGATTTCAGACAGCAAACCTGAAGTTATACATCATCTTGACCTTCTGGTAATGATACCGGCCCTTTTTTCTCTTTCTTTTCAGCATGTAATGTTTTATTTAGGGGACAATAATCATGCCCAAGTGTGATGAACTGCACCCCTGTATTAATATCCTACACACTATTGTAATCATCTGTACAAAGTATGCTGTGTGCAGAACCTTTTGAAAACTCATAACTTGCTAATCAGTAATATCCTGGTAAAATGTGTACAGCAGCACTGTGTGATGTTATACACTTCCCCCTATATGATATTAAAAGTGCACGTTCAAAACTCACATAGCGCCCAACAGGCCTGTCTTGAACAAAGGAGTGTGTGCTTCCCTTAATTTGCATTTAAGCAGTAAAAAAGTCATCAAGCAGAAAGTCAGCAAGCAGGGAAGGGAGGAAACAAAAAGAAACCTGCATGTGAGCATACACAGGTGAAAAAACCCAGCAGGGTCCCACACTGACTCTTTGTCTCCTGGTTCTCAGCTGGAAATGTTTTTTCAGAAGGGGGAAGGAAACTAGAAAAAGGAGTGGCAAACACCCCAAGAGACCCTTTCTCTTGTCCTTCCCCTCCTCAGTCTTTGTACCTGAGAAGGCAAAAGAAACAGCCATTAGACTTGAAGAGTTTAGTCAATAATGCTGTTGAAAGCATGTGGTGAGACGCTTTGCTTTAATATAGTTTGTTAGGCACTAGAAAGTGTTTTATCTTTATTTTTCTTGCAACCATTTCTGACTCTAATGCCTCATTGCTTGTACTCACTTAAAAACTCTCTCTTTATAGTTAATAAACTTTCTTTATTGTTTTGTCTAATCCAGCCTGTTTAAGTTAAAGTATCTGAGTAACTCTATTTAATGTAATGAGCTGGTGTATAGTATTCCCTTAAAAGAATAATGGACTTGATATATGTGGGCTGTCCAGGAGAGGGCTGGGCAGTACAAGACATACATTTGGGGGGGAGGGAATCCAGGCCTGGGAGTGTGTTGGGGGCACCCTGCAGAAGTAACCCAGGCTGGTAAAAGCCGGAGCGTACCCGTGTGTGTGGCTGGCAGGCTGCAGTTACACACAGACACTCACGGTGTGGCTTGCATGCTGGAAGGCTTTGTAAGCGCCCCAGATGGGAGCTATTGTAGCAAGGCATTGTAAGGCTCCCAAGATTGCAGGGCAGGGGTGACACTGAACCCTCACTGCTCTGGTTTGCACCCCAGTGTGTCACACCAGGGCAGTTAGACAGTGTTATTCAACGGCCACAGCAAAAGAGAGTTCACAGCTACTCCATTTAGAACCATGTGACTCCGTTCCTTCCAGAGCAGCCTGTGGTATGACAGGCGCACTGGGCAAAGATTTACTTGCACTAGCATTCCCAGCCACAAATGAGTATTTCTTTTTCTTCTTACCTTGGTGATAAGGAGAGGGATTGGATTTATGGCAGCACTTCAGGCAGTTGTAAAGGATTTATGAAATGGAAGGGCACTGCCCAGTTCACAGAGAGACTCATAAACAGAGCTGGGATCCATTATTTACTGACATTCAGCTCCGCTCTGGCAAGATAAAAAACCCACTAAGCTTAGAAGACAGAATAGCAACTCAATTGTGTTTCTGTTTCGTTAGTGTGCAAGTGCATTTCCTATACAGGATTTCTTCTCACCAATGGTCCTCAACGGAAGACACTGTGAGGCCAAGGAGGTCTGGAGAAGACCCCCCTTTGAAGCCCACCATTGCTATCCCTTGCTCTGCCACAAGGGGCACTGTGGTAGGAACAAGCGAGCTACTTCCCCTCCAGTGGCAGGGGATGTATCCTGCACTATCCGATTTGGAATTCATTCTTTTCCTCCCTAAGGCACCTGGCGCATAGCAATCTACCACCCTGTAAAGGAGACTTCACTAATCCTCCAAATGCAGGGATGCACAAATTGTTCATCTGCATGAAATATGTTTGCAAGTCTGGCGGGCCCGATTTTCAAACAGGGCCTCTGATTTCTTCTACCTGCAGAAGGGTTATGCACGCAGCAATATGTACAAAAACCCCTGTTTTGATTGCACAGACATGAATTTGTGTACCCAAGTTGGTAGCTGGGTATCAATGTTCATGGCCAAATGCAAGTGTGCCTACAGTTTTGCTGATGCTAACATTTGCACACATTTTCAGGGGCTGGTTTAAAGGCATCTGAAAACTTAGCCCCTACTCTTTATGTGTAATGCATTAAGCACATACAACTATTGTACAGAGAGTCTCACATTCATTCGAATAGCTGTACACAAATATAGCATTTCCAGTGTGCTTATATACAAACTGATCAGTACATTTATTTAACCGGCTTAAATGCAGTAAAGAATAAGATACATCTTCATTTACCTCATTGGAGCAGCTCAGAGCTCAACTTACTGTGTGTCGATACATACTAATCATGTAAACTGCCTCCTATGTCAGCAGATAAGCTCACGGATGTATAAGGAGCCCCTGATTATATAAGATCTTATGTGCTATGTGTCCTCCAAAGCTTTTACAGATGAAGTCCTCTAATAACAATGCCAGCCTGGCCACTACTTTAATGCTCTGCTTTTCTTGTAGGGAGTATTGCAGAAGAGTACTGAGAAAGTCACCGTCGGATTGCGCCGCCTACACGCTATCTTTTGATACCTCCATTTTTATCATAGAGAGCACAAGGAGGAGGGTGGCTGTAGAAGCTACACTGGAGAACAAAGGCGAAAATGCATATAGCACTGTCCTAAACATTTCCTTCTCGAGAAATCTGCAGTTTGCTAGCTTGATTCAGAAGGTAAGAACACCGTTAGATTCTTCTCCAGTTGGCACTGGTGTTGGGAGCGAGCGATTCATTGCCAGTTAAAAAAAAAAAAAAAAAAAAGACATGGCCATCAGTGAGCCTGGTCCTGCACCAATGAAGCTAATGAGGGTTTTGCCATTGACTTTAGTGGAAATGAAATTGGGCCTCAAAAAGAGGAGTCATTAGATAGTAAGGGGGAGGTATTGCCAAAGGAATGTGTTATTCAATGCAGTGTCTCAACACTATTACTGTTCTGTTGCATTTCCATAGCCCTTCCGCACGCGCTGTACACAGATTAATTTAGCCTAACAACTCCTCTGCTCCAATGAGGTGGGTACATCGGGATTGCCAGACTGGATCAGACCCGAAGTCCGTGTCGCCCAGTATCCCGTCCCTGACGGTGGCCAACACCAGATACTTCAGTGGAAGGTGCAAGAAACTCCAAAATATGCAATTTATGGGGAAAGATGCCCCATGTTATTCCCTCTAATGAGCATTCCCTTGAATGTGTCAGCACTGAATTTCATCTGCCCTTTGGCCATGTCCCCTTAGCATTTTTTGGAGCCTACTCTAGTCTTGAGTGACCAGAAAAATTCTACATCATCTGCAGATATTGCCATCTTGCTGTTTCCCTGCTTTTCCTGATCATTAATGAATATCTTACGGTACCCTGGTCTTTGTGCGGAACCTTGGGACACCCATCCCTCTGCTGCCGTGGTGAAAGTGTATCATTTATTCCTATTTGCTTTCTCCTAGCCATTGTCTAATCCATCACAGAATGTTACTTCTCACTGACGATGACTTCATTTAATAACCTCTCATGATGGACTTTGTCAAAAGCTTTTGGGAAAGTACAAATAAATCAAATTAATTATTTCTCCTTTATCCACCTTTTTGACATGCTCAGAGATTCCTGGAGATTAGAGGCATGATTTTCCCTTACAGAAGACATGGTGGTTTGTCCCTGTCATGTCACATTCATCTAGTTATTTTTATAATTCATATTACTCATTGTTTCAGATAATTTAATTATTGTTTCAACCAATTATCCCATTTTGTAGACAAGGAAATTAAGCACAGGGAGTGGAATTCCAGCATATGCGGAGGCTCAGCACAAGCCCAATGCAGCACTTTAATCACACTTCATAATAGGCTTTCCATGGGACAAACATGTACCCTCTTGAGGACAAACATGGGCCTCAGGCTGGCCTCTATTTAGGCAGCATGGCCTAATGGATAGGGCACTGGGCTGGGAGTCAGGAGACCTGAGTTCTATTCCTGGCTCTTCAGTTCCCGTCTCTGTGCCTCACTTTCCTCATCTGTAAAATGGGATAATGATACTGACCTCCTGCCAGGACCCAGGTTTCAAACCCAGGCCCACTGGATTCGCAGCAAGCAGCCTTGGCCATCATACCTTTCCAATAGGTCAGACTACCAGGGAACTCAGACATGAGTGGGCCACCTACCAGTGCTCCATGGCCTGCTTCCTGATTGGCCACATGGTCTTGACCCTGATTGGCTGATAACCCTATATAAACTTCCCGCTTCCTCTCTGAGCAAAACAAGCCATTGCCTGCTGCTAGCTACACGGACCCATCTGAGCCTGCCTTGCCGCCCCACCTCATCCTAACTTGCTGCCTCTCCCCACCAGCCAGCACCCTCTACCTCCCCCTTGGATTAGATCTCCTGGCTATCAGACCTTTGTGTGGACTCCCACCACTGATCTGGACTGTCCTTCAACCCGCTGGACCCCAAGGCATTACACCTCCTTTTTAAAGCACTGGGGAGGGGGGTCTCCTGATGAAAAGCGCTAGATAAGATTATTAGTACTTGATTTCTCCTTTACAAAGCTGTTCTAAAAACTCAGGGGGTTAAATTAACTGGCCTACGTTTCCCTGTTGTCTGTGGCTGAGCCAAGAATAGAATTCAGAGTCCCTGACTCCCAGTTCTGTGCCTTAACTACATAACCACATTTCCTCTTAATCACTCCCCCCACATTTTCTTCTTCCTTTCCTCAGTTTCTAAAAGGAGAAAGGTCAGGAGAAAAAGAGTGAAGAAGTATTCCAATGATCTTCCAAAGCCTCCCGGTGGCACTGGGATTCTTCGCTGTAGCTAAGAAAGATGGAATTAATCAAAGAGCATTGCATTAGTCATCTGCAACACATTTTCTCCTTCTTACTTTCTTGCCAGCGCAGCTCTCTGGTGCTCTAACACTGTCGTGCTCCGTGCTTCCTGATGTTCAGTCTTTACCTACACGTCATCCTCAGAGTCGGGTGAAAAGTGAACCTAGTATTCTTTCAAGCAGTTCTCACTATAACTCCTGAGCTGTAGCTAGTGAAGTATGCATTGTAACAGGGAAAACACTGTGTCTCTTTAAGGCTAAACACACACGGGAAAAATCTTATTTCTGTAGAAATCTCGGGATTGGAATCGAACATGACAATAAAAACAGGAGGGCTGTCAAGGACCTTAGAAGATGTAACCAGAGATGATCTCAAACTCAGCCCAGAACCATATCATTTTGAGGGCTAATGAAGCTTAGTTAGATTTTAGTGAAAACTTTTCCATTTTCACTAGTTATGACTGAGACCAGCAGCAAAAGGAATAGTCATATATGTTGATAAGAAGAAGTTCCATGCTTACATCAGAGACGATGAAAATGTAATGTGGGATATAAACCTCCATGCTCCAGGGCAGAACCAGTTACTAATTGCCTGAGGTCAGGAAGAAGCTGCTCCTGCTCTGTTCTATTCCATGATTTTGCATTACAGAGAATCCTGCAATTTTCCCTGAAGCCTCTGGTACTGACCTACGATGTGGGATAAAACAGATCCCATGTCGGATCCAGCCTAGCGATTCTACATCCGTAATAAGTTTGTCGATGCTTTTGGCTTTTAAGCTTCTAAGGCTGTTAAATCCTTCATTGTTAGAATACAAAATGATTTTTTTATTTGTAAGTGTCTGAGACACACTCAGATGCTGAGGAACTTGGTTTCGCCTTTGCTTTTGCACTTCTACAGCTTTAAAAAGGAAAAAATTCTCCCAAGCTGAGCATGCTGATGTCCAAGTTTCAGTCCGTGATGAATTTTTACTGCTGAGTTATAGCTCCCCTGAAACTATGGGCTTACAATGGAAACAGAGCCATGACTTAGAGTTGGGCCAGTCGTTGCCACTCTAATACTGCTTTGCAAATGCTATGCTGACTGGAAGATGGAAGGCGGCGCATATGTTTCGAGTATTTAGGACATACAGGGCTCTGTTGAAAACCAGCTTTTCTCAACAAAACCGTCAGAGTCTGGGAATGACACACCAAAAAAAAAAAAAAAGACCTCTGATTTATAAACTTCATATGGCAGCAACCACATCACCCACTTTGTCATCCTGCCTGCGTGTGTGTTGAGAGAGAAGCAGCCTTTCCACTCGCATCTTCAGGCCTCCTCATGACGAATGGAAGATTTGGGCCTTTTATTGCAGAACCATCATGCCATGTTGCGTCTCTAGCCACGGCAGCTGCTGCTGACCTAGGTTCAGAAGTGTACTCCACAGGGCTTGTGTTTTCTGGGGCACGTTCTCCTCCCCTGAGAGCCCTAAGCAGGATGTCCTGTCGCCTCAGGCCCAGCACTGCCAATTGATTTGTTATATCTTCCTAACACAGGTGGTCTTTGAGAAGTCCGGGCCTGAGCCCCCCTTGGTGCATGCTTGTCCCACTGACTGAGGCCAACGAGGGCTGTGCACACGTGGAAAGGCAGGACTTGGCCTGACGGCTGTGAGGGTGCGTTGTGACAATGCTCAACGCAGCCTCCTGACAGGCAGATGAGAGAAATGGGTGTCAAGCTCCCGCCCCTCCCTCCCAACAGAACGGAGTGCCACCCGAACGCCAGGCGGACCCATCGGTTTTCAGTAGCACTGTTGAGAACCCCAGCTCCAGGGAACCCCACAGCCAGGTCTTCGGCACGGTCCAACTCTGCACTCCTCCCTGCTGTTTTGGCTAGATTAAAGCTAGAATGGGTATGTCTCCATGGGCTGCAAATGGCCGCCCCAGTCACAGGGCAGACGTAGCCGCGGGGTATGGCTGCCCTTCGAGCTGGGGGCGTGGTTCCCAGCGGGAGGCGACGGGCGTGCATTAGCTGGGGTCGAGCTAGCGCGCTGAATGTAGAGTGGCAGGAGCCAGGCAGGGCTAGCTGGATGTGCCGAGTGTCTCAGTCAGGAACGTACTCCGGGCGGCCGGCCCCTCCCGCCGTTTGCGCCGCCGCAGCTACACTCTGCACTGATCAGAGCTAGCGCACGTGTCTCCCCCCACGCCGGGAACGCCACCCTCCCCTCGGTCAGCCTCGGCTCTTCACTGCCCTCTCGTCCAACCCCTCTTCCTCTTCTCGGCCCCCGGTCCTGCAACGGCTTCTGTTCCCTTTGATCCCTCTCTCTCCAGAGGGAACGCCACAGAGTGATGGGACTGAGCCCCAGATAGTCCCAAGGTTCTGCTTGGGGTGAGGGTGGCAGTTCATTTACATCTCTGGGGATGCATTTCTTGTACACGTTTCAAGCAGCTAGCTGCCCTCTGCTTCTCGGTCCCTCCAAAGGCCCAGACTGGAGGAAGGAGGGACTCACTCCTTATCACAGCCGTAGGTTTACCTTTCCTACTTGGTTCCTTTAACAAGCCCTTTTGATTCAACTCCACAGCCACCGTAAACACGCACACACAGGCATCCCCCAGGATACGTGACAGATAACCCAGATATTTCCCAGTTCATCACGGGGCTGCCTGCTCCGACCGGGCCGCACGGCTGCCAGACATGCTGCTCTGAGCGGCGTGGTAAGGGGGCCGGGGGGTTGGATAAGGGGCAAAGAGTCCTGAGGGGAAGTCAGGGGACAGGGAACGGTGGGGGGGGGCAGTTGGATAAGCGTGGGAGTCCCGGGGGGCCTGTCAGGGGGCAGGCGGGGGGGGTGTGGATAGGGGTCAGGGCAGTCAGGGGACAGGGAGCAGAGGGGTTGGATAGGGGGTGGGGTCCTGGTGGGGTGAATAGGGTCGGGGAGGTCTCGGGAGGGAGCGGTCAGGGGACAAGGAGCAAGGGGGATTGGATGGGTTGGGGATTCTGAGGGGGGCAGTTAGGGGGCGGGAAGTGGGAGGGGGCGGATAGGGGGCAGGGGCCAGGCTGTTTGGGGAGGCACAGCCTTCCCTATCCGGCCCTCCATACAGTTTTGCAACCCCAATGTGGCCCTCGGGCCAAAAAGTTTGCCCACCCCTGGTCTAGGCTGTGGAGAGCTTTGATCCATCATTCTGGTTGGGAGCGTAGTAAATGTCTAAGAGTGGATGACACTGTGTGTAAGCCCTCCAATGTGCACTCCGAGGAACCTCCAAATCCTGCTTCTTGGGAAATGTGCTGATCTTGCTGAGAATTCATTCATCCACTACATGACTTCATAACCATTCCGGGTATCAAATATCTCCCATTTGGTGGTTTAAACGTTGTGTCAATGGAAAATTACGGGACATGTTGCCCACAAAATCAGAAAAATGTAAGGGTCGGCTCTGTGTTTTCTGATGGATTACTCCAAATTAACCAAGGAAAAATGTTACGAGATGTAACAGAGTAAGTGCAATGCAGCAGCGTTTAGAGAAAACATCGTTGCCAGTTACAAGAGCTCAGCTCGACTGATGTGCTCTTCGCTACTGTTCATTACAAAGACAAATCGACTAGAGTAATACTCGGTGCTGTACAAACACAGAGTAAAAGCCAGTCTTTGCCCCAGGGAGCTGATAGGCCAAATAGACAAAGGATGGGACAGAGTGTTAGTAGTGCCATGTGAGAGATAGGGAATGGGAACCGAGACATAGTGAAATGCTCCAGGTCACGCAGGGAGTTTGGGGCGGAACCAGGCACCGGACTCAGAACTCCGGAGTCCCAATCCAATGCCTTGGCTAGAATGACCTCTTTCCTCCCTATACTGCAGCATCACTGTTACAAGCTGTATTATTTGGAGCATTACAGTAGGTCATTTTTTGAAAGAGCGTTCCTTGCTGATGGTATCATTAAATATAGCAAGTTTATTTTTTTGTTGCATTATCTTATTATTCCATTGTCTGATTCATTATTGGGACAGAGATCATGCAATCTCCTGGACAAACCATATTGAACTAAGTTAAAGTGTCTTAAGAATTTGGTTACTAACATCACTAACATGTCTTAAGAATTAGAAATTGGCTTTTAGAGCAGCCTGCTCTGTGAATGTGATAATAGTTTAATTAACACTGGGAAGTGTCATGTGCTTCCAAGGCTTACCTAAGTCAGTTAATTATCACTGACATGTGGTCACCATATAATAAAGTAAGTTGGGCTATTTCTTGTTATTTCTCTAGCACATTTGATCATAGAAAATCTATTCTTCTTTGTGATTATTGGTCCAAGAATAATCAGTTTTATTTGGTCTTTTTCATTAATTGCTGTATCTAAAATCCCAGAGAAGGATTTAAACCAAGAAATTTGAAATTGGCTTTTAGAGCAGCCTGCTCTGTGAATGTGATACTAGTTTAACAGAACCGCATGGGAAGAATGTCTGGCCTTCGACAACTGTAGTTTCCCTGTTTTTTAAGCTTCAGTTCGGATGTCTTTCAGTCCGGGTACACAGCCGCAAGGAGCAGGTTGGCTACGAGAAATGTGCTGTGGGTATCTCTGGTGTTTCTGGTAACCTGTTGTATTCCATTTCAGGATGATACAGACGTCAATATTGAATGCATGAATGAAGAAAAGCGCCCCAACAAGAAGGTGTGCAATGTTAGCTACCCCTTCTTCCGAGCCAAAGCAAAGGTAAAGATAGTTTCTGTTATTTGACCTGCCCAAATGAAATATCCTGCCACGGGGCACTCCGGCCCCACCTCTGTGGCCGCAGAAGGGCTGCTGGCAGCAGAACCCAGGCGGTGCCACTGAGCGGACGGGGCATAGCAGCATTTGGGAATGGTGTTCAGGAGGTGACGTAGTGCTGAGCTCAGCTTCTTGCATAGGGCAAGCCGAGGATGGAGAAAGGTTCCTCCACAGAGCCGATCCCCTGTTGATCGCTCCCAGAGAAACACTGGGGCTGCCGATTCTATTTCAGCCATTGGAACAAAGTAACCTAGGGAGAGCAGAGACCCACTGGCTTCCAGATCTAAGTGGGAGCATTCCTTTCCAGGTGTGTGCCCAGAGCCCTGCCTGCACTGGGGCTGGGCTAAGGATCTGGCCCAACAAGGATGAGCAAAATGATTCAAAGGCTAGTATTTGCTTTCTTTTCTATTTCAGAATGCCACCAGTGTTAGGGGACAATAGGTCAGCTAACAAGTTTCAGCAGCATAAAAGTTGCATTGAATCCTTGCAGATCTTCAGGCAGCCAAATTAAAACCAGTCACACAGAGATGAAGAATTTGACTTTAATCCTTTGGCGCAGTTTAATGTCGGCTTTCCAATCTGCTGCTGGTAGCTTATCACCAGAGTTCCTGCCTTACAAAATGAGTCACCTTTAACTAGTTAGGTAGAGCAAGCTAAATTCTTCTCTCTTTCATTTCAACCGAACCCTCTGCCCCTCAGTCATCATACTGGAGATGTTCACATGAATTTGTGCAAAAACAAAAAAGAGAGAGAGAGAGAGAGAATGAAGGAAACCTCACTAGTATTAGTTTGGTGAAGAGTGTTTCACGGCTAAGGGCATTTTCCCTGGAAGCAATTTCAGATAAACTCCTCGGTATCGTTCTTTTTGCCCCTATCAATTCATTTTAGTTCTATCTCAGCTAATAGTTTAGAAACACGGATCAAACATTTGAATGAGCGTTAACATGTTTAGTTAAAAGCCAGTTCATGATAGCTGGGCTCAAAGACCCACCTCACTTCTTGTTATTCAAATCACAGCAGCGCTGAAAGGGTCCAGCTGAGATCAGAGCTGCAATGCACTGAGCTCTGCACATTCCTGCAGTGAGGCAATCCTTGCACTGAAGATCTTACAGTCAGAGTTGACAAGACCCAGGGTGGGAGAAAGGAGGTATTGTTCTCCCTGTATGACAGATGAGGACAGGAGCGGCAGAAGGTCCCTAAAATGCGGCCCCTGAGCCGTGGCACCGCCCTCACATTGTCCCTGAGGCCCCGTCGGACCACTCCTCCTCTCTGAGCCCCCACCCTCATGCTGCTCATTCCTCAAGGCCCCGCCTCCACCCGAGGTCCTGCTCTCGCATTGCTTCTCCCCCCCCCCACCCAAAGCCCCACCCCCTCACTAGCGCCTCTCCACCCCTTCCCTCCGTCACTTGCCTTTACCGATGGTACAAAGTGTGCAGGGGAGGAGGCGAGCACGGCCCCCTGGCTCTCCCGGGGAACTAAGATTAAGTAACTTGCCCAAGGTCACATAGCGAGCCTGCAGCAGATTCCGGAATTAAACCCAGATCTCCAGTCCTGTGATTTTACCGCAAGTTGCATTCCGACAGCTTAGTCTCCCTGGACTTGGAGGTTTTCAAAAGCCATAACTGAAATCCTAATTTAAATGCTGCAATTCTCAGAATGAGCTGAAGATCGTGGATATGATTTTGCATCTGCATCCAAATTTCACTTCTCCAGTGTTTGTGGCACATTTTACCTATATGAATATTTTTTCTTCTTCTAAACAAGGAATAAACTACAGTAACTCCCCACTTAACGTCCTCTCGCTTAACATTGTTTTGCCCTGTTCTCAGGGGTGGCAGATGACAGAACAAGGAGTAATGGTCTCAAGTTGCAGTCGGGAAGATCTAGGCTGGATATTAGGAAAAACTATTTCACTAGGAGGGTGGTGAAGCACTGGAATGGGTTCCCTAGGGAGGTGGTGGAATCTCCATCCTTAGAGGTTTTTAAGGCCCAGCTTGACAAAGCCCTGGCTGGGATGATTTAGTTGGGGTTGGTCCTGCTTTGAGCAGGGGGTTGGACTAGATGACCTCCTGAAGTCTCTTCCAACTCTAATCTTCTGTGATTCTATGAATTAGCTTATATATCAACTCCCTGTATGTTATGTTAGAGGGAAAATGGGGTGACAGGCTGACGTGTTGGAATATAAAGAAGCAGGTCATGATAGAAGCTTTCCCAGACTCAAAACAATATATTAGTCTGAAACCCTTGCCTGTCAGAAGCTCAGAAATGATGGATGTGCTTCATTCACCTCTCTAGAATTTAAACCTTGCAATAAAGCTGTCTTGTGTGCTTGTGGCCATAAAATAAAATGGAGCAGCCCGATTCCACATGACCTACAGGGGCTAAGAATGCATCTGCGTGGCATCAGGTAGTTCGGGTCCTGCCAAAACAAAGACAAGCTGGAAATGGAAATTTGGCCCTGGGAGCGGGAGTAGAATTTTAATATTATAATCAGCTGTGCACAGTCCCAGACAGTTTGAGGTCATTGCCACGTTTTTTTTCAAATCTACCAATAATGACATTTTATTGTTGTTGGAACATCTCTTTGGCACTTATTGTCCCCCATCGATGGAAACAATGCCTCAGATGTGAGTTAATTGTATGGCACAGTGAGCCTGATAGACCCTTAACAAAAAGGATTTTTTGTTCTCTATTCTAAATAATGATGATAATTTTAAACACACACACACACAATCCACCAAGTCAGTAGCTGTTTTCTCTGGAAAGATATGGCTCTGCTTGAGACCGGCCAACCTCTCTTGTAACATTTCATCAACAATCTTTCTCCCACGCACTTTGTGACTGGCTGGGAAGTTGTTCTGTGCTGCGATAGGGTTAACGGGAAAGGACAGTGGCAGAAGGGAAGCTCGTGTCTGCGACAGCTGGATAACTTATTTGTTTAAAGTTTTTTTTTTTTCAATCTGTTTTTAATCTCCACAGGTGGCTTTTCGCCTGGATTTCAAATTCAGCAAATCTATTTTTCTTCAAAGCATGGACATCTATCTAACGGCCAACAGGTTAATGATTGCATTATTTCTCTGTTCCCTTTGCACATATTTATCACCTTTATTTTCTAACTAAATACAATGCTGTCTGCACAGATCTCGTCTTAGAGCGCCTGTCATCTTCTCCCTCCTGTTGCAGCTTAACTGTTGATGGTTTTCACCTCTTCCCCTTCACCCCCCTGCAATGGCAGCCTGAGATTTTTAATGGGAATGAGTTTGGAGGGCACAGGTATTCTATGGCTTTGTTCATAGTTGACAAGAGCCTGCATTTCAATCTTCAATATCTATTAGCATCGTTCAGCAAAGCTGGCAACCTCTGCTCTAGCGGCACCCAGGGCATAGCATATGGAAATTCAATTACCTTTGGCTGTTAGAAAATATGTAGTGCTGTACTTCTAAGTCAAAGTCATGGCTCGCTCCCTCTCGCTCTCACTGTATATCTGATGTGCTTCAGCTGCCAGCAATATTCCAGGGTCTGTGGATGAATAGAAAGTGACACTTGCCAATGCTTTTCATTCAGCTACTTTCACAAACACAAACACTCCCAGTAAAAATACCTTATGCTTGTGAAGTTTTACTCACCCACTTGCCCGGCACCAGTAAATTTTTTTGACAGGCAAGTAAAATCTGATTAGGTTTTTGTTGGCTTGTTTTTGTTTGTTGTTTCCCGCATCAATCATTGTGGCAAAGGGTAGCCAAGGAAATTTTGTGCCTGGTCTAGTAAATGTTCATGACAATTTTGCAAGGCTGATCTGTGCTCTGAGGAGGGTTTTGGTAGCCTAAATTCACTGCTTTGACCAGGGAAAAGTTACTGAGGAAAATCTGCTTCTGTCGGCTCGTTCGCCAGTAACATTTTTGTATGACTTCTGCACACAAGAGGGCAAATTCTGACTCATCCAGAACTGGTCTCCAAGGATATGTTTACACTGCATTGTAAACCCGGGTCTGTGGGACCCTGGCTTCTGGGCTTGGTGTTTCCAAACCCACCTGTCAGTGTCTACACTGCCTCGTAAATCTGGGTTTACAGTTGCTGGGCCTGGGTCTCACAGCCCTGCTAAGGCATCCACCCTGCGCTGCCTAGACCTTCTGACTGGGTCCTGCCGCTTGAGCTGTGTCCACACTGCGAAACGACAGGGCTTGGACCTGAGCCGCAGCAGGACTCAGGTTCCTAGCAGGGTCCTAGGAACTGGGTCCTCTGTGTCTGCTGACCCGAGTCCGACTGATTTGTGTGTGGATGGAAGTGGGGCTTGGGCTCAAACCCGAGTCAGAGCCCGGTGTAGACATGGGTGCAAATCAGAGTCTGATCCTGTGGGTACAGGGTACAGTGAAGTCAATGGGCCTTTTTGCTGTTGATTTCAGTGAATGCAGGTTTAGAGCCAGACACTACAACTGAATGAGGGTGTTCTCCCCAGAGGCAACCCAGTCTCCTTAACCTCAGCTAAATAACCCAAGTCTGCGTGGAACATACCGAACTTGTACCAAGCCCCTACCCTCTAGGGCCCATCCTCTAACACCGCACTACGTATAAACCAGCTCTCCCACCACAGATGCCTTCCTACCAGTATAACTGCAGCCATGCTACAGAGTTGTACTGATTCAACTAAATCATTTTCTCCCAGTTTAGTTCCATCATCACAGAAACTGTGTGTGGACAACTAGACAGAACTATCCTTATTAGCAGTCGCTACCAGCTACTTCCTCGGAGAGAAGATGCTTACCTGTTGCGAATTATGCCTTCTACTCTTGGCAATCACACCCCAAAGCAAAATAAAACGGAACGGGAATTGTGAGCTTATGTGCCACACTGAGGCTCTGAAATGCCAGCAGAACCCAGGCAGGCAGGAAGAGGGCTAGGGAAAATTTTAGGCAGAAGCTTGACAAGGAAGCAGAGAAAGAGAGAGAAAGAACGTCATTTCCCTTATTCTAATATAGTTTCTTGTTCGGTGTTAGAAGACAGCATCTGGTCCTGGGATTCTTTACCATTTTCACAGAAGAGTGATTGGGGGGCGGGTTCTTTTTGGACACAAAGAGCTGTTTGTTAGAAGTTCAACAGTTATGCTTTAAGATGTTTGCATACCACTTTCCCAGCACAGCTGTTAGAGTTATACGTGTGCCTGTGATCTCATTGGCCCTGACGGACTTCCATTGCTGTCCCGTGTAACTGTCGGATTTGCGGCAAACGCCGTGTGATTTAATTATTAGCCACTCTGAGTTATTAACCAATCGGGATGCTTTTACTGTGTTGTTAACCAATTGCAGTTGATAAAATAGTAATACTTGGTCAGTCATTTTGCTGTGAGAAATATAAAATGAAACAATGAATTCCCACGACTGTGGCTCTTTGCTGATCGTTCATTTGGCTCCAGGACCACTGCGGTCTGAGGATCCCTGATCTAGAGTTTAGGGGGAGGCTTAATTCTTTGCAGAGTTTGTGAATCATGCCATGTCAGCAGTAAGTGCCTTTTTATATGTTCCTATCCCACCAGCCCCGCCTGGAGTAAGCGCCAATGTGAAGGGCCTCCGTCCCCTGCCAAAATAGGCACAAGTAATCACAAAATGTTGTTACTCTCATTCTGCTGCCTTCCTAGAAATTCATTGCACAAAATCAAAGCAGTTCCCTATATTTTTTACCAACTCTGACAGTTTGTACATAAAGGGACGGGCCTTAAAAAGGCCTTGTCGGCAGCCAGGGGCCAGCGTCCCAGCCCTCCATCGAGAACCAATCGTCCCGTTTGGACTCTGTGCTGCGGAGTCAGCAAATTAATCCTCACACCAGGATGGGCTATTCCCCCCGCTGTGTGGAGTGGCCTAAATGCTGTTGTCCTTTGCTTGGCTTCCAGTGACAGCGAAGAACAGGAAAGTACCAAAGAGGATAACGCTGCTCTCCTGAATTTTCACCTGAAATACGAAGCTGACCTCCTTTTCACCAGGTTTGTGGGCATTGTGGCCGGGGGGGTTGAGGAATCGGTCACTGAGCAAACTGGCCCAAACCCTGCAGCCCTTGTTCCACCATGATCCCCACTGCTCCCAGGGCTCCAGGTTTCCCTGCCTGGGAGGAGGACGCTCAGCTCACGGTTTGCCTGGAATTGTTCCATAGAGACTGAAGGGCGTGGGGCCCAGCTCCCTAAACCGGAGTTGAGGGTCTCCATGGGAAGGCTTTTTGCCCCTGCACTTCTGTCCACACCTCCCCAGTTCCTCTGCCCCACAAAGTGCTGCCGGGCGCTGAAGGGTGGGGAGCTCCGCAGCAGGGAGGGGCATCCTAAAGTGCTTTACAGGGACATCACTTTTCATCAGCAGATCTCAACGGCGGCAAAGGATTTCACTCTCCTCGTCTCCATTTGGCAGATGGGGAAACTGAGGCACGGAGCATGTGGTGACGTGCCCTAGGTCACCCAGCCGGCCGGTGGTAGAGCCACAAATAGAACTTGGGGCTGCTATGTGCCAGTCCAGTGCTCTGTCCGCTAGGTCACACTGTCTCCACTGACTGAGCGCTCAGTGACATGGTTGTGGCCCAAAGCCCCAGGGGCCAGCTTATCTGGCCATGGTTCAGCTCACGGAGGGGGCCCTCAGGGCAAATACTCCTTTCTGCACAGCGTGGGGGTTTCAAACTATCTCTGTGGTGCCACCTCACCCTGGCCATCTCACCACGCAGTGCCTTTGGGCGTCAGGGAGCCCCCGTGGGGTTGGGGTCGCCCCCTACCACGCCCTGGTGAAAAGCCGGTGGACAATGAATGGAAATGTTTGGAGGAGGGTCTCCCCACACCGGCCTTCCTATGGCCGAATCTTGCCCCAGACTAGTCAATGGGTGTGTGGCCATTGCCTCCAATGGGAGCTTGGTCAGGCCCTTACAGAGGGGTGGGAGGAACAGGGGCGGATCTCTGTGAGGGAGCTGTGGGAAGCCATAGGCGGAGGAGTCTGCCTAGCTGAGCATTGACACGGTACTGCAGTGGGTGAGGCCTGCAGGACCCAATGCCTGTACCGTGCAAGGTCAAACCACCCCCGATACAATGATCCAAGCTTTTGCGAGCTGCGGCGCTTGGGCTATTACTGTAGCATCGTTCCTTTCCTCGGTCACGTGGGGCGGGAGTTTTCCTTATCAGCAGGGCCTCTGTCCCTCCTCGCTTAGATTTGTTTGATGGGCATTTCCTTAGCCTGTTTGGAAAAGAAGCCCCGTCTGGCGTGGGCCGTAGTCCAAGCGTCAGAGAAATCTGCAAAGATTTTTGCTGTGGTGCTAGTCTGGATTGACTAACAACGGTGCAAACGCCCCTCTGCTTGGTAGCATGAAAGGGGGCTACCTTTCAGGGCTATGGGTTTTGGGTTTTCTGCTTGCCAAGAGAGTGTTGGAGTGTTACTCCCGACTGGAGCGTGATGCGGCCGCCCTGCACAGTGTCTGTCTGGATCAGGAGCCTCTGCCTCAGGGAAGACCCGGCTTTCCCGACTGATTCCATTGCCACCGGTGTGGCAGTTGTTCCGCTTGCTTCAGAGCGGAAACGCCGTGATTTCCGTGTAACCCAGCTTCCCAGGCAGGCCACAGATTGGCAGTGGTAGTTTGCCGTGGAGGAGTTAACACGCTCTTCCTGGATTCTTTTTCCCAACAAGTCATTTCAATTAGGGTTTCTGGGGTATTTTAGATTCCTACTTTCCACCTGTATTTTTCCTCCCAAGGTGAAACTCTTTCCAGTGATGTCATTCTGCTACATTATCATTAAGAGATTACAGTCCAGTTTTCTTCTACTGCGAGGCGGTCTGGAATACAGATATAAATGAGGCCAACGTGATAACTCACCGACATTCCAATGCAATTCATTCTTCCAGCCAAACCCCCCAGAGCCCTGCTAAATAGATCTCATGCAATATTTCATAGCATACTGATTAGACATATTCCATATGGCATGTGGATTACACACGAGAAGGGAAAGCAATCTAAACACAAGTGATTTGTATAGTATTTAAAATCTGGATTGTGGGTGTTAAATGTTTTTAATTCATGTGTTATTGAAAAAGACTAACCCATACTGTGGTAAATACAGTATAAATGAGAGGAAAAGATTAGTTTGCACATTAAAGGAAATGTAATGGGAATGTTCATTTTTGAACACACACGTTGATTGCATTCATAAGAACGGCCATACTGGGTCAGACCAATGGTCCCCTCTAGCCCAGTATCCCGTCTTCCGACAGTGGCCAATGCAGGTGCCCCAGAGGGAATGAACAGGACAGGTGATCATCAAGTGATCCATCCTGTGTCACCCATTCCCAGCTTCTTGTGAGGATAAATACACTGAAGAGTGTGAAGCACTCAGACACTATGTTAATGGGCACCATATAAGTACCTAAGGGTACATGTCCGCAACAATAAAGAACCGGCAGCAGCACATCCCAGAGCCCGGCTCAGCTGACTTGGGCGGTGGGAACGTGGGCTGCGGGGCTAAAAATAGCAGTGTAGACATTCAGGCTTGGGCTGGAGCCTGGCCTCAGAGACCCTTCCCCCACGCGATGTTTCAAAGCCCAGGGTTGCAGCCAGAGCATCTCCACTGCTATTTGCAGACCCGCCCGCCTGAGTCAGCAGACCTGGGCCTCGGACTCTGCTGCGGGTCTCTTATTGCATCCTATAAGATAAGGCGACAGGGTGACCCTATTCTGAAAGCAGTTTCACTGACGTAACCCCAGGGCAATTTGGGTGTATTTGCTTTCCCACAATAGCCAGCGAAAAGCCACTGCCTTGCAATGGAGCATTTAATCCCCTTTGCTGTGGCTCCCATAGAAAAGCATCATTTTACGTAGCCTCTGTGACAGCTTCACTATTTTCCGAAAGGGCTCAGCTTTCCACTACTGCCGACTAGACTTGAGCTTTAGGTTTCAGTTTAGAAAAAAAATATGACGGAAACCTCAAACCCGAGTCCCTCGGCAATAATGCCACTGTGCTGTCTAGAACACTCCGTGGATACATGTAAAAATCGACTGTAAAAAGCAATGAGGTGATGTGCATTTCATAATGTTTTAACACACCAACATGCGTGCTATTCAGTATGTGTGTGTGTGATTTCTTTAAGAGAAAAACTACTTACTGGACACAATAATGTTCCTAGCATGTGTTGCCAACCTCTGATCTGACTTCACAGCCCTGTGTCTGGACTCTTAGTCACAGGATTTAAAATCATCTCACCCCCATCAGAAAAAAAAAATTGTGCAAGGGAATGTGCAGAGGATTTTATGCATCATGTTAAAACATTGTTTCTCCTGGGTGTAAATGCATAGTTCAAGGAGAAAAGTGAGCTAAAGTTCAGATGACAAGTTATTTACACGATTATAAAAACGCAGCATTTATAAGCACATTCCGTGGCTGCCCCCTATCCGGTCTGTAATTTCTACCAGATTTTGGAATCTTTCTGTGATTTCTTATACTCCAGCCCGTGGGGCCCAGCAAACAAAGTCACTTTATTCCTTGTGATTTATGGGACTGTTTCTTTTCACTTCAGCAAAGATGCGACTGCCAGAACCACCCCATGAGCACAGAGAACAAAAACGTTACTCTCTGGTCACACTGAAAAAGGGGGAATCTTTTCAAAGCCATTGTAAGTTATTTGTTGGCCAAAGGCTTTGTGCCTCTCTGAAACGCACGCACGCACGCGCGCGCGCGCTGCACACTGGATAGCAGAGAGTCCTCAGCTGTGGTCTGTGCACCTGGCCGTCTGTGGCAAGCTGGCTGGTCACATGGCGCTGGCTCCTTCCTGGGGGTTCAGCTTCTAAGTAATTGTTTGGTTAGTTGATTTATATTTATACACCATTGATATCAACGTCCAGAATTCTTGCAGTGTTGGGCCCTGCCTATGATATGCTTTAGCTAGAATAATTAACCAGCTTCCTATATTAAAGTTATACAGATTCTTCCAGTGAATTTGTTGCCGGTGAAACTAGAGTCTAGCAAACCAAGGTGCCAAGGGAGCCTGTCCACACAGTCCTGCCCGGGCACCTTACTCTGACCCGGCCCCTGTCCTCCTCTGCCGGCCCTCTAGCATTTCGCACCATTGAACGCTAGGTTGCTGCAGCTCTTGGCTGATGAGAGTCCTCTTGTTTCTGATGGGTTGTTTTGCTGAGAAGTGACGCGCTCTCATTCGTTGTCACGACAGGAGTTCGAGTCTGGACTATTATGAAATCAAGTCAAACAGCTCCCTGGAGAGGTACGACAGCATCGGCCCTCCCTTTAATTGCACATTTAAGGTAAGGCAATGTTTTCAAGTGATGGGTCAAAATACTTCCCTTTTGCATGCCCATGGATCAATATGAGGCTCTTCAGTTAGCCAGGGCACTTGGGTTTGCTAAAGGCCACTCATCCCAGCACCCTTCTTCTCCCCCTCTCGCCAGGCTTCAGAGCCTGGTCTCCAGCCTGAGCCGCGACATCTGCAGGGCTGTTTGTAGCCTGGGAGCGCTGTCAGCCCAGGGCGGGCGGCTCGCTACCATGGGCTGTGTAGACACCTACAAGGACAGTCCATTAACAGTGACCAGACATCATGGTAATGAGAGAGATGATAGATTTTACTACCAATACACACTCAGTAAAACAGCCGGTTGCCTCACCTGATAAAAAACATAGTGTCCCAATTTAGGTCCATCTCACAACAAAAACCCACCAGTTATTCCTGAGCAAAGCGCTTACAACTGACAGCTTGCTCTTTCTCACCTGGTACAAAAAGGTCCCGCTCCTCGAATGCTGATTCCCCGAGTTAAAACAATCTCCTTTCCATGTTCCAGCTACACAATCTGGGGTTCTTTCCTGTCGACGGCGTGACTATCAAAATCACAATCCCCGTAGCCACAAGAGGAGGGAATCGCCTTCTGCTGCTGACTGATTTCCTTGTGGATCAGGTAGCAGTTTTGATGACTTCCACTTTTGGAATGGTTCGAGGTGCTGCCATTTGAAATATTTCCTCTATCAAGTCTCTTATCAGCGCTACTCTGTGCTTCCCAAACGCTCAACCATTTCCACTCGGTCCATTGGGATTCACAGTAGACAGCGAGATGAGGCTGTAGACCTCCATCTCATATATAGCCAGGGGACATACTTTCATGTGCTCTAGAAGGTTGGTAGCTGCTGTTATATTCATATCCTGGTAGTGGGTAATTATTTTCCTTCTGTCAATTCACCTTGAGTGTTAATAGTCATCTTCTCGCTTATATGAACCCAATTATTTAACTCTTTGGCTCTTCTGTACACTCATGGACGTCTTCCTTCCACATTCATTTGGCGGGGAAAGTGGAAAGCAGTAGCAAGCTATGGGTTTAATCCGCACCTTGCAAAAACTAAACCTCCCACGAACATTTAATGACTTCTTGCGGGACTTGAAATAATTATGCTTTGACGGGGATATCTGCTGGAATCTGAATGACCACAAAGTGGTGAGTGAGTTCAGGGGCAGATCACTGGGCACCTTGTGTGTAATAGTCCCTCTGCAATGGAGCATATTTCACATGCGAAAAGCCTTGTCTCAGGCACAGTGTGTCAATGAATATTTTCGCTTCAATACCTGTTGTTGTAGTCACAGCCCTGGCATGCTTGCCCTATCACACACACCGGCACACGTGGCCAGAGTTCTGATGATGTCCCAGTCGGAGGGAGGTATTACTAAATATAGAACAAATGCTCTTGGGAGGACGCAAATGAATCTTCCACTTTGGGACTATGCTTCCCACCCCCATGATGAATTTCCTTAGTAGAAAAGAAAAACTATTCCGCGATCCTCGAGAAACCTGTGACATTGAATTCAAAGCCACTTGTGGATTGAGCTCTCCCAAAGGGCTGGTTTCAGTGAGACGGTCTCCAGCAATGGAACAGCTCCTGGAAATAACTCAGCTCTGTTTGAACTAGACAGGGTTGAGGAGAGCTGTTCGCCTTTTAATTAAAAATATATGAAACATGTTGATTAAAAATGAATTGCTAGTAGTGAAAGCCACATGCTGTCCATTATAGCTTGGGTTTCAGATGCGCCTTCTTAACTTCTGATTTCAGGGCTAAACTTTCCATGCCTGAAGGTCTGTAACATTTGGGTACCTAATGTGCTAAGATGCTTGTTCCATGGCCACCACTGACCATGTTTTGTTGTTTTCATACAGTAGCTGTAATTAGAGAATAAGTTTGCGTCCATGTTCAGATGTGAATGGATAACAGTAAAACTCTGGACTCATTGAGAGAGAGCTTTTCCATGCTTTATTGTTCTAGACACATTAGATTAGAGGAGAGGGTCTAGATAGTGAACCCAGCCTTCTGGGACACTTGTCACAGACCCATCCACGGACTCTGTGTAGTGGAAGAGCAAAAATAAAACTGACCTGAATATGGAAAGCTGAGGGCTGTGTTTGTTTAATTCCTTTGGGTCAGTTTTAACATGAATTTCTTTGTTTAACTGAATTTCTTTTGCCCATTGAAGGAAAACACGACGTGTAATATCTGGGGAAACAACACTGATTACAGGAGGACACCCGCTGAGGAGGACCTTTCCCGTAACCTACAACTGGTATGCATTGGCTTTTGCCTACCCTCTTGTCTGGGCTCTGTCTCCAAGGCACTCCCACTCTGTCTTTGCGATTGATACACGTCTCCAAAGATAGTGTGACCCTTGGGCTGAATGAAAGAAAGAGCAGAAGGGAGAGGGTGATCCTGTTCGCACACAAGTTCTGGGGAAGGCCTCCTGGCTGTGAGAACTGTGCGCTGTGTCATTGGCCAGGGTCAGCGTCTCCGTTAAGGCCGCCCATTACTCAGGAGGTCAATGTCCAGTCCACCACAGACCTTGTCTCTCCCCTTCGGAGGCACGTGCCAAAAGCATCCCATTGCTGACACCCGGGGCAGGGCCGGGCTGCTGGATCTGGTGCAGTTCGTGAAAGCCGTTTTGATGGTGACTAAACGACTCTTTCCAGGGGTGTGTTTGATTTTGGTTAGAGATGGGCTCACACTGAAAATGCCAATCTGGATCCCAACACCCCTACTGCCTGGAGGCTTTGGTTCAGCCCGTTGCACAAATCGGAACCATCTACTGGCTCCATCTTGTCTCCCCATCAGATGGGAGCTCCTCACTCTCCTCCTTCCAGACCCTGCATGGCTCTGCGCTAGCCTCCAACTCCGCTCTCAACTTTCTCCTCCCTCCTCTCTTGCATCCTTCATCCTGCCAGCACTGCCTCCCTATCAGTGCCCTTTTGTGTCACGGCTCAGCTCCATGTAACCCCTGTGGAATTCATCCATCTCCTCATCACCTCGCTCTGTAGGGTTTGTCCACGTAGGGAGGGGATCTCGTTTGTTCCTTATTCCGTACAGTGAAGGGCAAGTTGAACCTGATCCAACGCGCCTGGAAACTGGCAACTTTCCTGTTCGCTTCAATGAGAGCAGGCCCCAGGCCCTTTATCGACAAAGAACAAACGGTGTGTTTTGTACAGCACCTGAAACAACAGGGCCCCGATCCGGAATGGGGCTGTTACCCGCACAAAATTCTCTATTACTCACACACACTAGGGGCACCCACCTTTACCCAATTCCTAGGGCTCGGGGCGTAACCTTCTGTGGGTTTGCAGGACCTTTTACCAGTGAAAAAGCCTTACACAGTAATATCCTTATCCTCTATTTATTAACAATTACCAAGCAGAATACACATGCTAAGCAGACACTGCTATGCTCACCCCTCCTGAGCAGCCAGACGGACTTTCCCTGCTGGCCAGGCAAGGTCAGTCTCATCTGGATTCTGGTTGCTGCATGTCACGGTCGTGCAGAGGATTCTTAGCAGCTTTGATCTTAGGCTGTGTCTTGGAGGTGAGTTTTTCTTCTTCTTCCAGGTCTTTCCCTCTTCCTTCTCTGCTGGTCTCCTTCTTGGACCCCCGTTTATATAGTGAAACTTGAGTCCTGCTTAGCTGTCCTTAACCAATCATTGTACTAAAATGTTACTAACCAATCCTAACATATTGTAACAAAATTCTGTAACCTAATCAGACCCCACCACCTTAACTAATTTACACCTAGCAAAATGCATTATGTAACAGGCCAAAACAATCAAAGACAAACCATACAGACAAACAATAAAGAAGTAGGGACCATAAAGATAAAACAATGAGGATAAAGATAAAGAAATGAGGACTTCACAACCACAGCTATTGAGAAGTGATTTCTTGACAGACAGGATGCTATCGGACTCAGTTTTCTTTAACCATCTTAAGATCCGTTTCTTTATCTGGTGATGGTGGATGCTATTAGGACGGGGTCTCCTTAACAGCCTGATATGACATTGTTTTAATGTCATTTAGATGGAATGCAGGGATGTGACTTCCTGCTTTTCAGCTAATGCTCTCCTAATATGGCTGCAGACAAAGGCCTTAGGCCTTACAATATGGCTGCAGGGAAAGGCCTTATCCCTACTTGGAGCCTGTGGCAATACATAGAATAAAATAATAACAATGAGACAGCAACATTCAGAGTCTGGGTCAGATTACACCCCTCCCCCTTCCACGCACTGAATCCGAGACTGTTCAGAGCCAGGATTATGGCACAAACCCAGGCTCTCAGTGCTGCGGTTTGATTTCAACGTATTGGTTCTTGTTTATGACCAAAAAATATTTCCGCCTCCCTATTTCTCCCCGAGCGTGAAACGAGCCAATCAGAGCTGGGCTGCGGTGTCTTTTCATTAGCCCCAGGGGAGAGATTTGTTTAATTATGCACTGTCCAGAAAGAGAAGGGAAGCCTGACCACATGTGAAGGTAACATCAGTGACGTGCAAACATCTGCTCTTTCAGAACCACAGTAACTCGGACGTTGTGTCCATCGACTGTAATGTGAAATTAGCATCCAATGAAGAAATCAACTTTCACTTACGTGGCAATCTGTGGCTGGAGTCACTGAAAGCAGTAAGTACAGCACCCGGGGCCGTGCCGCAGCTGCCCTCAACCAGAAAGAGCCTTACGGGGAAGCGTTACGGGGCAAACAGATCGGTTTTCTCCCGAGCTTTCTGTCTGTCCCAGGGAGCACAGACGTGTGTGTTTTGATTCTCGCATTCAGAGACGGTGTATTCAGCTGCCATTAACCCTCCATCCTAATCCGACATCTCCTGAGGCACCTCACCACAGAAAATGTAATACTGAGCCTTACACTGCCCATTTCTTCTTCAAAGTGCTGTGCCATCATTACCTAATTAATCCAACGCCCCTGTGAGATGGGTAGAGGCTGAGGTCTAGGGCTAAGCTTAGGGCTGGTGTGAACTGGCCCAACTCTATGACGTTAGTAGAGATTCCCCTTCTCACCCCAGGGGTCTGAATTAGTCCCCTAGAGACTAGGGGTCACTGATGTCAATAAAGCTCTGCTGATCTACCCCAGCGGCCAGTCCGGCCCAAGGCCATGTAGGGAGGGTAAGAACTCAGAGCTAGCGCAGGGTTACAGCCCAGTTCTTCCTGAGGGTTCTTCCTAGGCCCCACCCAACTCTGTCGTTCTGTGATGCCCGCTTGGGGAGGAGGAGCGGCGCTGAACAGCTAATATTCGTTCCCCATGATGCAGCAGGTAAATGGAGGCGACACCAGATCCTATTTGCTTCACCTTCAGCCTAGCAGCCGGGCTCATCCTCCAGGGCACCTCGGACAGCCAGATTGGTCCCTAACCCAACATTACGTTAACCGGCAGGGTCCAGCCTCACTGGGACACGCCAAGGGGCCTGGGGGCCTGTCTCGGGGCATGTGAACTGGGGTATTTTCTGTGGGTGGCTTCTAGGCAGCTGCTGAGCATTTGGACTGTGTCTGATGGACGGTACAACTGCCTGCCGTTGGGTCAGCAATAAGCTACGGGGCCTTGCACCTCGACAGCTCCAGCTGGGGCTCATAATGGCCAAAAGCTGTGGCCATTTGATGGCCATTCGGTGGCCTGTATTACATGTTTGGTGGTCTCAGGCCAGGTCCCAGTGGATGGTGCCCGCCCCACAAGACCCACCATCGCAGGTGTTAAGACCGAACTAGCCTCTTGCCCTTAAAGGTGGCTCCTCTAGATTCTGCTGGGGCACATTGGCTGGGCTGAGGACACTTGTCCTGTCCCCGCCTGTCCCATGCGGCGAGCCAGGGGGGCCAGTCCCCAGGGCTCTCGCTCCAGCCCCACCCCATCCCTGCACTGCATGGCACTCCCGCCTCCAGCAAATGGTCCCATTCCATTGCAGCTGCCCCTCGGGAAGGTCGCCAGCCCTGTGCCCAGCGCTGCATTCTCGGCTCACGCCGGGCCTGGTGCCGATTCTCACCGTTGTTCTGTCTCTGCAGCTGAAGTTCAGGTCACTGAAGCTCACGACAAATGCAGCCCTGCAGCGAAGGTTTCGCAGCCCCTTCATCTTTCGGGAAGAGGACCCCAGCCGCCAGGTGAGCTTCTAGGAGGAAGCTGGGGGAGAGGCGAGTTACACACGCGCCTCCCCCTGGCGATGGGAGAAAGGGGAGCATCAAGGCCCGTGAAAGACCCTCAGCTGCTCAGCTACTGCTGAGTGTCGGACAAAACAGACTAGAAAAGCAAAGAATGTTGCAGCCATATTGGAGTCCATGTATCTGCCCGAATCCCTCGGTTTATTTAGCCACTTACAGGCTGCGCGTGCACGCGGGGTTTTCGGGATTTTCTTTGCTTTTGTCGATTTGCGCTTGAGCTGACATTTTTCAGGCACTTGGCGAGTGGCTTTTGTCGGAACCGACGCTCCTCCGCTCTCCTCTCCAGGCGCTAGGGCAGGCTGGGGGATCTCAAGTTATTTCACCCTCACAGCCGGTTTCTCTGAATTATTTGGGCATCTCCACATGCCCCGGGAGCCCAAATGCACAGGTGTCTCTGGGACACAGCAGCCGGTGGCACCAAACAATAATGCCAAGGGGCAAAACGTTTTTAAAAATAAACTAGAGACCAACTGGATCAAGTGACCCCAGGAGACTGGCAGAGGGGAACCGACGGAGCCAGCAGCAGCAGCGATCGGTTCACGCGTGACGCCGCGTGGGGCCGTCTACGCGGCAGTGAGCGATGTGATTGCAGCATGGGCTGTAGAGCAGGGAAGGCTCCGTGGCATGTTCGAGGCCGCCCGGATCCCTGGCTGCCGTGTCGTCGCTGCTGGGTTAGATTAACGCTGTTGTGGGTATGCTGGCCACGGCTGCCATCGCCCCTTTATTGGCAGTGCACAGAGACGGGGGGAGGTGCAATAGAGGACTCCACATAGTCCACGCGGATATGCGGTGTCCAAAACGCAGCCCCTCAGGGACTCCAGTGGGTCTCTTCCAAGAGGGAGTTCCACAGACAGGCCCCCTGGGTGAAGGACGCCCGGTCCCCAGCCTGGGACTGCCAGGCAGGGCAACGGGCCCAGAGCGATGGGCGGAGGAAACGGGGCAATGACGTGGCCTCCAGAGAGACTGTTCTGTTCAAAGGGGCTTTATCCGAACAGCCGTTGTGGGGCGGCTGGTTCGTGCTGGCTGAACTGCGTCGCCGGGGCTGACCGGCTGGGGAGTGCGGGAATTCCCTGATCACTAGCCTCGGGGACTCATCCACTGCCTTCAGCCGGCTTTGGATCTGCCCCGCAGTTCCAGCAGCAGACGCTCGCTGCGGTCCCCTGGCAGGGGAAGGGACACTGCTGTGCAAGCCACCTGTGCTCCCTGCGCCCACCAGGCCCAGAGCCACGGCAGGGCTGGCTGGGAGGCTGGGTGCCAGGCTCCCAGGAGATGGAATTGCTCAGCGTCTCGTCGGCAGGCACAGGTGGGCTGGATGATCCATGCCAGCCGCCGGAGGGGCCGTGCGCTCATCAGCCTTCAGAACTGCCCTCCGCGCAGCGGTTGGCGGCAGCAGCATTGCCGCATGCCTGCCCACAGGACAAACTCCAGTGTGGCCAACTCTCATGATTTCACTGCAGCTCTCGCAGCATTTGGTGGTTTTCTGAAATCTCCAGCTCCCGGAGTCCTGTGATTCTCTGAGAATCTCAGCTGTCATTGAGCAAAACAAAGTCGGTGTCAAGCAGAGCAAATCTTGAACGTGGCCGAAAGGGACGTGTTTGCCCAGCGCTGGAGCGTTTGCACACGGGACCCCTCTCCCCGCGGGCTTTGTGTGCCGATGTGTCTGAGGCAGAGCCAGGCAAGCCAGACGCCGGCTCCCACCAGGTCACCTTGTTCCCAGCTGGGCCCAGAGAGAATGGAGCGCTGCTGCCCTCTGCTGGCTGCAGGCTTCATCTTCTAGCCCAGGGATCTCAAACTCAAATCACCACGAGGGCCACTTGAGAACTAGTAAATTGGCCCGAGGGCCGCATCACTGAAACCTTTTCATACAATGATACAAAAGTAAAGTCAAAAATGAAAAAAATGCAGAGTAATATAGTATTCTATTAAAAGTCAATGTATTAACTTTTTAAAAACTGTAATGCAAAGAGGGGTTTTAATAAAATATAAACACTCAGTAATGTTTGGAGCTTGGCTGCCAATGGAGTCGGCGCCTATGGCGGGACGCAGGAAATAACTCCGCGGGCCGCGTGTTTGAGACCTCTGGTCTAGCCGATAGCCCTGCCAGCTGAGCTGGGCTGCGACATGCCCTGCAAAGGGAGGAGAGAGATGTCTGTCCGTCGCAGGAAAGTCGATTGTTAGCCTGAGCCTCACACAGACACCCACATTCCAGCGCCGGCAGCCACATGACAGCAAGAAATCTTTAGTCGTTCTTTAAAAATCTAAGGCCCGTGAAAAAACTGTGTTTTCTTGCATTCCGTTTCAGGCCCTGTTTGCAGACCCCGTGTCCCATTGAGTACCGTAGCCCCCTTTCAGTAGGGCCCTACGTAGGGCAGATACAGCCTGGCAGGGTGGTGTGCCTGTTCCCAGGCCTGAGCCCCTGTGATCCTGCCGCTTCCTAGCCGCTGCCTCGAAAGCGATGGATCGATGTGCAGGTGCAGTTGAATTTGAGATGAAGGCCTCGTCTGCCCTGGGGATTCCAGCTGTCTGCACCCACCCGCCAGCGTGGCTGCACCCGTGCAAAGCCCTGGTGTCCACCGGCAAAGCTGCCGTGTGCGCCGGTGAGCTGGACGGTGCACGTTCTGGCAGGTCAGAGCTCTAGGCTAGGGTAAGCTACTCTGCCGGCTGCAATCAGGGCACGTGCCAGGCGCAGAGAAGGCCTAAAAGTGGCATGCAGGGGGGCAGAATGGGGGGGAGAGGGAAGCACTCTGCAAACCCGAGCACGTTCGTCTCACACAGGTCCCCCCACCAGGCTCCAGGGAGGATTCCTCAGGGTGTGGCCTGGCTGTCGAAGTGCTCGGCTGACGAAGGGGATTCTGCTCCTGTTCCTTTTGCAGATAACGTTTGAAGTCTCCAAGCAAGAGGAGTCCCAGATCCCGATCTGGATCATCCTAGGCAGCACGCTGGGCGGGCTCCTGCTTCTCGCGCTCCTTGTCCTGGCTCTATGGAAGGTAAGGCCGGGCCCCACAGCGGAGCCCATTTTCCAGCCGGCACTCGGGGCAGACACGCCTCGCGTGGTCGGGACAAGCGGACGCCATTTCCCTGCGCAGGCATTATTCCTTTGTCATCGGCCCATTGACATTCGGGCCAGAAGGGACCGTTGTGACCTCTGACCTCCAGCATAACGGACCATAGAATGTCACCCGCCTCCCACCTCCTCCTTTCCCTTGATTCCGCGTCCTTTGGGAGGGTTGCTGGAGCCTCTTGTTCTCCCCAGAGCCAGAAGCCGCCCCCACCCCCACCCCCAGGCCCTCAGGCTCCCTGCACAGACACCTGGGCTTGCTAACTCAGCGTTGTCACCTAAAACGCCCTCGGCCGGAAGTCAAGGCGCTCCTCCAGGAGGGACACGCCTCAGATGCAACTTGAGTTCCCAAGATAACCCCAAGCCTTCCACCCGCCCGCAACCCGCGCTGCTTGGGTGGCTTGGAAATGGTCACGATCTGGCTCGATGCCCGGTGCCCTGGAGGGGAAACGAGGAAGCCCCCGGTGCCCTCCACACCACTCTCCTTGTCCCCTTTCTTTCCCGTTTGTGACAGAGGCGAAGAGAACCGCCCACTCCCCAGCCTGGTTTTAGTCTCACCTCTGGGCACAGACTGGGCTCTTCATCTCCAACTTTACGCAGCACCCCAGGGGAGCAGGCCAAACATCCGTGTTAGGGGACAGGGTCATGCAGAATGTCCGTGCTGTGTAAAGAGAGGGGAGCAGAGAGGCTGGTCCCTGGCTGCCAGGGATTTGGTCTGACAAACGTTATCAAACCGGGCAGCCAAATGCAATGCAAAAGGCAGCATTGACATGGAGTGAGACCGACACCCCCTGGGGGTCAGCGCCAGCTTCAGGGGGTCAGCGCCAGCTTCAGGGGGTCAGTGCCAGCTTTCCTCACAGCTGGGCAGACCGTTAAATCCCCCCGGCTGATTTGTACTGAACTGTCCAGCTGGACATTGGCCATGGGGAAGATGAAGATCCCCTCGCCTAACATGCCCAGGACACCGATCACAATGGGATACTCCGGGGAAGGGTGACAAAGGCCCTAGGTCCCTGATGTTGTGCCCTGGAGAGGAAGTCCCTTCCTGAGCCTGTGTTTAGGGATGGGTTTAACCTTGTCTTCTCAGAGGTTGCACGGTACCTTGCCGTTGCTCTTACCAGCAAATCTTTGATAAACCTACACCAAGTTTTGTCCACAACTAGGGCATGACCGAATAGATTGCACTTCCCAAGAGGGCCCCTTCCCAGGCAGGTAAGATGGCTGGTTAAACAGACGGGGTGCGGGCAGGCAGGTTTTGCTGCTCCTTGTCAAGCTGGAGTGGGAGTCAGGGGCAGGCAGAGCGCATCCAGCCAAGGCTGCCCTGTCTTTGCTCAGTTTGCTGAGTATGTCCAAAATCCTGCTCCCATGAGGCTATGGCAAGACTGCCATTCATTGTAATGGGACCAGGATTTGCCCCGTATGGAACAGGGGGCCCTGGCATTTACATTTACATGTCAACATTTCAAAAGAGCAGCAATTTGGGTTTGTGGCTCAACACCCAATGCCACATCCCGGGAGCTCTTGCCCTTCGAGCACCTACAGCGTTTTTGCTTTGTCTGAACACCTTTGAACACTTGAGGAGCTGCTTTGCCACCCCGGAGTTCAAACCAGGCTTCACAGCAGCCGTGAATAAACGGAGATTCCTTTTGTTTAAGCTTCAGAGAAATCCTACAAGAATTTCTCACTCTAAAGCCGTGAGACTCCGACAGAGGCTCAGGAACCGCAAGTGACTCTTTAATGTGTCTCCTGCGGCTCTTTGCAGCACATGATATTAAAACACTGTGATTTAATTATTAACCAATCAGGAAGCTTTTACTGTGTTATTAACCAACTGCAGACAACTTGGGCCGTCATTTTGCTGTGAGAATAACCTATACTTCACCAATCTATACTTCACCAACCGGAAAGCTCTATGAACCGGCATTTCTGATATCTCCCAGGACAAATCTTCAATCTAGTCACTGGGACTAGTATATTGCCCAGGAGCTTATGCAATTGCACATTCTGCACTCTGCTTTTATGCAAAAGAGGCAGAAGACAAGTAAGCAAGCTGATATCAGGGATTTATTCAAAAAAGCAGCTCCCAGGGTGTGTCATTGGGCTGAATCTGTAATGACCCAATCTCCTACACCTTGTACATCTACAATTGATGTTGATAATGATAACCCCGAAGCACTGCAATGTCCCGAAGTGCCTTCTGAATCATCAAAGATTCAATTATGTTCAGTATAGTTTTAGTGTTAAGTGTATTTTTAGTGATCTGGGTGTACGTCACCCGCGGCCCATAGTGATAGATAGTGTCCTAAGATAACCTACTGTATAGAAAACTTCACCTGTATACACGTAAGGGCTTCAAGAAACCAACCACTCTGCGGTGCAGTCCTACTACTGGGTTGGTGAATACATGTATACTGCACTGGATTTCATACTTTATTCATTTGATTGTATTCTAATTCTTTGAAAATTGGTATTCCATTGGTAAAGTATAACTCTCAGTTAACCGCAATATTTGATTAACCGGCACCCCTTATTCTACCAACACGCCGGATAACAAAACTTTTCCTGTATATATTAAATGAACCAGTGAATTCACACTCCCGTGGCTCTTTTGGGTAATGTGGCTCACTAATTTGTCTCCTGAATTACTGAGGTCTGGGTATCACTGCTCTAAAGGAACAGGAGCACTCAGGTTCCACACCGTATTTTGTAAAAAGCACATTTACTGATCGACTAACACATTCAAACCAAATGATGAAAAACTAAAACCTCTCTGCCATGAGAGGTCCCTTCTAGTCCTGCCATTCTATGATTCTGCTCTTTGCCATTGATACTTCTGGCATTTCAGTCACCTTGGACAGATGAGTCAGTTTCACTTCCTGCTTTTCAAACACCAGCAGGAAATTTCAATGCAAGCCATTTGAAGGTTTTCGCTGAATTTTTCTTTAATGTCAAACACATGTTTGCCAAAATTAAATTTTCCAACCCCTTTTTATTGTCAAAAAAATGTAAATGTGGGCCCTTCACTGCCTGACAATTTCCCTTTAAAAGAAACGCACTTCAACATAAGCAGCTGAAGTAATGGTGGGGGTGTGGGGTTTTTTTGTCTTTTCTTTAATTCCTACAGCTTGGATTTTTTAAAAGTGCCAGTCGCAAGAGAGATGCAGAACAGGAGCAGAATGCCAAAGTATTAGAATGAGGCTTCCCCAGCGAGGGCCTGTGAAGCTCATCTATCTATCAACACGTTCATATTAATTTACAGCATACAGAGTATATGTTTGTCTTGATGCCAAGGGATGTGGGTGTGGAACCCCGTTTGCATCAAGATGAGAATACACCCCTTTGTGTGAAATTATCTCAATAAAACCTATTCGGTGGCTATGTGCCACGGGAGCACAAGTATCAAAAGGTACTTCAAACTGGTTTTAAATAGCTCTGTTCTGCCTAGTCACGGGCAGCTGTGCATATCTGAGAGAGAGAGAACTAAGGGCAATAACAGAATAGGGGTGGTCATTAGGATTAATTTTTTTATGCTGGGGATTGCGAGTTTAATGACATTGCTACAGATCCAAGAAACAAGCAAGTCAGATTGTGAGCACTGTGAGATTAGGGTGAAATCTCAGGAGATTTACAGTAGCTAATGTTCATGCCTGAGTTGTATAAAATCCCACTGATTAATTGCACCTCCTGTTCTTGAATTTCTTAATCTGCATTATGGATGGGATTGGAGAGACGTTCTAGCTAAAAGACATAGAAAGTCTAGCTCCCAATTGTTAAGCTGTAGCAACAGTGAACCTGCATTTATTGTTTGTTCATTGAAATGGCCTCACACACTGTGGGTAGAGTGTGCTCAAAATGTAGTGCTCAAAAATAGTTTGAGGGGATGGACCTTGTGCAGAGCATTCTTTTGCTGCTGCTACTGCTACTAACCAGTACTTTTGAGATACCTCATATTCAAGGTTAACATTTGGATTATTCAAACCAGGTGGACTTGTCAGTAAAATGCCACGTGTGAATTCTCCAAGTGCATGATTTGCCTGAGGAAATAAGATTTCTCTAATGAGGAAGAAAGAGACTACAAATCCTATCCAAATAGTAAACAGAGAAATGGAACAATTTGCCCATTTGTTAAATTCGTGTTGTGCATCAAAATGTAATAATGCAGAGTTCAATGGAGCTCCCACTAAAGCAAAGCGGAGTTGGCTCAGCCGATATAAAGCCACAGATCCCCAAGTGTTTTACATTTTCTGAGTGGAGCAGTTTAATGGAGAGATTTTAATTTGCTTTCTTTTTAATGCACTGAATACAATTAATAGCAAATTAAAGCACCTTAATGCGAAACTTCAGTGTCCAGCTGTATATACTTATTCTGAAAATATTTACCTGTTTAAACACACAAAAACATCAAAAAACCAGTTTGAAGTGTTTTCTACAAACTGTGCAATTTCAAAGAGTACATGTGCAACAGGAATCCAAACGTGTATTATAATTGTATATACTTTGTGTAATGCAGAGATGATCAGTGCTGTTTGACAAAAATCTTTTCTTTTGCATAATATAATTATTTATGCTAATATTAACTTTATGACTGAAAAAAAAAGAAAGCAGATGTCCACCTGATGTGTAATAGTCTGGTAAAAACTGTTTTAGTATTTTTTAAGGATTAAAAAATACAGTATTTTTAAAAATTCATAGTTTCAACTACCATCCTGTGCTAAACCATTTTCACCAATTATCATCTAGAATTGGATTGAATTGTTCACGTGCCTTTAGAATAGAGTGGAAAGAGGGTCTGTGTTTATACTATTTCTGCCTTTATTTATTTTGACAATAAATGTATTTTCCAGAATGACTATTTTGAAGCCTTCTTTTAAAGGGACACTGTCAGGTTAAAAAACCTAAATGCTTACGCTTGCAGCATGAGAAGGGTGACCAGACGTCCCATTTTTAAAGGAGGGACTTTTTGGGGGGACTTTTTTCTTACCCCCTGTCCCATTTTTTCACAGTTGCTATCTGGTCACCCATTGGGCCCATCCATATGCATGTTGCAGCATCAGATCCTTTGGGCCTGATCATTGTGTTAAAACTTTAGATTATTTAAACTGAAAAGCAAATCTAATTGGCTTTTTTCTGTTTCTGCTTTTCTTGCATTTTGCATTTCTCAGCTTGAGCAAGGGAAAGTGTAGTCAGTTTCTTTATTTCTAGTCAGTTTTATGAGCCCAAGCCTGTAATGGGGATGCAACTGCTTTAGGGCGTTGTTTATTTACATCTGTTTCCATTGGCGATTTTAAACAAAGAATGGGACTAGCTGTGTTAGTTTTAGGCTTTGTGAATGATTAACATGAGGCTGCCTGTTTTACAAAACTGAATGGAGATTTTTGACCTGACGTTGTCCCTTTAATTCAATATTATATTGGGAGTAGCAAATGTTTCCCATCCCAAGAGTGCATTTTCTTATTGAGCTGGCTTAGCTAAAATATTGGCCATTGTACATAGTTTCTTTTTTCCCCTTTTATGAGTAACCAATTTTCAGAAATTGAGCAAATTAATCTTGTTGAAAGTATTTAAATGGAAGGCTGCATAAAGAACATTGAAGTCATCAATTCATCCTCACACGACCTCTCTCTTTGACCAACATCAAAACCAACAACAACAACAAAAACCAGCAACAAACAAACAAACAAACCACCACACATTGTTCAGTAGCTTGTTCATTTCAGATGTTGGTGATGAGAAAATTAATTTTCTTTTTCAAATCCAAAACTTTAGCTTATCGTTAGCAGTTCCCCCATATTTTACATAACTTCAATATACACGGAATAGAAAATACCTCAAGGTCGGAATTCACTGGGGCCTGATTTTGCACCATTGAAATCAACTGGCGCTTTGCCACTTCCTTCGGTGGGCACAGAATAAGACCAATAGTGAATAAGCAACAGTGTAAATAGAATACCAGTATTGCTGTAGATTAGGGGTCTTTCCATTGACAACCAAATGGATGAAACGAAGCAACTTCATATTAATTCTATTCCTTAAAACAAAAGAAAATGATTGTCCGGTCAATTCTTGCTTATACTATACTACTAATGGAAAAATAAAAGCTTTTATCGTGTATTCCACCAGTCTCATAAAGAACACAAACAGCGCTACCATCTTCATCGGGATTGCAAGGCGTCTGGCCAGGGCCTCATTCTAACAAGATGCATCTGAAGTGCACATTGCTCGTGTATATAGGAAAAGTTCTGCTGGCAAGTGCTAGTTACATGGTTAGCAAGTTTCCAATGTGATGGACATGCTTTGCCAAAGCGTGCCACTGCTGTATAATATGCAAACAATGTGCTTGTACACAGGGTATGTAAATATGCTTCGAGATGTGCAGCTCTACTTTGTAACACTGAACTGCTGGGAAATACAATCTGAAGATTTGTGTACGTGGTCTTAGTGTTCAGCTTTGACTATTTATTTTTTCCCATTTTCTTCTGTCGTGGTGCTGCTGAAATCAACTCAGCCAGGGTTGGGCTGTCCCTGCAATGTTGGCAAATAGAATTTGGTTTCACACCGCACCGTTCATGCTCAGGGTGTCTCAGAGGCACATGGAATTAATTAGTTCATAGACTAGTGGGGGAGACAAGCATCGTGGCCATGATGAATGCGGCAACAGCTCATAACCTTTTTACACCAAGGCCCCAGTTCTCTGGTCTGTTTGAGCAGGAACACAGAAAGGGAGTCTAAAGGGCTTGGTTGTTTTTTGCATTGTCCTCAGGATATGTTAGAGCAGCCTTAAGGCTGCTCTAACCTATATTTGACTATTGCATCAGCTCAATGCCATTCCAGCAATGCACCTTGCCAAGAAAGCCCCTTTGCTAACAGAGGAGATCTGCTGCTTTTACTGCCTTTTGAAGCTATTGGAGCAGCATGACTGGGTTAGAGGGCAAATGCATCGATCCCTTGCGGCCTGTTTTACAAAGGTTTAGGATTGTTGGCCAAGATTAGAGGGACCCAGGCCAAAAAAAGTGTAGCCCCAGCTCCCAACTGCCCCATGGAGTTTGCTTTGGGCTCAGCTCTAGCTGTGAGTTTTCCAAAAAGCACCATCACTGTTTAAAACTGCCCCCTGCCACTGGGAAGAAGGGGCTTTGGCTCAGCCACTCCCCTCTTCATCTCCAATAGTACTGAACAAAACTGCCAACCGCTGAGATAAGTGTACGGTCAGCCCTGAAACGAATCAGTCCTGTTTGATCTCTTTGACCTGAATGTATTCAGGCTGATCAGCTGTCCTCTCTCTAACTCCTTTGACTCCAGATTTACACCCCTCTCAGTCGGAGCAGAATCTGGCCCCAAGGGAGGAGTTTAAATGTTTAGCGGTGGATGTTAATCCTTTACCTTGCACTCTGTCGCTGGCTGTTAAAGAGCCAAAGGTACCAAACCTTTGGAGAGAACATGAGCCTCTGCTTGGCATTGGAGCTGATTTTTACGGTACTTTGCTCTAGCTCATTTTTCTGTTGGTACAGTACCTGGGAGCATACGCCACTGTTCAATGCGCTCTTAAACGTTACCGAATGATCATCTGTGGGGGAGAGGATGCGTTAAGATGTATGTTTAAGCCAGCGACACACGGACTTCGCACACGCAATGGGCGGACTAACCTCCACTCTGAACTCACAAGTCCAAGAGCTGGGGGCGGGGCTGCTTTGGCGGATACCCTCTGTTCTGTTTAATGCTATGTGTCTTTTTAAAGAACATTAAAAACAGCCAGACAGGGTCAGACCAATGGTCCATCTAGCCCAGTGTCCCGTCTGCCGGCAGTGGCCAGTGCCAGCCGCTTCAGCGGGAAACAGGGCCGGCTCCAGGCACCAGCCGACCAAGTACATGCACCTTCTAAGGGGCGGCCAATCTTGGGGCAGGGCGGCGCTCAGGGGGGGTTGGGTTTGTTTTTTTTTAACTTCGACGGGGCGGCGCTCGGGGGAGGGGCGTTGTGGGGGAGGGGCGGCGCTCGGGGTTTTTTTGTTTCGTTTTGTTTTGGCGAGGCGGCGCTCGGAGGAGGGGGTTGTTTCGGCGGGGCGAGCCGGCGCTCGGGGGAGGAGGGGTTGTTTCGGCGGGGCGAGCCGGCGCGCGGGGGGGGCGGTTGTTTCAGTGGGGCGAGCCGGCGCTCAGGGGCGGCGCTCAGGGGAGCGGGGGTTGTTTCGGCGGGGCGGGCCGGCGCTCGGGGGAGGGGGGGTTGTTTCGGCGGGGCGGCGCTCGGGGGAGCGGGGGTTGTTTCGGCGGGGCGGGCCGGCACTCGGGGGAGGGGGGGTTGTTTCGGCGGGGCGGGGCGGTGCTCGGGGGGGGGTGTTTCGGCGGGGCGGGGCTGCACTCGGGAGAGGAGGGGTTGTTTCGGCGGGGCGAGCCAGCACTCGGGGGAGGGGGGGTTGTTTCGGCAGGGCGGCGCTCGGGGGAGGGGGGGTTGTTTCGGCGGGGTGGCCGGCGCTCGGGGGAGGTTGTTTCGGCGGGGCAGTGCTCGGGTGGGGGGGGGTTGTTTCAGCGGGGCGGGCCGCCACTCAGGGGAGGGGGGGTTGTTTCGGCGGGGCAGGGCGGTGCTCGGGGGAGGGGGGTTGTTTCGGCGGGGTGGCACTCGGGGGAGGGGGGGTTGTTGGGGGGGCGCAGCGCTCTGGGTTTTTTGTTTCATTTTGTTTCGGCAGGGCGGCGCTCGGGGGGCGTTGTTTCGGCGGGGCGGCGCTCGGGGGGGGGGTTGTTTTGGTGGGACGGCGCTCATTTGTTTTTGGTTTTTTTCCTGGGGGGGACACGCACGCTCTTTTTTTGTTTTATTTTTTTGCTTAAGGCTGCAAAAAAGTTAGAGTCGGCCCTGGCGGGAAAAACAGACAATCACCAAGTGATCCATCCTGTTGTCCACTCCTAGCTTCTGGCAAACAGAGGTTTAGGGACACTCAGAGCATGGGGTTACATCCCTGACCATCTTGCCTAATAGCCATTGATGGACCTATCCTCCGGGAACTTATCTAGTGCTTTTTTGAACCCTGTTAGAGTCTTGGCCTTCACAACATCCCCTGGCAGTGAGTTCCACAGGCTGACAGGGCGTTGAGTGAAAGTACTTCCTTAGGTTTGTTTTAAACCTGCTGCCTGTTAATGTCAGTGGGTGACCCTTGGTGCTTGTGTTATGTGAAGGAGTAAATAACATCGCCTGATTCCCTTTCTCCAGGCCAGATGATTATTTAAAGCTGCTGCACACCAAGGTCACCGTTAGCTTTCAAAATAACAGGCTGTCTCTTAAAATCCAAGCCAGCAAATGCTAACGCTTAATCCAAATGCACGGTCATAAGCAGCAGGCCGTCAAAGAGGAGGTGTCAGGCTTTTCAAGCACACAAGCATCTGCTGCCTGGCTATTGTGCCCACTTTGCATCTGACTCTCCAGCGCCTCGCTGTGCATGTGCAGTGTGAACCCAGCCAGCCGGGCTCACACTCGTAGGCAATGCAGGCCGCCCTAGCAGGCCTTTCTGCGTCACCTACGCCGTGCTGGTGTGTTGGAACCCAGCCTGGCCTTAGCAAGGTGGCTTGTAGCTCCGTTTTAGGAGAGATTTACGCCTGCGTTCAGTGTGCATGGAGCACTTTGCTGCTGGAGCTCTCTGGAGGCAGAAGAGCCCCGTGCCTGGGGAAGGGAACAAATGCCTCCCCGCCAGCGCCAACCCCCCAAGAGGGGCCTGTATGCTTTGCAGGGATTGCCAGCCAACAAGTGACCTCAGAGCTGCGGGTCAAGAGAGCAGGGCCGACGAGAGTGGGGGGAAGCCGGTACAAATTACCAGGGCCCGGTGGTCTGGAAGGGGGCCCAGGGCCCGACTACGTAAAGATTTTTAGGTGGGGGGGGGGGCTGAAAAAAATGTTCATTCGGCAGCCCTGCAAGGGAGCAGGGACTGGAACCTGCTTCTCCCCAGAGAGTGCCCTGACCACAGCCGACAGCGTCCTCCTCCTGCTCTCTCTGGCCCGGGGACTGCTCCATAGTGCCTGGAAAGGGGAACAGCTTCACCAGGAGAGCCCCAGAGAGCCCCCTCCCCCAGTAGCCACAGGTAGGGCACTCAATGGGGGCAGGTCCCTGTGCCACATCGGGCAGCCTGGAGATTCGAACATGGCACGGCCACACGCTGAGGGGGGGGGGGCTCAAAGCAGGGGAGGGGGGTATCACCTGTACCCCAGCCCTAGGCACGCTCTCTTTGAGGACTTCGGCTTAGGTGATGCCCTGCTCCGGGTGCTGGCTTGTGTGACTCCTATTCTTTGGCTCCTGCCTCACCCCATGCAGTCCATAGGGAGCCTGCTCCCCCCACCCATTGCAGCCCTGTGTATGAGGCCCCTTTGTGGCCCGACCCCAGCGAGCGTTGGACACGTAGCGCGGTGCAGCCAGAGCACGGGCACCGACTCGCTTCTTTCCGGGGTGGGTGCTCCACCCCCTGCTCCGCTCCAAGGCCCCACCCTCATGCCCCCTCTTCCCGCCCCACTCCCCACCCCACCCAGCGCCTTCCACCTGCGGCGCCTCCCAACAGCTGCGTGGCGGCTGGCTGAGCACCCACTATTATTTTTCCCTGGGTGCACCTGCGGAGTCGGCGCCTCTGACCCAGGGCCTGCCCCACACCCAGCTACACACCAGGGCCGGCAGCGCCCAGGGCAGCTGACCTGGGGCTGATGAGAGCAGCGCAAGCCAAGGGATTGCAGACAAACCTGCTGCCAGGGGGCACGGACGTTATTCTGCCGTCATGCTGGTGGCTACGCAGCCTGGCTGGCCTACACGGTCACCATAGAAACACACTGGTAGCCCGACGCCATGCCAACCTGGCGCCTGTGCTCCACCTGGGCACGAGCACCCAGCCGCTCGCGCACGACGAACAGGACGCCCCCTTTGCTAGGCCAGGACACCTGTGTCGCACTCATGGCAGCTCCACTTCTTGCACATCGGCTTTTAGGCTTGTTACTCGGAGCCGGAACGACAGATTTCGGCAATGGGCGGCTCTATGTTTTTGCCGCCCCAAGCAGTTGGGCAGCGTTCGGCGGCGTTTCTGCGGGTGAGCTGCCAGTCCCGCGCCTTCAGCGTACCCGCTGCCGACTTGCCGCTGAAGCCACGGGACCGGCGGCCCCTCCCGCAGGCACGCCGCTGAACACTGCCTGACTGCCACTCTCAAAGTGACTGGACTGTGCCCCCCCCGCCCCCCGGCGGCTTGCCGCCCGAGGCCTGGGATTGGAATTGGAATTGCCTGCAAGGCAAGAAGGCCCCTTCTGCGCACCCCTCAGGTTTGGGTGCCCGAGGCAAGCGCCTCGCCCTCATTACAGCTCTGGTGCTAGGTGATGTAAATATGTTCAGTGCTGTGACGGGGGGGGGGCCCACGCTTGGGTGAGCAGATTCCTGGATGTTTCCGCACACAATTTAATTGAAGATTACACCCTAATGCCTGGACCCCGCCCGCTCCCAGGGCAATCCTGGAGGGTTTGCAACGCCGCGGGGGAAGGGGAAGGCAAGGTTATATAAACACAAAAATCGGGGCCTTGTCGTGGTTTCTTTTGTAAGCAAGACCGTTAGCCCGCTGCTAAAACTAAGGCTGGGGCAGGGATTTCCCAAACTTGGGTCGTGGCTTGTTCAGGGTAAGCCCCGGGCGGGCCGCGAGATGCTTTGTTTACCTGGCGTGTCCGCAGGGCCGGCCGCTCGCAGCGCCCAGTGGCTGCGGTTCGCCGGGTCTGGCCAGTGGGCGCCGCAGGGAAACAAAGCGTCTCGCAGTCCACCGGGGCTCACCCTGAACATGCCGCGAACCAAGTCTGGGAGCCCCCGGGCTGGGGGGGCAACATGCCCGTCCACGGTACCACTGAGCCCGGTGTCGGGGAGCTAGGGTCTTAGCCCAGCCGGGTCACTGCGCACCTGCCACCAGAGCGTTGCCAAATCAGGGCCAGGCTCAGGGCGCTGTGGCCTCTTTGACTGTTACTAAAAGCCCAAACACACCGCGTGCAAAGCGTTACCACCCCCCCCGTGCTGGCCGCTTGGGGCAAATGCTGCAGCTACGTGTCACCCAAGGCAGCATTAACTAACCACCCACACAAGTAACACAGCCGCTGGCCCCTGCAGGCCGCCAGCCCCGCCCATGCGTGCACTAGTGTGAGCTGGCGCCTGTAATGCCGCTGGCGCTAGCGCTAGCGAGCTGGGCCACCCAACCAGAGGGAGGCGCTGCCAGGCACAGCCGCGGTTCCCTGCCCCATACCAGGCTGCCGCAGCGGCTGTGACCTAACGCAGCCGGGTAGCAGGCGTCAGACTGTACAGCGCCCCTCCAGCGAGGGGTACGGGCCTTGCGGGGGGAACACCGTGTGGGTGACATGCCGCAGTGTGCCATGGCATCGGGCCAATCGCTGCCTGGCCCCTGAACCTGGCCTGCGCAGCCAGCCTTGTGCCACGCATGGGCGGTACACGAACCCCTTCAGGGCAGCTAGACCCTGGCCCCACCCCTTCCTCCCGATGCCCTGCTCTCCCCTCCCCCTGCCCGCCTGAGCCCTCAGCTCTCCCCCCCGCCACAGCTGCCCTCAACCCAGGCCGCCAGCCGGCTTGCCCATGTTGCCTGTCCCAACCCCTGGGTCAGTCTGCGCTGTCCCAGGCCCCACCGCCTGCCCCCATCCCAGCCCTGGGCTGCCGGCTCGAGCCCTGAGCATGGGCCTTGGGGGGGGGGGGGGGCATGGGTGTGGCCATAGCCTGGGCACATCAGTGCCTGCCCAGCATGGGGCTTTTCTTCACTTCGCTCGCCGGCATCGCTGGCCTGCGGAAGGAGCCGTTGCATTTGATCAGGGCCAAGACCCAACAGGCCGGAGGGTGGCCCAGTGTGTGCGGGTGACTAACGGCAGCAGGCCAGGGCTCCACGCTCCCCTGCCCCGGGGCTAATGGTGTAATCCCAGTAGAGAACCTGGTTCCCATTTTTAACACAGACGCTCGCTGTGTGTCCGCACTGGGCTACATGGAGGTGGAAAAAAACCCCTCCAGGCCTAGGGCGTGTCTCCACAGGGCCTTGGCTACCCTGCAAGTACCCCCCCCCCCACCAACCGCCGGCCTGTGCCCGCTGGCGCTAAGAGGTTCCTTGACTGTAGTGTAGCCAGTCACTCAAGAGGCAGCCGGAGCTCTGGGGCCCACCCCACCCCCAGGCTCACACCCCACACCCAGCCCTAGGCTGCAAGCCTGCAGCAGCTTGTTACGTGCAGTGCAGCCAGCCCCTGGGTGCATGGCCCGTTGGGTTTGCTGCACTAACAGTGTCGCCCAGTGCGCTACGGCCAGTCAGTGCACCGTAGCAGGGGGCACTGGAGCGTCGCACGCCGGCTCACCACGCACGGTGTCTCTGTACGCACGCCCTGGGGCACAGCGGTGGTTGGCTGGGGTGGCACGCTGCAGCGGCAGGCTTGTGACCGCATGTGCCCTTAGCTAGTCTGAGACCGGGGGTGGGGGGGGGGGGCGCAGGGCTGTAACCCGCCAGCTTATGCCCTGGCCCCAGCCCTGGGAGAACGGGGGTTAGAGCCAGACCAGCAGCAGGCTCGGCTCAGCATTCGCCCAGCCTGGAGTCCCCTGTGTGCCCTGCAGCCATCCCCGCGCTGCGCCGGTTACAGCAAGCCCCCAGGCAGGCGCTAAAACCAGCCTGTCACCAGCCTGGCGCCGTACCACCACGCCGCCGGCGGCAGGCGCGCGAGGGGCAGGCCGGCCCCGCAGTCCCTGGGCCTGCCTGGCGCTGGCGAGCGACGGCCATAAGCGCTTTGCAGAGGGGCTGCGGGGTGGGGCTCAGGGCACCAGAGGAGACGCGACTGACGGGGACAGCAGGGCCAGGGCTAGCCTGTCGCCTGAGCCCTGGTTCACGGCCCCAGCAATGCGCGGCGCAGCCCCGCTCACATGCTAGAGCAGGGGGTGGCCAACTGGCCCTTCAGGGATTAACATGCGGCTCCTTGTACAGGCACCGACTCCGGGGCTGGAGCTACAGGTGCCGCTTTCCAGTGTGTCGGGGGGGGGGGCTCGCTGCTCAACCCCTGGCTCTGCCACAGGCCCTGCCCCCGCTCCACTCCTTCCCGCCCCTTCCCCCGGGCCTGCAGTGCCCTCGCTCCTCCCCCTCCTCCCCAGAGCCTCCTGCACACCACGAAACAGCTGATGGGGCGGTGCGGGGCGGGATGGGAAGGCGCTGATCGGCGGGGCTGCCCGTGGGCAGGAGGCGCTGGCAGCCGGGGGCGGGGGGCGGGAGCTGAAGGGGGGGCTGCTGCTGTATTACTGAGGCTCTTTGGCAATGCACATTGGTAAATTCTGGCTCCTTCTCCGGCTCTGCTTAGCCACCCCTGCGCTAGACGCACCAGACAGTCTTGGGCTTGGGAATCATCCTACCACCCCTTCCTTGGCCAGCCACACTACGGGGGTGTGGCAGCACCCACAGCAGCCCAGCGCTGGGGTAGGAGGGACGCAGATGTGCTGCGTCTCCCGGGTCCAGCCCTTGTTCCCAGCACAACGTCCCCCTTCACGTCTCTCCGCGCTATCATCTTGGCGTCAGTTCAGCTTGTGCCCCCTTTCTTCCTCGTCCTCCGCAGCTTCCCCCTCTCTCTTCCTCGGCCCCCTCCCACAGGGCACGGGGATGCAGCCGCTCCTCCCACTGCTGTGCCCCTTCTGCAACGCTTCCCAGAGGCAGCGGAGACCAGGCCAACACCCCCGAGAGCAGCTGAAAGGTAGAGGCAGCAAACTGGGCAGGAGAAGGGCTTGGGTGACTGCAAAACACAGCAGCACAGGGAGGGAATGGCCTGGCCACCAGCTTCCCTAGCATTTAATGGAAAGCAAAACAACAGGCTACCCCGTCTCCTGACCCTCCCTGCGAGAACGGCCCAGGCAAAGGAAATAAACCACCCCTAACATGCGGTGGGGGAGCCCCTTCTCTGCAGGTGGTGCTGAATGAGAGTGATTTTTAACGAAGCCTGGCCGGGAAGGTGGGCGCTCAGCGTTGCAGTTGCTGGGGAGGGCAGGGCTGGATGCGGCGGATGAGATCTACACCCAGCTTCGTACTCAGTCTCAGCCACAGGCAGTTGGTAAGAGCTTCTCCATGCTACGACTCACACCTCTCTTCAAGGGCAGCAACACCACCTTCAGCCGCTGCTACTGGTGCCGACTCACCCTCAGCCACACTTTGGGCTGAGCTGGGGAAAAGCCTGGCTGCGAGAAATGATACCAGGGTTCTTTGAACATTTTCATTGAAGCGTCTAATAAAACAGCTGATGTAGAGGGGTTGGAAACAACCAGGCACACACCCTGCTATGGTCCTGGCAATTCAAAGATTCCCATCCTGGGAACTCGAAAGCAAGTCTCTCAACAGCCGTGAAGCTGGGGTCACGGCTTTTCATTGGCCGAGTCGAGCAGTGGTGGTCACAAAAGAGCAGCATCAATAATGAAGTGGCTCCCGTTTGAAAAAAAGTTGTTTGGGGAACTGGTTTCTTTAACTAGAACCTTACCCTGAAATGTATTTCTGCAGCTTAGCTGTATTTGTCCTTGTGCATGTTTTCTTTAGAAATGCCCGTTTTTCACAATACAGCATTTATTATGGGGTAATAGTGACACACGCTGGTGGCTAATGGCACAAGGCCAAAGATCTTATGTTTGACGGTCACCAGGGGTGTGCCGTATTGGAGCATAATACAAACCATCTTGTTTCTTAATGCTTAGTTGTGGCGGTCATTTTAAGAATGTCAACCTTTCTATCCCTCCTAATCCAAGCTTTCACTTGCAGAAGATATTTAACCCAAGTAATACAGATTCACAGCCCTCATCTGAAAACTGAGGCCTTGTTTATGGACAGAAGTTGCAACAGTTTAGATTACAGCCGTTTAGTTAAACCAGTACAAAATACAATGTAGACACCCTTACTTCAGTTGTAGAAAGGCTTATTGCAGGTTAGCTTACACTTGTTCCTAATCAATTAAAGAGGGCTAGAAACTTATCTTTATTAAAAAAAAATGAAAGCTTGTCACATAATCACATGCCTCCAGGAGCTGAGACTTTAAAAAGCATTTAATAGCATGAAACACAATAGAACTGCAAGAGCTGGCAACACTAGGTAGGGCTCTAGTTAACAGCTATGAGGATCAGCAGCTCAGGCCCAAGGTCCTAAACTCAGCTGACCCAAAACTAAGAGCATGGTGGTTGTGAAAGGTCAGAGATGGGGATCTGTCCCAGCTCTGTTGCACTCCCGCTCTCATCGTGCACAAGTATTTTGGGGGAGCCATCTTTCTCCACTGGTATCTGAGGAGTTGAGTGAATGGCACTCTCCAAGGGACATCCAGGAGCCGTCACTGAATACGCCCAAGAGTTTGCCTGATATCTACGCCACCTCCGGTTGACTGACAGGAGGTGGTAGCAGCATTCTGAAAGCTTGCATCTCTGTCACACAAACTCTCTAAACACAGAAACATTTATCATCAAACCTAACAACTCCAGCCCTTCACTCGACCACTTTCCGAGAACGAATGTAGAACTCCTTTTCCTGGTGAAAGGAATGTATCCAGGAGCGCAGTGCGGATTTTTATAACGACCATACAGGCTGCATAAAGCCAAATGAGAAAAAATAAGTGCCTCAAAATGTGCCCCAAAATCACTATAAAAATAAGTTTCTAGAGTAGAATGCCTCCTGGATGCCTCTGTGTCAGTCATGACTATAGCACCCTTTGGCCAACATTTCTGATGCTGGCGGTTGGTATCTAATGAACCGTCAACAATTTGGCTAAGTCTGAGGGACAGCTATGGGTAGTTTCAGTGTGTATCTTCTGTCTGGAGAAACTCCCCAAACCAAACAGTTGTTGGTACTTTCAATGAAGACCCCAGGTAGATAAAGTTAGCACACCACAGGTGGTAATTGAATTGACACATAAGTCACTGTCAAACCCAAATCAAATTAACCAGCTGATCCACACGAAGGCATTGCTGTCTCTGCAAATCTGGGGCAGCAATACATTTTAAGACGACTGCCTCCATGACCTTGCATAGCAAGGAGAGCTTGGAGGCTTTGTATAAAATGCAGCAGTAACTTCTCCTTCCCCATGCCCCAAATGGTAGGCTTGCACAGCTTTAATGTATAGAACAGCAAATCGTGCCCTCCGTTACAGCTACGGAAACCCTGACCTTCAGTTTTAGACCCCGGTGGTTGACTCCAGCTAGAAATGGGGTATTTCAATCTGCCCATCGGTGCAGGGATAGAGTATCAATGTTCAGAGCGAAAACGATGCCCAGTGGAATTAATAAACCTGGTCACATTTTTGTCCTTATGGCCAAGCCCTGTGGGGTCCTTACAAAGACAAAGCTTTGACCCAACAAAGGATGGTGAGGCTCGGGCCTCAGCTAAGAACGTACAAACGAAGACAGAAGCTGGGAGTTGGCAACGGGATGGATCACTTGATTGCCTGTTCTGTTCATTCCCTCTGAAGCACCTGGCCTTGGCCACTGTCGGAAGACAGGACACTGGGCTAGATGGACCATTGGTCTGACCCAGTGTGGCCATTCTTATGTTCTTATGACAGACTCTCAACAAGGCTGGACTACTAATGACAGATTTTCCTTGTGTGGGGTGCAAGGAGGTGGTTTATTTTTTTTCCTTCATACAAATCCAAAACATTACCAATAGCAAAGCCACAACGGCAAAACCAGGTCACCCTCTCCACCAAAGGCATCTCCAGCCACGTCAGCCGCTCTAATGTGACGCTAAGTGGGCCTGATTCTGTAAGAGCTTTCAGAGCCCCCGGAAGGCAACATTAGTTGAAATCATTTAGCACTTCACATGACCATCACCAAGGCCTAGGACTGCAACCAAAAGGACTGTCTTGAGAACCGAGTATGGCATCAGGAGTCAAGAACTCCACTATAGACTCGCTGTGTTAGACCTTGGGCAAGTCACCTTGTGCCTTACCCAAAGCCCGATGATGTCAATAGGAATCATTGATTTCAGAGGAGTTTAGCTCAGACCCTTCAACACTGTGCATCAATTCCCCAGTCTATAATATAGGGCTAATAACACTCATTTTTATACAGTGCTTGGACAGCCACATGAGCTATATAAATGCTAAGTAGTATTATTGCTCTTGGATAATGGCATATTTTCTCTGCAGCTTTCCACATACTGACGTCATGAGTGAAGGACCCTAGAATAGGATGCAATGGAACCAAAGGTGGAAATTAGCAGAACACAAATTGCGAACTGAGATACAAGACCACCACTCTTACCACCACAACATTTGGGGTAATTTTGTTTTCTATTACACAGCAGAATGATTTGTGGAGGAGTTTCATTTAACTAACAATTTCATCTACAGAAAGCTCAGGCATGTGTTTGTTCCAAGAATGGTTTTATGCAGCTATTTCACAAGAATACATCATGTAGATTATTTTACACGTCAGAATCACATCCTGAGGAAAATAGTGCAAGGATGTGCTGTCTTAATTAACAGTACACAAATTGTAACCAGTGCCTTTCAAGCCATTCATAAAGCAGTCAGTTATCTACTGCCTAGCTATTTTGCCAGCAGCATGTCACACGCACACACACTATTAGAAAAGAACCAGTGTTCAGTCCTCTTTCTTCCCTAGTCAACTGGGTTTCAAGAACTCTTTAGTTGTACATTAATTATTCACATTATAAATGTGTACCGAGGTGCAGCAAAGTTTCCAAATAACTTATTTGATGTAGGTGGCACATTATAGCAAGAAACTGAGTTTTTTCCCAACACACACACAGATTCATCTATCTGCTTATTTTAGCTGGTATTAAAATAGATCAGCCACCACTAACATTACCACCATAATATATAGCATCTGGTATTTGTTCATCATGTTCTCCAGCAAGGAAGGTCTTGAGGCTTTCGCTATAATGGACATGATCCCACAAGGTGCTGAGACGCCATTGGCTTCAGGGGGCTTGAGGACATTTGTCAGCTCGTGGGATCAGACTCAAACATATGAGCTTTAAAAATGTTCTGCCCACAGTGAGTTCAAACCCTTTGTGGGTGTCTCATACCCAGGCTAGAAATCTTCATAATAAAAACTTAGCAAAACAGAAATCTAAGATTGTGTGAAACTTCAGATTGTTGGTACATTTCAGATGGGCAGAGGAAGACATGCAAAGTACAAAATTACAGGAACACTATCGCTTTCCTGCCTATTCTGTGAAAGGTTCTGTGGTGCTGCATTTGTTTTAAGGCCGTGGGTGATTGAGTTTGGCTTTGTCATCTTTCCTGAAATGTTGAATTGCAACTGTTTTCACACTATGGTTGAAACTACATGAGATACAAATTACAAACACGTTACTTATTTGAAGATTTTGTTTTCACTCTGGCAGACTGAGAAGCTTGCAAGTTAAAGATGTAATGGTGCCAAAGCTTTTTCCTTTACAAGAGACATACAACAATCTATATTTACAGCACTATACAATCTGAGCAGCATTGTTCTGGTTGGCACTAGCCAAAAATTAGAATTACAAACTAATTTCACATTCAGTGTTTATTTATTTGTAATACAAATGGAAACGTGTGCCCAGATCTTGCCTGAAGTTCTACTCAGATTGTTTAAAAAATACAGAACATTATGTCATTGTCCGACAATTAAAAAGCCCTATTTAAAATAATAAACAGATTTTTCAGTAGCCCGTCAAAACAAGTGACATTTTACTGCTGCAACTTCTGCGAAGGAGAAGTACCTTCTCAAGTAACAGATATTGTACAATCAGTTACTTATAAAAGAACATTTTATTTATAGGATGATTTTTTAAAAAAACAATTTTACTATAAGTTTTCATAATGAAAGGAATAAAAATCATGAAAAAAATTAAACTGAGTCAGGGAGACAAATTCCATGCTTATTGGAAAGTTGGTTCTGATCACCACCACACTTAAAGGAAGACACTTGGGCAAAGGGGATCCTTCGATGACAGACTGCTCCATTAGGAAGACACAGCATTTGGAATTCTGGAGTGCAGTTTTAAAAACTGAGTCAAAATGGTGCATGTTAAGCGTTAAAATGACAACAAATTTAAAAGCTATTTGAAATGTTAGGGGACATGAACATGCACACACACACACCCTATCCATTTTCTAGGTATCTATGCATGATATTTATAAATGAGTGGCTTGTTGCGCAAAAAGAAATTGATTGATATTTGGACAGATGTGCTAGTATAAATGAACATGATTATTCAACCGTTACTACATCAGCATATTCATACAGTTGAATTTAAACCTGTATTTCCTAATAGAGCATCCCCATACTCCTACAACTGTCGATAATTGCTGCTTACATTTCAAAAAAAGAATAGGAATAGTTTAAAATGTGACTGATCGCTTCAGTGTTAACTGAATGGCATAAAAAAATGGTAAGAAATGAGAGCCCTGGATTGCTCTGTATACTGGGACTTATCACCAACAACAAGATACTTTCAAATCCTTTTTTTTCCTTCCTTGTCCCAAGAAGATTTTAAATCTACAAATTTGCTGCAGAGGTAATGTGGTGGCATGGGCTTTTTAACAGAAACATCTTTTAAGTGGCTGTTTAAAGCATTCTCCGCTGTAACTCATGAATGCATGTGCATATTTGAAACAATATTTTGTGCTTGTTACATTTGGTGTTTGTTTTCATTTTGTTTTTGTTTTTAAAAGATAATGAGGCAATTTATTTTTAATCAAAAAAGAGTGACCACCTTTTCAGACACCAGATTGTAGTTACATCCAAGCAATGTGGCTTTTTTCCAAGATCTGTTTGACAACAGAGGCTGAAGACTGAATGCAAAGGAAAAAAAAAACAACCAAAAGTGAAGAAAATCAATCTATGCACGTTTTCTATTGTCTGTGATCTAAGTCTTCTCTGAGTAGCACCACCTTGAAAGATTTTATGTGGCCTAATGAAACTCCACAAATTCTTCCAGAGTTCTGGGGATCTGCTTTTGGTAGCTTATGTTATAGATCCGTACTGCGCGGGCAGCCAGGCACTTGAGGCTCAGCTTCATTTGAGTTTTAAGGAGTATTTCAGACACCCCGGTTGTACTTTTATCAAGAGGCGTCTTCTTCTGCTTATTTGTCATGTCTGTATGAGCACCTGCCTCCACCAGACTAATGATAATCGAATGCAAAGTCAAAAAATCACTGATGGGTCTGTTGTACTGGACAATGATGTGAAGTGCGCTGTTTCCTTCGCTGTCCACGGCATTCACTTCAGCACCACAGTCTAACAGGAGCTTGGTGACAAGGGCATTTGGAAAGCTGCAAACGTCATTTGTGTGGAAGTCATCTACTGGCGTACTGGAGTTGACAGCATGATGCAGCAAACTAGACCCATCCCGAGTTCTGGGATCAAGATTCACCAAGTTATAAATCTGCTTGTTGATTCGAGACTGCTCTTCTTCACCGCACTGAGTCTTGGTTGAGATGCACACCAAATACAAGAAGGTAAAAATATTGCATTCGTAGTTGTCCATGGCTGTGTGGATGTCACTGTCTTGGTTGCTTTTAATCCTGGACATTCCTTGGTCTATTTCCAAGACACTACACCTCAAAACACTTTCTATGTCCTTGGCTTTAACAGGCTCATTCAAGTGTATCATCTGAGAGAAGACTTGAGCAAACCTCAAGAGATCCTTATGGGTATTCCTATTACCTTTCTGCCTCAAATGCAGTGCATGAAGCCATAGTTTGATGCACTGTTCAAACTCCATGTTATCCGCATAAACAGCCCCACGATAAATAATAGGATGAGAAACATCTATATTGTCCGAGCCCAAAATTCGTTCACGCACTATGAGGCCTTCCATGTGAAGGGCATCTCTGTCCTGCCTAATAGTTTCTAATTCCTGAGGAGTTCTGCATTCAGTTCTGTTTCCATAAGCTTCAATGTGTGGGAGAACCTCTTTCTCAATGGTGTTCTCACTGTCTCTATACCTCTCCAGCATTGCTAAATATAAATAGTGATAAGTCTTCATTATATCATAATTTTCCCTGTCATTTGCAAACGATGCACCCAGAAGTTCCAAAGCTTCAATTCTACTTTTTCTGTCGCAGTCCGCGTGAGCAAGAAGAAGTTCAACTACGTCTGCCTTGCAGCTCTCAGCAGCTACTTTTAATGGAGTCATTCCGTGGCCATTCACCATCATTGCAGATTTCCATTTGACCAGCTCTCTAACAATCTCTAAATGGCCAGCTTCAGCTGCGAAGTGTAATGCTGTAGCACCACAATGTGCCTTGGCATTGGGATCAGCATGTTGTTCTAAGAGATATCTCACGACATCTGTGTGCCCCTTGTAAGCTGCAATCATAAGGCAAGTGTTGTCATACTTGTTGGCAATACCGATGTTAGCATTATTTTCTACCAGGTATTTCACTATGTCCAGTCTGCCATCAAAGCACGCGGCCCGCAGCGGAGTTGAATTGGTCACAGTAGTGTGGTTCACATTGGCTCCATGACTAACTAGCAGTTTGACCACTTCAAAGTGTCCGGCTCCTGCTGCACACCAGAGAGCTGTGGCTCCATCAATGACATAACTACAAATGTAAAGACAAAAAACAGGCAGTTAAACTGCTGCACTTTGTAAGAGATGTGAGTAGTCTGCAAGAAGCACGTTACCAAAATTCCAAGTTTATATTCAACACAGGCAGATATTTTATAGCCACCCCATTTTACACTTGAAGATATCTATCAGCAGAGCCAAGACAAAATAAGGCAATTAGCAAGTACACAGATGTCCAGAAGAAAAAAAAGTTAGAGATTGAGATTTTCAAAGCAGTGCCAGGGATTTAGCCACATGACTCCATTAATATTAATAGAATCGCCTGTGTTGCTTTGAAAATTTCCCGGTAGTGCTTCAGTCCACTGGCCCATCCAGCCCCTGGAAGCAGAACTAGAAAAAGGAGAATTATTGTCTTCTGTGATAAACTGACATTCAGTAAAGGAAGGCGAACCTACAGATCATAGAATTACATAAGGAGAATAAAATTCAAACTTACAAAGATAAAGTCTGATGTTTTCTCCACTTCACTGGGCCACTGGAGTGGCACTTGAATGTGGAAACAAGAGCTGTTTATATTGCAGCAATATGGATGCAAACAGTATCTCAGACTTTACTGGGAAACCAAACCATGGCAAAAGGACAAAACCATCTTTCATTTCAGTTTGTAGACCTGCTCGGGCGTTTTCCAGAGTTAAAACTGAATAATAAGACACCAAAGTGATTTAATAACTATGCTGCAAATGCACATAAGTAAATTTGCGGGAATACTCACGTGTGTATTCGCATGCTCAAGTGCTCAGATGACACCCAACAGGACAAGCTTCAGAGCTTTGGTCTAAAGACAGTTCTTAGGGCTAGATTCTGATATCCTACTCAGCATGAGCAGTGCCTTACTCCACAAACAGCCTCTCTGAAATCAGTAGAGCTATTTTTGTAATAAAATGTGAGGAAGGATTTCAAGCCCTGGCCCTACGACCAAATGTCTTGTTCATGAACAGAGGTGCTTTCCTGGTGCACCAGGGGCACATATACACAAAACAAGAATTTGGGGAGTAGACAAGTGGGTGTTATGAGCCAGTCTTCCTTAGTTTGCACCTTAGCAGAGACCAGAGGCACCATCACAAACTCCCTAACACAACTGTGGCAATCGGGCTCACAAGAATGATGGGAGACACAGTGAGTGTAGTGAATGCACAGCACACCCCCCACGCTCAAGCCTCATGCAGGGGGGCATGAGAGGAGGTTTAAACAGGCGATGCCAGGAGGAAGTGAAAGGGCCCAGCCATACTATAAACACACAGTGATGGAGAGAAGAAGAGACTCCTCCATCCAACAGCAGAGTGGTGATAACAGTCCTTCCCAGGGTGGATAAAAATCAATGGGTTGTTTTTTTTTAATTTAATGGATTTTTTTTATTTAAATTGGATTTTTTTGATAAAATGCTTTTTGAGGAAAAAACCTATCTAAAGATAGTTTTAATTAAGACACATTATAGCTCAAAGATATCTCATCGTGGAATAGGGATTATAAATTCTAATTCTATAGTATGAGACAATATATTTATGTAATGTTCAAGAAAAGTTTTGTAAATGAGTTCCAATAGTTCATGGATTAGGGACCCAATCATATGGAGTTTCAGGGGCTTCTGTATAGATCATTTAGGTTAATCTTTCTATCTACCCAGTGGGACTCAGTGCTCGGTCTAGAAGATACCATCAGAGAGGCTTAGTTTTGCAGTTCGCAAACTGGATTTGTGTCTCCAGAGATAACATGCTTGTTAACAGCAAAAATGTTTTTAAATAAATAAATATATAGAGGTGAGAAATAACAAACCTCAACCCTATTGTCCCCCTTCAAATTTGTGTACACAAAGTCAATCCCTTACCTCGCTCTAAAAGTGCAAAGTTTCAAAAAGTTCATTGAATAGAAGATTGTTGGGGGCGGAATAGATCTGGACAAGGAGAGGAAGTCTGGAGATAAATGTGAGAAGGGAGGGACAGGCAGTAGAAACAAAACTGAAACTGTTTGAGCAGCATATTCCAGAAGTCTTGGGGTCTGAGTGTAGCCTTCATTGATTTGAGATCTACCATACCATTCTCTCACTAGAAGGGAAACCTATAATGGCAGCAAGCCATAAAAGAGACCCAGTTTGGGTCTCATCTATCTCTGAGTTGTGAAGAATATGTATTAAGGTTATAACAACCAACAAGAATGCACTTTTATGTAGAAATCCATGATTAAATCGAGTCTTCCTGACCAGTGATTTAAATCATGATTTAAATCAATTTGATTTAAATCAAATACACCCTGGCCCTTCCTAACACTGGGAACAGGAGTCCCTCCTCCACCTTAAAAACAGGAGAGACCCCCACACACATACGCCTCCACTCTACTCATTCTCAATGAATTCTTCTTTGGAAAGAATGATTAAAAAAAAAGCATTCTTGGGTTTAGCCCCTCTCCCTCAGTGCCATAGAGAGGAATTACTCTTAGCTCCTCTCCTGGGCTGGTGGAGAGGCATAGATATAGTAACTACAGGCCAGCAATTGACAGCCAGATGCAAGTCAGCAGTGGGTACCCATTACGTTCTCTCCCAGTCTCTCTTCCTGTATCTGAAATAAGCTCTTCCTTTTCATCAGGGCCGGCTCCAGACACCAGCTGACCAAGCACGTGCTTGGGGCGGCACCTTGCGAGGGGCAGCGCTCGGGGTTTGTTTGTTTTTTACTTTGGCGGCAGCGCAGGGCTGGGGGGGGGCATTGTTTCAGCGGGGTGGTGTGGGGCTCAGGAGAGGGGAGGGGGTTGTTTCGGCAGGGCGGTGCGGGGCTCGGGGGCTTGTTTCGGCGGGGCGGCACTCGTTTTTTTTTTCCTGGGGGGGGTTGGGGGGGGGCGCGGCGGTCAGTGTGTTTTTGTTTTGTTTTTTTGCTTGGGGCGGCAAAAAGGTTAGAGCCGGCCCTGCTTTTCATACGGTCAGCATAAAGAAAGCAAATCTGTGAAGCTTGAGTTTGCTCTTAAGGCAACTTTAGCTTTATGGATATGGTTGGGCAAGAGATTTCAGCTTTTTTATTTTAAGACCCATTTATGCGTGCATACATGTTGGAACACGTTAGAATAACATTGCAACAAGAAGTTTAAAGAACAAGGGCGGTAACAGAGGTGAAGAAAGGACGGTTCACTCGAGAACACAGAAACAAGACATTCTGGAGAGGTAACCTTGGTTGATTACAAGTGTTATTCGTAACTAGTAAACTTTTAGCGTATAGTATTCATTCCATGCTAAACTAAAATACTTACATCAGTGCTATGGTTCTAAAAAGCTGAGGAACCAAGATTAATGTAGAAAGAAGCCTCAGGGAATAGCTCTGTCCACACTACACAAAACAAATCCATTTACAAATATGATTTAACACACAGCTGTAACAACATAAAGATGTTTAAACAATCCACATTAACAATGGTATCAGAGCAACTACAATACTTCTCTGATGAGCTTTGAAACCCACAGACTCTTGGGTCAGGTAAGGTAGTTTTCTATAAACCAGGCAGCTAGCAGTCAAGAATTTTAGCTTACTTTTGAGAAGTTTCTTCTGCACCTGCAGTCTGTATGCACTTAGCTTACTAATGCGCTGATGTAAAGTCCACAACTATCCCAGTCTAAGTCATAAGATTACTCTGTATTCCCAACTAAGGAAGAGTAAAATGGCTGGCAAGATGCAGGAATTGAGTTTGTGGGAACTATAGTCTCCATAGCTCAAGACTAAATTCTTGTGGCCCCAGCAATCAGAGCTAAAGTAACCTTTAAAAAAAAATAATTACTATCAAGTAAAACCTGAATGTCCAAATTAGAAATAAAACTTCATTAAAATGTAGGCATCAATGAGGTCATAAATACCATCTCCCGTGCCTTTAAACAGCTAGAGCAGGGGTAAGCAACCTATGGCATGGGTGCCAAAGGCGGCACGCGAGCTGATTTTCAGTGGCACTCACACTGCCTGGGTCTGGGGGGCTTTCCATTTTAATTTAATTTTAAGTGAAGCTTCTTAAACATTTTAAAAACCTTATTCACTTTACATACAACAATAGTTTAGTTATATATTAAAGACTTATAGAAAGAGACCTTCTAAAAACGTTAAAATGTATTACTGGCACACGAAACCTTAAATTAGAGTGAATAAATGAAGACTTGGCACACCCTTTCTGAAAGGTTGCCCATCCCTGAGCTAGAGTAAGCAAGGTAGAGGGGAATTTGTGCTTTCACTGGAGGTTTTCAAAGCACTTTTAAAACATTTAAGCCTCACAAAATCCCTGTATGATACGTATACATCCAAAAGGGTCCTTCTTCAGATAACTAATTACATTTGGGCTGAGAAGGGACCTGTGGCATATTACAAATGCAGCTATAGCATCTCATGCTGTGATCCTGTCACATCTCAAAAGCTTAGCACGGCCAATCGGTAGCGGATTGTGAGATCCAGCTGCTGCAGGAAGTGATGGTGGTGATTCAATATAGGCAGTTCTCTTTCCCATGACTCTGAACTGAAGTGGTACCACAGCATTTGTTAGAGGGTGCTGAGCTGCTGGGAACGCGTCTTGCAAGAGAAGGAAAACTGACCTTTTGTGACGAGAATGATCTCATAGCACATCTTCCAAGAACACAATTATTAACTGCAATGTCCTGACTAAATCCCAGCTCAGGTGATTACATTCTCTCTCCCGAAACGCCCCATGAAGTTTCAGTTGAATAGTGTACTTTTCTCCCCTTCCTGTCCTAAACTGTTGGGTGCAGTTGCACACCCCCTTCAAAGAATACTGCATTTTAGTGTTGGAGGAAGGAATGTCTCCTGTATGGTTTATATAATACAGTACTTTGTAAAAGGTTTTGGGATTAAATGTACTATACAAAAGAGTAATACCATTTTGTGGAGTAATTTAGAGAGGAATCACTGTCTACCTTATCTAGAACCAGAGACATTATAAATTATATCTAGAGCATCTGAAAAGGAGTGTGGCTACATACAAGCAGAGCATCCATGTGGCTCACTCCTTCCCTCTTTGAGGGCATATCCTAAAGGGCCATGCAACCCATGGTAGCAGTGATGTCATAGAATAATACATACTGGTACATCCTGAAAAAAACGCCACTTGCCCAAGGCAAAGGCGAGACTTTCCGTCAGGAGTTGAGGCATGGGAGTTGCGGCTAGCCCATTAGATTCTGTATAAGGTAAGATTTTTTTAAAACAAAAAAAACCCCAAAACATGTTTTGCCCATGTAGTTGGGAAGATAGCCTTGCAAATGTGACCTGAGGGAGTTAGGACTCCCTGAATCTACATACAACTCCTGTAGCACTGCTAGTGCTCATAGCTTTCCCAGCAGAGTGTGGGTGGGACTGGCGGGGTGGGGGAACCCTAGTTAGTTTCACAGCTACTATTCCGAACCTGGTAGGAAAGTGCTGTGTGTTCCCCATAATCACACAGAGAGGGTATGTTTACACCAGAAACATTACAGTGGTACAGCTGCACCACTTGGAGAGTAGATGGAAAGGGTTCTTCCACTGCTGTAGTAAATCCATCTGTCTGAGAGGTGGTAGCTAGGTCGACAGAATTCTTCTGTCAACTGGTGTCTGCAATGGGCATTAGATCAACTTAAATACAGTGCACAGGGTGCGGAAATTTTCACAGGCCTCAGTGATGTAGGTAAGACTTTATAGTGCAAACCAGCCCAGGGTCTGGTTAGCAAGACCTTTCAGCATATGTGTCTGAGATAGCTCGATTTTCATCCTGGCTTCGCAATTGCCCTTTGAAAGAGGTAGGGGTAAGAGACAGCAGCATTGTGTACGTACCCATCGAAGCGGACCGTGCCAGTCTGATAGGTCTGCACCCGGTAATGTTCTAGCAGCAAGCGCACCACCTTGGCGTGACCGTTACGGGCTGCGATGATAAGGGGCGTGGAGCGCTGACCACCCTGCTGGCTGACGTAGCTCAGCAAGTACCTGATGTCAGTCTCGGAGCGGTTGAGCAGCAGGGCAGCCAGGGTCAGCACTCTCCCTTCACTGGCCGCCTTGTAGACATAGCCAGCCAGGCCTTCCATGGCCTTCTCCTCCTCCCAACTTCTCCTCCTGCTGCCACCGCCACCTTCAGGCCTGCCAGCGGCAGCTGGTGCCAAGGCCACGGTAGTCTCTTCCTCCTCCGTCCTGAATCGGTCCACGGCGGGGGGCACATGCGGGCAGGCCCCGACCAGAGCCCAGCTGGCCCCCTCAGGGTCGGCAACAGCGCAGGGTGACCCGAGTGTCCCCAGGACGCCCTGTCAGTGCCACGTTCTCCCGCCCCTCAGAGCGCCTCGTGCCATGGCGGGCGGGCAGCCGAGGGCAGCCACCACGATGGGGCTCAGTGCCCACTTCCCTACCCCCACTCCCCCCGTCAGGGCCACAGGGGCTGGGGGGCAAGGCGCCCCCCCCCCCCAGGGAAGCGCCCCAGGTGTGGCCTGATGGGGGAGGGGCCCAGGAGGGGGACGAGGGGGCGGGAACCCCCCGTTCGCTACAGGCCCCCAGAGAAGGACTGGGGGAGGCAGGGAACCCAGGAAGGGCGGGGCGGGGGGGGTCTGACACTTGCTACGGGTGCCCGGAGGGGCCTTGGTGGCGGGCAGAGACCAAGGAGAAGGCCGAGGCCGGGACGCCCCTACCTCACTACGGGTGCCCGGAGGGGCCCTGCATGCGGGGGAAGGGACTCCGAGAGCGGGAGTTCCCAGGAGTGACAGGCGCGAGCCCCACCCTCCCAGCTACGGGTCCCCGCTGGGGCCGGGCAGCCGCTGCTCCCTCAGCGTGTCCTGGGCCGCTCCCCTCCCCCGCCCGCGCTCCTTCGAGGCCGTTGAGATTCCGGAAACAAAAGCGGAAGTGGCCGGGTCCTCCGCGGAATCCGTCCCGGCCGGGAAACCGCGACCCGAGCAGAGCCGTTCCGGGGTTGGCGCGGCCGAGCGGGCCAGCGGCAGGACCTGGGGGTGGCGGACGGTGCCAGGGAGGGACCGGGCTGGGTCCCCCATTCGGCCGCTCCCGGCAGCCCTGCCCCCTCCCCAGGACAGGGCCATGGCACCCAACGGCGGGGTCCCGTGGCCTGGCTGTGCCATTGCGGGGGGGGGGGCTCCCCCAAAGCTACTTCGTGGGTCTCCAGCCGCCCCAGGTCCCACCGCACTTGACAACCCTCGGGCCCTCCTGCTAGGGAACCCCCACACCCACACTCACCCCCAGGCCTGATCTGGCTGCAGCCATCCAGGAGCTTCAGCTGCCCCCCTCCTGCAGGGTGCTGAGATCAACCAGCCAAACAGGGAATAAAAATACCCCCCCACACACACACACACACACACACACACACACCCCATCTGAGTCAGGGTTCCCTTCTCCCGCCTTATTGCACCGGCAGCATTGCCAAGCCCTCGAAAACCATGAGTTTGGCTTTAAAAGGCTGATTTCCATCATCCATGTGGGGTTCTTTTTAGTTACCTAATGTTTGGGTGGCGTTCAGGGTGCAGCTCAGGTCGCATTTTCACATGTTGCTCTGCAGCCGTGAAGGGTAACAAGTTTTATGTTTTAAATGAAAACTAAGATCTCTGGGTAATCCCCTGACTCCAGGAGTTGGGGCTTTCAGAGGGACACCCAACTGTCGCAGATGATGGCGACGCTGCTAGCACCCCAGTCATCCAGAGGATCTCCCAGAAATAACAGACTAGATTAGACCGACATTTTGAATGTAAAAGTAAATGGGGGACAACTTTGTTTTGGTGCGGGGGAAGTTTTAAGCTTCTTAATAAAAAAATAAAAGGGCACAAGCCTAATTTTTAATTCTTGTGCAAGTCACTTTAAGGAGCTGCCAGGGATAAGGAATGCAACAATGGCCACCAGCATTACGAGGTCCCTGCTTCTTTGTTACCATCTGTTGTGGGGTTTTCTTTCTTTTGTTCTATGCTACTTGCCAGGTGTTATTACCTGGACCATGTGCTGCATCAAAGGGGCTTCTCGGGTGAGTGAAATACAGAACTAAACAATCAGCATTAATAATAAAAGGAGAATTAAGTTTTTGAAAGAAGTCATATATGCTCATTTTACATATACACTAATGTTACCAATAACAAAAGTAGATAGTTATTAATCTGATAGCTACACAAAACAAGCCCTAGTAAGTAAAAGTCCAAAAAAGGAGATTGTGTGGGGTGATGTTGTATAACAAGGCAGAAGAGCAAGTACAATATTCCTGCCGGAATAGGAAGATACAGAACCACACTGGCTAAGTTTATGTGTGGTTTATTATTAATTATCTATATTGCAGTAGTATCTAGAGGCTCCAACCAAAATGGGGGGCCCAGTGTGGTGGGTACATTAGAAACACAATAGGACCCAATCTTGCAAACTCTTATGAACATGCTTAATTTTACTACCATGAGTAGTCCCACTGAAAACAATGTGCTACACACAGTAGTAAAGTAAAGCCCATGCATGTGTGCAGCATCAGGGCCACGATTTTTTGTTTCAAAAGGAGTTCCAGTTTATCGTTACATTTCTGTATTTGGACACCTACAGCTTTTGTTGAAGAGAATCATTTTCCTGGAAAATGCCAGGGATGAGGTAAGCCTAGATAACACATTCTGGTCTAGTGGCATGGATGCTGGACTGGGAACTAAGAGTCCTGGATGCTAGTTCTAGCTCCGTTACTCCCTTCCTTTTGACCTTGGCAAGTCATTTTGCCTCTAGTCGCTCTCCAACTCTATTTGTCTTGTCTATCTTGACTGTAAATTTGTTGATTAATATTTCTATGGTAACAGGGCAACCAAGGCCCCCGTCCTGTAGCCAGCAAAAGCCCCATTGACTTTAATAGGGATCTGCCCACTCAGTGCTCAGTAAGAGGTTTGGGCCATAATGTGTAAGCACGCTGGGATCTTGTGGGATGACAGACACTATATAGATTTAAGTTATCATGAACAGAGACCCAATGCCTCTTGATTTGGAAAGTCCCCCTAAGCCTCCTCTCTCATTTTCCAGGTGAGGCGGGCCCATCCCTCTGGTGTCAGGCCATTGCTTTCCCTCTTTGCTGTAGTTCACCTCTATTCTCCCAGCTTCTCGTCATCTAAAGTCTGGCACCTTTGACTTTGCATTCCAAAGGCATGCTCCTCCAGACAACTTCTACCGCCTCAAACAGCCCACTCTTGCTAACTCTCTTTTAAGTAGCTTGACTATGCCACAAACACAGGTGATAGCACTATTCAGTCATACAACTTCCACTGCTGAAAGTGTCACAAAGGTTTATCCTCAGTAAGTATAAGTGGTTGAAAGTGTACAGGAATCAGAACGTCCTCTCCTTCCCAACCTTTTACTGATAGATGTGTGGGAACATCTCTCCCTTTCTGTGCTATCTTTGTTTGTAACTATGTGTCCATTTGTGTTATTCATGTCCTATAAGGCAAGGACTAGACCTTACTCTTCCTGCTTGTTGTGTAAAAACAGAATTTTCCAATGATCTTTATAAGATTCTGCCCAAACATGCCTTGGATTTTCCCAGTCTCAACTTGTACCTCTGTTCAACGGCATAATTCAACTCCCATTAGTATCAGTGGAAATTTTGTCATTGACTTCAATAGGAGTGGGACTGAGACCCAAGTGTCTCCATCACTCCTGATCCACCATTAGCAGCTTCACTAAGGTTGCATCAGTTCAACTGGGGGGAAAAAGTAGCCCCATCTGTTTACTTATTTCTCCCTTTCGTCTACTATCCTCCCCTTCTCCGGAAGCTTTTAACGGATATGTCTTGTTGTGACCAGTTATTTGTTATAACTAGCTGACACTGTAAGTAAAGTGATCTACTAATTGTACCGAGGTCTGCTACAGTCCATTGTTTTAAGGTGGATACTGTAACAGCAAAATTAATAGTTAATTTAAAATCATGCAACTAGACCCGCTGCTTTCTGTGGAAACTTCGCTACAAGCTAGTCTATCCATTATGTATGGGAGCAATGGCCTAATTCTGCCAAAGGCAATTGCCAAAATAGGTACTGAAGATACAACAGCAAAGTGACACAGTACATAGTGTTAAGTTGTTGGGTCATCCAGGATCAGCTTTAACAGGCACATAAACACATAAGCTACAATACAATAATACTGGCTCATGTTACTGTTGTAAATTGAAACCTGATGTCTCCACTATCTCAAGAATTCCCCTCGTTTTGGCTCTCTGGACTTTTTAGAGTTATACATCCAAGGAGAAGGAAATGCTAAGTCACAAGCATAATCAGCTCTAAAGATCCCCATTAAGGGGTGATCCTGCGAGATGCTGAGCCCTGACAACTCATTGATTTTAATGTGTGCTGTGGGGCATTCAGCACCTGTGTTAGACAACGTAGGGGTGGCATCAGATAATGGAGGGATACATTTCAGTGCATCAGACCACACGGCTCATTGTATAGGCATGTCCCCTAAATAACAATACTTTTATATTCCTCTGAAGGTCTCAAAGCACTTTACAAAGGAAAGTAAGTATCATTACCCACATTTGACAGCTTCAGTTCTGAGGCAGACAGTCCAATTCACCATTGCCCGGCTCCCTGTGTGATCGTTAACACCCGTGGAGAGTGAGTATAACACGCTACCATTCTGACCTGGGAGCGTTTTACGCTGGTGTAAGTGACTCCACAAAGTGCAGGACAACAGTGAATTGGCCGGAATGAATAAGGGTTTTTAAAGCTATTTAGGTGCCTAAAGATGCAGATAGGCCCCTAATGGGGGTTTTGAACAGCACCAAACTCCTCCAGTAGCCTAAGCACTTTTTAAAATGCCTCTAGATGCCTCATTGTCTCTCTCACCACCTAGGTAGCGTTAAACATCCGGCCCTAAGTGACTTGGCCATGGCTACAGCAGGCCAGCGGCTGAGCTAGGAATAGAATCCATCTCTCCTGACTTCTAGTCACAAGCCCCCTCCACTGAACTACTCCATTGCCTTCTATGACTGATGAGAGAGTCTCCTCCCCGTTACCATAGACTGCCCATCTTTAAAAAAGGGAAGAAGGAAGATCCGGGGAACTACAGGCCAGTCAGTCTCACCTCAGTCCCTGGAAAAATCATGGAACAGGTCCTCAAGGAATCAATTCTGAACCACTTAAAGGAGGGGAAAGTGATCAGGAACAGTCAGCATGGATTCACCAAGGGCAAGTCATGCCTGACTAACCTAATTGCCTTCTATGATGAGATAACCGGCTCTGTGGATGAGGGGAAAGCAGTGGATGTGCTATTTCTTGACTTTAGCAAAGCTTTTGATACAGTCTCCCACAGTGTTCTTGCCAGCAAGTTAAGGAAGTATGGGCTGGATGAATGCACGGTAAGGTGGATAGAAAACTGGCTGGATGGTCGTGCTCAACGGGTAGTGATCAATGACTCCATGTCTAGTTGGCAGCCGGTATCAAGTGGAGTGCCCCAAGGGTCGGTGCTGGGGCCGGTTTTGTTCAATATCTTCATCAACGATCTGGAGGATGGTGTGGACTGCACCCTTAGCAAGTTTGCAGATGACACTAAACTGGGAGGAGTGGTTGATACGCTGGAGGGTAGGGACAGGATACAGAGGGACCTAGACAAATTAGAGGATTGGGCCAAAAGAAATCTGATGAGGTTCAACAAGGACAAGTGCAGAGTCCTGCACTTAGGACGGAAGAATCCCATGCACTGCTACAGACTAGGGACCGAATGGCTGGGCAGCAGTTCTGCAGAAAAGGACCTAGGGGTTACGGTGGACGAAAAGCTGAATATGAGTCAACAGTGTGCCCTTGTTGCCAAGAAGGCTAACGGCATTTTGGGCTGTATAAGTAGGGGCATTTCCAGCAGATCGAGGGACGTGATTATTCCCCTCTATTCGGCACTGGTGAGGCCTCATTTGGAGTACTGTGTCCAGTTTTGGGCCCCACGCTACAAGAAGGATGTGGATAAATTGGAAAGAGTCCAACGGAGGGCAACAAAAATGATTAGGGGGCTCGAGCACATGACTTATGAGGAGAGGCTGAGGGAACTGGGATTGTTTAGCCTGCAGAAGAGAAGAATGAGGGGGGATTTGATAGCTGCTTTCAACTACCTGAAAGGGGGTTCCAAAGAGGATGGATCTAGACTGTTCTCAGTGGTAGAAGATGACGGAACAAGGAGTAATGGTCTCAAGTTGCAGAGGGGGAGGTTTAGGTTGGATATTAGGAAAAACTTTTTCACTAGTAGGGTGGTGAAGCACTGGAATGGGTTACCTAGGGAGGTGGTGGAATCTCCTTCCTTAGATGTTTTTAAGGTCAGGCTTGACAAAGCCCTGGCTGGGATGATCTAATTGGGGTTGGTCCTGCTTTGAGCAGGGGGTTGGACTAGATGACCTCCTGAGGTCCCTTCCAACCCTGAGATTCTATGATTCTATGAATCAGGAACAATGTGTGTGGGGGAAATATGTGAAATGGAGACAGTGGAAAAAACTCAGCATGAGGATTCAAAGACCCCCTGTGCGCTCTCAGCCTTGTCCTTCTTTAATCTCTTGTATTTCCATAGAGTCTTACTCCAGAGGATCTCACAGTGCTTTATGTTTCATAGCTGTCTTGTGAGAGACTGAAGTATTAATAACTTTGTTCCATATGTAACACCGACAGACCACAGTCATCGGTGGGTGGAATCAAACCTGGGTCCTCTGGAGCTAAATGCATGAGCCTCTACTGTATGAGCTAAAAGCCACATGACTCTTAGTTAAGGCTGTAGAGCAGACTCATTAATCTCTATGTGGTCTTGGTGCCACTAGCGGGAACAGAGCACCACACCCAGGAGGGGTGTGGGTTACACAGATTATGAAAATGAAGCACACAGAACTTGCCATGGTCACCCGGTGAGTCTGTGTCAGGAAAAGATCCCAGATCTCCTGACTCCCCATCCAGTGACTTATTTTAATTAAGGGCTGTGTTTGAAATAATAATTAAAAATCTGATAAACTGCTCATTTGTGGAAAATCCCTATTTCTCATGCCATTTTCATAGCTGAAAATCATTTTCCATCTTTGGACCTGACATAAAAAGAAATGAGGGCATAGTGCATGGACAATTAGTGGTTGGTCTAAAAGGCAATTAAAGGGTTAAAAGATTGGGTGTGTGGCAGGGGTCCTATTTTAAAAATAGCAACGATTATCTGACTGTACTTTGGAGAGGGTATGTGAATAAAATAAGCTGCCCAGATTTGCTGCCTGGAATACGGGGACAGCGCACAGAGGAGGCAGGACATGAACTCAGAGGATTTGCAATGATTTACCTTCTGCTCTGATAAGCCGAGATCACAGCTTCTCGCCTAAAACATTATTGCGGATCCTGAGTCAGTCTGTTCCTCTAAGGCCCCAGGCCTGCCAGGAGCTCCATGTGGATGTGTCTGTGTGGTGCTCATTACAGGCCCAGGGACCGAGTGAGCATGGCCAGCTACTGAGATCCCAGACTAGGGTGACCAGACAGCAAGTGTGAAAAATCAGGACGGGGGGTGGGGGGGCAATAGGAGCCTATATAAGAAAAAGACTCAACAATCAGGACTGTCCCTATAAAATCAGGACATCTGGTCACCCTACCCCAGACCTCAAGAGGTGCTGATAATAAGAGATTACACGAAGCTAGCTGATATACACAACAAATTCATAGCAAACGTGTTGTGGTTTGCTCCTTGGAAGGCCCAGTGTTTCTCACCCCTCCCCTCCTCATGTACCAGTCTCAGCATCAGTCTTGGTATCAGGCTCCCCCGATGAGGGGGGCAGGGTTAATTCCCTCTGGAGCCTTCGCACCCCCCTTGAATCAGCCATTCGAGTCACTACTGCTGCCAGACCAGCCCGAGAATTCTTGCTGGGCTGATTTCTCAGCACTCACCCTCCCGCCTGACCTGGGGGCTTTAGCCGATGTATAAGGTAAATATCTCCGTGCATGCCAACCGCTGGTAAAGTAATTACAGCCACAGAAGTAACACACTGTTTGTTTTCAGACAAGGTTTTTGTAAGGCCTTTGTGTTTGGCTGGTGAATTGCTTTTGGAATAATCTCCTTTACGCCACAGCATTCATTCGCTCTTACAATTCCCAGTGGCCATAATCCTGATTGACTCCCACTACAGCGGCCATAATCCTGATTGACTCCCACTACAGCGTGCTCTCAGTCGACTTTGTCCTCTGGCCTTATGTTATGTCTTACTGAAAATCTCCTCTCTGCAGCTTCGTTGGCAGCTGCAAAGGGCTCTGTGGCACAAGCAATAAAGCAAACCGAGTGAACGCTTCACTTCCTAGCCAGTCACACGCCACTACAATGGGGCCACCTCTCCCCTCCCCATTCATTAATGGCCATGCGATACACACACTCTAGCAGTCCAGTGACCGGATGATGACTACAGCTGGAGTTGTGTTGCTGATCATTGCTGCCTTTTATGGGGTGGGTCCCTCCAAGGCACCATCGGGTGTACGCAGGAACTACTCAGCAGTAGTGCTCATATTATGAAGCAAAGCAAGCTTGAAAAATTCAGCTCCATCTTAAGACCATAAGAACAGCCACACTGGGTCAGACCAATGGGCCACTTAGTCAAGTAGCCTGTCTCTGACAGTGGCCAATGCCAGATGCTTCTGACAGTTGGAGGTTTAGAGACACCTGGAGCATGGGGCTGCATCCCTGACCATCTTGGCTAATAGCAATTGGTGGACCTATCCTCCAGGAACTTATCTAACTCTGTTTTGAACCCTGTCATAGTCTTGGCCTTCACAACATCCCCTGGCAATGAGTTCCACAGGTTGACTGTGTGTTATGTGAAGAAGTACTAACTTTTGTCTGTTTTAAACCCGCTGCCTATTAATTTCATCAGGTGACCCCTAGTTCTTGTGTTATGTGAAAGGATAAATAACACTTCCCTAATCGCTTTCTCCACACCATGCATGATTTTATAGATCTCGGTCCTATCCCCCCGCCTTAGTTGTCTCTTTTCTATGCTGAACAGTCCTAGTCTTTTTAATCTCTCCTCATATGGAAGCTGTTCCACCCCCCTAATCATTTTTGTTACCCTTCTCTGCACCTTTTTCAGTTCTAATCTTGTTCAAGCAATCTACATGGCCTGTCATTAGAGGCCACCCTTCAGTGATTTAGAAGCTAATATTAGCTAGTTTCAAAGCACTTTACAAATCTTAAGTAATCCTTATGACTCCCCTTAGGGATAGTTAGGTATAATTCCCATTTTATTGACACACAGGCTGGGGCTACACCAGCGCTTTTATCTCTAAAATTGTCCAGTTGTCAACACTGGTATAGCTACATCCCAATAGCAACAGTGGGAGCTGTAGCATAGACCGGGCTATCTGGCTTATGCACTACGATCATCTAACTCAGCTCACAGAAGCACTACACAACTTGGCAGGAGAAATAGTGGGAAATTGTAGGGAAAAGTCCTAGTGTAGACAGAACCATAGAGAGATTACTGGATGTGGTCCAGCCCAATGCTGGGATCAGAACGCAAGAAGTTCCTTGTTCCCAGAACACATTACTTAGCCCTGCATTCTGCATGTGCCTCTACCTTTGTGGTTCTAATTGATCTTATTTGTTCATTTTCCTCTGATGTGTTAGATAACAACAGCCCACCGCTGAAAGCAGTTGACCAGACTAGATGGATCAATCACGTGTTGTGACATGGGAACACTTCTGTTTATTTACTACATGACAATTTCCTTGGTTCATTTAAAAATATAAGCAAAAATATCTTCCTGCTTTCTCAATCTTTGTATTCCTAATCTTGAATTTCTGAATGAAGGGAGCTTGATTTATGCAGCGTTGTTGTAGCTGCATCAGTCCCAGGACATTAAAGAGACAAGGTGGGTGAGGGATCTTTTATTGGACCAACTGTGTAGCTCGAAAGCTTGTCTCTCTCACCAACAGAGGCTGGTCCAATAAAACAGTGTGACTTGTAGTTTTAATCTGAAAAGTGATTAAAATGACATCACGGGGTTCCCTATTTATTGGCTCTCAAAGACTCGGATCTGCTCGATTTACAGTTGAAAAAAAATCCCCTAATTGTCAGCCCTGTAAATTCCACCTGGGGTCTGAATTTCAAGTTGCGCTCTACCCGATGACAAGAGTCAGAACAGAAGCCAGCTCTTTCTCCCACAGCTGGATTGTATAGCTAATATTTCTGGGCTAGCAGGAGTAAGTAGTAGTGAAAACAAAATGTTAGTCAGTACCACAAGCAGATACAACTGAAATGACACAAAGAACAAATATAGTGAGCAGGAAGCTACCATTTTTACACAGACCCTCTTCAAACCAGACGTGGATTTCAAGATGAACATTTCCGCAGATTTTTGTACACCATAAAGGCAGAAAATATTACAGTCTTACTCTGCCCTTTTACAAATGTAGATTAATTAGCTGAGGTTTGTAAAGCCCTATGAGCATGAAAAGCACAGCACTGTGTAAGTATTAAGTATTATTATAGAGTGTCCAACAAAGAGTCTTGTAGCACCTTATAGGCTAACAGCTATATTGGAACATTATTATTATTATCTCACTCTGCACATCTGGCTAGGGGCATGACAGGCAGACCTACAATTGAGAAACACACAGCAGTGCTAAGCAGCCAGCCAACTCTGTGTATGATGGGGTGATGGGAGATGATCATTTTGTTTGTTTTGAACAGCAAAGTAATAGACTATAAACTCTCTAGAGCAGGGGCTGTCTTACTGCGGGTATTTACCTGCTAGGTTAGTGACAATGTAAAAGGCTCCCTAGCAGTTCTCTTCTTTGGAAATGTATTTCTGACCCACCAGCATGAAATGTCATTTCCAACCCAGATTTACATTGGTGCTAGAAACCCCAGCTGGCTCTTAACAGCTGGGCCCAAAGATCCAGCTAGGAGAGATTTCAGAGTGGCCTCCGTGTTAGTCTGTGTCAGCATAAAGAGCAGGAGTCCTTGTGGCACCACATTTATTTGAGCATAAGCAAAACCAGGCCAGAAGCACGTGGTACATGAGAAGTCAGCACCAGAGACCATTTAGCCCGGGCTCCTTCCAGCCAGTGATTTCCCTACACCCACCCCCCCCAATTTCCCCAACACCCCCCCCCCCCCCGTTTTGTGAACTAGTTTCATGCCAATTTAGTGACCCCCCCCCCCATTTCAATTCCTGGGGAGGCCACTGCTTCCAGCCCCGGAGCCGAGGCGCTGTAGCAAGCAGGGGCGGGGCAGGGCAAGGCAGTCACCCCCCCCCCCCCCCCGGACAGAGGACGCGATGGGGGCAGGAGAAGCCGGCCCACGGCCAGGCTGGCTCTGCGGCAGCGCCAGGGACAGGACCCAGGAGTCCTAGAGCAGGCAGCGGGGGCGGGTCACCCAGCCGCTCCCCCCGCCCCGCTGCCCGGCCAGCCAGCGTCATCCTCCCGCCTCTCTTTGTCCTTCCCCAACGCCGCCCCCGGCCCGCCCCGGCCCCCTCCCTGCGGGGCGGCGCCGGGCCGGGCGCACGGAGCCCCGGGCTGCAGCGGCGGGGAAGCGGAGCGGGCGGCGAGCCGGGCCGGACGGGCACATGCAGGGCTCGGCGCGGAGGCGGCAGTTCCCGCCGGCGGCCCCGGGCTCCCAGCCGCCGGGCGGGTCCTTCTACCAGGGCAGGTGAGCGCGTCCCCCGGGCGCCCCGGGGCCAGGCGGGTGGAGCCGGCCGGGCGCCCCGGGGCCAGGCGGGTGGAGCCGGCCGGGCGCCCCGGGGCCAGGCGGGTGGAGCCGGCCGGGCGCCCCGGGGCCAGGCGGGGTGGAGCCGGCCGGGCGCCCCGGGGCCAGGCGGGTGGAGCCGGCCGGGCGCCCCGGGGCCAGGCGGGTGGAGCAGGACGGGCGCCCCGGGGCCAGGCGGGGTGGAGCCCCCCGGCCCCGACCTCTGCCCTGCGGTCCCCCCGGCCCCAGCTCGGGCTCCGGGCGAGGGCAGGTCCCGGGCCCGGCTCCTGTAAACGGGAGGCGGGCACCAGCCCGCTGGGTCCCGCCCGGCGGCGATGGGGCAGGAGGCCGGTGCTCGGGACGCGGGAGTGAGCCCAGCCCCGTGTCCTGCCCCTTGTTCCAGCCTGCGCCCTGCCCTCCAGCCGGCGAATCCCCCTTCCACGCCGGCAGAGGCGGGCACCGGGCCCAGGGCACCCCGCCCGGGCTGCTACCTTCGCGGGGAAGCCCACAGCCCGAGAGGTCGAGCCCGCTTTTGGTCTCGCCCCCACCGCCTAAGCGCTTCACAGTAGCAATTTTTGCCCCATTGCTGCCCCTGTCCTGCCTGAACCGCAGCGCCAGGGTTCAGGGGCCCTGGGCTCCTACAGCAGGGGCTTGCTCTGGTGAACAGAAGAGCAGGCCCTGCCTCCACTGTATTGGCGACAAAGGGTCCTGGGGCACCTTATAGACTAATGAAAATAAGAAAGAAAAACTTGTAGCACCTTAGAGACTAACAAATTTATTTCAGCATAAGCTTTCGTGGGTTAGAACCCACTTCATGCATCCGATGAAGTGGGTACTAACCCCCGAAAGCTTATGCTGAAATAAATTTGTTAGTCTCTAAGGTGCTACAAGTTTTTTTCTTATTTTCATTTTGCTGACACAGACTAACACGGCTACTACACTGAAACTTATAGACTAAGAGACTCTGTTAGTCTATAAGGTGCCACAGGACCCTTTGTCGCTTCTACAGATCCAGACTAACACGGCTACCCCTCTGATACTGTATTAGCGGTTAGTGAATCTCTTTAATCCCCAAGGTCTGACTGATTCCTCCAGTTCTGCATGTCTCCCTTCTTGCCCAGTCCACCTGGAAAATACTCTCCTCCTAGGGGCGGATACAACACTCCCTTCCTCCTAAGGAACCCTACATAATCTTTCCAGCGTTGCCCCCAAACTACACTCAGACACCCCCACAAAGAGCAGCCTCCAGGGTGCCGCATGGCCAGCCTAGCATTACCCATGAACCTAGACCAACCTTTCCCCAACTTCTGCTGGGCAGAGTATCAAAAGTCAATCTAAAAGGGACTTGTGCTTTCCCCTCCTGGTTCTGTCACCCTACTGATCTGTCCCCTCCTGCCTTTTCCCCCCCAAATAATAGCCACCGTCACTTGTCTGTATACATTCAATCCTACTTTCCTTGCACTAGAGATCTTAGGCAAAAGTTTTAAAAGCACCTATGGGAATTAGGAGCATAAGTACTCACTTGTGCCAATAAGAGTTAGGTTCCTAAACTGCTTACTTGCTTTTGAAAATGTCACTCCTTGCCTTGCCTTTTACCTTTGAAGTGCCATGGAGACCTCTGGCACTATATGGGTATTAAATCTCTCATACGGATACCTCCAGTCCGGGGAACGCTCTGGGCCGGGGGGGGCCAACCTGTGGCTTCGGAGCCACATGCGGCTCTTCAGAAGTTAACATGCGGCTCCTCGTATAGGCACCGACTCCGGGGCTGGAGCTACAGGCGCCGCTTTTCAGTGTGTCGGGGGGAGCTCAACCCCTGACTCTGCCACAGGCCCCTTCCCCTGAGCCTGCTGTGCCCTCGCTCCTTCCCCTCCCTCTCAGAGCCTCCTGCATGCCACGAAACAGCTGATCGGGCAGTCGGGGGAGAGGGGGAGGTGCGGGTCGGTGTGGGCAGGAGGCGCTGGGAGCGGGGTGGGAAGCTGATGGGGGGCTGCTGACATATTATTGTGGCTCTTTGGCAATGTACATTGGTAAATTATGGCTCCTTCTCAGGCTCGGGTTGCCCACCCCTGCTCTGAGCAGATAAATTTTGCAACAAAGAAAAGAATCAAGCCCAAGGATACATACTCCTTCTGTGCTCCAGATCTAGTGTAAGGCAGTACAAAGGCAGTGTACATATTGAACTCAGCAAAGCATCTCCTATCCGGGCTGGAGCATGAATGGATCGTTTTATTAACAAAGACCTGATCTACACTAGGAAATTAGATCAGGATAATTGTTTAAAAAATCCACATGCCTGAGCATCACAGTTAAATTGACCTAACCCCTGGTATAGACAGCTCTAGGTCGACAGGAGAATATGCCTCTCGGGGAGGTGGCGTACCTATGCCACTGGGATAACCCCTCCTGTCAACATAGGTAGTGTCTTCACTGAAGCGCTATCACGGCACCATTGCAGCCTTTTACACGTAGACAAGCCCAACGTCTCACACGACCACTGGCTACCGTAGAGAAGAAAAAGATTTTATAACGTTAAGAGTTCCTTTCCAGTGCCATCACTCTGTCTGTAGTGTAGCTTGTTTAGAATATGCCCCTTGGTAAGACAACCCATCTCCATTGTGAGCTGGACAGTTAAGAACTGAGCTTCAACATTAGATAATATTGTAGCATTTGATCTCTCAGAACAGTCTCACGGGCAATAGGTTTCACCACCGTGACATTAATGTAAAGCTGCTGTTTACCTCTAGGTGCACAAAGGCCTGATCCAGCTGTCGCATTCAAGGGGAAGACTCCCATGACTTCAGTGTGAGTTGGCTCACACGGCCTGCTAACGGGAGTTTGCACAGGCAGACGGACAGAACGATAACCCCCAAATTAGAAACTTAAGGTGGACACATTTCCAGCGTGTCACCGTTATTTGAGTGTCACTGGGCTGCAAAGCTGTGTGAGCATCTCTGGAGGAGAGAAATTGCTGGGGTAGTAAGGCTTTGTCATGCAAAGTTTTAAAATAGTTGTGTTTAGTTAAACACTAAAAATAAACATGTTCAGGAAAAACCTGCATACATGCTCATTTTTAGCCAGTAAATTATTTTTGTACAGGAGTTTGTTGCTTTTGATGAATAGTTCTTTGCATTTCTGTACTGCCTGTCATCCAGGGATTTTAACCTTTGCTTGTTCCTCGGAGCAGCTTTGTCACACACAGCAAAGCGTCAGAGAAGCAGGGGGGTCCAGGGAATAGGGCGCTGAACTGGGGGTCCGTACACCTGAATTCCAGTCCCAGCTTCTCCAGTGATCTGTTGTGTGACCTGGGGTTAGGTTCTTAAGTCAGACATTTAGGCACCACTGCTCAGCTGGTGCCCAAAGTCCCCTAGGCACCTAGGTTTCTGCTGGTCGGCACTGCAAAGCCACCGAAGTCTTGATGCTGCCCCCATCCAACAAGCTGCTTGGAGCTCTCACCACACACATCTCATCCCAGCAGGAGTCTCAAAGCAGGTGTTCCCCTGCAGTGCCTGTTGTGGTAGGCACTCTCAGAGCCTTACACAATAAAGACAGCCAGGTAGCTAACAGGCTGGGAATTTTGGGGCATGCCCAGAGTACCCAATGGTTAGAACTCCCAAAATCTTGTCCTGCCTGCTGTGGAGCAGGGACTTGAAGCCAGGTCTCCCACCTGGTAAGGGAGTGCTCTACCCACCAGGTTATGGGGCATTCTGGGGTGGTTCTCTATCTCTTAGTTCCCTTTCCCATGCCTTGTCTGTCTGGGCTAGTTAGACTGGAAGCTTTTTGAGGCAGAGACTGCCATGCCATGTGTGCCCAATGGAGCCTCCCTCTCCTTTGGAGCCCCGAGGTGCTACTGAAATATAAACAACATAGAGGACACGGTTACAGCACGGCAGGATTTTTTTGCCTGCTCTTCCACAACCCGTTCGTATCTTATTAAAATGGAGCCTTCTTAAAGTGCAGGACTAAAGGGTATTTTCTTCCCATTACTGTCGAGAAAGTGACCTTCCGGAAACACAAAGGGCTGAGGTTGTCTCTCCTATCTCGTTAATAGGCATGGGTCAGCCAAGAATGAAGACACGTTTAAGACGTCTCAGTTTCATTTTGACCTGTGGTTCTACTTCACTCTGCAGAACTGGGTGTTGGACTTCGGCCGTCCGATAGCTATGGTGAGTCGGACAGCTTAGCTGGCAGCGCCGGTCAGCTGAGGGCAACGCAAAGGGTGGGAGGATGTAGAAGGAAGAGATTTTGAGCAGTCCAAGGAGCGGTGGGTAAAATTAGTGGAACTATGTTAGCTAAGCACAGAGAATTATCCCTGCACACTGGAACCCCAAAGTCTAAATCCTACTTCTGCCAGAACAACTTAACTTGCATCTTCTCCATTCTCAAGGGAGCTACGCAACAGTCCCTGATTGCGTATCATTGTCATCATGGTGCTATTGCTGTTGCCACAGTTTCAATGACTGGGGCTAGCTGTACTGCTTAATTGGCAGAGCAGAAACCTCAGAAGTTTGGTCTTATCTCACTACCAGCTTCCCTGCATCAAAATTAAATGGAGAGGCTGGCAGCATCCGTCACAAATACACAGTACATTGTGCTCACCTCCAGGAACTCCCATGTCTGAGAGCAAAAATCCCAACTGTCTATTATGGCTGGAGGATTTTCACTTTCAAGCTGTAATTTTTTTGTTGGGCTATCTGATCGAAGATGACCCAAGTGTCGGATACAGGAAGCCTGCAGAGTGTACTAAATAAACAATGGATTCGGAATGGGCTTCTTAACAGCCAGCCACACAAATTAACAGCATTAGCTTTTGGCATTGTTGCAGGAGTAAGTGGATGAGGAGGAGAAAGAGAAGTGTGTTCTCATCTTAGTTCAAAGTTCCAATTTTTATGGAGGCTTAATATAAATCAGAAAATGTCTCTGGAAAATTGACAGTCAACTGGGTTTACCTCATTAACAGCTAGGCAAAGCCAAGACAGCCAGCTGGCTAACAGATCAACCACAACAACTGGGATGTGACTGCAGACCAAAACTCTCTCTTTCTTGCAATCACTAAACATTCAGCCCGTCACCATGGGCAGCAGATGTTTTGATAAGTTATACATGACATGCAATACTTGTGTTTAAATCCGTTGCCTGCTCTACTTACAGGCAAGGTATTTGAAGGCTTACTGACATTTTGTTTTTCTTCTCTCCTCAGATTATTCTACCTTTAGAGTGGTTTCCATTAAACAAACCTAGTGCGGGAGATTATTTCCATATGGCTTACAATGTTATCACACCATTTCTTCTTTTAAAGGTAAACCTTAAAGCATGGATGTTACATTTTTGAAACAAACACTGGGTCTGGGCAAAACTTCCAAAGACAAAAGGTTTTGCTGGAGGAATTCTTGAGGGACAGTATGCATAACAACCCTGGTCAAATTTGGAAATCGCTTGCCAGGGGCCAGTTCCATCCAGGGTAGAACTACTCTGAAATGCTTATGGGGGGAAAAATGGCGGCTTTTAAAGAACAGGACGTTAACCAGCCTGAGGTAACTGCAAAGTTCATTTGTCTTCTGACCTGTTGAGGCTAGAAACATTTTTAGCGGATGGGTAGAAATGGTTTCATTGTCAGTAACTTGTCCAAGCCCTGGGCCAATGATCAGGGACAGATTTGATCCTTTCATCTCTGTGTAGGGGTAGCGCTTCTCATTCTTATTCATTTCCCCGCCTATCATGAATTGCACCTCCAGGTTGGTTTCTCCTCTGCCTGTTCATAGGAATGTACAAAGTGCCACACTGTATCAGACCCATGGTCCCATCGAGTTCAGTAGCCTGTCTCTGACAGTGGTCAAAATCAGACGTTCCAGTGGAAGATTTCATAGATTTAAGGCCAGAATGGACCATTAGGATTACTTCTAGTCTGTATAACACAAACCAGAGAGTTTCGGCCAGTGACTTCTAGTTGAACTCAAGGCATCCCGTCTTGAGTTAAGACTTCAGGTGTTGGAGAATCCACCATATCCAGAGGTTAATTGTTCCAGTGGTTAATTACCCAAATGGGGAAAAGTTTGCATCTTATCTCAAGCCTGAATTTTTCTAGCTTTAGCTTCCAGCCTTTGGATCATATGTCTGTCAGCTACAGTAAAGATCCCTCTACTCTCAGAAAGCTTCTCCCAATCAGATCATACAAGAAGCCCTGTAGTAGGCAGCTATGAACATTTCTTGCTCACCCTTATTAGTTAGAAATTGAATTATGCCCTGGAGTGAAGGGTTTTATCCCTTCCAAAAAAAATTTTTTTGTAAATCCTTACCTTGGATATGTGTGTGATTCACACCAGCGTCCAATCCCTTTCCGAATCCTGTTAAGCTCTTGGCTGCAATGGTATCTTGTGGCAGAGAGTACCATAGGGTAACAAAGCATCAGGTGAAAAAGTATTTCCTTCCATCAGTTTTCACTTTCTGGCCTTTCAATTTAATTGGATTTCCTCTTGGAATTTTATGAAAGGATGAATAGGAATGCCCAACCCAACGTCCAGGCCATTCATTATTGAGCTTCTCGGCTCTTTAGCTGTGGTGATATTTATACCTTTATCGTGTCTTCTCTCATTTGTCTTCTACATTACAGCCCCTATCTTTTCCATCTTTCTTCGGACGGAAGATTTTTGCTTGGCTCTTATTCGTGTTGCTCACCTCTGAACCCCTCTTTCTGATATTCATTAAGTCATTACAAAAATCAACTGAAAGCTAAGCTTTGAAAATAGATAGTAATAATCAAGACAATCTATCGAAAAACTTCTGCTAAGAACCTTATTATTGGCAGCAGAGAAAAGGGCAGGCAGAAGACATTGGTAGCTGATTTTCCAAGATAGGGAGGAGAACACAGCCAGAGCTATGGAGCTGATCAGCTGTGTTTCCATATGAAGCACCCTTATCAAGACTAGTCTTGACAACTAATCTTTGGTGGAGTTTAGCTCTTCAACCAGTACTAGAAAGAAGCTGAGAATGCTTTTAGTCAGGAGGTGAAATTGTTCCAAAAATCAGTCGGATTTGCAGTCACACCAACGTTTTCCTTTACACCCTTGACCCCAGTCTCCCAAAGCATTGCAGGTCAAATTAATACAGTCTGTCTAGAAGCCTCCCTGCTGGAGAAGCCACTGATAATCCAATTCGGGGTGTTCATGCTGCTTTGAGGTCACTGTTACTGAATTGTCCTTTCTGGGGTGAAATTCACCCCTGGGCAGAGGATCTGCACAAGATGCTACCCCAAGGATTGGGCCATAAGAGCTTGAGTAGAATACACACATGATCGTGAGCAGGTTCCCACGCAGAGGAGAATTTCACCCATAAAGTTCAGCTTGGCTACTGGTGGCCAAAGGTTATTGAATTCACCAAGCAATTTGATACGGTGCTTTGATTTTACCCTCACATTAGTGCAGAGTAAAGAAAGCTTCACCTTCAGAAACAACTACTAACCTGAAGTACAGAGACAAATGAGTCAAACTCCTTAGAAAACAGTCCAGCAGAGGGTATAGTACAGTAGACACCTGCACTACGTGAAGGAGGAGTTCATCATACGGTAACTTGCAGCATTGCTGGAGGTGACACTCACCACTGGAGGGCACAAAGAGGCTTTCAGACAGAATCATTATGCTGCTCGGAGCAGGAACGACAGAAAGCCACAGCCGTTTTTCTTCTAAGGAATCAGGCTTTTGCTCATGGCTGATGAATAAATCAATTGCTTTGAGTACTGTTTTGGGTCGGTGTCTTAGTCGCAGTGCTGGTGCAGTTAAGGACGGGCTGTCAGGTTTGAGGCTAAAAATAAGGTGATTTATTTACCATTTTGATAGGGGGGGAAAAAAAAAATCAATAAAACTCGTTTCTTTGGTCCCCTGAGCTATCTGCATCCCTGATGCGGCAATAGGGGGAGTTAGGAAACAGCTTCTCCTCTGGGTAGGGGATTGGATAATTGTCCAGCGGAAGATGCAAGGAATGCCTCAGGGGAGCATCTGACAGGATACGGGGCTGGACGGACCATGGCTCTGATCTGCTAAGGCGACATACAGTTTGCAATGCTGTGTAGAATGACTTGCTTGTTGGGGGATGATTTTTTTGAGGGGAGGATGAGGAGGGGATGGACAAAGACTTAAAACTGGCATTTTACAGTGGCTAGAATCGATCGTGTTTTATTTCCCCTCTGTTTTTCTACCTTCTGCTTCCTGGTTCGGACACCCTTAACCAGCCCCTTGCATTGCAGCTCATTGAAAGGTCCCCTAAGACCCTGCCCAGATCGGTGGTCTACGTCAGCATCATCATCTTTGTCATGGGAGCGAGCATCCATTTGGTGGGCGACTCCGTCAACCACCGTTTGATTTTCAGCGGGTACCAGCACCATCTGTCCGTACGAGAGAACCCAATCATCAAAAACCTCAAGCCGGAGACGCTGGTAAGGACACGTGGGTGTGCAGCAGCATTTGTTTTAAACTGCCTGGTTTTGTGGACTACGGGGCCGCCCCAGCACGCCATATTAACCCTGCTTTGTTCCGTTGCAGATTGATTCCTTTGAGCTGCTGTACTACTACGATGAATACTTAGGGCATTCAATGTGGTAAGTGATTTACAGACGTCTGATAGCCGCAGAACGTAGCAGGAGGTAAATCTGTCCTGTTCGCAGCTAGTAGTACACGCAGAATAAAGCCCACACTCCAGGGGACCTGGCTAGGTACATTCCCATAGCAGGTGCCAGTAGCACATCCCCTTTGGAAAACTGCCCCAGGCATTTTCGTTCTGTCCTTGTCACTATCCTTCCCCTGTCCACAATACCAGACCACTTGATGTTATTGACAGCAGGAGGACCTGTTCAGAGCCAGGGTGAGCACTTGGAGCCCTTGAAATGGGCAGCTGTGTGGGGCTCTTAGGACAAGGAACATCCTTGCAGGCACAAGTCAGGATTCAGCAGGCTCACTGTCTCTCCTCTTTTCCCCCCTTTTAATGTTCTTCCACTCAAGGAGTGTCCTACTGGGGCATGTCTACACTGCAGTTAGACACCCGCGGCCGGCCTGTGCCAGCCGGCTCGGGCTGCGGGGCTCTTTAATAGCAGTGTAGACGTCCAGTGGAGTCCGGCCTCTAGGACCTACGAGATGGGAGGGGTTCCAGACCCCAGGCTGCAGCCTGAGCCTGGAAGTCTGCACAGCCATGAAACTGCCCTGCAGCCTGGGGCGGCCGGCACAAGCCTGCTGCGGTTTTTAATTGCAGTGAGTAAGATTGGACTTTGCTCCTTCAGCTGGGTCTCCCCAACCCGGCTCCGGCCAGGGGGGTGGCTCGGAACCACAGCCCGACTGCGATAAGAGCCGGGCGGGCAGCTGTGGGGAGCCACGGCAGACCTTCCATCTGCCCTGGGCGTGGGGCCCGAGCAGCCCCCAGGCCCTGTCTCTGCCCCCCAGGGCAGGTGAAGGATCCGCCGTGGCTGCCCACCCGCTCTTACCATCAGAGTCCTGCGCGGAGACAAAATGCGTATCCACATCCGCGCTGGTATCCGCAGAAATGGATATCCTGCAGGGCTCTAGATATGAGCAGCCCCCATTCCTGAGGGAAACGGTCACTGCTCCGTGTGCATTTCGTCCAGGCAGCGGATTTTAGCATGGACCCCGCAGTGTGTCTACTGCAAAATGGCGAGAGGCCTCCTTGAACACTGCAGATATAAATACTTTCACCCACAGGCTATTGTCACGTCCCTGCAGTGATAGTTAGGGCTGGATCTGTGAAGCAAGCAAACAAACTCAGTTTGTCTTAATAGGGAACACAAGTCAGCTGGCCCTTAACCAAGGCTCATTTAAACCCCAGACTGGCGATGCCCAGCTTTTGAAATGCTGTCTTTCCAAGGGGCTCCATTTTTTAACGAAGTCCCTAAGCATCCTATCAAGCCAGACGGTGCAAAAAATGTGGGTGTTAGATGGGGGACTTGGCTCCCTTACTAATCAGCAAACGCTTGCGTGTCCTTTGAGAGGCAAGAAAGGCTGTTTTCCTTTGAAAGTACTCTGCACACACACACCCCCATGTACAATAGCTCAGGGCTAGGCAATGCCAGCGCTTTGCATCTCTTATCCACACAGCTGTAATCTTGTGGCTGTGACCATAACAGAGGGGCAGTGGCATTACAAACAACACCGCAGCGGGACCCTGAACGCGGACCACGCCTTCCCATTGGTGCGGTGTTTCCAGCTAGCCACTTCAGCCCAGGCCTCAGCCAGTTCGCGGGTTTGCCAGACATGGCCCCCGTCAGCCTCACTCCTTAATTTCCTTTGCCAAAAGGAGTCCTAGGTTTGGCCGAGGGAGTCTAAGGCAAAGCTGGAGCTGCAGAGTAAAGGGTTTCAGCCCTTGCCAACTAACTGGGCTTTGGAAGGTAGTGAAAAGCCTCAGCACTAGGTTCAGACTCTGGCACGGAGAACGGCTCATCGGCCTTGCCTTGGAATAGGTCTACACAGCTGTTTTTAGCCCCGGAGCGCGAGCCCCGCCAGCCCAAGGCTGTAGACCCTGGCTCTGAGTCGCCGGGGTGGGTTTGCAGTCTAGATGTCCCTGTGAAAGAAGGAGTCCCATGTCTGTCTCAAGCTGGTGTGCTAGAATGGGGTTTTCATTCCCAACGACCTGACCACAGCTTTCTTCTCCTGTCACAGGTATATTCCTTTCTTTCTCATACTCTTTATATATTTTACCGGCTGCTTCACGCCCATTAAAGAAGAGAGCAGAATGCCATTAGCCGCCTTGCTCCTTATGGGGCCAAGCAGCCTTTATTACTGGTAAGTTAGCTGAGCTCCATGTACAGGTAAGGGACATAGAAAACTAGTGGATGTTTGAATAATGATGCAGGTGACTAGATGGCTCAGAGAATAGGTACTGGGAACTTAGCTGGTACAGTAACTGGCACTACATAAGTGAGACCACCTCTGTATGAGACTGTGGAACATTTTCCATACAATCTACTGCACATCTGCTCCGAAATCTAAACCTTTTTGAAGTTGGTAGCCCTTATAGCTGCACAGAAAACCTCTCAACCCTGATCCAGACGTGAACAGATGCAGTTTCTCTGCCTGAACCATCAGACGCCTGGATGGTGTGAACTAGCCCCCTGCACGGGACTGTTTTTTCAATCCCACTCCCACCCACGCTCGCGTTGTTTCTTCCATTTTTATCCCGCTCCCACCTGCAAAAACCTTCGATCCTGCGAGAGAGAGAGACAGAGTCCCCCATGCTACTTTCAAAAATAAAATAAAAGGTCAGTTAATATATACACTCAAACGGAATGCAGGCACAATTTTTACCACTAAAATAATAAAAAACAAATCTTGCTTAAGCCAGGTAAAAAAAAAATACTTTAACTTGTTATGATAGACATCCCTCACTAAGTATTAAGACAGGTTTCAGAGTAGCAGCCATGTTAGCAAAAAGAACAGGAGTACTTGTGGCACCTTAAAGACTAAGAAATGTATTTCAGCGTAAGCTTTCATGGGCAACAGCTCACTTCATCAGATGCATGGAATGGAACACACAGTAAGCAAATATTTATACATTCAGAGAAACATGAAAAGCTGTCTGAAATGGGCCATCTTGATTATCACTTCAAAAGTTTTTTTCCCCTGCTGATATAGTTCCTCTTAATTAATTGTCTCTTAGAGTTGGTATAGGCACTTCCACCTTTTCATGTTTCTCTGAATGTATTAATATCTGCTCACTGTGTGTTCCATTCTATGCATCTGATGAAGTGAGCTGTTGCCCACGAAAGCTTACGCTGAAATAAATTTGTTAGTCTCTAAGGTGCCACAAGTACTCCTGTTCTTTTAAGTATTAAAGCCTTTATTTTAAAAGGAAAATCTTGCTTGACACTGCTGAGATTCTGTTTATGCCCTTTTCTTCCCAGTAACCATTATCTCTGAAACCTAAGGGTCGCCTTTGCTGATCATTTTAGCAAAAGACATCCAGTTAATGTGATTATCCACAATTCCAAACCCTCCATAGCTGCCCCCTTGCCAGCTGCCAAACCCCCCAGCTCCTCTGACACCTTCTGTGGTGCCATTATGTGTTTTCAGGCCAATCTTCATTACTCTGTGGGAAGGGTAGGGGTCAGCCTACATTAACTGAATCAACAGATTAAACAGCAGCAGTGGCTGGTCTCATAAATGTTAGTTCAGTATGAGCCAGCATTTTCATGCAACTCATCTCCAGCTGCTGCATCAGAACCATAGGACCCATGAGGATACACTTATACAGAACCTCTTGCCCCTACGTTGCAATCTTGAATCCTGCGCACGCGCAAAAGCCATCCCCATGTGTCTCACTCCAATTCGCTGCGGGAATAGCCATCAATACCGCTTAGAAAACCACCATCAGTTGGTACCTGCATTAGTCACCTCAGCAAGGAGGCCAAGGGATGAACAGATGTGGAGCCTAAACTATCCACTCGGCCTGAGCTGTGCCCCGCAGAGCCGGGTTCGAGGCACGCTGGCGGGTCTCGCATCACCTATTCTGGGGACAGAGGCTCTGGGGCAGGCACTGTCCAGCAGTTCAGCTCTCTGGCGGGAAAAGCAACTTGGTGGGTGCGGTGGGGGAAATGAAAATTCCTTTACCATGAGATGCCACGGAGAAGCTGGCATTCCTGGCAGACCAAGCTGGCCAGGAGGAGCTTAACAAATGGCTCAGCTTTCTGCATCAGAACCTTTGCTTTGGAGCGAGCGGGCTGTCAGTCACCTCTCCATCGCCACTTGGGATCAGCAATATACCATCTCTCCCCCCCGTAGGGTCTGGCTGCCCTGCCAGACACACACAAACTAGCACACGAACAATAGCTTGGCCGTGCCAGCTCAGGGCGTTAGCTGGGCTTGAGAGTCGCAGTGTCCACACTGCTGTTTTTAGCATGCTAGCTCTAGACCCACTAGCATGAATCTGTCTAGCCAGGCTGGGAGACCTGCTCCCAGGTGCAGTACACAGGTACCCTGAGACGTTGCCCACGGACGACACCGGATTTTCGGGTCAGCAGCTGATTCCAGCCTATACTGTCAATCTGCCTGGTTAGCGTGAAGAACCCTGAATGCTACTTCCCCATCTCGCCATCCCCTAGGAGCGTTCAAGTGAGATATTATGATCTCTCGACTTTGGATGTTCAGCCTGTATTTTATTTGCCGTATGCAGAGTCTGTAGAGCCTGGAGTGCACTGTGTTCCATGCAACTTCTAGGAAAATTCACCTGACCTGGGCAAGTCAATCAACCTTATTCTAAGTTATTTATAATAATGGAAATCCCCTGTGATCAGTCATCTAGGCTTTTTAATATAGAAAGAAAGTCCCCTTCATCTGCATGCTGTTTTTCTGCTCTGCGTGATGCTCTCCTGCTTTGCCTCTTAGCCGGAATAGCCTTTGGAGAGAGGGCTCATTTATTTCCCATTTTCAGTATTCTCCTCTTTCCAAATGCTTTCCCTGATGGCCGCCAAACAGCTTGTCATTTGTCTTCAGAGATTATGTTCTCTCTTATCCAGATCTCAGCCCCCTGCCAAGATTGTATTTCATACACTAAATTAATTTTTTACAGTCAAATCAGCTTAATGATTTGGCCAACTCTCAGTTACCCCATTCTAATTGCCTTTAACTACATCAGCTTGGAGTCCTGCAATTCATGTTCTTATATGTATTTAGGAAAGGAAAAGATTTAAAAGCCAGGGGGAGTTTAATTCCTTTGCTTCTCTCTCCTCCCAGTTCCCTTTTTGGTTCAGATCTCTGTAAGCAGTAACCCATTTTATCATTCTGGTTTGGCTCTGTCCCGCCTGTCCCACTGTGATCTATTAATTAATAGCTGTTCTACACAGCCTCCAGTTAGTTTCCAATTTTCCTGATTCACTTTGCTGGCATCTCTAAGTTTCTCCTGGACCGTAGTACATAGCTTCATATTGATTCACACCAAGAAACAGGGCATAAGAACATAAGAATGGCCGTACTGGGTCAGACCAAAGGTCCATCCAGCCCAGTATCCTGTCCACCAACAGTGGCCAATGCCAGGTGACCCAGAATGAGTGGACCTAACAGGTAATGATCAAGTGAGCTCTCTCCTGTCATCCATCACCCCCCCCCCCCGACAAACAGGGGCTAAGGACACCATTCCTTACCCATCCTGCTTAATAGCCATTAATGGACTTCATCTCCATGAATGTATCCAGTTCTCTTTTAAACCCTGTTATAGTCCTAGCCCTCACAGCCTCCTCAGGCAAGGAGTTCCACAGGTTGACTGTGCGCTGTGTGAAGAAGAACTTCCTTTTATTTGTTTTAAACCTGCTGCCCACTAATTTCATTGGGTGGCCCCTAGTTCTTTTATTATGAGAACAAGTAAATAACTTTTCCTTATTCACTTCCTCCACACCACTCATAATTTTATATATCTCTATCATATCCCCCCTTAGTCTCCTCTTTTCCAAGCTAAAAAGTCCTAGCCTCTTGACTAGATACGAGAGATATGGAGCAGTATAAATGCCTCCCCCCAAAAAAGTTGGATTTATGGCATTTATGAAAAATGCCAGCCACCCATTTAAAAAACAAACTTCTGCCTCTAGTGGCCCAGCCCTCTACAATTGCTAATGCCCTGTCTATCCTGGGGTCTTTGCACTGATGAGACCCCAGCAGTGCAAATCCTCAGTGTATACGTGATGCACCAGTGTAAATCTGGTGCACTGGGATGATCTGTTCTGCTAAATCACGCTGGGGCAAGATCTGTTTGCACAGGTGCAGCACATCTGCATCAGGGCTTTGCATTGGAGCCACTACCTCACCCTGTAAACACTGGGGCCTAGTGGATTGAGAGAAAAACTGGGACTCAGGAGACCTGGGTTCTATTCCCAGCTCAGCTACTGGGACGTCGGGCAAGCCACCTCCCAGCTCTGTGCCTCCGTTTCCCCATCTGTAAAATGGGGTGAATGGTATCGCCCTTGTAAAGCTATACAAGAGTGAGGAGATATTTTTATTATAATATAGTTACACTGATGCCAATTTCCTTCATCTAGACAAGTCCCACATGTAAAGTGTCCTATTGAACCTCCCAGCCAATCAGCTTCTGCCCTGTGTGTTTCCCCCTCACTCATCGGTCATGTTGAAGCTAGAATCTAGTCAGGTGGGAAGCGAGATGGCCAGTTTTAAAATCACATTCTGAACGAGGTGGGCAAACACATTGAATTACTGATGGTACCGGTTACAACGGATTTAAAATACATCGTTTTCTGATTTCCACATTGAGAATTACCCTGACACCTGACAAACATAAAGACGCAGCCCTGCAGCTAAGTTTCGCTTTGGCTGAACAAAGCCCTCTAGATGCGTATGGTGGAAAGAGTTTTAAAATTTACCTTTGCGAATTTATGCGGCTCGGACTCGCCCGCACCTTGGCCAGTGAAAGTCAGTTACTGTCAAGTTCCCGGCGTGGCAATGGCTGCATGAGGGAATGTTTATTTGAAACCATCTGTTCATGTATGAAATATAGGGAAGAGGCATGAGGCAGGAGTCTGAGCATGAGACTAGGAGCCAGAAATACTCCACTCTGATACAGACGTCCTCTGGGGAAATCCCTTAATCCCCTGCCTCAGTTTCCCCAGCAGTACATAATACCAATTACTCACCATGAGGATTAATATTGGTAAAGGGGAAGATTTTCCAGAGGTACAAGACACAGGTAGCTGCTCAGCTTCCACTGAAAGTCCCAAGTCTCCCCCCAAAGTGCTTTTCATCCATCAATAGCTATAGGATTATTATTGCTATGTGGTCACAGAGGCACTAATGATATTTTTGCATTGTAGGTATCTCGTGACAGAAGGTCAGATTTTCATCCTCTACATTTTTACGTTCTTTGCCATGATGGCTTTGGTCATGCACCAGAAACGGAAAGGACTGGTCTTGGACAGCAATGGACTCTTCCTCTTCTACTCTTTCATTATTACATTGGTCTTAATTGGCGCTTGGGTGGTTTGGCTGTGGAATGACAAAATCCTCCGGAAGAAGTATCCTGGCGTCATTTACATTCCGGAGCCCTGGGCCTTTTATACCTTACATCTGAGCAACCTCCATTCGGCAAAGGAAGGTTTTTAAGCGGCGCTATCTTAGGAGTGGTTTGCAAACGGATCTCTCGTTTTTCCTAATGCGGGTGTGTTTCAAATCAGTGACTGCCCGTGGGAGCTGGACCGCGTGCTGTTCACTAACCCGACCCGGGGGGAGGGGTTTGTTTGAATCAGAGGGGAGGGGTTAAGTCTGCTGTGAAATACTTACACTAGTGCCGTTGTCAGTTACTTTCCAAAGCTGCCGCCTTCCGCGTTCAGGGCAGGTACATAACTGACCTACCGTTCACCCCAACTTAGCACACAATGGGGCATTCCCCCCCATCTCTGCTAAAGGGCCAGCCTTTCCCTTCTGAGCTGCTCTCATTCCCGGACCTCTGGAACATGGCATGCAATGACTTCAGAGCAGCGGTTCTCAAACTGGGAGTCAGGACCCCAAAGTGGGTCACGACCCCATTTTAATGGGGTCGTCAGGGCTGGCGTTAGACTTGCTGGGGTCTGGGGCCAAAGCCTGAGTCCCACCATCTGGGGCCAACGCCGAAGACCAAGGGCGTCGGCCCTGGGTGGCAAGGGCTCAGATTACAGGCCCCCAGGTTTTGGCGCTCCCCACCCCCAGCACAAGGCGGCAGGGCTCAGGCTTTGGCTTTGACCCTCCCGCCCAGGGCAGCGGGGGCTCGGGCGGGCTCAGGCTTTAGTCCCCCCTCTTGGGGTCATGCAGTAATTTTTGTTGTCCGAAGGGGGTTGCGGTGCAGTGAAGCTTGAGAACCCCGGCTTTAGAGAGAACTCGTCCTCTGAGCCTGGCACAGTCGAGCAATCCAACCTCTTGGCATGGATCATTGTGGGCAAAATTCATCCCCTCCTCGTGCAAGGGGCTGCCTGGGCCTTGGAGGGGGCAGGGCAGTTCAGCCTACACTTGGCAGCTGCTATTCCAGCCTAGAATAGGGGCTGCAACCGTGAGGGCCACTTACACCAGGGGTCATGGGCACGAATGTGTATTTTAGACCCATGGCCACATTCTCCCCACTCCCGTCCGTGCACTAGGGTCTGGTATTGTGCACAGTTAATGTTAACCGAGAGAGAAAGTGAAACTAAGCATCTTCGCACTAGGAAGTGACACATTCCCCAGCTGCTTTAAAGCAGAGAACACAACCTCTTCCCAGGGCCGGCTCTAACATTTTGCCGCCCCAAGCAAAAAAACAAACAAACCCCAAGCGCCGCCCCACCGAAACAAAAAAACACAACCCCCTCCCGCAGCACCCGGGGAAACAACCCCCCCCCCCCCCCCGTGTTGCGCCGTAACAACCTCCCCCCGCCCCCCAGCGCCTCTCCCGGCCGGAGGAGCACCAGGGGGAAGGGCGGCATGCCCATGGCCCCGCTCCCCCGGCTGGGACGCTGACGGGGAAGAGCGCTGCCGCCCCGCGGCTTGCCTCCTCCCCCAAACATGAACCAGGAACCAAAGAGCAAACGCGTTAGGCGGCGGCTCACTGCATTTCTGATCACAGCTGGCCAGCGGGTTGGGGTTTAAGGGCTAGCGCCCCTTTGCCCCCGGGATCCACTGCCGTGCATGGGGACTCTCATGGGCTGGCTTTAGTTCCTCCTGCCCATTGGGAGTTTGGACTTTGCGACCGTGCAGGAAGGACTGATCAGATCACCCTGAGCTATGCAGGACTGGGGGGTAAGGGGGCCTGCACAAAGGGTTAAACTCCTCCCTGCACCTCACAAACCCTTCCCTCGCCCAGCTATTTCCACCCCACTCACCCCACTCTTTCCCCCCCCAGCCCCGCTGCTTCCCACACGCTTGTTCTCCTGGGTCTTTCCTTGCCGCTCATTCCTCTCCCTTCATTCTCTTCTCAGGCAGGGCGGGAGCTGGTATCTGGAGGGGTCTCAGCTCCCTCCTGGACCATGGCGTCCCCCAGAGGGGAGGAGAGGCGGCTGCAGGGCCTGCCTGCTATGGGGGCTGGTGCTGTAGCAGGATTCTGTCCGCACCCCTCCCCTCTCCCACTGCTGCCTGCTTACTCTGCTTGTGTTGACTGGCGGGTGCCCTTCAGCTGTTCCCCCCCCCCCCCCCCGACAGTACATCACTATAGGCTTAAAAATAGGACCGGGATTGAGGAAACACCTGCACCATAGCCCTCTATATAACCTGTCAGGATAGTCACAACTATGTTAGCAGGGCAAGCACAGCGCTCCAACTCAGTGAGAATTTAACCAATAGGTTTGACTAGATTCCTGTCTCAGGACTGGACCAGAGTAGCCAGGGATCCTTTTATCTCCCCTCCCACCCAAACTCCTACCTTCGTTTCCTCGCTCTCGGGTTATACAGTATTAATGCAGACTTTGATTTCCCTTCCTGGGAGCCATTAACTAAATAAAGCAGGAATGACCCAGCCCTGCTCCGGTTTTAACCTACCTGCAGCTGAGACTGACTTCAAGGTATATCTGCCAGTTCTTCAGCATATTCCCCTGCTTGGCAGCATGGCACGGGGCTCGCCAATCCTGCCAGGTTCTGAGCGCCATCCGCCTCCACTGGTAGCAGCGAGACTTGGTGACCTTCAGCACCGAGCAGGATCAAGCCCAAAGGGTCTCTCTCTGCAGCGTCCTCGCTCCGCAGAGCTGAAGGGAAGACTCATTTTGCTGGCGGGGCAGCTTGCAGATAACTGATTTTAAGTGGGCAAACCTGTAAGAAGAAGAGATGCAGAAGTCAGTTCTTGTACCTGGCAGCTCCCTGATTCTGCATTTCTTTTCAGGCGACCCAAAATGAGGCCTGTTCAGCAACTGCCAGACTCAGTTGAATTTGGCAGCTTGTCAAGCACAATCTAATGACCCCTTGAGTGGAAAGTGTCTATGTAAGTGTAGAATATTCTTGCCTTTGGTGAATCACCCACGTTCCTCCATTATTTTTGCATGCTACATCCAGCCTGGTGTCTGTAGCTCCTTATGTCCTTTGTAACCCCACTCACTAATTCTCTTCTAATACTCAGGTAGCAAACACTTAATGCAATATGTGTGCAGAATCTTTTTGAACTAAAGCTGGTTTTTACCTCCTGGAATTCTTTGGCTAAATCCTTGTTGTTATTTATATCCGGCACATCGTATTACACCCTAGTCTGGCACAACCCAAGTGGAAATGACGTGTTCTCCACACAACAAACCCCAAAATAAAAGCATTTGCGTATGGCTGGAAGTAGTTATTGAACCAGTTCTGTTCTTTAGGGGAGGTTGGTGCCCAACTGGCTGGAAAAAGCACACCCAGTGGCGATTCACAGTCAAGGGGGAAGGGCATATCGAGGGGGGTCCCCCAGGGATCGGTCCTAGGTCTGGTTCTAGCCAATATCTTCATCAATGAGTTGGATAGTGGCATAGAGAGGAGACTTATAAAGTTGGCAGATGATACCAAGCTGGGAGGACTTACAAGCACTTTGGAGGACAGGATTAGAATTCAAAATGATCTCAACAAACTGGAGAAATGGTCTGAAATAAATGAAATTCAATAAGGACAAAGGCAAAGAGGAATAATCAATTGCACAAATACACATACACAATGGGAAATGACTGCCTAGGAAGGAGTACTGCAGAAAAGGATCTGGGGGTCATAGCGGATCACAAACTAAATATGAGTCCACAGTGTAATGCTGTTGCCAAAAAAGCTAACCTCACTGTATTAGCAGGAGTGTTGTAAGCAATACATGAGAAATAATTCTTCCACTCTACTCAGTACTGATAAGGCCTCAGCTGGAGTATTGTGTCCAGTTCTAGGCACCACACTTTGGGAAAGATGTGAACAGATCGGAGGAAGGCAACAATTATTAAAGGTCTAGAAAACATGACGCAGGAGGAAAGATTGAAAAAATTGGGATTGTTTAGTCTGGAGAAGGGAAGACAGAGGGGACATGATAATGGTTTTCAAGTACATAAAAGGTTGTTAAAAGGAGGAGGGAGAAAAGTTGTTCTCGTTAACCTCAGGATAGGACAAGTAGCAATGGGCTTAAATTGCAGCAAGGACAGTTTAGGTTGGACATTATGAAACACTTTCTAACTGTCAGGGCGGTTAAGCACTGGAACAAATTACCTAGGGGAGTTGTGGAATCTCCATCATTGGGGATTTTTAAGAGCAGGTTAGACAAACACCTGTCAGGGATGGTCTAGATAATACTTAGTCCTGCCTCAGTTCCAGCGACTGGGCTAGATAACCTATTAAGGTCCCTTCCCGTCTTACCTTTCTATGATTTTAAGACCTTTGGCCTAAAAGAAGGTAAGGGCCCATCTACGGTACATTAGAAGTACAACCAAGCCAGAGGACTAATTTGCAGCACAGCTGAACTGGCCTAACGATTGGAACTGTGCTGTAATCGAGCAAATATTTTGTTACTAGGTCACTGACTCAATTGTAATTGTAGCATAGACAAGGTCTTGGGCGGGTGGGCCTCATCCCCACTTGTTCATTGCACAATTGCCAGATTTTCCTTTATAAAGCATTGACAGCACCCTAGGATCTGTACAAACAGGCGAGATGACACCATTCCTGCACTGAGAGTCTTACAGTGGAAGCGGATAACATGTAGGCAAAGGGAGAGGCAGCTGCTCAGGTTCACACTTTTGCAGGTGAAACACCAAACCATTTAGTATATTCTGACCCTGCACAGAATGCTGTATGGACCTGACATGCTAGAAACATCAGGGTTCCTTTAGACTGGTTTGAAAACCTTCGCTGGATGGATAAAGACCAGGTCTTAAATTCCTTATCACTTAAGTGTAAGTGGGTGGGTGGGGGTAACAGACAGCCAGTTGAAAATATTGCGTACGTTTTTTCAACAAAAAACTGCTTTTTGAACAATACAAAACAGCGTCTCAGATGATTTCTGTATCCTTCAAACGCCCATTTTTCCACAGATCAATTCAAAACTAACCACCTTAAATATTGGGTTTTTGCCCTTCTCCGGGGCTGGAGGGGGGACAAAACATGGAAAAACTTGCATTTTGATTCCATCCGGTTTGAACAGAAATACATGTTCGGTTTCAAGTTTTCATCAAAAAGTTGGAAAAAAACAAAAAATTGAACATTTCTTGTTCAAAAAGTAATTCCTGTTTTTCAACCAACCCTGAGACTGTAGCTTTGTGTGTTGCTTTACAATGTATAGTAAAGGCCGAGACATAGATTCCCCCGCCCCTCGCTTTCCATACCCCTCCCCCCATATTTTTAATATTTAATTAAATCACTTGGAGCAAACATCCTTCAGGATTGAAAGTCCCCTTCCCAGCTCTCTGCTTAGGAAACCCGTATATATATATATATATTTCTCTTTTTAAGAATATATATCTATGGGTTTCCTAAGCAGAGAGCTGGGAAGGGGACTTTCAATCCTGAAGGACATTTGCTCCAAGTGGTTTAATTAAATAAATATTAAAACTCTCGTCTGTTTTAAACAGTCTCAAAATCACTTCCCCTGTCTCGGATGTCCAATCTAACAACTCTCCAGACTTCCACAGAGCTTTTAGGGGCAGATAAGACTTGCTGCCTTTGCGATGTTTAAAAAAAACAAAACCAATCTTTCAATCCTCCTTTATACACCATAAAAGCAGACAAGAGTAATTCTAGCCACCTTTTGAACAACCAGCCAGTCGGGATATAAATATCAACATCTTTTACAGAGCAAAACCAGGTGCGATTTGCTCATAGAGCGCACAATTCAAAAATTAACTTCCTCTCTTGCCCAGCAGCAAAACCCTATCAAGAGTGAATTATATATAAATAAATACCCCCTTCTGTCCCTGCTAAACAACCTCATTAGATACTAGTGATTCTGTGGGCTTGTCTCTGAGTGTTGGTATTTAAGCACAGCATGAGGTGCTTTGCAATCTATTGGGGATTACCAAGCCTTTTATACTCAACCTGAAGTTGTTTCATTATTGAGTCTGACCTAAGGCTGAAGGCGACCTCAAATTAGACAGAGGAAGAGTCTGCCCCCGGTTTCCTGCTCTTTTATACACCCTTCTTGTGCAAACGCTCCTTCAAGAATTCTGACATTGTAAGCTTGTTGCAGGGGAAATCTTTTTTATTAGCACCAGTGTGTGCGCCTATCTGATTAACAGCTGGTAGTTGGAATCCAACCCGCAGCATGGATCAGGTCTTGTATCCATGGCAGCAGGGTATTTATTACAGTTCCTACCACTCTCCACCCAGGATTGGCGGACTTTAGCCCGTAATCAAATAGCAAAGTAGGAGAACACAGGGACTGACTCTCTGACCAGCAGATATAAACCAAAGGGGGGGAAATTCCTTAGCAAATGGTGAGTGACCAACGTTTTTGATCTATTTGAACCGTGCCTTATTATGTTGCATTCAGAAATTGAACATTTTTTTTCCTCCCTTCCTTCCTTTTCTCCTGCTACAGGCAAAATTTCTGTCCCAGGATCAAATTAATGGTATGTACAGTTGCTTTTTAATTAGCAGGATCAGTTTAACAAGTTTACCGCTAACAGCGTTTCTCATTAAAGGGTCTCATTCTGGGGAGTTGACTTCGTTGTTTAACATTCCCATAATTCTCAAGGTGAACTGTCTCTGCTAGCTAATGTTTTTTAAAAGAGAACATTAGATGCAGGCAGCCGGAGACGTCCTCTCTGCAGTCGGCTGCTGGGATGGGGTGTGGTTTGGGCTATCCAAGGAAAGGGAGCAAAAAACTAGAATCATAGAATATCAGGGTTGGAAGGGACCTTAGGAGGTCATCTAGTCCAACCCCCTGCTCAAAGCAGGACCAATCCCCAATTTTTGCCCCAGATCCCCAAATGGCCCCCTCAAGGATTGAACTCACAACCCTGGGTTTAGCAGGCCAATGCTCAAACCACTGAGCTATTCCTCCCCCCCAATATCTTACAAAACATTTGTATGGATTGTTCTTAAAATCTAAGAACGCTGGATTTCACAGGGAAAGACGTTTAACTCCCCCCACCCCCCGCCCACCCTTTAACATTAACTCTCTGGCCAAATAAGGGAGAGAGGATATTTAAAGCAATAATGTGAGATACTGACGCAGTACTGTAAAGCTTGGGACCTTAAGCAAACCCCTAGAAAGGCAGGGGAAGGCTGGTTTTGTGACCGAGTCAGGAGAGCCGAGTTCTAATTCCCACTTCTTCCTGCGTGACCTTTGGCAAGTCACTTACCACCTCTCTCTGTTTCCCTCTCTCAAAATGACCACTACAGCGATCTGCCTTATTAACCGCTTGGAAAGAACAGTGGGATCCTTGAATGGGAGGCAAAACAGAAACCTTGGTTTGATGATCTTAACCCAGGGGGGAAGCAGGCCCCGGGATGGGAGGGGGCTGTTTTGGAGAGGTAGGCAGATGATACCGGGCGGGGGGGGGGGGGGGAATGGCATGCAGCAAGCAGCGGCCGCTGGCCCTGCACAACGCTGGCAAGCGATGGGGATTGGAAAGGGACCCATAAGGGTGGGAGAAAGTCAGGTTAGGCAGGAGCTGCAGAGCCAGCTCTGAGAAGAGCTGGAAATCTTTCATCTCCAAGCAAGTCCCCCCGCGCGCGCCACTGGATTCTTCATCCTGACACACCAGGAAAGCGCTGGGGGCGGGGCACGCAAAACGTGGGCCTTTGAGCAGGGTCACTTGATCCAGAGCTGTTTACCGGAAGCTACTTTTGAAAGGAGAATCAGCTACAACTAGGACAGGCTTCCTTACACCCCGGGTACAGTCTCCTGCCCTTGCACCCCGGGTACAGTCGCTTAGCGGGAGCTGATAGGAACATGTCTCAGAGAAGGTACCTCCATTATCTGCTCAACCAGTCATAAAACTCTGCACTTTAACGCCAGGAAAGAGCTTGTCACAATACAACCCCTATCACGAGCAGTCGTGGGATAGAAAGAGGTTGGGCTCTACATAGCCCCTCCTACCCTCAAGGTAGCTCAAGGCATCGTACACATTAATAAGTCTACCGCTGGCGTGTGTCAGGGCTGAGTAGCTCGGTAAACAGGGCAGCCTACAAGCGCCCATTGCCCGGGACAGCGGGAGCTGCCGCTAAGCTTATTTTTATTAAAATATCTGTCGTTCAGAATGCAGTTCCCCAAACCCAGCAGCACACGCGACAGCAGTTGGTCGGTGGTGTGTCGTCTAGGGCTGGCAGCAGCCACTAGTTCTGGCTGCAGGCTGGCCTAGGTCCGTAGAGCGCCGTTTCTTATCCCTTAGTCTCAGGGCAAGGCCTCCAAATGCTTGAGTGCAGTGAAGAGGCCGCGTTTCCACCAGGCCCCCATTGTGTGACACACCTTACGTTTCTCAAACCAATGACCCAGCACCAAGCACATTGCTGGCATTGTCTCTGGAGGTGAAATCCTAGCCCCATGGAGTCAAGGGGAGGTTAACCATTCACTCTAAGGAGGCCAGGATTTCACCTCTAGAGACTGGGCAAGGTCTGGGCTCACCTTTGGCCTGGGATTGCATGGGCTAAACCATTGCTGGGGGCCTGACTAGCAGAGCCCACGCTGTAAAACCTACCTCGGTTTTTCCTTCTCCTGGGAAGGAACGGCATCCGTGCCAATGTTCACATTCAGAAGGTACATTGGAAAGAGCAGCATGGCCCATCGGCCACCGCAAAGCACACACAGAGCGAGCAAGTTTCACAGTCCCCACGAGGCACGAGAGCCCCCGTCTCATCCAAAGGACGGGCGTTGAACACGGTGCATATCCTCCCCCTCCCCACAGGACAGCCCGGCCACATGGGCCCAAGCTCTGAGCCTGGGGCGAGACTTGAACTACGGATGCTCCAGCCCAGAGGCAAGAGTGCTACCAACGAGCCCCACAGACACTCAATTAGTGCTGCTGTGAAATTCAGCAGGGGGGGATTTTTGACAGGGAGTCGCACACACGCACCCCATCGGCCCATATTTAAAAGCCTGGTTGCACAAACTAAAAGAGCACAAAAAACTATTCCCCCAAAGCAGCACTTGGGTCCAGGGGGGCCCACCCCCCTCAGGTTGCTCTCTCTGACTGCAACTTGGGCAGGGGGGATAGCTCAGTGGTTTGAGCATTGGCCTGCTAAACCCAGGATTGTGAGTTCAATCCTTGAGGGGACCATTCAGGGATCTTGGGCAAAAATTGGGGATTGGTCCTGCTTTGAGCAGGGGGTTGGACTAGATGACCTACTAAGGTTCCTTCCAACCCCGAGATTCTATGATTCTATGAACTTCAGCAGAGATGGCTCCCCGCACTTGACCCTAAACAAACGATTTGATGGGTGCCGAGGAGGTCTATACGTAGTAGGCAAAGGCAAGGGGTCCAGTGGTTGGGCGAACGTGTGGGAGTTGAAAGCTGGCTTCTCTCCCCAATCTCTGCAATGGACACACTGAGAAACAGCTGTTAAGGAAGCAGGATCTCTGTGTGTTTCCAGTCCCCTCCACCTCCCTCACCCCCCGGTGAAGGGGGACAATACCCTCCATGGTGAAGCGTTTTGATTGGTGGATAAATGTTCTAGCCGCACGTCATACATTGTACACGCTGCACCACGACTGAGCCATTCACTGCTGGGTCTAGGTCCTTGGCTTCCCCGCGACACTGCTTTTGTGGAATGAACTCTTAATGGTGAGTGCAACAGACCCACTGGTACCAAGACAGTTAATTTACTTTTGCTCAGTCTTTGCAGTCAGCTCAAAATCTGTCCAGCTGCACTCTACAGCCCCGATTCACATGATCCTAATTAACAGCAGAGAGTAACCGGCCTGCAAAAACCAACATACGGGCTCCCCTAATTGTGCAACAGAAAGCACCGAGATCAGGCTGCTGGAAAACAATAGGGAAGCTTGCTTATTGCTAAAGCACTGGCCTGCTCCATCAGCCCAACTAGTTAAAATCCAGACTCGCTTTATTAGATAAAGGAGTCGACCTTTAGAAATTCAGGATCCATCTTCACCAACAAATTGACGGTTATTTAGCCTAATCTGTGGAGACAGGTCCATACCGTCTCAGTCGTCTTAATGAAATCTGCTACTAGCCAGATCTTCACGTAGCTGGGGCAAGGTTTTAACCATCTTCTCAAACCAGCCATCTGTTTTCTATGATTCCGTGGCTGGGAAAGTTTCCACCTTTGCTCCAGCCCCTGCGGCATCTAAACTCTTATTTCTAGCCCCTAAAGCTGTCAGGGTAACCTTGGAATGCAAGCCAATGCAGTGAATGTCTGCCAGAGTCTCCATACACAACAAAGCGGAGGAGAACTGCTCCCATTCATCTTAGGGCAGCGTTCATCTTGAATTCTGTTTCCATCATGAGAAGGTTGGGAAGAGGGTGGGGAAAAGGTGAGCGAGACTAGCGCATATATTTGTTTTGCCATAGCCCTGGTCATGGGCCAGGATCTCATTGTGGTAGGTGCTCTGAGAACAAAAACCTCGGACGTTACCACAGAGATCACCCCGACCTCACAGAATTGTATTCTGCCTTGGTAGTAGGTCGCAGCGTCACGACTGATTTCTTTCAGTGCAGTTTAAAATGACGACATCACAGCACGGTGCGTCTAGTTCCCTGTTTTTCCTTCGTTCATTTCCTGAGGCTTGTCATCCATCCATGGGTCCTTTGGGAATCCGAGGGAAAAGGAGTCAGGGAAGTGAGCCGTTTGTCTCTGTAGGTTTCTCGTAGTTGTTCAGAGAATGTCGGTCAATTGTTTCAATGCCACAGTCCTCTTTGCATTAGTATTCCACCCAGTAGATCTAGATAATTAAGTGTTTAAAAAGCTATTTCCCAAGCAGAGATCCTTTGCTGCTCTGATGAATGTTTAGGAGCTCAAGAACTCCATAGCTCATTAGTCTGAATATATTAAAGGAGGCTTGAGTTGCTAGGACACATGGAATTCACTGTTCTGTACTCCTACTCCAAACAGGGGTTTGTTCCCAGGACCATCTAGAGACTCCTTAACATCTCACCACTGTTACAGGATCATAGGACTGGAAGGGACCTCGAGAGGTCATCTAGTCCAGTCCCCTGAACTCATGGCAGGACTAAGTATTATCTAGACCATCCCTGACAGGTGTTTGTCCAGCCTGCTCTTAAAAATCTCCAATGATGGAGATTCCACAACCTTCCTAGGTAATTTATTCCAGTGCTTAACCACCCTGATAGGAAGTTTTTCCTAATGTCCAACCTAAACCTCCTTTGCCACAATTTAAGCCCATTGCTTCTTGTCCTATCCGCAGAGGTTAAGAAGAACAATTCTTCTCCCTCCTCCTTGTAACAACCTTTTATGTACTTGAAAACTGTTATGTCCCCTCTCAGTCTTCTCTTCTCCAGACTAAACAAACCCAATTTTTTCAATCTTCCCTCATAGGTCATATTTTCTAGACCTTTAATCATTTTTGTTGCTCTTCTCTGGACTTTCTCCAATTTGTCCACATCCTTCCTGAAATGTGGCACCCAGAACTGGACACAAAACTCCAGCTGAGGCCTAATCAGAGCAGAGGGGAAGAATTACTTCTCGTGTCTTGCTTACAACACTCCTGCTAATACATCCCAGAATGATATTTGCCTTTTTTGCAACATTGTTGCACTGTTGACTCATACTTGGCTTATGGTCCACAATGACCCCCAATCCCTTTCCACAGTACTCCTTCCTAGGCAGTCATTTCCCATTTTGTATGTGTGCAACTGATTGTTCCTTCCTAAGTAGAGTACTTTGCATTTGTCCTTATTGAATTTCATCCTATTTACTTCAGACCATTTCTCCAGTTTGTCCAGATCATTTTGAATTTTAATCCTATCCTCCAAAGCACTTGCAACTCCTCCCAGCTTGGTATCATCTGCAAACTTTATAAAACTACTCTCTATGCCATTATCTAAATCATTGATGAACATATTGAACAGAACCGGACCCAGAACTGATCCCTGTGGGACCCCACTCGTTATGCCCTTCCAGCATGACTGAGAACCACTGATAAATACTCTCTGGGAATGGTTTTCCAAGCAGTTTTGCACCCACCTTATAGTAGCTCCATCTAGGTTGCATTTCCCTAATTTGTCTATGAGAAGGTCATGTGAGACAATATCAAAAGCTTTACAAGTCAAGATATACCACATCTACCGCTTTCCCCCCATCCACAAAGCTTATTACCCTGTCAAAGAAAGCTATCAGGTTGGTTTGCATGATTTGTTCCTGACAAATCCATGCTGACTGTTACTTATCACCTTAGTATCTTCTAGATGTTTGCAAATTGATTGCTTAATTATTTGCTCCATTATCTTTCTGGGTGCAGAAGTTAAGCTGGCTGGTCTGTAATTCCCCACGGTGTCCTTATTTCCCTTTTTATAGATGGGTACTATATTTGCCCTTTTCCAGTCTTCTGGAATCTCTCCAGTTTTCCATGACTTTTCAAAGATAATTGCTAATGGCTCAGGTACCTTCTCAGTCCACTCCTTGAGTATTCTAGGATGCATTTCATCAGGCCCTGGTGACTTGAAGACATCTAATTTGTGCAAGTAATTTTTACCTGTTCTTTTCCTATTCTAGTCTCTGATCCTACCTCATTTTCACTGGCATTCACTACGTTAGACATCCCATCACCACCAACCTTCTTGGTGAAAACCAAAACAAAGGAGTCATTTCGCACTTCTGCCATTTCCACATTTTCTGTTATTTCCCCTCCCCTCCCCCATCATTGAGTAACGGGCCTACCCTGTCCTTTCTCTTGTTTCTAATGTATTTGTAGAATGTTTTCTTGTTGCCCTTTATGTCTCTAGCTAGTTGGATCTCGTTTTGTGCCTTGGCCTTTCTAATTTTGTCCCTACATACTTGTGTTACCATGCTGTAAGATGGTCCTTGTTGCAAGGGAGAAGGAGCTCCATGGGTGACTTGGTACATTGGTAATTTAGGACAGCCACTTCCCTACAGAGCCCACCTGGGATGGATTGGCACCACCCACTCTGCTCAAGAATCCACTCACCGGCACTTCTGTCTTCTCCATTCCCTGGCAGCCATTCCTCTGCCATCTTATTTTCTTGCATTCTCTCCTATTCTTTACTCCTTCTGTTCTATTCCTTTTTTGCCCCCTCCACCATAGCCACCCCCTTCCCATTCCCCAGAAGGCAACAATGCTGAGTAGGGGCACATGGCACCCTAGGGGCCACTCCACAAGCTACTCTCTCATCTGAGTCAAGTGGCCTGGGAGCAGAGCGGAGAAACTTGGGCCAACAAGCTGATATCTGATGCTCTGCATGATTCATTCCCTCTGGGGCACCTGGCATTGGCCACCGTTGGTAGACAAGATACTGGGCTGGATGGACTTTTGGTCTGACTCAGTATGGCCGTTCTTATATTCTTAACTGGAGAACTGGTCTGAAGCCAACAAGATGACATTCAGTGAAGCCAAGTGCAAAGTATTTCACATAGGAAGGAAAAATCAAATGCACAACTACACAATGGGGAGTAACTGGCTGGGCTGGAGTACTGTGTGTCATGGGTGCCACACTGTAGGAAAGCTGTGAACAAATGGGAGAGTCCCAAGGAGAGCAACAAAAATGATACAAGGTTTAGAAAACCTGAGCTAGGAGGAAAGGTTAAAAAACTGGGTCATGTTTAGTTTTGAGAAAAGAAGACTGAGGGGGGGACCTGAGAACAGTCTTCAAATATGGTAAGGGCTGTTATAAAAAGAGGACAGTGAACAATTGTTCTCCCATGTCTACTGAAGGTGGGACAAGAAGTAACGGGCTTAGTCCACAGCAAGGGAGATTTAGGTTCGATATTAGGCAAATCTTTCTAACTCTCAGGGTAGTTAAGCTCTGGACTAGGCTTCCCATGGTGGTTGTGGAATCCTCATCACTAGAGGTTGAACAAATTCCTGCCAGGGATGGTTTAGGCTTACTTAGTCCTGGCTCAGTGCAGGAGACTGGACTTCTCGAGGTCCCTTCCAGCCCTACATTTCTGTGATGGGAGCTAGCTGCACTATGAGCCACTAGAGAAGCTAGAAGGCAAAGGACATCCACCACTTTGACCACAAGTTCAGGAGCTGGATTTAAGGACAAGCCTCAACTGCTCCTTTTCTCTACTCCCTTCTCCCCTTTGGAGAGGTCTAGTATGTATGTGTGTACACACACACACGCCGCAACACAGAGTTCAGGTAGTCATCTGATGCTTTAGCTACAAGGGTTGATGAAATCCTTGAAGAGCTTAAAACGCTGACCAAGTCAATCAGTCATTTTGCAGGTTTAAATAGTCTAGCTGCTTTTTCCTCCTGACGAGTAGACTGCAGGGAAATTTTGCTTTCAAACTAAAGCAATATTGGATGGCAACACACCTCAGTTTTTGTTTTTAAACTAGAATTCAAGGAATGCTTTTCTCTGTATGATAAGAAACAAAAAGGCAAGATAAATGCCAGTGACCTGATCACAGTGATGCGGTGCCTGGGAACTAGCCCAACTCCAGGAGAGGTAGAGACACATCTTCAAGGACATAAAATTGGTAAGTAAAATAGATCCTGACTGCAAGGATTATTAAAACAAGACAGGTGACGTGTAGAGTTCTCAATCTGACAATAACCAAGTGAAAAATAGGTCTAAAATGTTCAACGAGGAGGACCCCCACCCATACTAGCAGAGGAGGAAGAAGTCGGACATGATGGTATTTGCTAAGACTCAACTTTTCTGATGTCGCGAGACACTGTTGTAATAAAAATGAGCAAGGCAGGAATCTAGGTAGATTTGGGTCTAAGATGAGACAGCCCAGGCAATACAGGATAACCAGAAATTGGTCACAAGAGTGGTCAGATGTGCTGGATGATGGATAGGAAGGGAACATTTAGAAGACTTCACAGACAAGTCAAGCGCAGGTATCAAAATGGTGCCATAAGGACATCAAGAGGAGCGGGGAAAGGAGACACACGCTTAAGAAAATTGTGTTGGTGTTGTCACAGCTGTGTTGAGCTGCAGCCCTCCTGAGATCAGTGTCCTGTCAAACCAGGCTAGGAAGGTAACAAAAAAGGTCATTTTCTGCTCCAGATGTTTTATTCAATTGTCTCTAAAAAGCACAGAATGGGGGTCAAAGAAGAGTCATGAACTGAGGTGGTCTGCACCAAACCATTGTGGGTTAGGGGCTGAGTGTCTGACAAGGCTACAGAATTGTTATAGCTAAAGACCGGGCTCCTCCAACAACCAGGGGGAAGCATACATACACGGAGGAGCTGAAATTTGGTTCAGGCCCTTTTCCTGAGACAAAGGTTATTCCCCAGACGTGCCCCTGTGAGGTGGCACTTGGAAGTGTACTCAGGCAGCGGCAGCATCGCCACCAGTTTTAATTATTCTTTCAATGCGTACTGTGCACAAGGAGGGCGCCCGCCCCGAACTCTGGGTGCCCTTAACACTTGTTTTAAACACCCAACAGACCCATGAAGAACCAGAGTCTCAATTAACCCTACACAGCCCTGGTCCTTATCACCACATGCAGGGACCCAAAGGCGTTGCCATTAGCTAGTATGCTGAGAAGCCTCCTAGCCAGGGCTTGCCTGCATTCCACCGAGCTAACGGCCTGAAGGGGGACATCTCACCTCGCTGACGTGGCAAAGGCCTAGCGCAGTGAGAGGATCTCCGAAGGGAAGCGAGGCAATCCCTATTTAGTAAGATGAGGGTGGCCAAGGGGTGAGAGCACCAGTCTGTGGAACAGCCCTGCAAGGCAGGGCCTCAGTGAGAGACAAACTGCCTGGATCCGGCGCACACAAACAAGGGGAGCACGCGAATCTAGCTCAGGGAAGTAGGCCAAGCTCTCAGAGGAAAGGGGAAGGGTGAAGGCCGGAGGAGGCTGGGCTGATGGGGCACGTATATGCCAGGTGCTAAACAAGAACATTTGTTGTTTTGTGTTTCCAGACAGAAAGGCAGAACTGGATTTTTCCACTTTCCTGACCATAATGTACAGGCAAATGCAGCAGGAAGACCCTGAGAAGGAAATCCTGGCAGCCCTGGCAATGACAGACAAGCAGAAGAAGGGTTTCATCACCACTTCCGAGCTGAGAGCCAAACTCACCAGGCTGGGAGAAAAGCTCTCGGAGGACGAAGGTACAGTGTCAAACGGCAGCCGACGTTCAACCCCTTTCAATCCCTCCACCCAACCCCCACTAGAGTCAGATAGATCACAAACACCTGTGGGTGGGTAGCATGTGACCTGCCTCCGCCAGTGATCTTCAACCATGAAGGGCTGGGGCACACGCTCCATGGTAGAGCAAAGGCACAGGGGCCACGATCCAATCAGGGCACAGTGTGCTGACATTGTGTCGTGAGGCTTGCATTGTGACATGGTGTTGTCACAACTCTAGGTCATCACACTAATGCCACACACTGTTGCACCATTAGGGTATCATTGAGGTGCTCTTTGCAGCTTCACACTGTACTCTTTTGCTTCTCTTCTGATCCAGCTAGTCCTCGGTACCTTTCCTACATAAGGCAGAACAGGAGAGCCAACCCAAATCACAAGGGCCACATACCACTTCATAGCCCCAAGCTAAGGCTTTGATCTAAATCATAAACAAGCCGCTGCCTTATTCTCCACAAATATTTTGTTCATCTCAAGTTAAAATTGGCTGGAGGCTAGGAAGAAGTAGAGAGGAGCTACTTACCTGGCAGCAGATAGTCAGAACAGATCCACACTCTTGGGATACACCTGCAGAAAAGATTAACCCGTTAATTAGGCAACACCCTGCACCAGGGAGGAGGCAGTGAAGGGTATTCTCCCCCCCGCTCCCCCGGGGTTTTCTTTGTTTATGAGACTGTTTCCTTTTTGTTTGGTGGAGGATCAACCCTTAGGCCAACCTTCAGGCCTACCCTTAAAGTACAGCCAAGGGAGCACAGAATGGGGGAGGCAAACCCTGCCATGAGTGGGCTGATTACCCCAGGTCCACCATCACCAGAGGGGGAAGCACTAAATCTGGCCAAAGGAAGTGCCTTACCACAATCCTTGGTCAAAAATCTGCCTCCAGCAATTTAAAGAACTCTCAGGGGGCATCAAAAAAAGATCTGAAGAAATTTTTATGGGACTGATTTTGCCTCAGCCTTTTACAGTCTTCTGAAAAGCTTTTTCTTGCTTCAACTGTCATATGCATTGTCTGTGGACAGAAGCTTTTGGGGGAGGGGAGTCTAAATGTAAGGGAAATCAGACAAGCCGTTTTTTGGAGATAGGCAGAGAAATTTGCCAAATGCCATCACCACCAGAGAGTTCAAATGTTCATAATACTTTGTTACTCAAGAATGGATCCGCTGCCCACTTCACGTGGCTGCAGTTCTCTCAAAACTCGGGTGCATTTTGCCATATTCCAGGCAAGAGGCTCCCTAGCTTTGAAGTTATTCAATCCCTCTCTGTCGTGGTCCCTCACTCTCCAGTGGGGAGGGAGGCCACTCTGCCTCGTTGTCAGGGGCTCGGGCTGCGCCGGCAGGGCTGAGTCCTGCACAGTCTGTGGTTCTGGGCCCGTGTAGCAGAGGCAAGCACCCCACAACAGTCTGGGGCTCCTGTCCCTACCCGTGGGCGGGACAGTGCCTGACATAGTCTCTAGTGATACCAATTAACGGTCTGGGCCCTGGCCCTCGGGGCGGGGCCGGGCCGATAGCAGGCTGTAGCCTACCTCTCCGGGCCTACGGCAGCCAAACACAGTCAGTAGCTCTAGCCCTTTGGGGAGGGGCAGAGAGGCTTTCACCGAAGCTTGGGGCTCAGGCAGCCAGCCAACGCACACCGTCTCGGGGTTCGGGTAAGGGTGCGCGCCCACACAGTCTAGGGGGCTCCAACAAGGGTCGAGCACCCAGCAAGGCAGTCTAGGGTGCTGGCAGGGTGTTCACGGAGCACAAGCCTCCCGGCCTACGGTGGGGAGTCGGCCACCCAGGGGTTGGGGTGACAGGGGGACGCAGGCCTGCCCTACTCCACCGCCTCCCAGCCCAGGGCCCTAACAGTGGGAGAGTGGTCGACGGGGATCCAGCTGCAACACGCCGACCCAGAAGCGGTCAGCCCTTTAGCCGACCAGTCGTCAGCCGCCCCAGGCTACTTCCTACCTCCCCGGGGTTTGGTACCTCTGGCCTTCACCGGTCCTCGGGCTACACAGCCGACAGTCGTCCCGGCAACTCCTCATCTGGGTCTGTCCTGGGTGCCTCAGCAAGGCAGGGGCATCTGCCTCCTTTGCTGGCTCCAGCCCAACTGAGCTTTATACTTCCTGCCCCGCCCTGGTACTTCCGGTGAGGGGGCGGGGTGGATTTGGCTCCGCCCACCGAGGGGAGTGTAGTGCTCCCTCACTCTCCAGTCCGGAGGGAGGCCACTCTGCCTCACTCCACTCTCATATTAGGAACTTTAGAAAGCTCCATCTAGAGTCTGGCAGAGTTGGTGAGATTTGCTTAAAACCCAAGTCAACCGACTTTGTGTGCACACCCCCAGGCTCTTCACTGGTGCAAGAACTGCCCTTCTCAATGCTAAAGTGGAATTTGAATTTAATGGATACAGGTTTAGCAACACTCCCTCCATTTACCATCATGAACTAAATCAGTTTTCAGGGAGATGTCACAACAAGGCAGCACCTCTTTGGCGTAGCCCACTTAAGAGTATTCTGGAATAGCAGCTCGTGCATGTTTTTGCAGAACTCAAGTTATTGTTAAAGCTGAACAAAAATAGTGAAAAAAAATCTGGAGGCATTAGCCAGAATTAAAAACATCCTAGGTAGTTCTGCGGTTATCTATCGTGAGCGGCACTTCGCATTCATTTGAGAGTAGATAGTGCGTTGTCATTTAGCTGGCAAACTGTCTATAGATTTCAATGAAGCAAGCGGCGGAATAAGACATCCACTCAAGACCTTGGCTTGACACAATGAACTCCAGCTTGTTAAGCAGCAATAAATATTTCATGCTGCAACAGACTCAATTTCAAAAGCATCCGCTATGTTCACGAACTACTCGCATGTGGCTTCATTTGTGGTGTGGCTTAAAGTGGGCTTTTAAAAGCCTTCCTCTCTCCAGTAAAATATCGTTTTCCATTTTCCAGACAGGAACGAACAAAAGTTACCCTGGTGCCGTATTTAAAACGCTGCTCTGCTTTGGCTGCGGTGGGTTTGAAGTTCATCCCTTTTTAACGGTGTATGGTTACCATGAGGATAGTCTCTTGTTTGAAAGCAGAAGTATTAGATCTCTTGATCACACAAAGAACAGTTACTTACCTTACAGTAACGATGGTTCTGCAAGATGTGTTGTCCAGATGATTCCACTCTTGCAGTCCTGGGGGGTAAGAAGGAACAGAGGGACAGTTGGACCCACTCTACTCTTCATTGTCCCCTGACGACATTGGCGTGGCAATTTATCCCTAGCACGCAGTTCATTATTGCTAGATTATAACCAGAATTCTGAAGCCATAATGACATTTCTCTTGGTTTCAAACACTGAGGGACTGTCCATAGGACAAAATGACACTGGCATTTCTAAGGTGTGAATTTAAACCAATGTTGTTAAACCAGTGCAATCCTCGACATGGACACTTATTTTGGTCTAAGTGGTTTAGTTTAAGTCAATAGCGAATACGTTTAAATTAAACGCAAATAAGCCACTCACACCGAAATAAGAGTGTGTCCACATAGGGATTGCACCCATTTAAACATTGGTTAAAGTTAAACCGCTGAAAGTTTCCTATGCAGGTAAGGCCTGTGGGTCAGATCCTCACTTGGTGCACGTCAGCTGAACTCCATGGGCTTTAATAGAACTACAATTTACATCAGCTGAGGAATGACCCTCTGTGCTTGTGTTTCCCAGTTAGCGTCCACCTCGCCATTCCAAACTCTGGACTCAGCATAGACCAGCCACTAATATTTGAAGTAACTAATTCAAATTTTGATTTAACAACAAAAGCCAGATTTTTAACAGTCATATTTAAATAAAGGAAATTGAAGGAAGATGACACGGTACCTAAAATAAAGTTGAACTGAGATTGTTACATGTTGTTATTTACAGTGGATGACCTTCTAAGAGATGCTAACATTGCACCCAATGGGATGGTGAAATATGAAGAATTCATCCACACCATCACCCGTCCTGTTGCAGACCAGTGATTTTCAGAATGACAAGACTGCATCAGTAGGGAAACAGGCAAGCTTTTCCAGCTTATGTTTTCCTGGGTCACTTTTGGGCTCACTGGAATCAGCACTGCTTGCCTTTAAGGATCAATGTTTTGCCTTATTAGATTGAAGTGTTTATGTTTGTTTTCCCATTGCAAGGCCCGGCCACACCTTCCTTGTCAGTTGGAATGGAGTGTTCATATCAAACACTGGATGTATTATTTTAAATTAATTGAATGTCATGTTACATTGCATAAAGTTTATCATACTTACAAACCCACTCATTAGTAATTAGCATTTTTAAAACACATTATACTTTAAAGGGGACAGTTTTTGCAGCGCTGTTATGGAGAAGCTGAGCCAACACGCCAGTGGGAAGGGGAGCTCAAGACCTGTTGGCTATCTGGATGAGGACCGTGGTCAGGCTGATGTGAGTTCTCCCAAACAGAATCACAGCAACAGTAGTTACCAGGCTTAAAGTGAACTGTGAGAAACATAAGCCCTCCTATTACTCTGCAAGCGTGATAAGGGGTTCCCTGTGCAGCATAACTTTACTCATCCAGACTCTTAGGGAGTGGAGGACAAAGAAGAACAAGATCTTCATACTACCATGCTTATGACCTTTTATGAATCAGGAAGCTACGTCAACTTGCAACGCCATAGGATATCTCCATGAAGTTGAAAACTTGTTTCTCTCCATGAAGTTGGTCCAATAAACGATATTACGTCACCCATGTTGTCTCTCCATGAAGTTAGACACCCATAGCGACTCCTGAGGCAGGAGAGCGTGGGCTTTGCATAAGAAATCTCAATCCTATGCAGAAAAGACTTGGCTGAGACACTGTGGGATAGCTGCCCAGAACACACTCCTAAAGACACTTCGGCAGTGTGGACACAATACAGTTGTGATGGCAGAAACGTGCAACCTAGTCAAGGTTGTAAACTAGGGTGATCAAACTCATTCAATGGAATGGGATGAATTTCAGCCTTAAGTATGGTCCCTTGACCCGAGTATAAATTTAGGACTACATAAACGCCTTGGTCCCCAGCAGATCTGCTGTCAATGGGAGGTTGGCACAGACTATGGTCTTTATCTAGTAACTGAACTTGTAATTGTTATCTCTTCAGTACATTAGCAAGATAGTATACTCCCTGCTAGGATCACTGCTATTTCTGTCCATTGGTGCTCTTCTTCCCCACTCCTCCTTTCTTCCTTGCAGCAACTCTGCAATTCCCATCCTCCTCTCATTCCCTTTATCAGATGATCAGCAGCGAAGTAGTTAATGCGACAAAGGGTCCTGTGGCACCTTATAGACTAACAGACGTATTGGAGCATAAGCTTTTGTAGGTGAATACCCACTTCGTCGGATGCATGTAGTAGTAATGTAGACATCCACGTTATGCTTTAGAGTTAATTCCCCAATGTATCAGAGGGCTAGTCTACACTTACCCACTGCGTCGGAGGCGTCGGATCGATTTTCTGGGTTCGATTTATCATGTCTTGTCTAGACGCGATAAATCGAACCAGGAAGTGCTCCCCCGTCGACGCCGGTAATCCTGCTCTGCGGAGCAGGCGGAGTCGACGGGGGAGCCTGCGCGCCGCCGTGTGGACCAGGGGTAAGTACTTTGAAGTTCGAAATAAGATACTTCGACTTCAGCTACGTTATTCACGTAGCTGAAGTCGCGTATCTTAGTTCGAACTTGGGGGCTAGTGTAGACCAGCCCTAAGATGGGGTGGGGGAGATGTAATTGTTTCAGACTGCCTGCAGACTCAGGAAAACTCAGTATATTGATTTATACTGTTCACATTTGAGAAGTTCTTTCTTCAGCTATTAAAGCCAGAAACTTTCATTTTTAAAAAGATTCCGCAGAATGTGATTATTACATGCAGGCCATCTAAACACGTCAAATGGGCTGGAGCCGTGTTTGACTTGGCTAGAACATTTCAGTTCATGAAAAATTAAAGAGCGCCCACAATGTTTAGGCCCTCTACACACGTTTACCCCGAGTTTTGTTAATCAAGTCACAGAAACCTCGTTTGTGCATCCCCACCTGCCGTGCTAACCACATTTGTATCAATGCATTCTAGTAGCTCTCTCAAAGATTCCCCATGACACAGGATGTCCAGAGGACATGGACAGTGACATCAGGGGCCATGCACACTGGGTTATATTACTGCAGAGCTGGGATGAAGGAGGACAGGCCAAACCAATTACATGAACATGGTTATTGGGTCCTGCTCACGTTGCAAAACAGTATGTTGAAGAGGTTAATGGGTGACAACTATGTGAGAGTCTAGGCCTGAAGCAGGGGCAAGACACAGAGCCAACCAACCATGGTTACTAATCATGACCCGCAAGGTGACAACCGATGCCAAGCAGGCATATCCCTAAGTTTGCACATTGCCCCATTAAAGGCAGTAGGGATCCACTCGCAGAGTCAGCTGTGGGCTCAGGACTCTAGTTTTAATCATATTTCATGTGTGGCCACAGTGTTTAGAGCCAACCCTGTCAGTAACTGACCACAAAACCTTGGTTAAAAGTTGTACTGTGGACAGGCCTGTTTGGTCTTTCAAAGAGTAAGTTGGACCCCAACACTCTTGGAGGTAGGCCTTTTTTCCCTATTTTAGATATGGAAAACTGAGACACAAAAGGGTTGAGTGACTTGCCAAAAGTCTTGCGAGAGATGGGAGTGGATTCAAAGATCTGTTGTTCACCTCAGTGCCATCCCTTGTGCATTTCCTGCTTTCACTTACTCACGAAGACTTGAGTTGCAGATTTTGCAGTTTCCGTGCCATAATCAGCCATCATGAGGTAACCGTGATGAACTCAAATCCTTGCCTACAAAATGCTTTAGAGGTGGCTTTATTTTTTAAGTCTTTTAAACAGCAAAGGGCTTTGTGTTGAAGGGACACTATCCCTTGCCAGACATAAATCTGATCTACCTACCCTGTCACGTATCTGTCTACAAAGTCCACTTCTTTTATCATCTTTGAGCTTTCCACCATCCAAGAAAAATACTCCATGGACTTCTACAAATTAGACAAAAATCTTACCAGCAGCTTAACACTCAAGCACCCCTCCAATAACAAAGAGGGAGGTCCTGAAGATAGAGGGGGAACTCCAGTAAGGAAATAGTTTTTGCTTTTAAATGTCCAAATTATGCCTTTTCTCCTCTACCATTAAGTTCTACAAATATCTTGACATTACAAGTGAGGACAGTCGACTTACGTTCACTGATCCCTTTTGAGGAGTGTGTCAGTAGCTTGTTCAGAGCAGTGAAATAGGTTCTCTCATTTGTATTAGCTGCCAACTACCAATGGCCCAAGATAGTCATTTGACAATCTCTCCCATTGTTCAGCACATTTGACTACTAGAAACAAATGCTTTTGGCCATAATTGATATAAAAGGCGTTGATGAGGCATGGACATTGCTCAGATCAAACACACTGTATTAATCTAGAACATGTCTGTTTCTAGCAGTCAGATGTAAACACTTCCCAAATGAAAACTAGACAAGAATGGGGACAGTGCATTTTATACACTCTCACACGAAGCCACTGGAGGAGACTGGTGCGCTGAATGCTCTACTTAAATTCAGATACAAAATGACGTATCCCATGCTATGAAACATCACTTATCAATGAAGCATGCCTGTGCAAATTACATTCCTGTGAGTTTCCCACTCCACAGGGAGCATCCAGCATTACTTAATTTAGAGAAGACAAGATAACTGATTTTTTTTTATTACATCTAAAGATTTCTACATAAACAGGTAACATTCAATAGGTAAACAATTTTTTCCAATGCATGTAATAAATATTTTCACTTGGTACTTTTATACAAACTGACATTGGTCTACTATACATTTTTAAAAGCCATTTTACTGGTTTGGCATGCCGTATGGAAACTAAGAGAAACTTTAAGGCAATGAATCACAGATTTAAATTCATGGAATTAAATGGTAACTTGTTAATATTCTGCTTATATACATTTCCCCTTTGTTAATTAAAACAATTAACAGCAGCACTTTCTGGGACCACCAGCTATTCTCCCTTGTTAGAAATCTAAGCTGTTTAAAAAGAAAAATGAACACTTACATTGATAAAACAAAATCCTTTCTGAATACATGTTAAAATGTGCTTTAAACCCCTGAAATGTCAATGCAGTGAAGGATTCTCTGTGATATGCTCTCCCCCGCAGTTCTTAGCTTTAAATTAGAAGGCAGCTTCAAGCCAGTTCAATAAAAATCTACAAGCCATCCCACCCGAGAGGCTTCTTGAATCCTTGCCATGAAGGGTAACGAACAGGCGTAGAATTGCTACAATGCCTATAGTAATGAAAGCACTACGAAATATTTTAAACGCTCAGTATTTTAGATTTTAGCATAGTTCAGATTCTGTTTTGCGTTGTTTTGTTTTTTAAAAGAATGCATCCAATAATGCCCACGAGTGATTCAAAACCACTTCAGCCCTGCTATTGAAACAACAGCTATTTACTCAGATCTGTGTGTATAGACACATACACACATGCAGTAATATACATAAGACAGACAGACACACACACACACGCCCCCTTCTAGTGAAGAATGTGAGGACAAAAGAAAAAATTGGTACCCCACAGCCTAAGGGTTACACAGATTCAGTAATCTACAGTCAGGTTAGCAGTACTGCAAACCGGACAAAAGCAGGAGTTACTTTACTGCATCTTTAATAAATATGCAATGAGTGATTTTTTTTTTTATTAACTAAATCATAAGGAATTCCTGGAGAATTCAGACAGACTTCTGCTAAATAATGTTAACTGTAGTCAGGAAAAAAGTTCCAGTAAGTTATCAACCATACAAAACCTCAGAGAATGAAACAAATAGCCACAAAACATACAGAATGAATACCACACAGGAGAATCAAAGAGCGTTTGCTGTCCTATGTGGAACAATGAGATTAAAACATGAAGCTGAACTGAAAAGTCTTTCTGCTCTTATTTAGCTGGTTTGGGGGATCATCGGCTGACCTTGGCTTTTGGAAGGTAAGCTAAGGATGAAAGATTCCCAACTCTTTTACAGTATATTTGTCACATTCAGTTCTCTAGGGTTGCCAAGGTTTTAATCAAATTTTTAATTTTGTTTTTAAAAGCAGGTTTTCAGCTCACCTTTAACACAGCAGAATTGGTATGAACACTGCCACCACTCATGTAAAATAGCCATGAACTCCCCAGAATTTCATTCCTTTCATAATTTTCATTTTATTACCAGTTTTAGAAGGCGGGGCCACATCTGCTCTCAGTTACACTGGTGGGAGTCTGGAAGAATCAGTCACTTCAGATTTATACTGGGTATTACAGTGAAGCATCTAATTACCAATTTAATAACCCAATGGACTTGCTAGACTAAAATTTATAAACTAGTTATATTCCTAATGAAGGTTTAAATACCTCAATCTCAGACTGAATTTAAAAATGAAGTATTTTCTGTTTTCTCCTTTTTGTTTATTTATTTTTTTTAAACAGACATTTAATAAATTATAAAACGGGTGTATGGTGAAATATATATCTATATCAGCCAGATATGTATGGAATACACATGCATGGGAAAAACTATTTAACTCACCTTTAACTCACACACATTGATCTATAAATACATATATACACACACATTTACATATAAACACAAACATTTTGTTTTCAAAATTCAAGTCAACTATTCAGTGGCAGAGGGATGCTGTAAAAACTCTAAAAACAATTTTGATGCCACATATTCATGTGAACCTGTCAATTTACCATTCAACTGATCTTGCAGCAATACCTAATTCTACTTGGATTAAAGTCAATTTTTTTGGAATCAATGCAAGGTTTAAAGAGACAACTTTTTATGCAAAAGGTGGCCCTTGTCAATGCTCGAACTAGCTGATATCAGCTGTTTGGGACATAAAAATTCAGACAGGAATCTGCTAATTGTGGTATTCTTTCCTGATAAGCTTGTTACCTGCACTTTCAACTAGCTAAAAAAATATGTTTCACACCAGAGGACATATTCACTCTCTCTGGTGAGGACTTTGGGACACAATAGAATCACCTCTCCCCTCCTCCCCCCCAACTCTTATTTTAAAGAATCTCCTGAAAAACTGCTTTCCATCTATTTACATGTTTCTCTATTTAATAAGAATGGATCAGTCCAAATGATCCATCAGTTCTAAAAAAGACTTTCCTATGTCATGCATGTCTTTAAAAAAAAAAAAAAAAAAAAAAAGTAACAGGAATTGGAGAGCACGTATGGCTCACACTGTTCAATATAAGCATACTTAAAAACAGGGAATCACTCAAAATAACTAGGAGGCCAAAAAGAGAAAAATCCAATTTGTAACCACTAACAGATTTCTACAGACATTCCGATACAGTTAAGTGAATGGGCTATGGTTTGGGTGGTGTTTTTGTTTGTTTGGTTTTTAAGCTTAATGTCTAACATTCAATATTAACTTGATTTTGATGCATGTGAAGTCAGAAGATGGTGTATCACTACCACTGACAGCAGCACAAACCATGCAATAGTGCATTTTAAACCATAGTTCCTTCTCTTTGTTTGACAGGTTTCTTTTTAGCAGAAATTTAATCTATTGTGGCCAAAAGTAGGTATTCACTGACAGAGCCATTTTGGCCCCAATTCAGTAAGCTGCTTAAGCACACTGCTAACTTTAAAGCCCGAACAGTTCCACACCTTAAAATTTAACACGCGTTTAAGTACCTTCTTGATTGGGACCGTAATTATTTAAAGGATTAATACTGGAGGTTAGAAATCAAAATCTAGAGTGAAGGTGTGTCAGTGCTTTTATATGGGGCAAGATTCAATAAAACTGTTCTGTCTCAAAACAATACTTCAGCTTGAGATTGTATCGAGTCTGGCCCATAAGAGTAACTGACACACTAATGAGCCTGCAACATGTTTGATGAAAGAGCTGAAACTCCACATGCCAACTGAATATACAGTCATATAGAATCAGAAATGACATTTAAAACATGCTCCCATATCCTGCACTATAGCGGGAATGCGGTGGAACAGTACAAGTAGGGTTTATATCACTTTAAGCGTAATAAATCTGTGCTGAAAAGGGGTTAAGAGGAATTCAGTTCTACCATCAATTGTAAATGGTGTTTCCAAAAGAAAAAACCTCCCGCAACATAAAACTTCAGAAATTCCTTTCCTTTTTCATTAACATTACTGTGAAGAAAATAATGCCATTTGTGTCCAAACTAAAATAAGTAACTCACAGGACAAATGCATAAGTGTAAAATCTTCAGCATCCAGAAAAATGAACTGAAGTTCCTTTTTTTTTTTCTTTTTTGTACTTTTCTTTCTTTTTGTTTTACCAGTCAGGCCATCTTAGGTTTATATACAAAAGTAAAACTGAAAATATAGTTTTGTTCTCTGTACATGTCTTAAGTTTTTTCCCTAAAAAAGGAAAAAAAAACACTTGTCTACGTTTCTAGATAGAGTAAGATAAAACCAAGCACAAAGATCTCTTTTTCTGACAAGTTCATTTAGTCCAAGAATTAGTCCAATGAAATAATGTCCGGTATGCCAAAGATAGATGCCGTGTCTGTGCTGCTTCTATTTGCAACAGGATGGCCATGATTCTCTCGCAAGCTGTTGGAGGACACAAGACTGCTGTTACTGCCACTATTGCTGCCATTAGTGGCTGGGAGAGTACTGCTTCCTCCTGCATTCAACTGATCGAGAAACATCTGGGATGAAGTGTATGGGAAAAAACGAGGGTGCAAGAGTTCTGGATCATCTGACGCAGAAACTGCCGCCGCGGCAGCAGCAAGAAGGGAAGTGTTGTAATGCTATGGAAAAAAGACAACATTGTAAAGTTACACTTCTGATCCCACAGATTTTCTTCACAGCGGCACAAATGAAGTATCTAAGCTTCATAAATTCTAGAAACTGACAACCAATTTGTCTACTCTGTGTTGTCCAAGTGTTACTTTGTAAGACAATTTGTACAAGCAAGTGGACTGAAGACCTTGGTTTCTAAAGCCAGAAGAAAATTGGAAACAAAATGAGTGCTGTTTGCTCCTACTGGATAGTAAGCAATCTCTCACAATTCCAAACTATGATGAGGTACTATTGGGATGGTGAGAAGCAGTGTAATTTCCCTTTCTTACCCCTCCCCCACAAAAAACCCCCCATCTCTATTGGCAAGAAACTACTCATACTTCAATAGAACCTTTTGGCCAAAATTGAGAGAGACAACCCACCCACTACCATGACATTAAAGTCAGATACTTATTTTTACAGTAGGAAGACCTCTCTTACAGCACTCAAGAAACAGATATAGGAATAGTGTGCTTAAAATCAGTAGGTGGCTATCATGGTTCCCAGCAGTACCATTATTTTTTTTTAACGTACAGGCGAACCCAAAAAAGTGAGCTTTCAGCTTTAAAATGACATCAACGAGAAATGCTAGTTGCCGATGACCCTTTTTCAATTTAAAATCATTTAAAAGTTAACTTGCATTTTGCTCTTCCTGCCCGTGGTTTCCATTTTGCATTTCTCCTCACAATGAAAGCAGACTGCTCAGGTTCACTTCCTGCTACACATACACTAGTGCAATGATGCAATATTTGTCATGCAAACTATGGGGCAATGAATCATAGAATCATAGAATATCAGGGTTGGAAAGGACCTTAGGAGGTCATCTAGTCCAACCCCCTGCTCAAAGCAGGACCAATCCCCAATTTTTGCCCCATATCCCCAAATGGCCCCCTCAAGGATTGAACTCACAACCCTGGGTTTAGCAGGCCAATGCTCAGACCACTGAGCTATCCCTCCCCCCCATGTTTCCGAAGAATTTCCATTCCTGTTTATTTTAATTATTTCAGAAAAATTTCTCTTAGCATTCAAGTTTTGTAAAGCCTTTACAAAAACCTACACACTGGATCAATTTCTGACTCTCTCGAATCCCTTTAGAAGGGATTTACTTAAAACTAACTTATGCTGCATTACTCATTTTTCTACAACTTACCTGATTGTCTCCTGATAGGAAAGGGAAGAAATCTAATCCTGTGAAAAGTCAAAATAAAAAGGTTTTCAGTTTCTCAAGAGAATGTTGCCCTTCCCCCTCTTCCATCCCCCCAATCAAATAATTTAACCAAAGTGTGATGTGGATGATCATGAAATTTAACTCTTAGTTATACCTAGACAGTGAAGTACAGTTTGTAGGCGAGATTCAGAGTTTTATCCCTTCAGATAAGAGTTAACCTGAGTTATGCATACAATTATCTTCTATGATCCCCAAAATAGTATTTTGTATGACTGGACCACTAATCAATTGTATGTTTACACTCCTTCACAACAGCGTGAACTTTTTACGTGCAATTCAAAGCAGTAAGAAGCCTAACCTTGTAAATCATAAGGCATAGGTGTCATGTGGAATGGATGCCTGTAGTCCTGAATAAGTGATGTATTCATGTAACTTGTGTCAACAGCAGGAAGGCTTGGGGTTCTTGAAACAGGAGATGCTTGATGGGGTAGGTTTAAAATACTGCAAAGGAAAGAATGCTTTTCACACTTTGTAAACGTTTGGTTTAAATGTTCAAACAGTTTGAAGAGTGCAAATTCCTGCTTGCGGAAAAACCAAAAAACCAAAATACCAACACATGCATCATACAGAGCTTTAAAACCCAAAGTTAGTCTTGAAGACATAATTCAAAATGTGGCGTGCATTACAGTAAAAACACATGTCACTCAGGCAAAAGACATCCCTGACACCAGAGGGGACAGCCCTGCCAAATGTCAAAGTCTTGTTCCAAAGCATAACAGTCTAGAACGTCAACAAACAGTCGTAAGAAGTTTTTTTACGATAGGGGGGAAAAACCACATTTTTCTCTAATCTTGCTCTCAAAAATGGCTGAATCAATTGCACAGAAACATAAAACAACAGTCTGAGGCAGACATCTGCATGAAAAATGTCAGCCCACATGGCTACATTTTGTCAAAGTTATAAAGATATGAAAACAGGTCTTATAATGGAAAGTGTTAGGCAACTTTGACTTTAGTCAGAGATAGCACTGCCTATATTAATAAAAGTATGACTAGCCATCACGAGTCAGGACAAAGGGACCTGAGAATTTAAGAGTTGTATATATGTCGTTAAAAGCCCGCATAACATCCCAACAATTATTTCTATATGCTACACAAGGCATTTCCTATGGAGCAACAGCCAAGGAGATCTTGACAAGACTCACATGATTACTGAGTGGCTTTTATTACTGGGATAATAATCAGTACAATGGCATAATCCCTTTGTATAGACCCAATGTTTTCATCCATGCATGTTTTGCCAGTGCTGCTCTATTAACATCATCACTGTTTATTTATATCTGGTTATTCCGGTACTCTATATTGCTACTTTGGCAAAAACAGACAACACACCCACCCCACACTACTTAAGTTTCTCATACTGCTGCTGTTCTCAGTTGTGTACTTTGTTTCCACAATTCTCTACTAGCACAGATAAAAATTTTGAGAGGCTTGGAAATTAGTTTCTTAAACTACACTAGCTCAAGGCCTTTTTCAATGTTTTTCTTTTTTGTCACAGGTCAGTTAAAAAAAATTGCTTCATCATTGTACTATGTTTTGTAGTAAAACCATAAAGTTCAGCCTGTGAAGTTGCAGCAAGACAAATATTCACTTCTGCTAGCATACCACCATGTTTTTAACTCCCAGTCTTTCTGTGAGTTATGAGCTACTGAGATCAAAGTTCTATCAAGTTCTGTTGTAATAAACTCAGGACATACTTTGAATTGTGAACTTCCCAGGTGCAATTAAATTTCACTTGAAATTTGATTTCACCATTGCTTCTCATGAACATATTTTCACCTTAACTAAAAATAGTGTCCACTTCATTCTTACCCCTTATTATTTAGTGGTGATGCAGGAGAAATGGAAGGACAGCTCCTCTTGGCAGATGGCTCCTCCTCCTCTTCATCTGAAGAGCTGTCTATGGTTAGATCAATCACTTCTACTTTCTTATTTTTATTTGATTGCTGGTGAGAAGACACCTGATGATCCAAAGAAGAACTTATGCATCCTACAAAGATTTAAGAAACAAGGTAATTATTCAAGCCATAATTTATATTGTACATGCATTAAAATGAAGACCAGCGTCACTTGGTTAAACTGAAATGATACATGCTTGCACATGTATACATTACATAAATAAAGCTTAGAAGCCAAAACAAAAGTGAAAAGAAAAACAAGATTAAAAAGCATTAACAAAGCTTCAGAAATACAGACAGGCTCACATGGATGTTAACGTTACTCAAACATCTTGCTTCAGATTAATCAATAAAAAGCGACTCCTACACAAAGAGAACTTTCATGTTCCGTTGCTCATAGAATTATAGTACTCTTTTAGAAACAAACCCATGTTTTAATATTTTAAACAATGTGGGTTAACAATACGGGATTTAGTTTGTACCTTCAAAAATGTAAGACTTACCATCAACTCCATTATACGATGCAGTTACTTCTTGAACCTCCTTTTTTGATCTCATGGGAGCCCATGACCCGTCCTCCTTAAACTGAATTTCATCACAGTCTGTGCAATACTTCAAGATTTCCATAAACAACCTGTAAAACAAAAACCTTGATATCCATCTTCAAAAAACAAAAAGGAAATGGAGAAGAATTTTAAATTAGATTAAACTAAAGTAAATTAGAACCATTCTTTTGAAAGGACTAGTCCTATTTGAGAATTTCAGGCATTTCTCTCTCCTCAGTACAAGTTTTCTCTCAACAAGGAAACTGAAATTTTAAAGTATTACTTAAAATAATAACCTGCACATTCACGTAATGATACAGTAGAATCTCGATTGTCCAAATCTCAATATGTTGAACTCCTTGTTGTCCAAAACAGGTTCGTGCCCCACTATGTATATTATGATGAAAATTCCTCTATTTATCCAAATGTAGTCAATGACTTCCCTGACATTTAGATAACCGAGGATATAATGTATCTTTTAGGAATCCAAACATTTGGGTAACTCAAATGGACTCTAATACATTGCATCAAGAAATGATGCATGCACAAAGTGATAAGTACATTTATCTCAAGGCAAAACAATCAGGAAAAATCACTGCTCATAACTGCACACCTCAGTTTGCCTCAGTAACCATCAGTTGCTTGTTTCCCTTATGATTCCTTCCACTATGGATGGAGTAATGTTAACAAAAAAATTAAACACAAAGCTTCCTTAAACTGGCTGTGAACACAGCTGGCCTAACCATGTGCCAAGCTGTCTGAGGGGCAGCCATTTCTGAAGCAGGCTCTCAGAAATTATTCCATCTGTAAAGTGGACAGGACCATTGCGTAAAATGAACAAAATCCCTCAAAAGAGGCCAGGAGGGCAGACAATACTACTTTAAGGAATGAATTTTCTATCGACTGTGCAATTGGCTCTGATTTCTGTAAAATAATATTCTATGTTGATCTCTACTGCTGAGGGATAAAATCTAGAGGAAGGATTAGGAGAGAGGATAGTTAAAATAGCAAAATCACCTTGATATATCTTCTTTACCAACAGAGCTATGGATTTTGCTGTTTGGTGACTCAAGTGTAGCAATCCATAGAGAGATTTACCTTTGGGAAATACGTTTCAACCTCGGAAAGAGTGATCCTTCCCAGTAATTAAAATTAAGCTTTTTCTCCCAAACAGAACCACATGATAATTTCCCCATTCCCCCCACACACTGCTTTTGGAGAAGCAAATCCTGCCCAGGTGAATTGGGATCTGAAGAACTAATGCTGAGCACTGAATCCATACGTTGCATGTGTGCATAGAAGCTGGTGCTTGCTTTCAGTGGGGTTTTTAGGTTTTTGTTTTTTGTTAAATAAGTAGCATCAGGGAAATAAATAGATGTAACAACTCCAAATGTGGAATGTGCATAAAATTTAAGATAGGAATGTCTGCTTATAAACTATTCCCAGACACGGTACACGGCAATTACAAATTATGTGCTGTATTTTGCTTCAAAAGTTACTTACCCATCAATAATGAGGTGTTCATAGGGAGCCTTCTTGTCACAAACAGGACAAACCCACGTAGGTTTCTTCTCATTCATCTGAATGTACAGAGTGGCATCAAAACACTGCAGATGTGAACAAGTCAGGGCCCTACATGGGATAGTTAGCCGCATTTTCCCAAGCTTTAGGAGAAGAAAAAAATAAATAAACGGTTGCCTCTTTTGAAAAACAACTGTTCACCTGTTTTAACTAGGAAGATTCAGCTGTGCTGGAGTTCAGTTTCTAAGCATTAAGTATTTAGAGAAATACAAGTTCTGATTACTATATTCAAGCCACACACCTGTGCTCTGGCTTTTCTGTGTACCTGATAGTATCATTAACAAGTGCTACTACAAATAGATATTCTTTTTAAACAAAGTTCATACGTGGGAAATGGAAGACCACTTCATTTTTATACTGCTGGCCCAAAATCCAAAGTCAATTTACCTTTCATCACTTACCATAGTGTTTTAGACTAATAAATATGAAAAATACTTATTCTCCCTCATTGGTGTACTGGAATCTACAGCTAATTTGCCATCCACTACCGCACCTAGTCTCTTTCAGCACTGCAGAATATTTACAGACGTATTGTGGAAGACTATATAAGAGAGGACGTCTTCACTCCCAGCCTTTGAGGCAGGAAGGGTCTTTTTGTTCTGTGTTTGTTCAGCACCTAGCAAAATGTGGTTCTGCTCCATAACTGGGGAGCCTAGCCAACACCACCATCCAAATCAACAACTGCCGACCTGAAGTATGTCCAAAATGGAAAAATATACTCCAAAAGAACAGCGCCTAATCAATGTAGATGATCATGCTCCCACAGCGTACTACAGATAGAGAGAGGGCTCAGCCTAAGATTTAGACAATAAAAATATTGACAAAGAGAAAACAGTTCAAAACCAATCTGACGCCTAAAAATATTACAGGCTCTCTCGTTTAAGTAAAATACCTAATGGAACTGTTTGCAGGATGTTTCAGAAGCTACATGGTCATGTACACTCCTAACAAGCAATACAGGACTAGTGCCACAGGGTGGCACTCGCTCTCAAAATATCAATGAAGCTAAACGCCAACAAAAGAGAACAAAGGCTCTGCTTGCAGTGAACTACTTCCTTCCCAAAGCTTCTCTGCAGCAACCTCTAAGCAGCCTTAAATACCTGCTTCCATTCTCAGCAACATTCATCCATACAGCCCTTTCTAACCCTTATTTTTATCTTGTTTATTTTTCTTCCCTCTGGCTTTCAATCACTAACACAAGTCACCTAAGATGGGAGGGGAGTCAGACATCTCCCAGAGGAATATGCAGTGATGCTGGTATAGAGATCAGTCAGCAGGAGGTGCTATGCATGCCATGTGTTTGGCAACCCTTCCCCCAATACCCATGACCATGCATATTATTTCTTTCACACAGTACTAGTCCCCCTGACCCATGTCTGTGCAAAATTCATATCTCCCAGATGGTAGGTCAACGGCTCATTTGTCTTTTGGGCACAATACAATTCACCAACTACAATCAGTATCATGATTAAGCATGTTGGAAACAGAAGACCTTTTGTTTTCCAGAACCTGGATGCTTAACTATGATGCAAAATAAAAACAAAAGCAGCAGCAGAGCAGTGGCACAAAACTCCCCAGGAAAAATCAGGTTAATGAGTATTGTAACAAGATTTGCAGTATAGGACATTGAACTCATTCTTAAATACAGGACTCCAAATAATGCAATGCCACACACATCAAGAAATAGAAGTTTTCTTCTCATAGTACCATCACCACGTTGCACATATAATTTCTGAGTACTAGTTAAGACTTAATAGGATACCTAAATACAGCGTGTGCAATGTGGACAAGTAATGATGGTCTCATTTCCCAGCGTTGGCATGAAAAATTATTGGGTTAGATCCTTCAGTTTGGCCAAGCTGTGTTCATGTTACTAAGGTAAAAGATGCAGAGGGGAGGGAAACTTACAGATCCTCTTTACACACCACATAAAGGAACAATAAAGGGTTCAAGTCCAATATTTTTGACTGCAGTCTCACATCATTTAGCCTAATACATCGTAAACGTATATAATAGAGTTATCTTCACAATAAAGAGAGAAAAACTAAAAAAGGGAAGTTTAGAATTTGCAGAAAATTGCAGAACCACAATAGTTGCCAGATTGGGGGGGGGGGGGGGGGGGGACAGGGGGGAGAGGGAAATTCATGTCAATTATTTACTCCTGTCTTCAAGGCTGAGGTTATTTTTGGAAACACACACATTGTCTTTCAAACTTCCTCATGCAAACTGTCCTATCAGCAGCCCCTTTGCTTGTTGAATCCTGGGTCAGCGCCTTCCAGGCCCCTGCTTGAATTTCACAAAGTTGGGGTAGGGCTTATTTGCAAAAGCAGCTTACAAGGCAATTCAGAACATATTCAGAGGTGATTTCTCCTCTCAAATTTAGGACCCAGTCTTGCAACCGTTATTCATGCACGTAGTCCTATTTATTCTTTCATAAGCAATAATTACTCCTGCACGTAAGGGCTGCAGGACGGGGCTTTTAGCAGCTATTTTTCAACATGTAGCGCTGAATACATGTCAGGCTTTACGTTCTTTGGCTCTGGTACTTGAATTACTGGAGATTAAGAACACTTTTGAAGAAAAAAAAAAAAAAAAAAAAAAGATGAGACTTTACTCTCAAAAAGCAGAAGAGATTTTCTTCAAACTTTCCCAAGGAAAATTTACCTTGGGTCTGAGACCAAGCGTTTACAGTTTCTGGAAAAAAATTATTTGGGGACCTGAAAGTTACGTATTAGCAAATGAAAACAAGGGTTTTGTCACAGAATTGTGCTCACGACCATGAATACTGTGTTATTAGTCACCATCCTAGTTCGTTTATATTGCAAAAGCCACTTTACAGGACATGCAGGAAGATATGGTATCTGTCCTTAAGAACTTCTTGCAATGACAGAATAGTGAAAGAGGAACAGTGAGGCACACTGAAGGATGACTCCCAAAGTGTGTGCATGTTACATACACATCACCAGGATGATACAGAAAAACATGCTTAAAATATTCTGTTCTAAAACTTCCGTTTATTGGAAGAGAAGAGGCTTAAAGAGAAAGAGGAAGCATAGACTGCAATAAAAACCATTCCACAATAGCCACGTCTCAATGCTAGATTGGGTATTTCATTTATATTTCACATCACTAAAAACTTAATTTTTCGTTTCTGCATTAACTTTAATTCAGCTATCTTTAAGCTTGCAGCTATGGAGGCTGCCTTGCAGAAGTCCTTCCTGCTCCAATATTAATTCATCTGAACCAAAACTCAGCCAAAGAGCAAACATTTAAAAAGCTCTAGCTAAAAGGACAGATTATGAGACCCCAAGTTGCATAAAAAACTCTTCTTATTTCTATACATAAAAGAAAATACCTGTAAACTTGTTTATTCCTAGATCAATTTCTAGGTATGTTTAAGAGTAAAACTGATGGACTGTTCTTTCCCTCTATAAACAGGGGTGAGTAGGACAACAAACAGAGGTATTGTTTTATAAAACTGGTCAGCAGGAAACCCAAACCAAAAGGTTGCAAAAACTATTAACTGCCAAAAGTACCAATGAAAGGCAATCAGCTGCTACTGAAGTAAACATCTGTAACTCCAAAAGATGCACAAGGATTTAAGTGACTGAGCTACTATATTAGCACTGTTAACTCCTACAAATTAGACAGTTCCTGGATTTAGTAAATGAATTCCTATTATTGCTTTTCATTGGAACCTAAATAGTCTTTAACTTTAGGAAATAAGAGCATTGTACTTAAAGAATTAAACCATGACTGCACTGTACTAGTACTTCCTAAAGTAATGAGGTTCCAACACTACCATAACAAAAATTTAACTATGCAAAGATTCAACAAAATCAAGTTACTCTAAAGTTAATAATATTATGTATACCAGAGTGTTCTTGACCTTTAAATTAATGCATTATTTGTATTACATCTCTCAAACTCTTAAGAACAGGATTTCACTTTTTATAAAAGCAATACTCCTGCACTCTCTCTTGCTTAATAAAAAGAATACTTTTATCTGGTGACATAAGTGTTAAATATTATTATAGCTAATATGTGCCATACCAAAAAGCCTTAAGAATGAAGACTAAATATCAAAATATCTAGCACAGCTATAAACAAATAATAATCTGCCTAACAAATATTTTTATGAAAAAGAGTCAGCAAAGTGAATTGTGCTCTTAGCAAGATGGAGCTTTTGTATCCAAAAATATTTTTCCATTGTCAGAATCCAAGAGGTCATTTAATAACCTTACAAATAAGCCCCAATTTTGCTAGGCAACAGAGTAAGTAGCTAAGTCAACTTTATTCTTGAGAGTCACATTTCAAAACTGAAAACTTTCAGCGTCACGCTTGAGTGGATCTAGACAAATCAGGAAACAGATGCATCCTTATTCTTGACACAGTTTAAGTTTTAGCTGCAATTAAGACACTCTGTTCACCAATGACAAAGCACACAGTAATGAAGTATGTTACAGTTCATGGGAAAACTAAGGGTATACAGGAAGCAAAATAAAGCTCATAACAATTATCATTCATACTGTGTAATTCAGCTGGTGAGAAGAACTGTAATATGTACAAACTATTGTTTAATTCCTCTTATTTTCCAGCTCCTTTCACCTCAGTTAACAGTTTAATAAATCTGTTTTGATTAATGTATCTGATTTCCAAATTCCATGGGACTAATAATAAAAGTCATTTCTGAGTTCCACAGATTGGGATGGGAAGCAAGCAACATTGTCTATTTCAAATACTGTAGCAACCTTATTTGCTTAAATGTCCTTTGTACTATTGATTCTTTTTTTAAATTGAAAACAATAAAACCCTATCACTGAAGTGTACAGATATACCTATGTGCTTTGCTGGATATGGGGCATAGGGACTGGATCCCAAGCTCACAGAGTTAATATATTAAGTGAACACAGCTTTTAACTTGCATTAAAAATTGTCCCGTAACAGCTAGTGCAGTTTCATCAGAACCAACTTTGGAGGAGTTACTTTTACACTTACTGGACAGAGAAGAGAAACTCTTAAACTGGTTGTAGCTATTTCACTGTCTGGGTCTGCAGTCAGTTTCTCTTTTACTGCCATTTGAAGGAAGGAGAAAAAAAAAAAAAAAACAGAGACAGGTTTGTTATACACACTTCACCAGGATGATATAGTAATACACATGCCTAAAACAATCTGCTTTAAACCTGCAGTTTGCTATGTCTTTTGGGAATGAGCAACATTGATTATATTGTCCCAAACTCCTGCAGTCTGTAAACCTGAAGAAAAATATTCATGTCTGCATGTGTAGAGTGTAGTTCCTATGCAGTTTCTACTCTCCTAAAACTTCAGTGGAGCACCCTTCTTAAACACAATATTTCATTTCTAAAAAAGTGTTTCTGCATAAAAATACTAGATTTTTATGGGTAAGCCATTTTAAAGTGACGAGCTCTCTAATAAAGCAATATCGAGTTCTTTGGTCAACTGCTGGATTTAGGCACATTAAAAAAAAATATTTTGTTAAATCCTGCATGTAGGCTAGCAAGGCCCTGCCTCTCTGAAATAGGTATTAGGGGGCTCCAATTATTCAGGGGAAATGCACCAAGGGTTGCAGAATTGATAAGCAAAAGGAGGAGCATGACCAGGCAGGCACTCTTATAGAATTAGTATTGTAAGGATTGCAGTCAAATATAGGCCCTGGTTCCTCCCTTCTACCCTTTATTTTTGTCTATAAAAAGAATTATAAAAAGTAACATAGTTGAGATTTAAATGCACAGAAATCAGGCAATTCCAAGTGTCAGTTGCTGCATGAGCCTTACCTGCTCCTTCTTAGTGGATATTTCATTAATGTGTTTGCCTTGTAAGTGCAGCGCGGCCAAGCTTAACACAAAGTCCTTGAGAGGAGGAGACGAGTGGCTCAGGAAGCTTTGTTGGATTGCCTGATTTTTGTGCCCTTAAATCATAATGTTACATTAACATAGTTTCATACACGACTGTTCAATATTATTTTTGTACTTGGCATTTAGTGGTGTTATGTTCTATGTAGGTTCTGATACTGTGTTCATCACTGTAGTACCTGGGTACCTTCCAGAAGTAAATGAAGCAACATGACTAAGATGTCACATATTTTCTCCCTCATCCTCTCGGTGGGAAGAAATGTGCACAGCAGCATGTTCTGTTGGGTTTTTTTTAAGTTAATTACACACACATTGCTGTATCTTTGTAGTAGAGAAGGCAAGATCAAAGAAACACACCTTGCAAGAAGGTGATGAGGTTTGGGATGGTCCGGTGGGGGAGGTCGTTCCACAGTCTTGGGCCAACCCCCAGCCAATCACTGTCTCCTGCACAGATGAGCTTTACCCTTATTGTAGAAACTTCCATTGTGCCAGAGGAGCTAAGTTGTCGACCACGGTCAACATATCCGTAATGTTGATGTCAGGGAACAACATCAGCTACTGAGTTCACATTAGGAACTTTAGGCAAAATGCCAGGTGAAATTTTTACTGTTTTTTAACAAATTAAAACCGTATTATAAACTTCTCTTGCATTTTTACTCCAAAACTTCTCTTGCATTTTTACTCCACGGTGGCAATGGTCTTACTGGGCTGGCTCATAATTCAGGCAAAGGCCTTTGATTACTCAGATTTAGACCAGACTTCAGTGATAGCCATCAATGGAATGAATGGATTCTAGGATTCTCTCCTTTTAAAAGAAAAGTTTGTGAGTTCACTATATCTTTTTCCTGCAAAGGGTGAGTTAAGCAATGAAAAGTATTTGAGGGGGGAAATAAAAGGCCAGAGTTGCAAAGTTACACCATGGGTTGCGTGGAAGCCTGAAAGAGCAGTAACTATCACAGTAGTGCAGTGATACAGAACAACCACCAACTCTGCTAGTGAAGGTTTAATTTCTGAAGAGATCAGGAGGTTTTTCCTTTTCTTCCTTACTCCCATGATTCAAAAATTTAGATTTACAAAAGTAGCCTCGAGTATAGTAGCAGAGGCCAGTGCTAAAAATCTTTTTACAAAAGCTGTTTCTTTATATTTAGATCAAGAATTTGAATACATCAGACATACTTAGTGCTTTAGAATGATCAGGATTCCTTATTCCTTTTGCTCGTAACCTCTGTAGTAAAACTGTAGAAGACAGCTGTTTTACAAGATAAACTGCCATAGAATAATTCTGGAAAACAAACATATAATGAAACAACTCAGCTGATATAATCAAAACAACAAAGAATCTACACAAATACCATATAAAATTTAGAAGCTCTGCGATTAGGTGGATCTAGACTTCAACCATCTCTACAAAATGGTGGCATAACATTTTCAGACTAAAGAAAATCCATTGTGTCTATGTTCTTAGCAGGTACTAGGAAGTTTTCAGGACCAGGATTTTAGTCTTTAGTAGAGAAGCAGCAAGGCGGATCACAAGCTCCACTGAGATTAAAGCCAGGTACAAGGGAAGTTATATATTCAGCTATTCTAACACCACAGTTACAGATTTGAAATGTTGAGAAAAGTTCTAACTTGGGGGCATTTTGTCGACAAGCAATTTATAAAGGATAATTTCATATAAATAGCATTAAGACAAAGTGCAGTACTGCACACACATTTAAGGGAAAAAGTCATGTCAAATTTGATCTAAAGTTCAAGTTTTGAAAAATAAGCTTTTATAAAACTTAAGACCAGTAGACATGCCTCCATGAACATATTTCATTTAACTGCATTTGAAACAAGTGGTCTTTAAAAAAAACCCAAAACAATCCAACGTTTGTATTCTCTGCAGTGTTTACAACTCAATCTCTACAAGCATTGCCCTGACACATGGGAATCTGAAAGGGAAGTTGATTACAGAATCCCACACTTAGTTTTATCATTGGAGCCGAGAGAACAAACTAAAACTGTACAGTTGTGAAGATTTTAGATTTTTGAAGTTATTTTGGGGTTTTCATATTAACAGTATCATATCATAAGTAAGTACATTGTCTTTTTTAAAAATAGAATATGAAACCACGCAGTACAAGCAGAAACCCCGAGGACAACAAAAATTGTGTCCTCGTGTTGCATGGTAGGAGGAGCACATTCAAAACCATTTGATATAAAATTTACTCTCTCTCTCTAAACTTGAGCACGATTCACTACTATTTTTTAAAATATAGAATAATCAGGTTCTTTTAAATAGTTTATCACAGAAAACACATGCTAAGAATGTTCTTTGAGGGCAATCCCCCACTTCTGGATCCATAAGCCATTCACATTATTTGTTTAGGATAATAATAAATACGAGGAAGGACTTCCAACGACAGTTGGCAGGTGGAGAGGGCTAGAGGGGACCCAGTCCCCCAAAATGTATTTTCTGAGCCACCCCATGTCCGCACACACCCCCAGCTCAGCAGGAAAAACCCCACATCTGACTGAGCTGGGGCCAGAAACAGGCTGGGGAATGGTGTAGCGATGGCCCTGCCCGAGTGCTGGATTCCTGGCAGGTGGAGCTAGATTCCTCAGCCCCAGCTGAGAGCGCTGGCTCCCAAATGGCACTTCCCAGGAAGTTTCACTGGGATGGGGTGAGAGTCCCTGGGGGATAATCCTGAGGTGACTGGGCCCAGCCCCACAGCACAGAAGCAGCCGCCTGCATGGTGAGCATGGGGTGGCCTAAGCACCCCCCTAAAAGGATATTTTTACCAGCCACCTATGTCTTCAATAATAATATATACCATAACATTTCACAATTTAAATATCAGAAACACCACGTTATTTTAAATATTTTACTCTTACTAGAGATGCTTCCATCATTAAAAACCTCTACCGCTTTAACGTGTTTGTTTAATGCCTCAATTAGGCTGGAAGTTAGGGAAATGCTAATTAACATTGTGAAATTATTTACTGACAGCTTGAATCTACAAAGCTAGGTACTTGCCCAAGGCAACTTTCACAGAAGTCTTTGGAAAGCAGATTGTGCAGAAACCACAATTAGGACTTTAGTGAAGGTATACTCTACCAGCTGAGACATGGAACCCAACATTTAAAAAGAACAAATGCCCAATTTTTATCTACCATGCACATCCACAAAATAAAATTAATTTCTACTACTTTATTGGCAGGATCTCAAATAATGGAATTAGGAAGCTTTATTTCTTGTGGGGAAAAGAACTGACTAATCATTTTTGTTAGATATACTGAGTTTATTGGCCATTATTCTTCTAGTTTTGATGACTATAAATTCAAAAGATTTTCCAAGATACAGTTATGCAATTTCAGTTATAGCAAATGTCCATTTACACCCAGAAAGCTTTGTGAAAACACATACTTCACGATAAAAAGCAGCACCATGTTGGTTTTTTCAATGCATCTCCAATAGACAGAAATAATTTGCAGTGAACTAAAAGCAGGTGAATTTTTTTGGAAACTTGTTTGACATTTTGAGGGGCATTTGGTGGTGGTGGTGGTGGTTGGTTGGTTTTTTTTTGCCTAAAAAGCCAGTAGTTTTAAAAACAGCATTCAGCAGGCATCTGTTCCATAATCTAACTGGAGATCTTGTCGTGCTTCAATTTAAATCCATTTTGATAGGGGGAAAATACAAGAGTGATATTGTATACCTGACTGTTGTGCACAGATGGGCAATAACTGTTTTTCTATGCTGTTTCAATGAATCATGAATTTTAGTCTACACTTGGAATAGATACTACATCTCAGGCTAATTCTCAGACTCTAGAGAAACAGGATGCCTGCTGGTAGCAAGGCCACATCTGATCAGCATTTCTCAAGTCCTCATTGATTTTGTAAGCATATCTGGCTTTCATCATGAACATACACACACAAATTCTCAATGCACTGAACACTGATAAAGAATTGGGTCTCATGGACTGACTAAATAAATAAATAAAAATACTTTCCACAGGCTATTGCAGATGGATAGAATTTCAATGGAACATCAATCATTTAAAAACACTAATTACATCCTCCCTTCCCCCAAAAGATACTACAAGACAAAACAGTACAGTTAATAAAGCATATGGATAAAATACAACTGTGAGAATTGAAGTGTTAAAAGGCAAGTTTAAATCCCCACATGCACTACTGAGTTTTCATACTTTAAAAGATTTACCTCTGCATTTTCAGAGTTAAGAAACACTCCCCCATGCAACATGCTATGCACTGGTAGGCTAGCACTACAAATTCTTTGATCTAAGGTAACATGCTATAGCATACAGGCATAACGTGTTAGGGGGGGAAACAAAAAATCCTTGCATGGTGACAGGTTTCAGCATGGTAGCCATGTTAGTCTGTATCAGCAAAACGAACGAGGAGTCCTTGTGGCACCTTAGAGTCTAGTCTCTAAAGTGCCACAAGTACTTCTCATTCTTTTTTTAAAAAAATCCTTAGTTACCCATTACTATACTCCATAAGTGTTGTTCTCCCCAATTAGGCTTGCTTGTTATCTTTCTAATGTATGCTGAAGTACAGATGATTAAACCTTTTCTCTAATACATAGATCTGACCAAACAGTAACTCACTCTTCCAATTTCTGCAGTCCATGAAACGACGATGGTGTTTGGTACCGTTGTAGACAATCTGACAAGTGAGGTAATATTGATTGGTCGGCTAGGTCGCTTTGGTTCAACACCATTTTTGGTTGGTGGAAGATAGCCCTAAAATGAAACAATTATTTTTTCATTTTTCCCTTTACAAGAGCTATTTTAATCTTATTTCTCCTAACAAAAACTCCACGCACTGTTTGTGGAGGGATATTAACCTGCTTCCCCCCGCCCCTAAGTATTTAAAAACACAATCAGCAGCCAAGAACTAAATCTTGGAATTGCTAACGCCATTCCAATTTGAAAACGACATAAAAATCAATCTCATCTTCCCAATGCACATTTTTAGATTTAGGGAATTTTATGCTAGCCATTCTACATCAGTTACTGTTGAAGGGTTGCCTGGTAAATCTTGGAAAACCGTGCAACAGTCATAGTAACAATAGGACAGCTCCTAGAAATAATGATCAAAGTTACAGTCCCAGACAGATATTTAGGAACCAACTCAACACTGCAGAACCAGGCTTATACATGTAGTTTAAAATATTTCTCTTTATGGGGACACTAAGGGTATGTCTACACAGCAATTAAAAACCCATGGCAGGCCCAGGTCAGCTGACTTATGGCTCACAGCGGTTGGGCCGCAGGGCTGTAAAATGGTGGCGTAGACATTTGGGCTCAGGCTGGAGCCCGAGCTCTGGGACCCAGCGCATGGGAGAGTTCCTGAGCCTGAACATCTACACCACAATCTGACAACCCTTGCGAACCTGAGCCAGCTGACATGGGCCCGCTGGTTTAATTGCGGTGTAGACATACCCTTCGACAACTGGGGGGTACTTAGATCTGAGCCCTTTCCCTTACACAGTAGAGTGACACTTTTCAATAACAGTTTGCCTAACTCTTTATCCAGTTCATTCACCCACCAATCAGACCCTCCCACCCCATGTCAAAACAAACATTAAAAAACATGGAAGCTGCTATTTTTATGATATTTCAGGCAAACATACATCCTTAGCTGAACTACTGACATGATACAAATCAAAAGAATCTCTATTACTTACTGGAAGGCTACATGGTTTCCCATTTACTTTCACACAGAGATTGGGTGGGAAGTGATCTTCTTGAGGACAACTGGTTTCTGATAAACAAAACCTAAATGCAAAGAGTTTTGATCACCTTTCATATTTAAAATGTCTTAAAGTTCTTAAAGGACTTCATGTTACTAAATATGTATTTTTGCTACTGAATTATGTATGTGTGTTTAAGAACATTCAGATGACGGTCTGAGCAGCATGTAGAATTAAATCTTCAGCTTTGATAGAGAAGTCTGGAATTACTGGGTTGTTCTGTAGTGCCATGTGACCAACAGGCAGAAAAGCCCCAAGCATGAGTACTTGTTTGGATGAAGAGGACTCTAGGTTCCTCCGTGTGTGGCTTGCTTCTATGACTCGCTCATTATGAGACAAAGCATGTTCCTGCTACCAGAATCCTTCAGTGTCTGCCCAGTTTCGCTTCCCTCGATCTTCGCTGCCTGACCTCACCTTACTAAATGCCAAGGTTTTTGCAAAGGAGAGAATACACGCTCCTCTCCAACTATTCCTCCTTTATCTAAGATAAGCAGGCCATGCTGCTGCAGCAGCTAATGCTCCCAGTGTTCGTCTGGTGCTCAAGGTCAGACCATCTACCTCAGTTCAGACAGTTCCTGATAATGCTAACCTCAGTATTATGAAGGCATGTTTGCTGCTGGAAGCAGTATTAGACAGACCCTCTTTTGTTCTCTGAGGCGACTGTAGATCCCCAAGACCTCCTACGTGCCAGCCTTACTGATGGGCCAGATTCAAAAGTAACCTTTTAGCTCCTCCAGATGTCTGCTAGGGGACTCTCACTATCCATTCAGAAATACCACTAAATTAAAGAGAGATTATAGGACCAAACCAAACGACGGTAAGTGTGTCAGTAAACCCCAAACAGACTGATTGTGATTTCCCCATCTCCTGTCTCCCTAGTTGAAGACAGGGAACGGGGCTGCTATGCTTGACAGTTGCACCAGTTGAACGAAGTGGATAGCACCCAACAGAACTCATGCTGGAACACCCTCTGCTTCCTCTCTAGATCTAGCTGAGGGAGGCCAGGCACCCATATCCAACAACAGATCTGAAGTGGGGGCAGGGAACACAAGCACAACCTACAACAGCAAACAGAGGGAAGTTGTGGTCACAGCTGAGTGCATCTAGGGCTGCTGACAGACTGGATGGAGAGTCAAGAGGAGCTTCTGAAAAGCTGCACAGAGCAAGGGCAAATAGCTGTACCCCAGTACCCCCAGGCTGGGATTTCTAGCAGGAGTCAGCTCCTTCCTATGCCTCCTTCCCCCACTGTTAGACTACAGCAGGACTAGACTTATTTCTTCCCTCATAGCCCCTGAAAGAGCAATAATGATTTACTGGGGAGCATACACATTAGAATGAGATGTATATAAAATGTATAGAATATATAAGGCTTATATTCCCAAACTATTTAAAAAATCCACTGGCCCCAAGATTATACTGTATGAATACTGTACCTTAGCTGGACCTGTACTGTGAAGTCACATTTGGTCCCAGAAATGTCCCTAGCAAAGATGGGACAAATATAAATTAAAAATATGGCACATATAGAAACAAAACCTGAAAAGCAAAGCTCTGAGTGAGTACACTACCACAATCTGTGATACTTCATCTCTTGCGTAGGCATGCTCCTCCAAAACTGAGATTTATCCAATTGCTCACTTGAGGACTCATCAAATGCTCGTAGACTATAAAGGCCATTGGATTAACCCTCTTGTCAGCAGTTATAGCTCATTCTTTCACTACTATCTCTACATTTTGCATATTCGCCACTATTCATGGAGTGCCTTCCTTCTCTGGTCTGTCCAACTACCACGCTCTCTTCTTTTAAACCATTTCTGAACTATTGATCTCTATCATGTTGACCATAATAACTGAATCAATATTCTCAATCTCTGTATCTTTCTTGGGTTTATATATTGGAAGAAAAATTTCCACGAGCATGTTCACATGCTTAAAAGGAGGAATCACATCATCATGCTCATCACCTCCCCTCTCCACCCTTTGTCCAGTAGCGGCGCCAGGGTTTTTGCTGCCCTAGGCGGCAGCGCTTCGGCGGCAGCTCCTTTGAAGCTGTGTTCTCGACGGCGTTTTGGCAGCCGCTTTTCTTGCTGCCAAATCGCCGCCAGGAAATGAGTCGCTGCCGAAATGCCGCCCCCCAAATCCTGCCGCCCTAGGTGACCGCCTAGGGTCGCCTAGTGGAAGCGCTGGCCTGCCTTCGTCACTCTCATCACATCAGTAAAATTCAGATTATGAGCTCTTTCGGGCTCGGCCTGTCTCTTTTGTGTGTATTCTGTGAAGCACCAAGTATACTAAAGGATATTAAGACAGATTTGGGTTTCTTTTGTTTTGGTCTTTTTTGAAGATACTGTAAACTGGTTCAGTTTCAGAGTTCAGAAGTACTACCCTGAAGGATTCATAGAAATGCACTTACATTGAACTGCTGATTTGCTGCACTTGTTGTGGTGTCAATGCAAATGCAAAACAGGTTTCTCGAAATCGCTGGCTATTATCTGATGCTGGGGGTGGAAAAAGGACAGCGTCACTATAAAATACAGCAATATAGAAAGTATATGTAGCATGGTACCTTGCTTTAGAATAAAACTAAAATAGCTGAATATATATTTATATCACACATGATATAGTGTTAAAAGTATCTGCTAGTTGTTTGTTTTAGTAACTTATTTCAAAGGCACCTAGATATACACCTTTATTAAAGCTTTTATAAAAGCTAAAGAAAATAACTGAACATTTTAACGAAAACAATATTAAGGCAGTGACAAATCAACTGAAGAAATAGCATTTTCTATCTACCAGTCTAAGAGAAATAAAAAAAGGTTAACATTGTCAAGACTATTATTTGGCTTTAAGTACAAAATGAGTGAAAATGTTTTTCAAAGAAGCCTTTATGATCACATTTTTTCTCTTGATTCATTTTCATTATATATTCCTGAATTAGTCTGTAAATGTACAGTAATTATATACATGAGAAAAATACAGAATTTACAGCTGAATGAGACGAGCAGCTCCCATCAAAACCACAATATATATTTAACAATATGTTATACACTCACGCTTCGTGAGATGTACAACTCAGACAAAACAGCTGTGCTTAATTTATTAAAATATAAATCTTTCAACATCGGATCCATAATAAAATAAACATTATACATGTATCACACACCTGTTGGGGAAGAAAGAGTAAATGAAGGAGTAAACGAAATTTTAAGCTCCCTTGCATGAGGATACTGCAAGGATCACTGTGTTGTCACATACCATACAATCTGTGGATAAAGTATTTTCAACTGCAAAGCTATTAAAAATGGTATTTTTCCTGAGCACTAAAAGTTGCTTGCTTTAAAAAAAAAAAAAAAAAAAAAAAAAAAAAAAATCCATCTAGGAAATTTTAACATGCTTATCACTATGGTATCAGAGGGCAATTTGTAACAAAAAAGAACGTTCAGTTTAATTACTTCTAACCATTTGTATCATGTTATGATGACTAACTCCTGCTTTGTGTTTTAAACACCTACCAGCCTGATAATTCTCTACTTTGCTACCATCCACTTCCAACTCATTCCTGAGGAACCGTGGATGTTTAACAGGATACCAGAAGGATCAACCCATAGTAAGGCAACAATATATCCGCAACTTGGACCCAATTATAAAATGGATACTATGCAGGTATTTGATGGATTCTAAACACCACAGTGACACCTTTAAATTACATTTAGATCTTTATTTTGTATCAATATCACAGGTGTTGGGGATTGTCGTACGTGTGCACTGACAACATGCAGAATAGCTCATTTATAAGATATTTTATTGAGCCATCACTTTGGTCAATACACACCATGAACAGTACTTCTAAAGGATAACTGTTGCACTATTAAAATTTGTGTGCAGGCAACTAATAAAGCCATATGGACATAAGCAGACAACATGCCAGTAAGAGCTGGGGGGGTGGGGGGGGGAGCAATTTAAATAGAAAAAACTGTGTGTTTATCTATCCTCCTGTCATTTATACTAAATCAATTTCATTAACAGATATCACCCAGGATATATCCTAGCTGGTTAAAGAGATGGAACGTATGTAAAGTAGGACAATGTTTATTAATAAACATTTATATTATGGTAGCACCCACAGACCAATCAGGATTGGAGTTCTAACAGCTAACTATCCCTGCTAACCATTCCTACCAACCCCAAACTCATATCATATCATAGAATATCAGGGTTGGAAGGGACCTTAGGAGGTCATCTAGTCCAACCCCCTGCTCAAAGCAGGACCAATCCCCAATTTTTGCCCAGATCCCCAAATGGCCCCCTCAAGGATTGAACTCACAACCCTGAGTTTAGCAGGCCAATGCTCAAACCACTGAGCTATCCCTCCCCCCCTCATGCTGTTTATTCTTTTAAAAAATACACAATACCATTTCTTCCTCTGCCAAACTAGAGATAGCACACTCTGGTGCAAAGACCGAGATCCAAATCAATCACAACTATGATAATTTATGAATTTTGGAAAAGTATAAATACAATGCGCACAATGTACAATATAAACAAAATACGTTTATACGCCATATATATTACACAAACACCCCATAGCCAGATATAAAAGAACAGATTAATAAGCGATCTATTGTGTTCAACCCAAGATAAACTAGCCAATCATTCTAATATGCTGCCCTGCAAAAGACGCTTTGTAAAAAAAAAGGGGCGGGGGGGTGATGAATTTGTTCTCTTCTTTGTTTTTGTTTTTGAAGATATGAAAGGTGGCCTGAACAATTATTGTTTTGATTTTTAAATTTCTTGCTTGTTTTTTACCTTAGAAATTTCAAGTCAGGTTTTGCTAGAGAAGCTCTGGAAGGTCTCAGGGATGTTTGTTGTAAGCTGCAACACCTTAATTGAAGGACAAAGGTGTTGAATGTTTAACAAAGGCTTTCTTTAGCCAACATTTAATTATTCAGTGAAGTTAAATAGGTGTTAACAAAAACAAAGTTCTAGAACAGTCTGGCTAGAAATCTCTTCCTCTCAGTTGCTCAGCTTTCAACTTGATTGGCTCTTGCAGTACCACCAGTCTACGGGAAGCCTAAATGTACAGTATGGGTGAAATAAACTAACAGAAAAAAGCATTTTTAAAAACTCACTCTCACACACACACACATTCTTTCTGCCCCCCCCTTAGTTCTACATAGTAAGACAACAAAAAAGGCCATAAACTCAATTTTCCAGCCCCTTCTTTGCAAGTCTCTTTTAATCCATCAGCTTGTTTTGATTTTTACTAAGCAAAAATACACAGGCCCGTGACCTCAAAAAGTAACTTCAAATCCTGTGTACAATTTCATGGTGCTTCCCAGTTCTGCCAAATTGTTACCATCTTAAAATGCAGAAGTACATTCTTCTGTGCTTACATGGGAGATTCCATAAGTCAAACTTCTCCATATGCTATAGCCTGGGCACATTTATAAAAGAATGGATGCCTTTTGCTTGAATTGATTTAGTTCCAAAATATGTTATTTTATGGAAACTATCATCCCTCAAATTTATATAACCTTTAAAATAGCTGATGAAATCATAAAAATATTAAATGATCCTTTTTAAATTTAGGATTAGTTTATTTAATCAAAGAACATTACCTAGATTTAAGCATACACGGAAAGGGATAAGAAGAAAATTGAGTTTGTTTTTGCTTTTTTAAACCATTGTTAGTTTATATTCCAAATAACTGCAATGAAAACATGCAATGAGTTTTTCTACTCTTGGTTATTAAGTGAATACCCACTCCATCCCAATATCTGAGCAGAAATCAGCATCTGATAAACCAGTGGTACCCAAAATGTGGGCTTCAGACTATCAGTGATCTATTCTACGAAAATGTGCTTGATCACAAGCTGCAGGCTCTACTCCCACATTCCCAAAACAACACTGTCCAAATATTGCTTTTCCATGTAAGCAATTTCTGTAATCATCACAGGAATGTTACCCAACTGCAAATGGAGAGGAAGAGTCCTTATGAATTGAAGGAAAGTTGGTCCAGAAGCCATTTCAAATAAGTATATCCACCTTAAAAAAATATTTCAGAATCCTAGTCAGACAAAGCAGTAAGCAAATGATCATCACGGTCATCACCATCTGCAGGAAACTATGTCGCTCAGTATGTTGATTAAAGCCAATATTAGTTTGGATGTGACCTACCAAAACTGCGTCTGATACTATTAGTAAGGAGATTGTGCATCTGAAAAAAAAAAGTGTGAATATGTCAAAGTGTAGAATTCGGTGTGCACGCTATTTAATTTAACTTTGTAAAATTAATATATTCCAATAGGTAAAGACCACAACTGTATATTTGCATTTATATTTGTGACGAACTAGGACTGTTGTTAAGGTTTCCCTGAGTACTGTGTGGGTGCCTCGGTTTCCCCTATGCAGTGCTTGAGTATCTAGGTGGTGGGACAATGGTGCATGATTGTTACAAAGGCCTAGAAGGCAGGGGTGGGCAGAGGCCTGGACTTTCCCCTATGCAGTGCTTGAGTATCTAGGTGGTGGGACAACGGTGCATGATTGTTACAAAGGCCTAGAAGGCAGGGGTGGGCAGAGGCCTGGACACAGAGAATGGCCCTGTCTCCTGGCAACAGATGGCCCGGCCCCTCCCCTGCAAAGGTGAGAGATGAAGGTGTTGGAACAAAGGGATCAGGTGACCTCCTGGCCCGGGAAGGAGACAAAGGAGGGAAGAGGGGCTGGAGACTTTCAGTTTGGAACTGGCTGGAGAGGAGGGGAGAGAGGCAGACAGGGTCTGGCCTCCCTGCCTCCGTTTGGAGCTGTGGGGTGAAATGCAGGGAGCCCCGAGCTGGGGTCTAAGCTCCCTGCCCCCCCGAAGGGCCCGGCTGAGGGGTCCTGGTTGTACTGACAAGCTCTGTTTGGACTGTGTTCCTGGCATCTCTAATAAACCTTCTGTTCTACTGGCTGGCTGAGACTCCCAGTGAATCCAGGGAAGAGGGGTGCAGGGCCGGACTCCCCCACACTCCGTGACAATATTACTTTGTAATATCAAGGTCAGAGTCACTTTTTAAATGACATGCAATTGTCTTGAACTCTTAACAACCTAGGAAGTGTTTAAGTTCAAATACATGTACACTTAGAATGTCCAACTGGGTGTTTTGCGCATTCACATTTTTCTGAGGAAGGGCAAGCGCAACATCTGAAGCAGGTCAATCCTGCCTCAAAATATCACCGTGGTTGGTGACTTGAGACTTTGTGCCACCAACTGCACCTGTCTACCCAGGCATCTAAGCTCAGTATTAGTGTCTGTAGCTGGTTCTTTTCAAACTCTCTTCCTTACATACGAAGAAAAAAAAATACAGGAATTATTTTAAATTAACGTTAACTTCTTCCTTCTGAACTATTTCAATGTATCTCAGCTCTTCACATTTCAGAATGCAAAACCTTTGTATTAACTCAAAATGTAGTTATGTGTCCCTGAGTTTCATGAGTAACTAGAACTCCTCATTCTACTTATGCATTTGGTAAGTCTTCATAATATTCTTTTTCTTACTAATTTGTCTTAACTAGTTCTGCTTTTGACATAATATATTTTAAAAAGTGAATCAAGAATAAAAAAAGACCATGTGGAATCGGCTTATAATAGACAAAATATATTAAATATATTGTACAAAAAACACCATGAATAAACAGTGATAATATATTAAGGCATCACCTTAAAAAAAATTATAAGAAAATCAACAGATGATCCAACAAAAAACTTTTCACTTCTCAGTCAGCTTCTGAACTGGACAACTACCTGCATGTGGTCGTACTCTATTAGTGAAATAACATCCACCAAATCCTAAAGGAATCCAGTGACTGATACATTTTAAATACTCTGTAAATAAACAGTGTATAGTTAGTAGTCAACACACTGTGGTTAACTTGTCAGCCACCTGGACTGCAAGTAATCCATTGTCTAGGGTTCACAACTGTGTTTGAAGGTGCAGAAGGAAAAGTAGGGTGAACATATTGAAAATTATGTTTTCCGTTCAGTTAGGATGCAAGATACTGTGCATAAATTACTTAACACATTAGGAGATGGGTAGCTACTTAACATTGCATGACAGTGTTTGTTTCAGTGTTACAAAATGTTACAAGGGTTTGGGTAGGTCCTGAAACTCACCAAAAAAAAAATGTGTTATGTAATTTTATGGACAGTCCCCATTTTAAGGCACAAGATTACTGAGACTTTGCCTTTCCCAGTTAGCAAGCTTGGGAAGAATACAAAATAATAACCACTAAGGGACCAAATAGATATGAACAGTGTGACAGATATGGAAATGCTCTGTAATAACTTATTAATATTATGTTCTGTTTGTCTGACAGACTGTTATAAGGGGAGGATGTAACAGATGACTCCAAGGGGTTAATTCAGGAAAGGGTTTGCTGCACTTGGGCAGGAAAGAGGACAATAGCTTCAGATAACTACCCATTTACCCAGATCTTAGGGACAATACAGTCCCATTCACTTTGCTGTCCCACCTCCAAACCCCTATCAAGCCCAGTTTCTTTATGAACTAGGATCCCCTTACTAGACATGAGAGAACCAGGGGGGAGGGATAGCTCAGTGGTTTGAGCATTGGCCTGCTAAACCCAGGGTTGTGAGTTCAATCCTTGAGGGGGCCATTTGGGGATATGGGGCAAAAATTGGGGATTGGTCCTGCTTTGAGCAGGGGGTTGGACTAGATGACTTCCTAAGGTCCCTTCCAACTCTGATATTCTATGATTCTATGAAATGCCCTGGAAGCAAAAGAGCTTGAGGGAAGTGAGATTCTCCACAGAGGGGAATAGTGGTAGTTGGCAAGTGTCAGAGGGGTAGTTATGTTGGTCTGTATCCACAAAAACGAGGAGTCCGGTGGCACCTTAAAGACTAACAGATTTATTTGGGCATAAGCTTTTGTGGGTAAAAAAACCACTTCTTCGGACGCATGGAGTGAAAATTACAGCTACAGGCATAAATATATATCCGCACATGAAGAGAAAGGAGTTACCCCACAAGTGGAGAGCCAATGTTGAAGGCCAGTTCAGTCAGGGTGGATGTGGACCGCTCCCAATAATTGACGAGGAGGTGTCAATACCAAGAGAGGGAAAATTGCTTTTGTAGTGAGCTAGCCACTCCCAGTCCCTAATTCAAGCCCAAATTGATGGTGTTAAGTTTGCAAATGAATTGTAGCTCCGTAGTTTCTCTTTGAAGTCTGGTTTTGAAGTTTTTTTCTTGAAGAATGGCTACTTTTAAATCAGTTATTGGATGTCCAGGGAGCTTGAAGTGATCTCCTACTAGCCTTTGTATGTTACCATTCCTGCTGTCTGATTTGTGTCCATTTATCCTTTTACGTAGAGACTGTTCAGTTTGGCCAGCGTACATGGCAGAGGGGCACTGCTGGCACATGATGGCACATTAGTAGATGTGCAGGTGAATGAGCCCTTGATGGTGTTGCTGGTGTGGTTGGGTCCTATGATGGTGTCACTAGAGTAGATATGGCGACAGAAAAGGCAACGGCGTTTGTTACAGGGATTGGTTCCTGGGTTAGTGTTTCTGTGGTACGGTGTGTAGTTGATGGTATTTGCTTCAGGTTGGAGGGATGTCTGTAAGCGAGGATTGGCCTGCCTCCCAAGGCCTGTGAGAGTGGGGGGTCGTTTTCCAGGACAGGTTGTAGATTGTTGATGATTCGCTGGAGAGGTTTTGGCTGGCAGCTATACATGATGGCCAGTGGTGTTCTGGTATTTTTCTTGTTAGGCCTGTCCTGTATAGGTGACTTCTGGGTACCCGTCTCACTCTGTCAATTGGTTTCCTCACTTCCCCAGGTGGATATTGTAGTTTTAAGAATGCTTGATAGAGATTTTGTAAGTTTGTCTGTCAGGGATTGGAGCAAATGCAATTGTATCTTAGGGCTTGGTGTAGACAACGGATCGTGTGATGTGTCCTTGATGGAAGCTGGAGGTATGTAGATACGTATAGTGGTCAGTAGGTTTCTGGTATAGGGTGGTGTTTATGTGACCATCGCTTATTTGCACTGTAGAGTCCAGGAAGTGGATCTCTTATGTGGACTGGTTCAGGCTGAGGTTGATGGTGGGGTGGAAATTGTCAAAAACCAGATGAAATTCTTCAAGGGCCTCCTTCCCGTGGGTCCATATGATGAAGATGTCATCAATATAGTGTAAGTAGAGAAGGGGCGCTAGGGGACAAGAGCTGAGGAAGCGTTGTTCTAAGTCAGCCATAAAAATGTTGGCATACTGTGGGGCCATGCAGGTACCCATAGCAGTGCCGCTGACTTGAGGGTATAAGTTGTCCCTGTGACGGAGTAGAGAGTGAGGTGGATTCAACCTGGGAGGTTTGTGGGGGAGGTTCCCTGGGACCTGCGGCATTGCATTAGGAAAGGGAGACTTTACCTGGGGCTGTAACATGAGCCAGGACGGGGGTTGGGAGGTGACACCTTTGGCTGGGAGAACGGACAAAAGGCGAGAGGAGGGGCCCCGGGGGGAGGGAAAGAGCCTCCCGGAGTTTTTGTCTGTGTGTTTTCAGTTTGGAGCTGGCTTGGGAAGAGGAGGGGAGGGGGGGGCAGACAGGGTCTGGCCTCCCTGCCCCATTTGGAGCTGTGGGGCGAAATGCAGGGAGCCCCCAGGCTGGGGTCTAAGCTCCCTGCCCCCCGGAAGGGCCCGGCTGAGGGGTCCTGGATGTACTGACAAGCTCCGGTTGGATTGTGTTCCTGGCATCTCTAATAAACCTTCTGGTCTACTGGCTGGCTGAGACTCCCAGTGAATCCGGGGAAGAGGGGTGCAGGGCCGGACTCCCCTATACGCCGTGACAACTGGTGGCAGCGGTGGGATGGTCTGCACCCTGTGAACGGTGCTTCCTGCAGTAAGTGACTGGGGAGCAGTAGAACGAAGGGGGGCTAACGAGGACCAGGCGTGCTAAAGGCCCACAGAGGAGCGGTTTCGGGGAGCGGAGGAGCTACGCTTAACCCCTGGGAGTGTGTGACCAGCAAGAAGGACTGTGCAATGATGGGGTCCCCCTGGGGGCTGCAGTGAGCAGTCCCAGGGGCGGAGGAGCCTGCGGCTTGGCCCTGGGAGAGAGAAGGATTTTTGCAGTGACAGGGTTCCCCTGGGGGTGCCGTGAGTGGACCCAGGGGCAGAGGAGCTGCAGCTCGACCCTGGCAAAGAGGCGGTGACCTGGAGAAGGGCTGGCACACTTGGGGTTCTTCCTGGAAACCGTGGGGAGCTAAGAGCACACAGGCCTGCGGATCCACAGCAAACTTGGGAGCAGTGACGTGATGGCCTATCGCTTTCTCCTTAAGAAGAGCATTGTAACCCTGTGCAAAAAGAGAGGGATACACATTGGAAAGCTCACTAAGGCCCAGTTAATCACGCGGCTGGAGGAGGATGACCATTCCAGGGAGCAGATTCCTGACCCCAATGGGGCTACAGCAGGATCTGGGACAGCTGGAGTGATAGCCTGGCATCCCCAAGAGTCTGGTCCCCAACCAGACGGGGGTCTTCACGATCGGGTTCCCCAGCAGGGGATCGGAGACGGATGGGACTGGAGCTGAGTCCGAGAGAGCAAGAGGACGGTGAGAGACAGCAAGAGCCCGAGAAAGACCTACAGAAGAAGCAGCAGCAGCAGCAGCAGCGTGAACTTGCGGTGGTGGAACGGAGAGGCATAGGGGACTGGCCAGGGGTAAGTGGGGACAGATCCCGGGGTGCCAGCTCCGCAGGGAACCTCGATCCTAAATTGCTGCCCCTGGTTAAGGAGGGTGGGGATGTGGAGGCCCACCTCACTGCCTTGGAGCAGGCTGGTGATTGGAACCAGGGAGACCCTGCGGAAAAGCCCCGGGATCTAACCCCCTTGCTGGGTCCCAAGGCCATAAACTCCGCAAGCCAGATGGGTGGGATGGTGGACGGATTTCCACTCCTGGCCCTGGACTCAAACCCTATGGACCCCCAGTGGGAGCGGAAGGTGATGGTCAATGGAGAGACATTCGGGGGGTGGCAAGACCCCGGGACAGAGAAAACTGTGGTCAGGCCCCGGGTGGTGCACCCCCACCAGATGCTGAGGGGCTGTGTGACCTGGGTGAGGGTCCCAGGGACGGACCCATTCGCCCTGCCTATGGCCCAGATCCCTGTGCAGACCCAGGAGGGGTCGGGCTGGCTGGTGGTTGGGGGTCTCCAGGATATCAGCGGTGAGGTGCTGTTGGGGGGTGACTGTGTATCTTTGGGACAGGATCCAGGCCCTGGCCCTGTAACGGCCGAGGATTTGAATTTGAACTCAGGGAACCAATTGGCTAAGAGGGAAATGGTCAGTGAAAATGCAAATGACCTGGCTGGCAGGGGGGAGGAGCTGCCAGGCCCCGGTTACCTGCCTGCCTGTAACCAGACCCCTAGGGCGGGGTGGGACAGAGAGATGCTCCCCACCCCCCTGCACAATGGAGAGGTGGCTCAGGTAGTCTCTGATGCAGAGAGCAAAGCAGCGAGCTCGCTGCCTGGCCCCACAGGGACAGCCAGGGCAGCGCTGAGCACCGGGGGAGCAGAGACCCCAGCTGAGTGGGGGAACACACAGGCAGGGCAGGACAGCTGCCAACCAGGCTTGCCTGGTCCAGAGGTGCTGCCGGGAAGTGATTCCACGGCAGGGAGGGAGCCACCAGGGACAGGGCTCAGTGGGGCGGTGACCCCAGGCCTGGCCAGTGAGCTGCAGAGGGATCCCGCCTTGGAGAAGCTAAGGGAACTTGCTGGCCACAGCGCTGCAAACCCCCTTGGGGAAGACTGCAGAGACAGATCCCTGTGGGAGAAGGAATTCCTGTGCCGGGAATGGGCTGCCCAAGGGGAAGTAGAACTGTGGGGAATCAGGAGGCAGCCGGTGAGGCCCCAGAAGTATCATCACCGGCTATTACACCTGGCCCAGGGTAAGGAAGAAGATCCCTGGAGGTCCCTGCCCATCAGAGAGGAACCTTTCCAGAAGGTGGCTATGAATAGGGTGGGCCCCCTCAGCAGGGCAACCCGGTCGGGGAAGAAGTACATTCTGGTGGTGGTAGATTTCGCCACGCGCTACCCCGAGGCAGTGCCCTTATTCTCCATTGAAGGAGACACCGTGGCGAATGCGCTGCTGACCATTTTCAGCCGAGTGGGGTTCCCCAAGGAAGTCCTGATAGACCAAGGGTCCAACTTCATGTCGGCCCTGCTCCGGTGCTTGTGGGAGAAATGTGGGGTCCGGCACAGCTGGGCCTCAGCATATCATCCCCAGTCCAATGGGCTGGTGGAGAGGTTCAATGGGATGCTAAAGATGATGCTGAAAACTTTTATGAACCAGCACCCGCAGGACTGGGACAAGTACCTACCGCACCTACTGTTCGCCTACAGGGAAGTGCCCCAGGAGTCTACCGGATTCTCGCCCTTCGAACTGTTATATGGTAGGAGGGTACGGGGGCCCCTGGACCTGATGAGAGACGAATGGGAGGGGGAGGCCGCCCCCGAGGGAGAGTCAGTGGTGGAGTATGTCCTGACCTTCCGAGAGAGACTTACTGAGCTCATGGGCCTGGCCAAGGGAAATCTGGCCAGAGCCCAGAGGAAGCAAAAGGTCTGGTATGACCACACGGCGCGGGCCCGCGCCTACGCCACCGGGGATCAGGTGATGGTTCTCATCCCCGTGAGGAAAAACAAGCTGCAGGCCGCTTGGGAAGGCCCTTTCAAGGTGGTCAAGCAGCTAAATGAGGTAAATTATGTGGTGGAGCTGTCTAACCGGGCACACCACTGCCGGGTGTACCATGTCAATATGATGAAGCCATATTATGACAGGGGGAATGTGGTGCTGGCCGTGTGTGGACATTGGGAGGAGCAGGGGAGTGACCCTCTAGTAGATCTATTCCCTGAGACAGGAGCTGGTTCCTCCCAAGAAACAATCCCCCTCTCTGATCAGCTAACCCCTGCCCAGCAAGCTGAGATCAGAGGGGTGCTGCATCTGTACCGACAGCTGTTTTCCAACCAGCCTGGTCGCACTAATCTGACTGTCCACCGGGTGCAGACAGGAGCGCACCAACCTATAAGATGCTCCCGCTTCCGAGTCACAGGGAAGACAGCTCAGGACCTGGAAAGAGAGGTCAAGGACATGCTGGCTTTGGGGGTGATCCAGCCGTCGTCCAGCCCTTGGGCCTCGCCAGTGGTGCTGGTCCCCAAAAAGGATGGGTCGATCCGGTTCTGTGTGGACTATCGGAAGCTCAATGCCATCACTGTATCCGATGCCTACCCCATGCCCCGGCCGGACGAGCTCCTAGACAAGCTGGGAGGGGCTCGGTACCTTACCACCATGAATCTTACAAAGGGCTACTGGCAAGTGCCACTGGATGCAGATGCCCGGCTGAAATCTGCCTTCATTACCCCTCTGGGGCTCTACGAGTTCCTGACCCTGCCTTTCGGTCTCAAGGGAGCGCCAGCCACCTTCCAGCGCCTGGTGGATCGGCTACTGAAGGGGATGGAGAGCTTCGCTGTGGCATATATCGATGACATCGGTGTCTTTAGCCAGACCTGGGAGGACCATGTGTCCCAAGTTAAACAAGTGCTGGACCGACTCCGGGAGGCTGGGCTGACCGTAAAAGCGGAGAAGTGCAAGGTGGGAATGGCTGAAGTGTCCTACCTGGGACACCGGGTGGGGAGCGGCCACCTAAAACCAGAACCAGCCACGGTGGAGGTGATCCGGGACTGGCCCGCTCCAGAAACTAAAAAGCAGGTCCAGGCCTTTATTGGGATGGCGGGGTACTATCGAAGATTTGTGCCCCACTTTAGCGCCATAGCCACCCCCATCACTGAGCTATGCAAGAAGGGGAAGCCAGACAAGGTGGTCTGGACCGAGGAGTGCCAGAGGGCTCTCTGTGCACTGAAGGAGGCTTTGATCAGGGGCCCGGTTCTGGCAAACCCAGACTTTGACAAGCCCTTTCTGGTGTTCACCGACGCCTCAGACATGGGACTGGGGGCTGTGTTAATGCAGGAGGATGAAACGGGGCAGAGACACCCCATCGTGTATTTAAGCAAGAAGCTGCTACCCCGAGAGCAGAATTATGCGGCCATCGAGAAGGAATGCCTGGCCATGGTGTGGGCCCTCAAGAAACTAGAGCCGTATCTATTCGGGCGACACTTCACCGTGTACACCGACCACTCGCCCCTGACCTGGCTACACCAGATGAAAGGGGCCAACGCCAAGCTCCTGAGGTGGAGCCTGCTCCTGCAGGATTACGACATGGACGTGGTCCATGTGAAGGGAAGTGCCAACCTGATAGCGGATGCGTTGTCCCGGAGAGGGGGCCCTGAACTTCCCCAGGCCACTGGTCAGAGTGACCCCGCTCAGTTCAGTCTCGAAGGGGGGAGAGATGTGACGGAGTAGAGAGTGAGGTGGATTCAACCTGGGAGGTTTGTGGGGGAGGTTCCCTGGGACCTGCGGCATTGCATTAGGAAAGGGAGACTTTACCTGGGGCTGTAACATGAGCCAGGACGGGGGTTGGGAGGTGACACCTTTGGCTGGGAGAACGGACAAAAGGCGAGAGGAGGGGCCCCGGGGGGAGGGAAAGAGCCTCCCGGAGTTTTTGTCTGTGTGTTTTCAGTTTGGAGCTGGCTTGGGAAGAGGAGGGGAGGGGGGGGCAGACAGGGTCTGGCCTCCCTGCCCCATTTGGAGCTGTGGGGCGAAATGCAGGGAGCCCCCAGGCTGGGGTCTAAGCTCCCTGCCCCCCAGAAGGGCCCGGCTGAGGGGTCCTGGATGTACTGACAAGCTCCGGTTGGATTGTGTTCCTGGCATCTCTAATAAACCTTCTGGTCTACTGGCTGGCTGAGACTCCCAGTGAATCCGGGGAAGAGGGGTGCAGGGCCGGACTCCCCTATACGCCGTGACAGTCCCCAAATCTGAAATGGTTGTGGGTGAGGACAAAGACACAAAGCTCAGCCACCAGGTGTGCCGTGGCCTCATCAGGGATACTGTTCCTGACAGCTTGTAGTCCATCCTCGTTTGGAATATTGGTGTAAAGAGCTTCTACATCGATGGTGGCCAGGATGGTATTTTCAGGAAGATCACCAATGCATTGTAGTTTCCTCAGGAAGTCGGTGGTGTCTCGAAGATAGCTAGGAGTGCTGGTAGCGTAGGGTCTGAGGAGAGAGTCCAAACAGCCAGATAATCCTGCTGTAAGAGTGCCAATGCCTGAGATGATGGGGCATCCAGGATTTCCACGTTTACGGATCTTGGGTAGCAGATAGAATACCCTTGGTCGGAGCTCTAGGGGTGTGTCTGTGTGGATTTGTTCCTGTGCTGTAGCAGAGAGTTTCTTGAGCAGATGGTGTAGTTTCTTTTGGTACTCATCAGTGGATTGGAGGATAGTGGCCTGTAGAATGTGGTGTTGGAGAGTTGCCTGGCAGCCTCCTGATCATAATCCGACCTGTTCATTATGACTACAGCACCTTCTTTGTCAGCCCCTTTGATTATAATGTCAGAGTTCTTTCTGAGGCTGTGGATGGCATTGCGTTCTGTACAGCTGAGGTTATGGGGCAAGTGATGCTGTTTGTTCACAATTTCAGTCTGTGCACGTCTGCAGAAGCACTCTATGTAGAAGTCCAGTCTGTCATTTTCACTGTCAGGAGGAGTCCACACAGAATTATTTTTCTTGTAGTGCTGGTGGGAGGGTTCCCGTAGGTCAGTGCTCTGTTCAGTGGTGTGTTGAAAATATTCCTTGAGTTGGAGATGGCGAAAGTAGGCTTCCAGGTCACCACAGAACTGTATCATGTGCGTGGGGATGGTGGGGTAGAAAGAGAGTCCCCGAGATAGGACAGACCCTTCTGCCGGGCTAAGTGTGTGGTTGGATTAGATTAACACTATTGTTGGGTGATTTCACCAAACTCTCTTGTACCAGTCCAGTGTACCAGAGAAAGACTACCACATGCAATCATGCTAGGGGAGGGGCAGGAAAAGAATTAATCCTAACCAGGACCAACATACAAGATATCCCTAAACAGCTTCACTACCGCAATCCTCAACATCCTGCATACAATACACACTTCCCCCCGCTAACCCACCACTATCATCAAACCCCTCTCTTAGCACTAAACTTCTCCCTTCCTCTCTAATTAGAGAAACAAGTATTAGAGGCAGCACCTTTTGAATGTTCTACCCTTTGCTCCACTTAATTCTCCATAACCATTTAAATGCATACGTATAATACGGAACGTAGGATAGAGTCAATTGGAATCTGACCACTGCCATAGAAGAGTGCTACCACTTATAGGGAAAGGATGCCACTAATCACTATGGTGTCTGCCACAAGGGTCCACAAAGCACATTGGACACCTGAACAGATGAAGACTTGGCTTCTAGGAATAGAAACAATGGGGCATTCCATTTTACGCAGCCATATACATTGCACAGACATAATGGCAAGAACACACGACAGCTTAGCTCAAAGAATTGGAACAGAATAGTCTAGCACAGGGGTCGGCAACCTTTCAGAAGTGGTGTGCCGAGTCTTCATTTATTCACTCTAATTTAAGGTTTCGGGTGCCGGTAATACATTTTAACGTTTTTAGAAGGTCTCTTTCTACAAGTCTATAATATATAACTAAACTATTGTTGTATGTAAAGTAAATAAGGTTTTTAAAAAGTTTAAGAAGCTTCATTTAAAATTAAATTAAAATGCAGAACCCCCCCAGACCGGTGGCCAGGACCCAGGCAGTGTGAGTGCCACTGAAAATCAGCTCGCGTGCAGCCTTTGGCACACATGCCATAGGTTGCCTACCCCTGGTCTAGCACTTAATAAGCAACTGGCAATCAAAACTCCTACATTCCTTTATCTGTTCTGCCACTGACTTGCTGTAACACCATGACCAAATCATTTAATCTGAGTGTCTCTTTACAGCTGGGTAAAATGAGGGTCTTGTAACACTTCTCTCCTGGATATTGTGAAGCTTATGTTTGTGAAGTCCTTTGAGATCTTTGGATGAAAGCTGCTAAAGGAACATGCAAATCAGTCTTCTCTCTCATGGAAACTGACCTCTGGTTCCTGCCTAGATTCTCTGAAGGAGAAAGGTAATCCCATTTGTCTGGGCTGCTATGCAACGGCACTAGATAATCTTTCGTGGGCTATAACCCACTTCATCAGATGCATGGAGTGGAAACTACAGTAAGCAGTATACCTGCCTACTGTATTTTGCTGCCTACTGTAGTTTCCACTCCATGCATCTGATGAAGTGGGTTATAGACCACGAAAGATTATGCCCAAATACATTTGTTAGTCTCTAAGGTGCCACAAGGACTCCTCGTTGTTTTTGCTGATACAAACTAACACGGCTACCACTCTGAAACTAGATAATCTGTCATTGTGCAGTGACAAAGCACTTACCTGACTGTAATTGCAAGACATACATTGTCACTAAAGTTCAATATTTCAAGTTTTGGTCCGTTTGTTGCAATCCCAAATTCATTTATATACATAAAAGTTTAAATTTAACAACAAAGAAAACAACTTTTTGAACTAAATGCATATGATACTGACAGACGGGAAAGACTAAGGGCTACAATTAACTTGTGTAAACATTATACATTTTAGAACTTTCCATAACATATTTTATATACAGAAAAAAGCAATGGAAATTCCATGCAACTAGACTAACAGTTATTTACACTATCTTTTTAAAGCATGCATTACAGTATTTCTGAGTAATGAATACAGCCTCTGCAGACTTCCCCAAGGTCAAGAATGAACGTCACCTTTGATACTTGTTACCCGATCCTCCTCTCCTCACTCCCCAACACTCCATTTGTTTGTTTCTTCCACCAGCTAGATCGTGTCTTTTATACGGTAAGCTCCTTTGCAGCAGAAGTTACTATACTTTTGTATGATGCTAGTGCAATGGGGCCTCAAATTGATTGATGTCTCTTGGCACTACCGCTAAACAATTGTGAAACAACCCAGGCTCTTCACTGAACACCCTTTCTAAGAGGCCAACTAAGGCAGGGATCCCTTAAACTCTGTCCAAAGTTCTCAAACCTGGGTGCCTAAAGTTAGATTCCCAAACCTATATTTAGGCATCTAAACATGAGCAACTTGGTTTTTCCAGAAGTGATAAGCTTTCACAAATCCCACTCAAATTAGTGGGATCTGCAGATGTTCAGCATCTTTTTTTTTTTTTTTTTTGGGGGGGGGGGGCGAGAATCGAGCCACTTGATTTATTTAGACACTTAAATCTGGATTTGGGGGCCCAACTTTAGCCATTTAGGCTTGAAATTTTTGGTCTCTATCCCCTACAGCACTGATAGCAGCTGAGTAATCCTTAAGGGTATTAAATAACTACCTTTATCAAGGCCCTCTTACAGGAATATCACAATGCTGGTTAAGGAGCCTCATGAAGTGAAGTATATTTTCAGTCTAGACTGACATGAAAGTGGCTGAAATTCTATAACGAGCATGAGAGTTTGGGGCAGCCAAAAGGCTCCATTTTGCTTGGGAATCTGCCTTTTAAGACATGCAAACAAAGCCTTAGGGCTAGGTAATTCAGGGTAATACCAAGCCCTATAATGACTACCACCAAATCTTTGTGTCATGCTGGTTTTCTCTAGCATTTTGATGTGTTTTCTTTAAGCTATGGTGAGGCGAGAGAAGCACTGACTGAGAAATTCCAGATTAAGGCTCCTTCTAAAGCCAATAGCCCTTCTGGTATCTACTAAAGAAAATTATGTTTTTTTCTGTTGGGTTTGGAAGTCAACAAGGTCCCAGAGCATTTGCCAGCTCAGCATCCTCTCCTACAGATAGATGTGTGTACAACCTAAACTGAATACACACACACACACAATTTAGCAAAGCACTTCTGTACATGCTTTAGGGGCCATAGTTCCTTCTGGTAAAAGCTTCCACTCTTAAATATAAAAATCCCACTCTGACCTTGGACAGGCAACATCTAACAATCAGTCATTGCTGGACCCATTCAGCGGGAGCAGCAGATATGCCTTTGAAGACATGCATACTCCATACTGAAGTGTCTTGTAAGACGTGTTTGCTCAATCTTTCTGCCTTGCTATCTGCTACACTGTAAACTGAAAATCTAAATTCCATCTCCTGCGCTGAAAAACTAACAGGTTGGTTAGAAACTACACTCGACTTGAAAATATGGAGACCCTAGACTACAGAATGCTTGGTTTTTTGTATTTAAGAGATACCAAGTGCAAATAAAAGTTGAAACCAAAAGTTACAAGAAATTAATGTATTATGTTTCTAGTGTAGTCAAACCACAAGGAAGAAAAAATAGCAGTTCACTCTTGCATTACTAAAAGAGTTACAAAACCGGAAATCGGAAAGCTCACAGCAGGGCTGAAAGAGCTTGGTGTTTTGTTGAACTTCCTCCCACAAAGCACATCAACATATGTGCCTTTTCTTTCTCTCACTTGTTAAAAGAGATAGTAAAAGCTTAACCTCCCTAATAAGCCTTACCCTGGTTATGCATAGCAATGGGTCTGCCTACCAATATATGAAAGGCAGAAAACTCTACCAAGTCAAGTATTTGCAGCTTCAAAATTAGATTTCTAAGTGTACACAATTGTCTAGTAAAGTCTTGACTGCAGCCAGTCTTACCAAAAAAAGTCATTCTAAATGTAGTTCAGTGGTATGATCTACTTTCAAATGCATTGAATGCCCAAAGGTCAGCTGAATTCTTAACACGTGATTAACCACTCCCTTTAATGGCTACTTTTTTACGTAAATGTAAACAAATGGTGTGCCACTCTCCCAACTGCTTCCAGAAAGCAGACATAAGGGAAGTAGGATTTCACCCAAGAAATTCAACTCAAGAAAAGAACTGGGTCTGACTGAGACCCAGCAGAAGTTCTTTCCACTTGCTGGAGACAGGAAACATTGGAGTCTGGCAGCCAAGAAACACCATGTGTGTAGGGTTGCCAACACTGACTGAAGTTATTCCGGGAGATCCCCCCCACAACGTGACAATGTCATTTTCTTAAAATATCCTATTAAAATCTCCTGGATCACTTTCAATACTCTCCGGAATATTGATGCCGATTCTGGGAGACTCCACGCCAAACCTGGAGGATTGGCAACCCTATTTACACAGGTACAGGGACATCACTAAAAGCTCTGTTCTTCTTCTGTCTTCCCCTGCTGGAAGGCTATGACAGGTAGACAAAATCATAGCCTTCCAGCGGGGGAAGACAGAAGAACAGAGCTTTTCATGATGTCCCTGTCGGATTTCAAAATCAAAATTTACATGGCTTATATCTAGAGTATCTTTTAGATCAGGATACAGTAAGTGCCAGTTTGTAGCAGAACATAATTATTAGCTATAGGATAGGTAACCCATTTTATTTAGCAAGGTTCTAGAAGAGTACTTATTACCTTTTAATGTAAAAAGCAAGTTCAAAAATTCGCAGTCACAAACACACAAAAATACTATCTTCTTGTTATAAGAAATGGATGTAGGTATTTCTAATGCGGCCTTCACCGTGGTATCGGAGGGCAAACAAAGTTATGGAAGATCAATCATCTCACACTGCTAAACACCAGAAAGAGCTAGTTTGTAAGTCTTAGCATAGGGAATAAATTCTAAATGTAATACAAAAACAAGCAATTAAAATCCCAGAAACTGCCTTTCAAATAGGATAGCCACACACAATCACTCTAGAGAGAAATATCTAGGTCACTCACAGTTCAAATACTTTAAATACTCAAACATAATTGCTAACATAATTGCAAAATGCGAACTATTGTTTCTATTATAACTTGTTGCTGAGTGAACTCAAATTTGGTTATCCTGATTTGAGGGCACTCAGTACTTGATTGATCAGGCCCAAAATATGTACACTGAAATGTACACTCTTTAACCTTGGGGTAAAACAAAAAGTGTATATTTACTCATGTGATAGCTTTTTGGGTAATTATACTGGGGAAAATCCTGCTTCTACTCAAGTCAATAATTCCTACTAACTTCAATAGGGTCAGGATTATACCCCCATAGTTTTATCAGTGGCATCTCTCTCACACACACTTTAAACTTTTCAAAATACAGGCCTACACCCCTGAGCACCAGAGTTATTGCAACACCAATCCGGTACTTAGCCGGTGCGATCAAACCTGGGACCTCTGGAGCTTAATGCATGAGCCTCGACTGCATGAGCTAAAAGCCATATGGCTGTTAGCTAAGGCTGTAGTGCAGACTCATTAATCTCTCTAAGGGTACGTCTATACTACCCGCCAAATCGGCGGGTAGTAATCGATCTATTTGGGATCAATTTATCGCGTCTCATCTAGACGCGATAAATCGATCCCAGAAGCGCTCCCTGTCGACTCCGGAACTCCAGCACGGCAAGAGGCGGACACGGAGTCGACGGGGGAGCGAGCCTGTGCCACGTGGACCCGAAGTAAGTAAAATTACTTTGATCTAGGATACGTCGACTTCAGCTACGCTATTCTCATAGCTGAAGTTGTGTATCCTAGATCGATCCCCCCGTCCCAGTGTAGACCAGCCCTAAGTGATCTCAGTGCCACTAGATGGGACAGAACACCCAACCCAGATGGTGTGTGAGTTACACTATGCCGACCTAACCCCTAGTATAGATGCAGTTAGGTCCACGGAAGAATGCTTCCATTAGCCTAGTTACTGTCACTCAGGAAGATGTAGTTCCTACAGCGATGGAAAAGCCCTTCCATCGCAGTAATCTGCATCTACACTACAGGGCTACAGCAGCATAGCTATGCCTCTGTAGCACACTTATGGCTGCATTTGCTGACTTCTCAAGAACAACATTCTAGTTGGATATATATTTTTTTTTTAAGTCTTCAGTTGTTCTCGCATTTTATTCTCCACTTCTAATCCTGGTCTTGAATGGTGTGGATTTCATTAAACAAGCACAGTTTGAGGTTTTGAGCCCTTAAGAAGTCTCAAAACTACTAAACTTGAAGAGTGAATATATTTTAAAGATTGGTGAGGATTACGTCAATCCTAGTGTACCAGAAATCAGCTTACATTTAAATATAAGGTCTAATTATAAAAACCCTGAAAAATCGCATTTAATGCAACCATCACATTCTACCGTAAGTCCTGTGATCATCAGTTCAAATTTGAATAAATTTCTTTAATTCAGAACTAATTAAATAAAGTTTGGTCAACCACGTAGCCGTGCTATACGCAGGGAGATCTCCAGCAGGCAAATTTGAGCCACTACTACTAATATACTGCTTCAGCATTAGTCCCTTCATGTTACAGTTCGATTTTGACAGCTCATTATATACTAAAATCATTAACACAAAAACCTAGTTTCTTTTAAATTAAATAAATGGCTTAAAGTTTAGTTTTTACAGCACAAACTGCAGCTATTTTGTACACTAAGAGCATATAGCTGATGCACTATTTGCCTAATGTGTTTGATAAGGGTTTGACATTTGTAATTGACATCACATCAACTTCTCCATTTTCTGTTTCATGTGTCAGTTTTAAGCTGCTAAGCAAAGATTAGTTTGTCATAGGCACATGTTTTCTGATTTTCAGATCTACCAACTCAATTGTGAAAGTCGGATGATCAATTAATAAAAAGCGTTTTATTCCAAAGTCTTTCTACGGTATCCATTATCGTAATAAACTAAAATTTTGCAAGATTTGTGCGCACACACATCCGACTAGTCTGACAGACATCCACTTTTCCGTGTTACTAAGATCAGCAACTCATAACCTTGCCTAACTTTGTTCTCAGTTTAGTGACAGGCTTTGTATGCTTCTTTCACATGACCGGATACGATTCCTTCTGAAGCTGGAAAGCCTTTGTTACAGTTTTCAAATATATTCAGGTATTTTAGTTATTCTGACAGACCAAAAACAGGCTAGCAGCCTAACAATTCCCACATAGTTAGGTGTGCCAATATAGCACAAAAAGCATGCACTCTTTCAACGTTAATATTTTTACAGAAAATCTAGCAAGGGACATGTTTTCATAGTGTGAAAGCATTCTGTAGCTAAAGCAATACCCCTTCAGTATTTTCAGAGAGGGAAAAAATACCCACCCCCCCCCAAGCCTTGAACAATTTTAGAAAAGTTCTATAGGTGGTTCAGACTATATTTTCCCTAAATAAGAACATAATGTACTAGTTTAATTCCGCTGGGTGAATCATTGTCAATTGGCTTAGACAAGATAATTTTCAGCAAGGTAAAGATGTTACACCCAGAAGTTAAGTCAAGTCACGATTGTTTGCATAATCAGTCAATTGTAGGTTCAGTCCAGAATGTTTTAGTAAGATACCCTAGAGAAGAGTTTGTATAGACCAAAACAACTCAAAGAAGATTCTTCACTAAGGGACTGTGACAGAACATACCCATGTTCACACCAAACACACTCTTCGAATGATGTTTGTACAAGTTATGCCTTGCAAGGTATCATTTAACAACTCAACTTGCTGATCAATAATACCATGGCAAAATACACATAGCAATATTATAGGCAAAGTTATGAATATAAGCTGAAAGGATGACTCAAGTATGCTTCCCAGATAAGTCTAGGGAGTGGCTAAACCAGTTCCTCAGAGACGAAGAGCAAGCAACAAAGATGATGGACCATTACCTGCTAAGTGGCAATTCTTTGGCCAGGAAGGGGGCAGGGACAAAAATCTACATCTGAGCAAAGAAACAGCATGAAGTTTCCTTTCTTCACCAGGCTGCCTGTGACCTTGCTCCCAGCTGTAAATGCTTCTCAAAGGGGGACAGGACTATGAAAAGAAGGGGCAGACACCCCAAAACACTCCCCACCCATCACATTCTCTGCACCAGAGAGGACAAAAGGAAACAACCACTGGGCTTTGGGGGAGGGGTCCTGACCTGAAGAGTTTTGTCAGTAATCTTGCTGGAAGTATGTGGTGAGAATTGCTTGAATCTAATATAATTGAAGTTAGACACTAGTAAGGAATTCATATTTTTCTTGTATGCCTCATGACTTGTACTCACTTAAAATCTCTCTTTGTTACAGTTAATAAACTTGTTTAATTGTTTTCAGTAATCCAGTGCACAACCTGAAGTGTTCAGGTAACTCCATTTGGGGTAATAAACAGTGTGTATATTATTTCCCTAAAGGAATAACATGTAATATATTTGTACTGTCCAGGAGACGGCTGCTGGGCAGTACAGGACATACATTTCTAGGGGGAAATCTGGGACTGGGAGTGTTGGGGTTACCCTGTGCTAATGTTTCTAGCTGGTAAGTGCAGAGATGTGGCTGGCTGGCTGCAGCACATACAGAACAGACATACCTGCGAGCGACTTACATGGTGGAGGCTGTCAGCAGTCCAGGTTGGTGACTACAGCAGCAAGGGATTGTAAAGGGCACCCCATGTTACAGGGCAGGGGTGACATAGCCCCCTATAGTCTAGATTGTGCCATAAGAACATAAGAAAGGCCATACTGGGTCAGACCAAAGGTCCATCCAGCCCAGTATCCTGTCCACCGACAGTGGCCAATGCCAGGTGACCCGGAGTGAGTGGACCTAACAGGTAATGATCAAGTGATCTCTCTCCTGCCATCCATCACCCCCCTCTGACAAACAGAGGCTAAGGACACCATTCTTTACCCATCCTGGCTAATAGCCATTAATGGACTTCATCTCCATGAATTTATCCAGTTCTCTTTTAAACCCTGTTATAGTCCTAGCCTTCACAGCCTCCTCAGGCAAGGAGTTCCACAGGTTGACTGTGCACTGTGTGAAGAAGAACTTCTTTTTATTAGTTTTAAACCTGCTGCCCACTAATTTCATTGGGTGGCCCCTAGTTCTTCTATTATGAGAACAAGTAAATAACTTTTCCTTGTTATTTGTGCTTTGCCACGGTATGTCACAAGGACATATAAGAATTGGATTACAGAACAATGCTTTCGAGGGTTTGGTGTAACGCCTCATCACTAGGCTTGACAGAATTAAGTTTGTATTTTTTTTAATAATTTCAACAGGTAATATTGATTATTTTTAAGCTTTTTTAAAAATACTGATTTAAATTTTCAGTTATGAGAAATTATTAATGGGAGGTCAGACAATTATTTAATGTCAGAAGATATTGAGATTCAAAGTCAAAGCTTTACATACAAATTGCCCTCATCACACGTCAAAATACAGAAAGTAAATATCCTTAAATCATCAAATCATCCCCGTTTTTGCTATTCATTCACTAGTCCATTTGTAACGAGCCTAATTCAAAAAATTTTAAATGACTGAATTTTGACTCGAGTTATCAAGCAGCATTTTTCTTTCTTTGCCTATCTGTAAATTTGATGATCATTGATAGAAATATGTTGGTTTGTGTATGTGCAGTAAAACTGATGTTTACTGACATTCACCAATAAAAATCTAATCCTTCCAAGCCCACTCACGACCAATATGCATTGCTAGAACACATTTAATTAGAGATTATACTAATCGGCTTACATCAGGTGCATCGTCCAATACAGATGCTTTCTTGACTTTGCAACACCTAACATTGCTAAAAATCAGCTGTGTCCCATATACTGCTGAGCTGGGACCAGACATCTCCTCTTCTCATAAAAAAACAAAACAAAACACAAGCCTATAGGCAGCCCTCTTGGGGCTAGAAGGGATGTTGTAAATCCCTTCAAGTCTCAATGCTACAGACAATATAACCATAATCTTTTTTTATTAACTGCAGGGCTGTGGAAAAGCTAAACAAGAGTTGTGCACTGGAAATGCTCTGAAGGGAAAATGAGAGAATCTGCAATTGAATGCAGCAATGGCAGGGAATGAGAATTCCACTACTCTGTGCTGTGGAATCTGCTATTTTGAGTTCTCAAAATGAACATAACTAGTGTAAAACACTAGCCCTGTAGACTGAGGTTTACAAGTCCAATACTGCTTTGTGAATATACTGTCCCTGCACTGGTACAGTTCACTACTGCAAGCTATATGGTATATTACAAGCCCAGAGAAGGTAAACAGTGACTGAATAGCTACTGTATAGCCCTCTAACCTTGGCTGTCTGTCACAGAGAACATAGCACCAGGAGTTGCTGCAACTACTCTAAATGGAAGGTCTCCAATTCTGGGGTGGTAATTAGCATTCCAGTTGCCAATCGATGCTGCCCATCTTACAGGCATAAAACCTTTTATTAAAGCTAATGTTTAAAATCAAGTTTACACAAGTTAAGAAGGAAGGAACTGTACATCTGGGGTCAGGCTTGAGTTATGAGAGATTACAAGTATCGGTTACAAGGTCCACAAGATACATACATAGCACATAACCAGCATAGACCCAGGTTGGGGTGAGGGAGTTTTTAAAGCGACAGTGAATAAGTGATCTCGGGTACGCCACCCACAGAATGTATTTAGAGTCCAAGTCAGTGTTGGTGTAGCGAATAGGTACATGGGTGGGGTGAGTCCCTTGGTTTGTCAGGGAAGGAAGTGGGTTATTTCCCTGACCGGCGGTCTCATTTACTCTACATTAGAAGATACTTTAACAGTCTGGAGCTACCTTCTGAGGAAAGAAGTGACAAGAGACTTAGGCCTTGGCTACACTCACGAGTTACAGCGCAATAGAACTGCCTGCAGCGCTGTAACTCACTAACTGTCTACACTTACAGCGCTGTACGTGCCTTGCATCTCCGTGGTTACAGCGCTGCTGGTACTTCTCCTCCCCGAGAGGAATAACAGCTGTTGCGTAGTGGCTGCTACGCTGCTCCTGGAATGTAGTTGAGCAGGTTCGCACTAACTGACCTCCGGAAGCTCCCTTTGTTTTGAAACGGCACTTACGGGTTGGAGTTCAGAGCTCTGTTCTGGAGCTGCTTTACAAAAACAAACACAGCTACTGTTTGCAGGCAGGGGACTCCGTTAGGAAAGCGGGCAGCAAAGTTAGCTTGGAGAGAGACTTGGAGAGAGACGGCAGGGGAGGGGGGGGGGAGAAAGAAGGGCGGGGGGGGAGGGCTCCGTTTCCCGGAGTTGTCTTTTATCTGCTCTTTAAAAACAAACAAAGCCCCTGCTGCTTGCTTTCAGTGATTGAGAGAGAGGCAGGGGATGTGGAGGTGTGTAAACTTAGGAGCTAATGAGCTGACACTCTGTGGATACCCCAAAAACCCACTCTCTCCCCCCACACGCTTCCTGTCACACTCCACCTCACACACACCCCCATTTGAAAAGCACGTTGCAGCCACTTGAACGCCCATAATGCACTGCTCCCAATACAGCTGCAAATGCCTCAAATGTAGCCACGTTAGTGCGCTGGCAGCTGCCAGTGTGGACAGGCTGCAGCGCTTTCCCTACTCAGCTGTACGAAGACGGGTTTAACTCACAGCGCTGTACAGCTGCAAGTGTAGCCAAAGCCTTACATCCATTGCCTTCTTTTGTTCTTGACAATAGAAAAAAATTGGCTGGTAAATTCCATTTGCCTACCTGGTAATCACATTAATTAGTGAACTGGCTACCTACAATATTTGAGTATGAAGGGTGTAATTCTATTTTGGGTATAACGAACGAAAGATCTGTGCCTTTTCTAGAATTTCTGTAACCGAGTAACTACTCTGAAAAGGATTAAGTGAAACCTAAACAATTAGGGTGCACAGAGCTCAAGAAAAGTCTTTGACCAGTAGCAGAGACTGACAACAGGTTCCATTGATGAGAAGCAGGGAGCTAGTCATTCTGAATCCCAATTAAAGTTTCCAGGCTGGTCTCATCGTGGGAAGTGGGGGATGAAATCAAAAACTTCCTATTCACCTATAAAAGGTCCAAGGAATAAAAAAACCAAAAGACAACAGTGCAGGCTGTATATCAAACAGGAGAAATCACAAGGGCCTGGAATGTGCATCAGCCATTTGAAGACAAAGCAAGTGGTCTGGAAGACTAACACACTTTGAGGGGGAGGGAGGATTTCCTACCTGAATCATTTGGGGCAAACATCCATCCAATAACCTAAAACATTAAGTAAAACAACCATGTACCCAATAACATAAAACAAATCTTTTATTTTATTAAAGCTGAGAAATTAATACACAGCCTTTTTTTATACTGTAGTTAGTGGCACAGTGATTGTCAAAGAAGGCAGGTCCTCAATTGTATTTACATTTAGAACTACCTATTTGTAAACCAGTTACTTAGAGGGTTTTTTTTTTTAAGCCGAATCAAGTGTTTACATCTATCAATTACCAGTTGCTAAACCAGTAGGTTTTTCCTCACTAACATAAAAAAGCATTAGTATGCATTCTTCTTATATTTGTGGCTTTTTTTCAAAATGCCCCCATACCTCCTGTAGTCAGTTCTGCTAAAGACTAGACAATTACTATTTACTCTGCACTATAAGAAGAAACCAAAAGGACTGGTTCTCGCATGCATGCCAGGAGTCCTACTGAAATCAATGGGACCACGTAAGCACTTAAAACTTAACGAAGTGCTTTGTTGAACCAGGGACCAGAACAGGAACACAAATTGCTATGTGCTGCTCTGCAAGACTCCAAATTATCCTAGTCAGCTACACAAATACGTTATAGATTATAACCACAAGACATTTTAAATACAAAAGTTTGCAGATCTTTCATAGGTTAGTAAATTTAAGTCCAGAAGGGACCATTATGATTATTTAATCTGATTTCCTACATAACACAGACCATAGAATGCTTTTTGGTTTTTGCTGGGTCCAAGTTTTTGTTGAACTTTTTGGTTTAACCACCTGCTTTTAGTTGTTCAGACTTCCTTATTTCTTAAGTTCCCTTTTCTAAAACTTTAGAGCCACGGTGCTTGTTTTTTGCCCATTCCTTCCAAACGAGGATGTTGAACTTATTTATACTGGAGGCAACAGTACTTAGTGTCTTAACTATAGTTACTATTTGAACCAACTTATGGGTGTTACTTAAGATGATGTGTCTCCTCTTGTGCACTATAGAACAAGCTGGTCCAAGAGGCAATTTCTTGTATCTAGAAATAGTGGTTCTCTAAATCCTGTCTTGATTTAACATTTAAGCCAGTTTATATGCTAGAAGCTGAAGCCCCCGCCCCCCATTATTACCAAAGAGATATTCTAAATACAGAATTAACAACATTATAGCCTTACCTAGACTAGTTGGTTTTATCAGTTCATCCAGCAAGTCGTAAAAAGGTAATTTCTGAAGCTTTATGTCTGGATGGACAGGGTGGAGCGCAGATGTTAGGTGGGGAAGTTCCAGTTCATGTTTAGGTCCCAGAAGAGAAACAGGAAGCAACGGTGACGTTGCAGGGTGGCCATCGTAAGTGAGCTGTGGAATGGTAGATGGAGACAAAGTTGCTGGCATGGAAGTTGAGTGTACGCTGGGGAGAGACAAGTCTGCAGGTGTCATGATTTTCTGAGGGAACCTCCGCCTATAGAGTTCTTTAATTTTCATTTGGACAGCAGGGCTGCAGCCGGCTTTTAACAAATGCAGTGCTTTTGTGAGAAGTTCGTGTTTGCGTCCGTGCTTGTTCCTCCCCGCGTATCCCAGAAGTACTTGCAGCTCAGAAACTCTAAGGCTCATAACCATTTGCTTGAAGACAAACAAAATTAATAAATATTAGTATTACAGTTACCACCTCTGCAGTGTTAATACTTCTCTGTTAATCTTTTTTATCATAGCTTATTTAGAACCCATCCTTGACTATCTAAAACACAACTTAAAATGTGATTGTGTTAATTGAGTACTAGTATCAATCTAGATGTAGAAAGTCTGTAACAGCCTTTTTACTTTAAAGGTACTGAACTTTCATTTGCTAAGTGTGATCCAAGACCATCATGGCAGGAGTGAAAATTTTAGGAGAAAGAGGACCAGCTTCAAAAAAAGACCAGAGGGGTGGGGGGGAGAGAAGGAGGAAGATTTGTAATGTGAGATACAAGTACACTATTCATAAGTTTAATATTTGTTCTTTCAATTGTACATAATACTTGAGCATAGTCAAAATATGTTAAAGTTAGAAGAAAAAATTCTAAAGTAGTCAGTGTATTTCTTTTAATCATGAGTTTCTTTTGTCATCACTGTTTTTCACCCCATTCTCCACTTCTGCTAGTCAATTTTCAACCCCCCATGTCAGTCCTACCTCTCCCCAACATCCCTACTAAAAAGACAGAGAACTTAAGTGAAGGCAAAATAAGATGCAGCTACCTTAGCCACCATAGCTAGCAGCTATCAAGGACTAGTATACTCCAAATTTGAAAAATCTTACAACATTTCATCAAGGTAACTTCAAATACTATGTTTTTTAAAATGCATTCTGTTTAAGCTGTTTACCTTACGTGGCTCCTCTAAACAGGAATGAATAATAAAATGTTAACTTTAAAAAATAAATATAAAGTACATGTGTTTATGGTCTAGGCCATTTAAGTGTTCTGAAGGACAGATCACCTTGGTTTCCATTTTCTCTTAGCCACTTACATCAAAAGCATTACCTGGTGCTGACCTTGGTTTTTTGAGGTGGGAGTTTTTACATGCAAAGAAAACCTCCCGCAAGGTGGATAAAAAGACAGCCACGAGAGCCAAATCATTTGACAATGTTTAAGTTTGGTGATACTGTCATTTTAAAAAGGCGCGACAGAACTTAAAGCAAGTGGCAAAGAGGAACTAGAGTGTGCATTTGGGGCAAAGGGAGCGGGGAGGGAAATAGCCGCAGGTTTCAAAAATACTTAGAGGAGGTTTTATTTCATTTGGCATCGAAAGGACCCTACCAAATTCACAGCTGTGAAAAACAAGTCATGGACTGTGAAATCTGATCTCCCCTGTGAAATCTGGCTATTGTAGGGGAGGGGCAGGGCTCAGGGGGCCCCAGCCAGGAGCTCCTACCATGGGCTGGGCTCCAGCTGCTAGTTCTAGCCCAAGGTGAGGAGGGACAGGACTTCCTTTCCCCCTGCAGGGGCCGCTCTTAACTCTGTGACAGACCCACCTCTGGAAACCTCTGCATCTGCAGGAAGCTTCAAGGCCCAAACTGTCAGCCCCCGCCCTGGGCAGAGAGGCTGCAGGGAAAACCCCAGACGTACAGTAACCCATCCCCCCATACCCTGCAACCCTCATTTCTGCTCTGCTGCTGGCACTGACTTTGACTTTAGAGCTTAGCATCTGGCCAGCAGCCCCTGCTCTCTGGCTGCCCACCTCTGAAGGCAGCACCCCTGCCAGCAGCAGCGCAGAAGTAAAGGTGGCAATCCCACAACCCCCTCTACAATAGCCTTACAACCTCCCACCCCCACAACTCCCTTTTGGGTGAGGTTACAACCTAAGTTCCCTCTAAGCTGCGTGGTTGCCTATTAAACCCCAGGCACGGGCGCAGGGCTGAGGCTGGGGGAGAGGCGCCCGTCCCCGCCGGCCCCAGCGCAGACCTGCCCCGGACTTGCTGCGGCAGTGGGAGAGGAGCCCCTCTCCTGGCCTGCCAGAGCTGCCAGGGAGAGGAGCTCCTCCCCCAGCCCAGCCCAGCCCCACCGGAGCTGCTGTGGCTGGGGAGAGGCGCCTCTCCCCAGGCCCCGAGCTGCTGCGGCGAGAGATAGCTGGGGGGAGTCCTCTCTCCTGAGCAGAGCCCCGAGGCAGCCTGCACCCCAAGTCCCTCATTCCCGGCACCACCCCAGAGCCCACCCACACCCTAACCCTGTGCCCCAGCCCTGAGCCCCCTCCCACACTCCAAACCGCTCGGCCCCACCCCCACTAAATGAATTTTGTTACAAAATTCATTCCGCACATGGAAGTAAAAATTTAGAGGGAACAATGGTTACAACACCATGAAATTTCATATGTAAGCATTTGAAACTGTGAAATTGACTATTTTTAAAATCCTATGACCATGAAATTGACCAAAATGAACCGTGAATATGGTAGGGCTGTAGGCATTGACCATCATTGTTAGCTGAATTACTATGAATTTTTCAGATGCCATTTCCAATCTAAAATTAGCAATTCACTTCTATTTTCCTTTTTATACACTCAAAACATTATATATAGGCTTCTCCTTTCCATTTATGATTGTATCCTCTGGTCCCTTTACTCTTGCATGGTCTCTCCTTCTGTTTCCCAAGATGGCCTGCTGAATGAAACCAATAACATGTCTAGATTGCTTCACTTCTCTTAGGGAACTGAGAGGACTTTTGCGTACTAAATGAAACGGAGAATCTTCTGTGCATACAGTACTTCCCTACAACCCCAATAGAAACAAAGTCCTAAACAAGGCTCTGGTCAGTTTCTCTTTGGAATCTCTGCCAATGACTGGGGAAGAGTTCTATTCAGAATGGCAACAGACCAATGTGACACGACTCTGAAGGATTTCCCTGCAGGGGAAAAATAATAGTTTTTACATGCAAAGAAAACCTCCCGCGAGGTGGATAAAGAGACATGCAAGGGGTCATGGAAAATTAAAAGCCCACAATCCCAAAATGACCACCTGTTTTTTTCTTGTATGGAATTTTCTAAAACCCTACCTTTAGTATTCAGAATTTCTGATGTCAATTTGCAATGATAAATTTCAAGATAATATTCATTGGGTTTGAGGAGTAATTAATATAAGTTGGGCCTAAAATAACTGCTATATTTTGTAGGCAGGTAGCATCAGGCTTCTGAGTTTCCACAACCATGGAAACTGCTGTGGAGTCCACTCCTTACCACCATTTGCTGCCTTAGTATAATGAAAAAAATCTAAGGTTTCATTTAAAAAAAGATATTGCCACATGTGGCTATGAAGGTAACTTGAGATGCAAAATGAATATAAAATGATGCTTTGCTGTATTCCCGAACTCTTCAAACCACCAAAACAATAGTTCTGATATGTATACTACCTCATTCACTTAATGAATTAACTCTGAAACCTAAAATATGACAATATTATAGAGAGCTCTCACTACTTGTTGTTTTCGTAGATACACGCTTATCCCACAAACCCAACCAATCTTCCCCATCTCCCTAGAGGTCAAGAGTCTGAAATGTTCCCTACCCAGCTGCTAAAACCTCCAGCTTCCTGCATGAAATCTTCTACAGTGTGGGTAGGTATTGTCAATATAAGAGTCTATGGTGTACTAAAAACTGAAGGAACATAATATTTTTAAAAAATAGCTACTGCACTGATTACATAATTCATTTTCATATTTAAATAAAGTTGTCACAGAATTTCTGTATTTCTGTTAACATAAGAACAGCCATACTGGGTCACACCAAACGTCCATCTAGCCAAATATCCTGTCTTCCGACAGTGGCCAGAGCCAGATGCTTCAGACAGAATGAACAGAACCAGGCAGTTATCGAGATCCATTTCCTGTCGTCCAGTCCCAGCTTCTGGCAGTCAGAGGTTTAGGGACGCCCAGACCATGGGATTACAACAGACAAATATGATCCAAGGACCATGCTGCAGAAATTAGGGCCAATTTGGTGCACAGTACACATGGTTTGGGCACAGTTGAGATATCTATTAGCATCTTTTACATGTGCAGCTACTCCATACTCCTCTTCTAGCTAAAGGGTATTTCTTTATATGGATTTACTTAAGTAGAGCAGATGAGCTATTTCATAAAAAGAGAGAGGGTGTCTTAGAACATTTCAGTCACTCACAATATAGTGTTGACAACTGAGAGGGAAAGTGACATTTAAGTACAGCTGAGACACTGAAATACAACATTTAAATCTTCCTTGTGTTTAGAGAGACCCATTTGTTAAGCTGAAGGGTTTAAAGAACTACTAGAATTTCCTCAGTGGCTAAAATCCCTCATAATTCTGCAGTTTTCTTGCTTTGGTCAGAATCTACAGATTCAGTTCTTGGAAACACTGGCAAAACCCAGACTGGATAAGGAAGTTTTCCAACTAGAGACACCCCCCATGAATAGGTGTTTTCCCCTTAAAGGTTAAACACACAACATTTGTAGTAAATACTGATATGATGAAAACATGACCCATAACATAAACAAACTTCATTAGCCAAAATAAAGAACATTCTTCACTGATTTCCTATCCTGAAACCCCTGTAACTGAACCTTATTTTTTAAAAAGGTACAGTAACTGGATTATACTTGCAACATTAAGAAGCTAAAAGTGACATTGAGTACACCTGTTTAAGGGAACCCCATCAACCTGAAACTATTTTAAAGTTGATTTTTGAAACAAACTAGATTTCAGGTATTTCCTTGCTGATTTTTGTGGGTTTATGTTGTCGTCCCATTTTATTGTTTTTTGGGGGTTTTTTTGTTTTTGTTTTTAAAGAAGTGTCCTCCTTCCCTATTGTCGCATAAGAGCTACAGGAAAAATATGGGAACTCACTAAGGCCACATCTACACTAGCAATTCACCAACATAGCTGTCAGTTAGGGGTATGAAGAGGTTTGAGCCCTGACAGACAACTGTGCTGGCAGAATCTCCTAATATAGATGGAGTTAAACCTCCAAAACTGTGCTTTTACTGGTATAGGTTGTTTTGCTTGGAAGCTGAGGAGGTGGAATAAGCTATGCCAGAAAACCCCAGCTTTTCCAGTATAAGCTGCATCCACACTAGTGTAGATATGGTCAAACTATTGTGAGGAAACACTGACTATACACCAAGTGCTGTCAAGCAAAGTAAACAATCAGAAAAAATAATTCTCTGATTTTTCCAGACTCATCTACACTTAAATGTTTTGCTGCTATGGCTATACAGGCAAAACTCCTTTAGCACAGACACATTTTAATATAGTACATGTCATAAAGCAGAGTATAAGCAGCTAAGTCAAAAAACACAAAGGCCTAGGGCAGCTTAAAGCAGGGGTGGCCAACCTGAACCTGAGAAGGAGCCAGAATTTACCAATGTACATTGCCAAAGAGCCACAGTAATACGTCAGCAGCCCCCCCTTCAGCTTCCTCCCCCACCCCCCAACTCCCAGCGCCTCCCACCCACAGGCAGCCCCGCCAATCAGTACCTCCCCCTCCCTCCCGATCAGCTGTTTCATGGCATGCAGGAAGCTCTGGGTGGGAGGGGGGAGGAGCGAGGGCACTGCAGGCTCAGGGGAGGGGGCGGGAAAGGGTGGAGCGGGGGCAGGGCCTGTGGCAGAGCCAGGAGTTGAGCAGTGAGCACCCCCCGACACACTGGAAAGTTGGCACCTGTAGCTCCAGCCCTGGAGTCGGTGCCTATACAAGGAGCCTCATATTAACTTCTGAAGAGCCAGCCGCATGTGGCTCCGGACCCACAGATTGAACAGCCCTTAAGCCAGGGGTGGCCAAAGTGAATATCAGGGTAAGATGAAAAACAAGCATTGTAAGGAAAGTATCTGTCAGGGTTCCCTCCCCACTCTGAACTCTAGAGTACAGATGTGGGGACCCGCATGAAAGCCCCCTAAGCTTATTTTTACCAGCTTAGGTTAAAAACTTCCCCAAGGCACAAATCCTTTGTCTTTGGACAGTACGCTGCCACCACCAAGTGATTTAACAAAGAACCAGGGAAACGGATCACTTGAAGTTCCTCTTCCCCCAAACCCTTACACCCCCTTTCCTGGGAAGGCTTGAGAATAATATCCAAACCAATTGGTTACAAACTGATCACAGACCCAAACCCCTGGGTCTTAAGACAATGGAAAAATAGTCAGGCTCTTAAAAGAAGAATTTTATTTTAAAAGAAAAAGGTAAAAATCACCTCTGTAAAATCAGGATGGAAAAAAACTTTACAGGGTAATCAGATTCAAAACATAGAGGATTCCCCTCTAGACAAACTTTAAAGTTACAAAAAACAGGAATAAACCTCCCTCCAGCAAAGGAAGAATTCACAAGCAAAACAAAATAATCTAATACACCTCGCCTGGCTATTACTTACAATTCTTGTAATATGAAAGACTTTTAGGATAGTTGATAGGAGAAGGAGTTTTCTGACCCGATGCTTCTCTGCTTCCCAAGAGAACACACAAACAAAATCTCCCTCTCCCCAGATTTGAAAGTATCGTCTTTCCCCATTGGTCCTTTTGGTTAGGTGTCAACCAAGTTATTTGAGCTTCTTAACCCCTTACAGGTAAGGAGGAATTCTAGGCTACCCTTAGCTGTATGGTTATGACAGTATCTGTTTATTTTGACTCATTAGTCATGACCTTGTAATACGAGAGGCTAGATCTAACCTGAAAATATAAATCTGGCATTTCTTGTTTGGCTACATAACACACAAATATATGCTCCTGGGTAATAGTGTGGAACATTAGTCATAAGGAGAATAATCTTGCGTACAAAAATCTCACCCTGGTCTTCTGGTGCTGTATCTCATGGTTCATTTTTCACTTTAAGACACAGCTGCACTGATCGCCTTGGGCGAGTCATTTAATTTCTATATCTCAGTGTGAGTGATGTACAGACTAAAACACTTCAAAAAGAGCACTCTACAAGTATTATTCAAAATTGCCCTCTTAGCTTTATGACTCTCATGGACTTGTTCCACCCCATCTCTGACATGGTTGCACACATCTATTTCCCTCCTAACAGGAAAGGATGTTCTTCCATTTGTGCTGCCTCCAGCTCTCTGTCTTCCCCAACCCTTTCCAAACAAACAACTACTTTTAAATTAAGCCAGAGTTTTAGCCCACACTGGAAATAAAGGTTGTACAAGCACCAAAGGCAAAAAGATAACATCTAGGTGCATTTAAGGGCAGGAGCAAAGGAAGGAGATTTTTGCCTAAAGCTCCCACACTGGCCAACACTTTCTCATTTCAGTATGTGAAAAAGACAACCCAGCAAATGAGTATTTCTACATCACAATAGTTGGTCAAGTGGCACACTTAGAGAAGTCAGGAAGGACAAATTAGTCCAGGATGCTGACTAAAAAGTTGTGACCCTTCTCTGGAATGTTACTGCACTGGCAGACACTTTTAAATATGTATTTGGATGGGCACCAAACCACCCTTTTTGCCTAAAGCCACACAAAGACCTTTACGGCACTCCACCCATTATTCTAAAAGGTCTTACTCAGCACCAAGGAAGCTGAATACTCTATTCAGCTTTTAGAGGAAGTAAATTAAAAAAAAAAAACAAAAAAAAAAACAGAAAGGAGGGGGAAGGTAGATAAAGACAAAGGGTAGAATGGAAGTGGGGGGGAAACTATAACCTTAAAGATTAGCTAGAAGTGACAGTAGCGGAAAAAACAACAGAATGAAAAAAAATGGAAGAGGGAAAAGGTACCACCACTAGAACTTTCCCACCTAAAATCAAAGATTAAAATACCAAAGAAATTGTTTTAAGTTGCCATGAATGTAACGAGTGGCAATAGTTATAAAATGTCTCCAAAACAAGGACGGGGGCGGAGGGGAAGAGAGAGAACACAAGTTTGTGTCCTGGGGTGGTTCTTCCTTCCCGTTCAGAGTTAGTTTTTTTTAAATGTTAACTTATTCTCTCTCTCACACACACCCCCAACAAAAGCCTCTCCAAAACTATAAATCATAGTCGCTGCAGAATTTCTATTGAGTTTCCAACAGGAAATACAAAGTTAATAACAGAAAATTATCAGAGCTAACAGCCCTGGTGCTGATTCCAAGGAAATGCAAAGTTTTTCTTTTAAATATATAACTGATGGAAGTCAAACAAAGTCCCAACGGCATATACATGGATTTTAGAAGTCTCAGAATATGCCACTAATAAGAACTAGAAGCTGAGAAACAAGACATCAAACATTTGGGGTATCTGTATAGACACAAAGTTAAAGACTTACATTGTATTACTACCTGATCCTGCAAACACTTATGCACATATATAACTTTACTCACTTGGTAGCTCCACTGACTTACCTGGGACTACTTATATGCTTAAATATTTGGAGGACTTGAGCCTGATTTATAAATCCAAGTTATGCTAGCTGTAAGCAGGAACCTCTGACATTATCTGTATAGTCATTTAAATAATTGGTTATTTACAAAAACAAAAATTAAAAAGGAAAGCTGTCTAATGACCATACTTTGTTCTACTCTGCGCAGAGTGTAAGGCAAGGGTCAGTTTACACTAAGAGTTTGTAAAGGCTTCTATCATAGAGGTATTGAGGGTATATCTACACTACAATCCTTGCAGCTGCAGTTCTGTTGCTGTAGTATAAGCACTTGCTTCAGCAATGGAAAGGGTTTTTCTGTCTATAATAAAATCGACCTCCTTGAGAGGCAGTAGATGGAAGAATTCTTCCTATAATCTATTGCCCTACTGATATCTACACCAGGGCTCAGGTCGGCTTAACTATGTCTCACAGAAGTGAAAATTTTTCATATTCCTGTAGCTAGAGTGATCTAAATTTTAGATATAGACTAGGCCTGCATAGATAAGGAGAACTGGCAGCAGTTATTGTTTAGATGAGCCTTAAGGATTCAGACACATTTAGTGTTAGCAGAGTTCTATGATTGTTTCCCAGACAAATACAGACATTTTTTTCTTCTTCTGTGATTCAAGCTATAAATTACTACTCTAAGAAGTTTATAGCAATGGTTCTAAAATATGATTCTAAATGAGGTCCTCAAAAATTAACCCTTGTTCACAATGAAAACCATACTAAAGGATTAAATCATAGTACAGAATGGGTCTCCATTAATCTCACTATACCTACAGCATCCAGCACTATTAACACATTGTTTCACTGCCAGATAGTTCTTTGACACTAGAAACAAGAGTCTCTCTGGATATTCTAGTAAAAATCTTACGATTGCTGGTGATGAGGCTTTGTGACGTTCCCCTCTGGTGTTATCTGGGCCAGTGATCTGCTAGGTCACTCCAATCCTTGACTCAGCAGAGCAGGGTAAGGCTGGCTCCCAGTGAGACCCCCCCCACACACACACACACACACACACACACACCCTTGGGCTGTTCATGCACAGCCTTTGGCACGTAAGCTGCTCCCAGCTACTTGCAACCGAATGACACTACCCAATATCCCCGGTCCCAGACACAACCCTAGGAACCTCCGTCTTACAGTGCCCAGTTATGCCCGCTGGACGCTGCAAGCTTATATGAGTTTGTCAATTTAACAAAGAAATTGATATGTACCAGGCTTGAAATAAAAGCAAAACGCATTCTAAGCTGATCTTATCACTTTCAATGCCCTTACAAACTTAGATACTTCTCACCACAGGCTGGCTGGTTGCCCTTCAGCCAGGCTCTCCCCTTTGATCAGTGCTTCAATCGCTTGGTGTGGTGTCTGTAGATGTAGGTGGAAGAGAGAGGAAGAGCCTGGCAAACGTCTCTTCCTTTTATTACGTCCTTTCCTCCCTCTTGGCTTTGCCCCCGCCCCTTCAGAATCAGGTGAGCATTTCGGAGTCTCTCCAAGCAAGGTTGAGCAATTCCCCTGGTGTGGCCTCATGCAGGTGAGTCATTGCATTGTAGCTCCCTTGCTGGACAATGCCTGTTGATGGGTTGTTTGACATCCCGCCTGGGCGTTGGTTACTTTCCTTGCTGTTGCCTCTGGGGAGCTAATATCTGGCTGAGTCCCCCAATTTACAGCATGCTTTAGTGACAACCATACTACACAATTCTCATAACTTCATATGCATTAATTATATACCTATATGGATAGAGAAAGGACTTTTAGCAGATCATAACCTTTCCCCCGATACCTTAAAAGGCATGCTTTATACGTAAGTTCACGATTATATGAAAATGAGGAATATGGAGGTTACAACACACTCCCCCAAGGTATAGAACTACTCTAAGAAGTTTACAGCAGGTTCTAAAATATTATTCTAAATGAGGTCCTCAAAAATTGATCCTCGTTCACAATGAAAACCATACTAAAGGATAAATCATAGTACAGAAAGGGTCTCCATTAATCTCACTATACCTACAGCATCCAGCATTATTAACACATTGTTTCACTGCCAGATAGCTCTTTGACACTAGAAACAAGAGTCTCTTTGGATGTTATGGTAAAATCTTACGATTGCTGGTGATGAGGCTTTACATCATGTATGGCTAAGATTTGTTCATCCCTTCAGGGATTTTACAAACTAAACAACTGGAATTTCAGGATCACAGTAAGATTTATGAAAATATTAGCAAGAATGTCAGGAAGAATAACATATTCCTTCTCTGTATGAAGTCACATTCCCTAACCTTAAATCCCATTTGTAAGACTAGCATGCTGTTAAAATAGAACTATAAAAATTTTAATCAGCCAATTGAAAAATTGCAAGAGAGTGTAAGACCAAAAAAAATTCATGGAAACCTCAAGCCCCTCCATGACAGGTTGTAACTTCCTGCATCTGTCTAATGCGTACAAAACACTAAAAGGCTGAAGTTACAGTAATTCAATATGGAAGGGAGGCAAAAGCAGAAAAGTACAGTAATAAATATACAACACTATAACCTTTATGGAGGATATTGCTATTCATAATGAAAAACTCAGCTTCTTTCTGGTGTTACCCAAGCAACGTTTTCCTAAGGTGGTGTAAAAAAAAATATACAAAATAATTAGGGCTGTTGATTCACACAGTTAACTCACGCGATTAACTCAAAAAAATTAATCGCGATTGATCGCACTGTTAAACAATAGAATATCAGTTGAAATGTATTAAATATTGTGGATGTTTTTCTACACTTTCAAATATATCGATTTTAAGTACAACACAGAAGACAAAGTTTACAGTGTTCACTTTATATTTTTTATTACAAATATCTGCATTGTAAAAATGATAAAAAGAAATCGTATTTTTCAATTCACCTCTTACAAGTACTGTAATGCAATCGCTTTATCAACAAAGTGCAACTTACAAATGTAGTTTATGAGTTACATAACTGCGCTCAAAAACAAAACAATGTAAAACTTTAAAACAGGGGTCTCAAACACGCGGCCTGCGGGCCACATGCTGCCCGCGGAGTTATTTCCTGCGGCCCGCCATAGGCGCCGACTCCACTGGCAGCCAAGCTCCAAACATTACTGAGTGTTTATATTTTATTAAAACCCCTCTTTGCATTACAGTTTTTAAAAAGTTAATACATTGACTTTTAATAGAATACTATGTTACTCTTCATTTTTTTCATTTTTGACTATACTTTTGTATCATTGTATGAAAAGGTTTCAGTGATGCGGCCCTCGGGCCAATTTACTAGTTCTCATGTGGCCCTCATGGTGATTTGAGTTTGAGATCCCTGCTTTAGAGCCTACAAGTCCACTCAGTCCCACTTCTTGTTCAGCCAATTGTTAAGAAAAACAAGTTTGTTTACATTTACGGGAGATAATGCTGCCCCCTTCTTAATTACAACGTCACCTGAAAGTGAGAACAGGCGTTCACATGGCACTGTTGTAGCTGGCGTTGCAAGATATTTATGTGCCAGATGCGCTAAAGATTCATGCACTTCTTCATGCTTTAGCCATCGTTCCAGAGGACATACACATGTCCATGCTGATGATGCTTGTTAAATAAATAATGTGTTAATTAAATTAGTGACTGAACTACTTGGGGGAGAATTGTATGTCTCCTGCTCTGTTTTACCCGCATTCTGCCATATATTTCATGTTGTAGTAGTCTCGGATGATGACCCAGCACATGTTGTTCGTTTTAAGAACATTTTCACTGCACATTTGATAAAATGCAAAGAAGGTACCAATGTGAAATTTCTAAAGATAGCTACAGCACTCGACCCAAGATTTAAGAATCTGAAGTGCCTTCCAAAATCTGAGAGGGAAGAGATGTGGAGCATGCTTTCAGAAGTCTTAAAAGAGCAACACTCTAATGTGGAAACTACAGAACCCGAACCACCAAAAAAGAAAATCAACCTTCTGCTGGTGGCATCTGACTCAGATGATGAAAATGAACATGCATAGGTCCGCACTGCTTTGGATCGTTATCGAGCAAAACCCATCACTAGCATGGATGCATGTCCTCTGGAATGGTGGTTGAAGCATCATGGACACATGAATCTTTAGCACATCTGGCACGTAAATATTCTATTATTGTTTAACCGCACGATTAATCGCACAATTGTGATTAATTTTTTTAATCGCGCAATTAATCATGATTAATATTTTTAATCGATTGACAGCCCTAAAAAAAACAAGTAGGTGCCAATTAGGTGTCCCTGTAATACACAGGTGATGATGTAGCATCCTTACCTGAGGAAAACATTTTATGTATTTATGCCCTGAGAAGAACAGTTCATAACCATTCGTTTTGAACAAATGCATTAATTCACTGGTCCAATTTGCAAATAAAAAGTTTCAGGTAACCTTATTTTATTGTTAAAAATAATTTTCTATCCAAGTGATTTCAACATACTGCAACTGCAAGGAAAAAATTAAACTAGGATTGATCCAGCGTGCTAGTTCCCTCTCTTCTAAATCAGTTACCTTTAGCAGCTCACATGTAACACACCACCTAGTTCAGGTTCTGATTTGCTAATGCTATGCTTCTCACGCCAGTGGCAAAAGTATGATATACAGCTTCAAAAGTCAGATACCATTTACTATATAATGTTCTCACACAACAGCTGTCAGTTTTCTTGCTAATAATACCACTGAAAACCTTTTAATGTATCAGTTCAAAAAACAGTTTTAGCACTTCAGAGTTATTAAAAATTCTGTTTGGACATCTAAGAATAGAAAAAACATCTTTCTTGCACAGTGGCTTACTAATGTATTATATATTAACTCCCATCATTTTGTTTTAAGGTCTCAGATCTGTTTGGACTAAGGTAGGACACACTCACCTGTACCTAAATGATCTTCAGTACAGGGCAAATAGGTACCTATATGGATATATGTGGGAATGACTATTTCTATTTCCATCTGAACTGTGCTGTAAGTAAAAGGTGCTCTGACATCCTGTCTGGACTCTCTTCTCACTGATAGATATGCTCGATGCTACTCAAAGATAATCGCTGTTGTGGTCAGTTCATACACTCATAGACTTTAAGGTCAGAAGGGACCATTATGATCATCTAGTCTGACCTCCTGCACGATGCAGACCATGGGATCTCACCGACCCACTCCTGCAATAATCCTCTCACCTATGTCTGAGCTATTGACGTCCTCAAATCATGGTTTGAAGCTAGAACATTTTTAAAAGCTTCCTTTACTGAAGAAAACTATTTCTGATATTATGATCCTTGCATTAACCTACCCAAAAGTGAGGAAATAAGCTGATGAGTGGTTTCTAACCATACTTAACAGAGGGCCTTGGACATTGAAACGGAACCTCTGAGCAGCAGCATTTTACTCCAAAAGTGAGTATGCACAGAAGGCCCTAAAACTTGCCATTAATACAATCATGCTTCTGTATCCAATTCATTTGATGCCTTCACAGAATACACCATTACCAGGAAGTAGCAAGTTCCATCAGCTCTCAATTGACATCTGTGGAACAACTAGTGCCAATAGCATACAAGGAATAAACATGCTGTGCTTGGAAACAGGAAAAAGTCTATATTTTGCATTGGTTACAGAGAAAAATAATTAAGATCAAGCTTAATCAGTACTCACACGTAGTAGTACAAGTCTCAGCCTAAAGCAATTCCAGTTTTTCCAAGTTCACAGAAGGGAGAATTTTGAAGAGACTAGCAGCATTTGGGATCACACAGAGCTGTTTTCCTGGGCCCAGGAGACCATATCTAATCCTGTATCAGTAACTTGATTTAGAGATCTTTAGGGACACCTACCACCTGCTGGAGACAAAACTAGTGGAAAGCCCTGGCCAGGAAAGCCCACTCTGAGAACAAATATCAACATTCACTTGATAGCAAGGAAGACATATGATGAGGTGATAAAATACATATTCTTTCCAGTGAATGATTATCTGCCGTTACTATCTGCTAAAAGTTTAGGACTCTGAATGCCCCCCTCCCAACATCTTTAAAGATGCTGCATGATTTTCAGAGATATCTGTGGAATTTGCTATGCCATACAACCATCAAATCGCCACTTAGCCATATTTGAGCTGCACTTCATTTAATACAAGTCACGTTTGATTTTAATCCACTCCAGAAGCTTTATCTTCAAGAGATTTTATTCACTAGGTGTACTAAATTATTACTACTGGCATTAAAGGTTGTACAATATGGTAGTAACCTTTATTTTAGTTCTAGGAAACTCAAATTTTCTTCCCAGGGCGTTCAAGCTTCATTTTCCACAGTGTATTTAGCCTTGCAGATGGGACTTGTTTTATAGTGCTATTCATTAATATAATGTTAAAGACAAGTAATTACAAACAAATTATTTAACCTTTTTTTTTATAGCACTGGTGTGTCTGTGTAAAGAATAAAATAGCCTTTCTGGGAAAGACAAATGAGGAAGGTAATAAATAAGACATAAGGATTTGGGATAGGGTTACTGTCAGACAAATTTGCTTTTTATTAAAAATGCTCTTACCCTTGACTAAGTCCTCCAGCTGGTTGATGGGCCGATTTTAATTCCTGTGTAACAAGCCTCACTAGAGCCCACCTACGGCTACAAACACAACTGTGTTAAGGGTCCCAGAAACAAAATGGTTGGACCTTGACCCAGTTACAGTATGTCTAAGGATAACATGGGGAAACTATTCCATGGTATCTGTGAAATCAAGCCAACTAGTAGGCCAGTCATCTAGGGAGCATTCAAAATTCATACTTTTGTCTATCCCATTTTCCCTTCTAGTATAACCAGCAAAAATTATGGAAGTGTTAGCTTTTACAAATCACAACGCAGCAAAAAAGACAAGCATCCATTTTTCCACCTTTTGAGGTCCAGATTTAAGCTTCTGCACACTTAACAAATCAATGCCCAAATACAGTTATAAGTATTAAATTGTGATTTTCAGAACAAAAAATCCCATATATGAAACAAGAGGTGACACTTTAGCCAGAACTCTTGACTACAGCATTGGCTAGAGATGGAAGCTGTGTTTTTATTTTGTAAATATCATCTTTATTTTGTAAATATCTTTTCGGACGAACGTGGAGAAGAAAGGCAAGAGTGCGAGAAGAATGGCAGACGTGTTGTGATCGGCGCAGTCTTAACGACAGCTGAAGTCCGATCGATCCAGGTGATCCAGGTGAAATATCATCTAGTGCAGAAGATATATATCCAAGTAGCTTTTAGAAGTCAATTTTTAAAAAGAAAAGATGGACTAAAATTTCTTATACTGAACTAGAATGCAAGTGGAATTTAATTAATGTACTCATACAGTATTGGGAAAGGAGGGGGAGGGAAAGAGGACTGCCAGAAGTTGTTTGTGGAATATCTTAAGCGCAAGAATTAAAACAATTCAAGATAAAGACGATTTTTGCACTCAATTTTGTTTCTACTTGGTTTTGGTAGCAGTCATTGAAAACTCTTCAAACTCCAATAGACATGTCCCTCCTTCAGTCTTGTCAGCCAAATTAAGTGTTTGTTTCAAGTAAACAAGTTTGTTCCCATAGTACAGATGTTTATGCCCCTTCAAGAAAAAATCAACTATTTTCTTTTACTTTAGAGAGCTGCAAAGCGATCAGTTCTTCATGCCCTGAAGAGTATACACTTTTCTATCCTTTACAAATCAGAGCATGATATTGAATTTTTTACTGTTTAACATGAAATGGAATGAAACATCAGAGTATATTAATTTTTTAAAAAGAGTAAATTGTGCAAACAGCTAGAAAGAGGACAAGATACACCAGAAGGCACCTAAAGTTTGCAACAGTAGACTTCGTACTCCATGGTCACAAATTCCCAGGCAACGCCACAAGAGATAGCAGCAGACTGCACTGTCATTCACTGCTTGAGATATCTATACAAGTTTCAGTTACAGCTCCGTATCTAAAGTTCATGTCAATGCTAGATACTGAACTGCATTCTGAAGCCAGTGTACACACCCCCACAAAGTAACCATGCCTATACCCTGGTGGGTGACAGACAAGAGCAAACAGATGTTCCATTTCCTTCCTTGCCATCAGCCCAAGAAGAAAATAAGTGACAAAATTGTTTTCTGGCTTTGTAGCATCCCTGTTCACAAGATCTCCCTCTGAAATATGAATTCCCTCCCCCTGTGAATTACACCAATAGGCATACAAAAGGGAGTGTTTCTAATTTGTCAAAGGCTTGTCTACACATGGAGTTATCTGATTAACTATTCCAGAATAAGAGTGCTCACACATGGAGTTAATTTGGATAGCACCAAGTATAGACATAGCCAAGTGTTCTGTTAAGGCAGAACCAAGTACTATGGGATAGAAATACACAATTGATCTTACAAGACCTTTCACCCACCCTGTCAGATGTAGGAGACAGTTTGACAGTGTGCTCACAGCAGTGACAAAGGCAACTTAGAAAGGACCCACACCTAGTATCCACACAGTATTAGAGTAAATTCAGCTTTTTGAGGGGGGAGTGCATTGCCCATGCATGCATCTGTCTCATACCAAGATAAGCATTTTACTTTAATATTACAGCCCTTTAATACATTACTGCTTATACCATTCTCAGTGTTTCCACTGCATGAATGTGGAGCCTCCAGTAGGCAAAACACTCCCTAGGGACAACCTCACCCTAAGCTTAAAAATAAATAAGTTTGACTACTTTTGTCACAAAGAACCCCTAAGATTACTATAATTAGTCACTTGACAGCACTGTCTAGTGTTAGTTTCTGTTTCATCTGTATAGTCAATTTCCCTTGGGGTTTTCACACAACAGGGGAGAAGGAAAAAAACTATAAGAATTTTTTTTTAAATGTATAGAAATTGGCAAGGAGACTCAGAGGCAGAACACGTGTAGTACCAGTAACCACTTTTAAACTTTTTTATTAAAACTGACGATATTTTAAGTTGTCAGTATCCCTTTAAATCAAAAGTTATCCAGAGTCATTTAAAAAAAGATAAATGCAAGACCTATTGGAAGTCTTAAATATCTATTTGTTTTATTCATCAATAGGACCTGTTCTTGCAAAGCAGAAAACTACACAAATAAAAACAGTGACTTCTAAATATTTTAAATGAAAAGAAGCCAGTTCCACCATACCAAGATGTAATACACACACAAAAACAGCCCCACTAGTAAAGGTATATCTATTTAAATGAGATAATCGGGGGGGGGGGGGGGGAAAGAGGGCAGGGACCAAGTCACCACTAATTCTGATCTCCAAGAAGCATGATAAGTTACCTCTAATTAAGCCATTTAATCAGCTACCCCTTTTCAAACATGTAACATTTTTAAAAATACCCATCTTTATAAGGTGGATCAAATTTTTCTAATGTATCTTTTTTTAAAAACATGTGCCAAGTGTTTTAGTTTGGGTACAATATACAGCATGATGAAAATATTTTTTTGACATTCACTTCTTTGGGATGACTCAAAATTACAGTTGTGGTTCCACTACTGAGGCCAAGGTAGGGAACGAGAGAGAGATTTCAGACAAGCTGCTGGGGCAACAGAGGGCACGGATTTGGGACTGGCTGGGCAAGGAGACTGGGACAATAATTGAGAAGAGGCGGCTGGACTGTGATGAGAAGCCTGAGGAGTGGAGACTGGGACTGGCTAGGTAAGGAAGAGCAAGGACTGGGACAGGTTGAAGGAGACAGGGCAGAGGGGTCATGCTTGGGTGGGGAGGGGAACATAGACGAATCTATGCCCACTAGAGTATAGTCCCTTACAGAGCCTGGAAGAGAACTCAAGAATTCTGAGTCTCACCATTTCTCTGCTATAAGCACATATCTGTGAAACCCATTGTCAAAGTTTTCCATATCCCGCTAGTGCTGGTCCCCATAGCAGTAACATGTTCTCCTCCTACATTAGCTCAAGTGGCAGAAGTTTGCATGGTGGATCTAAAGGTTCCAACCAAGCCGATGAATCATATTAGTGTCAATATGATGCCACACAATGGAATTTGGTTTTTTTGAGTTTGCTTTAAAAAAAAAATTAAAAAAAAAAACCAAAAACACCCAGGATGTTAGGCACCTAAGACAAACCCTCCATTAAAAAAAGACATTACAGTTGCAAAATCAAGCACTCAAAAGTTAAGGAAGGACAGAATTAAGGTTGTAGGTCCCCCCGCCCCTTGCATTATGATACAGTCTTTGATTACAGGATCATATACTTTTTTTAAAAAAAAAAAGAACCCATCCTGGACAGTGCTTACTAAGTGAGTAGGTAATCAATATTTTGTTTTTCAACATGTGGACCCATGCCTTATTTACTGCTATGAAGACCGAATTAATTTTCTCATACAGTTTTCAGTACGGTGTCAATGCTTCATAGTTTTCATAACAACCCTGAGAGATGCAGAAGTATTATTACCCCCACTTTACAGAGGGGTTCAGAGAAGGGAAACAAGAACTATTAGATTGGCAGATTATCCCATATCTGCCTACTGCAGGATTATTTGCTGACTACCATCAGAGAGAGGATACTGGAGCAGATGGATTATGGATCTGATTCAATCTAGCTATTCCCTTGTTCATAAATACATATTAAAGTTTAAATTAGACTTACTGTTAGAAAGAGAATTGGGGGTGGGGAACCCTAATGAACTATGTACCATTACCGATGTTTTAAACAACATATGGAATTTTAGAATTGGTCCTTTGAAAACAACTTTCAGGAAACAAACCTAAAACAAAAACCTTTTTACTGACTTTGTAATGATGGTTACCAAGGATGTACATGGATCCAGACACTCATAGGCAGGAGTCTCATTCAGATGTATTCTTATTTGGAAAGATCACAGTTCTAAAAAAAGCGAAAGTGCCAGAATATAAGCACATAATAAGACTAACCCCAAGGATGTTGAGAAATGTCCATTTCCACTGTTTGTCTCAAAGCTGATTTCAGGTTTTAGCCCAGAGATGATTGGGGACAGTGGGAGGCCAGGACACCAGCATGGTCCTGATTCAGTAACATACTGTTATGGTCTCTACCCTCTCTCAACATCACTCCCTCACTAACTGCTAGAAGCAGTGTCCAGGCACTGAGACTAAAAAGTTGTTTCCCAGTCATCTATTAGTGAAAGTAACAGCCACTCACACCTCCCTGTCATTTCACGTCCTCCAGCCTCGCTGCCATCACCACCCAGCCCTTTCAATATTTAACATTATTCATATCTACACATTTCCATGTTGTTAGCATAATACACTGTATTTTACCCAATATCCATAATATTAAGGTCCCAAATACCATAACCATGCCATCCAGTTTTCCAAATGCTCCTGTTTTTATTATGTGAACATGTAACATAATTCTCAAAAAAAAAATCACAACTTCTCATGTCTGATTTTGAGCCAAACAACTAAATGTATTTAAATATTCCAGTATTAAATATTAGCATAAAATAGATTTGGTAAGTGGATGCAAGCCCCTTTCACTTCTAGGTCACTTGTACAAATCTAGTTCAAAATGATAGGCACTGGGCACTATCAGCCATTTCAGTGTTTATAAGATCTGTTGGTAGTCAGTACAATTCCCATTGGGTTTGGGGTGGGGGGCACCTACCTGTGATGTTATCTGATTAAAATATGACCATATAGATCATTGTTGCAACCACTGTTATATATTTACAACAAATCTTGTACAAAATGTGGCATGTAAGATGTCTATGAAAAGGTTATGATTGGCTGGTTATGATTATGCTATCTGTATGCATATATCATTTTTGGTATTCAAAGTTATGAATACTGACTCTATACCTGGATTTTCAAATGTTTGCTCTTGGGGTAACGCCCACAAAGTAGTTAACCAGCACATCTTGGAGGAACTATTCAAATTAAACAACAAGGAAAGTAAATGGCTCATTAAGAAACACTTAACGGACAATGGACCATAGGAGATGCCCATCTACACTGTCCTACAAACATGCTGTGTGAAGTACAGGTAATGGCTTCTACTGTGTCCAAATCTTCATGCATGGATACATATGACTTGCCCATGTGACTCCAAACACTATCTTGCCACCTGTAATTTTCCACCAACTGTGCTAAGGGCTTTGTTTGAAATAATGGGTTCCCTCCACATGGCAGAAGATATAAAAGGCCCTGGAAAGCCCTCCATTTCGCTTCTTTTCTGCTCCAGTTTCTGGACTATGAACTTATATTAAAGGACGCATTCTAACTAAGGAATTGAGGACCTTCCAATGATTTGGAAGCAGCCAGAGACTTGACTGAAGCCAGCACTTTATTCCATCACTGCTATAAGCCTGAACCAAGAACTTTGCAATTATTGTATGTATTTGATTCCTTTAACCAATTTTAACTCTCAACTTTCTTTCTTTTTATGAATTAACCTTTAGATTTTAGATACTAAAGGATTGGCATCAGCGTGATTTTTGGGTAAGATCTTGACTTGGATGTGTAGCTGGTCCTTTGGGATCAGAAGAACCTTTTATTTGAAGAGATTAGTTTTAAAGAACCACTCATCTCTAAGTCTAGTGTTTTCGGTGGTAATATAAGGACTGGAATGCCTAAGGAAACTGCTTTTATGACTTCTTTTTAGCCAGTGTGGTGAAGCAGAAGTTTACTTTTGTTGCTGGTTTGGGATATCCTATCAGGGATTAGCCACAAGTCTAATTAGCCCTATTTCTCAGCAGTTTGTCCTGAATTTGGCATCCTTAGTTGTGGCCCACTGAGGCACAGTTACACTACCCACAGCTGTTGGGAGGAAAAAATGTTCTTGGTGAAAGAGAGATAAAGGATTAAACCATCAATTTATGCAGAGTTTATGCTCTTTCTTCAATGACAATTTTAAGCCAAGATTTTAAAAAGTGACTGGTGATTCTGAACGACAAACTTGATATACCTTAAAAGGCCTTGATTTTCACAAAGTGCTAAGCACCAATCCTCTAAAATTCAGGCACTCAAAAATCACTAGTCATAAGTCTTGGCCTCAGCCTTAGTTGCAAAAAAACCTTCAAACCAAAAATAAATCAAGACAGTGAAATGAAAGGCTGCAGATAACTCCAGTGCTTTTGGCACTGCTCACAGATTTCCTATTTACTAAAATTAACAAGACACTGGTCACTTCTATGATTGCTATTCAACTATTTAAGGCAGCAGTGAAACTGTCAAGAATCATGTCAATTTCATTCTGTGATACTTGAAAACAGGATGTGCAGCAATAGAGCAATTAGATCTATATACTAGGCAAGAGAGAGGTTAAGAAGAAAAGCTGAGGGGTAGGAAACGTAGTGGTGACCCAACCCTTTCACAGTAGCCAGCAGAGTATTAGTTTCTCCCCACTTCCTTTCTCCAAAAAAAAAAAAAAAAAAAAAAAAAGGAGACTTTGAGTTGAAGGGAGTATAAGGGGTGAGGAGCCTAGAGATCCTTCTCCTTTCCAGTATCCAAAGGTAGAGGGAGGAAGGAAAGCAGGCTTCAAATTTATCAGAAACCAATCAGCCATTGAATGGAACAGAATATGTATTCCCTTCCCTGAGCAAGGTCCATAGATAGCAGCCTGGTAAGAATCTCACCTGTGGGTGATGGGCTTCTGACCAAAGAGCGTTTTCCCCTCCTGGGCCTTGTGGATGCCTTTGACTTCTTACGTATCAGCCTCTCTGAATAGCAAGCATCTAGTATATTTTTCAATGGTGCCTACAAGGACTTGAAAAATATACCCCACACTGATTTCATGTTTTCACATTTCTCGTCTCATTCGCTGGCTGCCTCAGTAGGGGGCAAGGACTGAATCATCCTCTCATCATTAGGCCTTGTCTATACTAGGAAAGTGCAGTGTATTAACCCATAATTAGAAAAATGTTAACTAATGTAACAGCTTTCAATATGATTTTGCCTTAGAGTGGACAAAGACAATTGTGTTGTATTAAAACACATACACACAAACTGGTCATGGTTAATCCCAAGGCAAAAAAATCACATTTAATGTTGTGTACATGTTCATGCATTCCCTAACCCACCCCCACTATAGATAAATGCCCATAGAGACGGTTGTTCTAAGTTAGGGTTGAAGCACATGAATGAGGCAGATTAGAAGCTGTTCTGCAGGAAGAGGGAGTATTTCACTTCTCAGCACCATTAATCTGGCACTCCCTCATTCCCTCCTTCAAACACTACGTTTATTTCATAATAAAAAGAAAAGATTGCCTTTATTTCAATTGGGTGGAAAATAAGTTAAATTAACTCTGCATTCTAGCTAAAAATTTATATGCCAAAGTTAAAGTTAAAAAACACTAAAAGCAGACTACAGAATAGATCAGGGATGGGCAAACTTTTTGGCCCGAGGGCCACATCTGGGAATAGAAATTGTATGGCCGGCCATGAATGCTCACAAAACGGGGGTTAGGGTGTGGGGAGGGGGTGCGGGATCCGTCTGGGGGTGCAGGCTCTGGGGTGGGGCCAGAAATGAGGAGTTCAGGGTGCGGGAGGGGGCTTCGGGCTGGGGCAGGGGAGTGGAGTGCGGGGGGGGGGGGAGGGCTCCAGCTGGGGGTGCGGGCTCTGGGGTGGGGCTGGGGATGAGGGGTTTGGGGTGCAGGAAGGTGCTCTGTGCTGGGACCGAGGGGTTCAAAAGGCAGGAAGGGGAATAGGGCTGGGGCAGGGGGTTGGGGCATGGGAAGGGATGCAGGCTCCGGGCAGCGCTTACCTCAAGCTTAGAATGCGTTTTGCTTTTATTTCATTTGACCAAATCCGACTTATTGTGCTTTGACTTATAATCACTTAAAATCTCTCTTTGTAATTAATACAATTTGTTTGTTTATTCTACCTGAAGCAGTGCATTTGGTTTGAAGCGTGTCAGAGACTTGCTTTGTTACATTTCTTTGTTAAATTGATGAACTCTCATAAGCTTGCAGCGTCCAGCAGGCATAACTGGGCACTGCAAGACGGCGCTTCCTAGGGTTGTGTCTGGGACCGGAGATATTGGCTAGTGTCATTCGGCTGCACAATCCAAGGAGCACCTTACATGCCAGAGGCTGTACGTGAACAGCCCAGGAGTGGGGGTTCTCACAGCAAAGCAGGGTAAGGCTAGCTCCTAGAGTCAAGGACTGGAACAACATAGCAGATCACCAGTCCAGATAACACCGAAGGGGAACGTCACAGGGGGCCGTGGCGTGGCCCCCGACCCTGCTTCTGGGAACAACTCCCAACACTGCTCCCTGGCTGGAGCACCAGAGCGGGGCCAAGTGGCCCCCGACCCTGCTCCCCGGTTGGAGCACCAGAGCGGGGCAAGCCCCAGGCCCCGCTCCCCAGAGCAAGCTCGGGGGCCGGATTTAAACCGTTGGTGGGCCGGATCCTGCCCGCAGGCCGTAGTTTTCCTACCCCTGGAATCGATATTGAATGTAGCTCAGCTTTAGCCACACTAATGACTGTTACTAAAATAGCAGTCTAAGAAGATCATAGTTCAACATCAAAGCTATTTGGTCAAGCTTTCCATAGAAAAGAGAAAGTACAAAAACTACATTACAAAAATGTGAAAGGTGCAAGGTAAGGCACTCAGGAAAGTAGAAAGTTATGATGGCTTGTGCAACTTTAACTCAGCCCCTTGTAAGTAAGCCTTTTTCTACTATCACATGCTATTTTTAACATCCCAGATCCCTGCCTCATTCAGAGCACAAGATGGATGGAGCTCAGTGAATGAAACAGCTGTTCGGTATTTCTTCTCATATTTATTGTTAAGCGTATGGCCCCTACTTCATGTATCGCACACATCCAAATCCTGCACTGAATAAGGAATTCTCATTTAATAAATCTTTCCAGAGTGATCATCAACATATTAGCTGAGTGACTCACACACATTAATGAATTTATCCTCACAACATCCCTATTACACATATACAGAACTGAGGCACAGAGAAATGAAGTGACTAGCACAAGATCACACAGGGAGACTGTGGCAGAGAGAGGAACAGAACTCAGACCTCCTGGGTTTCAGTTGCCACAAGTCCATTCATTCTCTTACAGTAAGCTCCTGTCACATTCCCCTTCCACCCTGATTAAGACAATGATGCTCTGGACTTAAACCAATTCACCACACTACACTATTCAGGTGCAAACAGAAAGTGACAGCCCTGAAGGAGATAAAAAGCATATCACCACAGGCACAAGGACAAATAAAGATAGCACAAGCAGTCTTCACGTTGTCATTTCCTGCTCGAGTCCTTCACTTTGTGACTTGAGCATTTTTATGATGCATTTCTGTATTAAATAAATACCATGAACTTTTTTATATTCGATTCGTTCCTTTTGAGTCCTGCCTCCTTCCCCAACACCTTCACTAACCAGTACGACACAGCACTGCCTATTAAACTTTCCTAAACTGCACATGCAAAAATAGAAAGTTAGCATGCCACTAAAAGATTACATGCAAAAATAGAAAGTTAGCATGCCACTAAAAGATTACAAAAACCAGTGTGCATGCATGAAGTACATACTTATAGTTTTGATAAATCACCAGTTTTAACCAGAGCACCAGAAGTCTCCAAATCAGATATGCCTAACTGCCAAATTTCAAGTTTCTATCATCCATTATCAATGTGCTTGAGCTGTTTAAAATTAGAAGTATTTTTTCTTTCACCCGTTTCTCCAAAACTGCTGAACTACTGACTCGTGTTCAGAAAAATTTTACTCTAAACTGAGAAAAGTCTCTCAAATTTCAGCCAGAAAATGTTTAAAAAAAAAAAAAAGACTGAATTTACAAGCAATTGAAAATAACCCCTTAGAATGAAAACACCTATGCAATCTCAACTATAGGGGTCCCTATCCGAAATGCCTGCAACAAAAACTGAAATTTTAGCTTTTTGTGAACTATCAGAAGATGCTATCAGCAAGATGCTTCAGCAGATTAATTGAAGAGATGCTGCCAGGTCAACCTAGGTTCCAAGGTTTTACAAAAGCTAGGATAAAGAGTGTTTTGTTTTGATTCCAATGAAAAGTTCTAGAATTAAACTTTCGTCTGCAGTACTTGCAAAAAATGACAAAATCGTGGAGTGCTAGCAATGCACAGTTAGAGGGCGAACAGAGATTCAGGTTCAGCCAATTTTTCAAAATGCTCAAGAATCTACATGCATACTCAAGTAGTACTGAAAACCGCTATTTCTCATCAGAGGCTGGGATAGAGCTGCTGGTACAAATCTGGGATGATTTCATCAAGGGATTCCTGAGATACAGTGCATAGGGAGGACCGGTCAGTAAATGTTCCTCATCCATATAACATTTTTGCACATTTCTGTTGCACAGACTATGGCACTGATCTGGACAAAATTGAGATTACCCAACTGAATTTGACCTACGTACGTTGTGTGACAGAGTGGGATGAGTGTGAAAGAATGGGATAGGTCTCCATCAAATTGGGAACTCCATTTTGTTTTGTGATTTCCACTTTTGTACGATCTCCCATTTGGTGTGCTAACTGCCATTTTGCGTTCAGTGTTGAAACGTCAAGGTCAATCTGGCAAGGTCAGTCTATTCCAGACACTGCCCTACCACAGAAGAGTGTGGGACACCCCAGTGAGGCTCACCAACGAGAGTATCCTCAAGGGTCACCAACTGATTCTCCACTGGCCCACCTCGGGGGACAATGGATTTCTTGACACAGGACTCTCTTGGCTGGGATTGGAATTACCCAGTGTGGGTACATGACTAAAGGGGGTCAGACTGTTTTTAAGGAGGGGTATGCTTTTTGAGAAGAGGGTCCAACCACCACCTCAGAAGATGGGGCTGGAGGAAAAGGGAGCAGGAAGGGACCTGCAATGCTGACCAGACCTTGGACTCTCAGCGGGGAGAGATCAGATTAAGAGGTGGGGTGAAGAAAGAGACATGTCTCAGGACTACAGCGCTCTGTCCTACTCTAATGATGGCTGGGCCTGCTGCGGCCTTGACTAACAAACGTGGGTCGTTAACTTCGGCAGCAGAGTCGCATGGTTTTAGATCCAGAAGTTCTAGCTTTGCTCCCCACTGCTGACATCTCACCCAGGGCATCCCATCACAAATGCACTGTGGGACTGAGGCATCTTGAAACAGATGCAGTGCACTGTGTCAACCATGTAAAGGAGCTCAATTCATAACACATGGATGTGGGCCAGGTCTATATTAGGTAAATATACCCCTATTTTTCAATGGGATAGCTAGCACATCAAAACCCTAGCAGCAACAGGACAGGCTGTAGTTTTACCTCGATAATACTAGTTGAGCTGAATTATCACCTCGATTAGCTAGTGAGGTAAAACTACAACTTGCCCTACCTACACTAGGATTTTAATGTGTTGGCTAGCTCACTGTTAAACAAAAAACACCTTTCCCACTCCCCCCCCCCCCCCCCGGAAGCAAACAGTAGCCCTTGAACCTCAGCGCTACCCAAAGACTGAATACAAATCCTGCCCTCAGATGATTTCTGAGAATGTCTGGTATGCACAGTACAACTTGGTCTCCTTTCTGCTGGGACTGTAAAAGAGCTTCTTCAGGAAATATTGCCCGAAGTGCAGGCTATGTTATGGAGCAGCAGTTGTAACTCCCCAAATTAAGACTGAAAAATTGTCTCTTAAACAGAAAGCTTTGCTCAAAGTGCTCTATAATCCACATGTGTAAGATGACTGTTTTGAAAACTGGGATGCCACAACGAGGATAGACTCCGTGGTATAAAATTTGGCATCACGTGGTCAAGAAATTCCTGAGATACAGGCCCCTTCCCCACCCAAAAAAAGCAAACTGCTTTTAAAATTCAGATTTATCAACTTTTTTGCATGGCTGACCTTCTTATATCAGTAGACTGACCCTGAGTTCAGCTATTCAATGGGACCAGTTTTGAAATATTTCTGTATTACACTACAAAACTCTTACTAGCCCTGCTTACCATGTTTGCCCCTCTACGAGCTATTCTTTCTTCAAGAACTCTTTATGCGTGACACACAGTGTTGTAGGTAAAAACAGGTACTGCCTCTTGAACTGGAGGTCCTTTGAGTTCAACTCCTTATCAGGAGATTTGCATGTTTTGCACATTAGTGCTCTCCACCCACCTTTTCTCAGTGTCTGGGGCCACAACTGAACTCCTTTTGCAAGCCTGAGTAGTGTGTGTAACTCTGAGGGAGTTCTGCAGCCCACAACTGTATGTCCAATGCATCTGCCTAACTCTCACCCTTGGAGTTTGGTGGCTAGTATGGCACGGTGGTGTGGGGGCAGCGTCCTATGACTAGCTACCACATTGAAATTGATACCAGAGATGATAATACAAAGGACCCAGCAAGGACAAATCAGTTCTGTGACAGGAGAGGCTCACTGAACTCCTACTATGAATGGATCAATTCTCTTGCTAGGCATGAGGGATCAGGTCTGTGCTGGGAGCTGGGAACAGGCATGCAGCAATGAGATCAGGGGAGGAGGGAGAACCCCTACTGCAATTAATAAAATACTTCATACCTCTGCGAGCCTCCCATTCTGCAGAAAGGTGTACTGGACTTTCCCACACACCAGCCAAAAATGGAGTAAGGACTAGGAGTAGGCTCAGAAGGATTAGATTTTTAATCTGTAAAAGTGTTGATAATCAACACACACACACACACACACACACACACCTCAAAAGAATATGTCCATCAATAACTGAAATTCACAGCTAGGGAAAGTAAGAAAGATATCGCTTGATAACTAATAAGTGTGATGCAAGGATATTTACTTTGTATATTTTAATATGATGTTGATACTTTGTGTTTTAAGTTTTAAACCTAACTTTTTGAATCTGAACATCTACTGTCATTAAATCATTGTCTGTTCCCGCAAGTTCCTGCAACTGTGAAAATTTAAATAGATAAAAATAGAAAAATGCTTAAAAACAACATTGATATTATCCAGCAAAAAATTTAATATATATATATATATATATATATATACACACACACACACACACACACCCCTCAAGTTCTGCCAAGCCTAGCTATGAGTTATTTCCCCTCTCCCTCGCTGTCTCCTCCTGGCAGATAAACTCCTCACAGCCCATAGGGTACCATCTTCCTTCCTATTAGTGGCCCCTGCAGCCTTAGTAGGGGCCTGGTGGGGCCATTCCCAGGAGGAAGGCATACTTGATAAATAAGGGGAAATTCTGGAAACATCACTTGAGTCCCTCAGTCATGCTCCCTTCCCTACCGCCTCAGAAAACAAGGGAAAAATCACTGCAAAGAAAGCTTCATTAATGCAGAGGTTAAGGTTGTCTAGCCTTGCCTCGTATGCATTAAGAACATGGAAAGTAGCTAAACTTAAACCTCTGAAAACCAGGAAGGAGAATTAAGGTAATATCTCCCACACCACACCTCCACACAACCTTTACTCTGCCCAACCCAGACACAGCACAAGGCCTGGGCCTGCTCCAGAAACACCCTGAGGACCTTGCCCCACTGCACCAGGCACACCAGGTGTGGGGCGGGCAGGCAGGCTCAACCAGGCAGGATCCAAGTGTGGAGGGGCTCAGTGTGAGGGGGATCCAAGTATGGGGAGAGAGGATTCTGTGTGGGACAATCTGGGTGCAGGCAGCTCAGCGGGGGGGGGGGGGGGGGGGTCGTCTAAGTGTGGGGGGATCTGGATGCACAGAGGCTCATCCAGATGCAATGGGACTCTGGTGGGGGCTCCAGATGCAATGGGACTCTGTAGGGGCTTCCAGGTGAAAGTGGTTGGGGGTGTCAGCCAAGGGGGTCTGGGTACAGCTAGTTGGGGGTCAGTGGCGTGGGGAGTCTGGATGTGGGGGCTCAGGGTGGAGCACGGGGGTGTGGCTCATCAGGGTAGGGGTTTGAGTGTAGGGAGCTCGGGGGGGGGGGGGGTCCGGAGGCAGGGGTTGAGGTTCGATGGGGTGAGGTTCAAGTATGGAGGGCTAGGGGGTTCTGGGTGTACAGGGTGAGGCTTGATGGGGGTGTCTGGGTATGGGAGGTCCGGATGCACAGGGGTTGGGTGGATGGGGGAGCAGCTCCCTGTACAGTGACCCCTCCCCCCCACAACTGATGAGCTATGGGGGCAGGAAGCAGGGGAGGATGCTGAGCTTCCTGCAGCTGGGGGAGGTTTCTGGGAGTGGGTCTGACACAGCCCCAGCCATGCCTTGAAGAGGAAGTCCTGTCCTCTCCTCCCTCCAGCCCAGCCAGGACTAGCAGCTGATCCCAGCTCAGGGTAGGAGCCACTGGCTGGGGCATCCCCAGCCCTGAGGTGATTTACCTCTCCGCCGGCTGCTCCAGGTGCCTGAATCAATGTACCTGCGCAGCTAGGGAGTGGTGTGTGACTGCTCTTGCAGCTTCCCTTTGCTTACCTGTCAGAAAGCCATTTTTCTGTGGGGAAGCAAAGAAATCTGCAGAGGACATGAATTCTGTGTACGTGCAGTGGCGCAAAATTCTCCCAGGAGTAAACAACGCAGAACAGAGGATGCACAACAGTAGAAGAATGTTAGTGCACATGTCGAGCTGGGGTGGGCACAGAATATGCAAGTGTTAGAACAGAATGAAAGAGTTACATTCTCACACCTAGAGGAATATCAGCTTCTGGAGAAGACAGTGGAACCATTCTAGCAGCCTTGAAACTCTTCAGACATTTACAGGACTCTTTCGTGCATTCTTAGATTTTAGAGCCAAGAGGCTTGGGTTTTAGAGCCAATCATCTAATCAGGCCTCTTGCATAGCAGCCCAGAAAATAGATATCCCGGCTTGCTCTATCAGCTCCTCTCACTTGGCAGGGCAAGATACAGCAGCTTGCTACGACAATTCTTCGATCAATAGAGCTACAGCCAACACAACGAGGACTAGCAAGAACATATGAAGAGGAACACAGACCTTGAAATGAATCAGTCACAACATAGAACATGGCTGATTTTGCTAGGAATAGGGCAGGTTTGATTTGGTCCAAGTTCTTATTGCCAGGTCAAGGGGGACAGAGTGAAAGTTGTGTGGAGACATGCCGTGGGAGGCATTGCCTTAAACTGTATTTTTTTTGGTTTTCAGAGGTTTAAGTTTAGCATCCTGTGTGTTCTGAGACAGCACTAGACAACCTTAATTCTGCATTAATCAAGCTTTTTGGCAGTCATTATATTTAAGCACGAGAGCCAAAGACTAATTTATGAGTTATATTTTTAAAAAATTCTTTCAGCTTTAATGACCAAAGACGTTAACGAAGAGAATCTACTTTTTAAAGATATGATTTTAAAATTTTTCCTTTTTGGGCACCATTTACACGGAGAATTAGTTTTACCATGTGACATTTGTACATAAGTAAACATTTTCCCTTTTAAAATGTTCTCAGTATGAATTAGATGATATATAGTGTTGCAATAGTGACAGAGCAATAAACAATACAATCCATGAGAGAATTAATAGTCAGAGGCAAATTCTGAGTTTTATCAAGAGGATCCTTTAGGGTTCAGCTGTGCAAGTGTCAAAGTAGCCAGCCAAACAATGCACTTTCCCCAAAGGAAAAAGTTTCTCTGGTTAAAATTCAGATGTGTCTACAAAAATCAGACTCAAGATTCCTACTCACAATGAACAGCAGTAGTTCAGGCATTTGAGGTATGAAAGGTGTAGCAGGTACCCAGTGGCACCCTTATGAGACAAAACCACATTTTCACTCTGCATCAGCCTTGTAGTTCTCATAAGGCCTTGATTCCCTTCTACACACCCAGATATAGAGGAGCCGTCAATCAGAAAGGCACCTCAATGTCTTGCAATGGAGCCACAGCACCTGAAGCACAGCAGTAACAGCCAAAAGAGAGAGAGAGAGGCATTTCTGATACAAGTTTAAGTGCAGAAAAAAATTCTGCCTACAAATAGAGCCAAAGGGCTGAATACCAGTATTCTGAGGTGAAAGGAAAGTAGAGCGCCGAACCCGCTTCAGTCACAAACGCTCTGGGATCTTAGGCGATCTCAACTTCCAGAGTGCTTTCTCCTCCCCGACAAAATAACCCTTTTAAAGTCCTTGATTCGCAGCATGAAAAGTAGTTTCTGCTATGGACTCATAAGAATTATTGCAATCAACAGGGATTACGAGAGATACTTAAGGAAATGGAGAGAACAACAACTCAGAGGGAATGGAAGGGATGAGGGTATTTCAAAATAGTTACACAAAATACTTAAATCTCAATTGTTGAAAAGTTTGGGGGAGTTGGTGCTAAGGAAAATAATAATCAAAATGTCAGGCTCTATAAGAACAGGTGACAGGGACTAAAACAACCATGCTAAACACAGTTGTGACAAGTTTGCACTTATCTTCATGCTTCACATAAAGGCAGGTCAGAGTTCATGTCACACAAATCAAATTAAAAGACTAACAAATACCTGTTTTTGCTAAGAATGAAGAGGCATAGTATCTATTTGTTGTGTATACATCCTGCTTTATGGGATACCCTTTAAAAAGATTCCCTTACATGTCACAACCTTTTTCACAAATGGCCAAAGCAGCTGGAACCTCTCTCTGTCCTCTAAAAATGTCAGGGAAGGGGGAAATCAACCTAGAGCAAAGGTAGTCAATAGGCAGACCATGGGCCAAACCCGGACTGCCAGACGCTTTTGAACAGACTGCGACATCTTTTATTTATTATTGTTATTGTTTTCGTATTATTTTCTCCAGAGTCTGGACCTTGACAATACCTTGACCAAGAAATTTGGACCTTGACAAAAAATAATTGATTACCCTGACCTATAGAGTAAGGCTAACTGAGGTATTCTTTACCTGCACTTTTCAATAAACCCTTCCAATCTTTTAATAATCATATGATTTATATTATCATAGCACCTGATATCTTGTTTGTACAATCAAAAGGGAAATTACCTAGAAGTTTCATGGAAAAAAATAACTCATCAGCATTTATTAAACTACTATAAATAATTATTGGCTCCTACACCTTTCCTCCTCTTTCCCTCAAAAGTCCATGAATAAAAATTCTGCTCCTAACCCCTTGAACAATTTACCAAGGGTTGTGGTGGATTCTCCATCACAGGGAATTTTTTTTAAATGTATGCATTAGGAATTATTTTGGGCAGCTTCTTTGGCCTCTGTTATACAGACGGTGAGGCTATATGATCACAACAGTCCCTTCTGCACTTGGAATCTAATAATATACCTCTCTGCAAATACTTTAGCATGGCCTCTACTGAAGTATGAACCCTTCACAAGTACGCGCACACTATATGCATGCAATATAATGAAACGCTGTGGGTGGACTTTTACAGTGGAACAACAATGCACAGCTGCCCATTTTATTCATTTGATCTTTGCAGTTCCAGCGTGAGTAAAAGCTTAAAGAAAGATACCCAGTTCAAAATACATTGATTGCAAAACATTACTGATGCTGGCAAAATTAAGCATGAAAATAATGTGATCTATTGACTCACAAGTCAGAAAGAAACTTAAAAGCACAGAAGTGTGCAAGCCAAAATATAAAAAGATTAAGTAAAGATGCCTGGCATAAAAAAATTCTGTACATAAAATTTTAATCGAACATTGAAATAGGTAGCGTATGTTTATTAGCACTGGCAATGCAATTTAAGTTAACTTCCATACAGCACTTCCCCTACTAGGAAACACGTATATCATTATTACTACTACCTGAAAGCTATGCTACTAATGTGCTCCCATTATAACAGCTTCCCTACATGTAGAAAGAGTATTTCCTATTTGAATTTTTAAAAATCAGTTTGTACCCAATTTTTTGCGTTAATGCTATTATGTATTTCATTCTAACTCTTGGTTCACTTTTTTTAAAAACAGAAATTGTATCCAACAAGAAACACACCAGGGATCTGTTCAATACCCAAAGGCACTTTCTTAAAATGAGAGAGAACAAAGGAGGAAACCTCCCAGCATGCGCTTTCCAAACCAGCTTCTTAGGACAACATCAAAACAGACAATACTAAAGCAAAAGCTTTTATTTTTTATTCTTTGATCCCTGTATAACAATTGATTATCCAAAACTGTGCAATGGTTACCAAAAGACTCGAGTACCAGGCAAAGATCAGCACAATCTAATAACCAATTTAAAGAGATGGAAGAAATACTAAAGGAAAGGTTTAATCACCCAAGTCTACATTCTCCAATTAGAAAGAGCTTTAAATAGTGTACCTTGAGATAAATTAGAGTCTGCATGCAGTTGTATGGGAGATTGGGGGGAGGGTGGATTAAGAATAGGAAAATTCACACACACATCTCTTCTTAGAGTTAGGGAAGTAAAACAGACTAGCATAGACTTTCAAAAGCCACCACGTTTCATAGTAAAGGGATGAAAATAAAATATCGGTTCAATTTATTCAGAATTTTTAATACACCAAGAAATATGGTAATCCTATCCCCAAGATCTGCAAAAGACATTTGATGTTATATGAATGTTTTTTCTAACAGCACAAAAATGCTCATGTCATGTAGAATATTTCAGTCCTTTACATCTTAGTTAGGAAATAGGATATCAATGTATGCTTTACACTTTTGTCTAAAAATTGTACCTATTACAAGTAACAGTGACTGAGAAAAATAGTTCTATTTTTTTTCCAATTTTACTTTAAATATTTGGCAGCACTATATGTATAATCAAGGTCACTGTTTTCTCTGTATAATTCTGTAGATCCTTCACACAAACAAGACAGGAAAATGTTATCTCAAGACAAAAATTGGCACGAGACGCTCAGAGGCATATACCTTGCAACTACTTAGGTTGGAGTTTTGTTTTAAGTTTACTAGATTTCAAGTTTACGATAGTCCTTTAATTGGTCTGTGGATAAGAGAAAAGGACAAAAATTTTGCCTGAGAAAAATAAAATGCTAAAGTTCACTTTGCAAACAGAAATTTGAGTGTGTGTCTAAAATTCTGGTTGAGAGTTTACATTCAAGTAAATCACCTTTTAACTTCAAACCTAAGATGAGGAAAATTGATTTCTTGGGGTTTACTCTTACTTAATATATTTATTTCACCCAACTTCCAACATAACATATGACACCTTACTGTTAACACACTTCCTGTAAAGATTTGCTCCATCTAGCATTTTAAATAATAGGATTTCTCAGGAGGTTTACAACCCAAGGTGTAATCTACCCATAACTCAGTAAACAGATCTGATATCACCTGATGTTTCTTGTTTCACAACATGCAAAGAAAAAGATGAACAAGGAAGAATAGAGCCTGAAAAAAATGATTTGACCTTGGCAGGTGGAAAGCTTTCCATGGCAAATAGGAAGCCCCTAGTCCATCAATTTGTAAAGACTATAAGATTGTGTTGTTTAAAAATTACAACATTAACCCTTATGGCCACAAATATAATCTTCCAAATGTACACCAATGCAGTGTTGCCCTCTCAGGTCCCGCCTTCCTAAGCAGCTTCAGAGTGAAATTAACAAGCCACTAGTCAGTTTCACAGTTATCATTCAGAACCCTGAAAGCAGCAGTGAAACTGAAAAGAATCATTTCAATTTCTTTCTGCTGCTGGTTGGGAAAGCAATGAACTGCGGCAGCAGAGGCTGGCATAGGAAAAGGCAAACAAACAGGAGAGAGAAAAAAGGCAAAAACAGACACAGAATACAGGAGATGGGGAAGAATACTGGATACAAATACAGCCTTACACTGACAGCAACTGGGAAGCTAGGGAAGAAAGAGTAGGAAAGTCCTCCTACCCTTTCTTTCAGCAGCTAAAACAGCACCCCTCCCATCGCTCCACAAACAGTCTCAGGAGGCTCTGAGATGGCAAAGGATGGGAGTGGCAAATTTATCAGACTTTTGAAGTACTGATACAAGTGACTATTCTAGTAGGAATCCCAGTCCTCTCACCCATCCAAAAAAATCTTAGGTATCAGTTTCTGGCTGGTAGCTGGCTGGCAAATTTTACAATCCATCCAAATCAACCAACCTAAAAAACATTCACTACCCAACAAATCAGCCAAGCCCATTACTGTTAGGTTAGAGTCAGTCAGTAACATGCAATCCTGTATTTTCTACACTAAGATGAATTAAGTAGTTAAGCAGGGAAAACAAACTTCAACATTTTATCTTTAACAGTATGTAGACGGCATAATTTTTAGAAGGTTGGGGGGTGGGGGAAGGAGGAAGGGCTTCCTAAGGTCTCATGCAGTATCACCAGCAAGATCCCCCTGAAAACAAGAAGCAGTGGAGGAATATAACAGGATTCATTCATCTTCAGCAGGCACAGAGAATCACCATCATTACACACACAGACCCAAAAGGAGCTAATCGCCTTCCTGAACAGGCACGGAATGTTAAAAAAATAAAAACCTCTTCACAACCTGACCATGCATACAATTCCCACAATTACTTTATACACATAGTATATGTATTTGCATCATGCACCCAAAACCAAGTGACAAAAACCTTAGATGGACACTAAGAGGGAAAAGACAGACATTCTAAGGAAAGGGAATTCCCCCGACACATAATAAACACTACACATTATATACTCTAAAACCTCTTACTGTGGACCTCATGATGCTTCATGCTGATTAGAAATGCATAGGGGTTGGAGGAAAGAAAAGGGGAAAACACATACATATACATTCCATAAAACATACAATTTCCATTTTGCTCAAAGTTATTTGCACTTTACTTTTATTTTAAAGAGTCAGAGTGAATAGCAGCTTTTGAGTTAACTTTATATAATACAATAAATGGACTAAGTTTGTGAGCAAGGTGTTTGGTTTCTCTCTTTTGTTACTACTACAAATATCAGGTTGGATGTGTTGTACAAATAAAGTTATACTGTCTCCTCAAATCTATGATGATCTCTGCCTGACCACAGCACTGGGGTTGTGAGAGGATCCACCCATACCAAGTTTGTTCATTCAGACAGCAAATATCTCATTTTAGGATTCGTTTTGAAGAACATTTTTCAGAAATCTCTCTTGAAGGATTGGTTGCAAATATGCATTCTAATGAGCCTTTAAAACTCTCATTTAAATAATCTCCTTTATTCAAGTTATCAAACCCAGAGACAGGCACATCTAAGTGAGGGGACAGAGGAAAGGTCCTCTCATAAGAATGGCCACACTGGATCAAACCAATGGTCCATTTAGTCGAGTGTTCTGACAGTGGCCAATGCCAGGTGCCCCAGAGGGAATGAACAGAACAAGTAATCATCAAGTGATCCATCCCGTCACCCATTCCCAACTTCTGGCAAACAGAGGCTAGGGACACTTCAGAGCAGAGTTTTGGATCCCTGTCCATTCTGGCTAATAGCCATTGATGGACCTATCCCTCCATGAATTTATCTAGTCCTTTTTTAAACCGTTATAGTATTTGCCTTCACAGCATTCTCTGGCAAAGAGTTCCACAGGTTGACTGTGCATTGTGTGAAGAAATACTTCCTTTGTGCATTTTAAACCTGCTGCCTATTAATTTTGTTTGGTGACCCCTAGTTCTTGGGTTATGAGAAGGAGTAAACAACACTTCCTTATTTACTTTCGCCAAGTTCCTTCCTCTCTTAAAGAGAGGGAACACCCACCACCTTGGTTTCCTTTTATCCCCCCTTTTCTGAGAGCAATTGGGGGCTTTAATTATAAAGCAAGGGAGGCTGTCAATTCAGGGAAATTAAAGGACAGTTCCTCTTCCAGCCTCATCATAACATACATAGCAACCCAATCCCCGAGATTCCCTCCCCCTCTTGTACTAACTAAAGCATCTCTCCATAGGGGTCCATTTAAAAACTTTACTGAGTGCTGAGGGATGGGGGAAGGGTGAGCATGGAGAGGAGGATCTGTGGCACTGGCAATCCTCCTCCCTCTCCAGTGAGACACGGAAAGAGTATTTATGCCTATATTTTTAATTTTCACTCCAGGCATCTGAAGAAGTGGGTTTTTTACCCACAAAAGCTTATGCCCAAATAAATGTTAGTCTTTAAGGTGCCACCGGATGCCTCATTGTTTTTGTGGATACAGAAACACGGCTACCCCTCTGATACTTGAAAGAGAGAAAGGCATCCTCCTCCTGTAATCATCACTAAATCACTCACTTGGCTCTCTTTCGCCTTTTTATTTGCATTCTAGCTGAGCAAACCCTCCAGCAAAATACAACCAACGTTACTACACGCCACCACCACTTGTGTTTACTTCCTGAGGCAGAGCCCCTCTGCCCCATGTCTACAGCCCTTCACACAACACTAAATGGCCTCCCTCCCCTCCCCATGGGGAGCTGGATATTTGGGGGGCAGGGATAAGCTACCTCCTGCAGACACTGTATGTATTTGGGGGAGGAGGGGGGAAGTTGCAGCAGGAGCATCGAACCCATGTGATAATAACTACAACCCAATCCGGCCCCCCACGCTGGGAGTGTGGACCCTGGGGGCTGAGGGAACGGAAATACTAAGCCTAGGTGAGGGGAGCCACCCAATCTTTCGAGACCCCCACCCCGGGAAGCCTTAGGGGGCAGAACTAGCTGTGCAGCAGAGCAGGGGGCACTGCCTCTGGGGCTGGGGTCTCCCCCCCACCCCCAGGCGCTGAGGGGGAGGGCAGCTGCTGAGAGGTCAAAGATAGGTCCCCCCCTCATCTGGCCTGGCCCTCTCAGCCCCTGCTGCTGCGCTGAGGGGAGGAGCAGGGCAGCTTCCCGCCACCCCTCCCGGCCGCTGAGAGGGGCAGGGGGAGGCCGAGGGCAGCTGCGGGGGGGGGGGGGGGGAGTTTATGACCGGGCCCGGGGCAAAGAACAGACCCCCGCCCCTGAAATCTGGCTCAGCCCCTGCTGAGGAGGGGTGGGGAAGGGGAGCCCCCCATACCCTGAGAGGAGCGGGCTGTGGGGACAGGCGGGGGAAGGGGTATGGAGGCGGAAGGGGAGCCCCCCCGGCTGCTGAGGGGGCGGCTCTAGCCAGGCGGGGGCGAAGAACCGGTCCCCCCCCCAGCAGACTTGGCCCCTCAAGCCCCTGCTGCTGGGGGGGGTGCAGGGGCAGCAGCCTCCCCAGGAGCAGGCAGGACCCGGGAGCCGCTCGCCCCCCGCCGAGCCGGCGCGGCAGAGGGGCCCGGCCCCGGCGGCGCGGGCGACCCGGGCGGGGCGGGGAAGGGGGATCGCGCAGGGAATTGAAGCTGCGCTTTACCTTTAGTTCCGCACTGTCCGCCATCTTGTAACTCCGGGCGCAGGCGCAATGAACCCCGCCGGGACCCCGCCCCGCACGCCGCGCGCTGCGTTTGAATCGCGCGGCGCCATTTTGTCCCCACTCCCTCCCCAGTCTACTCGGCTCTGCCGGGCGGGGGGCGCCGCCTGTCGGCCCTGCCGCTGGAGCCCCGCGGCCGGGCCGGAGTCGGGGCTCGGCGCCTCTCCCAGCCCGCGGGGCCCCAGGGCCCGGCCCCTTACACCGAGGGGGCAACAGCCCCGCAGCCCGAGCCAACGGGGGGGGCAAGGCGTGTCGGGGGGGGGGCACACTAGCGGGACAAGCTGGTGGGGGAGGGGGGGATGAGACGGGTCTGGGTGATGGGGGAGGGGGACAGGGATGGGACGGTGAGGGGGAGATGGGACGGGTCTGGGTGATGGGGGAGGGGGACAGGGATGGGACGGTGAGGGGGAGATGGGACGGGTCTGGGTGATGGGGGAGGGGGACAGGGATGGGACGGTGAGGGGGAGATGGGACGGGTCTGGGTGATGGGGGAGGGGGACAGGGATGGGATGGGGAGGGGGAGATGGGACAGGGAGGGGTGTTGGGGGGGGACAGGGATGGAGACGGGGCAAGGGGGTGGGGGATGGAGGAGGAAAGGGTTGAATCCTGAACAGTCCTCAGGCGGGAAGACCCACGGGGAGCTGCAGGGGGCCGTGCCTGCGGACGGTCACTGCCTCGGGGCTAGGGTGACCAGATGCGAGAACCTAAAAATCGGGACTTGGGTGGGGTGGGGGACCCCTCCCGCCGGACTTGTTGAGTTAGAAACAAAAAAACCCAACCCTCTCCCGCCACCGCCGGACTTGAGTTAAAAAAAAAAAAAAAACGTCTCCCGCTGCCAGACTTGTGGACCCAAAAAAAAAAAAAAAAAAAAAAAAACCAGAAGCAGCCCGATATCGGGACAAAAGGCGTCCCGACCATGCATCGGTCCGGACGCGGGACAAAAGAAAAATCGGGACGGTCCCGATTTTATCAGGACGTCTGGTCACCCTACTCGCGGCCCTGGTCCTGGTGGGCCGCGGGCCAAAGGTTGCCGACCCCTGCCTTAGACTCTCCAGTCAGTCTATGTTAGTACTAGGGCCCTATCAAATTCACAGTCCATTTTGGTCAATTTCATGGTCATGGGATTTTAAAAATTGTAAATTTCATTATTTCAGCTGTTTAAATCTGAAATTTCACGGTGTAATTGTAGCAGCATGGTCCCCACTTCGGCTCCTACACATAGGGGCAGCCAGGGGCCTCCACTCTGCACGCTACCTCCACCCCAAGCGCTGCCCCTGCAGCTCCCATTGGCCAAGAACTGCAGCCAATAGGAGCTGCAGGGGTGGTGCCTGCGGACAGGGCAGTGTGCAGAGCTGCCTGGCCATGCCTCTGTGTATGAGCTGGAGAAGGGACATGCCACTGCTTCGGGAAGCTGCTTGAGGTAAGCACTGCCCGGAGCCTGCACCCCTGAGCCTCTCCTCTTGCCCCATGCCCCTGTCCCAGTCCTGATCCCCCTCCTGTCCTCCAAACCCCTAGATCCCAGCCCAGAGCCCACACTTCACCCTTCTGCCCAGCCCTGATCCCCTTCCTGCCCTCCAAACCACTCAGTCCCAGCCCGCAGCACCTTCCTACACCCCAGACTCCTCATCTCCAGCCCCACCCCAAAGCCTGCACCCCCAGCCGGAGCCCTCACCCCCCCCCCAGCACCCCACTCCCCCACACCACCCCAGAGCCCCCTCCCGCACCCTGAACTCATTTCTGGCCCCACCCCGGAACCCACACCGTCAACCAAAGCCCGCACCCTAACCCCCATTTTGTGAGCATTCATGGCCCGCCATGCAATTTCTATTCCCAGATGTGGCCCTCAGACCAAAAAGTTTGTCCACCCCGATCTATACTAATACACAAGTGAATTTTTCTGGGCCTTTGGCATGAGCTGGCATCTGGCTCGTGGAAGGTGTCACAGATGCTACAAACTTTGCCTGTGACTGCTGAAATAGGAGCCCTGACACCCATGGGAGACTCTTGCATACACCCAAACAGGGCACTCAGAGTTTCTATGTGAAAGTGAAAGCTAACCCCATTTTAAGTTCTGCTACTATTGAGGAGTTGTGAAGATTTTCAGGGTTACCCAAGCTGTCTGTGGTAAATCACAACGACCTGCTTACAACATGAGGGATCCCTGTGTGTGCCCCCCAGGGGAAACCTCTTTACAATTACCGGTTATTGGGCAACACAAGCGCTCCGCTTTAGGCTCCACAAACCTCACTCTTTTCCAATGTGGGCTAGCAATTTACATCCCACAGTGCCCATCGATCCACAGCTTCCAAGAAAGCAGTGCACCCCAGTTCACTGGTTTCACCTCAGTTCAACACCCTTCTCAGCACAATGCACTTAGAGAGGCTTATGCTAAAATCAAACAGAAGTTTAACAGCTTGAGAAAAAGATTCAAAATAAAGCCAAGTAAAATGATTTGGAACCATAAGGTTACTAGTAAAACAAAACATGTAATCTATAGCGTCTACTTATTAAGTTACCTTATTAGACAGGAGTGTCTCTCTCACCCAAAGGCCATTCCTTGCAGCACTTGTCCAGTTCCAAAAGCTGGGATTCAATTTTCATGAGCCAACCCCTTGCCCCTCCTCTGTAATGGATAATCAGTCATTTATTTTCTCTTAGGTAGTAAGAGGCTATTCACTCATTGCCCTATGGGCCATCTCTTCCAAGAACTCTCCTGAGGTTCCTGTGTCTTTGAATATGCTTAAGGGTAAGGCTGCCTCTTCCCCAGACAGTAAATACAAACTGGCCCCTGTCCATCGTTCTCATGTTGATTGGGCTTCCAGACCCCCCCACCCCCCACTTCAGGTGATGTTTCACTCCAAACAGATCTGGAACACAACATCCTAAAATTGGTTCCTTTACAAACACCTGGCAATAACCATGACAATGAGCTAGTTCTTAGCTTTCATTAGAGACCACCACATACGGCCCCCTTCTATGTGATATCAAGAAAATGATCAGACATGGATGTAATCTACCGGCCAGGGCATGTGTAGGTCATAGAAGTCCCTGGGAAGTGGAGGCCCCTCCCATGCATGGAGGTCACAGTGAGGAGCTCATGGTAACTAGAGGTGCTCTTTCACTGCAGGGACCTCCAAAGAAGGATTTTAATTGTGAATGGAAAATATGGGTATAAATTACCCATTCCCCCCCGCCCCTGATCATCTGAAAATCTTGGCTTTATGGAAACAAAACATCCTGCGCCCATAATCCCTGATACTTTAGAAATTATTGGAAGCTGTAGCATTTTAGACTATTACTGTACAATACTATACTACTCATTGTACGGTTTATAGCTTGGTGTTAGAGACTGGCCCCCCTCCCCAGTCAGAGCATAATATACTGCTCTTAGGAAAAGCATCACCTCCTTTTTGCCTCTTGGAGTCTGTGGGGACTAGACTGCTTCTGAGTCCCACCATCCAGGGCAAGAATCTAGTTTGGAGTTCTCAGCCAGTGCCAGGCTATTACCACAACTGCAGCATCAGCTGGCAGGCTGCCACCACAGTGCTCTCTCCCATAGGCATTGCTGTACATGCAGTGAGATACATACAATGTGCACGTGCACAAGGAAAAATTTTGTAAGTTCTTTTTGCACCAGTGCAAGAAAAGGGGGAGGGGGGAAACCCTGCGTTTTCCTAGCATATACAAGACCAATGACTGCTGTTTGTTTCCTCTCTACAAAGAGCAAGGAGAATAATGGGAGATGCCTTTTCATAGATGTTCAGGCCAGAAGGCATCATTTCGTCTGATGATCCCTTCCAGAGACGAAAGGATGGTTGTTGGACTCAGGAGGATCCAGAATTTTCCATAGCACTTGTGAATGAGTGGAGTTCCTTTAACAGGAGACATGATAACGTAATGCCTGTTAGAGGGCAAATAAGTTATAACATTACTTATGAAAACTTAAGAAAGTTACATAGGCGGTTGCAAAATCAAGCAACTTAAGTGCTGAATGTAGGTTGCATGTGCAACCTTGTGCCTGGCATTATAGTAAAGTTTGGTTACATGATCGCATACTGGGTTTTTTTCCGCATGACATCTGCCTCATTCAGTGCACAGGATGGACATGCTCATGAAAGGGAATAAGGCAGCTGTTTGAAATTTTATTTTTTAAATTCAGTTAGTGCCCCCTGCCTACTTCAAAGCCTGCAATTAATACAGACTTACTCATTTCTTCATGGTCTTTTCCAGGACACTTGTCACCATAGCACGAGTACCTCACAAACATTCATGAATTTATCTCCACTGCAAGATAAAAGAGCATTAATATCCCAGTCTGTATATGCGGAAACTCATGAGAAAACTTGCCTGAGGCCATACCAGGAATCAGGGGGCAGAGCCAGGTTTATTATTCAGTACCTCCTGGATCCCACTCCTGTATTAACCCTTTTCATCTGTGCCATTAGCCAATATTTGGGGTCTAGCAGTTTGTTTACATTAGGAGGAGAAATTGATGACGGAGTCAGGTATATCTTTAATGCAATCCTGTTAATTTACCAACAATGTACATAAAAAGCCCTGTTTTCCTGAATGCAGTAGGAATCAAACTGCAGGAGACAGTTTCTTTACTCACAGTCCCAGGCTTCTTTCCAGTCGGCACTTTACCCAAAAGCGCTCTCTCAGGTTTTTCTTAGGGTTATGCTACCTGACTATGTCTGATGCTTCTTTGCTCCTTCTCTGTGTGTTCCTCTTATTTCTCTCTCTCTCTCTCTCTCTCTCTCTCTCTCTCTCTCTCTCTCTGACACACAACTGCATGCAATCAAAATCAGTTCCCAGCCCTTGTGTTTACATTCAACCCACAGTGAAGTCCCTCTGCCCAAATAGTTCAGATTCCACAGTGGCCTTACACATGGCCTGTGTTTGGGGTCATGACTCCTACTGTTCCAGACATCTTAACAAAGGGGCCTTTAATTTTTCCCTCATTTAGACTGAATGGAAGGCAGTTGTACACTCACCAGCTTCCAAGAGGTTTTTCCCAACATAATGTGCATTTCTCCAGACCTCACGGTCTTACTGCAGAGGTTCTGAGCATCCACAGCTCCCATTGTCTTCTGTTGCAGTTCTGAGTCTTTGGTTTTTCTCCACATCAAGTCCCCAGGTGTCTTGAGTCAGGCTCCCAGAAAAATAAGGAGCAATTAGTGGTCGTTTGACAACGTTTTGGGATAAATTACTTGATCAGCATCCCATTGGAAGACTGTGGTAGAGGCCGAGATAGAACTGGATCCTGTGTGCCCGCCACAAAGCATCCGTTCTCTTCCTGCTGCAGTTCCTGCCTTGTTCTCTGCACGCCTTCCAGAGCAAATGAGGCACGAAACAGTTGCATCTCCTGTAGGCTATGATATTTTAGTCTTATTTCAGGTGTTGAGTTTAGTGGGCGGGTGCTAACTGGCAGGGCCGGCTCCAGGCACCAGCCTACCAAGCACGTGCTTGGGGCAGCACCTGGAGGGGGGCGGCACTCAAGGTTTTTTTTGTTTGGTTGGTTGGTATTTTTTAATTTACAAAAAAAAACTAATCTTCCTCTGGCGCCCCTGCCAGGGGAGCGGGGCGGCAGGCGTTCCGCGCTCCCCACTGGCAGGGGGAGCAGGGCGGCGGGCATGCCGCCCTTCCTGCTGGCCCCCTCCCCCCCCGGCGTTTTGGCGGGGCGGCGTTGTTGGGGGCAGGGGTGTTGGCTGGCGTTGGGGGGGGGGGAGGGCGGTGCTTGTGGGGTTTTTTTTTTGCTTGGGGCGGCCAAAAAGCTAGGGCCAGCCCTGCTAACTGGTGGCCTGTGGCATACAGGAGGTCAGACTACATGATCCGGTGGGCCCTTCTGGCCTTACACTTTAGTCTCAATGGGTATATCTACACAGAAAAGAGGAAAGAAAACCCACACCCTGTGGCAATGAGTCACAGAGCCCAGGTCAACTGACTCGGGCTGGTGCAGCAGGACTAAAAATGGCATGTAGATGCTGGATCCCGGGCTCCAGGCCACACCCTAAACCATGGTCCCTTTGCCAGGTTTCAGAGCCCGGGCTCCAGCCCGAGCCTGTACAACTAACCTGCTATTTTTAGCTCAGCAGTGTGAGCCCCGCACACATGGGTCAGTTGCTGTGTAGACAGACCCTAAGGCAGCCTATCTAGCCAAATACAGCATGCCCTGCTCAATTAGAAATCACTCAACAGCGGTTCCCTGAAGAAAATGGGAAGACAAGGCCCTAAAACAAATTCAAGAGATGTCCTGTCCATCCAGATGTACCATTGTCCCCTCTCCTTAGTTAGCTATTTCAGTGGACTAACCCAGCCCCCTTTGCAGTACCTTATTTTAAGGGATATTATATAATTAAATCAGTAATCATAGGAATTATATATAATCCAGTCACTTGTTTCTTTCAAAAGACATTTGCCGAGTCCAACATCAACATGCAAATCGCTCTTTCAAGGCTTCAGAGTGGTAGCCGTGTTAGTCTGTATCAGCAAAAACAACGAGGAGTCCTTGTGGCATCTTAGAGACTAACATTTATTTGGGCATAAACTTTCGTGGGCTAGAACCCACTTCATCAGATGCATGGAGTGGAAAATACAGGAGCAGATATAAATACATGGAAAGATTGGAGTTGCCTTACCAAGTGTGAGGTCAGTCTAATGAGACAATTCAATTAACAATAGGATACCAAGGGAGGAAAAATAACTTTTGTAGTGGTAATGAGAGTGGCCGATTTCAAACAGTTGGCAAGAATGTGTGAGTAACAGTAGGGGAAATTAGTATGGGAAATTAGGTTTAGGTTTTGTAATGACGCCCAGTCTTTATTCAGTCCTAATTTGATGGTGTCCAGTTTGCAAATTAATTCCAGTGCTGCAGTTTGACGTTGGAGTGTTTTTTGTTGAAGAATTGCCACTTTTAGGCCTGTTATTGAGTGACCAGGGAGACTGAAGTGTTCTCCTACTGGTTTCTGAATGTTATAATTCCTGATGTCAGATTTGTGTCCATTTATTCTTTTGCATAGAGACTGTCCGGTTAGGCCAATGTACATGGCAGAGGGGCATTGCTGGCTCAGGGCATAATGCCATCAAGCCTGAGATGGAGCCAAAACCTGCCTAGTGTCCTCTCTTAAGACATGCAATCTTGCTTTTAATATTAGTGTATTGACTATAGCCTGTATGAGGAGTTTCCTCAATTGGAGGAAAGAAAGGAAGCAAGTATAAATGGAAGAGTGAAGAAAGTTCAAATGCCAGACACTGGATTATCTCTGAATACAGTATATTCATGTGTACTTTGTACTTTTTTATATCTATGTGTTGATCTCTTGTCAATGAAAAGGCAATTGACTTAAAAAAAAACCAAACAAAAAACTACTCACAACCCTTATAAGCCAGAGCTTCTTGTAATACCCAGTAAAAGAATTTGCAACAATCACTTCATCCTGGCGGATCGGGGTTGGGGAGAGGGGGCGGGAATTGTGTTATACACAGTGTTAAATGAAAGCACAACCCTTTCTGAAATGACAAGCAGCTGAACCATTAACATAACAAATTGCTACTTACACCAACGTATTTAGCTTTTCTGACACCTTTTGTATCTCTGCGTCCTCCTGCAGACAAAGCTGATACAGATCCATTATTTCTCAGTTTGGCCTTAATATAACTACATTTTAGTTTAAATTTTACATTTACATTTTAAATACCATATATACTGAGTATAAATGAAAATGCAGATCTGTGAACCAGTCAGTGTGCCAGATAAACCAAGTCTATTCAAGTCTTTATATACAAAGTACATGTGGAATTCCACAATATGCTACAGATTTAGCCACATAGGACTAATAGTGAGGTTTCACTGGCATATGCAAACCACCTAAATTTACTACTAAATGAGTTAATTGCCTCATCCCCTGCACTGGGGCTAAGGAAGGGTACGTTCCTAGTTCAAAAAAGAGAACATTCAATCCATGGCTGCTGGCTAAACTATTAAAGCATGACAGAGAGAATTTACCATATAAAAAAACCTAAGTCAGTTAAGATATATTGGACCATGTTGCCAATGAAAATGATGTAAATATACAAGAGTGAAAAATATTACAAGGCACTGCATATGTGTATCTGGGTTGTAGAAAAAGATTTATATTGCATTACTTGAGAAGGGTGTAGTGTCTGATCATGTAATTAAAGACTATTGTAACTCTGGTCCCTTGTGAGAATGTATTACAAGGTCATATGTGCAACCTTCATTTTGGGCCTTCCTCCTGCAACTTAATGTTCTTTTCACATAGTTTTTTTGCGTAGCTGTATTTTGTAATGCCAGAGACTTCAAACCTGCCGACATCAAGGAGACGCCAAACCAAACTCCATCAAGGTGCAATGGGAAAAGAAAAAGCTTTCCAGCTCTATTTTTGTTTTTTAACTTTTGCATATTTTAATCACACTGTTGACGTTATTTTAATGCTTTGTGTGTGTTAATATTTTCTCTGCCTGAATTATAGGCATTCGAAGTCCCATCAACCAGCTCCTCGAGTACTTGGTTGCTGCACAAGTTATTACAGCTTTAGGACAACAGTTACATGAAGCGCAATTAGCCCATTTGTTTAGCCTCTTTTTCCCCTTAATATCACATGGGTGAATTTAGTGCTTATGAAAGTGACTATTAGCACTGATTTGACCTGGTCAGTGCCCTGCAAGCTCACTGACATTGCTCTGCTAGTGTCCCTCAGGCCTGACCTGCCATAATCGTTTTATTTTACGCCTGTCTTGAACAAAATAGACCAGGATAAGGCCCCCAAAGTCATTGTCGGTAAGGACCCAAAGCAGGTTGAGAAGACCGGTCTTCCCAAAAAAGCAAGTACCCTCGTCAACTACACCACCTACTTCCCCAGCGATTATCTTCATGTTTGGCTTCTGAATGATTGATTCCTTTAAAGTTCACACACAGCTCTGCTCCACATAAAAGAAAGGATTCCATGTACAAGAGGAAAGAGATTGGAGGATTATTTGTAGACAAAGAACTGGGGTTCCATGCAAAGGAAAACAAAGTCTTGACTAATTATTTATTGTAAGGGTCCATAATCTGCAATTCATCAAAGACTATTTGTAGTAGATGGCCATCAGGCTACAGGATAACTGCTTTCTCCATTGACAAGGAAGATGAATAAATCTCTTCCTGCTAGCATTATCTGAAAAAATAATGGGCTGTATCCTGCAGGCTTGATAGGTTTTACTCAGATTTTATTCCAGAAAACTCTCATTAAATGGGTGAATATAATAAGGATTTAGCCCTCTATAGGGTTCATAACTCTACAGGCCTTTATTAGCCCTGACAAAGAAAGAGTCACTTTTTAGGAAGAATTTTAGGAACGCTTTCTTCAGGAAGGACAAGCAGTGATTCTTGAGATATTTGGCTATACATGTAAGAGCATTTCCTGCTCTGGCTGGATTGAATCCAGCTTTTGTCAACAAAATGCAGCTTCACTGGGCTGCAAATGTCTAGATGTGATTTTTATCATTATTTTATTATCGAGTCTCATACCATAGACGTAATGCAACAGAAAACGGGGAAGGATAAATGTGAAACAATTGCAATGGGACACAGCCAATTTACAGTGAGGTTTAAGTTGAACAGTGGCGTACGGGTCTCAAAGATCAATATAAACTAGGGGACTGGATGGCTCCGAAGACTGGAATTGTTCTGGAACAAGCAAGAAGTTGCAAGGGAAAGTGTGGAAAACTGCAGGATGTTTCCTCTGATTTTAGCAGAAACACTGAGGGAATTGTCTTAGTTTGGGAAGTATGATGTAATGCTTCCCAGAGGTACCCATGGCTGTGAGGCACCTTGCTACCACCTGCCCTTAGCGTGAGGAAACCTTGTCTGTGCCTACCAGACATCTGCTCTCAAACTCCACCGACCAAGAGACACGTAAGCGCTCCCCATTACGTCTACACAGGCCCTGTTTCTTCTCTACAGATTAGCAACAGGCCTACTCCAATCGTCTCTCTGGTGCATCCAACGTCTGACCACTGGACACTTACAGTAGTCCCAGATTCACTGTTTCCCAAGGAACAGCACACTCCAACTTATCAGTTCCACTTCAAATCACCACGCTGCTTAACACACAGCACTTAGATATGTTTATAGTGAAATCAAGTATAAGGCTATTTACCAAAGCGCAGAGATTCAAGTAACAGCAAGTAGAAGTACTGGAAACAAATGGTTACACATAAAACAAAATCAGAACACATTCTATAGCCTAGACTTAATTACCTCGATAGTCTCATGGCTTGTAGGGTATTGCTCACCCAAAGTCCTTGCAGCGTTTTGCGGCTAGACTTGAGACAGACATGTGGTCAGCTTATCTCCTAGAGGAAGGACACAGTGCATTCCTTTTTCCTCCCAAGATATACAAGTCTCATCCATTGTCTTTATTCATAAATAGGACACTCCCCCTATTGTGTTTTGTTTCTTTCTTGTAGATATTTCAGCCTTTTGACTGGCACTGGACTCGGTCTGCAAATAGCCCTCCAGGGTGAGGCAGACAATACACATTTGACCAGACACAGAGGTAAGTGTCTGTTGGCTCCTGCCTGTCCCAGACTTGTCACATCCTGGTGACCTGCCTTAACTCCAAGACCTTAAGAACACAATTTTCATTATAGATAGAGAACTTCTTAAATATGATCCATTTTGCAATGATTATGATGACCAGCAGGCTACTGGCTGTCATAGAGACCCCACATGCCACCCTTTGGTGAACTACTCTATACATATGTATTAGGTACTATGAACTACTCTAGCCGACCAAGGGGATCCCTGTAAAACCCCTATACAACTTCTGTGCCTTCTGCCTGCTGGCACCAAGAGATCCCTGGGTCATACGATGGTCCTGATTCATCATTGCTCAGCACCTTGTGCTGTCATTCAAACCAATGCAAACTCAGTACTATTCTGCCAGGATAGCATTTTATACCCACTTTGCACAGGGAAAAACAACCTTACAAGATGGTGGAGAGTCAGTTCCTGTAACAACAGCAAATCTTTTTTTCTAAGAGTCTATATTAGCCTTTTCCCCCTACATAGAACATCAGGATTGGAAGGGACCTTAGGAGGTCATCTAGTCCAATCCCCTGCTCAAAGCAGGGCCAATCCCCAATTTTTGCCCCAGATCCCTAAATGGCCCCCTGAAGGATTGAACTCACAACCCTGAGTTTAGCAGGCCAATGCTCAAACCACTGAGCTATCCCTCCCCTCAATTCCCCACTGTTGCTATTAGCCGTGCAGATCCACTGAAAACAATGTTGGGAGCATGAGGGTAGATACAGTGCTGTCAGCCACAAGTATTTTAACCACCATGTTGTCTAGACCTGCTCATAGCAGAGTTAGATGACGCTCTGGTGTAAGTGCCAGCAGCCAGCCAGTGGAAGATATCTGATACAGCTACAAAATTATCTTTAAAACACCGACATTTCAATTGTTAGGTAATTCCTGTTTTAAAAGAATTGCTTTACCCTAAAGAGCTCTGCAAATGAAGCTGAGAGTTACAGTAGCAAGTAGAGTTGATTTCAAACAGCTTATATAAAAACAGAGCTAATTATACTGTAGTAATTACCTGAAAATTATATGTATGTTGTTTTTCCACCAGTCAATACTACTATTTTTGAACTTTGCTTTGTTCTCATGGATTGGTGGAGTCATGCTGTCTCCAAATGTTCTTCCAATCTCATCATTAACATGCAGCGTCCCAAATACAGCCATTTCCTGAAAAAGTTGAGTTGCAGATTGTGCTGGTTTATTCAAAATCTTTTGTGCTTAATTTCACTTCCCCTCTTCAGCATATCCTCCGCACCTCATGTTTGGAAAATGTTTATGCAAATAAAATATTTCTAACAAACATTTTAGTGTGGACTATATAAGATGGTAACTTTGCTACTAGATTCTAGAAATAGCACCCAATGGGGATTTACTCTTGTCTGCCAGAAGATACATTTGTATACCCTTCAATTATGTTCTTCTGTTAATTGCCCCTTTCCTGCCAGCATTTTTTTTTTTTGATAATAGAGAAGTCTCACCACCCTATTGTAATTTCAACAAGAAAAGAATTTTAAACAAGATTACACAACGTGGAATATCTGATCATAAGAATCTTGATCAAACTTGCTTGGTATGACCCTGATCCTACCTCCAATAAAATTATTGCTTCCATCAAGAGCAGGAATAATTGTGATTTAGAAGAGTTTTGTTTTGTCTCTCTCTCTCATTTTAGGTGTGTGTTATTGATGTCTTTATGATTTTTCAGTAGCAGCCAGTAAAAGCAACCAACCAATGAAAGCAAGCACTGTAAACACGGTCATCACAACACTCCCAAGAGGGGAATGCTGTTCAGTGGCAAGAACAGGGAAGTGGGAGTCAAATATTTTGAATCTTTCCTAATTCTCCCACTGACTCGCTATCCGACTTTGAACAAGGCATGGGTTAACCTCTCTGCCTCACATTACTCTTTTGTAAAATGGGGATAATCATGTTTATCTCATGGAGATCAATAATTAATTAACATCTGGAAAATGCTTTGAGGTTCTTGGATGAAAAGTGATTGAGTTGGAATGCCTGCAACATTAAAATAAATAGCAATAATATTAACATGTATTGCATCTAGTGCCTTCATCTTCAAAGCTCTTTACAAATGTTAATGAATTAACAAAGAGAAAAATATCAATAAAGATCATATTTACCCATTAAAATTATTCTCCCAAAGCATAAATAACTACATCTGCCTCCAAGGCAAAAATAATTATTTAAAGAAAACCTAAATGCCAACTCCAGTATCAAAGCGTAAATCCCCAGTGGCACCATCCATGGAAAATCTACTTTGAACTAAGGATTATTAGTTTATACTTTTAATTAAGATAATTGGACACTGGGTCCAATCCTGCAACCACTGAGATTAGTGGGAGTTTTTATAATCGACTTCAGGGAGAGCAAGATTAGGCTGTCGGTGAGGAAAACAAAGAACATCAGGCTGGCCCAGTGGTCTGGTATGTTAGTGCCCTGCACTATAGAGTTGTATTGTATTGAAGTGTGCTGGAATAAGGCAGCTTGCCTGCTGGCCCTCTCCATCAGGGACCCTACCAAATAAGAGAGAGCTATTCTCAGGAGCCTGACACAGTGAGCAAAATGGTAAACAAACACATATGCTTGTTGTGTCTATGGAATAATGAACCACAGAGAGCAGAGGAAACACTGCATGAGAGACATTCTAGAGCCAACATTCAGATGCAGTATTCCTAAAGATTCCCCAGGCTGAGTGTAGAACGAAAGAGGTAAGAAATCACAACGCACAAGACTAACATTAAAAACAGTTCTTGTAAGGAGCTGCACATTGGTTTTTTCCCCTGAAATTCTATATTCCCGCTGGCACTAACTGAAATATGCTATCATTGCAGGATAACAAAATTTGTCAATTTACTGAAGAGTTCATAGGAAACTAGACAGTCAAAATGTATTTTCAGCACTTTTAAACCAATACTTAAAGAAGGTGTTTCCTTATATTTCCCCCACTATACCCTTCATCTCTATCTGAGCCTCCTTACTCATAGATTTCAATTGCCACATGTGAATAAAAACAGAAAAATACTCTGTGGTCATTATTTTCTTTGCTCAGAATTTAACACGCTTCTATAGATCTCCTTTACTACAGAGATGACAGCGTGTCAATGACATTCCCTATGACCATGCTCCCTAACATATAGTCCATTACATTCTGGAATGTAATAGATTTTATAAAAAGCTATGACTCACTCCATATACCGTGCATGTCATTTTAGGCAGCACATCGGTGTTCAATAGAAATATTTCCTTTTAGCATATTCTCAATGATGGGTAATATGAACTTGTCAGAAGTGTCCTCCACAAACCTAAACTACTCTCTAGCCTCTTCTGCCTTTCTGTGATGAAAAGTCAGCTGAAAATTCATTTTGTACTCTAGTCTAGTCTTAATTTCATAGGGTTGTTTCTCCAGAATGGGCTGAAAGCTCTACAAAGACACTCACGGCTTAAAATGTCCCCGTTAATTTATTGCACAATGGCATGCAGGCAAAGTTTCAAGTATGTTTGTTTGGTTTTTGGATAGAAATCACATATTACCTTTGGGAAATACTCCTATTGCTTCTGTTAACCATAGTCTTTTGTCTCCTTCCAGCAATTTTATTGAAGTGGGAGGGAGAGGTTGGGTTTTTTGGTTGTTTTTGTTTTTTACATCATGTACTAGTGTGTCACTGTTGCACTAACAATAATCCTTGCAGTTACTATATATAATGCTACATATTATTACTAAAAAGTATTTTACAAACTTTAATTAATCCTCAACATCCCTAGAGTGAAGGCAAGGACCCAATTAACTGTATATCATATTATTGTCATGGTCCCAAAAGGCTGGCATGTTTAAACTTGGGTAATTCCTTGTAGGCCAGACATTGTGTGGACTGAAGACAAAGCTTTTGTTAATAAATATGCCATTGCTACAGAATGTTTCAGATCGGAATGCATTTTAACAGCACAAACCAGACTTGGACCTCAGGACAAACAGCCAAGAGATCTCTCTCTCACCATGTGCTCTTAGAATAATCTTCTGCTTCTCTTCTAGCTCTCCAATTCCTCTGTTTGCAATCCTCAGCTCCCAGCACAAAGAACTCTTTGTCTGTAACGCTGCCTCAAACACATAAGTAGTGTCTATTCTTGGCCATATGCTTTCAAATGGACTGATGGGATTCCAAGCTATAAACAGGACAGTCCGGGCCAACGTTAAATGACTATCACTGGTAAACGCGGTAGCTGCCAAAATTCGCCACTGGCACTGTTCCAGTGGCAGAAGGAATGCTAGAAGCTGTGCAGCAAACAGGGCACCGTAGTAAGAATGCCTGAGCCTTGTCTAGACTAAAGCTGGCACTATTGCTACCGCTGCTGGTGCTGTATCAGTGGTGAACGCTAGCTCTGAAGCTTACTAACGTAGACAGAGCCGAGAGGAGCTGATAGAAGAGAGAAGCTATAACTGGTTTGATGACACCTGTTTTATCCCAAAGTGACCCATCTTAAAAACAGTAGTTCCTCAATAGTGCCAGTGCACACTACAGTTCAAACCATGCTAGCAGCATCCCAGGAAACTCAGAGAGTGGCTAACTCACAACCCCAGCATGGTTCCTTGATCAACAAGGATATTTTTCTGAGTCCTGTTATAGTAAAAATAATAATACCCCCATATATTGCACTTCCCATTGGTAGATATCAAGGCACTTGAACAATGGAGAGCAGTGTCATTGTCCCCATTTCACAGACAGGGAAACAGAGGCACGGAGAGGGGAAGTGTTTTGCCCAAGATCACCCAGCAGGCCAGGCGCAGAGCCAGTTGATTGAGCCCTGGCTTCCTGAATCCCAGTCCAGTGCTCCAGCAATATTGCCTCTCATGTTTCACACTACCTAGCTGGGTAGATTAGAGCATGATATTCACAATGGTCAGGGAAGCCCTGGTTGAACCATACTAGCCATTGAAGTGTTTGAACCCAGCATCCTACTAGCATGGTAGACAGAGCTTAAATTCTTAAAATTTGTGCTCCACTGAAGTCAAGCCTGTTCCTCCCTCCTGTCAGAGTGCCCTTCGTTTTCCAGCAGAAATGGACTCTGGATTCTGGAATGGCCCCAAGCCCAAATTCTTCCTTGTCTCTTTCAAGGTGTATCTTTGATTATTTCTTTCCCCATTTTCCCACATCATACTGCACAACACAGCTTGGCTCAAAGTAAAGCATGGGATTGGTTTAACCAGTATAGATCTCCGGCTGGTGTCTTCCAACCTACCAAAATAGAATGGGGGCGGTGGGAATACAAACAGTTAGTAGCCGTTGCAAAATTTTCACTTTGCTATTTGATGCTTTCTTGCCGTAAATGTTTGCATGCTTGTTTTAAAACACTGCAGATGTTTGTGAATGGTTTCTTTTCACCATCACTGCCCGAACTCTGTAACATGGAGTTGTTGTGGGATTTTGCAAGTTGAGCCTGAGCATTTACCGGTGCTCCAGACGGGGGATGCGAGGGGAAAGAGTTTCTTATCTGCCACGCAGCATATTATCTAAGTCAGCCAGCTGTGCTGGCAGAGAGAGGGCTGGGGGATGGACAATGTAAGTGTAAGTGAAGGCACCGCATTCCAGGAGGAGAATATGCAGAAAAGGGACTTTCCAAACAGTGTGTTGCTGTTATCGGTGTCTACAAGCTGCACTGACCATGGGCGTGGGGGCAAGAGGGTCTAGGCTGAGCATTGTCACTCCATCCAAAGTCACCGGCAACGCCTGGCACTCCAACAACTCACCACCTTATTTTTAAATGACACAGTCAAAGCAAGCCCAGTCCTGCAGTCTCACATACGATTGCTCATAGAATTGTAGGACTGGAAGGGACCTCGAGAGGTCATCTAGTCCAGTCCCCTGCACTCATGGCAGGACTAAGCATTATCTAGACCATCCCTGACAAGTGTTTGTCCAGCCTGCTCTTAAAAATCTCCAATGACGGAGATTCCACAGCTTAAGTTCCCTCTAAGCTGCAAGGCCACAAAGCTGCCTGTATTAAGCCGCTCGCAGGGGCTCAGGGCTGCGGCGGGGAGAGATGCCTCTCTCCGCTGGCCCCAACATGGACCTGCAGCAGCAGGGAGAGGTGCCCCTCCCTGCCGGCCAAAGCATGGACCTGGCCGGGACTTGTCGCAGCCAGGGGAGAGGAGTCCCTCCCTCGGCCCAGCCCAGCCCCGCTGCCATGGCCAGGAATAGGTACCTCTCCCCAGGCCCCAAGCTGCTGCGGCGAGAGAGGGCTGGGGGGAGTCCTCTCTCCCAACTGCAGTCCCAGGGCAGCCTGCACCCTAAACCCCACATCCCTGGGTCCCACCCCATCCCCCACACCCTAACCCTCTGCCCCAGCCCTGAGCCCCCTCCCACACTCCGAACCCCTCGGCCCCACCCCCGCCACACATCTCTCCATATTGGTGCACATAACAAAATTCATTCCGCACATGGACGTAAAAAATGAGAGGGAACACTGTCCACAACCTCCCTGGGCAATTTATTCCAGCGCTTAACCACCCTGACAGGAAGCTTTTCCTAATGTCCAACCCAAACCACCCTTGCTGCAATTTAAGCCCATTGCTTCTTGTCCTAGCCTCAGTGGTTAAGGCAATGTGAGGCTGGACCCATGTAACCAGCTCTGGAACAAACTCAAGCATTGGCGTGCGTGAAAACCAACATGGGAAGGACCACATTCAGGTTTCTTTGAAAAGGCAGAAATAAGCAGGCCCCTCACACTCACAGCGCAGCCACTCTACAGGTATATCCGCTATTGTACGGGGAAGAACCTTCTGCACCTGCCCAGTCACTAGAGTGACCAGATGGCCCAATTTTATAGGGACAGTCCCAATTTTGGGGCCTTTTTTTTTTAAATATAGGCTCCTATAACCCCCCCATCCCATCCCGATTTTTTCACTCCTGCTCTCTGGTCACCCTACCAGTCACAGGATTCCATCAGAAAGGATCCTGGCCACCATTTCCTTATCGATCCCACCAACTTAGCCCTTAATTCACGGCTTCTGAGGAATGCAGTTCTTCAACGAATGCCAAACTGGCTCCGGAGGGTTTGAGTTCTGGAAAACCTAGAGAAGGCGATAGGCCGGCAAGTTGATTAAAATCCCCCTAGTCTGTGTTCTAACACACTGCTTTGGAAGAGGGGGTTTTTAGCCTCCGTGAATGCTGCTGAATCAACAAGCCTGTTTGCAGTGGGGAAATTCCCTCCCAAAAAATTCTATCCCGGAGGCTGGTTGGAGCTATAGTGTAGATCAGGCTAATGGCAGCTTGAATCCAATTTTGAAGCCAGTATTATATACGCGCCACCTTTTTTCAGCTGTTACCGTAACCCTGGCGTGTTGCTTCTAACTGGGGTAGATACACAGTTTTCAAAAAGAAGTGTGGTGACAGTGGATCGTATAAATCCCGATCCTTTAAGTGACCTCCCTGTGGCCAAGGAAGGGTCCAGTGGAAGAATTCGGATTAGACCTCAAGAGCAGAGGTGGGTGAATTCCTCCCTCCTTCCCTCCTCCCAGAAAATGTCTCTTCAACCAAAAGAAAAATTACTCTTGTTTGAAATGTTCTGGTTTGGGGGGGGGGGGGCGGAGAAACATTATTAAATGAAAATTGAATATTTTTTCAATCAAAAATGGATTTCAAAAACCCCAAATGTCTCCGTTTTCCAGAGGAAACTATTTGCAGCATATTTAGAAGGGAAAAAAGCCACTATTAAAAAAAATTCCTGCAATAAACAATTGGCATATTTTGGGCGGTTGTACTCCGGAATTCCTGAACATCCATCACATGTTCCTACCTGAGCTCCCTCCAACAACAAGTACAAATATTCTTGTGGCAAGGGTGACACTAGGGAGAACACAATCGGCCAGATTTTGCCCTCACAAGCATAGATATCACAGATCTGTTAACATAAATGGGAGCCTGGTATGTGAATTTGAGGACAGAATTTGGGCCTTCGCCTACTGAACCCCTCTGTGGGAAGAAGACCATTAGCTAAAATTGACACTGTGACGAGCGAAGGACCAGGAAACAGAAACAAAAAAGCAGGAGTAACAGATTTCTTCTGTCATGTTCAACACTAATGTAATAGTGTCTCATGATACAACGCTTTAGGTCTTGATTTAAGTACCCTATGCTCAACCTCACACAGCGTTCAGCACACTATGTTCCACAACAAACAGAAGTGAATTGTTATTGGTTAATTAGCGTCTGCTCTTTATCAGTTCTGTGCAGTTACAGAACGTACAGTTAGGTACAGATTCTGCTTTTATTAGAGCCAGTCAACAGTGAAAGTCTGTTACCAGCACCGCAGCTGTACTACGGCATAGTACGAGCCATAATCCCCGAAGCCTGAGACTCATGCACGGCATATTCACAAATCTCTCTGCATATCGTGTACCCTAGAAGAACCTGTGGAGGATGAAATGATGGAGATTATGGCCACGTGACCAGGAGTCTCTTCAACGCTCAGTTCTCAAGGTTCAATTTTTGCCACACACACCATTGGGAGGAGTCCTTTCCTTCTAGTGTTTAAGGAAGATGGAGGCTCCCCCCCGACAGTGAGGTAGAACCATCCATAAGGTTAGAAAGAGAAAAGGCCTATACAGTTATCCAGTCCATATCCCCACCTACATTTTCAATAATTATGGCCCAGATTCCACAACCCATCCTCACACGGAGTAAAATTTACTCACGCAAGCAGTCCCCCTGCAGGATCATGTAGACACAGCCACCAAACTGAAGTTTGATCTTTTTATAGTCCCTTTACCTTATGCTGCAACCTCTTCCACCTTACTGCGTTGAGGACACGCGATTTTATCCCTTTGAAGCTGTAACTCTTCGCTTATCTAATCTTATAGGAGGTCTTCCAGCAGCCATGACAGCCGGTGTAACGGATTCAAAAGGCACCTGTTGAGCTCAGGCAGGCCACAATGGCATTTTCTTGCAGTACCAAGGCCATTACTTGGGCTCACAACGCAATGGCAGACACATTCTGAGATTCGGGGTGAAATTGCCTGGACTTCGGGGGTGGGGGGCAAGATTTCACACACCATTCACAATCACAGTCCTTCATGCCCTTTCTTTACCATGCCCTTCAGATTTTATTACATTTTTGGGGCCACATTCAACTTGTCCAATAGTCCCATTAACTTCCTTGGGACTATCAGTATGAGTAACATGAGACATGTCTGGCCCCACATTCCTTTTCATGCACTTTGTTCTGCTGCTCTTGAGTTAATAGCTGCTCGCAGAGTTCTTTATGAGGCTCTGGGCTTTTAGCCATTCTCGTGGCTCAGAGCGGTCTTTGCCTATGGACATTATTTTAGCCAGCTCCACTGGTTTTTCTAAAAGTGAACTCCAGAAATCTCTCAGAATGTGGTTCTGATTTGCCACATCTGTTATTTTTACGCATTGTTTTAGTCCACACAGATTTATAAGAGGTGTTACATAACTTTGCATTGTCTCACATCGTTCAACATGTTTCCACAATTAGAAGCCCACATGTACATTCAAGGATGATCCTGCCCCAGGTTTGTACATCTTTTAGCCCCGCCAGCCTGGGATACAAAGATGAGCTGTGACTGTTTTTCCCAGGAACTAGACCAGAGTAGGCAACCTATGGCCCTCACACTGCCCAGGTCCTGGCCACCGGTCGGAGGGCTCTGCATTTTAATTTAATTTTAAATGGAGCTTCTTAAACATTTTTAAAACCTTATTTACTTTACATACAACAAGAGTTTAGTGATATATTATATACTTGTAGAAAGAGACCTTCTAAAAACATTAAAATGTATTACTGGCACGCGAAACCTTAAATTAGAGTGAATAAATGAAGACTCGGCACACCACTTCTGAAAGGTTGCCGACCCCTGAACTAGACTGTCATTTACTAATGGCCAAGTGCAACTATGATATGTGCCCCATGGATCACTTCTGCATTTGCATTTTAAAAAAACCCCATAGATTGCTTGAATCACGCACACCGTTGAACAAGAACCATTTTGCAATGCAGGCACAAGCAGACATTTATCCATGGGATTGAACCATCTCTTTTATGTACACTAATGAGTGCATGTTACAGAAATATTTTAACATTATAAATATGAATCTTATGAGAAAAAATTATATTTGCACTCAAAATCTATTTAAGGGATGGTATAAACAATGAACAAAGTACTGTTTTACAGACATGAAATGTAGCATTCTTGTTGGCATTCACTAGTAGCAGCATGTTGTATGGTCGTTCTCATAATAAGTGTTTTCCCATCTTCAGAACGCTGCACAAACATTAACTAATCAATCCTCACAGCCCTCCTGTGAGGTAGCTGCAGATACCTATAGTGTTGCTTATAAATGCAATAATACATTCCCAATCTGGGGAACAAGCTTTGTGGAGTCGGAGGCAGTCCAGAGAGCAAGGCAGTCTGATCTGAGTAAGAGTTTGGTGCCAAATCATCTGATGAACTGACATAGCGACCGGCAGAAGTTGATAAATGTGACTCCTCCTAAAAGCCGAGCAGTGGAGGGGCTATGACAAACAGGATAGATCTCGGAATAGCGGTGTGTCTGGGCCAAGGAAGGATCCTGAAGAATCAGTAGCAGCTTCTATAAAGAATTGCATGTAGAACGATTGTGGAGAGTTCTGCATGTTCTAGTTCAGTGGTCCCCAACCTTTCGGTGGCCAAGAGCACATTCATCCCTTCATCACAGTGTGGCGGGCAGTGACGCTTCTCAGCGGCATTTCGGTGGCGATGGTTCTCTGCCGGAAGCGCACCTCGGCGGCATTTCGGCGAAAGCGTCTCCGCCGGAAGCACTGCGCAGCGGCATTTCAGTGGCGATGCTTCTCCGGCAGATGCTCCCCTCCTCTTCCTTCCTTGGTGCCGGCCCTGACGATGGGCGCACATAAATGCCCCGGCGGGCGCCATGGCACCTGCGGGCACCACGTTGGGGACCACTGTTCTAGTTTATGATGAAGACCAAGAGAGCTATCTATATTTGCACGTGGTCCATTTAGCCTTCATGACCAAAACAGGCATTCTGCCTCTTGCAAGAGAGTGGAGGGCCAGACTGGGAGCTCAAAGCTGGTGATCAATAACTCAACCACTGATCAAGGGGACAAACTCTGAAAGGAAGCCAAAAACAGACAGACAATAAGTGGGCCTAATCTGGGACTACATTAGGAAACATGGACTGAGAGATCTATAGCCCAAATCAAGAAGACAGGGTGGCGCGCTGCCTCCAATGCACTAGGTGAAAGGGTACGTTGGGCATTCTCACTCATTGCGCTAATGTATGAACAAATGGAGTCTGTATAATGAATGGAGAGCTCAGAACAGAAGCAATGGAGAGATCTCCTCAGAGAAGCTTCCAGTGCAAAGCAGGAATGTAGAAAAGCAAAGAATGATACAGGAGACCAGCCAACGGATGCACCCATGCTGTAGAATGGAGGGTTTGGGATGCACAGTACGTTGCCTTTGGCAATGAAAGTTCACCATTTAGATTAGATGGAAATCTATTTAAACAGATAGACCAGAATCAGTAGCGTAGCCAGGGGGGGCAGCAGGGGGAGCGGCCGCTCCCCCTGTGAGCGGAAGCGGCGCCTTAAAAAGGAAGAGCTTCTTTTTAAGCGCCGATTCTTGACTCACCCGGCGGCGCTCAGGGTCTTCGGCGGCGGGTCTGCCGAAGTGCCACCGAAGACCCGGAGCGCCGCTGGAGGCGCTACTGGGTGAGTACAGGGGGAGCCTGGGGAGGCACTTTTTTATAGCGCCGCTCCCCCTGTGCTCCGGCCCTGCCTACACTACTGACCAGAATACCCCAATCTTGCCACCCAGGCAAGGTGGACTATGTGATAGAGGGTCACGTTACACCAAAAATCATAACAATATTCAGGTTACTCCCAGTCCCAAGGGATAGTCACTTACATCAGGTCAATTCAACTCAGATCTCAAACCAAAGACAACAGTTGTAGCCAACCCTGTAATCAGCTAACTAAAGAAAAGAAATGAAAGTTGTTTACAAGGTTAAAAACAGGAAACACACACACAAATGAGTTACAGTCTTAGATTTAAAAAGATAATCTAAGCTTCTATAATAAGCAGCTCTATATATCACTTAGGGCCGACATAGGCCAAGCAACATGAGGATCTCTTTATTATGTTTAGAAATCTTTGCCCCTCAGAGTCCAGACAGCAAAAAAATCCTAGTTTCTCCTTGTCATGGATTTTAACCCACTCCCCCACCCCAAAATTCAAGATGATGGGATGAGATCATGTGCAGATCGCCCCTTCCTGGAGAGATTGATGAATGCAATCAACAAGGTCTCTGTCCTTTGATGCTACACAATGCCTCGTTTGCCTTCAATAAGCCATCTTGTGTGAAGGACGAGCACTTTCTCTGAATTAATGCTTCTTTTCCTGTTTGGTGACTTACACGATTACAGAGGTTTACAATGCAAACACTGAATGTAACTTTATACCATGGTTACAGAAGTTATAAGTGAGATCAGTATATGCAGCATCCTACACTATTCATAAGATCTACCCACCAAACAAATTGTTACAACTCCAATATTTATCTTACCTGGGTTAGTGTTGTTAAGATGGTGTCCAGCAATGCACTTGTCAGTGTTCAGTGAGGCCTTGGCATGAACGGCACCTGGGGTCTGCCCGCATCGCAGGAACAAGCAGCTGAGCTTCTAACTGCAATCTGAAGTCACTCATTAAAAATCAGCTGTCCTACCAGAGGAGAGAAGGTTAGTAAATGCCATACCTCTATTTTTGAAAAGGGCACTTGAGTGATCTGGGGAATGTAAGACTATTGAGCTTTGTTTCTGTACCCAGTAAACTCACTGAAAAGACCACTCAAAACAGAATTATAAAATACCTAGATAGCCATAATATGAGATATGCTCTAACCGACATCATGGCTTCAGTGAAAAAAAATCATGCCTCACTAATCTACTCAAATTCTTTGAACAGGTCATCAAAATTGTGGGTAAAAACTGGTTGATTTGGATTGTCAAAAAGCCTTTGACAAAGTCCCTAATGAGAGGCTACTCAGGAAACTAAGTAGTCATGGGGTGAGAGAAAGTACTGTCACAGCTCAGAAACTGGCTAAGAGACAGAGAACAGAAAGTAGGAATAAGCAATCTGTTTTTCCATGGCAAAAACTTAACAGCAAAGTGCCACATGGTTCCATTTCAGAACCTGGGTTGATTAATATATTTTTAATTATCTGCAAAAGGAGTCATTTATCTTAGAGAGGATACATATAAGAATGGATAAGATAAAGATACACTAAATAATGAAGGTAGATTTTCACTCCCTTATAATGCAAAAACAAAGGGACATTAAATGAAATAGAAAGGTGCCAAACTTAAAACTGATAAGAGGAAACTTTTTTCACAGAGAACACAATTAACCTGTGAAACTCATTGCCACGTGATATAATTGAGGTCAAGAGCTTAACAGACTTGAGGAAAGGATTGGACATGTCTATGGATAATAAGAATATCCAGAATTATAATAGTAAGGATTAAAAGTAACCAAGAGTTTTAGGAGTAGAAATCCTCATGCTTCAGGCATCAGCCAGCCACTAACTAATAGAGGTCAGGAAGAAACCTTCCTTGTAGGCAGGCTATGCCACAGCTGCCTTCCGCATATATTCTTGTGCCTCCAAAGCAAGTACTGGACACTGTCAGAGACGGGATAACTGACTAGATGGACCGCTGGTCTGGTGAAGTCTGGCAACCCCTTGTTTGAGAAGTGCTAACATGGGCACAAGCTTTATTGTGGCCCGGGCCTGTCTTATAAATAACAAGTAGCTCTTGTTAGCTAAGAAGGTAGTTTTGTTTCATAGAACGTGTTTCTTCTTTCCCCACTCACTTGCTCTTTTTTTTCCCCCCCTTCCAGCCCCTGTTAAACTAAAGACCTGTCAAAGGACTTTTCTTTACAAGTCTGTGGGTATTTTTTTTAAGTGACTCCCCTCCCCCCCCCCACCTCCCTGTTGCTGGAAAAGAATTCCCATGTTGCAGGAGAGAGTTTGAATTTGATTACATCTTAATAAATGTAAGTCTTCTACTGGAAAGCTTAATCTGACTTTTTCCTAAAGGTGAACCACTGAGATCCCTGGAAATTTCCAGCCAGGCACGTCTCTAATGAAAAACTCAGGCTTGCTCTCTTAGGTCAACTCTTCTGAATGCAGTTTCTAATTTGGACCACTGTTCTGGAAAACTTGATTAGGGCTGTGGAAATGAGTTTTTATTAGGGAGGACTAAGTTATTGCCAAGGTTTATTTTTCAAGGGAGTAGACCTGGTCCCAGCAACAGTTTTAGGATTGTGCTATTCTGGATGCCCAGGCAATGTCTTATGGTAAATACGCAACCAAAGTCTGGCGCGACTCGTGATGTTTGCTTTGGATGAGTTGCCATGGTATTACAAACCAAGTGCTTGCAAACTTGGTGCCTGTATCATTCCACCTGCATTTTCTTTAGTATTTTTTGCATAGTTTTACACATTCATTTATTGCATTTCCTGAGCTCTATTCCAAAAAAAAAAAAAAAAAAAAAAAAAAAAAAGAGACACCCAGAGACAACCACTAACGAGCTCAAATAGGAGCATGTTGGATCTGCTCGCAGACACAGAGTACTCACCCATGGGCACCAGGTTTGTATAATTTTTGGTGGTACCCGGAATGGGTCCAAGCAGAGCTGGCCCATTCATAGGACGGACCAGGGCAACCATCCCGGGCTCCATGTTTTGGGGGGCTCCGTGTTTTGGGGGGGCCCCACGCTTCAGGGGGACACAGGGTCCAGGACAGCCTGGGAGGTTAGTGGGGGGCCTGGCACCGGCAGCAGTGAACGACCCGGCCCCAGCCCACCCCCAACCCTGCTCCGCCCCCTCCATTCCACCCCTTCTCCTACCCCGCCTCTTTCCAGCTTCCACCCCGTCCCCTGAGCAACACCGGGAGCTGGGGGGGCAGGGTGGAGTGGGGTGGGCTGGAGCCGGGTCACTCGCTGCTGCTGGCAGCGGGCCGCCCTGAACCCCGCATCACCCTGAAGCATGGGGCCCCCCAAAGCGCCGTAAACCCAAACATTGGTGGAGCTGGGCCCAAGTTCCTAAATATTGGTGGAGCACAGGCACCAGGGGCCCATATAACTCACCAGCTATGTACTCACCCACTCTTAAAAGTCAAAATAAAACATGAAACCCACTCCAACATGGATGCTCTTCATGGAACGGGTGGTCAGCTCTCTCAGGGGAGTCCAGGAGTTTATGCTGTTTAGTGACTCTCCAGAGAGGGTGTGATGGGGTGTCCATCCCCACACAAGGCAGAGCAAGGTAAGTTAAGTCAATTAACCTTATAGGCTGCACCTGGAGGAGAACAGGGGCTCATTAAAGCCTGATGGAAGATGACAGGTTTCAGAGTGGTAGCCGAGTTAGTCTGTATCAGCAAAAACAACGAGGCGTCCTTGTGGCACTTTAGAGACTAACAAATTTATTTGGGCATAAACTTTCGTGGGCTAAACCCCACTTCTTCAGATGCATGGAGTGGAACATACAGTAGGGAGGTATAAATACACAGCATATGAAAAGATGAGAGTTGCCTTACCAAGTGTGGGGGGAGGGGTCAGTGCTAATGAGCCAATACAATTTAAGTTGGAAGTAGGCAATTCTTAACAGTTGACAAGAAGGAGTGGAAATCACTTTTGTAGTGTTAATGGGGCCAATGTAAACAAGGTGTGAGTATTTAGCAAGGGGAAATTAGTTTTTTGTAAAAACAAGAAGGAGGAGTCCTTGTGGCACCTTAGAGACTAACAAATAGATTTAGTTTCTGTAGTGATCCATCCACTCCCAGTCTCTATTCAGGCCTAATGTGATGGTGTCCAGTTTGCAAATTAATTCCAGTCCTGCGGTTTCTCATTGAAGTCTGTTTTTGAAGTTTTTTTGTTGAAGAACTGCCACTTTAAAATCTGTTATTGAGTGACCAGGGAGGTTGAAGTGTTCTCCTACTGGTTTTTGAATGTTATGATTCCTGATGTCAGATTTGTGTCCATTTATTCTTTTGCGTAGAGACTGTCCGGTTTGGCCAATGTACATGGCAGAGGGGCATTGCTGGCATATATCACATTGGTAGATGTGCAGGTGAACGAGCCTTTGATGGTGTGGCTAGGTCCTATGATGGTGTCCCTTGAATAGATATGCGGACAGAGTTGGCACCAGGGTTTGTTGCAGGGTTTGGTTCCTGTGTTAGTGTTTTTGTTGTGTGGTGTGTAATTGCTGGCGAGTATTTGCTTCAGGTTGGGGGGGCTGTCTGTAAGCAAGGACTGGCCTGTCTCCCAAGGTCTGTGAGACTGAGGGGAGGGATAGCTCAGTGGTTTGAGCATTGGCCTGTTAAACCCAGGGTTGTAAGTTCAATCCTTGAGGGGGCTGTTTAGGGATCTGGGGTAAAAGCTGGGGATTGGTCCTGCTTTGAGCAGGGGGTTGGACTAGATGATCTCCTAAGGTCCCTTCCAACCCTGATATTCTATGAACTCTATCCTTGATGATAGGTTGTAGATCCTTGACGATGTGCTGGAGATGTTTTAGTTGGGGGCTGAAGGTGACGGCTAGTGGCGTTCTGTTACTTTCTTTGTTGGGACTGTCTTGTAGTAGGTGACTTCCGGGTACCCTTCTGGCTCTGTCAATCTGTTTCTTCACTTCACCAAAAGAAACTACACCATCTGCTCAAGAAACTCCCTGACTTGAAGGTATAAATTGTCCCCAAATCTGAAATAGTTGTGGGTGAGGACAAAGTCAAAGTTCAACCACCAGGTTTGCCGTGATAGTATCGGGGATGCTATTGCTGACGGCTTGTGGTCCATCTTTGTGTGGATTATTGGTGTAGAGGGCTTCTACATCCATAGTGGCCAGGATGGTGTTTCCTGGAAGATCACCAATGCATTGTAGTTTCCTCAGGAAGTCAGTGGTGTCTCGAAGATAGCTAGGAGTGCTAGGAGTGTAGGGCCTGAGGAGAGAGTCTACATAGCGAGACAATCCTGCTGTCAGGGTGCCAATGCCTGAGATGATGGGGCGACCAGGATTTCCACGTTTATGGATCTTGGGTAGCAGATAGAATACCCCTGGTCGGAGTTCTAGGGGTGTGTCTGTGTAGATTTGTTCCTGTGCTTCTTCAGGGAGTTTCTGGAGCAGATGGTGTCATTTCTTTTGGTAGCCCTCAGTGGGATCAGAGGGTAATGGCCTGTAGAATGTAGTGTCAGAGAGTTGTCTAGCAGCCTCTCATTCATATTCTGACCTGTTCATGATGACGCCAGCACCTTTGTCAGCCTTTTTGATTATGGTGTCAGAGTTGTTTCTGAGGCTGTGGATGGTGTGGTGTCAGCACGGCTGAGGTTATGGCGCAAGTGATGCTGCTTTTCCACAATTTCTGCCCGTGCACATCGGACGAGGACATTCAGCCGGGAAGGAGCATGTTAGGTCTGTATAAAGGGATGAAGCGGAGAGCAGAAGGGAGCCACGGGGGAAAGGAGAATGTGGTTATTTCCTGGGCTGGGTGATAGGTGGTTTGAGGGGGGGAAGGGGGTTAGAGAGTTTGTCAAGAAGTGAGAGAGGGGATGTTAGTCTACAGTTACTCCCTGGGAGGAGGGAGTATGGGGTGTAGAAGATAGAGAAGGAAGTGGGAAGGAGTCCAGGGAAATAGCATGGGGGCTGGGAGCAAGCAGATCACAGCTGCTGCACATAAGGTCCATCGGCTGAAACCCAGAGTAATGGGCAGGCCTAGGTCCCCCTACCAGCCACAGGAAAGGTGGCCCAGGACTCGGCCTTGGATGGAATAGTGTCTGGAATGGCCTGTGGGCAGCTGATCCCAGGGGATCTTCATACCCCAGAGGCGGAGGGCTGAGTCCCAGAGCACTGAAAGTCCCGGGGAGTAAGGGGGGACATGGTGTGAGTGACGGTCAGAAGGGGCTGTCAGATCTGAATGGTGCTAATCCCAAGATGTGGCCACAAGGAGGTACCCCACTGATGAGCAAACCCCATGACAGGGGCTTTATGCCTACGTCGCGAGTAGTCACAGACTAAAATAAGCCAGCGATGCAGGAGGGAAGAACCTATTGAAATGTGCCATGCTTGGCAGGCTCGTCAGTAAATGGGGTGCTCAGCAAAGGGGATGGACTGACGGTCCTAGGGACTGAAGGCTCCTGTTTGTCCCAGAGCATGGGCAGGAGCAGTGCAAGCTTCCCCAGACTCCCCCATCATTGTACCTCGGCCCTGTCCTAGAGAGACCACCCCGAGGGTCAGGATCCTGCTGACACAGGGGGCAGGGGGCCAGCTAGTACCAGATTCGGGCAGGGGTCCATGGGGGAACAAAAACCCAGTTTCCCCCTCTACCGCCTCAGCCTAAAGAGCCCCCCACCAGCTCAGAGAGACAACCACCCCCGGCAGAAAGTCACAGCCCAGAGCTGGACTGCAAGGAACAACGCGCCCATTAACCTCCTCAAGCACTCTCCTGTCGGCACCACCCGCGATCGGGGCAAGCGCCTGTTTGAAGCGGCAACCCCTAGAACATGGAACATGCTAGGGCTGGGAGCAGGTCCTAGCCTTCCAAAAAAGGAATTTGCTCCACAGGTTTCTTTGGGGCAGAGGAGCTCCGCGTCGGGAGTCTGCTTGTACTTTAGCAGCGATAGACCAAAGTGGGGTGGGAGGGGGGGTTAGATCCAGGTTAGGGTTTGATGCTGTGGTTTGGGTCCAAGGCTGAATCAGCGTTTGGATTGAGACTGGACAGAGTGGGGATCCTGACAGGCTGCTTTGGCGTTGGCTCCCAGCTGGAACCTCCTCCTGCCTGCAAGCTGGGATCCCTCCAGGCCTCTCCCCTCCCACAGCAAAGTCCTGCGACTCCCCACCTGCTTCTCTCGGCCCTGTCCTGCAGTCTCTTGCTGGCTGTCCCCGATTCCCCTCTCCTCCCTGAAGTCCGCCGCTTTTCCGCCTACCTAATCCCTTTTCACCCTCCCTCTCCAAACCTGTTGACCCTGCTCTCCCTCCCCCACCCCAAGCCAGGTCTGTCTGGAAAGATCAGGGAACCAGACATTACTATTGTATTGGTTTCATGCACACAGCAGACACTGCTAAGTGGAAATGTACAGGTCCATAGGAGGGGAGTGACAAGCCGCCCGTCATTCAGTCCATACATATCTGGGGGGACCAGAGCCGTAACGAGGGCGAGGCCATTGAGGCACTCGCCTCGGGCCGCACAGCTGGCAGGGGCGCAAAACCCTGCAGCCAGGGGCGCCCTCCTCCCCCAGCGCCAAAGCCCAATTCGACGGAGGGTATTATTAGTAGCCGCCGAAGCTGCTTCCGCTTGCCTGCGGGAGGTCCAGCGGTCCCGCGGCATCGGCGGCAGTTCGGCGGAGGGGGCCTTCTCCAAAGACGCCGGAGGACATCCCGCAGGTAAGTGGAAGCGGCTTCAGCGGCTGCTAATAATACCCTCCGCCGAATTGCCGCCGAAGCCGCTTCCGCTTACCTGCGGGAGGTCCACCGGTCCCGTGGCTTCAGCGGCAATCCGGCGGAGGGGAGAGCCACTAGGAATTTCTGCGCCCCTGCCTCGGGCGCAGAAATTCCTAGTTACGGCTCTGGGGGGGACCCCTGCAGGCCCCCGTGCTTGGCAAGAAATAGGTCTGCAGACAATGAGCAAAGCCTGTTAGATGAATGACGGCTTAATAGGCTGTAAACAGAAATACATTCCACATGGCCCTCATCCTTTATAGACTGCCTGAGCACAAGCCTGGCCTGGTTGTGACAAGCAGAAACGAGGTGCGTTCCTCCATTCGTTTTGGAAGGAAAGCCATCTAGTGGCTGACCTGAAAGAAAAAAACACAGCCTTCCATGATGGGACAGCAGCAGCTCCTTTTTTAAAGGCCACACATTTATTTTCCATGGCCACAAACTTGCTGAGGGGAGTCTGAACTTGTAAATGAATTTGGTCACTTAGCTTTTCTCTACGCCCAGTGTCATCACTAGCCCAGGAACCGTCAGGCTTCTCTTTATAGCTAGATTGGAAAGCCCCAAGATGCTGTTATTTCACATCCTATCTCAGGGGGTCTCACACTGGGGGTCGGGACCCCTCAGTGGGTTGGGAGGTTATTACATGGGGGGGGGCCACGAGCTGTCAGCCTCCACCCCAAACCCTGCTTTGCCTCCAGCATTTATAATGGTGTTAAATATATAACCAAGTGTTTTTAATGTATGGGGTGGGGGGGTCACACTCAGAGGCTTGCTCTGTGAAAGGGGTCACCAGAACAATAGTTTGAGAACCCCTGTATCTGGCTACAGCTTTTTTCCAATATTGGTAATTAATACGTTGCAATACAGGATCAAGGTGGCTGTTGAGGGGGGAGGGTGGCCTAGCAGTTAGAGCAAGTCAACCCCTTGCCAGAGCTTTTAAAACAAAAGCTATTTTTAAAGAGAGATTGGCTTGGGGACAGAAATGTAACCGATTCCACACGCTGTGCGGTTACATGCACTTCCGTAGCCAGTCGCGCAATCAAGTCCTCACAAGCCACGAGCCTGTCCACACACAAACTTGCACCCATCTTACTAAACCGATGCAAACACCTGTCTGGACGCTCTGGTTTCAGTTTAAGTGCACGCTTAGCTGAAACCTGCTCCAACTCGGTTTAAGCTAAACTGAAGCAAGGGTGGCTTCTGCACAGATTAAGCTAGCTGAGTTCAAAGCGACACCTTAAATCAAGCCAGTGGAACTCTGCATATAGACTAGCCCAGGAGTAGGCAACCTATGGCACAGGTACGAAAGGCGGCACGCAAGCTGATTTTCAGTGGCACTCACGCTGCCCGGGTCCTGGCCACCGGTCTGGGGGGCTCTGCATTTTAATTTAATTTTAAGTGAAGCTTCTTAAACATTTTAAAAATCGTATTTACTTTACATACAACAATAGTTTAGTTACATATTATAGACTTATAGAAAGAGACCTTCTAAAAACGTTAACATGTATTACCGGCACGCAAAACCTTAAATTAGAGTGAATAAATGAAGACTCGGCACAGCCCTTCTGAAAGGTTGCCGACCCCTGGACTAGCCCTACATAGACTCATAGGTTCTACGACCCCTAGCTGGGTGCTATCATAGGAAGGTCCAAATACTGAGGGACTAGTCACTGGCATTTCTGCCTGAGTAAGGACCTCAAAACTTGACACAATGTGATCAATTAACTCAAAAAATTCTTGTACCTCTGTCAGAGCTGGGAGCTATGGTCAAATTGCCAATTGCTATTCTCTACCCCCCCTTGGATTTATTCCCCTACGTATCAGGTTTGTTTGAATCCACTGAAGCAAAGGTGAATCTCAAAATAAAGCCAGGTTTCAGAGTGGCAGTGTGTTAGTCTGTATCAGCAAAAACAACGAGGAGTCCTTGTGGCATCTTAGAGACTCACACATTTATTTGGGCATAAACTTTTGTGGGCTATAACCCACTTCATCAGACGCCAGTCTCAAGCTTTTTAGATCACAGTAGTTTTACCCGAGTGTATGGGACCGGAAGATCCTGCATGGGACCAGCTGTTACAAGTTTCATTAGGAAACCAAACCAAAGCCACACAACTCCAGCTGGGCAGAGACAGCAAGTAGTTCCACGCCACAGCAAGTTCTGCAAAAGTACTCTGCTGATCTCATTTCTACCTTGAAACCCAAAGCTGGCAGAGTTGCACAAAATGTTTTCATTCGCAAAAGTTGGCACCGCTCGTTGGAAACTTTTAAGAGGGGGGAGTGTAGTGGTAGCCATGTTGGTCCCAGGATATTAGAGAGACAAGGTGGGTGAGGTAATCTTTTATTAGACCCACTTCTGTTGGTGAGAGACAAATTGGAGCCAAGAAGAGCTCTGTGGGGCTCGAAAACTTGTCTCTCTCATCAACAGAAGTTAGTCCAATAAAAGATATTACCTCACCCTGCGTGTGGGTGTAGTTCTGTACACAGACTGGGCCCACAATTCAAGACATGCAAATCCAAATAGACATGGTTCCAGCTACACTGGTTTCTAACATCTACTTAGGCTGTAAGCTCCTTGGGGCCGGGACCATCCTTTTGTTCTGTTTGTACAACACCTACACAGTGGGATCCTGGTGACAGCTGGGGCTTCCAGCTGCTACCCTCCTACAAATAAATAATAAACCCACCAGTACAATGTGGCTGCCCTACTTAGGAACATGTTATCTTATCTTTCAGCCATCTATGAACAGGGTCTAAGTGTTCTACAGTTGGGCCTGCATGTGAGATACGAGATTGCTCTTGCTGCACAGACTATGGGTAGGGTGACCAGACTGCAAATGTGAAAAATCGGGACAGGGGGTGGGGAGTAATAGGAGCTTATATAAGAAAAAGACCCCCAAATCGGGACCGTCCCTATAAAATCAGGACATCTGGTCACCCTAACTATGGGACAGGGCACAGGATTACTGGCATGCTGGATAAGGTGGGGAATCCCTGCACAACATCCCTGTTCTATTGCAAACTGAATAAACGGTCACAAAACCGACAGCACTTCCTTTTCCTGAGCCCGTTTCCTTTAGTTCTCGTATTAGTCTTGGTTTACACAGAGTGTAGGATATTCAGTGAAGAGAACATGGCTCTGTTTGTAAAGAGCCGTATTAAAAAACAGTGATAAAATCGCCTTCAACGGTCAGCGCCACTCGAGGAAACTGGGGTCCTTTGTCCTGTAGGCTCAGGGAGAGCGAAGCTGGATCACTCTCTCATGGAAAATGCAGCCCCGCAGCCTCAGTATCCTAGTTCGTGTTCAGAGTAGGGCCTTTAGCCTCCAGGGGACGGTAGCCAAACTCACATTTCCCTGGACACTTACACATAGCTCAAGATTAGAACACTGGTGGAGTCTATTTTAAAACAGAAACTCCAAATATCTAATCTAGCACTTCCTGTGTTTGTGACTGTCTAGGCGCCACATCCTAACCAATCCTCATGATAGCTGCAGGCCCTTTGCAAACTAAGGAGGAGACAATCTTCTTTCTGGCTAGCACCACTGTGTCATTTTGACTGGCTGAATTTTGCTCTTTCCCCTGCCTTCGCGGAGTGCCACCAAAATCCCATTCTAAGGGTCAAATTTTCAAAAGTTCCTGTGTGAATTAGGAACCCAAGAGCCACTTTCAAAGTGACTTAGGTGCCTAACTTCCATTGACTTTCACTGAGGCGCCTATGTGTCTAAATCCCATTTTCAAAATGGACTTTTTTGAAAGTCCTGAGTGACTTTGGGACTCTTGAGCTAGTGTAAAAATTGCTACACTATCTAATTCGTAACGTGATTGACAAGTGCTGACTCAGTAATCTGTATCCAAACTGGACAGATTGACTCAATGACTCAACAGCAGCAAAAAAAAAAAAAAAAAAAAAAGGCAAAAAAACCCCAAAACAAAACAAAACCCACCTCACGCCTCCAACACTGAAACAAATCGAAGCCAAAAAAATTTAATTTTTATTTTTTAAAGTTTTTGTTGGGATACTTTTGTCTTTAATCCCTTTGACTTTGCAAAGAATTTGTTTCTTGACAACACAGCAGGTGGGAGCTGAAGAATTCCAATAACAGAAAAGGAGGCTGTTAAAACGATATTTTATTCATTTTTAACTTAACCTCTCTAGCATGCACCTAATACTCAAAGTCACTAGAGCACTATTTATTGGATACATTTGTATAAGTATGGTAGATGTTTGGTTTCTTTAGCAAACATGTCAGGCTTCTTCAGCTATTGAGATTTTACTGGAGAATAAACAATTTATTCTACAACGTTTGAGACCCATCTCTCGTTCGTGCAAGCCCCAAAACTAAGCTACATATGCCAGGGCAACCTTCCCCAGCCCACTGAGCAACTGGTCTACCAGACTTGGAAGGTAGCTGGGGCCCCCGTGAGGCCAAAAGGTAGAACCAAGAACTCTTAGCAGCTTACTGGGAAGGTAAATACCGATGTGAGCCAGGCATCCGAGGCTACGGCGCTGCTATGCCACCTTAGTGCCACAGTGTGGACGTATCCAACATTGACGGAAAGGGTTTTTCTGTCAACATAGTTAATCCGCCTCTCAAAGGAGGTAGCTAAGTTGATGCAAGATGCCTTCCATCAACCTAACTCCATCACAGTGTGGGTTAGGATTGACCTACTAGGTTGCACAGGTCATGAAATGTTCACAGCCCCAAGTGATATAGCTAGCTCCAACTAATTTTTAGGTGTACCAGTCCTGAGTCCAAAGGTACCTACCAATAATCCTTAGCGAGGTCAGCTGTGGTTAGTAATCGGGGCCCCCTCAACACGTCCAGTATCTCGTCCAGTCTAAACATGGGGTATGCAACTGACACTAATAGCACTGAGCTTTCTGTAATCCACCCAGACTCTAACTGACCCATCCTCCTTAGGTACCGGTACTACAGGGAAAGCTCATGGGCCATTTGGCTGTTGGATCACCCCTAATTCCAGCACATCAGCAATTTCTTACTCTGGGCTGTTTTCCTGGGAACCCTGATGGGTGAGTTTTTAATCCGAGCTTTAGGTCCCGTCTCCACCTGGTGGACAGCAAGTGAGGTGCACCAGCCCTGCTGGAAGATACCTGTTGAGGAGCCTTTGCTTGCTGCGTGGGGATTCAGTGATCGGAGTCCAGTGAGGGAGAACTGGCCCCCGTTTCTGCTATCAGATCTATCTGGGGGTCCTCTCTTTTGTCCTCCCAGTGCCCTCACCAACCAGAGTCATTCACAGGATATGCTCAGTGCCTGCAGAGCAATTAAACAGCTCCACCACATAGCTCACCTCGTCAAGCTGTCTGATGGTTTTAACAGGCCCTTCCCAGGCAGCTGGGACTCAATTCCTCTGCACTGGACTGAGTGCCAGCACTCGGTCCCCTGTACCATATGTCAGGGTGATTGGACCAGACTTTGTTTCTCCTGAGCTCTAGCTAACTTCTCTCAGGCAAACCCAGGAGCTCAGTGAGTTTCCCAGAAGACCAAACACACACCGCCATGGACTCTCCTTTGAGAAGGCTGTCCCTTCCCGCATTAGGTCCAAGGGGGGGCCGCTATGCTCCACCCCCAGAGCTGTTCAAAAGGGGAGACCTTGTGGATTCCTGAGGAACCTTCCAATTGGCAAACAGCAGATCTGGTAAACGTTTATCCCACTCATTGGGGTGTTTGGTCCCCACAAGCTTTCAACATTGTTTTAAGGGTTCCATTAAATTGCTCAGCCAGCTCATTAGTGGGGGGATGGTAGAGAGACAAATCAGAAGTGTTGAACCTAGGGTGACCAGACAGCAAGTGTGAAAAATCGGGACGGGGGTGGGGGGATAATAGGAGCCAATATAAGAAAAAGACCCCAAAATCGGGACTGTCCCTATAAAATTGGGACATCTGGTCACCCTAGTTGAACCCCCCACATTTCTCCTATAGTCTCTCACGCAGAGCAGATAGGTTTTTACTGATCAGGGGTCAAATGCAAAGGGGGAAGCCCCACCCGGCTGACTATGGCTAGCAAGGTGCTGGCCACCTTGTCTGCCTCTATAAGAGAGAGCTACTGCTTCTGGGCATCATGTGTTGTAGTCTATTACCAGCGGAATATTAATAGATTCATAGATTCTAGGGCTGGAAGGGACCTCGAGAGGTCATCGAGTCCAGCCCCCTGCCCTCATATACTTTTCCCTGTCTGGGTAATTTTGCTACAGGCCCCCCACAATGTCCACAGTGACCCTCTGAAAGGCTTCCTCTACGATGGGAAAGGGGATCGGGGCAGCCTTGTCCTATCCCAGCCCTTTCCCACCATCTGACAGGGATCACAGGATTTACAGTATAGAGCATGGGTCAGGTTTAGCAGCCTAAGACAGTACGTTTGTGGTACCACCGCTGGTCTCCATATGCCCAATGGCTCAATGTTCCCAGAGAAACTCCTCCGAGCCCTGTCTAACAGGGTGTTGCCAGGGGGGGTCCGCTGCAGCCCTCGGTTTTTCCAGAGAGGGGTCAGCCAGTTGCCGAAGTCTGAATTCCAAAAACGGAGCCGGGGGATTTGGCTGAGCCTGGTCACTGGGGCCCACTGCCCCCAGCCGAGATCAGCAGGGATCTCGCTGCACAGTCCAAGGGAGCAAGCCACCCGGAGAGTGTGGACATACTCGGGTGCACGCTAGCACCCTAAAAAGAGCTGTGCAGGCAGCACATTGAAATCATGGCTGAGGCTGGAGCTCTGAAGCCTCTGGAGGGGGCCCACACAAGGAAGCTGGGGAGCTAATAGCGCCAATGTTTTGATTGCCACAAGGCAACACGCTGCCCGGTGCTAGGAGGTCAGGCCCAGGTGGCAATGACCCGCACTCCCAACACCAGAACCAGCCCTGATGGTCCAATCAATAACCCTGACCGTGTCAGATCCCAAAGGGGAATCAGTTAAACACTGTTCCCCAACAGAGGTGGATGGGAAAAGGCCCAAGGACGGAGGGACACTGAGGCCCAAGTAATGCGGATGTGCCCGAGGTTAGTGGACCCCTCGAGGATCATCCCTGACAGACTGACCCATTCAGAGACTAATGGGACCCCCTTTCTAAGTCCCACCAGGTCCATCTGAAATGGGGTGACAATCAGGGGTCAGTGGGTTTTGTTGGGGTGCACCCCAACCACTTCCCACTGTCTTGCTGTGACGTGACCTAGCTCCTGCACCCAGGACACTTACTCGGAACAAAACAAACAAACAGCTTCTGCCCTTGGCCCTGACCCCAAGTTGCAAAGCAGCCGGGCACAGCTGCCTGACCGTGTGAGTGCACAGCCTGGGGCCATGTGGAGTCCAGCTGACTCCGGATACATCTAGACAGTGAGCCTCCCAGCCTGGAGCCTGCAGAACTCAGGGGCAGGCAGTAAAGAGCTGGTTTGCCATTTTAAATCACCATGTTTTGTTATTTGTCCCATTCACAGTTTCCTTTAATTGTATTTAAAAAATAAATGTTTTTAAACGGACTAACTCAAAACAGTGTTTCTATTTTAGCAAAACAAAAGGTTTCATTTATCTCCCCCACCCCCCTTTTATTTTTTTAAACCTTTAGTTCTCGAAACAAATTCCAAAAAGTTTTGGTTTGACCTGAAATGGATTCTCCTCCCACCCCCATTTTTCAAACTAACCAATGAACAAAAAACAACAACACCTCAATCACACAGCTCTAGTTCCAGGGATGTGCCTGATCACCAGCAGCAGAGGACACGGTTCATGTGATCACAAATGAGCAGGGAGGTGAAGCCATGAGACATTTGCTATTAAGTTGTGGACGAGTTTGGGAACTCCTGACCTCTGGGCATTAAACCGATATAAATTCCCGAGTCAAAAGCTCCTTCAAAACAAAGGCACACCATAGAAAGTTGAAAAGAAATCTGGGAGCCCTCCAAAAGGAATATCCAGGAGGGGTGCTGGTGATGCTTCTCTGGCTACCCAGGACTGAGTGAACTTGTTCCCTCCTGCCTCCAGCATGAGGGAGTTTTGCTGATAACTGGTGGTAGGTCCCCAACACCAGCACCCTTTCAGGAACTCAAGCAGTCCCCTCCAGGCTATGCCAACCTTGTCTTTGCCTTGCTGATTCAGAAGAGGTGCACCCCAGGCCCCTTGAAACAGTCCCCTATGATAACCTGCCCCTGACACTCACTACTCTCAGAAATCCCAGAGCCCCTGCCCAGAGAAGCAGTGCACCCCAGTTTCACCTTAAGTCGCCACCCCTGTGTACCATACAGAACTTGTAATAAAACAAGAGAAGCGTTATTTAAAGTAGAGCAGAAATTCACCTAGAAGTAAGAGTGGTGGAAACAGTTACACTACAAAACAAAAATCATAAAACGTGAACTAGGGCCTACACTTTCCTATCTGATCAAGTAGGCTTCCCCCCCAACAAATTCAGTCCGTTGCAAAGTTGGCTGGATTCACAGGAAACAGAATCCCAACTTCCATGAAAACACCACAAGACGTTTCCTCAGCCAGTGGACCCAGAGTGCATCTTGCCACTCTGTGTTATATTGAGACCGTCTTTTTTCCTTATTGATAGGCAAGGTGACTCCCTGTCTATTGCAATGTTTCAAGGTGGGTTTATTGTTTGCTGGTGTCTCTGGTGATTTTCCATTGCTAGTTTTGGGATGGAGCAAAGCTGGACAACTGAGCCCTGCATTACATCAGCGGCTAACTAGGGATGGGAGACAATTCCCTCCTGCTGGAACGGAGCATCACAGATGTTATCCCCGGTTACTAACTTTCACTCCAAGACCATAAAACACACTTTCAATACAATTTCATCATTCCTTATATATCACCCGTACACACACCTTGCAATGACTGAGTCTCGCTAAGCCATGAGCTTTCTGTAGATACCTCCTGTTACCCCTTACAGATAAGTACCCTGCGAGACACATTTGGTATAGCGAGTTTGTCAGGCCTGAGACCAGAGTGGCTTGCAAAGAACCAGGGACCCCACTGCCAAGGGGTCAGTCACAGTAGTTTAAATTGTTCAACTCAGTGCCATAGTACTCACTGGCATCAGGACACGGCATCACAGTGTCCTCTCTAGGGCCCCAGGTAGACCCCTCCTTTGGCCCTCTAATCAGTGCTTAATTTGTGCAGGGCTGAGCCCTGGCACCTCTAGGCTTGGCAGTTCATAGCCCCGGCACCTCTAAGCTTGGCGCATCAGATATGAAAGTAAAAAATTTGCTTAAGCCCCGGTACCTCTCTCATTACAAATTAAGCCCTGCCTATGATAGCCTGTCTGTCTTCCAGAGCCCTGCCCTTTGGCCAAGTCACAATCTAAATTCAATCCCTTTCCAGGGTGATCAGAGTCCAACTGAATCCAAACAAGCATCTAAACCAACAGGTCTTCTGCCCCTCTTTGGCAACGCCAACGTTCCTTCTTCCCAGCAGGTTTCTCCACCATCTCTCCAAGGACTCCAACAGCTTCTCCCAAGGGTCTCCCAGCTTCTTACAGGGCCCTATCTCAGCACCTACTTCCTCAAGGCCCTCTTCAGCCTACCTTCACGAGGGCCCTCCCAGAGAGAAAACACCCTGTCCCCTCCCTGAGGGCATTCTCTTCTCTCCCTATGTAGGCCTCTCTGACCCTCCCACAGCTGAGGTCACTAATAGTAATTGAGCCACCAGATCAGGATTAGCTGCTGCTCCCCTTAGAGGGCTAGCCAGCCTGGGACACGTTCTGGGGAAGGTAGGCCTTTCTCCCCCCAAAGGACACAGTGGTAAGAGAGAAGAGAACACAGCCTCAGCACAAGGACACCCACGTCATCCGGCAATTTGCCAGGAACCTGAGGGTTACATCTAACGGAGCAGATCGCCACTGGTCTTTATCCTTAATCCAGAGCGGCTGCCTACAGACCCCTCCGGCATGCAAAGCTAAGTCTTGATCTGAGCAGAAGGAGATCAGTTCAGCTCTGCAAAGGCATTTAGGCCCCTAACTTCCATTGAGAGCAATGAAAGTCTGGAGCCTAAATAGTTCTGGGGGTCTGGGCCATAGTCCCATCTCTTCTCTTCATTACGTTCATTCCAGGTAGATCACACTGGGTGAATTGTTGTGTGCGGCCCTCTCCACAGGCCAGCCGCACCCCGTGTGAAACACAAGCGGACCCACTGGGTGCCCCCACATTCAGTCACTGTGACCCTGATCAAACCATTTCCTCCCTTTCACCAGCCGCTGAAGTGCTGTGGTTGAGCCCCCAGAGTTACACGCCCAAAAAGATTTCTCACCAAAGGTCCTAGGGTGTGGAACTCCCTGCCACTGGAAAATCAGGACAGGGCCCAGCAGTGCAGATACACAATGGCCTGGAATCACCAGAGTGATCAGAGGGTGCAGAAGAGAGCCACAAAAATGATTCAAGGGCTGGAGAAAATGCCTTACAGTGAGAGACCTGAGAGCGCTCAATACACTTAGCAGACCCAAAAGCAGACAGAGGTGACTTGACTGCAGTGTGTCCACTGACCTTCATGGGGAGACATCGTACTAAAGGGCTCTTCAGTCTAGCCGAGAAAGGCATCACCACCACCTACTCAAAGCTGAAGCCAGACCAATTCAAATGAGAAATTAGGGCAGAAATTGTTCACAGCTAGGGTGATTAATTATTGGAGCCAGCTACCAGTGGTGCAAGGAAGCCAGTACAGTCAGGCGCAAAGTACTATTAAGACATTTCTTGCCGGTATGCCGTACCAGAAAGACATTTTCAAAAGTTAATTGTAGTGCCCTGCGCAGATGCAAGTTATCCGCCGATAGAAATCGGTATCCACTGACCTGCAGGACTTTCCCGGGAACCTCAGCGCCAAAAGGAGCAGAACATGGGGCTGCTGCTCCAAGGAGTCAGCGCCCCGCACCGGCAGCTCCTCCAGCGTGGCTGTATCTCCCCCAGCCCTGCCCCATCCTCCCGCCGGGCTGTACAGACCCCAGACAGGGCGGTACAGCTGTGCCGGAGGAGCAGACACTGGCTCCTGGGAGCCACAGCGCCACATTCTGCTCCCCTCGCTGCCGAGGTTCCCAGGAGAGCCCTGTGGGTCAGCGGATACCGATTTTCATCTGCGGATATCCTCGCCCACAGGGACACGTTTGTATCCGTGCAGGGCTCTAGTCACAGAACATTTTTTGTGACGGGGGTGGGGTTGGGGGGGTTGGTACCAAAGCAGTAAGAGTTAAAATCTACTTGCTCCACTGCCGGCTGCCTGGGGACGTGGCGGATTCTCCAGCTCTTGGATGCCTTCAGCCAAACACACGTTTCAGAGATTTAGACTAGATGATCTAATAGTCCCTTCTGGCATTAACACTGTGCAGCCCACCGGGCACAGCCAGGGGAGGTGTTTAAATCCTAATCTAGTCAGAACTCACGTGTATTAGTGTTGAAATGCTGTGGGGACAGGCAACTTAGAAAGAGAGGTGGGTCCTGGTTTTAAAGGGCATACGCCTGGCCTCTGATCTTGCCAGTACCCTGGTGCCAGTGAATAACTGCAGGCATAATTCAAAGCATTTAAATACCCATCAACCTGAGGAGGGTGTGTCTATTTGATGTTGTCATCCACTTTAAGGGCTTTGGCAGCGGTCGAAGTAATCTAAAAAGTCATTTTACAGTTAAGTCCAAAGCAGTCACAGCTCCCTGTCGCCAGGAACAATCATACACACGTCCCACAAACCAAGAGCCATGCAGACTATAGAAAAATGGGAAGAAGTCTGGGCAAGATCGGAGATGCAGCGTTCAGCTCACTGAAACGGCCCGCCATTGGCCTAAAAGAACAACTCCATCGCTAAAGCTAACAGGCCTTCTACTTTCCATAATCTAGACTTCGCCACAGAGTCCAATACAGACACTCCAGGCTGTTTCTGTTTTAATTATTTCAAAATCCTAACTGGCTGTTTATTTTCAGGGACTATTATCTGCATTCAACTATTTTAAGAGTCAAAAAAACTGAGGCCTTTCCTTCATTCTGCCGCTAAAGTTTAATTCACTCTAATTATTTCGTATTACATAGACTATAATAGTTTCATAATTTCTAGTATATTAAGCACTTAATATGTTGTGTCATTTGAAGTCGCATATTAAATTCAGCAAAGTACATTTTAATGAGAGTTAAGTGGTGTGAAAGTATTAATACCACATAATAGTTCATTTTTGAGCTCATATTTGTTAAGTCTTACCACTATATACAACTACAGTTTAAACAGGTGACTGTTTATTCTCCTGTCATTTCACTCTCATGATTACCTGTTGTGGCGAATGTAGGACACAGTCGTCTGGAAGGAGTTGGTGAAGGATTCATCGCTGCCAGCTGGAAGCTAGAGTTGCTTGAGAAAGCTCAGTTCCTACCAAGACAGTGGCTGCGTTTCAGCCTTTTCATTTCTTTCACTCGTGGCCTACTTAGACCAAAAAGCTTCAGGCAGCGAGATCTTAATACAATAACGTTGGTATTTAGAACTCTCCATCCACTGATCTCAACACACCGTGCAAAGGTGCTGAAGGATTCAGCCACCTTTGCAGGAGATAAGTGAGGCTCGGAGAGATCCGCTGACTTGCCTTAGGCTAGTGGTAGGAACAGACGCCGTTTCTCCCAACTCCCGGCTCAAATCAAGTACCTCAGCTCATGTCTAAGCTGCCTGCCTATAGCATCAGAGCTCACATCTCCCCAGGATCAGGGCGGGCTGGTATCTGGGTGGAAGACCCCATCCAAGGACACCTCAGTGCTGCAGGAAGTGGTGTTGGTGACTCAGCGGCAGATTTCCCCAGCACAACGCTGCTGGGCCAAAACCCCAGCATGGCGCTAGGGGGCAGTGTGCCGATGCAGGTGCTCTCTGCCGCCAGATACATAAAAAGCCAAGGCTCTCGGCACTCAACATCCCAGAGCACTTTTCACGCCGGAGTCCAGGTGATACCCCCGGCCTTCTGGCCAAGCTCCAAGCCAGTTAATTACATTCTGCCTAGTGGAGGCCAGTCCAGAGGACAATAGCCAATGGCTTCCAGGCAAAGCAAGCCCCAGAAGGTCTGAGACGCTGGGTGCCCAGCAAGCTGATCTATACAGAGACTACAAAGGGGAGTGGGGGGATGAAACTCCAGTTGCTCCATCTCTGCCCTCAGGATGGGAGTTCACCTGACCGAGCTCCCTGTCCCCATGCTCCACCTTTCCCAGCGCCAGACTCAGCCCAATTGCTCCCCACATCACTGGAGAGGCAAAGCCCCCAGGAATTTCTACAGGCCCCAGGCTGGAGTGACAACCCTGCGCAGGCCCCAGTGGAAAGCCCTCCCCCGGTGCAGAGGGGCGCACCTTGAAGGTGCGATGCTCGTTCCCCCTCCCCACGCCGTTCCTGCTCACGGGCAGAGAAATGCCAGCAGGGAAGCGAGCCCCCGTGAGTCACAAGCTGCAACTTAGGCCCTGGAGGGAGGCTCCTTCCAGCATGTGTGGGGGTGCGGGAGGGTCAGAGAAACTTCACATGGACCCACTCACTGCTTCTAGGAGGCAGGGGAATTGGGGAGGGCCACTGTCACAGAGGGACGGGGGGTCTGCATGTCAAGTGGGGCCACCCCCATTGGGCCACTGTGGCATTGGTACGCCCCGTCACACAATCAGCAGGACTCCCTGTTGGATCAAGCAATTGCAGTTAGGGGAACAGGGCTCCTGGCAGGGCCCAATAGACACGCTCTGTGCCAGAGCCTCCTGGCAGGGGCAAACAATCGCAGCCGGCCTTTCAGCCTCTGGGCAGGGTAGAGCCACAAAGAGTCTGCAGTCCCTGGGCAAGGCAAAGCAGACACACAGCCATGGCCTCCTGGCTGGGGCAGGCAATAGCAGCTAGGAGCTCTGACGCTCCGGGCAGGGCAGGACAATCAGTCTATGACTGTAGCCCCCCCAATGGCTACATCTAGTGGGACGTTCCAGGGGGAGGGTCAGGGGAACCCTGGCCCACCCTACTCCCCCAGGTTCCAACCCAGGGTCCTATGAAGCCAGGAAACTCCCAGTTAAGTGTTCAAGCATCAGCTTCTAATACATTCCCTGGGTCACCGGCTACCACCTGGCTCATCCCAGGCACTGCCTCAGCTGGCAGCAGCTCTACATCCTACTCAGTGTCTCCATGATCACCTGGTCAGCCGCAGTATAGTCCATGTCTGCTAGTGCCGCCGCAACACGTCCTTCCTCCTCCTCCACTGCCTCCTTTTATCTGTCCCTTCCACCTGGAGCAGGGACAAGGGGGCGTGGTCTCCTGGGCCCACAATGATTGGCCAGGCCCCTTTGGCCCAGTATGGGGTTAGTATACCCTGTAACAGCCCCCAATCACTACCTGCAGTTTCATCTCACGCCCACAGCAGTGTTAATGGGGCCACTGCCCAAAGTGCCCGGATTACGGGCAAGAGAGGAGCTTCCGCCACAGTGCGCCAGCCAGGAATGAGCCAACCTCACTGCATGTTACACAGTCATGGGGACTTCTCGGATGCAAGATATCTGGCCATCAATCCCTGCCACTGTCCTGCCCGCTCCCCTGCCCCCCAAAACACCGCTGAGTTGTCCCTACCCCTCCACCTCATGGAAGCAGAAACAGCCTCCTTTGTGGGGAAATGTAGGTTCACAACAGCTCCGGGTGCAGCTTCTGAGCAAATGGCTTAGACAATGGCATTGTCAGAATGCCTAACAAAACTATCTCTAGTGAACCAGCAGCATCAGGTCTGGTAAGTACTTGGAGGGGAAAGCCAGTCAGAGAGGAGCTGGTGATGGAGTAGTTAGCTGGAAGTTGTGGCATTTCCTTGCAGGTCATTAAAGCACAATATTACCAACCCCAGCATTCAGAAATCATGACTCAGCCCCTGCCCCCCGCCAAACATCAGAACTTTAAAACAATAAGAAGTTTGGGGTTTGGGGTTCTTTTTCTTTCCCTTCTGGTTTTTGTGCCTTTCAGCCTCTCTCCGGTTACATTTGCAAGTTTCTCTCCACAACCCCACGGGCTAGACACTTTTATTTTTTTTAATGAAAGCTGAGATTCTTACCCCGTCACTGGACTCCTGGAACTGGACCTTTAAGAAAAACATCAATATTGTGTTTTTATTGCGAGTATCACAAGCGCTGGCAACACTGCTGATGGAGGACCCCTGGAAAAGGAGAAATGTGGGTGCAATAAAGAAAGCTTTGAATTGATTTAAATTATATTTTGCCAGATATTACAGCATCTTACAAGTCTGAAGCCCATTTTGAAGGATTCCAAAGTGCTTTGCAAATCAGGAGGCACTTTAAAAGCCACTGAAATGCTGCCACCTCTCGGCTGGAGTGCAATCGCTTGTTAAGAGCAAGCACAGGGTCACATTGCAAACCAGTTAAACCAGGAAGATGATGCATGCATGCCAGATGGTATTAAGCTAAAATTTCAGGCGCCATCTAGGTAGGCAGGACATAATTTCCAAGCTGAAATTGCATCAGGAGTCTTGAGCGAACACCTCTACTCCTGTGAAAACCGGCATGGGATCGTTGATCATCAGAAGTGATCGAGATCTCTGGTTTACAGCACATCTGAAAGATGATACCTCTAACAGCACATTGTTCCCAATACCCAACTAACTAAGAAGAGTGCCACCTGCTGTGCGTTACACACACACACACACACACACACACAAACACAACACACACACACACACACACACACACACACACACACACACACACAGAAATCTACATACTTGGGGCTGATTCTCCAGTGTCTTTTACCTTGTGTGCTCATCTCCACCTGTGCGCAGTGTATATAAAATACTACCGAGTCACCATTTCAAGCTCCTCAGAGGAGCAGTGATATAAAAGCTGTTGGTGCATTTTATTCCCAGAGCAATGTCCATTTGTCCCCCTTCTTACAAGGGCAGAGACTCCCTTCAAACACTTAGGCCTGATTCTCTGTTGCCCTCACCTTGAGCCCTACCCGTGACAAATGAGTGTAAAAGGTGACCAGGTAAGATCAAGTGTTTGCACAGAGGTAAATGACTACACAGGGCACAAGGCAATGGAGAATCTGGGCCTGGCACTGCAGTTTACCTGGATAAAGCAGCTCCCTTTGATATACTGCTCCTTCTTGTGCTGACCCAAGAAATTTCGAAACAGCAACTGCATCTCCTTCAACCTACATAATCTCCCACATATAACAGAGACATTGGATGTTACCTGGCTATTCAGGAGCCAATGAGAAAGCACAACCTAGAGGTCACAATTATGTATTTCCTTAGATGGGCACTTAATTTGGGATTGCATCCCTGCAGCACTATTGTGGTGCTTCCAGTTAATTTGTACCTCTACTTGACGGTGAAGTAAAGGGAAATAGGCCTATGGAGGCTGGACTAGAAGCCCACTTGGCCATCTGCTGCTCAACCACATGGCAATTCAGCAGCAACGCCAAAGCTGCCAAACATTAACTGCCAGTTGTGTCTGCCAAGGAGCAAGGTGCCATGATCGGGGGCACGGTGATCATCTGGGGCCTATGAAAAGAGAGACGATGAGCTGGAGGAGTATAGGTTGGCAGAAATTAAGCCTATGAGCCACACGATTGCTTTTAAAATTGTCATTGACTTGTAGGGCTATGGGGATATTGATGGCCCAAAAAAGTCAAAACTAAGACGTGTTTATAGCATAACACATCACTCTTTATCATATAAAATAACCCATTAAATATAAAGAAGAGAGTGTTTAGTATATAAAAATGCTATATGATTTTAAATGGATGGTATCACACGTCATTTGGGTTGAAATGTGCCTCTGTTATGTGTTCTGATGTCATCACATCCGTAGTGGGACATACCTGAAAACGCTGGGGTTGGAATTAAAATGTTTTTGGCTTATAGTGAAATTTAATTTGAAATGTAAATAGTCATTGAAGGCAAATCTGGCACTTTGTTCAGTTCAAACAAAACTGTGCTCTTTGGAAATGTTGTAGGGCTGGTAACAGCTCATTAAAAAACCTGCCTAGTCTCCCCTTCTCCAGAAGAAATATTCTGCCACCTGCATTTTGATATGCCAAAGTTATTTTTTTCCCCATAGTACTAAGACTGCAATAGTTGTGAGGTACAGTGTTGAAATGATCCTGAGCTTCTTTTGCAATCAAGCCTTACTCATAAAGAAGAGGTAAGGCAAAATGGTCTGGTATATAATAAAAATGGACTAAAGAACTCATAATGCAACTGGTTTTCCCAGCAACTTTGAATGCCTTGAAATTTTGAGTCTAGAGTGACAGGACTAGAATTACCTGCAGTTCCTATTTAAAGTCGCACGGTGGCAGCCTTAGGATAAGAAATATCGTTATTAACTCCAGTAGGCTCCGGTTGTTGTTGTTGTTAATAACACCATATTTCCCCTATTAATGTTACATTTAATGTAATTAGCATCTGAGAAACTAATTAAAATAGATACCCGCTCCCCACAATCAGCAATACATTGCACAATTATCCATCATGGTGCACATACCAATCATTCTGCGATGAATGTCATTTTTTTTTTTACCAATAATGACATTTCCTAAGCCAGGGTTAGCTCCAGAAGCCAGGTGGTCGCTGTTTCATGGCCAGGCCTCTCCCATGGGTCTGTGGTTCTGATCCAACGCCTTGTCCTACTGTCAGGTGAAGGACACTGGCTTAAAGTAAAAGTACCCGGGCAGGAAATACCAAATGTGGGGCCAGGGGCTTCCCACCACTGTTGTGCAGAATCAATGAAACCTCCGTCTCTCCGCCTTGGAGCAGCCCGTCCAGGTGGCGGGCCGCATGGCCCAGGTCAGCTCCTACCCTCCGGGCAGGGGCACTTCAAAGTGCTTTGTTTGGGTCGCGCTGCAGTGATCGGTGGATGCTTGCTGAGCGTTAGGGGGCTGGGGGCGTGAATCCCACGCCCAGGATTTCTGGAGGAGGGAGGTGAACGGTTTGTTCGGGTCTGGGCTGCGTGAGCCATCGGAGCCTGGCGGGCCTGGGGAGCCGGTGTTTCAGAAGATGATGAGGGGAGGGTTAGCTCAGTGGTTTGCGCGTTGGGCTGCTAAACCCAGGGTGGTGAGTTCAATCCTCGAGGGGGCCATTTAGGGATCTGGGAAAAACATTGGGGGTTGGTCCTGCTTTGAGCAGGGGGTTGGACTAGATGACCTCCTGAGATTCTATGATTCTAGGATAAACATGGGGAAAACAGGGAGATCCTATTTGGAACAAGAAATAGACCAAACAAACGCTGCCTATCGCTCCCAGCCTGGCCCTTTTCGTGGAGCAATTACAGGGCGAACCCGGCATTTATTTACCGATGTGATTCATGCCGGACACAAACCCAGGTAGTAGCTGCCCCGCTGTTCAGGGGAGGGGGGGGCTGTCCCCACTCCGATTTGACCCGCTGATGAAAGGATGCTGGGGGGGGGGGGGGGGTGGGTCTCGCTGAACAAATCCAGCTCCCTCCCTGGGAGCCCGGCCACGTGCAGGGGTGGGGGGAGGGGGCTCGCCAAAAGATTGGCCCCGTGGCCTGCAAGATCAGCTGCCCAGAGGAGACCCTGCCTGGGATGTTAGCCCCCCCTTCTATTTAATGTGATGATACTGAGTCCCGGGCAGGGCAGGACTCAGGAGAGCCTCCCCCACCCTGTCTGGGGCGGGTTCCCCCCCCCCCCCCGGCGGGTCCCCCACCTGAGGAGTTCGCCGTTCCCCCTTCACCTGCAGCTGTTTCTGGCGAGGTGCAGCCCGGGCTGAACCCAGCTATTCAGCCCGCCCCTCCGAGCTCAGCCCCGGACTCCCCTGGGTGACACCAGCCCAGAAATGCGCCTTAGGGGGCGCCCGGGCGGCGCCCCAGAGGAGGAGACTTGGCCAAGAAAAGCTTCGCCCCCCCCCGTCCCGCCCCATGCCGCTGGCAGCGGAGTGACCGGGCCGGGCGAAGCCCGCGACACCTCCCGCTGGCCCATGCGGAGAGAAACCGGCTCAGCCCCTCTCTGCCTGGGCTCCGGGTCTCACTCCGATTCGGGAGGGGGCCACTCAAGGCAGAGCTCCGGGCTGGGCTCTGGGAAGGAAGGGAGCAAAGGAGTCAGTCAGCTCCCAGGCAAGCCCAGGGCAGGAGGCTCTAGGAAGCCCTCTGCCTTCACCCCCTAGGCGCTGCGGAGCCCTCCCGCGCCTGGAGCCAGCAGCAGCGGGGCCCGGCCCGAGGAAATGGGGCCTGAACGGCCGGGCCTCTATGATTCTGCTCGGAAATGGGTGTAACCCCTTGCTCCAGGCCTTGTCCTGGGCCTCCCCCGGCCAGGTCTCTTGGGCCACCCCCCTTCCAGCCAGGGCGAGCCCCCCCCCCCCTTAGCCCCCGGCCGAGCCCCTTCGCCCCAGCCCCTTTTACAATGCGATGGAGCCGAATCGCTATGCGCCGAGTTCGGGACCCGCCTTCCTCCGGCCCGGCCCGGCCCGCGGGGCTGAAAGGGGGGTTTTATGAAAGAACAAAAACCGCGTACAGAGGCTTCTCCCCCCACACCAGGGGCAGGGCTCGTTTGTTTTTTTATTTCTCCTTTCCTAGGGTGCACCGTGAGTCGCAAACCGCCCGATAAAGTGCTGGCACATCCATCATTTACAGGGGGGCGTGGAGGGGAAAATAAATATACAGCAGCAATAAATAAAAATTCCACAGATACCGGACCAAGAGAAATCACAGTACATTTCTATCCATTGCACATAGCCAACTGTTTCCAGTCTAGACAGGGGGGTCAAGAAGTGGACGGACAGGGAGCGAGGAGAAAGTCGCTTGCAGAATTCCTCGGATCGATTCGATTCACAGCGGACCGTTGTGTTTCGTTAATTCGCTTTCGGTCCGTTTACACCTGGGCGCTCAGCTGCCGCTTTCCGAGCTGTATTTACACTGAGCCCGAGAGCTCCCCACGGTCCTGTATTTACACGGGGCTCCCTAGAAATGGCTTGTGGCTGGGTTTTCCCTTTCGCGGCGCAGGGGGCTGCCGGCTATGTACACTCCGAAGTCGCATGGCATTGGCGGGGCGGGGCGGGGGGCTCACTGGGGCAGCAGGGGCGGCTTGAATGAGCAGTTCCCCGTGCAGTGGCGAGGCGTGAGCATTTTGCAGGAGAAGTGATGGAGCGCGTCGTGGGCCTCTGCAAAGCGACAGACACAAAGCAAACTGGTTACTCCAGCACGCGTTCACACCGGGCCCGATTCGGATCCGCATGGGGGGGGGGGGGGGGGCAGCGGTACCAGCTCAGGTGCAGCCTGCTTCCAGGAAAATTAACAGAGGCAATTTATGGATCTGCCTCCCACACACCTGGTTCGGCATTGCCCCGTTTGGTCACAAGAGGGTGACCAGACAGCAAGTGTGAAACATCGGGAGGGGGGGAATAGGAGCCTATTTAAGAAAAAGACCCACAAATCGGGACTGTCCCTATAAAATCGGGACATCTAGTCACCCTAGTTACAAACCCAAGTGGCCCTTGTTTTATTTCACATCCATGCATCTCTTTCTCCCCCCACACACACAATGATTTTCCAGGGGGGCGTTTCCCCGTCCCCGCTTTGGCGAGATACCTTTCAACTTCTGCTGGATGGCGTAGCGCGCTTTCCTCTCCTGGTCCAGTTCGTTACACAAGGTATCTGGGAAGAGGGGGGGGGGTGGATCAGAGCTGAGATGCCTTCAGCGTGAAGGGGATTAATCTTCCCACCACGCAGCCGCTTCCAGGCTCAGGCTTTGGAGTTTGGTTTTAAGCCCCAAACGAGCCAGGAAGCGCTGGCTGCTGAGCGCAGCCTGGCACTGGGAAGCCGCGGCTGAGAATTGCGCTTCGAGGCAGATGGAGCCAGGCAACATTCAAGCGAACTTGGGCATTTACGTCCCAGGTAATTTTACGCCTCGGTTTTTAATTTAGAAGCCCCGGAAATTGCAGCGCTAAGAAGTTCAATCACTCCTGCGTAATGATGCCTCGGAGCCGCAATTCGGAGGCTAATCAGGGTATCCACACGGATATTCAACAACACACAGAATTGTTACATTCCCGCCCATTTGCATGTAAATGCCGGAGCTCTGCGCGCAGGCTCTCACCTGAGTCGAGCTTACCTCTGACAATCTGTAGCTGCTGGACCATTTCTTCCCTGTACGCCAGCTCCCGCTTCATCTGATCCTGGAAATTATCTGTGCGGAGGGCAGGCAGGAGTCAGCGAGGGCGGCAAAGCAGCCGCCTTCCCCCCCCCCGGCCCACGCGTGCCTGTATGGGGGAGACGGGCCCCACTTTCCCGGGTGGGGCTCGCTCAAAGCAGCGCGGCACTACGCGCGCCCAGGGGGCCGGGTTACCGTGTCTTTCAGGTCGTTATACACAGTGGAGTCGTTGCTGCGCGGAACGGGAGCGCGGCTGGGCGGAGGAGACGCGGGGGGAGGGGGGGGTGCGGTACCTTTCAGACTTTGGAAGTCCCGTTCCAGTTTCTTCCGGAGCTCCACTTGCTCCAGGAGCAGTTTTTGCAATTCGTCTGTGGGGAAAGCAAGGACACGCACACTGCAAATGGAGCCGCGCTGGCTTGAATCGCGTTACATGACATTAATCACAGGAGCTAATCACTCCCGGGGAAAAAAACCAACCCAGCCTCCGTCGGATGGTAAGCGGCGCACAGGGCGTGGGAACGGAAGGCACCTGAGCGCCATGGGGTCCCCCCGGAGTGATGGGGCTGGGAGCGGCGCTCGTTGAAAGGGGGCAGACAGGCACCCTCAAACCAGGAGGGGAAAACCCCTGGCGCTATGGTGGCGCTTCTCTAAGAGGAGAGAGGCCGCAGTAACAGCGGTAGTTGTTAAACCCCATCTGTGTCGGGCATCGCTCCTCGGGATTTCTGATCCCCACGTTTGGACGGTTTAAACTCTTCGGGTTGAATCAAGGGGACGCTCCAAATCCCTGCCCATTAAGGACAATGCAAATTACCCCCCCCCCCCCCAAGCCTTCAGCTTCTTCGCTGATGTATGGAAAGTGACAAGGGAAGGTGGAGGTGAATTAACCGTCACACGCCGCAGCCTGGCCCCCCTTCCTCGGTTTCTAGAACCGCTGACGGGGTTAGTCACAGTTTGCGATCCCTGGCCAGGCCCCCGCTAGCTTTGTAAGCCAGCTCGCCAGCCAAAAGAGAAACGAGCCCTTCTCGGCGAGCTGATGCCCCTGTATTGGCGGACACGTCTCTCCCCGGCCTGTTTCGATAGCGCCCAGCAGCGCTGCTCGGTGTGCGATTCGCGCACCCCTCCACCCCAGCATCTAATAGTAGGATTCGGGCCTTCGGACAGGGCGGAGAAGTAGATCCCCCTTTACCCCGCTCTCTCTAGCTCACCCTCCATCTGTTTCAAAACCCAAAAGGGAGCGGAGATGGCGTATAAAGCCCGGTCTGTACGTGGATGGCTCTGTTCGCGGTTCCCCGCGCAAGGAGTTTCACACCCACTGCTTGTGTTCGAGTCAGTCGGTGCAGAAAGGGCATTATTGCTCGGGGCGATAAGGGGATTGCCTTCGCTTTCCAACCCCTTCTGGTTTGATTCCGCCTTCCAAAGTGTGTGTGTCAGAATTTCAAATCCGTTTATCGATCCAAATCCAGTTCATTGGATTGCAGAGCCCAAACTCTGAGCAAAGCCCCATAGATTCCTCCCCCACCGCACACCCGGTCGGTTACCGAGTTGATCAATCCGATTGTGGTAGGATGCAGCTGAGACGCTAATGGAAACACCCCCCCCCCCCAGCCAGAGGGTCACCAGAGCCCCGGAACCTCACCTCTTGCCAGATTTTCAATGTCTTTTTCAACTAGTTGGGTCCCCATAAAGTCAATGCTGAGACCTTCCTCACCTGCGGGGCAGAACATGCGTAGGGTTAGATCACGGCTTCTAGAAGAGACCTGGGGGTCAGACACAACGTGAGAAGCAAGCACCGGTTTGAGTGCAGCTCTGTTTCTGGTGCCAGACGGTCCATAAACAGCGCCCCGGCCCGGGCCAGAAAGTTTACTCACAAGTTGTGAAAGACACAACCGATACATCCTCAATCCGCGAGTCCTCTTCCGCATTAAGCCCAGTTTGAGTGACCTAAACTCCCTGGAGCAGCGACCTCACCTCGCTCTCTGCAGAACACCTCATCCCGGTGGGGTATGAAATAATGAAAGTGGGGTGGGGGTTAAAGCTAAAACCGGATCCTACTTCTCATGTGTGTAAATGACAAAACCCGAAGGGGAAAAAAATCAAGGCCACAGCAATCTAGGGAAAGTGACGTGTAATTCACCAAGTTATTTAAATATTGATTTGCCTAAAGCTGTAGGGGACAGCTTTTTACGGGTGATTTAAAGGAGCTCCTTTCAAAACGAGCTCTGATTTAGGCGGAAGATAAGGCGCGCAGGAGTTGGAATTTATTTGCACGCACTCCGGTTTCCACCGCGGTTCTGCGTCTGAACGTTCCCAGACCGGGTTGCGAAACAAAAGCCTCCTTCGGAACAGAAGGGCAACCCCGTGCCTGCGGCTTACCTCTGTCGGTATTTACAGGGCTTGGATGAGACACATTCCTTTGGTCTTGATAGGATTTGCTGGTCTCTAAATCCTCTGCTGTCGAGTGATTGTCGTCTTTATCTTGCTCTTAAAGTGAATAAACCGATTTTCAACCATAAGCAACGAAAGTATGATCCTAATATATCCTTAATTACATAATTAAGGACAAAGTCCGTATTAAAGCCTTCTAATCCTAAGGGCCTTGCCAGTGGAAAGTAGCTTGCTCTCCTGGAGGGTTTACCGAAAGGTGCATTGGTGCTCTCCTAAACAGAGGAGAGCAAAAGAGAGGCTGAATCGAGTTGAAAAGAGTCAACAATCACAGGTTTCTCCGTTACAAATTCAGCAGCGGCTTTGAAGTTTTCGCTGCCCAACCTTTTGCCAGAGGTAACTCCACCAGCTAAAGGGAGAGTAAAATACTTTCCATTTGAGGGCAGTTTACACCCAAACATGTGCACCTAAATAAACCCGACTACAAAAAAAGCTGTCTCTCAAAATGACCCCCGAGGTTTGGATAATTTACAGGAAAGACCTTCCCTTAAAACGGCTAAGTTCGTTTGAAGGTCCTGCCAAAAATGGAAATGACACGAAGAGATTCAGAGAGTCTATTAGCCGGCTTGGAATAAGAGATGGGGGGGGCTTGCCTCTCTTTTCTCTCCCACTCCCCCGTTTAAAATTTCAAGCCACCGGAGACAATTCTTAGCAAAGAGGTCAATGTTACCATTTGCCTCGGGGTTGCAAAGGTAAGTGGTCGCGGGCCCCAGCGAAGCAGCGTTTTTCAGAGCCTGCAGATGGTCCTCTCTTTCCTGGGTGTAGACCTTCAAAATAAACGGAAACATTAAAGGGAATTAGCTGCGGGGGGTGTCACACCCGCGAGGATCCCCAGACTGGTTTCGTGTATTTGGGGGAAGAGGCTCCAGAGTTAGACTGATGCTGGGGTTTGCCAGAGTCCCATCCCCGCGGCGGAAGGCGGCTCTCGTTTTATTAAGCGCAATTATGAGCGCACCGGAGAAAATGACCCCTATTAAAATTCAACCGCGGAGGAGAAGAGATTTTCAAAGCCTGCAGCCCCCGCAGCCGCCTAATTTTAGGCAATTCCCCCCCCCCCCCAAAGCATGAAAGCAGCCCTTCTAATCAGGTTAATTAGCTGCGCTTTAATGCGGCTGCATGTAAATTTACAGGTGCGCCGAATAGCCCCTTTTAACAGAATATAGAACGGGGGGGGCGCTGAATCAAAGCCCCCCTCCGGCGCGCCTTGGCCTTCCTAGCGTGCGGGGTTGAGGGCCCTGCCGGCTGCGGACAGGGCCTCTGCCCTGCCGGCTTCACCCAGCGCCAGACACGGCCCCTATCTCCCCGAGAAAGCCACGCAGGGCTCTGGCGATGGGAGCCGTGTCCGCTTCCTCCCACGTCTCCCACCGCCCCAGGGCTGGGTCTCGATCGCCTGCCCGGACACCGCGGGCCGGCCTGGCCTTGCCCGGCTCCCTACCGCGGCCAGGCGCCCGTGGGCTCCGCGCCCTAGCTAGGGAAGGGCCCGGCTTGGAGCGGGGTCCCGGGGGAGCCCCCCCCCCCAGGGCGCTGCCCCAGCCCCCCACCTCGTAGCCGCCTCTGCTGCTGCTCCGCGGCGGGCTCCCCTCGGGCGGCCGGTTCCCTTCCTCCGGCCCCGCGTCCCCGGCTTTCTCCTCGGCCAGAGGCGGCGGCTCCTCCGCCCTGGGCAACAGCTGCGGCTCCTCCGCCTCCCCGACGGCCGCCGCCTCCTCCTCCTCCTCGTCCTCGGGGAAGCGGTTGGACTCCACGTCCACCTCGGGCTCGTCGGCCGTGTCGGCGCCGGGCGAGAGGGAGCGGTAGCTGGAGCTGCCCTCGCTGAGGAAGTCCGGGGACAGGTAGCCGGCCGCGGCCCGGCCCGCCCCGCCGTAGGCCTCGCGGGTGCCGTAGAGCTTGGCGATGCTCTCCGCGTCCTTCACCACGGGGCGGAAGGCGGAAAGGTAGCTGCCCTTCCTGGGCAGGGGCAGCGGGGCCAGCAGGGCCTCGTCCCCGGACCGCTCCTCGTCGGCGGCTGCCCTGGAGAGGGCGCTGGAGCAGCGCTCGCCGTCCGGCCCGGAGCCCTCCTGCGGGGTGGCGCTGCTGCGCCCGCTGCCCGACGGCTCCGAGCCCTCCAGCTCGCTGTGGCGGCCGCCCAGGCCCTGGGGGTCGGCGGCGGCCGCCGCGGCGGCTGCGGCGGCCGCCACCACCACGGCGGTGGCGGCCGCTTTGGCCTGGCTCTGGGCCGGGTAGGGCGGCACCGGCAGGCTGCCGGCGGCCGGCCAGAACATGGGGAAGGGCGGGTAGACGCCGCTGTCCTTGCCGGCGCCGGCCGGGTGCGGCGGCTGCTGGGGCTGGTGCGGGTGGGGGTGCGGGTGGCCCCAGAACATGCCCGGCGGCAGGGCGCCCCCCTTGCCGGGCTCGGCGCCGCCCAGCGAGTCCTCCTGCTTCTTGGGGCAGAGCCCGAAGGCGGCGGCCGGGAAGCCGTAGGGGTGCGGGAAGAGCGGCGGCGGCAGCTTCTGCAGCATGCCGAAGCCTTTGCTGGGCACCGGGATGACCGGGTAGCTGCGGACCGCGCCCGCCCCGCCGTGCGCCCCGGCCGCCCCGCCGTGCGCCCCGGCCAGGCTCAGCGCCCCGCGCTCCCCGGCCGCCTCCTCGCCGCTGCAGCGCAGGCTCTTGTGCACCGGGGCCAGCTCGGCTCCGCCGGGCGGCGGCGGCGGGTGCAGGGCGGCCTTGGCGGCGGCCGAGGCGCCGGCGGCGGCCGCCCCGTGCAGGGAGAAGGTCCGCTTGCGGGTGCCGCCGTTGAACATGGCCTTGACATCCTCCCAGGCGTGGCCCAGCTCGTCCGTGGCCGTCTTGTCGCTCAGCTTGAGGTGGCGGCGCCAGGAGTTGAAGTTGGCGGCGTCGGGCTGCGTGTACTTGGCGTCCGGCGTGCGGTGCGAGTGGAAGATGAACTTGTTGGGCGAGAAGTACATGCTGCAGTAGCCGCACTTGATGCACTTGGCCCGCGAGCTGTTGTAGCGGGCCGGGATGAAGCTGCCCCGCGAGCCCCAGGCGCACTCGTGCACCACGTCGAAGGCGAAGTTCTCCGGGAGCTTGGGCGGCTTGTGCTCGCCCAGGAAGGACTTGCAGAGCCGCTCCGCCTCCCGCTTGGTGATCATGCCGCAGCGGCGGGAGGAGATGGGCATGGCCCCGGCCCGCCGCAGGATCTCCAGCTGCACCGGGGTGCACTGGACGCAGGTGATGCCCAGCGCCACCCGCCGGTTGTGGATCTCATTGTAGCTGTAGTGCTTGAGCAGCGTGTTGGAGATCTGCGCCAGGCACAGCCGCTCCTGCCCGTCGATGACCAGCGAGACGATGGGCACCCCGTACAGGGAGGTCTCGCCCACTTGGTTGGGCTTGAGGGGATTGGCGCCCGCGTAGGGCTGCAGCTCTTGCTTGGAATTCGGGGAGGAGCTTGCGTCTCTCCCCGGCCCCATCTGACTGGCAAGCGCCTCCATCCCCCGCAACACACCCCTGCAACACACAAACACACGCGAGGCGGAGATTAGCCGCGGCCCTGGCGGGCCCACCGAGCCCCCGGCGGAGAGCGGCCGGCCGGCCAGGCACAAACTCCAGCCGCGAAGGCCGCCCGGGCATCGCTCGGCCTTTGCGGCGCAGCAGATCTGCCCTCCCCGGGGAAATTCAGCCTCGGTAGCCGCGCTGCGCCGGTCTCGGCACCGCGGCTGGGGCATGGCCCGGGCCGCACCTTTCCCCGGGCGCCGGCTGGCGTTTCGAGGCTGCAGCTAGGCTTTGGGCCTGGAAGGTTTTGCTGGGTGTTAAGTGAGATCTCTTCCCCCCCACCCCCCCATCACCTCTTATTCCGGGATCGGTCTGCGGCTCCAGCCCCAGGCCGGCCGGGGAATAAGGGCCAGCCGGTCCCTCTCGATCTCCCCGCTTTGCTGCACCCCGGGAGGGAGAGCATCTCGACTATAAAATATTCACGATGTGTGTGTGTCGCCAAGGACTCGCTCGGGGGATTTAGTTACAGGGGTAAACGGCCCCGTCAGCGACGAAAACACAAACCGACCCTGGTTGGTCTCCGCTCTCTGCCGGCTCGCTGGGCCATTTCTGAGCAGACGTGGAGGGCAGCAAACGGGAAACCGGGGATGTGTTTTTGTTTCTGTTTTTTTCCCCCTTCTCCTTCCCTCTAGTTTTAATCTCCCCCGTTTCAGACGCTCGGTTTCTCCCCCTAAACTGTTCCCTGGTGATTTGTTCGTTTGTGTCCAGTAGCCGCTCGCCTAGGTCGGGGCTGCGTTTGTCCAGCTTTGGAGGAAAGGAAGATAGACTTTAATTAGCGCTGCCTGGAGTTGTGTTTACACCTTAGAGGAGCCACTCGGTAAAAGCTAACCCGACTGCTTCACTTTAGATAGCCGTGAGCTGCGGGTTTAAATAAACTCCCTGTTTTCCTTAGCCTTCAAGTAATCCTACGGTGCCACATGTATTTAATCCAAACCACGGCGGTCCTCCTTTGAAGGGTGCCCCTTTGCCAGCCCGACAGAGAACCACACAACGAGGGAAGCTCTAGGAAATCCCCCGCCGCCGAAAGTTGTCGGGTTTTCTAGCTGACTGCGGGCCCCGGGTTATTTTTAACGGCGCCGGATCAGCAAATACACTGGAAACGAGTTGAGCCTGCATGGAAGTCCTCCCCCGTATAAAGCCATTCCGGGGGCTTAGGGGCGAGACAGATTTACTGACCTGCCCCCGAGAGCAGAAGGAAGCGTGAGCCCGGCAAATTAGCTTATCTAAAAGGGATCACCGCATTAAGCAGCTTTCATTGTAATTACACAAAATAGCTAGAGTGTCCTCCTCGGAAATGTGAATAAAACTTCACCCCGGCTCTGTCTAACCGCTGACCTGTTCACGGCCGCAGCCGAAATATTTCTAGCGGGGATCCAAGGCCGGGGAAAGGTATTTATTTACATTTAGGGGAGACGGGGATTTGTTGTTTATTTTAAAGGGATTAATTCAAGGCAGCAAGTTCCTCGCCAGCAGTCACATCCCAGCGCCTAATCGGACGTGAACCCGGCCGAATGTGGACGCATGTTAGGGAATTAAAACGAATGATTTCGCTATAAACCCAAATGCTAGCGGCGCCAGCCGGGGACGGAGCAGAGAGGCGTGCGGCGGGAGGGAAAGCCCGAAATGTGGCTGCAAACGCCGAGCATGTCGGTGTCAAGGGCTGCCAGGGTCTGCTGGGGGTTGTGTGTGTCGGGTTCGAAGCAGGGCTGGGAAATAAAGCCCCGGAGTGCGGGTGCGGGTTTGCAGGGAGGGGACGGGCTTACCTGGTGCGGTGCAATCCCGGCAGCCACGGGCAAGGTCGGGAGCCGTTGTTAAAATAGTCCAGCGCCCCAAAATCCAACGCAGCCCCGGCTCGCTAGCCTCCGCGCTTGCCAGGCTGCCGCGGCACCCAAACCCCAAGGCAGGTGCGGTGTTTCATGGGAGCGCCCGGGCGCCTGCCCTCCGCCAGGGTCCTCCCGCGCGGAGATGCAACAAGAAAAGTGACCACATGGCAAGTCCAAGGGAGGATCCGGATCCTTCGCGGAAGACGCTGCACATTGATCCAGTGACAGCTAAAATAATCGGAAGGCAACACCCACTTAGCACCCGCGTCTTTGCATTAACTGCCCGCGGGAGCCGGGCGAGCGTCAATCATGGGTGCGCGCCAGTCAATCAAAACGCAGCCGGGGCTGCTTTAAGGAGGGGGGGGGGGGAAACATTGCTGGGGGAGGGGAAAAGGGGGGGAGGAAAGGAAAGGAAAAGCGCTTAGAAAAATCCACGCGATCTGGCAAAGGTAAGCGCTGGGATTCGTCCACCTTTCACCTGCCGCTGGGCCAGCTCCCCGCACTGCAAGTCGGGCTGGGGGAGGAAGGGGAGGGCGCCGGCCAAGCAGACCCGTCCTCGCCCACTTTTATTTATTTCTCCCGCCTGTCAGCCTTAGGGCCAGGGAGGTTGGTAGACGGGAGCGGCGTCAGGCCAGGTGGCTCAGCGAGCGGCTCCTCTCTGGTGCGCGCCTTCCCTGGGCGGGGGGAGGACAGGAACCAACCCGCCGGCGGGGGAGACGGTTGGAGTTTTACATTTTATTTTATTTTTATTATTTTTTTTTAAGCCCAGCTGGGTCCCACGTTGGTGCGCCTGGAGCCAAGCCTGGCGCGCCGGGAGAGCAAACACTGAGCACAAACCCGGGTCAGGAAAGTTTGCATTGGGGGGCCCCCACTTCGGCTCCCCGCAGCCGGGCTCCAGAGCTAGCCTGACCTCGATTCGCTGGGGGCGAGAAGGGAAAGCCAAGGTGGCCCTCAGCTCCCCAGCTCGGAGAGGGAGAGAAGCGCCGAAAACCTGGAGGGGGAGAGTCAGGTGCTTTCTCAGCCTTCAAATATCCCCCCAAGCCCCGGCTGCGGGGACTGGCGCGGTACCAAACGGGAGCAAAAGGAGGGGGGGGGGATCGATGGCTGGAGAAATGAAGGGATTTATTATTTATCACGTTAAGGGGCCATCCAAAGAGGCCTCGGAGAGAGGCCGATCAATTCTTGCTTGGGAGTAAAGACGCCATGAAAGGCGACAGAAAGTCACCCCGGCCTCCGGCTAACGAGCTCTTCGGCGGGGGAATTAGGAGGCGCAGTAACAAGGGGAGGCGCGGGTTGTTTTTCAAAACTTCGCATCCAGAGGCCCCCGCGGGCTGTGCCCCCTCCCAGCCCCGCTGCCTGCGAGCCCCGAGGCGGCGGCCCCCTCTCCCCCTGATCTATTGGTGCAATACTCGCCGGGAACGAAATCCTGGGCAGATTAACTATTTATAAGCTGATCAATAGCCAGCCTCTAGCCCCCTGGCCCCGCTCAGGAGCCGCGGGGAATCTCGCTCGAAATCCACCCAGCCCTCGGCTGCCCGACCCCGGAGAAACCGGGAACATCCGCCCGAAACGCCCCGCAAGAACCATTACTGCGCGCTCGGGACGAACCCCGTCCTTCGCCTGCGCTTGGGGGCTCCCCGGGCCCGGCCCGAAGTCGGGCTGGTGGCGGGACTGGAGTGGGGAAAGGGGACCCGCGTTATTCGTTAAACTCCCTACGACGGGGCTAGCGGGGATTGAGTCCTTCGGGGATTGCTATGGATTTAGGCAGAGGGATTTTTTTGGGGTGGGGAAATGAGGCCATTTACTGCGCTACCTTTGAAAAGGAACCCCCCCCCCCAACCTCCGCCGCCAAAACTCCCCAGTGAATCCCAGTCCGCTTCGCGGCACCTGCAGAGAGGGGAACAGATTCAAATAAAATCCAACCATCTTCACTAAAGGGACCTATGGCCCTGGCGGCCGATCCGCGACCCGTGGCGGGGGCCGCGCGGAGGGACGGGGCGGGGGAGAGGGGTTTAAAAGCGGGCGTTATCCTCTCCAAAAAAAAAAAAAGGATCACCCCTAAAAAGGCAAATTTCTCCAACCCACCGAAGCCGGCGTGTCCCCGCGGCTCCGCTCCTCGGGCATTGTGGCATTAAGTGCTCTTAATGGACACGTTAATTAAACTGTAATTAATCATACTGTCCGGACCAAATTTGAGCAATTACACTAATCAAACAGAAGTTAATAACGGCCAGCGAATGGCCCCCGGCGCTTACTTTTGTGAAGCAGCCTCCCATTCAGCTAGAACAGCTTTTGCCCTCCGCCAACATATGTGTGACACATTACAGCGCGTATTGTCATGAAAATGCTCGCGCCTGCCTGGGATTTAATGTATCATTAAACGTATGTGTCCTTGAAAGCAGATTTCGGGCCATAAATCTCTCCCTCGGAATATGATCCGGTCTAGCCTTGCAGGGCGGGGGCCGGACCTGTCCTTCTCAAACACACCACAATTCATCACAGCTAGGGCGCGGGGGCGGGGGGGGGGGCAAAAGCCGGGGCGCTGGGAAGCGGCGGGTGCCCCCCCCCCCTTGGAGTTGGGGGCGCAGGCTCCTGCCCGCTGTTAAATGCAGCCGCTTTAAGTCCCTGTCCCCAGCGCTTCCCGCCGTCCGATTGAATCGTCCCGGGTCTCCCGGAGCCCGTGTTCTCCCCGCCAGGTTAGCGAGCCCGGCGGGGTGTGTGTGTCTGTGTTTCTCTGTGTGTGGATGCAACATTTATGCAGCCTCCAGGTCACCCTGCCCCGGCCGCTTTGCCCGCAATAATGACACTGGGAGGCGGTAATTATTCCTCGCCTTTTAATTATTTAAAGCAACCACCGAGTCCTGCGTCGTGCGCAATGATTGCGCCGCGCGGACTGGTCCCGGGAGCTCGCCGACCCGCCCAAGGGCTGGGCACCACCAGCCCCCCCCCCCGGCTGCTGCCTTTCGTCAGACTTTTCAGGGGTTATTTTAGGGGGCCCCGTGGCTGCCGCCGCCGCTCAGCCTGGCTTTGAACTCGGCAGCCCAGGCGCGGAGCCCTCTAAACAAACGCGTAGTTAAATATTGACTAGGCGTTATTCCGGAGCGGGCGGTGCCACCCGGCCCGGCGGCGTTCAAAAGATCAACCCCTTTCATAAGGCCGAGCGAGGTGTGTTTAGGGAGGGAGGCAGATTTCCCCTCCCACTCCGTGGGCCAGCCTTTAGACGCTATTTTTAGAGAAAAGAAAATAAGAAAGAAATACTCGTGGCACCTTAGAGACTAACACATTTATTTTATTTATTTATTTGTTAGTCTCTAAGGTGCCACAAGTATTTCTTTCTTTCTTATTCTCTTTTTGCTGACACAGACGAACACGGCTACTACACTGTAACCTATTTTAAGAGAGTTTGTAAATGGCAAACCGTTGCGGGCTAGATATTCATTAGGCGGGACGGTTATTTTTGTAGTTTGTTCCCCGCCGGCGCGCTTGGACCGAACAAACTCCGCGCAAGGAAGCCGGTGGCTGGAGGGGAGGGGGAGTCGTGTCCACCCAGGGGCTTGAGAGAAGCCGGGGCTGAGCGGAGTTTCTAGGGGCACCGGAATAGCCGCGTTCCGCGCCCCACCGCGCAAACTCCGCGGGTTGGGGGGGGGCTGGGACGCGCATCTTCGCCCCCCGCTCCCAGGGCAGAGTTCCTCGCGGGGGACCTGGGGACCGGGCTCAGCCCCCAGGACCAGGCCAGGCCTGTGGCGCAGGGTCACCTCGGCCCGGGGACCCGGCCCCCCTTCTGTCCAGGGGCCTGGCGAATGCCCCGTGTCGCCACCCCCCGCCCGGGTCCTGGGGCAGCCTCCCCATGCCGGTTGGGTGGTGAGAAGGGGCTGTTTGCACTGCTGGACGAGCCACACACAGCGGTGTGTACACATACACACACACACACACACAGAGCGGTGTGTACACACTACACACACACACACACACTAGGTGGTGCATCTACAGACACACACAGGCGGTGAATATCTATATTACACACACGCACCGTGGACAGTGCAGATATAGCTACACACCCACATTTCTGGTGGGTGTCAACACACACACACACTCTCGGGAGGCTTTTCCCACCCAGCCCCAGGTAAAACCGACGTGCGCCCAAGGCCCGGGGCGGGGGGAAGCAGACCTGGCTACGTTCCCCCAGCCGGGGGAAACTCTCCGCTGGGCTCTCCGGGGGGCGGGGATCAGGCTCCGGACGCTGCCCGCAGACCCTCAGCCCCTCCAGGCCGCATCCGCCTGCCCAGGGCCACCGCTCCCTCCAGCCCCTCGGCGCTTCCTGGTGCCCCGGCGCTGGGCTGGGGGTGGAGCTGCAGGCTGGGGAATTCCGGACAGGGACACCCCACCGGAGCAACCCCCAGCCCGAACTCCGGGGAATTCGGGGCTCAAGGAGGCCGGGCCAGGCTCGAACCTGTGACCGCCCGAGAGGAGCCCGCCCCGGTCCAGCTGCCATGGCTGGGCCCGTGAGGCTCCGACCCGGTTCATTCCACCCTGGGGTGGGCTCCCTCTCCCCCCAGCCATGCCCGCACCCCGGGCCTGCAGGGGTCACACTGGGGGGGGGGGGGCGGTTCGCCCAGGCAGCTGGGGGAGAGTTCGCGGCTGCCCAGGCCTCGTCCCTGACCCCGGGGGGCCGGGGAAAGGTGCCCGCACTCCCCGCCCGTCCCCGGTTCCTTCCTTCGCAGGAGCGCCTCGCAAGCCCATATCTTTTAACAGTTGAATTAACTGCAGTTTTTGTCAGTTAATTAGGTTTAATTTACATAATTAGTACAGTATAAAGAGTATTGGGGATAATCAGGAGGTACGTCTCGCTTACTGTGTAAACACGGATTCGGAATTAAAAATCAGATGTAATTAAGGCGTGTGCGCGCTGGTTTTAATTGTAATGAATTTCTAATTAACGCTCAATGATCACCCAGTGCAAAGAGCTGGAACATTTGAGGGGCCTTTTTACAAACCCCATTTAGACTCTACTATTTGGCTGTTGAGGGGCTGGGCCCGGCAGGCAAACCCCGCCGCGTGCAGCGCCGAGCTCCTGCAGGGGACTAGCACCGGCTGGGCCCGGCCCTTCTGTACACCGGGCCCTGCTAACGGGAGTGGGGACCTCATAACCTTCTGTTTGCTCTGATTTAGCGAGTCTGTCACAGCCTGGGCCTGCAAAAACCAGACTAAGCTGGACTGGTTTACGGCAACCCCCCCGGATGTGCAAGGGTGAAAGAGCTGAAATGGGGTAAATAGGAGGTGGCAAATTTTGCAGCCAATACAAAATTACTCAGGATCGTTAAACCCAAAGGAGCCTGGGAAGAGCTACAAAGAGATCTCACAAAACTGGGTGACTGGGCAACAAAATGGCAGATGAAACTCAGTGTCGATACATGCAAAGTAACGCACATTGGAAAACATCATCCCAACTATACATACAAAATGATGAGGGTCTCAATTGGCTGTTACCACTCAAGAAAGAGACCTTGGAGTCACTGTGGCTAGTGCTCTGAAAACATCCACTCAAAGGGCAGCGACAGTCAAAAAAAGCCTAAGGCGTGTTGGCAATCATTAGGAAAGGGCTAGCTAATAAGACAGACAATATCCTTAGACCTCTATATAAATCCATGATATGCCCACACCTTGAACACTGCCTGCAGTTCTGGTTGGCACGTTTCTCTCTCTCTCTGTCTATATATATACACACTAGAATTGAAAAAGGTACAGAGAAGCGCAACAAAAAATGATTGGGGAACAGCTCCCATATGAGGAGAGATTAATAAGACCTGGACTTTTCATCCTGGCAAGAGAGGACTAAGCGGGGAATATATGCTAGAGGTCTGTACAATCATGACTGGCCTGGAGAAAGGGAGTAAGGAAGTGTCATTTACTCCTTCCCATAACACAACACAAGACCTAGGGGTCAGCCAATGGAGTTAGTAGGCAGCAGGTTTAAAACAAACAAAACCAAGGGCCTCACACAAAGCATGGGCAGCCTGTGGAACTTGTTGGAGGCCAAAACTATAACTGGGTTGGAAAAAGAACGAGATGAGTTCGGGGCGGGTAGGTCCAACAATGGCGATTAGCCAAGATGGTCAGAGACCCAACCCCTTACTCTGGGAGTCCCTAAACCTCAAACTGCCAGAAGCCTGGCGGGGCTGGACAACAGGGGCTGGATCCCTGCCTGGTCTGTTGGTCCCTCTGGGGCACCCGGCATGGGCCCATCAGAGAGGGGATTCTAGCTGGATGGAGCATTGGTCCGGCCCAGTAGCGCCGCTCTTATGAATTAGCTTCCTGACATAGGCCCCCTGCGCCAGGCCTATGCCCCCCAGAAGCAGGGGACACAGTTTGCACAGGGAGAAGAGGCGTCCCCCGGAAAGGGCTACACGGTGTCCCAGCGGGGCTGCGGGGCCGTTCACCCCCCTGCCCGCGCTCTCGCTGGACTGGGCAAGCTGCTGCAATCCCTGGCTATCTGCCCCAAGGCAGCGCCTGACAGCAGAGACCCCACCGCGGAGAGCGCCCGGCCCGGCTCTGCTTTCCCCAGACAGCCGCAGGGAAGGCGGGGGGATCCTAGATTATCGGCCCTGAGGCGCAAGAATCCCACCAGCCTGTTCAAGCCAGGCGAGACGCTCTGGGGGGGTCACAGCCCCGCGCCCCCATCTCCTGGCCAGGCCACCCCCCGCGGGGCTGCCCAGAGTCCTGCCAGGGGAAGCAGCTCAGCGGCGGGTCCCAACTCCCAGCGCCCCATCGGGGGCGAAGGCGGCGCCTCTGAACCCCCCGGTCCCTTCTGCGCGCCCAGAGGCGCTGGGACGCAACAGCTGCGCGCACAAGGGCCCGCAAAGCCCGCGGGCGCTAAACGCATCAGCCGAAGCCCGTGTCCGGACGCTGGGGCGCTTCCCTCGGCCCGGGCGTGGGAGCCCGCCGGGGACCACTCGCCAGCCCAGGCCGGGCCGGGGGGACACGGAGACCAACGGGGCGGGTGTTTGCGGGCGGGCTAGTGGCGCGGACAGCCCCGGGCCCGGCCTCCCCTCCTCCCCGCGGGCTGCTGGGGAGGGGGGGGGCAATCAGCGGGGAGGGGCTCGTGAGCCTGCCTGTGAAATAAAGATGCCACTCGGGAATCAGGAAGGTGGGGGCTTAAAACAGGTGGGTTTTTTTGGGAGGGGGGAGAATCTCCCAAGTGACGTCAAAATACCCCCGCCCATTTTTCAATCCCCCCCCCCCCCCCCCCAGGCTCTCCGGCCGGACAGTCCCCTCCCGCCAAGCCCAGCAATGGGACGGCATGTGCAATGGCTCTTCAAGCCCGTGCTCGCTCGCTGGCTTTCCCACCCGCCCGAAAGGGACAGGAGCGAGCCCGGGCCGGCTCCCGGCCCCCGGGGCCGGCTTCTCTCCCTACCCCGCCGCGGGGGTCAATCCCCGAGAGAGCCGGGACCCGGGATCACCAGCAACTTCCCCTTAGTGGCACTAACCCTGCGGGGCCGGGCCGGAGCAAGCCTTGGCTGGGGTGTCGGCCTCCCTGGGTGTGTCTGTGTTAAGTGTGTGTGTGTCACACTTTGCACCAGCCAGGAATAAGTGTGTGTGTGTGTGTCACGCTTTGCACCAGCCAGGAATAAGTGTGTGTGTGTGTGTGTGTAACACTTTGCACCAGCCAGGAATAAGTGTGTGTGTGTGTGTGTGTGTGTCACGCTTTGCACCAGCCAGGAATAAGTGTGTGTGTGTGTGTGTGTAACACTTTGCACAAGCCAGGAATAAGTGTGTGTGTGTGTGTGTGTGTGTCACGCTTTGCACCAGCCAGGAATAAGTGTGTGTGTGTCACGCTTTGCACCAGCCAGGAATAAGTGGGTGTGTGTGTGTGTGTGTCACGCTTTCCACCAGCCAGGAATAAGTGTGTGTGTGTGTGTGTCACGCTTTGCACCAGCCAGGAATAAGTGTGTGTGTGTGTGTGTGTGTGTGTGTGTGTGTGTCACGCTTTGCACCAGCCAGGAATAAGTGTGTGTGTGTCACGCTTTGCACCAGCCAGGAATAAGTGTGTGTGTGTGTGTGTGTCACGCTTTGCACCAGCCAGGAATAAGTGTGTGTGTGTGTCACGCTTTGCACCAGCCAGGAATAAGTGTGTGTGTGTGTGTGTGTGTGTGATACTTTGCACCAGCCAGGAATAAGTGTGTGTGTGTCACACTTTGCACCAGCCAGGAATAAGTGTGTGTGTGTGTGTGTCACGCTTTGCACCAGCCAGGAATAAGTGTGTGTGTGTGTGTGTGTGTGTGTGTCACGCTTTCCACCAGCCAGGAATAAGTGTGTGTGTGTGTGTGTGTGTCACGCTTTGCACCAGCCAGGAATAAGTGTGTGTGTGTGTGTGTGTGTGTGTGTGTCACACTTTGCACCAGCCAGGAATAAGTGTGTGTGTGTGTGTGTCACGCTTTGCACGAGCCAGGAATAAGCGTGTGTGTGTGTGTGTGTGTGTGTGATACTTTGCACCAGCCAGGAATAAGTGTGTGTGTGTCACACTTTGCACCAGCCAGGAATAAGTGTGTGTGTGTGTGTGTGTCACGCTTTGCACCAGCCAGGAATAAGTGTGTGTGTGTGTGTGTGTGTGTGTGTGTGTCACGCTTTCCACCAGCCAGGAATAAGTGTGTGTGTGTGTGTGTGTCACGCTTTGCACCAGCCAGGAATAAGTGTGTGTGTGTGTGTGTGTGTGTGTGTGTCACACTTTGCACCAGCCAGGAATAAGTGTGTGTGTGTGTGTGTCACACTTTGCACCAGCCAGGAATAAGCGTGTGTGTGTGTGTCACACTTTACACCAGCCAGGAATAAGTGTGTGTGTGTGTGTGTCACGCTTTGCACCAGCCAGGAATAAGTGTGTGTGTGTGTGTGTGTGATACTTTGCACCAGCCAGGAATAAGTGTGTGTGTGTCACACTTTGCACCAGCCAGGAATAAGTGTGTGTGTGTGTGTGTCACGCTTTGCACCAGCCAGGAATAAGTGTGTGTGTGTGTGTGTGTGTGTGTGTGTGTGTGTCACGCTTTCCACCAGCCAGGAATAAGTGTGTGTGTGTGTGTGTGTGTCACGCTTTGCACCAGCCAGGAATAAGTGTGTGTGTGTGTGTGTGTGTGTGTGTCACACTTTGCACCAGCCAGGAATAAGTGTGTGTGCGTGTGTGTCACACTTTGCACCAGCCAGGAATAAGCGTGTGTGTGTGTGTCACACTTTACACCAGCCAGGAATAAGTGTGTGTGTGTGTGTGTGTCACGCTTTGCACCAGCCAGGAATAAGTGTGTGTGTGTGTGTGTCATGCTTTGCACCAGCCAGGAATAAGTGTGCGTTACACACACACACACACACACACACACACTTATTCCTGGCTGGCGCAAAGCGGCGGGCGGATCCCCCCCACTCGCTCGCCGTTACTCCCGAACCAGGCCGGCGAAGGCTTTTGTGGGTTAAAGCGTGCGGAGCCGTGGTCCTCGGCGGAGAGGCAAAGAGGCGTCGCGGCCGGGCCCGTCTCCCCTGGAGGGGCTGCGGGCTAGATTGCCCCATCCATCATGCCGGTCTAATGCAGTGGAAGTTTAATAAACGCCGCCGATTGGAAACGAATGTCCCGCATTTAACAGGTGTATCGGCGCCGTATAAACCCCTGACACCCATCCATTTAATTTTAGCGGCCGATCAATCCGGGCTCCTCGCCATCGACCCGCTCCTGCGAGAGCCTCTTCTGCAGCCATTTTCCGGGGGGGGGGGGGGGGGGGGGAGGGGGAAACAGCGCTTCGATCAGCCCCTTCCTCAGGAAGAGAATTGCTGGGCCAGGCAGGGACATTAAGCGGTGACATTTTAATGCCTGGCCATTGACAGAAGCAGCCGGGTAATGGCTGTGCACGGGCCGGGCACACTTTGTCTGACCCGCTGCGCTAATCAACTCGGATGGGTGGGCAAAGGTCAGCGGCTCGGGCGAACGGACCGGAGAGACGCGCCGGGCCCGGGGGTCCCAGGGGTGGGGGTTTTCCGGAGGGGGTCGCTCGGAGGCCGGGCTCCCCTGCCCCGCTGCGGCGGCCGGACGCCCCGGGCCGGCTCTGGCTGCTGGGGTTTCACAGCCCGCTCGACAGCAGTGGTCTCCCCAGGAATTGAAACTGGTGTGTGTGTGTGGGGGGGTGCTCGAATTTACTGGAGGGGGGTGTCACTAAATTGGCATGCAACTAGTTCACAAAACTGGGGGGGGTGATGGGGAAATTCGGGGGGGGTGTAGGGAGATCACTGCTCGCCAGGGAAGCGCCCCCCCTCCCCATTAACTCTCCTGCTCATTAGTCCCCCCTGCAATCAACCATCAGCCCCCGGGCTTCTGCCGGTACACCGATGCCCAGAGACCCTGGCTGTGCCCGGAGCTGTTTTTAAGTATCTGTAGTTCCAGGGCCTCCCCCAAACTCGCCCACCCGGAGCACCTGGCCGGCCCCGGGAACTCCCCCTCCCCGGGGAAACTTCAGCCCCCCGCAGCGGGGCGCGGCTGTCCGAGCCGGGGGCCTCCCCGCCGCCTCGAAATCTGCCTAATTTCTCTCCACCCAGGACGCCGGCTGGCGGGAAGCGAGGTAGCCCAATGAAATGGACGCGATCAATAGACAAGCCGGGATTGATTAGGTGAAAGCAGCGCCCCCCACACCTGCCCGAGCGAAAAGCAGCTAGCGGGAGCGATTAACTCTTCGTTATCTCCCTGTCTGCGCCGGGGCCCGGGCGACGCTAAGCGAGCTGACGGGGAGGGAAAGAAGCCAGAAGAGCTATTCGGAGAGCAGGGAAAGACACCGCCCGCCAGGCTCCCGAAAGGCGGGTTTGAACTGTTGGCACCTGCAGCTTGCAGGAGAGGCCGGGGATTTCTCTCCTTCTCCCCCTCCAGAAAAGGACTGTGGAGTTCCACACAATCTCACTCACCTGCCCTTGGAACTGGCCCAGCGGGTCTCTCTCAGCTCAGCCTGGAGTTTTTGGTCTTAGCGGCTGAGAAGTTTTCCCTCCTTACAGATTTTAAAAGCCCCCTGAACATCCATTTCCCATTACAAATCTCTTGGGCTGCCCAGGTACTTATAAACCTTGAACTTCCCCGGTAGGATTCCACAGCTGGCCCAGCTGCAATGGGAAGTGGAAACAGAAGCGCCTTTCCTCGCCAGTAAGGCTCAATCTATAAATCCTGTCCTCGGTGCACACTTGTAGTTTATGGCCAGACCCTTTACTGAAGGTAACACCCCGCCCCCCCAGTCAGTGCAAACCTTCAGCAATTGTGCAGCAAGAGTCCAGCTGCATTTTTCTAGGACTAAAGATAGCCATTTTAAAAGCACACTGCCATATTCTGACCCATCCTAAAGTTTCCTTAAAGAATAATTGTCATAACTAAAGAACTGCCACTGGTATGTACTTCCTTAGCACCGGAGGCCAACTAATTAAATTCAGAAGAGGCCCCTGAATGAAGGAACTCCTAGTTTCACATTCCTGTGGGGCATGGGTAGTTGGTCCATAGTTAAGGTTGTAACTGAATTTCCATTACAGGTCTGAGTTGGGCTCCCACTCTATCTGCAGAGACATCTCTGGGCGCAGGTAGAATTACCCTCGTCGCTGAAGTGATTCCAAGAAAGGCTTTTGATTTCCCTACACATTCAGCTTGGAAACATAGTCTCTGTATTTTTGTTGTTGGTTCTGGTTCTACTCTCTAGCAAACACACATCCTCCTCCTCCCCTGGACTCCCCTAACAGAGATCTAATGCCCCCCTCTCTGCTAGAGGATAACAATCATTTACCAATGTCCCCAAGGAGGGTCAGCGTGAGCCATGTACTCTCATAGGGATGGAACACAGGCGGGTGTGGGGAGTCGCTCAGTCAAGGACGTGTTGAGATTTGCAGTTAAGGCAGGCCTAAAAATCCCTTTGTTTCATTTTTTCCTGACTGTGCATATCCTGGGAAGCAGAGACAAACCGAATGCATGGGGTTTGAGGGATTCGGGGTAGAAGTTAGGATGGGTGGGGGTGGAAAAGGAGAAGGTTGGCATGCAGGAGGAATGGGGCACAGAGGTATCTCTGCATATAGGCCTCGATCCACTATTGGCTTTCCAAGGCACTTACCTTTCTATGGGCAGGACCTTAACTTCAGCCCAGTGTTTGTGCTGGTATTTTAGCGGTGAAAGGTCACTCACCAGGGAACCTCGTACAATCCTAAGAGACTCCCTCCCTCTCTCTCAGGCCGTCTGAGTCTGGCTGTGACGGAGAAAGGCCTGGCATGTTGGGCTTTGGTTGGAATTGCCCCTCTGCGTTTACTTTAAACCATAGGAATATCAGGAAAATCGAGTCTGGTCTCCCTTGGTTCTGCTGGAGAACTTGTGGGAGGTCTTGGATTGCACCTATGGGGATCTCGCACACCTCCATGGAAGGGGCAAGGATGCTGAGACATTAACAAAAAACACCCCTCCTCCAAAATGTTCATTACTCCCTGAAATTAATAGGTGTTAACAAAAAACAAACGATGAAATACTCTCCCACGCTCCAGGGCTCCACTTCCACTCTTCTGCCTCTCAATGCTATCATATCACTTATGAGGAGAGGCTGAGGGAACTGGGATTGTTTAGCCTGCAGAAGAGAAGAATGAGGGGGGATTTGATAGCTGCTTTCAACTACCTAAAAGGGGGTTCCAAAGAGGATGGATCTAGACTATTCTCAGTGGTAGAAGATGACAGAACAAGGAGTAATGGTCTCAAGTTGCAGAGGGGGAGGTTTAGGTTGGATATTAGGAAAAACTTTTTCACTAGTAGGGTGGTCAAACACTGGAATGGGTTACCTAGGGAGGTGGTGGAATCTCCTTCCTTAGAGGTTTTTAAGGTCAGGCTTGACAAAGCCCTGGCTGGGATGATCTAATTGGGGTTGGTCCTGCTTTGAGCAGGGGGGTGGACTAGATGACCTCCTGAGGTCCCTTCCAACCCTGAGATTCTATGATTCTATGATTCCATAACTACTGCAGCCAGGGGGCGCGTCTACACTAGCAACTACAGGGTCTGTACAGTGCAGCTTCCCCCTTGATAGTAATAGTGAAAGCTGTCGTGTAGACAGGCATTTCAGTCACCGTGTTTGCTAACCTTGCTCTGACACTATCTGAGCCCTGACTACATTAGTGCTTCCACCATTGCCTACTATCAGTGGAGAATTATGGCTCCAATTTTTGCTGAGTGTAGACAAGGCCATTGAGTTTTTCAGGGCAGCCAAGACCTGAATCCCTAATGTATAAAGCCAAGCAGATTTTGTTTCAAACATTCCAGGTCTCCTTTTTCCATCATAAAGAAGCAAAAGGTCCCAAGAACAAGTTATTTTCCTTTGTGGGTTTACAGGTAACCTCTCCCTGGAGGAAGGCTATGCAACATCATTCAGAACATAGATACCCTTTAATACCAGACTCAGTTTTCCAGTTTAAACCTCTTAATGTCAGAGAGTGCACGCTAAGGCTGAAAAGCTCTGCAGTGACTTTTTTTAGTGACTGCTCGGTTATTAATGCTAGAATATTATTGGTCATTACTTGTCACTTAAGAAAAAGTGAGCATAGGAATTAGAAGAGGGGCATTTCTCTGGCAGGTGGAGTTCCTGCATTTGTGAAACCCCTGCTTGGTGTATTTCCTCAATTCTCTTTTCTTTGCCAATAAACACACACACAAAGAGCCTTGCAAGCTATTAGTGAGCAAACAAAGAATGACACTTTGCCTTTGGAAAACTGACAGCAGGACAGAGTTTGTTAAGGAATACACGAAACTAAAGTATTTTCTAATTCTGTACTGCAAATATCAATGCATTTAAGATAAAACTAATTCTAGTTCCCCTCAGAGGATTTTAGCTTTGACTGGTAATGACTACAGCTGGTATGAAAAATGTAACATTTGAAAATCTGATTAAAAAAAGAGTAAAAATTTCTACTACTATCTGGATTTGTGTGTGTGTGGAATTTTTTCTTTCACTTTCAATTGGTTCTAACAGTGACAAGCTATGGCTGGAATGGTACATTTGGGTTGATATTACAGGGCTATGAGACATATACATCTGAATAAAGCTGACGTAAGTTTTCTGTTGAAATCCTGATTGTCATTTTGTGGGATAAGCACCTAGATGCCGTTTCCTTTCCTCCTACGGTTGTGTGAGAAACCAGTGCGCGCATGCCATAGGCTTTCTCTTAATTCTTTAGATTACTTCTGATGGACTTTTTTGGTATCTTCTGAGGAGACGGATGAACTTTTAGAGGCTGTGATGGCATTGAACTTGTTCCAAACGTTTCTGCTTTCACATGACAGATTTCTTATAAATTGGAACTCATGTCACAATCCAGGTTTCATAAAGTTATGGCAGGAATGAAAGGGTGCAGAACTGGAGTCTCAGAACTCCTAGATTATTTATATATGTAATGCCATTAAGCCTTAACCCTTAGAATGGGGGTTCTCAAACTGGGGGTCGGGACCCCTCAGGGGGTTGTGAGGTTCTTAGATGGGGGGATCACAAGCTGCCAGCCTCCACCCCAAACCCTGCTTTGCCTCCAGCATTTATAATGGTGTTTGTTTTCAATTTATAAGGGGCGGGGGTCACACTCAGAGGCTTGCTGTGTGAAAGGGGTCACCAGTACAAAAGTTTGAGCATCATTGCCTTAGAACATCCAACATTTTGAGCCTGCCTGATAGGGATGAGAGCAGGGAAAGCGAATTGCATGTTCGTCATCTCCCTTTCGTAAGAGTGGAGGGAGAGATTAAGTTAAATGGAAGTTTTGAAGGTGTTGCTGCTTTGGGCTAATTTGCTTAGCAGCAGGAATATCAAAGTAATTTCTAATTACGTATGTGTGAGAAGTGCCAGAGACTGGATTTCATTCTCAGTTTAATAGAACAAATATAGCAGCAGCACAAACTTCCCTCAGTGCTGAGAAAGTGCCTTGTTCCTTCTGTCTAGGCGACTTACATGGTGCTATAGTACCTGAGCGCCTCACACTCATTAATGGATTTATCAGTCTTTAATGGATGTATCTTCACAACAGGAACAGGGAAGCACTGTTCTCCCCATTTTAACCGATGGGGAACCGAGGCACAGAGACACTCAGGCCTGGTCTACAACTAAGACTTAGATCAGCCTAGGTACATTGCTCAAGGCTATGAAAATGTTGCACCCTGAGCACCATAGTTAGATTGACCTAACGCCCGGTGTAGATGCTACTCAATTGATGGAAGGATTCTTCTGGCAATCTAGCTACTGCCTCTCACAGAGATGGATGAACTACATCAACGGAAACCCCCCACTCCATCGATGTAGGAAGCATCTGCATTAAGGTGCTACAGGTGTAGAGGCTGTAGTGTAGACATGGCTTAAGTACTTGCCCAGTGTCACAAAGTCTGAGCTAGAGCAGGGAATAGAACCCAGGTCATTGGAGTTCTAGCTAACACCATAACCACTAGACCATACTTCCTCTGTCATAATCTAGAGGGCCCATCATTAAGGTGAGAGGGGAATCAAGTCCCTATGCTTATTCAATCCTGGGTATTTCTGCAGAGATCAGTTGTGGTGGTGCTTTGTGAAATGGACGTGTGTCTCTGAGAACTTGACTCCTTTCCTATAGGCCACCTAACAGCCACTGGATGGGAACAGCTTTCAGCCACTCCCCACAGAGGGTCAGACAGGAAGCAGTGCCTCATAAGTGAGTGGTTCCATATACCATTACCAATTCCTTGCATCTACCCTAGTCCCCCATGTTATTGTAGAAACACTGAATTCAAGGATCTGGAAAGGGAAAGACGACAATGATCCAAAACTTCCACAATTATTGTCAGGTTGATTAAGTATAACCAGAAAGACTGCAAGGCTAATGACAAATCTCAAAGAAACATAACACTCTCTGTCAGTGTTAACGACGAGACTTTTCAAAGTTACATCATTTAATATCAGAAGTATGAATGTGCAGGTTGAAATCCTCCCCACCCCGCCCCCAGATGAAAGCGAGAGAAAAAGCCTTGTTTTTACTGACTTAACTAAATCTGAGAGAGACTTTTTATCCAGAGCAAGCTAATGTAAACTGTTGGGAGATAAATAAACGAAAGAGCTGCCTATAGGCTGGTTGGCTCAAAGGAAAGAAATTTGTCTCACTTTAGAAAAAGGACCTGAAGGTATTGGTCACATTGACTCATTCATTGTACTGTTATCTGCCAGGGAGGTTGTGACACAGGAGCAATTAAGATAAACTTTAGTCTATAAGTTCATGCCTGCAATCTCTATACTTCAAAACAAGATAAATGATCCCTCCAAGGAAGGAAACAAAGTATTTTCCAGACTACCTCCAAAGTAACATTTAGGATTTGCAATTGTTCAGCAGAAATTTTTCACTACAAGGGGCTTCATCTATTATTATCCACTTCAGTTCTTTTAGTGACATTTTAGTTTTAACACAAGAAAACGCCAGCTTACATGTTTAATTTATTATAATAAAACTCTCTGCACCCTTCTTTTCAGAGCCTCCTCTATGCATTAATGGGAACGGAGTGAGTGTGTTTTTATAACTAGCATTTTAATATAAAGATTGATTAAAGATGAGCCAATCTGTTGTGAAAATGTAAACTGGAACCGTAGTCATAAGAAGCACACACTATATGTACGGTAATTATTCAGTTTTCCTTTGAGGTAACAGTCAACTTGATAGTTTTGTTCTTTAAATAGTAGTAATGAAAAAGTAGGGCATAATATACCATATTTGTACTATGTCTATAAAAAGACGGACTGCTGCATCATCCCTACAGAACATTTCATGTAACAATGAACATTACCATTCGACAACGGACAGGCATGTGGCAGTCTGAGGATACAGTACTGCTTATTACTGGGGTTGGAAGGATCAGCTTATCATCGGGAAATGTTGATAAACATCCAATTCGCTGTACACACACAGACCAACGAAAATACATTTCCATCGATAATAGAAATTTACAGCTAGGCAAAGTAAGAAAAATGCTGCTGGAGAATTCAGTGGAGTGTGATTTCAGGCTATTTCCTTTGTATATTTTGACAGGTGATGTTGACAATTTGTGATTTAATGGTTATAAAGCTTTAACGACATTTTGAATCTCAGCATCTACTGTCATTTAGTGACTATTGTCAGACCTCCCCCCATAGTCTGACAACTCAGAATATACTGCAACTGTGAAGATTTAAATAGATCAAAATGGAAAAAAATGCTTAAAAAGATCAGTCAAAATTATAAAAAATAAAAATTGAATTCTGCCAAGCCTACTTATTATTATGCAAAACTCTGAGGTGCTAATTTTAATATCTTGTCCCCGCAACCCCAGCCGTGCTGCTGGATCTTGTCAGAAACCTAGGTTGTCAGCTCACTGGGGCAGGGCCTGTGTTTTCATCACTTTTTTGTATAGCGCCTAACACAACGGGATGCAGATTGGGTCTCCCAGGAGCTACTAGGATACAAAGAACGACAATATTCAACGTTGCAATATGGGAAAGGGAGGAATAAAGGAAAAGAGGAGTTAATGACCATTTCTGTACATTTTCAGGAATGCCAAAGAATTCCTTTGAAGCAAAATGGCAGGATGGGAGGCTGAATGGTGCTGAATGCCCCAAGTTTACATCTATCAGCAGGCAGCTTGTGTGTTGTCAATGACACCAAAGAGTTGTTGCAGGATTCCCAGCTTATCCTCTGCTTTACAGGATTTCTACACACCACCAACACTCATGAAATAGTCTGTTTGCTTATATTATTTATTCAAAAGGTCTCCCGGAAACCTTATAATACATTAAAGTGGACTAAAGACTTTTTTTTTTTTTTTTGGTTTCCCAATTTTTAACCTGTTAGAACAATGCCAATAGATCCATGACCAATATAAACAAAACACTTTGTGTCCATATGTTCTGTAAGGTGGCGACAGAAGGCTCTTAGAACCCCTTGGTTTTTCTCCAGCCCGTGGGGCATACAGGATGGTTCAGGACATTTCCCAGTGGTTTGATCAGCCTCCTGTTAAACGTCCCATGTGATGAGGTGTCCGTTACTGGGAGACAATTCTGCGAGGGGACTCCACCTCCCTCAGCACAACACTTCTTCAGATGCCCACTCCTCCCAAACTTCTTATCCCGCCGTCCCAATCAAAACACTCTCCAGCAGGCTCTGCCCTACCTTCCCAGACCACAACACTGATCTTTCTTCCAGGCATTGCAAACTCCCTCTCCACTCCTGGAGAGAGACTGCAGTTTCTGGGTTTGGGGACACTGTTCTAGTGCGGGATGGGGTAGAGCAGGCTGGGGTATCAGGAAACTGGGAAGGAGCTGACCTGGGGTGTGGAGAAGGCAGTGTTTGGATTCTGGTGTGCAACAGGATCTATACCTAGGAATAAACCATACGTTGGGATAGAATTTCCCAGGAGAGGTGATTGAAGCCCTATAACTCGGGATATTTAAGACTAGACGGGGCAGATTACTGGAAACTATACCGTAGAGATATAGCATGTCAATCGTATAAAAAAACCTAACAGCTCAATTTGCCCAGGGATACAAATATGGTTCCTAGTGCCTTCAAAGGCAGGGTTTGATCCCGGTTTGGAGTTTTACCCTGCAATAGCCACAAATAAAATCCATGACATTTGCACAGCATGACTGTTGATACATCTGTGGCATTTTTATTCTTCCAAGATGACACCTTCACCTGTCATAAGGATGGTGAATGCCAGCTTTGTGTTTTATTAAACAAATACAATTAAAAAAAAACCCTAACACATGCTTGAGGTCTGTGGCCAAAGACAGTCTACACTTGCGTAGAAACTTCTTTGTACAGTCAACGTGTCCTTTTTACAATAGCAAAAGACTAAGGGTTAAAAAATAGTCGGGAGCCAAGAAATATACAGTACACTCAATAACAAAATATATATATATATATACACACTATAGATGCTTTAAGGCGGTGTACAGTTTGATTGAAGACAATTTGAAGACATTAAATCAGTCAGCAACAAAGGAAATGTGTGGAGAAAATGCCCTAAAGTCAGAAAAAGCAGCAGCAAATATCCCGACAGGTTTTTTTGATGCTTCTAAAAATATTTTGGCAGTGAAATATGCCCTCGCTCTTGACAGTGAGGCGTGGGGCTGGTTTTCCTTTTGCTAGTCCCGGGTTCTCTTTCACCTCACCCCTGTTGTGCTTCGTTGTTGCTCACTGAGGGCCCTGGTGAGACCGCCTCTCCTCCAGCATCCTGCACACCCACATGGAGACAACTTCAGCATTCCCATCATTGTACTGCATGATGAATGGGTGGCCCTGGGAAACGGGAGAGAAACAGATTTAGCCACGACAGTCGAGTCTCTTTGCTTTTCAAAGTAAACTTTTTTCCTTTTAAATTTCCCGAAAAATAAATCAGAATCTCGTTAGCTTCTTAGTTTTGGAAATGTTCCTAGAACAATATAAACACACCATGGGAACTAACAGCTTTTTCCAGTCAAATCTAATAACGAAACGCTGCTAATGAATGTCCCGTCTTTTCTCCCAATGTCTGAGTACGTCTGGATGTAAGCACTGCCTGATTATTTTTCTTTGACTCTTACAGCCTCTTGTCTTGCTGTGGTACAGGATGTACACTCTTGTAGTAGGGAGAGAGATTTTCAGTTTATCATCTTTTTAACATTTATATTGTGGGAGTGCCTAGTGGCCTCAGCCAGGCTGGGCCCCATTGTGCAAGGCATGAGTTAAACGAGTCTCTGCCCCAAAGGGCTTACAATCGAAAAGACAAGACTGCCTAGGAAGAAGTACTGCGGAAAGGGGTCTGGGGGTCTTAGTGGACCACTAAAGCTATGAGTCAGCAGTGTAACACTGTTGCAAAAAAAGGGAACATCATTCTGGGACGTACTAGCAGGAGTATTGTAAGCAAGACATGAGAAGTAATTCTTCCGCTCTACTCCGCGGTGATTAGGCCTCAAGTATTGTGTCGAATTCTGGGCGCCACATTTCAGGAAAGATGTGGACAAACTGGAGAGAGTCCACAGAAGAACCACAACAATGATTAAAAGGTCTAGAAAACATAACCTATGAGGGAAGATTGAAAACATTGTGTTTGTTTAGTCTGGATAAGAGAAGACCGAGAGGGGACATGATAACAGTTTTCAGGTATGCAAAAGGTTGTTACAAGGAAGAGGGAGAAAAATTGTTCTTCTTAACCTCTGAGGATAGGACAAGAAGCAATGGGCTTAAATTGCAGCAAGGGCAGTTTAGGTTGGACATTAGGAAAAAATTCCTAACTCAGGGTGGTTAAGCACTGGAATAAGTTGCCTAGGGAAATTGTAGACTCTCCATCACTGGGGATTTTTAAGAGCAGGCTGGACAAACACCTGTCAGGGATGGTCTAGATAATACTTAGTCCAGTCCCCCCTTGAGTGCAGGGGACTGGACTAGATGACCTCTCGAGGTCCCTTCCACTCCTACGATTCACACGTGTCCTCGCTCTATAGACATGGAAGGCTGGTGCCTTAACTCACTGTGTGACCTAGCCCCTGGAACACGTATTAGCTCCGGGTGCTGTGCAAATTCCCTATAAAATCTAAATATAAAATAGTAAGTTTTCATTCTGACTTGGTCATTGAGTCCCAAGTTCTAACACACAAGAGAACAAATGCCACTGGCACACAAAAGAAGACAGTTTGCAGAATATGATGTATAAGCTGAGGTCTGAACACACACACAACAATGGATTCAAGTCATTTGGAGGTTGAATGAAGGGGAGTGAGCTGTTGCCAAAGGAATGAAAAGCTCCCATAAGCATAACTAAGAAAACCCTAAAATATCAACTCCCAGCTTTATCAGAAGCTACTGAAGGGGGTGATGGAGGAACTTGCATCCATAGTGCAGTCTAGCCTGTGAATTCAGTAGCTGCTGCAGACACTGAAGAATTGTATCTAGGGGAGCTGCAAATAAACGGCAAGACCACTTCAGGATGAAAGAAAAACAAGGACGAAGGGTTCAGGAGCCAGCCTAGGCTGCTTAGGTCTCCGGTGACAGTTCTGGAGATGGCAGAAAAGCATCTTACTGTGCACCTCAAATGAATACAAACCCACAGAAATCCAGTATCGCACATGTACAAATGAAAGGGAGAATAACTACCGGACAAAACCACCACAACGAAAACTTCTGCCCCGAATCAATCAAACCCAGCTCAGTTTTCACCATATTAATCCAAGAAACCTTGAAACCAACAACTGTCTCATCCAGAGATCCCGAACATGAAATCTGCAGGGACGGAGAAGTACTTGTTAAGCACAGACGTCAACTGTTTTGCTTAATGGCAGCAGGCACACTGAGGACAAGAAAGGGTCTAATAAGGTATTCTGGGAAACTGGGGAGTAACTTGGGTTACGACGGATCATGAGGAAGCCCTGGGATAAACAGAATGCTGCTGATGCTAACAGCACCAGGTAAAAGCAATAAAACACTCCAAAGGTCAGGGCCAGCACTGTCAAAAGCTACAAGAATAAAATATGCCCAGTCTCTACAGAAAATATGGAGGCTCAGCAATGCGCTGCTGCTCATCAGAGCAGTTTCAAGGCTAGGAGCTGATCGGAAGCTGGGCTAAACTTACTAAAAGAACAAAATGGGCAGAGAACCCTGCTGGAAGTTCCCGGGTAGCAGCCACTCCTCTCTCAACCACCTGCCCAATGCCACCATTTCGGATGGGATGGAAGCAGCCTCTTTGCACAAGGAACTGGGCACCTCAGGAAAGTGAGTGACGACACGGAGCATGACAGAACCTGGCCATAGGGACGGGGACATGGACGGTGATGTCAACAACTAACCCCAGAACTACAGTGAGTTTGTTTCCCTGCAGTGAATGTTTAGTGCTGGGGAGAGGTGCCCGGCTGACAGCCCTGGAGACGGAGCTTCTTTGATCCTACACAGCATGGGCCAAACGCAGATTCAGGACAGACGCAGAAGGGAAAGAAAATGCAGCGGCTCCAGTTAGACACACCAGCAGTCTGGACACCGCGTTCCAGCAGTTCCACATGTTTTCTGGAAACTCAGACGGGTCCTAGGAAAAAGGGGGCAAAACAACAGCCGGCATGACCCACGTTCTGAATGCGAAGAGCATCTTTCCCTACACGGAGTGTGATATTCCAGTTCACAGGTGGCACCAGTCCCCTGGGGACTGTCGGAGAGAGGGAGGAGACATACCAGGAGGAGGGCAGCATGGCTCACTTTGGGCTGTCAGGATCAGATCAGGTTCTGCTGAACTAAGGGACCTTTGAACCAGCTCCACATGCTGGTTGAGGGAAGTCTATCAGGAGCACAGAGGCCATGGCTGGTGGTGGCCAACAGAGTTCACAGCTCAATCCCCCACAACTTCTGCACTTGGCCAGATACAGGCTCCTAAAGGGTAGGAAGCCAGCACCCTGATGGGCCTGCATTTCTGAAGAGTGCGCTCGCAGTTTGAGCTTTGCTATACACTTCTGTGGAAAAGTGTGAAACAACAGAGCAAGAGGTAAGATCAAGACACTGAATAATCAAGTTAACCTCATCAATAGTCAGTGGGAGCCAGCTCTCATTTCCTTCATTCTCAGAGGGCCAATTTCCACAATTAAAATGCTGAGGGTTGAAGTAACATGGTCCACAAACTCCTCAAGAGAAGATGGAGGTGTAACAGGTAAAGGGAAAAGGACATGAATAGCAGGAGCAGGTGGATACAAAAGTGGGACAAGCAGGCGGGGGCCAGGAGAGGTGCCCACCATCTAATAATGATCAGATGAGGAGGTAGGAGAATGTTAACAAAAGGGAGATTTAAAGACAATATCCCACAGGCATGAAAATGCAGCACATTTGGGAACTAGTTAACAGATATTTTTACCCGTCCACTTAACAGCATCAGCATCAGTTTCTGCAGACTGATGCTCTATACCTTCTTTTCTATATCCCTATGGACTGGTCCACACTGTGGGGGGGGAGGGGGATCGATCTAAGATACGCAACTTCAGCTATGTGAATACCGTAGCTGAAGTCGAATATCTTAGATCGATTTCAAAAGTACTTACCGCTGGTCCACACGGCAGCAGGCAGGCTCCCCCGTCGACTCCGCTTACTCCTCGCGCAGAGCTGGAGTTCCGGAGTCGACGGGGAGCGCTTCTGGGATCGATTTATCGCGTCTAGATGAGACGCGATAAATCGATCCCAGAACATCGATCGCTGCCTGCCGAATTGGGCGGGTAGTGTGGATGTAGCCTATACCTAGGGGGACCAGACCTAGCAGGTAGTTTTATCATTGACAACCCCACCCAGGTCACTTTTCATGCCCAAGCTGTTACTGAATCTCAAATAGCTTTATGAATGGTTTCAACAACGTTATCTCCCATATACACCAGCTGGCCTACCTTAGCTAGCAAAAACCAGTAGTTAGGAAGGTCTTAGACACAGCCTCCTAGCACAAGGACTACGTCGCATAGGCCGGGCAATGAATGCCTCTTCTAGGTTATACAGTTCAGGTGCACCCTTCTAGGGCATTCTTCCCACGATTTAACTGCATTCCACAGCAAATATCCCAGGAAAGAATTTTGTCCTTTAGTCTGAATAGCCTAGAAGTTGCACTCCTAACGCGAATCACCACTGTAAACCTAATTGTTCATGGAAGTAGTTTCCACACCTTGTTCTTGTATTTCTTTCATACTGCCTTTTAAAAAGTCTCCAAATTTGTCTTGGAGGCTGGCTATCACTTGATGGCAGGTCTGAAGGTTGTGGAGATCAGTTCAAACCTTTCATTACACTTTCCAGCCTTTTTCCCTCTCTAAGCTCTGAAGAATCTTTTAGCTTGTTTGGTTTATAACTGTAAAAAAAAATTTAAATTGGAAAAATATTTATTGGAGTCTACAGAATCTGAAAAACTATACAGGTAACTCACTCACAGCAAGGTCAGTCTGGAACAGAAACAGCAACTTTGCAAAGCAAAGATGATGCTCGTTTTCTTTGCACTCACATGATTAAATGCAAAAAGAAGGGTGTGCATGTATGATTCATATGTGCAACACACACACACACACACACGTTAATGTGGTATTAAGCCTGAGAATCCAAAATCCACAGACAAAATTCAAAATAATGGCTTTCACTTGAGTGCATCTTTCTGAATGCTGTATCTGGTGTTTTTTTGTTAGTGTGTAATGTGGCCCGTTGAGGGAACCATAAGTTTGAAATCCCTGACTTCTGTGGATTTACTATCCTGCTGCACATTGTCACACTAAGAGTTTCCTTTTCTGGGAAGCTCAGGCAGCAGCAGCAATAAGCCAGCGCAAGGACTTTCCTGGGTATAACGACACCGACACCTTTTAATGTGTAAAAGACGGGTTACCTTCTGTAACTGTTGTTCTTCGAGATGTGTTGCTCATGTCCATTCCATTGGAGGTGTGTGCGCTCGCTCAGTGGTATCTACAGGGGACCAGCTCTGGCGCCCTCTTGAGTGGCATGCGTATGCTGCGGTATAAGGAACGCCGTCGGCTCCTCCCTCCCCCGTCCCCCGTTCCTTCTTGCTGGAACTCCGACAGAGGGGAAGAAGGGTGGGTCATGGAACAGACATGAGCAACGCATCATGAAGAACAACAGTTATGAAAGGTAACCGTCTTTTCTTCTTCGAGTGCTTGCTCACGTCCATTCCATTGTAGGGCACTCCCAAGCAGTATCAGCGGAGGCGGGTAGGAATTCGTGGACACGTTTATTGCAACACCGCTCTGCCGAATCCAGCGTCATCTCTGGCTTGCTGGGTGATGGCGTAGTGCATCGTGAATGTGTGCACCGAAGATCATGCTGCAGCACTGCAGATGTCCTGGGCAAGGACATGTGCCAGGAAGGCAGCCGAAGACGCCTGGACCCTAGTTGAGCGAGCCTTCACTATCGGTGGAGGCACAGTCTGCGCCAACTCATCACAAGTATGGATGCAGGTGGTGATCCAATTTGGAATTGTCCTTCAGGCCCTTCATCTTGTCAGCTATCGCGATAAAGAGCTGGGTCGATCTGCGGAAGGGCGTGGTGCGTAGAATGGCAGGGTGTGCTGGACATCCCGAGCGTGCAGCCGTCTCTCCTCACTGGTCGTGTGAGGCTTTGGACAGAACACCAGAAAGAAGATATCCTGGTTGACATGGAAATACGACACCACCTTTGGCAGGAAGGCCGGACGGGGCTGCAGTTGGACCTTGTCCTTCTAGAACGCTGTGTACGGGGGCTCCGAAGTGAGGGCTTTAATTTTGGAGACATGTCTCGCCGAGGTAATAGCTACAAGGAATGCAACCTTCCACGACAAGTGGGAAAGGGAACAAGAAGCCATAGGCTCAAAGGGTGGGCCCGGGAGCCTGGAGAGGACCAGGTTGAGGTCCCATTGGGGGACTGGGTCCTGGACCAGTGGAAAGAGTCTTTCAAGGCCTTTCAGGAATCTAAACGTCATGTCATGAGAGAATATCGATCTACCCTGGATGTGAGGGTGGAAGGCCGATATAGCCGCCAGGTGAATCTTGACTGAAGAGAAGGCAAGGCCCTGGTGCTTTAAGTGAAGCAGGTAATCCAGAATGGACTGAAGAGACAACTGGGTTGGGGAGATACTCCATTCTGCTGCCCAGCATGAGAACTGCTTCCACTTTGCTAGGTAAGTTGTTCTGGTGGAGGGCCTCCTGCTCTCCAAGAGAACCTGCTGTACCTGACTAGAGCAGGCTTGTTCCTCTGGATTCAGCCACGCAGCATCCAAGCTGTAAGATGGAGTGAGGTTTGGTTCAGGTGCAGGTGCAGCAGCCGACTGTGATCCTGCAAGACCCCTTATACCGGTGCATACATGCGCCACTCCAGAGGGTGCCGGAGCCGGTCCCCTGTGGATACCACTGAGGGAAAAACTTTTGGCACATGTGCCTGTGGCGAGCACACACACCTACAATGGAATGGACATGAGCAAGTGTCACGGAGTGTGGGGGAGTCCGGCCCTGCACCCCTCTTCCCGGATTCAGTGGGAGTCTCACCCAGCCAGTAGAACAGAAGGTTTATTAGAGATGCCAGGAACACAGTCCAAACAGAGCTTGTCAGTACATCCAGGACCCCTCAGTCGGGCCCTTCCGGGGGGCAGGGAGCTTAGACCCCAGCCCGGGGGCTCCCTGCATTTCACCCCACAGCTCCAAACGGGGGCAGGGAGGCCTCTCTCCCCTCTTCTCCGGCCAGCTCCAAACTGAAACTGTCCAGCCCCTCCTCCCCCTTTGTCTCCTTCCCGGGCCAGGAGGTCACCTGATCCCTTTGTTCCAACACCTTCAGCTCTCACCTTTGCAGGGGAGGGGCCGGGCCATCTGTTGCCAGGAGACAGGGCCATTCTCTGTGTCCAGGCCTCTGCCCACCCCTGCCTTCTAGGGCTTTGTAACACTGCATAGGGGAAACCGAGGCACCCACACAGTACTCAGGGAAACCTTAACAACAGTCCTAGTTCGTCACAGCAAGCACTCGAAGAAGACTCATTCAATCACCGACTTTATTTGCTCTGAGGTTCTGCTCAGAGATGGACGAGAAGGAATATTTGAAATTGCAGGTTCTGGGAGGGCTGGCAGAAAGGCCGCCAAGTGTGCTGGGCTCTTGCAGAGACCATTTTTAAGGAGGGCTGATGTAGGAGCCAAGTGTGTGGCTGTTGCTGGATGGCCATAACCTGTGTGTAGTTTCAAGTGCTGAGGAAAAGAGGACCTGCTGCACACCTAACCGCTGCCATCTGTAAAGGACTTGCTCTCTTAACCAGTTTTTCAAAGTTCGAGTCCTCCTTGCTGAATGCATAGGTCACTACATTCCGGCCAAGTCGGAACTTTAAAATCCACATGGCTTTTAAGTGAGCAGAGCAGCGTTTTCTCAAGGTGTGAAAATCCCATCTTCCTGCCCGCCCCTCGTGGGTGGATAACGGCCAAAATGGCTGAAGGAATTTTCTTCAAACTTCTGGAAAAATATTCACCTCTGAGCGGCGATAAAACTTCCGTCATTTCAGCCTCCAAAGGTACTTCGGGGAAAATAAAACAGCCGGAATACTTCGCACGTCTATGGCATTTTCCGAGAATCTCCGTACTTTACAAACATTAAGTAACTGAATGTTCTCCTGTGAACCAGGGAAGCATTACTCTCCTTCTTCGTAGGCGGTGACACCGCAGCACAGCGATTAGCCCAAAGTAAACAGAGTGAAATTCATCCGTGTGCAGAGGGCAAGCACAATGCCTAGGCAACACTTAAATCCAATTTCCCCTGCAGTGAAGCAGAGATGAAACAGAACCCAGGTATCCTGGTCCATCCCCTTCTCTACTTACTAGTCAATGTTCTCCTTTACACACAGACTTTAGAATGAGAGTGCCTTTCGCTAAAACTGTGGAACTGTCTGAAACTGAAGGCCAGATCCCCAGTTGATGTAATTCCACAGCTCAGTTGAGGATCTGCTCCTTAATGACCACAGTGGCTTCAAACCAGAGACTTAAACATGACTCTTGTGTGATTTCAGGTTTCAGATTTAAATTAATCAGTTCAAATAACTTTCTTCCCACTCCTCAGATTTTCAGTGCTTTTCACAAGGGTTCATATTGCAAGCCCTTCATTTAAGGCCTTGGAAATGGTGTGCAGCTGCTGCCTGCCCTTTCAATCACTCTTCCTGAGTTGATTCTTCACAAATGCTGCAGAAATAGATGCTCTCCCCAAATATTCAATTATTACCACTCAACCGCTTACCTCTAGCCATTCTAGACTGTACACAGCAACCTACACTGGTCAAGGAGCTCTCAACCTTTCATCTGTGCAGATGCATGTGTTCTTCTGTACAGTAATTGGTCAGAAAATGGCTCACTGAGAGAAGAGAATGTGTCTAGATTTTTTCTGTGATTGATTCTAGATCTTTCAGTTACATCTTTTGGTCATGGTGGCTCACAGTTCAAAGCTACGGAAAGTCTAGAGAAAGAGAGGACATTTAAGCACACAGAAGCATAAGGCACCATTGGTCTGGATGATTTCTTTCCTTTCAACTCCCCCACCCCCTAGCTGTTAGAAATACATTTGTTCTGGTCTTGACAATATAAGATCGGAACTGAGCTAAAGGGAGTGTGCAGCCCTCTCTCTGTGTTACATGCTGCTTCCAGAGAGTGAACATGTCTTGTATACTTGGGCTTTGAACTTTGACCTGAACATTTTCAGAACTATTTAAAAATAACTAATTTTTCCCCCTTGGTTTTTAATTGTGAGGCTAATCAGGGAAGAGCAGGAGTGGGAGGCAGGAGACTTGGCTTCTGGCTTTCCATTCCCAACTCTGCTGTGTCCATTCCTGTGTGACCTTTGCAAAGTCACTTAACCTTTCTGTGCCTTATGTGTAAAATGGGGATAGTTATTCAGCTCTATCTCACAGGCATGCTACGATGTTGAATTCATTAATGTTTGTAAAACACTTTGAGATCCTTGGATGGAAGGTGCGAGAAAAGGGTGAAGTCTCATTATACACAATTTAACCTAAATCTTCCTATCCTGCCTTTTAAACAAACCAGCCACAAACAAAGTAACAAAACACAGGTCAAGGACAGAAGTGAGACCTGGGGGGGAGGGGCGGGGAAACCAAGAACCCATAGCCAAGGAAGAGCACACACATTGGTCCAATAAAAAAGAAGCTATTAAGCAAAGAGTCAGCTTCTCCCATGAATCTCTTTTATGAGAGACAGGCTCCCTGCAGAGGAAGACATCTCAAATCCAGGATACCCTTGCAGTTAAGCTACTTACACTGTGCAGTGGAAGCTAGCACGGTAGGCAGGGTTTAAAATATCAGCTGTGATGTGTCTCAGAGACATGGAGGTTGTTCCACGTTGCGGGATCTCAATGTGTTTCGACTGCAGTAGATCAAAGCGCTCTATGGAACTTTTAGTGCACCCCAGTAGGGTTCACACAGACACTTAGCGTGTGGCTGGCTAGCTAGAACACAGTAGATTGACACTCACCTTGCCGCGCACTAAATCACCGTATAGACAAGCCCTCAAACGCTATATTTTCATCCTCCTTTCCACCCCAAGAGTAACCTTAACTTGAACTTATCTAGCTTTCAATGTTTAGATTTTTTTAAACCACAACATTCTATCAGGGATTTTCCGTAAACTGTAGGGATGTTTTTGCCATGAACTCCCTTTTAATTTTATCGGGTGTGGGAATTCCTTCTATTTTGGGCTTTTATTTGTTTTTTAATGTCACTCACTGACACTTTTATTTACAGCGTAGCCTTGGAAACTCTGCACTGGTGGGTCCAGAGCCTGGAAACTCTATGCCGGTCAGTCCCAGCTGTGCCACCTTCCAGTGAGACAAAACTTGAAGTGCCAGCAAGCCGTGCCAACTTGATCAGACCCACTTTGTCTGGGCTGGGGAGAAAGGGAGGGATGGATTTGAGACATGGTGAGAGATACAACTATATATAAACAGTAACACCCAGTGCAATAATCCATCAAAGACAGCCTCTGCCTACTCAGGAGCATGCATGGAGTGCAGGTGAAATACCCACTATGTAAAGGTACCTGAATTTAACTAATCAGCCAAAGACGCACCAGGGAAAACATTTAAAAGTTCCTAAAAACCCCGGAGATTACAGAGGTAGCATTCTAATACACTATTAACAGTAACCTTTTTATAAAACAACCCTGACACATCTTCAGCATTTTACTGCTACTCAGCTATCGAACCTCCTGTTTCCTTGTCTTTAAGTATCCAAGGTCCGAAGATGACTAATTCTCATAATCCAAAAAGGGAGACCTTGTTTTTTTTAAATTGGGGGTAGAAACTAGGAATGGGTTGAATAAAGTTAAACTCAAAACTACTAGCTCAGAAATGCTGCTATGGTGCTGGCAGTCTACGCAGTTGTGATAGCGCTCCAGGCTGTTAGAAAGACATGCGTTTCCTTTGTTCCTGTTCACGATCATGTCAAGAAAAACTAAAACCAACCACAGAAAGGATGCCAACTCTTCAAGAATTCTGCGCATTTCAGCAACAAATAAAAACCACCCGCATCAAGAGAAACTGCTAGCATTGAGCACTATGTTCCAAAACAAAGAAACACAACCTGCTGTACCTTAAATATTCTGTTATTGATTTACTTTGTTTTGCAAGGTAACGAAGAAAATAAAATGTACAGAAGCTTGAAATGTATTTTCAGTTGCAGTGAACAGTTTTGCAGCCATAGGGTGGCCTGGAGTTATCTGTTTGGGGGTGTTTGGTAACTCTTTTGCCACAACTTGTCTGTTTATTGCACCAGGAAGTCAGCCTTGGTACAGTGTTACAAGGCCTCCATTCCGCAATCGGATTCACACAGACAGACCGTTGTGCCTGCAAGGTCATGGTCTAAAACTGTGTCAGCATCTAGGCTATAATTCTCCAGCAACATAATACGGGCATAGAACAGAACCTGGTTAATTTGCACTAATGTCTGAGACCACCCACCCATTGGGAATCAGCAAATAAGGGACCAGTCTAAAACCCCCCTCACCCCTGCAAGGAGAATGCTTTATAAGCATACTTTGTTCATGTATGGTCAATGGTAGAGTTAGCTAACATTTGTGACACTAGTCCTTGTCCAGAGGAATCTTTTCTTAAAGGAAAAAAGGGGGTGGGGCGCGGAATCTTGTACCATGAGCCCATCCCGCAACAATGAAGGAACTAATCAAGAGATACATCCAGTAGGAGGCACTTGGAGGATGGGGCCCTAAGGTATCATGATACAGTTTCATCATGGGTCTGATCCGGTTCTCACTTCACTATTTTTAGGTTTCTGTACACATCCATGAAAAATGAGAACTATCTCCTTGCCATTTCTTAAATAAGCAACTATAAAATAGACCACTCCGGTAAACCCCTTTCAACCAGGGATCAATACATCCACAACAGACAAGCAGCAAAAAATATACTTAAGAACACGTCCCACAAGAACCTTCCCATTTGCCCCCAGCCAAGGAAAATAATGAGACCTTGCATTTGCCAGGGAGTTTTTGCCACTGATTTAAATTGGGATCAGACTCTGGCCCAATACGATATAATCTGTGGCAAAGCAACTTAAACATTCAGTGGGAAGTTCGATGTTTTTGAGCGCAGAGCATTCTGTATTGGAAAAGGTCAGGCAGGGTTGGCCGGAGAGTGAGTGTCGGCCAACCTAATTTTCTGTGTCAACTCTGAAAATTAGATAAACAATGACAAACCAGGATTTTTAAATGAACTTGTCACATCTTATTTTCTTGATAAAGGGTTCATTTTCCTCTGTCCCAACAGATAGGTTAACTCTTTAAGAGGTAAGTACCTATTAGATGGTGCCGTAAATGGTTTACAACATCTAAAATGAAAACAAAAGGGCATGGAGAGTCCAAATGCAGAACCTTAACAATTAGAGATAATTATCCTTGAAATGTCAATAATTTAGCCTGACCAATTAAACAGCTATTATTCAAGGAGAACAGTTCCATAACTGTATTCATCTTTAAAATTACAGATTTTCTTTCACACGCTTGTCCTCATGTCTGAAAATATCCTTCTGAACACTAACTCCCTTTCCCCGCCCATTGCAACAGATTTTAAATTATATTCCTCAGCAGGCTTACAAATGGACTGGTTCTTTCCACACGTGCAGCACTTTTCCATGATGTGTTTACATGTTCATTGTTAACGGCACGCAGCACACAGGATGGACACTGGCAAGACCACTACTCTGTGGATAAAATTCACCCTTTGCAGAGCTCTAGCATGAGGCCTCTGCACCCTCAAAACAGGGCTCAAGCGAGTCTCAAATGGTGCGTAGGCTTTGCACTGGCCCTCTGCACAAGGGTGAATTTCACCACCTGGACCACTTCCAGGCACGTAATCTAAGACATCACTGCTGTTGTTATATGCACTGAAGTAGCTCTTACCGGCCCCAGTCAAGGACTCCACTGTGCTATGTGATGTACATGCATACAACGCAAGGATGGCTGTTATGTAAAGAATTTGTCTTGCCCAACCAGACACTGTCCCTGGAACTGCCACTCATTGGGGCAGAGACCGCCTTTTTGTTCGTTGTTCGCACACACTTAGCACAAAGGGGTCCTGGGCCGTGGCTTGGTACAGATATCTAGCACATAACATGGATATGAACAGCTTGGGGAAATGTCTTTAATTCCAGAGAACTGAAGACATATAATAGAGAGTATTTACTGTATTAGCTTGAATGGTCAAATTATTACAGGGAAGTATTGCATGGATCAAGACATTTGAGTTTGCTGCTTTGAGTGGAGAAACGAAAAGATGGCTAATTATCAACAAATGCGAGTTACATTTCCTTGCACATACTGACATCTTGTGCTAACATCTTTAAAACAGTCTTCCATTCAGAGTGGTACCAGGCACAGGCAGATGGAAAGTAAGATATTAATATAATCCTAATAAATAATAAAAGAATACCTGTTATTAGGGGGATTATGGTTTTATGTTAATGACTGGCTGATACAAAGCAGAACAGCAATAGCGTGACAAATTAGAAATGGCAATCAAAGGAGCTGTGCACTTATGCCAGGCATTTGTTGGCAAATAACCACGGCTGCTGTTATTTACAACAGTGTCACTTCTCTAAAACCCTCCGTATAAATATCTCGCAGGACTGGGCTGGGCTCAATTTCTTATCAACACACACAGTCAAATTATGCATTTTCATTTAAAAGTCTGAATTCAGCATAACGAACAATATCATAAAAAGATCCCAACTGTTGCACTGGTACGCAGACTACCAAGATGAGAGCAGTGCCTTTAGACAGCATTTCAAATACAGTTTATTAGTGTGTGATATGAAAAGGGTATTTTTATTGCATGATATAATGCAGTGGGACCTTGGGCGCTCTGCAGAAAGACCTTGCACTCAGAAGTGTAATGAACCCCTAGTCCAAAAAACATTATACTGTACATTAACCTATCATTAATGGCACATTAGGGCTAGGGGCATTGCACGCTTGCTGGTCAGGGCTCCATCAGGACAGTATAGAGAAAACCACACTGTCTTCACAGGCTTAAAACAAATAGAGAAAATAAATATTACGGATAGCTACAGGCTGCTTTAAAGGAAGTTCACTCCCCACTTAACATGCAATTTTGATACCACATTCTTTTTTTAAAAAGGGGAAGAAACAAAAACAATGCAGCAGTTTATTAGGCAGTATTAGAAATGGCATTTAAACGCTTTAAAACAGTAAGTGAAATTCTCTTCAGGCTTCAACATGGAGATTTCCATGTACAGAACACAAAAAGACATAGCATCTTTAAAAAAGGATAAATCCTGAAACCCTCTCTTCTTCAGCTCATCCTTTATTCACCTTATAAACGTTCATGCCAACCCATCCCACCTGGGGATGTCTGGGGATTCAGTCAGTACCACCTTTTTCTCCATGTATCGGTAAGTGCACTTTGATTTAGACATTATAAAACCACTATGACATCTGTTATATTCTTCAAATGCTCTTTGACACTTGGGATTTTTCAGTCCTTTCTCCAGCCTCTGAAGCCCATCCGACGCCAATGGCAACCACCCTCAGGCAAAGGCAGACAAGATCAGCCACCCCACAACCCTTTGGCCGGATCCCAAGAAAGCCTGGACGATCCTTCCTTAATTGGCTAGAAGAATGAGACAGACACTCCTCCAGCAACATCCTATAGCTTAAGGAAACATGCACTGAGCTAAAAGACCATGAGTTCCGGGCCCCAGCTCTTCCTCTGACGGCTGTTAGTATTTCTGTGCCCTTTGCAACCCTCATTATTAATCAATGCCTCAGACCACAGGGGAGGTAACTACCATTCAGATCTTTTGCAGATAGAACAGCAGAGATTGCACAAGGCACTTCAGACACAGCTGGGAACAGAAATCAGATCTCTAATATAAGAGATGCAAGTCAACTATTCGGTCACATGGCTTTCCAGAAGGTACATGCAAAATCAGGTGCTTGTGGAACACACATCATCACAGGCTGGTTCTGTGTCACCCTCTAGTGGCAAGACCACATATAGAAGTTTTGAGTTTGCTACCACCTCCAGTGGTAAAGACTGTTAGATCCTGAGGCCCCAGATTCAGTTCCTATGGACAACCCAACCAGGGACATTGTTCAACTCGGCTGTGACCATATTCTGCTCTCGCAGCCAGGAATCCTGATGTCTAACATTCTATTGTTGTATCACAACAGCTGTGTAATTCACTGGCAAAGGGTGTATTTTGCCTTCCTCGAGAGGCTGGTCCACACAGATGTTAACAGCATGTTTCCCTCCACCAATGACTTCTATGGCTAAAGTGGTATAAAGCTGTAAAGGTCACGGGTTCAAATGCTGCTGCTGACCCATGTGGACCATGGAGTATATACATTCGTGCAAAGACCTTGGAGTGATTGCTGGAATGATTTTATGTTGCAAAAATTTGTACTTAGAAGTGAATTTAGATGTAGTGGTAATATCTAATGTGTATGCCTACCCATATTACAATCACACATTCGCTTGCAGTGTAGACATATCCTATATATCTAGATCAGTGGGTTTTAAACTGCGGATCGCGATCCGGTACTGGGTTGCGGTGGCTCTGGTCAGTACCACTGACCGGGCTGTTAAAACTCCCGTTAGCAGTGATGACTGGCTAAGACAGGCTAGTCCCTACCTGTTCCGAAACTGCGCTGTGCCCCAGAAGCAGCCAGTAGCAGGTCTGGCTCCTAGGCAGGGGGGCCATGGGGCTGTGCGCGCTGCCCCTGCCCTGAGCACCAGCTCCTCACTCCCATTGGCCGGGAACCGGCCAATGGGAGCTGCGGGGAGGGGGGCAGTGCCTACAGGTGAAAGCTGCGTGGAACGGTTTGCGTGCCTCCGCCTAGGAGCCGGACGTACTGCTGGCTGCTTCCGGGGTGCAGCATGGTCCGAGGACAGGCAGGAAGCCTGCCTTAACACCCCCGCAGTGCCGCTAACTGGGAGCCGCCCGAGGTAAGCCCATGCCCCAATCCCTTGCCCCAGCCCTGAGCCCCCCAAACTCGGAGCCCCTTCCTGTACCCCAAACCCCTCATCTCCAGCCCCACCCCAGAGGCTGCACCCCCAACCCTGAGGTCTGACTCCCTCCCATACCCCAACCCCCTGCCCCAGCCTGGAGCCTCCCTAAACCTGGAGCCCCCTTCTGCACCCCTAACCCCTCATCCCCGGCCCTAGCCCAGAGCCTGCATCCCAAACCCAGAGCCCTGACCCCCCTCCCACACCCCAACCCCCTGCCCCAGCCCAGAGCCTCCTCCTACACCCAGAACCCCTCATTCCCAGCCCCACCCCCCAGCCCTCACCCCCGCACACCAACCCTCTCCCCCAGCCCTGAGCCCCTTCCCACACCCCAAACCCCTCACCCCCAGCTCCGTTGGGTCATGGGCATCAACCATTTTCTTCAACTGGGTCGTCAGAAAAAAAGAAGTTTGAAAACCACTCCTCTAGATGAACCCGTTTGTGTAAGCTTCAAAAAGATCAGCACTTGATTTTACAGACACCCCTTTCCAGAAAGGAAACCTCACTCTCATTAGCGCTGATGACACCAAATGTTAGGGCCGCGCTAATGAGCTACGGAGCCTTTCATCTATAGGTCACCAGTTTGAATCCAGCCAAGCTTAGTACAGATTAAAAGTGGTTCTTGTGTAATGGCTGTTTGGTGGTTCCTATACGAGATCAGTTTGGGGTGCCCCCGTTCTCAGGTCCTGCCTCAGAATCTCAGCCCCATGCTGTGCACTGGACTTGGAGCAGGGACTGTGTGTTCATACAGTAGTGAGCACAATGGCGCTCCAATCTCAATTGGGCGCTATAGCAAAAGCCAAAGTTATGTTATGATAAATGCGTGAGAATTGCCAACACTATAATTGCGACAAAGGGTCCTGTGGCACCTAATAGACTAACAGAGGTATTGGAGCATAAGCTTTCGTGGGTGAATACCCACTTCGTCGGAAGGTATTCGACGAAGTGGGTATTCACCCACGAAAGCTTATGCTCCAATACCTCTGTTAGTCTATTAGGTGCCACAGGACCCTTTGTCGCTTCTACAGATCCAGACTAACACGGCTACCCCTCTGATACTTAACACTATAATTGTCACACACTAATTAAGGGGAATGGGAGAGTTCAAAAATCAGGAGAAAAACAACCCCCCCCTCCACCTTCCATCAACCAACAATAATAATCTTTTACAAAACAAACAAACAAAACCCAAGACTTCTTGCTCCATAGCACCTGTAGCCTGGGCTGGCTTGGAGAGTAAATAAGGACTTATTTTATTCAGAGACTGGTATGTACAGGGAGAGTTATAAAGCGGCACAGATCAATAGCATTTCCTGGATACATGATCAAGCAGGTACGTGAGCATATCTATAAGCAAAATCAAATGTTAAAGTTTCCATTCTGCTTCTGCATCAGCTTATTTTGAACAGTTAAAAGAACAGCCCCACTATGAGGATACACTTCCAGGTGTCTGTTAAAATGCTGAATTTGTTTGTCGCATGGCCTCTCTAACATACCCTGTAATTAAAATGTTGATTACTAAACGGTTTAAATATATGACAGACAATGCAGTTAAAGCCTACAGTTAGGTCAATATGTGATTTAGATTTGCCATTTATAAACCCTCATTTAAATTTTGCATACATTAATCACTACCATACTTCAATGTTCTGATATCCACCTGACTACACTATTCAAATAAAACTTGCTGCCCCAGGGAAATCCTACTTATTCTTAATTGTTTCGAGGCTTTGATGGGCTTTTAATCTAAGATTAATTTATGCAATTTTAAATAACTCTTCTTATGATTAATAAGCTTGAAAATTAAAAAGAGTCTAAAGCAATTATAATGAGCATTTGGTCATAACCTCATTAGGAGAAGGAGTGAAGGATACAGCTCTGAAATTCTTACAAGACTACAATTTAAGGTTACTTTCAGAGAAGTCAAACATAGTTCTTGAAATTGCAAAGGCAGATTAGCCTAGGTCAGTGTCAGAACTATGGTCATCTAGATTACCATACTAATGATTTTATCTCAATGGTGACAGATAAGATGTCGGAAAGAGGTACAAAAAATACTGGCAAATGAACAATGCTGCAAAAGTACTTAAGCCCTTGGAGCTGTTTTTCATTATCTGTGTTTAGGTATCACATGGGCTTTCAGAAGTACCCTGGTCATTTTTTGGTATTTGTATCTATATTTATGAATCAACTTCTTGCAAAGCCGTTTCATGCTATACTTCAGGTGTCACTAATTTTCCACTGGCCTACTCTTGTCCATGCTCCAAATCAGAGAGATTGTCCCCGTTGAGAGAGTTCGTCTTTAGACAATGGAACTGCATCAGCACAATGGGTGGTCCTAAGAGGGAAAACTTCTTACCTTGTAATTCTGCTTTTCTGAAGATCAACATCATGCAGGACACTCCTCAGTCTAATGCCTCCAGTGCAAATCATATGAAAACCTCCCCTGGCTCCTAACAGTTTTGATCCTCATCTACACTGCAAAACCTACTCCTCCGCGGTAGCAAGTCTCAGAGCCTGGGTCAGCTGACTAGATTCACCCTGTGGGGCTAAAAATAGCAGCATAGATGTTGCTACAGGGGCTGGAACCCAGCGGGGGGGGGGGGGGGGGGGGGAGAGCCCTTGGAGTCTGGCTCCTGCCCGAGTGGGAATGTTCACACTATTTTTAGCCCCATAGCACGAACCCCATGAGCCCAAGTCAATTGACCCAAGCTCTGAGACGTGCTGCCGCATGCTTCTTTTTGGCAGTGGATATGTACCCGAGACAGGATGAGGTCACTGCAGAGGCCTCTGAGATTGGGGCAGGCCTAAAAGCACATTGCTCTCCAGCTGACCTATACCTGTCTCAGAGGGTCAAGAATAGTGAGTTAAAAGAGTTTCTTGCATGACTCTTTCTCGAGACACAAAATCCAGCAGCAAAACTGTGTATTGATGGTATCTTTGAAGAATGAGTCCATCATCTATTTTGATGGGTGAAAATCTGGTTACTTTCACAAAGGAGGAAAACTTTTATAGTAATGTCTATCTTCTGTTATGATTTTCAATATACATTAGTTACACCTGGTTGACACCTTATTTAAGAATGGATTTAGGCAGCCATTTTTGATACTGCAACAGTATAAATCAGAGAGACCTGAAGTTTATTTGGCAACCTGCAGATCATGCTTTCCACCGCAATTTCACTTTGATAATTTGTTGAAACATCAACTGCCTTCAGCATCCCCTCTGGTGCTTAACTAACAAGCCAGGTGTTAATTGCAGGTAATGACATTTTTCCAGGGTTTATTGCTTCTTAAAAGACCAATGCAACAGAACTACAAGGAGATTAATATGCCTACAGTTGATCTGAGCCTTTGCAGCCAGTGCTGAGGCTATACAGAGTAGTTACAGGAAAAAGAAGAGTGGAATGTAATCCCATCGAAGGTCCTGATTCAGGAAGGTACATCAGCATGCGTCGTACTTCAAGCATCTGTTTAGTCCCAGGGGAACTACTTAGGTAAGTCAAGTTAGGCATGTGCTTAGTACCGTCTTGAACTGGGCCTATATTTTTCTACTGATTTCAGGGAACTTTGGATCAGGTCTTAGGAAGAAAGAAAGTCAAAGTCTACTGTTAATCAGGGCTGCCCAGAGGGGTGGGCAAGTGGGGCAATTTGCCCCAGGCCCTGGGCCCCACAGGGGCCCCCCCAAGAATCCCGGCGGCACTCTGGGCCTTCGGCGGCACTTCGGGCCCCGCAACATCCGTGTTGGGGCCCCACAATGTCCGGCGCTCCAGTGGCACCTCGGCTTTTGATCGCCGCCGTATTTGGCAGAACTGTGGCGGGAGCTTGGCCACGTGGGCGGCGTTTTGGCAGCTGCTTTAGTGCGGCCGCCACTTTCGGCTTTGGGGCCCCGTCATCGGGCCCCTGAATCCTGCTTTCCCCCAGGCTCCCTGAATCCTCTGGGCAGCCCTGCTGTTAATAGATATATTTTCATGAAAAAGAGAAAAACACCCCCCCAGTTTGACTGGATTTAAAAATTCCTCCTACAGTCTCGGCCATCCAAACACCGCGGTAGCAAATGCTACATGCGAATCAGAAAACTGACCGGAAACAAAAGTTAAATTAATCTATTTTCATCTTCCACAGCGAGTGTAATGCAAATAGTAAATAGGTCAGGCTTTTGGAAGGCCAGCTCCACATTACAGAGTTAGGTCAACCAAGTCAGCTTATGTCGACCTAACTCTGTAAGCATGGGTGGTGGGTATCATAGGCAGGGGTAAGCTGTGCCTCCCCAAACAGCCTAGCCTGGCCCAGCGCCTGGTCCGCCCCCTCCTGCGGTTCCCAGCACTCTGCCCTGGCTAGCCTAGGCTGGCTGGCCTGCCTCAGAGCAGCTGGTGCTGAGGCCGTGCTGCCTGGCACACTGGTGCTGGCCTCGCCCCCCGGCTGCCCAGAGCACCGGGGCTGGGGTCACTCTGGTCTCCTGCGGGGAAGGAGGGCAGAAGAGGAGGGGGAAAGAGGGGCAGAACGGGAGGGGTGGGGCCTTGGGCACAAGGGGAGGAGGCAGGGGCTAGCCTCCCCCAGTTACCTGCTGCCCATGTCTGTAAGTGTCTACACTACAGCATTGTTCCCGTTGAGGTAAGTGCCCCACGAGAGGCGTAGCGCTTAGGTCGATGTAGTTAGGGTGACGCAGTGTAGATGCTGCATTACTTACATCGCTTGTCAGCGCCACGCACAGCTAGCACTTCGGAGCCGGGCACTGAGAGCCCAAGTTCTCAGCCGGGCTCCCAGTGTGGAGTTCCATGCGGAGCGGACAGCCCGGGCTCTCAGCCCCCGACACTGCCCCACTTAGTCGGCACAAGCGCTTCTGGTGAGGACGCGCACTACCAGCAGAAAGACGGTAGCCTGGACATGAAACACCACAGTAATTACTGCAGTGGCTGTAGATCGACCTAACATAGGTCGACTTAACTGTGTTCTGTAGACCAGGCCAAAGTCGTTCCATTCTAATAATACAGAGTAAAATTAATAATAAGAATGTTTTTAAAAACAGACATACTCTTTAACCTGACACTGTCTCTGTAATGTATATACGTATTTGTGAGAGGTATAAAATAATACAAACAAATATTAAATGACCCAAAGTGACAAATCATATCCATCTTGTACAGGCAATATACGCAGAATGTGTATCTCAAATGAACTGAGGTAAAACTGCATATAAATGTGTGTAGTCTTTAGAAGAGACACAGACAGCAATGCTACAAACAAAATATCCCCACTAGCTACACAAAATATAAATTTTCCTTTAAAACCACACAAGGCCATCGAAATGACCATTCTGATACTCCTGCGATAACAAATGATCAAGGTCATCAAAATGACTTCCATTCTCAGCCCTGCATTTTCGCAGCACGCTTTTCAAACAAGGCTGCTTACACAAGAATAAACTCATTCTTTAAAGTTAGCGGGCCAGATCGTCAGTTGGTGTAAACAGACATCAGTGGAGCTGTGCTGATTTACAGGAGCCGAGGATTTATCGGCACAGCTCCAATTAAATTGTAAATAGGCAGATGCACATTTATGAGACAATGAACTTTTCCATATAAGTACTTTCCTATTACTGCCTCGATAAACCTGCACATTCCAGTGCTGAAGCATCTGCCTTCATTGGGAGTTAAAGCAGAGAGTTCCAGAGGAGAGGCACACAGCTTAAAAAATCATGTTTAATTTAAAAATTAGAAACTGGAGCAGGCTGTGAGCACAGAGGTTGATTGAAACAAAATTTAAATTCCTGTCAAGCCCATTTAAACACAGGGGCCCTTCATAGACAATTAGCTGCTCCCTGTGAATGCTGAATAAACTCAGGCCTGGTCACTGTTAGAAGAGAGTAGGCCTACTGTGAGGAGTGGGAAAAAAATTAACTAAAATCAGACTGTATGAAATATTTAGCCTCCCAGTTTATCACAGGGGTTTGAAAGTGTAAACAAGACAAAAATCGATTCCTCGGTGCCCTCAAATCAATCCCCCAAAATGGTTAGGGCATCTGTTTCTTCTAAATTTTGTTTACTCTGGCAGATTTGCCTTAATTGCAGTTGTTTATCTCCCATTGTCCCCGGGGCCCTAATCTCCCGATTACTAATACTTAACACTCATTTCACATCTAAAGATACTTCTAATCCTCAACAGGTTTCTGGGGCTCTTAAAATTATTGAAACCGTGGAGACAGGAGACACAGCCTCTTTGTGAAAGGAACATTTTCTTATCTACTACCAGCTGGGTCCAATCATCACCAGGGATGGCTACAACAAAGGTGCTAAAAGGCTCTTTCACAATCACTGCTACTCTACAGGGAATTCAGTGGATAAAAAAGAGCTTTGATGGAAAAAATCTGAACAAGAGGGCTATAACAGTCCAGCCAAATAAAGTTACTGTCATAATCAAATGCTGTTAATCACAATGAAAATCCAATTAAAAATGTTTCAGAGCAGCCCTCTTAAGTAGAAAAATATCCCCTATTTATACGCATTTTTGCACAAATTAAAAAAGTAGTATATTAACTGATTTTTTTTAAAATAACTTCAGGCCCTGATCCTGCAACTGGATTTGTGCACAAGAATCTGCTGTCATCATCCAATTGTAAGATTGGAGTCATAAAGCATACAGGTCACCAGAAAGTCTTCGGCGGCATAGCCCTTTCTTTTGCTTACTGATAGGCAATTGTTGTTATTATTTAATATTTACACTGAAGCTGTACCTACGTGCTCCAACCACGATTCAGGCCTCACTGTGGCAAGTACTGCACAGAGATACAAAGATCCACTCTTTATCCCAAAGAGTTTATAATCTATGCAGCGACTGAGTCCATTTGCAATTCCATTTTTATTTGGATTAAATAAATTATCATCAGGTTGTTAAATCAGTGTTATATGCCATCCTGCTGTAGGACTGGCATCAATGACATGATTTTGAACAGACAAGGTGGGGGAGGTAATATCTTTTAGTGGATCAACTTCTATTGGTGAGTGAGACAAGCTTTCAATCTTACACAGACCTGAAGAGGAGACCTGGGTAGCCTGAAAGCTTGTCTCTCTCATCAACAGAAATTGGTCCAGTAAAAGATATTACCTCACCACTGTGTTTCTCTAATATTCTGGGACCAACATGGCTACAACAACACTGCATACATGATTTTGAACCGACATACAGAAAAGACAAAGCGTGGGAAACAACAGATATGACTGTTATTGTAAACTGTGAATTGAAATTTTCCTAAACATAGCAAAAAACAAAAAGTAGTTGACATAAAAAAAACCTCACACACTACAAATACACAAACCTTTAATGAAGCAGAATTGAGATATTTGCAATTTCAGTACCAAAATATGAGGCTTCAAATAATTTTGATGGGACTGGAAAAACCGCAGAAAAACTTAGTAAGAATTGCAATTAGGCCTGGTCTACTTTGAAAATTTAGATCAACCTGGCCACATTGCTCAGAGGTCTGAAAAAATTCACCCCTCCTGAACACCGTTGTTAAGCTGCTATAATCCTGGGGACAGATGCGGCTACATCAATGGAAGAATTCTTTCACAGACCTAGCTATCGCCACTCGGGAAGGTAGATTACTTACATGGATGGAAAAAACTCTTCTGTCAATGTAGGAAGCATCTATAGTGCGGCGCTGCAGCTGTAGCGTTTGTAGTGTAGACATAGCCTTATTCTTAAGTACCTATACAAGACACTTGCCCCTCAAATTAAACAAACTCTCAAATCCAATAGATTCTTGGTTGGGAGTTGTCAGATTCATTTTACCAGTAATATTTATGGTGTCATTCTTGCTTATTGACAATTAATTTCTCTTGGTTTCTTAGACTTTTATACATCTTAAAGTCTCATCCAAGCTAGTTCTTTTCAAATTCCACCCAAAAGTACTAGGATATTCTGAAGCTTTAGGGCCTGTTAGAAAGAGAAAGTTAGTGTCTCACATTTTCTGAAAAATGTGACTGTTATACAAACAATGGGACTGTGGAAGCTACCAAACAAATCTAATGCAGTCATGCTAATAATGCTGGAAAGTTAACTTTCCCACAAGCTTAGCTCTTCTGTAATTGCTGGAGTCATTGACACTCATGGAATACATTTCTGGATTTTGACAGGTGATTTCTCAAGTGATTAGAAATAAACTATATCCCATGGATAGCAACAGATTTATTTATTTATTTACTGAAGTGGACTAGGGAATTGGTCGGGCTATACAACTACCTGAAATAATACACAGTTCCCCCACAACTACGAGCTACACTGATCAATGAAAATGATGACTAATGTACAATGAATGGTAAAAAAATACACTAAACAGAGAGGATGAAATCCTGAAGTTTTGCCATTGACTTCAGTGGAGCCAGGATTTCATCCAGAACCTCTTGTCCACAAAAGATGAAGCCTGATAGCTTGAAAGTTTCTCATATTTGTGTCAGCTACAATGCCTGGGTCTGTCCGATTTCCTTAGGAAACCCGAAGACAGACCTATCACATCTTAAATATGCTTGGTGTCTGCCAGAGTTTCTCCTTGTCATGGTGTGAAGTAGGATCATTGTGACAGAGGACAGACTAAATGAGTTCAAGCATCAACAATTTTACACAGGACAAATCATCCCTGATAGGAGATTCCTGTACTGACTGATTTCCCAGTAAAATAAGTTGTCTGTAAGTGGTTACGAATTGAAAACTCTTGGCACACTGTGATCAGGGAATGACAGGTAAATTTTATCTATCTGTAATACTCTCTTCAAAAGATTTACTAGACATGTTTGTAGAAAACAAAGCTTGTTTGCCAAGGTTAGACAGCCCTCTGTTCTTTCACAAGTGTTAATGTAATCAAAAAAAGAAATTACAACTGTCTCAAGCATTCAGACAATGCTTCCATTGTTGTATTTCTGTGCAATTAAAGAGCTCAAGTACAATTATTTGCTGGTGGAGTCCTATTTATAAATATACACAATTGGTTCCTGGTTTGGCTTTTACTCTGAGATGTTTTAACAGGAAAGCCATATATGATTATATTATTTATTCCCTCAATTTTTAAGGTGCAGTTAAAATCTTCACTGTATGTCACATGCAACAGTCAAATTCAGTGAGCAGAAACAAGTTCAGAATAATTCGTTTATTATTATCATCACTATTTTATATGGTCCATGGTTTATATACTTATATTTTTCAATCTACTGTATTTGGGGAAATATAAGCAAAGCAGCATCTGTTCCAGAGAGTTCACATTTCAATGACCTTAAGAAAACTCAATAAAATATACAAGCAAATTATCAGTCTGAAAAATATTAACTGCACCTAAGGAGACTAGACAGCCAGTTCTGGTTATTACCCTGAAATTGTGAGAGAGGGACTGTTTGTTAAACTTAAGACTGTAATAGGCTTCCAAAATTTCAGGAAAAACATGATTTTCAGTAGTTAATATTTTTATTTATACAAAATATATAATTTACCATTAATCCCTACTAATCAATAAAGTATCAGCACAAAAAATAAACAGAAATGTCAATCTACATTGCTTGGATTGGTTTTAAAAAAAAGGAGAAAAAAGCTACAAGTGAGAATTTTAACTAAAAGACCTAAACAAAAATTAACGTATTTATGTAAAGTAAAAGTTTAAATTGATTTTGCTGCAACAGCTGATTGTTTCCTGGCCAAAAACTCTGCACCTATCTACCAGAGCCTTCTTTGATAAATTTGAACTCCAGCATCATGGATGTGCACTTTTATGCGCCCAAAGTAAAATGCAAAGAAATAACTGCTACATACATGGCTTTTGGTATCTCAAATCCCATTCTATTCAGTAAAGTCACTTACATTCAAAAATAATCATATGAGGCATAGCATAATTCCATAGTGCATTAGTGGTAAAATCGACAAGGAAATTCTACAGTTCTGCTTCCTCGCTCTGCAAAGTGTATGGAATCTGCAAAACACAAGGCCACCCTTACAACCAAAGAAGAGAAGGATTTTAAACAATCACTAAGGCAGACTAGGGATGTCATAAAGACAATTTCTGCGCTAGCTTGTTTTCTGAAACTCTCTTTGCCACTGAGCAGCTAGAACAGATAATAACTATTAGTAAATCAAACTCCTGCAATATCCAGCTGTGTCTCACACATTTACATACAGATAGAATGGGTATATGTTTTTAATATGTATGCGATACGTACTTTTACCACAGCTGAAGTGCATGCTACAAAGGAGGAGGAGAATGGGAATGGAATCAGCATGAGATAATAAAGTGGCCTAGATAAAGTATTAGCCAGCGATTGATCTCAAACAGGGGATGCTGCTTCTCTCTGACCTGATTACTTACTATGCATAGATTCCATTAAATAGAGCTTAGAAATGGAAAGCTTCTGAAAAATACCGTAAATGCACAGACAGCATCCTGAGCCAAATCAGTGAGTGACTACATACCCACATGTACAGTACATGTATGCGGTTCAGACTGTACCTGCATAACCTCATCCGACTATCTTATTAGATAAACATGTACCCATTCCAGGCAGAGTCAGCCTTGAAACCCTAGATAGATTTATATTTTAAATGAAAAAAAGCAAGCAAATCTACCATTTTATTAAAACTAGGCTCTCTTTTTCTCCCTTGCACAGAATAATTGTTTGTTAGGGGTATTCCAATACCTTGTGCAGACTTCTGCTATGTTGAAGCAGCATATGTATTTTATTTAATCGGACTCCGTATCTGTATATGGACTCTCACACACTCAAAGAAACAGCATGTTAGAGATAAAAGAACAGCCACAGTAAGAATACGGCTGAGAGTATCCACTGATGAATTATAAAGATCATTCCTCTACTAGGAAGGAAGACTTTTCTCATAGCTCACTGAAATGACTCCCCCCCCCCCAAGAAGTCTGTTCATTTTAAATACTTTAAAATAATTAAATCATTGCATATGTTTTCCTGTATAAACTGAGAAACTGATGCCCTAAATTCAAGGCAAAAAATAATAATTGTTTTTGCTTGGTGGGTGGGCTAAAGAAAAGGAACACTGACTGAATTTAACCACAGGTAGGACACTACCAAATTCACGTCCATTTTGGTCAATTTCACAGTCACAGGACTTTAAAAATCGTAAATTTCATGATTTCAGCTACTTAAAGCTGAAATTTCACGGTGTTGTAATCGTAGGGGTCCTGACCCAAAAAGGAGTAGTTGTTGGTGTGTGTGTGTGTGTGTCACAATGTTATTGTAGGGGGCGGGTGTGGTTGCGGTACTGCTACCCTTCTGTGCTGCTGCTGGCGGCGGCGCTGCCTTCAGAGCTGGGTGGGTGGAGAGCAGCGGCTGCTGGTCAGGAGCCAGCAGCAGTGCAGAAGGAAGGATGGCATGGTGTGGTATTGGTAGGGTGTTGCCACCCTTACTTCTGCGCTGCTGCCTGCAGAGCTGGGCCCTCAGTCAGCAGCAGCACACAAGTAATAGTGGCATGGTATGGTATTGCCACCCTTATTTCTGCACTGCTGTTGGTGGGGCGCTGCCTTCAGAGCTGGGCGCCTGGCCAACAACCACTGCTCTCTGGCCAATACTGCAACCCCCCTAAAATAACCTTGTGACCCCCCCCTCCCCCCGCAACTCCCTTTTGGGTCAGGACCCCAATTTGAGAAACGCTGGTCTCCCCCGTGAAATCTGTATAGTATAGGGTAAAAGCACACAAAAGACCAGATTTCATAGTCTGTGACGCGTTTTTCATAGCTGTGAATTTGGTAGGGCCCTAACCACAGGGCATTAATTTACGTTAGTAGTTTGTGAGGGAAATTCAGTGTTCGCTTATACAAGAGCATATGTGGTACTGAAGAGTCTGACTTTGTGTAGGAATTTCATGCAGCCTCTACTTTGGCCTGACGTTTTCCAAGAAATCTGAAAAATAAAGTGCTCCAGCAACCTGACAAGATAGTGGAGTTACACCAAGGATAGATTTGACCTGACTTCAACAGAGTTACACTGGGTTGGATCTGATATACCAGGCATTGTTAGTTGGCTTTTGAAATGCATTTAACAATTTTGGGATCAGAAGAGGATGTCATTTTGCATTCAGCCTTTAATTATATGAAATTGGCTGCAAAATGCTGACATCCAGCACAGCTAATGGGTATATAGTACAAAATAGCAACTCATATTTTGTTTGGTGCTAAGGATGATGACGTTACTCCTTTCATCCTGGTGAGTACATTTCACCTCAAAACGTTTTGCAGGTTGAAATCCTGGCCCCATTGATGTCAACTGGGTCAAAATTTCACCCATACTCTCTGTATCACTTACCTCACCACTGTGGTGCAACACAAAAACTGTATTAACAGTGCCAACCACCACTACAGTTTAGGTGAGGAAGTGAAGATTACCAAAAAACTCTACAATGGGAATTTCGGGTAGGCAGAATAATGGGAATTTGGAGAGACTATGAGGAACCAACACCTCTTCAACTCCAGTGAAAAGTGTCATGGATATTTAATGAGCATATGTTGTCAGAACTTTAGGATTTAGGTTTAATATAAAAAGGGTTCACTTTAAAGTCATAACTGAATTAACAGTATCTTTATGAACCACGATTATTAAGTACAGTTATGACAGAACCATTTTGTTCTCGTGCTAAATTCATCTTCTCCTAGGAGAGCACCCACTGAAATGCCAGCATGAAGCCACCCATCTGGAGTTCTAGACTATTGGACTGGATTGGCTCACAATAGAAGGTGAAGCAGCTGCTCTGGTAAGTTCTTGATTGGCACCAAGACATCTCAAGAGGAGCTATTTTAACCACATAACTTTCCAAACTCCCAAAGTCTAAGCGCATCCGTTCTGTAAATCACAATGCACACAGAACAAGAAAGCAGGAAAGGGAATGGAGTCTTTAGCCTGTTGGTACATTCTTAGGAGATGGCCAATTTACAGGTAGGGAAAAAAGTGCCCACTCGCCAATGGAGAACATCCAACAATCTGCAGTCCTAAGAGAACAACGGTAGTAGAAAGAGAAAGAAAACAGAACATTGTGTTCAAGAAAAGATCCACAATTTGAAGGTTGTATTGATAAAAGATTGTATACATGGTATATAAAGGTGGGAGGGTCCCAGGGGCCAGCCAAATGTCTACATTACAGGTAAGGAGCGCTGTAGCCCGAGTCCTGCGAGCCTGAGTCAGCTGACATGGGAGAGAAGTGGTGTTTAATTGCAGTGTAGATATATCCAGTAAGACATTATTGCTTGGCATGATATCTTTGAGGAAAGAACCACCATCACAGTCTTCTTCTGTCAGCATCCAGGGGTTAAAAGGATGCTGGAGCTGGGGGGCAGGGAGCCCTAGTGTACAGGGTTTGATACTACGGGGATGATGTCTATTGATGTACTTAGATAGATGGATAGTATATTATAAGATGCTCTTGATTCCTCTGGCTGATAAAAAACATGATGGGGCAACCATACAGCACCCCCCAATTGACAGGATCTCTGGTTGCTATGGTGACATGGGTTCCCACATGCAATAACTACTAGTCAACCTGATTTTGAGGATGGGACATAGAAAATAAGGCAGAAGAGACAATTACCAAAAAAAAAAAAAAATTAAAAAAAAATTGGTCCCAGTGCCCCTAATAGGATAAAAATTGAGGGAAAAGGCAGAGAGATCAAGCAAAATTTCTTTCAATTGTGCTTGATAGGTGCCATTAAATGGAATTATATGGCTTCTTTTGGGATATCCAGGCCAGGGTGATGGAAAGTCCCGAAAAGGGGGGGGCCCTGGTGCCTGAACTGTGGCCCCGCCCTTGCACTGTCCCCTCCCCCAAGACCCCATGCCGTCCCTTCCCCTAGGCCCTGCTCTTGCTCACTCCTCTCCGTCCCCTCCCCTTCATCACTCACCCTTACGGCTGGCAAAATTAACAGACTACAGGATTCACCCGATCAGCTGACCTACCGTTTGAACCCAACACTCTTTGGGTACATCTACACCACAAATGAAGGAGTGATTGTAGCCTGGGTAGTTATACCCACGCTGGCTTTAATTTAGCCGGTGCAGGTAACAGTGGTACTGAGGACACGGCAGTGTGGGCAAGCCACTCCGGTACAATCCCAGTGGGGATCCTGGGAACGTATTTTGAGTGCAGATCTGTGCTAAGGTCTGCCAGTGCTATGCACGTAGCCAGATTAAAGGTAGGTAGCCTACCCATGCAGCAATCGCATCTTCATCTGCGGTATAGACATACCCTTTCTGTCTACACCAATAGGCTGCAGCATGTTACTCTGCCCCAGAGAGAGGTGATTTTTTGGGTGAAACCTTAAAAAACCCCCCTGAAAACGGATGCCTTTCTTACAAAGCCCACCTTCTCACCAACCCAACCCGAGAAACTTCACAATATGTGGGGAGTTTGTATACTTCAGGACCAGCTGAAAGCAATCTGAAGATTTGGGGTCAAATGCTGCTCACTTTACTCAAGCAAACAGTCCTAATGAAAATAAGAAAAGGAATACTTGTGGCACCGTAGAGACTAACAAATTTATTTCAGCATAAGCTTATGCTGAAATAAATTTGTTAGTCTCTAAGGTGCCACAAGCATTCCTTTTCTTATTTTCTTTTTGCTGACACAGACTAACTACACTGAAACCAGTCCTAATGACTTCACTTCCTTAATCTTAATGGGATTATTCTCTTGTGTAGGGCAAGAAGGATGTGGTCCTTAATCTCTACATTTTATAATGTTATTTCCCCCCCATCTCACTCTCTCTCCTCTGTAGCCCTACACCCTTCCTAGTTCTCTTTTCCCGCCAACAGCCCTCCAAAACATTGCCCTGCGCTAGACTGTCTTTCAGCCCAAAGGCTGGCTGTGACTTGCTCTGGAGAGCGGTCCCTGAGCTGGTGACAGAACAGCATGGGGCAGCTCTCAGCCCTGTCAGGCTAGGAGCGGGGAATCAAGCTGAGTCACAAATACCATTTTCCATGTTGGGGGCGGGGGAGGGGAACAGGATGCTGTTTCATGTAACCATCAGGCCAGCTCTGTGTGTAGTGTATTTAACGGCTACGTGTCCATTTCTAATTAAACAGAAAGCAGCACGAGGGGGAAATGTTGAGTACTAAAAGATTTATTTTTTAAAGTAGTAAGTTATTTTCCCCAATAGCTACTCTTTTAAAATTATTTTAAAAATACCATTTTAAAAGAGGAACAACATACTCCAGGGCATGTAGCTGTAAAGATATATATATGCACTTCCCCAGTACGATAGGCACTCACCCTTTGGCCTCATTTTTATGACTCTACACCCTGGAGTGGTGTTATTGCTTACAAATACATACATATATACTTATGGGTGTACGTGAGATCTGCAGATGTTTTATTTATAAGTGGCAGGCCTTATTGCATCATTGAAACATGCATTTACAAACAGATATAGGCTTTATGAAACCCTATTCCGTTGTTTTAATAGCTAAGCTATCCAGCCATAGCATAATAATGCACAAGGTAAATGTGTCTCCATCTCTAGAACCTGTTCCAAGTTTTCTCAGATGTGACTAACTGCAAGAATTTTCCAACCATCAAAAGTTAATAAAAAAAAAAAAAAAAAAGACAAAATAAGGCTGTCTAAATCCTTGGTAACAAACACATACTGATGCAAAGTGGAGGTATTTTTGGTGAACTTTAAGGCCCTAACTGAGTAAGGTATTTAAGCGTGTGCCTAACTTAAGCATGTGAGTAGCTCCATTGAAGTTAATATGGTTAAAAATTAGGTACACAGTTAAATGCTTTGTTGAGCACGGCCTACACTGAGACAAGTCTGAATTCTGAGATATCTGCCTCAAAGGGTAATTTTAGAGGTAAGTCTCTAACTGGAGAACAGCTGCAATGCCCCCAGTTCACAGCATGTAAGTAAGAAAGGAGGTAAGTTACATGTATATTTCGTTATCTTGTTACTGTCGCTTAAAGTTATCCTTAAGTATGCAATGCAAAGAACGAAAAAACATCATCATTGATATAAATCTACAAAGTACATCTGGCAGTGATAAGCAACATAATAACACTTTAAAGACAGGGAATGGTGTGTGAAACATTAGTAGGAGTGGACTATAATTATTGTTTACTAATGCTAGATACTACCATTATTCTAACAGCTTGTGCATTGTCAAATCAACATTCTGCATTAAACAAATGACCACTTGGGAACTGTTTGGGAACCGCTCTGCTCCTATTACTGCTTGACTAAAAAATGCCATTTACAAGCAAAGAAAGCTGCCTCTGAGCCGAAAACAAGACACTGGAAGCCTTTCTGAGGAAAGATGCATACGAACTTGATCCTCTACAGCCAATCTAATTTCATTCTCGAATATAAACGAAAACAGTGACAACAGGAATTTCCTGTAGGATTTCATTAACACTGTAATACATTGAACATATCCTCTGTTTTCAATCATCAGGTTTTGAAAGGTTCTGAGTGGTAAACGATGACAAAGAATGACGGACATTAAATAGTAATCCCCGAACAGGCAAACTGAAAGACCTTTGCATTTAGCTTCAAAATGGTTTTGACTGAAATTGATACCTGCATGGAAGTCCCAAGAAAAGATCAGGTGGATTTCTGATTCCACTGAAGTCAATGGGAGTTTTGCCACTGATGTCAATGGCAAACGCAGTAAACTTGGTAACCTTGCGGTGAAATCCTGACCCCACTCAAGTCAATGGCAAAACTCCCACTGACTTCAGTGGAACCAGGATTTCACTCTTGGTTTCTGTGTGTGCTTTGCAAATATATTTTTGCTGCACAATGTAGAAACAAAGTTTATATTTAACTTTGCAAGTACTGGTGAGAAAAACAGATATACTTCAATATACATTACGGAGTTCCACTTACCATTAAGTCTTCAGGTGCTGGCCTTGCCTTTGGTTGCTTTCTCATGCTATGTATCATAAAAGTGAAATGGTTATATATAAACAACTGTTCATTTATTTCACATGCTTAAATACTGAAGACTTCTTCCTTTAAACACAGGCAGATCATGCCTAGAATTTCAATGTACTACTTAACTTTATCAAGTACAAACTGAAGACATGGCTCCTAATAGTGCCCAAAACGTTAATCAATTTATCTCTTCTTTTTTCAGCTTTTGATTCTGTACAGTGTTGCTGCATCCTTAATAAAACTGTTCTGTATTCAATTGCTGATGAGTAGATTCTGTAGAATATGGACCGATTTTCTACTTGTCTTGTTATGTGTGTCTGAGCATTTCAAGACTGTAACGCGATGGGTCACTTTTAAAAGGTGATTATATCTACCACAAACTTCCAAAGAATGTTCTCTTACCATGTCTAGAACCAATTATTTTCTAAATTAATTTGGGGGTCCTTGTTACTGGAGATTCCTTTAAAGATAGTGATCAGTATAAACAAATCAACTGAGAAATCATGGCAAATGTTTTCTCATTTTGACATGATGATGTAGCTGGACAGAAGTATACACACAGGTGGGAAATTTAATTTTTAACACTAAACAGCTACAGGGTAGCACACAGTGCCCTGGAGTGTCTCCCTTCATTTTTTTACACTTATTTCCACTGCTCTGCAGGCTGATAGTTCGTTCTGGAGCATTAGGCGGTTTATAAGATCATGTTTCTCATCCAAATAGTCCTAGTTTTGTATGCAACAGGTGCAATTAGCTTTTGTAGACGGAGTTTAGCTGCATGAAGGAGCACTATAACATGGCACTGAGGTGACCATCAGGCGCTGCCTACTGACTAACTGGATTATGTCCAAACAGCCAGAGTTTATGGTGTAACTGGCATAAAGTCAAAGTCTGATGTGCTCGTCACCTGATGTGCCTAATACTTATAGGAGTCAATTGCTAAAATGGTATACAAAATAATTTTTTTGGACAATAATGCCTCATGCTATAATAAGCTGCATACTGTACAGGTTAATATTAAACTATATCTAAAAAAATGTAAATATTCCTGTAGTAAATAGGGGCCATCGTACCATTAATGATTCAAAGGACAATTTGCCTTCCTTATAACCACATGCACCTCAAATAATGCACACATGAGCAAGTAATGCAAGCTGTCTGAATAGTGGGTGGGTAACAGTCCTAATCTGATATTCCAAAGTAGCTGTATCTCTTGGGAAAACCAGGCTATTATCCACCATCATTCATGTTTCTTGACATCTGTGGAAATTTTAACACAGGTTAGCCCGCCTTCTTTCTCAATAATGTTTTTTATGCAACGTCTAATTAATTTTTTTGGAAGGGATAAAAAGGTGCAGTCTCCTGCACGTCAGTTAGTTATGCTGTAAAATCAGTGAACATTGTGGCCTGCTGTAAATGACATCGATCAAAGAGGAGGCCTGTATTATATAAACACAAACTGTGTATTTATTATTTTAATTAACTGATAAATCATACTGTATATTCTTCACTTTCAATGCCGTTTGCCACACACGATGGGAATCTTGAGAGAGAGTTTCTTGGAACTGTTTCATACATAATGTATTAAATGATCTGAATATTCATTTTATTTGCACAGGTTTTGACTCATTGGCCCTAATATGTGCTCGAGAACGTGAAATGTTTTAAAGCACAATCTGCCCCATCGCAGGCAGCTACGGGCTTGATCCTGCGTGGAGCTCAATGCCTTTAAGCTCACTGGCAAAGATTCCCTAAATTACTCCTCTCCTAAACACTGCTGCAGGGTCAGATTCTCAGCTGGCATAAACTGGCCTGTCTCCATTGATTACCCTGGCTCCATTGGCGCTGTCAGTTTACACCAGCTGGCCCAGACAGTGCATTTTAATAAACGGGAACATCTTTGTCAAAACCATCACATTTGTACAAAGTTCAATGTCAGTTATTCTGCCTTCACTTTATTACTTAAATGGCTGCATCCTTTGTAAATGAGACATTAAAAAAAACCCCACAGCCAATAAGCATTTCCTCCCTCCTGTTTGTTACAATGAATTGTACTTGGAGCGTTAACCTTTTGTTGCTTAGGAAATTTATTCTTTCAACAATATTTTCTCCCCTCTCTCTGAAATTTAAATGCCCTCCACTGAACTATTCAGTTTGGAAGAAAGAACATACGCCACACTTTAAAATATGACTCCGAATAAAAATTACTTACTGGAAAGCCAATGAATTAATCAAGGACATTGTTTACCTTTCTAAATGGTGAGGCAGTTTTATGAGTAATAATACACGCAGCTCTGAATAATGAAGTTATAAATATGATTCTCTCTTTCCCCCAACCCTCCCAATTGAATTCTTAAAATAGTCTCTGTGCACAAGAATGCACCCAGATTCATAGCGGTTTTATTAAAACAGGGAAAACCCTCTTAAGTACTTTTACAACCCTTCATGTAAATAACGTTTACATAATTTAAACAGTTTGCTCAGCTTTGCTGCCCCATCTGCCCAAGGCCCCCGAGTCCCTCTCGCCTCAGAAAGGATGCAGGGGAAGCCATAAGGTCTCATGGAGCTACAGAGTTAATGGCATGTATCATTTACATTGAGGGCATGGCATGTTTGCAAACTGAGCTTACCATTGAGTGATGAAGTGTACAAATGGCTCAGAGAACTCCCCAACCGGAAGGACTGGCGATTCCTGGGATTGGTTTGATATTTGGGGGGAGGGAGGGAGAGGGGAAGGAAGAAAGAGTCAGAAGAAGTGAGGACAATTTTTAAAAAGGGAAGCAATATAACATTAAAAACAGAGTAAGCAACAATGCCCCATCTCCCACAGAGAAATAGAGAAAAAGGTACCAATTCTTCTGAACATGTGTTATAAAACACTGAATTTAAAATAATGAGTATTACACAATGGGTAGAAACATGTGGAAAGACACCGAGGAGAGGTGAAAAAAGGACAATGATAGCCACAGGGTAGAAAGGAAGGTAGGGAAAGTGTAAATGAGAAATTAATGATTATTTAAGTAACACACAAATGGTCTTGTAATTAACAAAGAGCTGTGAAATTATTCTTGTGTTGACCTTTGTTTCTTTCACCGAATTCACTTTTTATTTACACTCATGTTTATTTACACTTATTCATTTCAGAGCTGTCCTACTATGCATAGCTCTTGCTAGATTTAAAAGAAAAATTCTTATAAGAAATAAAAGAAATGATAATGGAAGATTTGCCCGCCTAGCTAAATTAACTACCAAGTATTTATGAAAGCAAATAAATTAAGAGCACAAGAAAAAAATTACACAGAGAGCAAACAACATTACCATTTGCAAAGGAGGGCTTTACGAATTTAGGAGTTTTTCCAAGAATGACAGAGAGCTCCACTGTGTTTATAGTGTAACAGCTCAGGATGTAATGAAATTACACTGCAGAGTACTTTAACAGTGTCATCTCATTAGACCTACAGTTGGAACAAGAGAGCCACATAAAACAGGCAGCTGCAAATGACTCCATTCTCATCTATTCTCATTTGCTATTAAAAATACCTTTCGGCGGCTTTTTTCCTTCCTGACATCCCTACACAAAGTACCCTGCAAAGTATGATACATGCACCTATTTAAATTAACAAAGGAATGACTTATTTTAATCTCACTGTGCTTTGGAGTGCTTTGGCCATTTGGATGAGCAATATATCATTACATACAACCTTCCAGCGCTGCAGGCAAGAAACTCAGAGCGTGCAGCATTTGGTGGGAGCCAAACAATTTCTCTAGCACACAACTGTGTCAAATGCATGCATGTATTCATTATTGAGAATGCGAGGAAATAGCTTTGATGTAGTGGAAAAAAGAAGATGATGAAAGCACCTCTGCAATGTGTGTGTCATTATCAATGGTGGCAGATAGACACAACTGCAGAGCCTCCTATGTGATTAGTAAATATACATATAATTGCTGTGGCCAATTATCAGAAAAATGAGAGAGGTAATTACAAGACAGAAAATTAACCAGAACTCTTATTAAGGTTTCGTTTCCAATTCAAACAATTGGAAACTGCTGGAAAATACAATTAAATCAAAAGTAAATGAAGAGTAAAAAGGAGAAGCCAATATTGCGCTACAATTTTCAAAGAGTTCTATTAAATGTATAGAATGTTGGACATCATGCACCTTAGTTCTCGTTGAATTTGTCCTAGAAGAGGGAAAGGTTAGTATTTCTAAACTTAAAAAAGAAATCAATATAGGGAGGTTTCCACTGGAGAGTAGAAGAAACATAAGGAAAGGCTTTAAACTTTCCCTAGTTCAGAGAATCACATGCAGAAGTTATTCATATGTAAGATGAAAAATTCAGGGCAAAATTTCAGATTCACTTATGCTGAGTGGAGACAGGCTGGAGTACATATTTCCATGGTTTTCTGCTGTCCAGTAGAAGCCTACCTATACTCATGTCTGAGTTTAGAAATGGTAACCGCCCCCTCTCCCAAGTGGGATGGGTGGATTAAAAAAGAACAAATCCAAATGACGCGCAAAATGCTCACTGGATATATTTCACACAACTCTCTGAAAACTGGAAGCTGGGGCTACCCTCGCAGAGCACTCTGGGGAGCTGGTTCTGTGCAGGGACCTCCCCTTCATCAGAAGAGAGCACTGCCAATCCCACCTGGGGCACAAGTGAGGAGGAGTCTAAAACGCTCATCTTCTGAGAATTGCAAATGTGGATCAATTTATGCCAGAGTGGAGGAGGAGGGGCAGGTAGCACTTAATACCTATTTGGTAGGTGATAATTTCTGCAATCACAAAGGGGGTAGCACCAGGGGATCTGCCTATACCAGAGTGAAACTACATTATGGAAAGTGGAGTGAAAATCCACTGAATTGTATGAAGCAATTGGAGACTCTCTCTACTTCACTGGAACTAGAGTTTCCAGGTTCCCTGGTACAGGAATCAACAGAACTATAAGGAACACCACACTAAAAAATGGCAGGGCACTCAATCACACGACATCATTAATACCTTTGTCCTGAAACTCCTTATACAGAGCACTGCAAGTAGCACAAGGTTGCTGTGCTCCAGCCAAGCGAGAAAGGAGGCTTCACCTAGGTGCGAGCAAGGCTAAAGGCTAGGCACAGTCGTCCACAATGAGTGGAAATTTCTAACTCACTGCATGCCAGCTCCCTTCTATCTTAGGCACGTATAAGCTAGGCTGCGAGGACATCAATCACAGCAGTTTCCAGGTGATACTCTACCCTCAGAAGTTTAGAATAAAAAGAAGTGGGGGCAGTAGGTGGAGGATGAACCTACATGATTCTCAGCATGTAAACTGGGTGCTTAGCTCTGTCCATTGAGTTCCAGGGGCTTCGGATGCAGTTCTTAAGGCTCATTTCTGCTAATGGGCACAGATAACTTGGCAACCACATGGCAGCACACCTATTAACACTGACCTCTGTCCAGCTCATCACTTTTTATCTTGCTATTATATGAGCAACACTCTGCACCCACAACGTTCAACAGCAGGCCCTAACTAAAGTCACTAGGCGACACCCACCCCTAGGCAGACGGCCAGCAAATTTCACTATGAAAGAAAAATATTCTGAGTACGTACTATAATTTAAACCATACTGGTAAAGTGAAGTAGTAGTAAAAAAAATGAGGAGTACTTGTGGCACCTTAGAGACTAACAAATTTATTTGGGAATAAGCTTTCGTGGGCTATAGCCCACTTCATCAGATGGAGTAGTAGTAGTAGTAGTAGTAGTAGTAGGGATGTTCTGTGAACCATTCTGAAAAATGTGTGCTATAGGTATTGAAAACTCAACAACCTGGAGTCCAGGGAAGAAAGATGCTGAGTCATCCAGTTTGCAATGGGGACAAACAGGAAGTGACATTTGGAAATTATTACTTTAGGCAAGTCAGAGATCACTTTTTTGAGACGAGGTTTATTAAGAATATTCAAATTCTGCTACGGGATTCAATACAGATTCCCACATAAAACTTACTACGAGCTAAGGCCTCATTACAAAGTATGATATAAAATAATTTAATGAATTGCCAACCAGCCAACTTGATTAAAGCTGTCATTTTATCTTCCCTGGGAAACCAAACAAGCCAAAGTGGTACCTATGCTTGGAGAATTAATTGACTTTAAGACATTATAGTCTATTCTGTTAAACTGCACATAATTGCACCAAAGACAGCTAACTGCATCAGATTAATACCTTCATTTCACTTCTGAAAATACCTGCTGAAATCTACAAGCATGCAAGAGATAGGTCAGGAGGAAGCACATCTTAGCCTTCACTGGAAAGAGCTGAAAGAGCAGACTATCAACCTAACTTCTTCTATAGTAAAACATTAAAAATCGGCCACTGAGCTTGATCACATATATAGAAATTTTTGAAATCATAGTAACTGGAGATGGAACACACACATTAGATTATCATATCCATCCCATGCACTAATATTAACATTAATATTTTTAATTAGAGAATGAGTTTGTTGTATGTGCTTAGTTACAAATTTAAAAATACTCTGTACATGAAACTACTCCCGATACGTAAAATGTTGCTGTTGTTACCTGCTGAAATTTGAACACTGTGTTGTTACATATGAAACAAAAAGTCAAACAAAATCTAAGCAAAATAAATACATTTTACGTTGTGTCCTGAAGTTCACTAGACTGGAGCACTGGTGGACTCTCAAGGGGATGAAAATATGATAAAATAAAACAAAGCCTCACAAATCCCTGCCAAGTCTTCATGCTAAAAAAAAATGTGCACAATCTGCATACTAAAATATTGTCACACATGTGGAGTAATGTTAGTGAATTGCCCACGTGAAATCTAATGGCTAACCTTATTTCATTCTACCAAAGAACAGAGTCTTATTCTACACAAGGCCAAAAGAATGCAGTGCAAAATTTTGGAGAGGATGGGGAAGAGGTATGTACTTTTTAAACTCCAAAAAATAACAAAATGGACTCTACAATTTTCAGTAAAAATTGGCATCCTTTGGCCAAGACATCAGAGCTTCAATCCAGGGGTTCTTCTGTATTTCTATTTCTAAATTACCAACTTCTAAACAGAACGGCTTATTAATGGGAAGGTGGATACAACCTTAACAATAGAACCATAAATACATTCCTGGGAGACTGATGCCAATCAGCTTTAGAACTTTACAAGCCATTTTCCCCTCTGCATCTTGTTACCCAAAACACTCTACTGGCCCAAGTATCAAAACAACATTTAGATAAGTGAGACCTAACACCGAAAAGGACAATGTTTAAGTCTTGGCAGCTTTTGAAGCGCTTGGTCAGCTTGATTCTCAAAAACAACTGAAATGTGCCTGTACAGTGAGTACAGAGAAGGGCAGCGGTGGGGAAAAAAAAAGTTTGAGTGATGCCTTTGCCTTGTGAATAATGAACAGTTCAGGAAGGTCAACCCATTACAACTGAAACCGTTTAATTATTAATTATGCGCAATCTACGAGCGAAAGGACAAGTTCAGAATGTTTAATGTGTGGTAACTCCAACTGGACCCTCTCTTGGCATCTTGTTATTAGCACTTGTCAGCAAGGTGCTCAGGCATAAAGAAAAAAGCACAGCAGCAGAAAATCTGAGCTAGAGGGAGGCGGGAGGGCTTTAAACTTCAAACACTGCTTCTGATATTTAATTTATAAAGTGACAACTCTCTGCTATAGAGCTTATCGACTTTCACGGCATTTAGGTAAGTTGCATTATCTAAATGAAGACATGGGAATATTTACACTTAGAGAATCTCTTTTGAATCCCTCTTCTTTAAAGAGAGGGGGACTGGCTTTAAAGGAATGAACATAGTCTCCAGAATTCAATTGCTCCTTTTCAATCTGTGCTTATAGGTTACCAGGTCTGAGTTTTATCCTCATTCACTACACAAACCTAGAGCCTCTCCCATTCCTTCTGGTCTGAGAAGCACTGAGCAATCAGAACTCCCTTACCTTCAGCGGGTATAGAAACACCGCTGAGGATCAGGCCTTAGTCATACAAACCAGCCCCAAAAGTTAAAGAAAGAGGGGAGCAAAAACGTATTCGGCTTGCTTACCTCCTTCCTCTGCAGAGCCCACTACATTAGATCCAGGAGTGTGTGTGTGTGTGTGTGTGTGTGTGCGCGCGTGTGCGTGTTTTGGAGTGGGCATGGTCACCTGGAAAGGAACAAATTCAGGGAGCTGCTGCTGTAGGTGGCATGCTCTTCTTGAAAACATTCTCAAGTTAATGACACTCAAGACCAACTTCCAACCTACAACCTCTACTCACCTTCAGGGATGTGCCATAGACCAGCTATGGCAGCCTGGCTATCAAGATGGCTCCAGGAAGGAGGCCAAGTGTAGAGCAGTGCAGAGACAGGTCCAAGTGTCTTGCTATCCGAAAGGCAGAGGCCAGATTTGTAGTAAGTCCACTGGCTATTAGGAGGCTTTGCTCAGCTGCTAACCTTTCCTCTCTCTGACATTTCCCGCAGCTCCAGAGCTACCGCTATTTTATATAAGTGTTTCCTCTGTTCATGTGTTTGTGCAGAAGGAGATGACATGGCCCTCTGGCTCTATGTCCACGAGAGGAGAGTTAACGTAAGAGAACAAACCAAATCCAAGTTACTCCCTTCTTGGTGTTTCCCCAATATACTCTGACTCTGAGATTGCAGTCTCCTCTGTACGGAGACTCTTGTTTCTTGTATGTTAATGGGCACATCTGCAGTGCTTAATAAATCACTCCTGTGAGCAGAGTTTTGGGAACTGAACAGGGCTATAGAATTTTTAGGCACTACTGCATGTCCTGCTTCTCTTTTACTACTTAGCTTAACTCACTTTAAAGTGAGTTTTCAAAGAACACATTTATTTTTACACAGTAGCCAACATTTAATCATGAGAAACACAGCTGTGGGTAAGTACTCAGTCTGATTTTTAGAAGTGCTACATTTTACACTAAGCAGAAACAAACCCTGTGCAATTATGTGTAATAAATGCCCTGTCATTAGAAAGCTACTTAAATGTGACCAATGGACTGAAATACTGACCACATTCAGCTGTATTCCTAAAAAGACAATATTCCTAAAAATATGCTACTGACTTCTTACTAAATCTGTTTTAAGATTCCTCCAGAAATCTGACTACAGGTGAATCCTTAAGAGTAACAAAGGTTTGCAGAATACAACAGAGGCTGGAAGAGATTCAGATAGCCAGATTTATAGCATTTCTAGACTGTCCCGATTTTACTGCCAACCCTCAGCTGGAAGGTGAAAGAGGACTACATTTGTACGCTGGGTCAGTCCTTGCTCTTTTCTTAGTGGTAGGTGCCAATTGTGACAAATTATATGTGGGAGCATTTTGGTGTGAAATTCTGTCTGCTGGGACTGGAGTGTCAGCAGTAAACTCATTTATTTCAGGATCTCTAGCTGGACTAGAAACAAGGTTGAAAGGCCATTGTTTTATTCACCAAAACACTGAGACTACCCTCAATACCTCAAATCAAGTGAGAAAACTAGCCGTTCACCAGGATAGCCTTGTCGACTACCCAAGTTCTTGCGGGGGGTAGGGTGGGGGAATTATATATATATACCTGTGTGCATAAATATATATATATATATAATCTCACATATAATCACACTCTAGATATTTCAAGTATTCAGTCATTTTTCTCTTGAGGCATTTGCTACTGTAAAATGTTTTCCAGAATTTGGCATAGGCAAGAAAGATGAACAGAGTAACTAACCTTAGGAATTACCTACAATGTGTATTATGTCATTTTCTACCTTTTGCCAAGCTTTGTACTCGTTAATATGGCTCTCTGAAGGTTTTTTAATCCCTTGCAGTTAAGTGTATAGGTAGCTGGAAAACAGGTTAATCTTTTAACCGTAACTGTAATTGCTTTCTCTCTAAAAACAAACATAAGAATTTTTTCTTCTCATTGCTGGTCTCTTGTCGATCATAAGCTACCAGAGCACAGCAATGGTTTGGGTAGATACACGTATATACACACCCCTTTCAAATAGCTAAGGCACAACAGCATGAAACACAGCCTCTTCCTGTTCACACCAAAGGGACGTCACTTGAAAAACTAAAACCATTTATTGTTGCCTTTTTCCTCTGTATACTCCCAATGCATTTTTATTGCTTTTTTTCATAAAACACTGCTGCAAATAATCAAGCATGACCATTGACATCCACAAGATTGAGTTTTAGGAACCATTAAATGAGCTCACCCTCTTGGGAAGATTCTTGCTCAGGTTGGTCTAAAGGTAATTATTCAGCAATTCCTACCTGTGGTTTTACCTTGTTCCTATATAAGTCTTTGAATCTCATACACTGGTAAGGTCACAGTTTCTGTCTCAATAAAAGTACAATTGGTCTAGGACATAAATTATGATGAACTGTATTATTTATGGATTTTGTATATGTATATATCATGCACATATATGTCAATTTATATACATATGTTCTGATACTGGACTTTCTTCTCTCTTCAGAAACATAATATAAAAGTTTTCAGGATTAAAATATAGAAATCTATGCAAAGTCTGTATATTACCTTCTGATGGCAACATAGATAGAAAAATTCTATAAAAAGATTCATAAAGGAAAAGTCAAGCTGTGCTTAATATTGATCCTTTGCAGGCTGCTATTCTATGTTATATAATTTAGATTGAAGAATCCAAAAATGAGCATTGGTGCAACATTAAGTTTGAGAAATTAAGCTCTCGAAAGGTTAATGTTTCTCTTGTAACATTAATTTGGTCATGTTGCACATATTGTATATTTTTACAGATATGCCACAGCAATAAATGAAAGGTTGCATTTGACCAGGAAACCAGGAATAGAAACTACAACATGGAATATGTGCTTTATGGGCAAGTTAATTTTGCAGAGGAAGCCTTACATTTTGGAATTTGTTGACATTTGAATGCATGATGTCTGAACACTAACGTTGCATTAATGCTCATTTTTGCTTTTAAATTTCCCAGCATTATGAATGAAAAAAAAGACGACATCCGGAGCTCTTCAGTTTGCGGAGCTTGTAAACTCCTTGAACCTGAGCTAAATTGCAGTCCTGTGAAGCTTAGTTTCTCTGCTGGGGTAGGGTGAATTACCAAAGAGATTTAAAAAACAGAAGAGAACATATATCCAAAAATAATAGAAAAGTTCTCACATGTAAACTTCCAAATTTAAACTTTCATGACTAAAACTAATAAAACAATTTTCATCAAACCGGACTGTTTTAAAAGTGCTAATAGCTGCAAAACATGCAGTGATCCCAATGCTGCAATCCCTTACTCCCAAAAGCAGTCCGTGAGTCTCATTCAAATAGTCTCATTCAAAACAATATCGCAAGTCTGAAGTTTCTAGTGTCATTGGTTCTACATTATGCAAACACGAAAAAAATGATTAGAAGAAAGGAAAAAGAATTTGCTTCCCTGCCCTGCCCCGGACCGTAACTCAGAACAGCTGAATTTTTAAAAAACAAACAACATCACCTTTGTGTTGAGACCAGCTATGGAAACTTTCAGCCAAAAAAGAATTGCTTGGAGAAGGCTATTGAAAAAGAAGGGGTTAGAAGCTGGAACTCAAGCTTAACTACAGTGCTTGCTACCACAAATGGTACAGTACAATGAAACCTGGTTTAAGCAACCACCCATGGGAACAACAATTGGTTTCCTAGTAGAGATACTTTAACTAAATAAAAGCCAAACCAAATAGCCCTGGAGAGCTTGGGGATAATTCAAAGCAGTTGTTTAAGACAGGGGATTGCCTACTGGATGTGGTCCATAGCACAAGTTTCATCCATCTAGCCACCTCTGGACATATAACAGACACCCCTAAAGCTGACATGCTGAAAAGCCAAAAGCTGCCAGGTTTGGCCTCCTGGGATTTGCCATATGGATCCAAAAACATCTATATGTTTTCCTAAAATGTATTTGGCTGGCTGGCTGGAGCATCGTAAGTGTTAACATTTTAAAAATATTTCATTTAGAATACGTTTGAGGAAATAACTAGACAGTGAAGTCTCATGTAGAATTCAAGGTGTGCTGCACAACACAGAAGAGTGTAGCTATAGCTTTGAAGCTTAAGAACAATGCCATTTCTTGTTTTGATCAAACAAGGAAGACAAAAGAATGCACTATGACTTCAGCCCCATGCACTCTATGACCAACTGAACCTAAATTCTGGAACCCACAGCACACTAGGCAGTAGATTGGAAATTCAAGGCAGTCTCATTTAAATATTAAAATGAAGGGTTTTAATAAATTAAATATGAAAATGCATAATTATAATCAGTGCAGTGACCCTTGTGTTATTTATTTTGATACTGAATTACTGAATTCAATTTATTTTACGCTGTCCACAGTTTTCAATGTGCTTACACACTTCTGGACAGTCAATGCACAGCCACATCACAAAAGTTGTTAGGAGGGATGCTGGAGGTTTTGGAAGCCGGGCAGGGAACAGCTGGGATTTTGACATCTGGGGAATTTGGGAGGCAGTCTGGTATTGAAAGCAGTGAAATAGTTAACACTGTAGCTTTTAAATTGTAATCTTTAGGTTTAAGAGTCAACCTACTGAGATGAATTGGGGCAGAATACACCTCCAAGAGCTATTGCTTCAGGAGTCTGCAGGCAACGCTGCACTGATTTACACTCATGCTCTGTGCGTCTCCAAGTTATCTTCACCACCAAGATGAGTAGGAATGATTAAACCAGAGATTCGGAAGCGTGATTTTGTAGCATTAAATTCTGTGGCTGCACAATGGTGGCACACAGGGCCACAACCAGGACACCTCTCGAGCCAGGCATTGAGCTTCTGCTGTCAGTAGAACTCCATGCTCATTCATGTTGGGATGCTGCGGGAAGGCTGCATTCACAGCAACTGATGCGTATCCTTCCCAGTAGGGATTAACCCACACTGCTCAGCGTTCCCATTCAACATTGCTGAGAGTTGCAGATGAACAAAGTTGATTGCTAGAATATCAAATTACACACAGCACTCAAATGGCACCAGTCTGCCTGTATTACTGGCTGAGCCATTGGATGAACTGATGTTAACACAATGGTATCCTCACTTTTGGACCATCAAGCAGAAGTTCCATCATGGAAGGGAGAAGATGCTATGACAAGGATTGTTGCTTAAATTAGCATGTCCTATTTATAGCTGCAAGAACACGGCCCTATCAGATAAGTGTCCCATTCATACAATACTCCTAACTAAGCTGCAGCACCAAATAAATAAATAATTAATAATAATAATAATTCATTAATAATTTGGGCTAGCTAGAAAACAAGAACTCTCTTTCATAAAAAAATCTCAAGGTTTCCAAATTTGTTTTCTTTCTGAGAGTCTGTCTCTCTCAATCTCTTCTATTGGAGCTGTTCCACTTTGTATAAATAGTTAAATATTGACTGGGCCAGAGAGAGATTGCCTCTCTAGCCCACTGGCTAGGCCCCTCACTTGAGATATGGGAGATCCAGCTTCAAGTCCTTCCTCCAAATCAGGTAGAGCAGGGATTTGAACCTGCATCCCCTACATCGACCTGATTCAGAGTAGGAACTAAACCTGGCTCTCCCACATCTCAAGGGAGTATGCTAACCACTCGGCTACTGGCTATTCTGGTGGGGGTGGGTGGGTCTGTGCATGTGTGCACATGTGTCTCTTTCTCCCCCGCATCCCCTTCCCCACCCCGGGTCCTTAGAAACCTTCCTGAAGCATGTTTTGTTGAAACGGATATATTTGCACAAAAAGTTTCAGTTTTGAATTGACATTTTCAGACCAGAAAAAAAAAGGTGAAAAATTCCTGACCATGTCTATTAATAATAAACACATTACAAAGAACTGACAGAACAGTTTACAACTACCTCTCAAATCAGTTACTAAACATGTGGAATTTCTGCAGGAAAATGTCAATCCTAATTCATGGAAAGAAATAGAAACCACTTCTCTTGATCTGCTATAGTTAAGGAGTCTTATAACTGATTTTTGCTAGGTTAAAAAAAATTTCACTTAAAAAGTCAACTTTACAATAAATTTTCTAGAATTAGCCACGATCCTGAATTTTTCACTATGGGTTAAAAAACAAACAGCATCAAAGATTTCATTTTCATGACAACCATAAATATTTTTAAATAAGGGTTTTTCTTATGTCAGGTGTCACCGTACATACAGTGTTTGTTAACAATCCAGAATACCTATGTAACACAAGAACAACCTCTTAACAAGTTTGCTCATCAATACATCATATGAATTAAACATAATTATAAACGAACAGAACATTAACTTTTGGATTACTTTCTGTTTTGGTGGAATGGATAATAAAAGTTCTAGAGAAATAATGATTGCCAATAGAACAAATGATTGTTAGAAAGAATCCAGGTCTTAATGCTAATTCTGCCTTACCATCGTTAAAAACAATCAAATTGCATTAATTTCAACATATTGCACTTTGAAAGGAGATAACCAGATCTCTTAGCATTGTACCTTGCATTAAAAATAGACCATGATCAGTTTTCTGTCTCCCCAGGATACATTCAAAAACTGTAATACTCTTCTCACTGACCACAACATGAGACATCACCACGACTGTTTCTAACCTATCTGTATAATCTCATCAAGCCTCAACTCGATCAATTGGCAACTTACAAAACATGTTACAGTCATAGTAAAACACGGCACTATCAAAAGCATGTAGGCCTCTATTCTGCAAAGCACTTAAGCATGTGCTTAAACTGAAAACACATGCTTAAGTCCCATTGCTTAAGTGCTCTAATAAATAAAGATGGACTCAAGCACTTGCTGAAATTGCTTTGCTGAATGCGGGCCTTATATAGTGGAGGGAATTACAAATAAAAACATCTCTGCCAGGAAGAACTATTGGTCTACTCAAAGGCTTTTGATAAAAGTATACTGGTCCCTGAATGGCATCAGCCCCATCAGCCAGCAGCAATGCCAGCCAGCTCTTCTCCCCGCTGGATCAGCCTGGAGCCAACTTGGGATACCTGGTTTATGACTCCCTCAGTGATTGAGTCACATAGAGATGTCAGACTGCAGTTCCATGCCACGTTAGGTGCGAGGTCACTGAACAGGAGCTCCAAGGTCCTGCGCTTTGACCACCCTAGGCAGGATAGTTGGGCACTGCACTGCCACTGGACACCCACATTCAGGAAAGCTTCTTTAGACAACTCTGTGATATTCATATTTATAGGGGGAAAAGGACCCAAATTACCCTGTTCCACATAAAAGGGTCACAGCGAGAGAGTCAAGAAAAAGATTCCAGGAGTTTAAACTTGTGACAACTCTGGTTCATTATCATTCTCTCCTCAGTGGGGAGGAAATACGGCCTACCAGCTCTTTGGAGTCTGAGAATTCCTGTGGAAATCTGGTCCTATCCTCACCGATCCTAAGGCACCCATATGGAAAGCCAGTTGCTCTCTGCTGTTCCCCCCCATACCCATGGCGGTATGACTCATTCAGGAGCCGTGTGCTGCAAGTGGTCCACTGCTGTGCACTACCGGTTCCGAGGGGGAGAGAAGCTACAGATCATCACTTCTAGCTGTTATGATCCTCATTAAGCTAGGTGGGGAATTCTGCCTCAATATCTGCGGGTTCCTGAGGAGACATACTGTGCAGAGCAGCTGCAAGCTGGAGGGGAGGGGCAGAGCTCTGCTCCCCCCTCCTGTGCGTTTTAGGACCTCTCAGCCCCTATTTCCCCTCATCTGCTCCCCTCTATATACTCTACAACAGAGGGGAGCATTTGGCCCAAGATAATCAGTCTTACAACACTAAACATTTCTAATCGCTAATACCCATGTTAGCAAGAACTTACTGAAAGCAGCAGCAGCTGTACAATACCAGATAATAAACAGACGATCTCTCACGAGGTCCTTATGTAGAAAGAGCAGTACACATTAGCACAGTAAGTGGGTCCCATTATTGTTCCCCAACACGGGCAAAGAACTGAGGGAGAGGGAATAGGAGGAGGGGGGGAAAAAGCAAGTTAAGAATAAAACAAACAAGATTAAAATGGGTATAGTAACAAGAGTATATGGGGTGGAGGGGTCTAGAATGTCTAACAAAGCACAAAGAGAAGAGAAATACATCATCTGTTAAGGACAATACTACACATGACCTAGAACATAATAACCCTTACAATAAATGCCCACCAAGATACTCTCCTGCCAAGAGTCAGCACCTCCAGGTGATGCAACCACTAATCTAAACCCTATATATCTTATTAAATGACCCTCTAACAATACAAACCTGCCAAGCAAACAACACTACAGATCCAATTCACTCAACTATTTCCCACAGGCTGGAAGTGTTCTTGACATGCAACCTCCATTTAACAATTGAGCGCGATACAAACAAACTCAGTTGCACGTATAAAACTTAAAATCGAGTTGCATATGGATATCTAAAATCCTAATGTGCCCACAAGGACGGTACAGGCTTAACCACCGGCGTAGGATAATGACAGTTCACTTGCATATTATGGAACTTAAAATAAGTTAAAACAAGAAATACTAGAACACCTCAGTGACTCTATTTCTCAATGCCCAGTGATGTTTATGGACCACAGCAAGATTCCTGGCCACAGTGATCTTAAGGTGAGACAGCAACAACTCTGATCTTGGAGAAAAAAATGTGACAACTGCAAGAAACTGTCAACACATCATGTAGATCCTTAAGTCTTTTTTTTTAAAAAAAAAAAATCAGCTCCTTTTTACAGAGCTGACCTTAGATTCGGGGATTGCTATGCTACCAAATCAGTAAAGGCAAGTCATCTACAGCTGACATCCCAGACTGAAGTATGGGAATATGTTGCAACTTCTTTGGGACACAGACAGCACCTAGCACAGTGGGGCTCCAATCCCTAATCAAGGCCTCTAAGGCCTGACCTAAATAGTAATAATTAATGGAGGTGCTGGGAAATCTGAAAAGCTCAAAGAGCCAGATCAGTGCTAGTCGAACGACCTCCCAATGCTGTACTCATACATGTAAGCATGTCCTCACCCTCCAATAAAGTATGTTGATCCTGCAACATATACTTGTCAATACCGGGAGAATTATCTTATCTTTATACCCAAGCACATTCCGAAATGTTGGGTCAATTCCATCCATTGAAATCTGTATCTTATTTAAATATGTAGCTTCCTGACAAAAGTATTACCAAATGCACTGCAAGTGACTGCAGTATAAAAGAAATGTCCAACAGTTAATAGAGGTAGCATCTGTAGACAAAGGATCTGTAGATAAAGGAGCATTGGGGTAAAAACTGAGTGCCTTGGGCA